>JAUMJL010000668.1:0-1295166 GCA_033558185.1 Dromococcyx pavoninus | reverse complement strand
TATCTCGTCCCGCCCCGGCCCGCGGGTGCTGATTGGCTGGCGCGGCAGCGGCGGGCGGGGCAACCTTGGGCGTCCGGACTGTGACTGGCGAGTTCGCGGGGCGCCGCTGGCTCCGCCCCCTCCGGCTCCAGATTGGTCCGTCACTGGAGGGGGGCGGGCGAAAGCCGGCTATGCGCTCTGCGATTGGTTATTCCCTTTGTTCATTAGCATTAGTGTGGGAGGTTTTTTCAGTCTTCTGGTTCTTTCTGTTTCCGATTGGGAACGCCGCACCAGCAGGGGCGGGATCTCCCCGCCCGCCGCTTCTTTACTCCCCCACTTCCTCCGGCTCCACCTGGTACCGGAGCGGGAGGGCGGGGGGGGTGGGCGAGCCCGCCGCCGTTTCCTGCCGGAGAACAATGGCGTTGCGTCACTTCCGGGGCGGGATCACGTCCCTGGTTGCTAAGGAGCTGCGCGCTGTAATGGTGGTGGGGGCGGTGCCTACCCCTCCCCGAGCTCCCGAGCGCCTGGGGAGCTCAGGGACGGCCCCAGGAGCGGCCGGTCAAGCCGCAGGCCGCGATCGCTGTTAGCCTGGGTACTTGTACCGAAAATGCTGACAAATAAACTCTCTCAGACTCGTGTTGGAGTTGTAGAAAACAAAGTATTCTTTAATTTCACCGCTGGGCGTGTGAGGGAATGATTTCCATCGACGAGACGAGTTGGGGACAGAATGTATTTCCCACTCACACGCATGTGTATAAATGCATATTCATTTACTTTCCAAGGACTAATTTTAATGTTATTATGAACTTCACAGCAGCCAAATCTCTGCTGACTGGAGCTTTGGAGGCATCTCTGTCTGACATTGCATTTAGACGGGGAAAGGCTTCAAACAGAGGTGGTTACAGAAGGCACATCTGTTCAGCACAGACCGTACCTAACACAAGGTGTTACATTTCTCTCTGAGCAGTCTGGAAAAACACTGAAAAAAATGCTATAAAAGCAGACTTTCAGAGAGGCATTCTGCCTTACTTTCAAAAAATACAGTTACTTAGATGAAACTCTACTTTAGTTTAAATCAAAATATTCCACTTTTTGTAATAGCAACTATTTCGTGTGTCAGCATCGCCGGGAGGCGGAGCGCAGGAGCCCGGTGTGGCTGCTGCTCCTCCTCCCCCTGCGGGGCTGTTGTGGGAATAAAGCTTTCACAAACGCACGGCATCTTGTTCATTTTGTCGTTTGAACGGTGCTTGTGGTGTAAGGGGTGGGCACTCAGCTGGTGAACAACTGGGGGGTGTTAGGTTGGACATTAGGAAAAGGTTCTTCACCAGAGGATGATGGAGGACTGGAACAGTTCCCCAGGGAAGCAGTCCTGACAATATTCAGGAAGCATTTGGACAGTGCCCTCAGACACACGGTGTGAATGTTAGGATTGCCCTGTGAAGGGACAGGAGTTGGACTCGATGATCCTCGTGGGTCCCTTCCGACTCAGGTCATTCTGTGAGTCTATGAACTGCAGAAAGCGCAAAACTCCTTTGATTGCTTTCTGCTGCTGCACACCAGGGGAAAGCAGTTTTCTGGATCTCGGTGAAGTCAACTTCCTTAGGGCGGGCAACTTGGGCTGAGCATGCTTGTATGAGGAACAGTGCTGCAGTCCTCCCTAAGCTGTAGTAGACAGCTGCCAAGCTGTTTCTTCTGGCTGCTGTGCTGCTTGAATAACATCTTTTCGACCCTGGTACTAAGCAGCCCTTTCTGTTCGTCTGTGTTTGTGAAAAGGTATATCTCACATATCGAACGCGTCAGTGCCTCAGGATGCACTCAGCAGGGCTTTGCAGGATTCAAGATCATTGCAGCCAACTGTTTTTCCAGCGTAACACAGCAGTTTCAGGAGGCAGTGCGGTGCTATGTGTGTATGCAGTGCTAGAACTGAAGTTTTCACATTGCCTGACCTAAGACATTGAGTCAGTAATTGTTTTGTGGTATCAAGAGAGAGAGTATTCTTCATGAAAGATGTACCAGATTCAGATGGGTTAAACTGATGGCATCAGTAAAGTGCCAAAAATTGGAGCATAAAACTTCTGCATTTCAGGCCATTGAAAATATTAATGCTGGATTTTCAGTCTTCCTGAATGCTTAATCTTCTCTACATTTAGGGGGTTTTTATTGGTAAGAGTGGGAGATTGTGGGGGTGTAGTTAGTTTTTTTTTTTAGTTAGAAAAAAAGGCGTTTGCTTAAGATCATTAATAATATGCTGAAATACCGATTTTAATCAGATAGGTTGTATTGCAGTACCTGCTGACAGGTCGTGCTCAACTAATGTGAGAAGCTTAGGCTGCAGCTCTGAAAACTAAAGTAAAACTTGCATAAACTTTCTGTGTCTTCACAAGGAATTTGGAATGCATACATTCAAAAATTCTACCCAAGCAAGACAAAACCTAAATTACAGGACAACTATTGCATGCATAAATTGGTGTTATCGCATTCTTTTGTTTAAAAAAAGGTTTTTAAAAAAGTGAGTTCATACTTGTGAAATTCATAAACACTTTTCATAATGTCATTTGCATATATATGAGATTCTGGTTTCTGTTAGGTTGAATTGACGTTGGATTTTATATCTCGGTATATTTTCTTCTCTAAGGCAGAATGTTCTGACCTGTGAGAAAAGTTGTGCGTGTTTTTGAGGACTCAGAAATGATGAGTGTCCTGTATGCTTGAGTTGCTTTGAGTATCGTAGTGAAACTCAAAAACATCTGCTTAAAAATAGATTTCTAGAGGTATTTTTGAAACTCACCTTTGTGCAGTGTTCTTTTCTTTTGCACTGCTGGAACAATCATTGAGGTGCAATTCAAGATCTAACATATTTTCAGCGCTAGCATTTTAAATCTGAATCTAGCTGCTCCAATTGTTGCATATCATGCTTAATCTTCCAACTTTTTGATGTCCTTCTTTGCAGTAAATATTTAATGATGATTATATTTCTATGTTTTAAAAAGTAAGCAATAGTGGTTTTTTATAGAACGTATAGGGTGGAAATCATGTATAGACATCTTGGATATTGTAATCCTAATTCTGTAGTCCTTGGGATGGTCTCGCATTTTCAAAAAAAATAACTCAGCAGTATCAGATTAAACTGGCCATAGCTGGAGTCTAGCCCCGTGTATTTGGAGTTCTTCTGCATCAGCTGTCAAGTGTGATAGTGATTATTAAGTAACTCGTCATCTAATTTCTACACTGGTTTGTACTTCTTTCTGTCCCATTCTCATTCACTAAAAATATTAATGTTAAAAAGTTCAGGAAAACCATCTGTTAAATTCCCCTCTAATTTTACGATTGATTTTGGAACTTTTTATGGTGTATGTGTATTTGTTTAGTCAGTAGTTCTTTTTAATTACTGAGAAGTTTACAGGGAAGAATTGTCAACATGTATAAAACTATATTCAGTTGCTTTGTTTTCTGAAGTTGCCATTTGCATTCCATTCCTGTGGGACCGTCTGGAACAAAAGTAATCCACTGGAGCTGTGAGCCCCTTGTCAGATACCAGCTTCAGGGAATCTGTCTTTGATCAGCTTTCAGCATTACAAAAAGGTGTTGCTGCGTGGAAGTAATGATATGGGAAGGCTTTGTTTCGCCATTCTCCTTGTCGAAAATATTTATAGTTTTTATTTCTTCCTTGCAGAGATTCTGAAGGACCTGGATGATTACTATGAAAAATTTAAACGAGAGACAGATGCCGTGCAGAAGAGAAGAATGTTGCACTGCATACAGAGGGCCTTGATTCGGAGTCAGGAACTGGGCGACGAGAAGATCCAAATTGTTAGTCAGATGGTGGAACTCGTTGAGAACAGAACCAGACAAGTGGACAGCCACATGGAACTGTTTGAGACTTGTCAAGAGGCTAACGATACCATTGGAAACAGCGGGAAAGCCAGCCAAGATAAGTCAAAGAATGAGACAATCTCACAGGCTGAAAAGCCCAACAATAAGAGATCGAGGCGGCAAAGGAATAATGAGAATCGAGAAAATGCTTCAAATAATCACGACCATGACGACATCACCTCAGGAACTCCAAAGGAGAAGAAAGCAAAGACATCCAAGAAGAAGAAACGATCCAAGGCTAAAGCAGAGAGGGAAGCTTCTCCCCCAGACCTTCCTATTGACCCTAATGAGCCAACATACTGCTTGTGTAACCAAGTCTCCTATGGAGAAATGATAGGATGCGACAATGATGAGTGTCCCATTGAGTGGTTTCACTTTTCCTGCGTGGGACTCAATCATAAACCAAAGGGCAAATGGTACTGCCCCAAATGTAGAGGAGAAAATGAGAAAACTATGGACAAGGCATTGGAGAAGTCTAAAAAAGAAAGGGCTTACAACAGGTAGTTTGCAGACTGTTCATAGTGAAGAAAATTTAAACCACCAAACCAGTGTATTTATTGTCTGCATCACCTTTGTTGAGGTGAAAGGATTGTAAAATGTATATTTTTAAAGGAGGTTTAAAACTGAACCATTCCTGTTATAGGGACGGCAATAAGCAATTTTGTTTTTCATTTGGTAAACTGTAACAAAAATGTGGTCTGTGGACCAATGTATTCCAAAAGTAAAGTTATAAGAGTTTAAACTGAATATTCGGGTGGGTCTTAAAAGATGAATTAATACTTTTTTCTTTCCCCCTTCCCCCCCAGTGCTGGTAGCACTCTACCTGTTAAAATTTTGATGACAAATATCTCTGAAATGTAATTTCATTTTCTTTATTGAAGAACGTTATTTACCTTTTGAGCAAAATTGTTTCATAGTTTTGCCATCTGGTTGTATCTGAATAAAGCTGCAATACATTACAAATGTAGCTTCTTTCAGTCATAAGCGGTGCAAGAGCAACAAAAAGGAGGGTGAAATTTGGTTCCTGCTGCAAGGTGTCAGTATAACAGTTCAACAGCAAATGTTTAAATAGGCTTAGAGGATTATTTTTTAAAGAAAAAAAGTTAATGGTTAAATTTTACACAACAAATATTTTATATGCTGGCCAAGTACCACAAGGGCCATTTTAAAATGATTGAAGATGTTTTATATTTAACCAGGAAGTGGTTTAGTAATGAGACTTAACATAAATGAAGCTTTATACTGTCACAGATAGTAGCATAGCAATCCTTAATTTGTTTAAGTTGTATAAATGTACATTTTTAAGTGGCGTTGCACTTACTGTATTATACTTGGAAATGCAGCCAAATGCCATTGTGTAACCAATGTGCATTTCCTGCTGTATGTATGAAAACTGTACAGCTGTGATATTAAGAAATAAATGAAACAACTTTAACAGTTTGCTGCTTTAGCAATCATGTTTAGTGACCATTCATATAGTTTTAAAAAAATTGTCTTTAACCTCAGCAGCGCCAGCAACCTGCTGCTAGGAAGCCTGAAACTATTGTAGTGGTAACCAAATTACAGTTCTGATAATGAATTTTCATAGAACTTATGCCCAGCAAGACCATAAGGAAAGCCAGAACAGCATTTAATTTTCCATCCAAATCTACTCTTTTTGTGCTTGTAGTTACTCCCAGACAGGGCTGTTTATCTAAAACCAATAGCATAGAGCTGGCCTCATTCAGTTGTTTTCGTGCTTTTATACTACAGGTATAAATTATTCCCATGTTTATTATCAGCAGAAAGAACTTTGGTGTCACAGCATTTTCAAAGCATTATTTCAGTTTTTTGGAACACAGCATTCTCTTAAAATTTATAGTTGTGTTGTTTTGCTTCCTTGACAGTCAAACTGTACCACTGAAGTGAAGCTGTTTTTTCCTGATGTATTCCAGCAGGCCTTTCTGTTGAAAGTAGGGATACAAGGTTTTGGATCCAGTTGAACATGAGGCAGTTGGAGGGCCTATGTGTTTTCTAAAGGTGTATGGAAAAGGCACAGTATGCACTGCGTCACTTTGAGTGGATATTCCCTGCCAGACAGACATACTCACAGCGACATCTAGAAGTCCTGTTTTACTTCTGAATGGGTAAACAGAAGTAAAATGAGTAAACACCCAGTCGTGTTTCCAGTCGCTACAGACTATCACCTACATCAAGCCACCTTTGCTCTGGGCAAGTGCCCATTCTGAGTCGTGTCTCCTGCTCCTGTGGTGGTTTAGGGTTGATGTGTAATTCCTCTAATCTCTTACCCTTCTCTTTTCCTGTCTAAAGCCTTCTCATTGTCCGTTCTCCCTATGCACTTACTGATGTTTCCTGCTTCTCCATCCACTTGCTGTTGTTGTGGCTAATCCTGATGTTTATGATCTTTTCTGCCTCTGACCATTGTGTTGTCCTCCCACCAGCCTCCTCTGAGAACGTAGATACTTAGCAGGATTGCACTCATGAAACCCCAGTGAAACTTTACATGAGAACAGACACAGTTTCAAACTGTAGCCTTTTTCAGTCTGCATTGCGGGCATTTTGAGTGTGAAAAGCCAGAAGAGAAAACAAAGGTGCAACAGAGGATGGTAAGAAAGTTCAGCTAAACATGGATCGCTAGAGCAATGTTTCTACAGCCCCTAAATGATTGTATTTCCAGCTACTGAGGGCTTCCTGTGTTCTCCCATATTTCACTCTTTTGCAAAAGACAGCTGCTGATCTGCGAGGTGGCTTGGAGTTACATCCCTTTCAATGTTTTTCCAAGATTCATGTGATCTTCCCAACTCATGCTGTTACAGGCTGCAACGTTATTGTGCTGCTTGACTGCAAGGGTTGATTGGACCGGCGTGATACAGTTCAATAGGTCTGGTTTCAGTCGATGGTCACAATTAATTACTTAAGTTGGATATGACGAACTTTGCTGTGGCACTACGCTGTTTGTTGGTGGAAGTTACATTATACACACACACTGCCAAATGCTGTGTATCGTGCAAACTTTTTTTCTGGCTCTGGTATCTTGTCTAAAATCCCGTCTTTACAAAACGCCTACAAATCCTTTTTTTCTTACTTATTCAGACTGCATTTAGTGAGCACGAGAAACTGCCATCCTTTGAGCCGATTTGTGTTGTTTCTGTGTGATAGGTCAGCTAATTTGCAAGCTTCCTTAAACTACTCAGCGGGGTGACAGTGCTGTAATTCCTGAGGTTATCTGTGAGTTTGAGAAAACATCTTTTAGTGACCCTTTCCCTCTGAGGCTGCCAACAAAAGGCTTGGGTGAGAGGAAGGCTCTTCTGGGAACTATACTAAGGCTTCTGACTAGTTTCCCACAGGCTAGTGAGCGGTTATCAGGTATGGCAACATTAATACAGTGTATAAATACAAGCAGATGTTTGTTGAGGAGGAAGTCACAGCAGCAGGAATCACAAACTTCTTAGACTTATTGAAAACATTCAGGCAGCTGTGACCACTGCTGATCTGTGATCGATGCCACAGGTGAGTCTGTAGTGTGCTTGCGCTGATGATAAAATCCTTCCGACCTCTGAAAAACTCCATTTCAACACTGAAGTCAAGGGAGCTGGCAGCAGACCTTACATCTGAACTGTCCCTGTCCTCAGGTGGCAGAGTTGTTCTGTGGTAAGGCAGCTGGCAGCAAAGAGCTGGTGCTGAAGACACAAGTCAGGAGGTAAAAGGTGGCAGCAAGGGAGCCCTTCAGGTGCTATGTCGGCTCCAATTGCAAAATGTTCCCAGTGAGATGGGGAGCAAGAATCACCTTGAGCCTGGAACAGCAGAGCGAAACATCAGTTTCAACCATTGTATCACCTGAAAGCATCCCGATTAAGTAGAACTACTGTCTTCATTAAGTAGCATCAGCTCTGGCCATGTGTATCATTAGGTTTAAATAGGTTTCTTACTAATTAAACACAGTTGCTGATTAACTGTGTCCTAATTTCATGGAGCATGCAGAATAAACACAATTGAATCGGACTGCTCCACCAGTCTCATTCTTTTGGTAGGGTATTTTAGTTAATCCTTTAAATTGTAATAAAGATGAAAGAGAGAGACAAAGTATTGTAAACTGTTTCACAGAACTTAATATATAAAAAAGTTCTCTATAATAGAAATGTTTCAAAATGAATTTGAATATCCTTAGAGTGCATTCTGTTTATTGCTTTAGTCAGACTTATTATCATCTTCACAGACAATTTTTCTGTGTACGTAAAAAATAGCCCAACTTGTACTGGCTCAAAAGAGCGAATAATTTCTCACTTCTGAGTACCAAAAGTAGCAAGAGCATTCATTATGTCAAAAAAAATCAAGCTAATAATGCTTCATGCAGCTTCTTACTTTCCCAGATGTTACTGGAGTCCTAAATGTAGCAAGTTTAAGGAATCATAGAATCATAGAATTGTTTGGGCTGGAAGGGACCTTAAAGACCCTCCAGTTACAACTCCCCCGCCATGGGCAGGGACACCTCCCACCAGACCAGGCTGCTCAAGGCACCATCCAACCTGACCTTGAACACTTCCAGGGAGGGAGCATCCACAGCTTCCCTGGACAACCTGTGCCAGGGTCTCACCACCCTCATTGTGAAGAATTTCTTCCTAATGTCGTATCTAAATATTTCCCCTTCCTATTTAAAGCCATTCCCCCTTGTCCTATCACTACAACCCCTTGTAAAAAGGGCTTGAATGATGCAGTAAGGAAGAGCACTGGAGCAAACAAACTATGAAGCGCTGAGACACATCATTAAGGTTTTCTCCCGAGTTCATTATGTCTAGGTTACTTTTCCCAGGAAATGTTTCTTATTGTTGGTAGTCAAAGAAATCTGAAGTACCTCTGTCCTCTCTCATGGTGAGGGAGCTGTGGTAGTGGCCAGCACAGGAGTGTGGAGGGCTGGTTACTTAAAATTTAACCTTACTGGGTTAAATTGATCCTTCTGGCTTTATAAACAACTTTGCCAGTGGTGGTTACCATCCCTGGCCCTGGCCCTTCTGCAGGACCTCACCACTCTTGCAGCTCCGCTGGAAGAAGGCAAAAGTTGCATGATATCCAGCTTTCAAAAACAGGTACAAGTGTTTAAATTCCCAGCTCTTGATTGAGAAGCATAAGTAGACATTGTGGCTTAACATCCTTGAGAAGGACTGCTGGCTCTGTTGTCCTCCCTGAAATAGCTTGGTAGTTCAAACCCTTTTTAAAGATTTCACATCTAACATAAGACCATAAATTCTCTGCTGGTACAGTAACAAAGTATGTAGAAGTAATTCCAGTCAGATGGATGGATGCTTCATAGAAGTCAAAATTCCTTCCAGTTATAGGGATGAAAATGTGCCCTCCATCCAAATTTTAGGTAATGAGTGAAGCAAGGAGCAAAATATGAGTCTGAAATGGCAGAATTCCTTGGAGGATAGTAATCTGAGTCTATGTACAATTGTGCTGGAAGCACTATGTGCCTGTGTACTGAAACTAGTGCCCAAAAAAGTTTAAAGGCATTCCTTCAGATTGCTTATCAAATGTAGTCCTGTGGATATTGACAGTAACATTAATTTTTAAGCTGCTTTAAGTTATTACTTTTATTTTCAATAGCTTACTTTAATAAGATTTCATAAATCAGCCATTGGCTGAGACAGGGGCGGAAAGGGGCTCTTTGGGATTTGCAGAAGATGCAGATAGCAGGTGACTTCATACTTGTGGTACAGTTGTTGTCCATGCTGGCTGAACTGGACCTGAACTTCTGCTTCATGCTTTGGGCAAAGCATAATGATACAAAGAAAATGGAGTGACCTCTTGCATTTGGCTTGCTGACAAGTCAGGTGGGGCCCTATGAGATCAATGTATCAAGGGCTGATAACTCAGCTTCGTAAAAAATTATACTTATATATACATAGTGAAAATAAACTTGGATCTTTTAAGTGAATATTGTAAAATTTGGCAAAGACAGATAGTTTCACCTTTATAACCTCACTTTGTGGAAGAATTAATGCAATTTAAATGGCTGCTGTTCTCTTGGTGCTGCATATCCTGAGCTCTCTCATCACACAAAACACTTCACTATTTCAATTTTTTTTCAGAAAAATCAAAATTGCAAAAAAAAGAAAAGGTTTTTAATGATAAGGATGAGAAACATAAGAGAATTGTGCATAAATGACTTACCTGCATACAGAAAGGAATGTTTTGCTATGTTAATTAAAAGATATATATCAGGGGACTTTTCCTTCTACCAGCCTTCTCTCTCCTTGAGATTTGCATGGTTTCATCTGAAATAAAATGCTCTGTTCTCATAATAGCTTCTTTAGTGTTATAACTTTGGGAACAGACAATTTATTGAGAGCCATATCAGTAGAAGATGAATTGTTAGATGCATGTTCCACACAGTGATTTTATTCAACTACTAAAAGATTAAGGGCAATTCTCTCAGGAAAGTCCCCAGAGTCTGAATGCTTTAGTTTGTAGGTGTCCCTGGAGGGCACTGAAACTTTGATCAAGTCTAATCTATGGTCACAGTTACTTTAAAACTTTGATTGTGATCATATCATTTTGGCATAGCGTCACCGCAGAACAGAAATATGATTGTTTGGGTGCCCTGATTTTACATTTCCGTGCTTTATGGGAATTTGATTTATTTTATGTTTTGCCTCAGTTTTTTATCTGCTGAGCCTATTCTGCTTGGGCTGAAGGCAGCTTCAAGAAGACAAAAGTAATATTTTTAAATTGAAATTACTAATACTGCTTTCAGTCTTTGTTATCCACACTCATATATATGTATTTTATTTTCTGGGAATATAGAAGGTGTCATGAGATCTCCCTTACGCTGAGTGCTTAGAACCCACACAAAGAAACCTTTACAAAAGGGAGAAAGAGAGGCTTGTGAAGAGTGGAAGTAAGGCTACTATACCAAGGTAAACAGCTGGACTTCGATATCGAAAGTAGCCCTTCCTGGGCCATAAAAGATTTAAAGGAGTTCTATCTAACTAGCTCCAAGGGAAATAGAGCATGAACTTTCCTGAAGGATTGCCCAGAGAAGCTGTAGATGCCCTGTCCCTGGAGGTTTTCAAGACCAGGCTGGATGAGGCTATATGCAACCTGATCTAGTGGGAGGTGTCCCTACCCATGGCAAGGAGGTTGGAGCTGGATGATCTTTAAGATCCCTTCCAATGCAAATGATTCTGTGATGCTATAAACATCATATATGTGACACTTTTGCTCTTCTGCTAATTTTGATGAAAGGGCTGGAGGCTAGTATGTGCAGGGACAGAAGTAAAATTTTGCAAAGCCAGAATTGGGTTGTGCTGTACGAGAGAATATTGAAGAACTGTTAGAAGTGTGTTATCAGGTATTGTGTCTCCTATAGATGCTGTTTTACAGAATGCACCATTGACCAGGAGGTAGCACCCATGTTCAGAGGTTTTAAGGGAAGCCACAGAACCTTCTTTGTGCAAATCAGAGGCCAAGGGTCCACTTCCTATGCTAAATAGAGAAGAACTGGGCAAAATCATATTTGACTGCAGTTCACTGTCAAGTAGTAGCTAAGCAAGTTTCTAAAAAAGAATAAATATTAACTTCCATGAGTAAACTCTTAGTATTTTCCATAGGTAACTGAGGCAAATGTCAGATGCTTGTATTTCAGGCATTAAGTAAAGAGATCTGTTATCTAATGCTACTTGCTAAGATCCAAGGTGAAACCAAAGGAACTTCTGGAGGACTAGCTGAAAATAATTAGACCAAAACTCAGGAAGAGCAGGTGTATTTTTTATCTGTGAAACTGATGTAAATCTTATTTTAATTATTTCATCCAACTTCAGGAGTGTTCATTGCCTCATCCTTACTAAAATAAGACATTTTAGATCAATTTCTTTCTTGGAGTAAAAACTAGAGCCACAGATTCATGTATGTTATCAGTGCAGGTTTCTTCTATGCACACAGGGCCTTCACCTGGTCTTTCTGGGCAGCAGAGATTCCCTTCAGTGAAAGTGCAGGTAAAGCATCTCTACTCCATATCAAGCAGCTACCGGAGGCTGGTTTATTAGCATCTTGCACACACTGACCAACAAAGTTTTTTGTCTCTGGGATCTGTGTACTTACTCTTATGGAAACCACCTAGGACACGTCCTCCTGGTAGACTGACAAGGATCACACACACAGTCTGTTTTGCACTCTGTTTTGGGGAGGGTTCAGAGCAGGTGTAAAACACACGATGAGTGGTTTTGTTTCATACTCTGCAATACACTGAATGAATCTTTGAGTGCTGTTATATCTCCTTACCCATCAATTGCTTCTAGAGGACAGTCTGTGGAGGTGTATGCACCCATGCATCAGGAAATTCTGCACATGCTTACAGGACAGCAGTAACTAGAGAGCCACTTCTCCTTGTCCGGCATTGCTGAAACTTGTACAGGCTTTAGGGGAAAAGGCTGGAATTCTGCTATAGGAACAGAAAAGATTGCTGTAGGATTGAGATTCCTAGCAGCCAGCTCTCTGAAGGGAATTTCCCATCACAACATTATGAGCATTTCTCATTCAACCCCACCCCACCAAATAATTTTAGGTGAACTGTGGTGATCAAGAAGATAACCACAGGATAGGGGTGAAAAGACTGTACATAAATTATGCTGGCAGACAACTGTTTATATGTAGCATGATTTGGAAAAGATTGTTACATTATAATTGCCTTAAAAAAGCCAAAAGGAAAAGTTGGAGAGCTATGGGCAGGTCAGCCTCACTTTGGTCCCTGGGAAAATCATGAGTGAGTCCTCCTGGAACATTTTTCTGGATGCATGAAGGTGAATGAGAGCCTGCAGCGTGGCTTTACCAAGGGCAAATTGTACTTGACCAGCCTGTTTACCTCCTGTGATAAAATTACCAGAATTGTGAATTGTGAACACTGGATCTCATTTATCTCAGTTCTGATGAGGTGGATACCATTCATGTAAAAAAGGCTTTCAATGTTGTCTCCCATAATATTCAAACATCTAAATTGGGAATTAGCAACCTAGACGAGTGGACAATTAGATGGGTAAGAATCTCTTTTGATTGTTGAGCTCAGGAGGTGGTTGTTAATGGGTCACATAACTTTTTCCTGGGAGCTGGTAATGAGCAGAACACTGCAGATCCATCCTGTGGCCTGTCCTGTTTAATGTCATCATCAGTGACCTGGAGGAAGTGGTGAAGGGCTCACTTGTCAAGGTTGTCAGTGACACCAAACTGGAGCGGTGGGACCAGGCAATAGGCTTGATGCTGGGGCTGCCATCCAGAGGGACCTAGACAGGCTGCAGTGGGGGGCTGGCAAGCACCTTGTGCAATTCAGCAAGGACAGCTGAATTCATACAATTCTCCAGAAGTCCATGGGGAAACACCTGCTAAGTCTTATATAAGAATCCATTGAAGCATTGGAGAAGAGTTTGTCACTTTGTCTGTTGTGATCAACACTATAAAGAAAAAGTAAATAAGCAGCATAGCCTTATTAACCCATACTTAACCAATCCTGACACATTTACAGCTGAGGAGTCTAGCATGGTGATTTTTTCGTGGAAAAAGGCATTCCATGGTGATCTCTTTTCAAATACAAACAGGTAAAATATATCACCAGCTTTCCTAAACCTTTAATTTGTGCCCAGTTTTTGCAGTGTCTCAGGTAAATTCCCAGCTCCCCACATCTTGTTTGTATCAATTTTAGATGAATTAAAAACCTGCCATCTATTTTTGGCTGCTGGCTTTTTTTTGTTACTACTTTAGCACCTGGATATGAACAGAGCTGTTTGAAATGCTCACAGTGGTAGGAAAAAGTTTGACGCTGAAACACTCCACAATTCTGAGTTTCCTAAATAAAATTCTATAGCCATGAGGTTTTCTGAAATTAGCTGTCCATGCGACTGGAGCAACATGGAACTTGTGTTTTTTTTGGGGTGATGTTTTCATAATTGCAATTTTTTTTCTGTATTCTCTGTAACTCAGGAAACAGGAGATTCTCAGTGAGGAGATTCGCTATATTTATGGGAAAGGAAAATAAAGTTTTTGATGAAAAGGATGAGAGAGCATAGCATAAAATTGTGCATGGGCCTATATTGTGAGCCAGGATCTGGTGTTCCTGCCACCTCATGATCTGTGCAAGGTGTGAACTCCCAGCCTGGTATGGATGTATTTGCTGCCGTTGTGATCCCTGGAGGTGTGCAGCTACCCAAAGTACATTGATGATCCAGGCTTTGGGGAGAAATGAAGATTTTCCTACACAGATGAACCTGTTCCAAGAGCCATATATGTGAGATCATCTGCCCTTCTGCACAGACTTCATGTCCTAGGACCTTCACATGAGAGACTCGAGCACTGACCATGTTTGGCCATGGTTGTGTGCCAAAGTGTATACAAGAATGGGGCAGTGGGATCCCACACAACAGGTTGCTGACCCATATCCACAGGTATATTTGAGACTGTTTTGGGAAGATGCCCTCTGTAGCAGGCTGCTGATGGACATTATGTCCCTTTCTTGCTTCAGGATCCCAGAGGGGAGGTACAAGTGGCTGGCAATTCGTCAATTTGCTTTATGCTAACAGAGAGCTGTTTCTGCAGCTTCTGAATTTATTCAGAAAACAAGACCAACCAGTTCTCTTGCATATAGTGGAAGCCTACTGTGAGAAGCAAGAGTGAAAGATGAGCACGAATGGACCCAGGGAACAGGTGTTGCTGGAGAGCACTTGGAATTTGGACTAAACTGTCCTTCACATGCACAAGCAAAATTCCCACTGATTTCGTATCTCACATCTCTGACTATCTACTTGCATTGTGGCTTATAAATCAGTCCATGCCATCCTTCCCACCCATCTGTGCGCAGTTCTGCTGTCAGACAAACCTCTGCAGCTTTGACCACAGCCAACTGGAATTTCAAATATATTTTACAAGATATTTTGAGTTGGTAAGTCTTGTTTTCACAAGATCCAGTACAACTAGGGTTTTTTTTATTGTAATAGTGGGTCTTGATTTTTCTTAAGGCTCCCATGATGCATATATTGCCAGGCTTTTATAGGATTGAACACATTGAGTTACTTCGTATGATTCCCTCTGTGACTATGGAATATTTTGCCCACAGTAACTGGTAGGTGCAGATTTGCTAATCACACTGTGGGAAAGTATAAGACAATTTCCAAATATACCAACAGGGAAAATAAATTGGTGTCGGTAAGCTGAAACTGCTAGTTCAGATGCTAAAAATACAAATATAACAGGATGATATCAGTTTAAAAATATGTATTTACAAAAGGACATAATCAAAGACTGAAGTCAAGGAAGATAGATACTTTTGTATAAAAAAATAAAATCTCTGCTTGTGTTCTGTTACCCACTAGAGCAAAGATCTCTCTACTTTCACCTGCCTTCTTCGTCAGATTAACTTCCAGTATCAGCTTCAAAACTTCTCCAGTCATCGCTGTGTTGTGACCCAAAACCTAGATTTCCTACCGTCAAAGACCAGACACTAAGAGACTGTGCTCAAGCATTCCCATTCTTTTTCCCATACAAATTTAAGAGAGAGTCTGGAGACACTCAAAGGGAAAAGATTTTGGCTGCCCCCAGTCTCTTCCCATGGGGCCACCCACACTCTTCTTTGCAAGACCTGGATGAGTAAGCATAAGTGAGACATGGTTACACTGAGCACATGGAGCAGAAGTCTTATTACACATTTCCTTTCTCCTGTCCCAGCAGACCTTGTGTTTATCTTGCAGATGATGACCTGATCCTTTTAGCAGGAGAGCCAAGGAATGGCATTAGTAACTAGGGTAGTGGCATAAGTCTAGGGTTGTCGCACCTCCCCATTGTGCAGGAATGAGACCCGCAAGGGTTATGTCTCACTCAGCTTTAGGAGAGCTACTAAATAAAAAAGACAGCTAACAGCAATTGGCAGAGAAAGAGAGGGAAAGAAAGAGAGGTTAAAAAAAAAAGAAGAGTCTTCATGAGTGGAAAGTTGTGGAAGGATGCTGCAGCAGGGCTGTCAGAGCAGCCCGGGCAAACCCTGCTCATTTCAGCCGTCATCCAAATCTCTGTGGTACACAGCTCTGCCACATGAGAGAAGCTCCTTCGTATTGGTTAAGGAACAGTCCTTATATCCTTTAGTTACAACAGGGAAGTGTCCTCTGAATGGTGAGAGGCTCCAGTGGTACTACAGTGCATGCAGTACCAAGGACTATCCTTCTTTTTTTCCTTAGAGTTTGTCTCCATCCTGCTTTGGAAAGGCACCGTGGAGCTCCAGAGAGGATATTGCATCTTTCTGACCACTCTCTTGGCTCTTTGCGCTTGTGGACTTCTGAGGTTGCTGTCTGCTGCAGGTACCTTCGCTCCCTGCAGTTTGATTGCCTTAGCCAACTGCACTTTTCGTCCACGCTGGCTTCATATGGATGCAGCAGCTGTGGAGAGAGGCATCAGCAGGAAAAAGTCATTTAAACAGCCTGACAGAGTGGATTCCGATCCCCTTTTCTGTGCTCACTGCCAGGCATGATGCAGGCAAAGCCCTACGTACTGGTCTTCACCTAGACTGTGGTACCCTAAGGACAAAATAAGGAGCTGTAGCACCACTGGGATGCTGGTGTCATTTGAGACCTCTACAGCCTGGGACAGTCATCACCCCAGATGTGTATGCATGCTGTCAGCCCGTTCAGCTGGGCACGGTGGCTGGAAAGCTGTTTAATGGCAAGCCAGCTTGCTATGGCATAGAGGACACTTCACTTCAAAAGCGACATTTCATTCTGTGGTAACATTGAAGCACCGACAAGCTGTTGTCAAGTCAGAGCCCTTCGCCAAAATATTAGACATGGAGAAGTTTTCCTGAGGTCTGGTGGCAACCTCAGTGCTTTAAATAGGGCTCCTCTGGCTTCTGGTTCCTGTCCCCCTGCAGGGGGGCTTTTGACCCATGCAATAAGGTATCTTGAAGTAACCTGTGGTCCCCTATGAACCACATCTTTAATTTTCAGGCTGGGGGTGCAGAGAGGGGTTGGAAAGAGAGCTATCTACATCTTTCCCCTTACTTCTCCCCTTCAGCTCTCCTTCGCTCTCTCTGTGCTCACAAAGCAATGGCAACCTGCAGGTTCACAGTCCCCACCACAGTGGGCTTGAGCTACTGGTGCATCCCTGTGAATTTTTTGCACAGCTTTTGTTTGTCTTAACTAGGTCTTATGTAAGTTTTTCCTCTCTTAGAAATAAGCAATTCGGTAAGCAGGCAGTATCAGAAAGAGCGCTTTAATGATATGCACATCAGCTGGGGTTTCTCTGAACAGTTAGATCCCCCTTTGAATACTGATGTGCTTGCTCCACTCTGCTCAAGCAGTTTCTCTCACGCCTCTAACTCTGTCTTCCTCTGCAATGTGCTAGGAAAATATATTTAAGGTATAGCAGAGGTGTTTGGACAAATGAAGTCCACCATTTTTAGAACAACTGGAAAATATCAATACTTGTTTTTAAAGACCAACAACTTATTACCTGAGAATTTCTGGGTGGTCTGGAAAAATAAGTTTATTCTTTTGCATCTCTATATAAACTTGAAGGCTGAAGTACAAAGGTGGTGTTCACGTGTTCAAGATGGCACAGAAAGTTGTCAGGGAAGTTGTAGATGGAGCAAGCTGGGAACTTGAAGCATGTTTAGAAGAGGGAACGGAAGAAGGCGGCTTATGTTTTTTGGCAACCAACATATTTAAAAATGGGACTGTTGTTACGTTTTTCCCTTTAACTTGAGGTTTGGCTAAAATATATGTGTCTGTATTTCACAGAATCGTTTGGGTTGGAAGGGACCGTACGGATCATCTACTCCCAATTCCCCTGCCTTGGACAGGGACACCTCCCACCAAACCAGGCCTCTCAAGGCCCCATCTGACCTGGCCTTGAACACCTCCAGGGAGGGGGCATCCATGGCTTCCTTGGGCAACCTGTGCCAGTGCCTCACCACCCTCATTGGGAAGAATTTCTTGCTAGTGTCTAATCTAAATTTCCCCCTTCCAGTTTAAAGCCATTCCCCCTCATCCTATCACTACATGCCCCTGGAAAAAGTCCCTCCCTAGGGAGGGAGGGATTTAAAACACTGTTTAGCAAGCAGGACACTTGTGAAGAGGGTTGGTTTGCAGCCCTAGGGAGCAATGCCCTCTCCCTCAGCCTAGGGACAGTTTTCTCCATGCGTGCTGCCCAGCCTGCCTGGTACAGGCAGCCATCGCCTGCCCTCCTCATGCAGTGTTGGCTGGGCTCTCCTGCAAGCAGCAGCTCTGTGGCATGAGGTGGTAAACTGCACGCCTTTGGGCTCTGATCTTTGATTATTTATGGCCTCGCCTCAAACTTGAGCTGCTGATCCCTGTGTGAATGCCTCTGTAGCTTTGATGTTACTACTGCTTCTCTGGAGTCTTTTATTTACCTCGTTCATATTCTTGGGGAAGTTGCTAAATTAAAATAAATTTTATAAATTCCATGGGCAACATACAGCTTCAGTGACATGGCCTGAAGCTTTTATTGCCAACTGTTATCTCTAACTACAGCTTCTTTTTTGTACACGACTCCTTTACACTAGCTCGGTTATGGAGACACTATTGCTGAGGCAACAATTTTCTCATATATCTGTTTATGATTTTACCCCTTCAACCTGTAGAATGGGAGTCACTGCCTGAGAAGGGCATTCAGAGTCAGGTGGCCAGCTGGAAAGTGTGCTGCAAGTCTGGTATGGGGAGAGCGTAACGCCAGAATTCATAGAATCACAGAATGGTTTGTGTTGGAAGGGACCTTAAAGATCATCCAGTACCACCCTCCCTGCCATGGGGAGGGACACCTCCCGCTGGATCAGGTTGTTCAAGGCCCCATCCATCCTGGTCTTGAACTCCTCAATGAACGGGCATCCATGACTTCTCTGGGCAGCCTGTGCCAGTGCCTCCCCACCCTCACAGGTAAAACTTTCTTCCTAATGTCTAAACTATCAGCTTAAAACCGTTACCCCTCATCCTATCCCTGCACTCTCTGATAAAGAGCCCCTCCCCAGCTTTCCTGTAGCCCCCTTTAAGTAACAGGAGGCTGCTATAACATTGAATTGCTGGATGAAATTCCCTAATTTGTGCTGTGCAGACTTTATGGCTTGAGGGATTTTCCTTGGCATTACTTGTAATCAGTTTCAGTCCTCTGCTTTCTGCATTAGCAGCACATGGGCAAGTGTTTCATGTTTGACCACGAGTGCAAATAGTGACCACTAGATGCAATCCTGCTGTTTGATAGCTCTGAAGAGGGTTGGCAAAGAGCCTGATTCACACTTCAGCATTGAGTTGCTTCATGTCTCTGACTGCATCGGGGCCCTGCCAAGAGTAGGCAAGAAAAAAGTACTGCCTGTTCAAGGTAACACTTTTTAATTTGCTTCTTATGTTTTTGTGGCAGAGTGATGTAAAAAAGACTATTGCCTGGAGACCATTGTTCCCAGGAGGTGTTACAAGCTTGGGAATGTGGTTTCACACGATGGTCAGGCTAGAGCTGTGCTTCTTAGAGCTGGGATCAGACCTGCCAGCAACCAAGCACCACAAGTCTCTACTCCCATTTAAGCTCCTTTGCTGGCCCAAATGTTTCCCAGAAATTTTGCCGGGGGGCTCTGAGATACCAGAGGTTGATTGATTATGCCAAAGCTACCAGTGCTTTTGCTGTGCCCAGCCACCAAGTCCACCTTGCACATACCTGGTGGACTCAATGGTCTTAAGGGTCTTTTCCAAGCTAAATGATTCTATAATTCTTCTTATTTTGCTTCTCAGCTTGCTGAGCCCTGGCATCCCTCCAGCTTTACAGCCCTACATATGGAACATCTATATTTGCCTTGGACACTTAGTGTGGGAGGGCTCTCCCTAGCTGAAGGGGGAGCAGGCTCTGGTGACTGTGCTGTCAGCTTGTGCTCATGTGTGCGTGTGCACACGCAGGGACCAGCGCCACAAGGACGTAGCCCTGAGCCCTGAACAGCATCTGGCCGTGGACCAAAGTACATTGGCCAGACTTGTAGTTCCCACAGAGACTCCAGCCACCTCCTTTCCCTCTGCCTTCCCCTCTCTTTGGGAGATGTTTCAGGTGTTTCAGCATCACCTGAAGGAGTTGGAAGGTTTTAACTGAGTTGTGCACTATTGCCTCCCATGCAAAGAACAGGTTGAGGGCAAGAGGGAAATAAAGTCCTCAAGGACTGTTTATCAGATGCTTTTACTGGAAATGCAAGTTATAATACTATGTAACACTAATGTTCTAGGTACAACAAAATACATTAACTAATCTATTCATCTATTCTTTGATGAAAATCTGCTGGTTTGGACTGGCCTAGTTTTCTCTTTGTCTGCAGCTCTCTGATTGCATCCTATTTAATTTCCCCTTTCATTGAGAAACTGCACTTCCAAATATGAACGTTGTTAGCATACTCTACCTAATTAGTTATAATAATGTTGAGGGAGGCTGAGTTCACAGAAATACAGTAAAAAAATTATTATATTTTTTTCCCCAAAAATGAGTTATATTTTTCCTCCCCATTAGCCTTGTCTATCAAGTTGGGTTTTGTTCCTACAGTCCCAACCACATCTGGTAAAATTTCCATAGCCCTAAGGCCACCAGTAGGGACAGCCAGCACAGAAAGCGTCCAGCAGCGTGCGAAGGAGGAAGCCAGGGATAGGCACTGTGCTCCAGCTAGAGGCAGCCAGCACAGACCTTCAGACTGAGGCTTAGTTCATGATGCGCTCCTTCCAGAAGGGATGCTATGGCATTTTCTTTACAACATCGCAAGGGCTGCACTGTCCACCTGCTGGGAAGACACATCAACAGATATTTTAGGAGCCTCTGAACAAAGTGGTGCCCTGTTTCGCTTGGCAGCAGGACAGTTGCCCTGCGGTGACACAGTCTGCTCTGCCTGCTTTGGCTGGCCTACGGGCACTGCCCAGGCTGGGTGTTTTTACAGCTGTTACTTTCTTGTGGGGTTTGTTTGTGCTCATATTTTCCTTCCTTTATTTCTCGATTGTTGCTTTTCCTGAAAATACTTTTAGAAGAGGTCAACACCCTTGGCTTCATAGAGTGTTTTCCATACCTACGCAACCATTTCTCCCCCTGAGGGCTACCAAACTGGCACAGAGGCACTGACACCACTGATGGACTCACCACAGGTTTATCTCCTTGGATCCCACTCTGCAACTAAGCCAGTGGCCAGCCATCCTCCTGGAAGCAGTTTTGTTGCAGAAACAGCACATTGTCTGATATGCACCTGTAGCCTTCAGCCTTCCACGTGTGATGCGTAACTGTGCCCTGGGTTGGAGTTGGCGAATGATCCATCTCTGGGCAGACCATCTCTGGGCAGACCTGCTCTTCAGGAAGGCAAGCGGAAGCCAGTGCCCTGTACTTCTGAGGTTTTGGACTCTTGAGAAGCAGAGCACTTATAGGGCAAGCCAGCAGCTCTTTTGGCTGTGCAAAGGCAAGTGATACGTGTGCAAGCTGTGGGTCACGTTAGGAGGACCTTTTCTACGATTTATAAATAAACCATAGAGAAAAATGGCTGTAATTTTTCAGAGCTCACTGTGTATATAGATGGCATTTACCCAGAGAAGCACTGTTTCCACAGGATACAGAGAGTTGCAATACACAGTTAGATTGTTCCCTTGTAGCTGAAAATTACCACTACGTTTCTATTGTATACAGACATCTTAATTTATTAATGGGATTTCCACCTGAGGGTAAACATTGCAGATTCACATTTTGATATTTTTTAAGAGTCCTTTGATTGCTCGCAACTAGGGCTGTTAAATACCATTATTTGCTTTATGCATTTTGAATAGATAAATACCAACTGAAGAAATATCAGGGGAACAGAGGGGGAGAGTAAAGGAGCAGGAGTAAAGTTACGCCAGTATCTCTCAGGTCTTAAGGGATTTCTAAATCTGACCAAGTTTTATCCCTTACCTTTAAGCTTGTCACCAGCCTGGGTGAAATTCATGCAGTTGCATTCAGCACATGTGCTTTAATCAAAAGCCAAGCTGTCACCTTTAATTGAATCTTTTCCAGCTGCTTAACTTGTCTGGGAAAAAGAATTGTATAGCAGTTCTTCTTGTCCTGATGGGAAGCAGGTTGTCAAAGACTGCTTCAATAGACAGCCCTCTCTTTTTTCCTTAAAAAATAAGACTTTGGGGACTAAAGTTTCCATGACAAAGTGGGAAACATTACATGTGAGCAGCCTGACTTCCTGTGGAGGGATTTGCGAACACGGCCCAGACCCATGTGCGCAGTTGTCCTCACAGTTGTGGATATGCAAGAAGCTGTTTTCCGGAGTACCAAAAGTCTCCAGCCTACAAGTCAGAGAGGAGACAGCTGAGCATCCGCACACAGCCCTTGCAGCAATTGGCTCCCAGAGCCAGCCAGGGTGCTCTTCCAAGCAGTCTCACAAGCTCTTGGTCACACAGAGGGTCCTCTTTGCACATCACTCTCCATGTAGGAAGCTGTATTTCAGTCATGGATCCAAATAGCTCCTTTTTAAACAGACACACCACTAGAGATGTTGCATGGGGCTTCAATCTGCCTCTTCATGCTACAACTCAGTCAGGCACCTGTGTCCATTGCTGTTGTTCGTTCTACTCTTCTCCTTTCATCAGCTTCTCAAAGCCGGCTGTCACTCAAGAAAACTCAGGCTGAGGTAGAAGACGGTGCTTTGCCTTCTCCTGTGCTATTCCTCCCTTTGCAGCTGTCTTGAGGTAAGGTTTCACACGATCACGTGAACCAACGTAACAGTTCACTGCTGCCAAAAGGGGATGGCTCCCATCCCAGCTCCCGGCCAGAATTCCCAGCACCACCTCTACTAGGTATGCCATGCACCGAGGTCCTCTCTGAGCAAAAGCACTGGCTAAGTTCTTCATTCTAATTGACACAGGAGAGGGTCTGAAAAGGCACTGACCATGCAAGGGAGACAGTGGGATTGTGTGGCCGGCAGCAGGAGAATTGGAACCAGCTCCTTTTTCTCAGCTATGGGCAGTTCTGCCAGCTTAGCTGCACCTAAAGCTTCAGTCACAAACCTACAGCTCAGCATTCTGCAAATGCTTATCAGGTGCCACCTCTCTCCATGCAAGAGGGAATAGACTTTGGAGTGGCACTTCAACACGCTGTGTGCTGTACTTGCAGCCAGGTGTCCATGCTTGCAGGAGAAATTCAAGGGAGAATTTCAAGACCTTCCTTTTGGCAGGATGGTGATATTTGTTATTACAAACCCAGTCATGCAAAAAGAAAAGCTCTTCTCCAAACAAAAAAGACACTTAATCAGAGTTGTGTAGCTTTGAAAAGTACTTATCTTATGCTCAGACACTCTGAAATATGGTTCATTTTAATTCTTATAAGTAAAATAACTTTCTGTTCAGTGATTCCACTCAAAAGAGAGGCCAACCCAGTTGTTTTATTTTTAATCCAGGCTAAACCTGTGCAGGCACTGGCATATCCTTTCTCATGTGAAGAGTCATTCTTGCCAAATTAAGTCATACTGTTGCTATCTGTTCCATTAAATCTACACATTTCTTTATACAGCCCTGCTGCCCTCTGACTTTCCAACAATGTCAGAAAACTTCAGTGCTGAATTAATGAGGACGGTGATTTAGAATGACCTATAGGAAAAAAAGAGAAAATATTAGCCTTCTAACGTTGTGAAGTGTTGTTATATTTGATGCCTCATTTGCAACAAATAGTATCTCAATACAAGCTTGTTTCACCATACGTTAATCTTAAATCAAGCATGTAATTATTAAGTCTAATGTAACACACCTAGAATCACAGCACAGTAATTATTCTTCCTAATGATACTAGTTCAGAGCATTTCAGAACGAATGGTGATATTTAAGGATGTGATGCAGTATGGTCACAGTTACCAAACAGTAAATCAAATAATTCCATCCATCCCACTGTCACCAAATATGTGGTCTGATATAATATATAAAAATGTATTTAGGATTTGGAAGTAAGAATGATTTAATAAGATTTTGGAGTCTGAATAGATTGGACAGAGGACCTCTTCTATCTGATTTACACTGATGTAAGGAAAACATTTTTTTACAATGAGGGCAGTGAAGAACCGGAACAGGTTGCCCAGAGAGGTGCTGAAGGCCCCATCCCTGGAAACGTTCAAGGTCAGGTCGGATGGGGCTCTGAATAACCTGACCAGGTTAAAGATGTACCTGCTCCTGCGTGGGGGTTGGAAATAGATGACCTGTAAGTGTCCCTTCCAACCCAAAGCATTCTATGATCCTGTGATTCTGTGGTACTTTGCAGTGTGGTCCATACACAGTGAAGAAGTGCACTGTAAGGTTCAAAGGTGATCTAATGAAAAATTTTAGAAAAACCCAACAACAACAACGTCGCTTTTGGTGGAATTACCTTTTCAGAAACTCTTAGGAGGTGAAATATCACACTGGCAAAGCATGATTATTCCAAATTCCCAAGAAAAAAACCATAAAGGATGTTGATACTACAACACATTTTTGAAAACTGAAAACTCAAATCTGATCCCTGAAGGCATATTTATCTATTCTTGACATACAGGCTCAGAAGGCTGTGCCAAGAATTTTAAAAGTCCAGGACTTAATTTTTACCCGGCTGTTCCGTATTACAAATGCACAAATGCCGTTCAAAGTTGACCTAGAGAAAATTACATGACACTAATATCGTAACATGAATCTGTCTTCAGGAGCTGTTACACGGTTGTGATTTTGTCTAATACATTAGACTTGTAAAGCTGAGGTTCTTAAGTCTCAGTGTAGTAACTTGTTAGCACTAGAGTGCAAAAGCTGTCTGACATAAGGCAGGGAAATCCAAAGCTGTAACATTTTATCCATATATCAAGGTTTCAAAAAATAGCTACCAAAAAAACCCCGAACCAAAGGAAAGTGCTTGAGCAATTCGAATGCACCACAGTCCACAGCATGGATATCTAGGTCACCAAGGTCAGGCTCTTAACTATCATCAAATTGGAGGTATTGCAAACACTTTCCACATATATACATGGCCCAGATCCTTCAGTGGTATAAATCAGCCTGATTAGAGTCAAGGAGGTAATAAATGATCTCCTTAAATGGCAAACCATCCCTGGCAAGTCACTCTTCATCAGAGACGTCTGCGAGGACCATGGTCTGGCTGCCAAGACTTCCTTGCTAGGCAAAGCCTGAGCAGAGGGTGAGCAGAACTTGTGGGTGAAGACAACACACATGCAGGTTCAAGCTGTGAAGTCTCCCATGTGTATCAGAACTCCCATTTCATATGCTTTTCATTCATTTATTATTTCATTGAGCATTGAACATATTCTTCTCAGTTGTGGAAAAGCAGCAAATTTTTGCCAAAGTTGCTGTTAGAGGAATTATTTCTCCTCTGGTTATCACCTGATATTACCAGCTCTTACACTTGTTAGATGATTTATGAAAGCATGCATCCCTGTGCTTGACATCCCAATGTACATACTGGATCTTATGCACTGCTAGTTTGTCCAAAGCCATTCTGCTCAGCAGTTTGTTGTTTCTGTAAGGAATGTCATCATCTCCTAGCCCACTGTGTGATCACTTTATAACTAGACAGGACTCAAAATGGAAATAAACCAGGTTTATTTGATCAAAGTAAAATGTTAAGCAGGTGTAAAATGTTAGCTCGCTTTCAAAAGGCTGTACCTGCCACCCAACCTGTGTTTCAGCTGTTCTCTTTTCTATAGCTGTTCTCTCTATTTGGCACTGCTTTACTTCAAACACCACCTTTTCAGCAAGGAATCCTGTTCTCAGCGTTTTTATTCCACTTTGTAAGTGGACACCTTATGGTCTTTTTTGAACTCCCAAAGCAGATTGCTCTACAATTGTTGTGCTGATGCTGAGCCATTCACTACACCACTTTTTTTGACTATGCAAGAATACCAATGAAGCATTTTTTAAATGTGATCTGTTTGTGTAGAGATCCCTTGACCAGCCGATTTTCCTTCATATATTTGCCCCTTGTCTCAAGAGTCAAACAATTTGTAAACATCAGCTGACTTCCTAACATTTTACAAATCACACATATAAAAGAAGCCCTCTGGGATAGGAATT
This sequence comes from Dromococcyx pavoninus, assembly GCA_033558185.1. Taxonomy (NCBI): domain Eukaryota; kingdom Metazoa; phylum Chordata; class Aves; order Cuculiformes; family Neomorphidae; genus Dromococcyx; species Dromococcyx pavoninus. The sequence goes on along the minus strand of JAUMJL010000668.1, from coordinate 1,269,253 downwards.
CTTGGTTTGTCTTCCCAGAGAAAACGGGAACCTTTTTGTAAGCTGCGTAAGAATTTGCCACTTATAAAATCTAAAATGCCCAAATTCTGACATGTTTCTCTTTCCATGCTTCGTGTGATGTCCTCAGCATCTGCAGGGATCACACTGACTGTGATAGCATGGATGTCTGATTTTACACGTCAAGAGCCAGGAAGTTCTCTTGTGGACATGGGTGTTTACGTTTCATAGGAGAAACACGCTTTAGGAGGAAGTAGAAAAGCTAGTGAAGTCACCATCATAATGAGCCTCATTATTTCATTTCAACTTTTTTTTTGTCCCCAGCCCAGTATTGATCTCCCTTGGCAATTTTTTTTTGATTTCTTCTGAAATCAGTGCAATGGCAGGCTAGCAAAGGCTTAAGAGATGAGTTGTATTACTGTGGCCCTGACCTTTAAAATTCAATGCTAACATAATTTGAGGATAGTAAACAAAAAATAGTACAATTATTTTTTATGTAAAGGGAGATTACTGTACTCTCATACAGTAATAATTCCGGCTGAGGGGATAAAAAAACGAAGAAGCTTCAAACCTCTGTCTTATGTTGAGTACTGAGTTCAGAGTAAAGTTCTTCAGCCCTTAGGTTGGGATGCCTATGTGTGCAGTTTGTTGGAGGGTACATCAGGGAAGGAGAGTCAAGCCTGTTGCCCCTAACAAGCGCTGGAGGCTACTCTTTAAAGCACTTCTGAAATGTCTGTCCTTTGGTCTAATGAGCTTCAAATAAATAGGAATACCTTCCACCCTAGAGAACTGTCCCATAGAAATGCTGGAAATTGTAACTGCTGATACCTAGTAGCAAAGCAGCTGTTTTGGCTTTCACTTCAATTTTAGATGTCCAAGCTATAGAAAATCATTCCCCTAAAGCCAAACAGGAAGCAGGCCAGGGGCAATTTGATCAAAAGGCCGGGGAAAGATGAGAGGCAGAGTTAAGTGCAGAGGTTAGGGTGGGTTGGATTCAAGGGATGAAGATATTAAAAATTCTAAGTCCCAGAGAGAGAATGGGGGGAAGAAAGGACAGAATTTGACAAATCAAATGGGTAAAGAACAGTTGCAACAATTCAATTCCTGTTTTAGCAAGGCTTTACAATGTAGGGACCAAAGGAAAAAGGAAAGATGCAGAGCTGGAACGACACCAGCGAGGACACAGCAGGCACCTTGAATACTGGGAGGGAGGAGGGACGTCACCAGTGGGTGCTGTACTACTCCAAATGCTGCCACAAAAGTATGTGAGCCACCACTGGGTCTCAGTCAGAGGTCATTCTAGGTACAAAGTACTTAAGAACAACTCTGCAAGAACTTGCTCCAGCTGGGGAACTGTTCAAGTGTCAGGAAACAGGGTTCAGGGTGAACCCAGGTGGGAGTGTCTCAACTGGCAGTGGAGAACCCTATGAATAACAGTGCCATATCTAAGCTGCACTAGTCACAGTATTAGGGCTTTGCCAGCAGCTGTCTGACCAAGATGGTGATTGAGACTTGGAAAAGCTAAGAGAGATCAGAAAGGCTGGGAAAACAGAAAATTTATCTCAGTGAATGCCGTGGAACAGAACTATGACAGAGCACGGTGCGGAGACTGAATTGTGAGACAATGTAGGCACACATGTGGCTAGCCAGAAAACTCAGAAAGAGCAATTCTCAGTCTAATCTTGATGGTACTCTAGGCCTGGATCATATCCAATTTAAACATCCTTACAGGAATGGAAAGGTAAAAAGAAAAAGTCTATTGCAAAGATATTTAACTTTGAGGAGACAAGTCACGTAAAAATGAGAAAACTTGTTAAAACCTACAGCCAGTAGTACCCAGTGGACATTGCATCAGAGGATGAAAGGAAAAATGTATTTTTAAAGACTCTAAAAGGAATCCAAAAAAGCTACATTTCAGTGTTTTTGAACAGTAAAGAGCACTACTAGAAGTTAAGTAAATAAATACATAAATTCCTTCAGAAAATGGAAGACATCCCAGTAAGGGTGATACAAAAAAAGAATAAGTTCTGGCAGACTAAATGGAAAACCAGAGCATGACAAGCCTGAAAGAAATTCCTCAGAATTAGAGAGAAAATAAATCCTATGGAGGCCCTTGGGAGGGTTCAAAGCTATTCTTTGCAAATGACAAGTCAATGGATCTGTCTGAGATCCATGTGCCAGTAGAAGAAAATCTAGACTAAAATGGTAGCTGGGTCTCTGGAGGGAAGAGTCAAGGACTTCAGAGATGGAAGTGCCAGATATCTGTGATGTGTTATCTTCTGGTGAGCCAAGATGTCCTTGCACAGGGATGGAGTTGGCAGATGTGGCACCCATCTTTAAAATGGCCAGTCGGGAGATCACAAAGGTGAGATGATTTTCTGGAAGACAGACTTGTTGTCAGAATAATGAAAGACAGAAGTTGGAGACAAGACATACAAGGAAGAACCAATATGGATTTTTAGGGGAGTAATCCTGTTTCATCAAGTGTATTTAATAAAGCCAATTATTTCAAAGCCTCTTGATAAAGCATTTTTCCCAAGATTTTTTAAGAAACAAAGATACAGGAGAGCTTTAAAAATAGGGAGTAAAAGTAGGGGTAAATAAGCAGCTGGAAAGGGAATATGGGTGAAGTCTGAGAGAAATTTATATTGTGACTTACTTTATTCAAAATATGTGTAAGCGATGCATGAAGAAAAACATCCATAGTGAGATAAGAAAGTTTGTTGGTCATATGAAATTACCCAGAGTTATCTGAACTAAAAGCTGCTGCAGAGAACTGGAGAATGATCTCATGGCAATGAATACCCAGAAATAAAGTCAGAGATGAAAGTTGGTGTTATTACGTTCAAGGTAAATCATACAAGGGAAAACAATATTAACTACGTATTTATCTGCAATGATGGGCTCTCCATTTCCTCTAATGACATAAGAAAGATATGCTAGTGCTTGTGAACAGTTATTTGAGAACCTCAGTTCAGTTTTAAGTAACAAAGAAACTCTTGGTAACTACTAGAGAATGGAGAGAGCACGAAACAGGGTGTGTCATTACACTATAAATTTATGATGCATCCTTTTTTTCATCTACCCATCTTTTCATTGCCCCTGAGCTAGAAGACAGATGGGGAGCAGAATAAAGCCCCCATAGTCCAAGGGGAAATGGTTAGTGACCTGCTACTCCACCTAGACACACACGAGTCTATGGGGTTGGATGGGTCTCCACCAGGGTACTGAGGGATCTGGTGGAAATGTTCATCAAGATATTTTCCATCATGTATTACCAGTCTTGGTTAACCAGGGAGATCTCAGTTGACTGGAGGTCAGCAAGTGTCATGACCATCTACAAGAAGGGCTGGAAGGAGAATCCAGGGAACTTCAGGCCTGTCAGTCAAATCTCAGTGCTGGAGAAGATTATGCAGCAGATCAACTTGAGTGCCATCACACAGCATGTACAGGACAACCAGGTGATCGGGCCAGGTCAGCATGGGTTTAGGAAAGGCAGGTCCCGCCTGACTAACCTGATCTCCTTCTATGACAAGGTGACCCGCTTAGTGGATGAGGGAAAGGTTGTGGGTGTTTACCTGGACTTTAGTAAAGTCCAGGTAAACATAATTTTCCACAACATTCTCCCACGAAAAGCTGACTGTCCATGGCTTGAACTGGTGTTCTCTTTGCTGGGTAAAAAACTGGCCAGATGGCCGGGCCCGGAATGTTGTGGTGAATGGATCTAAATCCAGTTGGCAACTAGTCATAAATTGTGTTCTCCAGGGCTCAGTGTTGGAGTAAGTTTTTTTTAGTATCTTTATCAATGTGTTGGATGGGGGGATTGAGTGCACCCTCAATAATTTTGCAGATAACACCAAGCTCTGCAGAAGTGTCCATCTGCTTGAGGGAAGAAAAGATCTGCAGAGGGATCTGGACAAGCTGGACTGATGGGCCAAGGCCAATTGCATGATGTTCAACAAGGCCAAGTTCTGGGTCCTGCACTTGGGCCAAAACAATCACATGAAGTGCTACAGACTTGGGAATGAGAGGCTGGAAAGCTGCCTGGCAGAAAAGGACTTGGGGGTGTTGGTCTATAGGGAGCTGAATACGAGCCGGTAGTGTGACCAAATGGTCAAGAAGGCCAACAGCATCCTGGCCTGTATCAGAAACAGTGTGCCCAGCAGGAGTAGGGAAGTGATTGTGCCCCTGTACTCAGCACTGGTGAGGCCACACCTTGAATCCTATGCTCAGTTTTGGGCTCCTCACTACAGAAAAGGTATTGAGATGCTGGAACGTGTCCAGAGAAAGGCAATGAAGCTGGTGAAGGGTCAGGAGCACAAGTCTTATGAGGAGTGGCTGGGGGAACTGGGGCTGTTCAGTCTGGAGAAGAGGAGGTTCAGGGAAAACCTTAACACTGTCTAAAACTGCCTGAAAGGAGGTTGTAGTGAGGTGGGTGTCAGTCTTAAGAGGTAGGACAAGAAGAAATGGCCTCAAGTTGCCCCAGGAGAGTTTTAGACTGAATATTAAGAAGAATTTCTTTACCAAAAGAGTGGTGCAGCATTGGAACAGGCTGCCCAGAGAAGTGGTGGAGTCACCATCACTGGAGGTATTTAAAAGATATGTAGATATGGTTCTTAGGGACATGGTTTAGTGGTGGAACTGGCTGTGCTAGGTTAAGGGTTGGACCTGATGATATTAAAAGCCTTTTCCAACTTAAACGATTCTATGACGCTATACTCTCATCTGAAAAGGTTATAGTCAAAATGAAAAAGAGGTACAGAGAATAACTAGAATTTGCTGTGTAGATCCGCTTCGTAAAAAGTGCTGAACAGAATATGATTCCTCTGCCTGTAAAATAAATAGTTGAGATGAAATATGATCTAGCTCTATAAAACTGTGTGCTGCACAAGAAAATGTGTTCACTCCTTCTCACAGAATCAGAGCTTACCAAATGAAACAGTAAGAGACCGGTGAACAAAAAGGAACACTTTTTCACGTGGTGTATATTGAATTTGGGGAGCTCATTAGCAAGGGTTGTTGTAGAAGTCGAAATTATAAACAGGTTGAAAAATAATGAAACAAATTAATGGAAGGAAAGCAGTCAAGGCCTCTGGAAAACTAGTGTGCAGCTACGTGTTCTGACTGCGGAGCAGATCTGGGGCAGTGAGCTGGGCAGGAGCTGGCAGCAAGCTCTGGCAACAGACAGCAGCATCCAGGACTGTATCAGCAGGAACACTGCCAGGAGATTGGAGTAGGGGTTGTCCCCTCTGTCCAGCACTCATTGTTAGACCACATCTGGGTAACGTGGCCAGTTGGTGCCCCTCAGTGCAGGAGAGGCATTGATAACCCCAAGTGAGTTCACCCCCAGGATGCTCAGGGCTGAGGATGTCCCTGTGAGCAGAGGCTGGGGCAGTGGGGCTTGTCCAGCCTGGGGCAGAGATGGCTTGGGGGCATCTCACAGCCACTCCAGTGCCTATGAGGAGGGATGAAGAGGGGACAACTGGGCTCTTTACAGTCACCATGCGTGGCAGGGCAATAAGATACTGCCAGCATGAACTGAAACGAGAGGGTTCAGGCTGGATTCTGAAACCTCACCCCCATGAGGACAGACAGGCCAAGGGCAGGCAGAGGGACAGGCTGCCCAGGGAGGCTGGGCAGGCTCTGTCCTTAGAGGGTGTCAAGACCTGCCTGGGCAAAGCCCTGAGTGACCTGCTCTGGTCTCACAGCTGGCCCTTCTTGGAGCAAGGGGTATGTGAGAGACCTCCTCAGGACCCTTCCGACAACAATTATGCAGTGATCCCATTTGAATGTCCTATGATTCTAATTCGTTTAGCTAGAAATCTTTAGGAAGTTGCATCAGGGAAAATACAATATTGGGTAAGACTGTCCCTGAGTCAGTCTCAGTGCATCTGTTCAGTCTCTTCTGTGTTCTCATGAAGAAATAATTGTAGACAGTAAAAAAAAAAAAAAGGGATTTTGTAGCACAATTCCATGAGAAGAAGCCCTGAAGCTTCAGAGTGACCTGAGGCTCTTGACAAAATGAAACCATAACTACACTTGACTCATGGCTACTCTACAGATTTATTGCAAAGAAAAGAAAGTAGCTTAAGGCATCCAGTCTGTCTTCTTTATTCTCAGCTGGTTCCTTTCACAAGTTCCTATTACATGGCCAATCAATCACACCTGCACCATGGCTGCAGAGGTGTCAATGAAAGCCTTCAGCACCCCACACAGTCCTTAATGAACTTGGTCATGTGTGAGCAGAAAAAAACCCAAGCTCATGCCTGTGTTCCTAGGTTGAGTTGATAGGGTTTGTGGCTGAGAAGGCCTACCACAGACGTTTTACAGGATGACCTGAGCATATTGATCTGTAGTGCAGCAAACATAGATCTGGAAAGGCCATTTTACACCTGTTTTCAGCCTAAAACCATGCTTCATTACCGAGTGAATTCTCAAAAAACTGCAACCACAGTGAATGACCTGTTGTTCATCATTATGAAGTCCCATGGTGAATTTTCATAAAGGTCCACAGTGCCAGGAGTGGGATGGTGTCTCCCAGCCCTGGGGCAGGTCGCAGCACACCTTCTGTTGGGAAGGATGTGAGAAACATTCTGAACTCTTGATTATAGACAAGTCCCTGTGGTGCTAAGTGACACCTCTCTTTTTATCTTCCTCTGGTATAAGAAGGACAAACCATCTCCTCCATCAAGTACTGTCCAGATGCTGGTGAACAGCGTTATTCTGCTTATACAACAGCCTCTCTGAGACTGTCTATTTTCATGAGCCATTTCAGGTTTTACCATCAGGTAGATTCAGGTTTAGGCAGAACTGGGCTTTCACACGCAGAAAAGAAAACCTTGGTTACATTGCACCTGAAATTTAGACCCAACCCTGCCATTGGTCATATCTTAGTCCTTGTTCCACTTCTGTAAGAGCTGAGGAACAAGCTTAAAGCATCTTATATTTCTATCCCTACATGGCTATGCCTGACTCCCTAGGGCAAAGCATTACACTTTCAAGTTAATTGGTATGGATGTTTCCAAAGTTTGGTACTACAAATCAAGCAAGAAATTCATTTCAGAGCTCGGGAGCCCTGTATTTGCTCTCCCTCTCAAGTCAATTCCAAATGCTTCGCTCTAGAAGTTTCTCTTCTTTTCAATTACAGTTCTCCCATGGTAGTAAATAAATTTGTTTCAAGCACACACGTTTCTCTTCTTTTCAATTACAGTGCCCTCTCAAGTAATTTAATTTCTTTCCAAGTCTTCACTTCACATTCAACTTTCTCTCCAACAAACGTATATATCAGGTAGCAGAAATACATCCCAGATTCCATCTTTATATCGAGTTTTTAGAAGTTGAATTTTGTCTCCATTACCTTTGAATTGACTAAAACCTCTTTACAGTTTCAGCAAGAGGTATATGGACCAAATAATACCATAGTTGTGCAAGAAGGCTTTTGTTTGGGCCATCTCCACTGGTTACTGCAGCTGCCCTAATCCAGCTGCAGGGGTGACAGGAGAGCTGAGTGTCAGAGCTCCAGTCTTATTTTGATAAAAACGTATTTATTTTAATGTGCAGAACCAGCTGATGTGACAATGAAATTCAGTGAAGGCTGCATCATTAGTTGTTGAAGGTTGATGTCATCTTCACAGAGTGCAGCCTCTCACCTTGACAGAATATTAGACGATGTGCAGAGAGATAAGGCTTTAGGTGAAGATGAGGGATTGATGAGGGGCCCCATACCTGGAGGTGTTCAAGGCCAGGTTGGATGGAGCCTTGAGTAGCCTGGTCTAGTTGGAGGTGTCCCTGCCCATGGCAGGGGGTGTGTAACTGGGTGATCTTTAAGTTCCATTCCAACCCAAACCGTTCTATGATTCTGTGAAGAGACTGGAAGTCAAGGACTTCTCAGGGTTGAGGCTGGGATGATCTGTACAGCCTCTGGTTGCTCAAGGACCCGCCAGAGGTACTATGAAAGAATGAAGAGCACAGCAATCTGCCAGTTCGAGTACTCTATCATTCTTGTGAATAAACACAGAACTGAGCAGCTTGCTGAACAGGCAAAAATATTTCCCTGATATTTTACTACAGCCACCTGTCAGAGGATGGGTAGAGCAGTTAGTACTCCACGGAGATTCCCAAGGAGCTTCCTTCTGCTTTTGTTCATTTAATCACGGTGGCGAGAAAAGGCGATGCAGCCCTTCGTGAGAGCTATATAAGGGTTATGGAAGTGGGAGGCAGACCTCGTCGGTCAGCTGGTGTGGTATGATCGCTATGGCTTGTGCCTGGGGACCGTGGTGCTGTGCTGTGTTTGCCATTCCTGCTCAGGGTGCAGGGTTTCTACTCTGACACGACACCAGGCAGGTTGACTCCAGAGCCTTTGATGGAGAGCCATCGACGATTCCTGATGGCCACGGCAAATAGATGTTCATGCTTGCTCTCATTTTGGACATTAAAATAGAAAGTGCATCTCTGTCTTTAATCTCTTCAGCTAATTGCAATTAATTTCTCTCTGGATTTGACTTTTATGTGCACCCCAACTGACATCCACTGTTTTCATTTGTTGAGTCTGTGTTCAATGAGATTCTGCCTTTTCCTTTTCCCTCTTCCTCTTCCTGTCTCTCCCCATTTCACTATAGTTGCAGTTCTTTCAGTAGCTCCCTAATCCAATAGCTCTATTCCAGATTCTGGCACAGTACTCAGTCAGTCTCTTTGCCAATACAATACTATTTCTTTCCATACAAAGACTTGCTTTACTAACATCCAAATTGTGCAGAGCGCCATATGTTCCTGTATTCCGTGTGCTCTAAAGCACAGCAAATTCCTATTTAGAAAAAGCACTCTGTAGTCCCCTGTGCAAGCCAAAACGAACTCCTTGACATGATGCCATTCCCATTTACATACAAAGCAATCTCAGAGAGAAGATTCTCAAGAGGCCACCAGAGCTGATGTGTATGGAAACATCAGGTGGAAATGTAGGTGCAACCAGAGACCAACGCAACCAGTGCGCTCAACATGTAGTATTCTGCAAGACAAAAAGCTCCTGCATTTTAAATGCTGCACGAGGCACATGCTGAGCTCCCCTTCCCACAATGCACAATGATTAAAATCCTTCAGAGATTTCTAAGCACACCAAAAGGCACCTCCACCCATTACATGTTGTGTGGGAGTGCACATATCTTTCTACTAAAGCAAACTGTTTGCTGGGGCCTCATTAAATGCCTTCCCCACTTTGCTTTTGTCATTTCCCATTTTTATTCTGTGTCAAACACCCGTTCTTGCAACCCTCTCTCAATTTACTCCCCTCACCATTTGAGGAGGCACTTTGCTTTTACTATGGCAGCACAGCTCCTTGAGAGCCTCAGTAGTGGAAATTACTGCAGTGACTGGAGCTCACTTCTGGCCTGCTACCAAAAACACAACTGCTCTCTCCTGGCAGCTGCTGGCTTCTGCTGAGCACCAGAACTGTACCTTGTTATAATCCCAAGGAAGGGCTGGGGAACACCTCTTTTTTGCCACAGGCAACTGTGGAGAAGCAGCTGTGCTACATCTTGCCAGGATGTAGCAACCCTCTCTCAATTTACTCCCCTCACCATTTGAGGAGGCACTTTGCTTTTACTATGGCAGCACAGCTCCTTGAGAGCCTCAGTAGTGGAAATTACTGCAGTGACTGGAGCTCACTTCTGGCCTGCTACCAAAAACACAACTGCTCTCTCCTGGCAGCTGCTGGCTTCTGCTGAGCACCAGAACTGTACCTTGTTATAATCCCAAGGAAGGGCTGGGGAACACCTCTTTTTTGCCACAGGCAACTGTGGAGAAGCAGCTGTGCTACATCTTGCCAGGAAGAGCCACATGGCTCTGCTTGCCTTTGGACTCTGGACTGTTAAAGGAGAGAGTGGCAAAATACCCGCTGAAAGGGCTCTTTAGACTTCTTAGCTGGTTATCCTCTATTTCTGTCCTGTTTGATCCACTTAACCATTTTCAGGTGGGAAAATGAATGTGGATTCTGCTTCTTGCTCCAGAGTCTTCCTGCAGAGTTTAAGGCTCCCACAAAGAAGTGAACTTCCAGACCTTGCTGGGATTGAGAACTCTTTCCTGGGAGGCAAGCGCCACCATAACTGCACACTTTGAGTTTTATTTCCTATGTATTGTTTCCCTTCTGTTTTGGTGTTTTTCTTTGGCTTCCTTTTTTCCCAACATATTTGGAATAAGCAGTTTTGACTTCTCTCTCTTTGCCGGTGCCTCTTTACCTTCGGTTTCAGGGTATCGCCCGTGCTCTGCACATCCTCAGAGAGCAGCGGAACAGAGAGTCTGGAAGAGGGTAAGAGAAGAACTGAACTCCCTGCTGCAGACAAGAAATAGTGTAACGATGGATGGGGACACCTCACACATTTATACTGAGTTCCCCACACATTTGTAATGCGTTCCCCTCACATTTGTGTTCACTAGGAAGTCAGAAAGGGGTCTGAAAATAAGATCTGAGATAAGATAAAAGAAAGGAGTTTTTTCAGCCTGACATACCACAGGAGCAGGATGTGGAGGAAGGCTGTCCGTAGATGTATAATAGATCAATGTTTTCTTGCAAATAATACAGTGTGACACAATCCAACATAAATTAACTGTCATTTTCAAATATGTTTCTGTGGAGAGCATGAAGAAGAGCAGGAGAAAAGACTACATCTACATCTCAGTGTTACTGTCACCAGATGTTGGAGCTGCTGCTGTGTGCTGTGGCTTTTGGTCCTATTGTGCCATGGATTATGTAAGTTGTGGGTTATATTCTTAATTTATTAGTGTTGTTGCTGCTGTTTTCATTATTAGTATCATTCCTGGAAGCCCTGCAGCTAGACTGTGTCATCTAAACACACAACTAAATAAATCAGTCTTTGTCTCAAAGTACATGTAACCTTCATCTAGGACAAGGGATGACTGGCAAGCAATGCAAGAAATCAGAGAGACAGTGCTGGTCACCGTTATAGCCCAGCAGTGGCCCAAAAAATAGGTGAAGATTGGGTGTTTAGGTTTTAAAGGCAGTTTCTTAAGGGAGCATCTGAAGGAGCACAGTGAAGTAACTTAATATACATGAAAGAGGAGTTTCCCCAAGCATGGAGAGAATGGCCCTTGCAGAGTCAGCAAGTTCAGGTTGTGCTGAATGGTGGGCAGTAAGGGATAGAAATAACTGAAAGGCCTTGAAAGTGACAGGAAATTGAATGTATTGGACATGTAGTGAAGGAGATAGGGAAAGCAGTGATACCATCAAATAGATAGGGTAGGAAATGGTGTTTCAGCAGCAACGTATATGGAGCTCGGCTAGGTTAGGTTTTGTTTATTACCATCACAGATACCGAATTTAGTGAGAAATAACTGAATAATATGGAGATGAGAGAACCTTTTTGGTTGTGCTAACTGGTAAAGGAGAGCAGAGGTGTTTCCACAGGAGTGTCGGCAAACCTAATGAACAGTGTGGACAAGAGGAGAGGAGAGATGAAGATGCCAGGCAGGCTGTGTGGGGATGACCAAGAAGCACATGGCACACGTAAACTTTCAGTTCACAAGTTCTGCTGGGCTGATCTTTGGGTCCACCTGTGAGGACACACCAGGCAGCTCTCACCCTTACAAGGCATGCCCTCAGCATTGTACCAATGGCGAGTATCAAAGAAGATGCCGCAATGCTGGAAATCAATGTCTGAAGAAATTTGAGATAGCAAGTGTCCAGCTGTGTAAGACACTGAGTATCCTCCCCTGCTAGCAGGGGACATGTAGAGTATTACATGCACATGAATGAAGAGATAAGGATGCAGGAGTGCTCCAAAGTGAAGCCCAATCTGTCCTGATCCTCCCTGAGCCAGTGCAGGGCACCCCTGCTCAAGAGTCAGTCCAGGCGATGAGGGCACTGACTTCCCATTACCTTTTCCAGGTAACACTTGCCCAGGCCTTGAGAGCACTGAGGACCTTCCTGTTCTGATCTCCCGACCTCCTCACAAAATTTGGATTTACTGTATATACAGTATTTCGTGTAACTTTCAGGCACTTCAGTTGTGCACCAGATGTGCTGGCAGATCACTTGGAGGTTTGGAGACCTTCTGGTACCTGTCAGTCCCCCACGGACCTCTGCTCCTGGCTATCGGGAACCAGCATTTGCAGTTCCTCAAACCCGTGTTGTGCTTAGATTGGGCAAATCTGTTTGTTACTTAAGCAAAAGGAAAACCAAACATCTGTATCGTAAACCGGGCACCATGTGTCTCTTACACAAGGTGTGAATTTTGGTCTTTTGAAAGCAAATGGCTGTGAAATATATAACTCTGCTCTAATTCTGGAAAGGCTGTATCTTGTTGATCATAGCAGACTTTGGTCTTTGCTTTTAAGCAGCTCATCTACCCATCTTTTAAACACCTCCAGGGATGGAGACTCAACCACCTCTGTGGGCAGCTGTGCCAGTGCCTGACAGTCCTTTCAGTGAAGAAATTTTTCCTGATGGCTAGTCTGAACCTCCCCTGGTGCAACTTGTGGCCATAATAAACCTGAAGATACAGTTCTGAGAGCGTGTGCATTATCTGGTGTCAAGCATCGTTCTGGAACACCATTAAATTCAATACCATTTCTGGGAGCACTTCTCTTCATTCAAAAATAGTTTTGCTTTACGCATATTGCAACCTTTGCAATTTTAAGTGGTTTTCCTGTCAGCACCAGGGTGACGATATATCTGAATTTTTCCAGTGCCTGCATGAATTGCTAAAATTCAGTATAAATGAATTTTGAGTTCTGCATTTGAAATCACACAGCTTGGGAGCAGATCTGAAATCCTGTAATGCTTTGCATAGTGATGTCTCTGTAGGAAACACAGGACAGCTATAGCACATCTTACTTTATTCATAATAATTTAAAAACTCACTAACAATAATAAAATTGTTGGTGTCTTCTGTGGCAAAGAGGTTACTACTTTGTTCTCAGGTTGTTTTCCTCATCTTATTTTGCCACTTGGCCTGTGTTCCTCTTATGGTTCCTGAAATCTCTGGATTTATCATCACTGGAGTTCACATCATCACTGGATTTTTGGATGGAACTTTTTTTCTTTAGAAATCATCTAGCAAGTCCTTGTAAACATAGAATCATTAAGGTTGGAAAAGACCAGCAAGATCATCCATTCCAACTATCATCCCAACACCACCGTGCCTATTAAATCACATCCCGAAGTGCCACGTCTACATGCTTTTGAATACCACCAGCGATGGAGACTCCACCACTTCCCTGGGCAGCCTGGAAACTGCACCACTCTTCTGGTAAATAATTTTTTTCTCATACCCAAACTAAACCTCCCCTCGTGCAACTTGTGGCCATTTCCTCTTATCCTGTTGCTTGTTACTTGGCAGAAGAGACCAACGCCCACCTCGCTACAACCTCCTTTCAGGTAGCTGCAGAGAAGTTCCTTGAGAGCGTCTATCTCAAAGAGCCACCTGTGCTGAGGACGCCACCTTTCTTCTCCTTTCGCCTTACCGCATGGCTAGTTTGTTTGTCGCTTTCTGAGCTTCTTTCAGAATGAGGCAATCATGTTTGTGTTTGCTCTCTTTAGCCTCATGCCCACCCAGCTGTCCTGTCCAAGAAGTCACCTGTGCATGTCTCGGATCTTTTTCTCTGCAAATTGAGTCCGAGGGGTAATCTTATTCTCCTGCCTTTGGGTTCAACAGGATTATTCCCTCAGTTGTTCTGACTTTTACTATCGAGGCCACAGCAGGCTTGACCTCAGGGAAAGTACAAAAGACCTAATAAATAGGGCTTATTATTTTGGGCTTAGTGCCATGCTAACCTGGTTACAGAGCTTCCAGCTGGCACACATCTGGCTGGGGACTATGCAGTGCTGATATGAGCAGCATCTCAACACCTTGAGCAACACAGAGGCATTGCAGCCAATGTGCCCACTACATTGTACCCAGCAAGTGAGATGTGGCACCAGACACTGGAAGAAGCTGCCGGTCCCAGGGCAGAGAAGGGTCTGCCAGGGGCAATGCTCATTGTGCCATTGCCCCTTTCCTTCCATCTGATACTGAATAGTGCAGGATGTGACCTCTAGTTTGAAATTAGTCTTTTAGAGCAAAATTCCTCTTTCACAGTGGCTTCCAGGAGGGTTTTTAAGCTTCTTGGTCTTGGCACACATCATGGCAGTGTCCCAAATGCAGATCACAGCAGGCAGTGCCTAGGTTCCCCTTGGCCCTCCCTGTCCTTGGAAAGGCAGTGCTGGTGTACACACTGGACTAGAGTCAAAACATGCTTCAGCAAGGTCCTGGCTAAAAGACCGGGAAACCAGGACTGCAGGTGGAAACAGGGAGCATGTGTTGAGCATGAAGTGAAAAGACTGATTCCTACTTAACACAGTGCTGTAGTAAGCATTTTGTAGATTCATGTATACAAAATCAGATGCAGTAATTGAAGCAAAGTAAGAAGTTCCAACAGGGCATCCTGCACACCTGAGTGTGCATGGAGGTTGTCTGTCCTGCCCTGCAGCTGTGACATTCTCTAGCAGACCTGTTTGACCTATCATTATTAGTTTTCCTGAGCTCACATCCCAAAGGCTGCTTCCCAGCCAGGGAATAGAATCATAGAATCACAGAATGGTTTGGGTTGGAAGGAACCTTAAAGATCTTCCAGTTCCAAACCCCCTTCCATGGGCAGGGACACCACCCACCAGACCCGGCTACTCAAGGCCCCATCCAACCTGGTCTTGAAGACTTCCAGTCAGGGTACATCCACAGCTTCCCTGGGCAACCTGTGCCACTTTAGGAACAAAATGAATCTTGAAAATTCTGAAAATAACTTAGCAGATATAGGCCTTTATCAATGATGACACAAACTTCTCTGCCCCATTCCTCCTGCAGACGACAATGCTCTGCACTGCTCGTGTACAGCACATTAAGAACTGTCACACACTCCAAAAAGTGAAGATCCCCTCCACTCATGGGACAATGATTTCATTACATGAATGTTGTACTTGATTCCTGCCAGCAATTCCAACCTGTATCTGCAGGATGATGCTCCAAGATGAAGAGTGAAAATGTATCTGGCAAAAGGTGACAGTTTCTAGTATGACAGCATCCAGTTCATCAGCTAATGGAAGGTACATCCATGATTTATCAATACTACGATTTCAGCTGCAAATGCAGTTTTGAAACATTAATTACAAATATAGTCCAATAAATAAAATTCTATGCATTTTATCAGCTATGGTATGTAAAAACAAAATCCTGAAGTTTTACACTCTCTATAATTTACAGACTTTTCTGGTTGGACATCTTATTGTCAGGAGAGTTGTTTGATCCCAGGAACAGCCACTTAAGAAATTGCTTCTCTGCATTGTATTGTGTATTGACTCTTTTGTTTGGTTTTCTTACATTGGGTACGTACCTGATTTTTGTTATTTGTCTTTCTGGCACTGATTTTTATAAAATATGCTGTATTATACAATGTGTCTGATACAAAATAGAATAAATCAAGATTCCAAGCTATTCTCTCTGATGACCAATGACAGGACTCGAGAGAACGGCAGGAAGATGTGTCAGGGGAGGTTTTGGTTAAGTATTATGAAGAGGTTCTTTACTGAGAGGGTGGTGGAGCACAGGAACAGCTCCCCAGGGAAACAGTCATGGCACCAAGGCTGACAATATTCAAGAAGCAGTTGGACAATGCCCTCAGACACACGGTGTGAATGTTGGGTTTGTCCTATGCAGGGACAGGAGTTGGACTTGATGATCCTTGTGGGTCTCTTCCAGCTCAGGTCATTCTGTCATTCTATGATTCTATGTGCCCAATTTGTCCTCTCAATCAGAAGACTTGATCCAGCTTGCACCACCTTTTGGAAACAGTGAGAACAAAAGCAAACAAACCCCAATTCCTCCTCCCCCAAACAAAACCTGGCAAAACCCCACAGCCACCATTAGGTTTGCGGTTGTAACAGGAAAGTACACGTGTCATTGCTGAGAGCGAGCAGACAGCTAGCACCAACAAACAATGCCTGACCTTTCGGTAACATCAAGAGAAGAGCTCTATTAATACATGGTATTTCCTCTGAAGATTACATCCCGCCTTTGCAGGAAGAGAAACTCAGAGTAACTTATTTTTCTTCTTTAACTTTACAATTCTAGCCTAGCAAGAAGAAAGCTTGGTATTTTCTTCAGGTTATTTTCCATGTGGAACACTGCTCAGCTTAGTGACTGAGCCAAGGTTCAGTGTCAAACACGTGTCTCTCCTGCTTGCACTTCACCCAGTTGAGGCTAATTCACCTGGAGAACCTCTGCTATGAGGACAGGCTGAGAGAGTTGGGCTTATTCAGCCTGGAGAAGAGAAGGCTCTGGGGGGACCTATAGCAGCCTTCCAATACCTGAGGGGGGCTACAAGAAAGATGGGGAGGAACTTTTTACAAGGGCCTGTAGTGATAGGACAAGGGGGAAGGGCTTTAAATTGGAAGGGAGAAGGTTTAGATCAGACATTAGGAAGAAATTCTTCACGCTGAGGGTGGGGAACAGGTTGCCCAGGGAAGCTGTGGATGTCCCCTCCCTGGAAGTGTTCAAGACTATGCTGGATGGGGCCTTGAGCAGCTTGGTCTGGTGGGAGGGGTCTCTGCCCATGGCAGGGGGGTTGGAACCAGGTGGGCTTTAAGGTTCCTTCCAACCCAAACTAATCCATGATTCCATGATAATTCCTACTGATTTGGAAATGGTTGTCAAGTCCCACATCGCAGCACAGTCACACAGAAACAAAAAAAAGTAACTCATTGAAACTTGTACTTTTTGGAGGGAGAGAAGATTCCTAACTTTTATTCAGGTACCACAGGTAACATTCATTATGCTTTTCTGGGATGGTTACTATGTTGTGTGTGGTGAAGCTTTCCATTTATGTACATACTCTAAGCATATGGTGCTGTTATGAACTATTGTAGTGTATTACTTTTTTAGATATTACAGACAAATATCCTTTTAAAATAAACCATCTGCTTTAAAACAGAGTTCTTTTGATCCTTGCCTCTAAACAGCCAGTCACCACTTGGAGACAGGAAACTCCAGGAATGGAAGGAGAGGTGTGAAATATCTGGGAGTCTTTAAGGCGTGTAGCACACCACTAGTTACAGTAGCCAGGGAGGGGAGGGGAGGGGAGAGGTGGGGAGGGAAGGGAAGGGAAGGGAAGGGAAGGGAAGGGAAGGGAAGGGAAGGGAAGGGAAGGGAAGGGAAGGGAAGGGAAGGGAAGGGAAGGGAAGGGAAGGGAAGGGAAGGGAAGGGAAGGGAAGGGAAGGGAAGGGAAGGGAAGGGAAGGGAAGGGAAGGGAAGGGAAGGTGTTGAAAACACTGCAACCTTTCCAGGAACTGCAGAGTACAGCACAATTAAAAGGGCTCAGTACTGCTGCCCAGTAGCAGAATCTGAAACCCAGGCCTGAAGAGGGCTCATGAGCCCTACCAGCTGGTCCAACACAGCAGCACTGAGGAAGTCCTCTGCATTTTAACAGCAAGATATTTAAAAAACAATGTCTCTGTGTCATCAGCAGTTACATTTGGAAAGACGTAGCTTCACCTGGTAGAGCTCATTCCACACTTGACAATGTTACTGACTCAGCACCTTCCCCACCAGAAATGCAGTTGGATTTGTTAGATTCATTACTTTTACCGTTTTATTGCTCACATGTAGCTGAAATTACAAGACAAACCAAAAACCAGGACATTTCAATTAAACGTAATAAACTTTTTTCTTTCCCAAGAGGGTGGCATGGGTTCGTAACAGTGCCATATGCTTAGGTGTGTATCCACCAACCTCAACCTTGCTGTGATTCCGTGACTCCGTTTCACGTTCTATTGAAGATGTATGGAATAATTTAAAATCTAGACTTTAAGCAGTCTCAGAATTCTTATAAAATCATTTGATGCATTAAAAATTATACATCTGAGCTCTTGGCTCGGGCATACTCTGTCACAGACTTCCTTCTTTTGCAACATTCGGTGTAAAAGCTACTCAGCAAACCCTCTCAGCATGCGTACATCGTATGACCTTCACTGGTCTTCTACATTTAATTAGAATTCAATAATTAGCTTCCATGGGGCTTGAAAACAGATACAGACCTTGAAATCCCTCTGTTAGCATGTGGCTGAATACACATATATAGAAGTGCTTTTTAAAATAAAGCAGAAAGTTCTGTCTTTGAATTTGAAACACAGTGTCTACCAAGGTATTTTTAGGTGATAGCGTGTAAAAAGCAAGTGAATGAAATCAAATGTAGACAAATTTTAAAAAACTTGCCTTATGAACCCAATATAAATCTCGTAATGCTAAAATTATGTACCTAGAATTTCACCATTGGAACAGACATGCAAACCCAAAGAAAGTCCTTTAGGAATCAGTTTATAGCCATGCATGTAAGATGGCAGTGCTTATACCTGAGTTGCTTTGATTTATTTGAAGCAGCACAAGAAAGCATATGCAGCAAGCTCGGCAAATACTAAAACGTTCCCCAACCCAAATGCTACAACAAATTTAAGTTAGTGGCTCATGCTAGTATGATGGCAATAGCACACGTGCCTCTGGGCACCACGTCAGCCCACATGCAGTTATTTGAGCACAAGCAAGTGGTTACGTGCATGCCAGGAACAGTTTGTCTCAGGTGGGGTCCAGTTTTCATTAACAGTTCTGTTTGTCTCCAGAGGGCACTGAGAATTTTTGCTGGTCTGGCCAACTATTTGGCAGCCTGGTCTAGTGGGAGGTATCCCTGGCCATGGTAGGGGCATTGGAACTGGGTGATCTTTAATGTCCCTTCCAACCCAAACCATTCCATGATTTGCAAAAGGACCGGTAAATTTTCTACTCTAAACATGAACACACCCTTAATGTTTTGTATGTAGATAGTGAACCACGTAGATTGTAAAGTCTATTTAAAACACTGACTCCTCTGTAGTACATAGCATTTTGCCTAAAAATGTTCGCAGGACGGTGTCATTTCCACAACAATCAGACAGTCAGTATTTTAATCCATTTTTGGAGTTTGAGGCTGATACAATCTTTATACATAGAATATCCAGTAGATCTTTCTGTAATTTAATCAAGGACCACTTATTGGGGTGTTCCATAAACTGACAAAATCAAGAAATACCACAGACGCACCAAGAAAATTACAGAGAAACGCAATTTAAAAAACTATTAGAGACTTGCTCAAATTGTAAACCAAAAAATAACGTCTAAACAAAATATTCAGATACAATGTAATAGGTTTCTTTATTGTTTTAAAATCCAATTTGTAAAGGTCCCCTTTTAAACAAAACAGGAAGAAAAAACTCAACACAATTCAGAGGGCTTATCTCATTTACCATATTCTTCCCCACTCTTCACTTATCCTAACACAAAGCAGCAACTTATATTATTAGTGCTCGTATAGTGCACTTAGATGAATTTTGATTTGTGTATTAAGCTTTAAATACAATGTATTTTCCGTGAGCATAGCCCAAAGAGTACACAACATTACAATTTCAAAGCATATGTTAAAAAAAAGGACAATAAATGTATATCCAAGACAGTCAAACTCAAATATTTTGACTTGGCAAATTCTATAACAAGTAACAACAATTTTAAACTGCGTACAAAGCACAACAGTGCCAACATGCCTCTGGTCTGTGAGCTATGGTAAAATATCAAGCGCACATATAAAGGAGAGAAGCCAAAGGAAACCGCCACAAATTCAGAATTAACCCGAGGCACACCCAACTGCGACCGAACAAAGGCAGCCCATTTTTCCCACCTATAATGCAAAGAGCCCAACAACAACAAAAAGCACTTCTACGCTACAGAAGGTGAAACGGTAACTTCTTCCAATTTTGTCTCTGCATTTTTAAACAGCTTGTTTAGAAAACCTAAGGATGAACACCTAGTTATAGCAAACAAATGTACAAACTATAAAGTCAGAGAAGCTCCAGAAGATTGCCACTTTCAATCTTGCATAGTGATAGCTGGTATTGATATTGCTACCATAGCTTCGGCAGAAGATATGAAAAAGAAAACCTTTACTGCTAAGTGATGCACGTACTTAACATTTTCTTCACAAAATTCAGTTAAACATTGTTTTAATAAAAGGGAAAACAGCTCTAAAAAGGGAAAGATAGTGTTCGCAAGCTTAGACATAAAAAAATACAAAAACCAGAACATTCCATAATAAAAAAATGAAAATAACCAACATTCCATCATAACAGCACCTATTTTATCACTAAATAAGCCCCATACATGCAACAAACTACAACTATTGTATAAGGCTGTCAAATTAAAGGATTACTTTTCATATAAACAAAGTGTAAAAATAGCAATAAGTTGCAATCTTCAAATTTAATGCTATCTGAGGATTTTGCCCCCTCAGATTAATTTGGTAGCGATTTCAATATGCATTTGATATAAAGGTCATTGATCTAGGAACCATGATACAAATACATTGTGCCTAGGACAGTATTGTCGTATCTCTGTTCAACCTTGACAGAATTGGAATGCTCAACAACACTACTAAGTTCGGGGATGCTTTCAGCAGTATCCCCAAAACCGTGATAGTGTCCATAGTGCAAAGTATCTCCAGGGTCTTCCACCCACGAGGGCCGGTTAGAGACACAGCTACTCGGGCTTCCATTCAGATGCAGAGATCCACACATATCAGTGGGATTATTCATGGCTTTTTCTGGTTCCTCAGTGCCGTTAGTGGTATGAATTCGATGCCTACCGGAAGAAGTTATTCCAGGAATTATTCCATTAGGTGTTAACGCTAAACACTCCTCATGCCTGGTATCCATCCCACTGAGCTGTTGTGCGGCGGTGAAATCCGAATGTCCATTGATGGCATATCCATTTGTCAGTGCATTCAATATGGAGCTACTGCTATTCATATCTGCATTAAGAAATACACCTGTCACCAACAATTAAGAATAAATCGAAATACATCAAAATGTCTCCGCTATACTCCACTTATTTAAAAAATGCTTCCACACACAGTTTTGCAAATCAATCTACCCTTTCTTTATTTATAAGAATATTGGTAGTTCAAAGAAATAAGGGCTGAGCAGTGAGCTTGTAGCACGGATTCTTACGTTGAAAATGCAACTAGCTACCTACATTCAACGTATAAATATGCCCTTATTAATCTTTGCAAAGACAAAGTGAACTTCTCAGATTTTGTTTTCTTTTAACGGTGTGAAATAATTGTAGCAGGCAACATTCTGGGCAGTGTTTTGAAAGGTGGAATAGAAGGCATCTTTCCACCTTAACTGTAATGCCCCCTTGGAATGAAAGACATACAAGAACTGAGTAGCTGTGAGAGAGTAAAGGGCTGGGGTTTTTATTTTTAAGCTGTAATTTATCTGTACCTCTTTCTCTTTTTAGTGGTACCTCCCACAGTACAGCATACACTGAAATAAGTCAAATAAAGAAAAGTTATGCTGGGGTGCTAATATAAAATGTTTCAAAGTTCCTTTATTCAGAAAGTATTTCAGTTTATCTAGCAGCCTGCTAGATAACATACTAGGCAGGTTTGTATTTAACGATAAGTTTATAATAACATCTGTACAATCCACATGCAAAATTCCACACAACAGCAACAGCAGAGTGCACAGAAGAGTAAAAAAGATTAGAAGTAGGAAACAAAATTCTAAAAATATGCATGCAAAACCCACTGAGAACTGTTTTAAAGTGATTCTCCCTTGAACTTAGAAATTAGTACAATAGTTTTTATTTCCATAAACAGTATGTCTGAAATGTATGTTTTTGCAGTGGTACTCAAAGTACTAGCACAAAAAAATGAGTGTTATATTCTGTCTTAAAAATGCCTACCAGTAAAGGACATCTAAAATTTCCTTCCACATTGGTAAAGATGAGCAAGGCAAACGTAGGAACTATGGACCTATATGGCGACATTTAAAGATTTGACATTCTGTTATCATCCTTGGATACATGCACATATGTTTACGTACACATGATGCATAAACCTATGTGCAAAATAGGATTCATTTATTACATATTTCCAATTCAAGTCAGTCAGTCTGTTGGTAACTTCCCACATTTTATAAAACATTGGGTTCCTGTTTAAGTGACACTCATGAGTACCACTGTTTGACAAAGAAGAATCTGGACTTTCATTTCCCTATTAAGACTTTTGCTTGCTTATTATCTGAAATACGGATTCCGATACTGATACTTCACATACAGCAATACATAACACCAAGAAACGTGTTTGATTTGCAGCTTGCTGAATGTACGCACTGGAGCTTCCTGTTTAGTCCCTACATGAGCTAAAATTACCACATCAGTTGTACTCACTAACCACAAATTCTTATTGACAGTGGAAAAAAACCCCAAAGCTAATATTTCAGTGATGAAAACGCACAGAAGGAATTTCACATAGTGTTTATTAACCAAAAAGTGCAAAATTTTAACTGTTTAAAAAGAAATTCTAATAGGCTGGCTTTGCCAAATCAAATCTAATAAAAATGGCACTACCGTTAGTTAATATGCAAAAGTAGGCAATGAACAGTTCTAGTGATAATTATAGAAGGTTATTATTTGTTAAAAATTAGCACCTATAGTAATAGAGTATATTTATGAAAGACAATCATTTTCCATAAATAAGAACACTTAGTAATTATCACTGGAAAATATAATAGTTTACCTTTTAAGTACTGATTATATATGTGTATATATATTTTTATTCTTAATATATTAAAATATCTATTAATTATCATTCCTCATTCCCTTTGGCGAATCTGATCTATGGTACAAAGCATAACCATATTTATCACAGAACATTTAAGTAAGACATTAATTTCTGAATGTAATAATACGCTATCATAGTAACTCCATGCTTTTACTTACAAAATGCATGGAAAAACCTGACCCAAACCAGTTTTAAATGAAATTCTATACATGTCCTGTGGTTACCAAAAGCAACTGATTAAGCAGGCCCCTAAAAAAACTTAAGAGTATTAATATCCACTAATACCAGTAACACTTTGACTGTTCCATGAAGATTGGTACAAAACACAAAACCTGTTTTCCAAGATATGCTAGTTGCAAAATACAAGTTTAAGACCTGTGATGTCCATTCTTTTATTTACATTAAAATCCCTCATAGCAGGATCCTGCAGTTCTGTCACTGAGTCTGAACAAATTCTGAACACATGGTATACGGCTAGACTATACTATTATTTATAGTATTTGTTGAATTATTTTGAATATAGTTTTAGTTGTATCACACATTATTTTCAAAGCTATATAAGCACTAGGATATGTTTCCCTATCAAGTCTTCTTATTCGCAATTAAATCTAATGGACATGAAATAAATAATTTAAAATTATTTCTGGATTTCCTTTAACCTGAAATTATAGCAACTAAAAGCAAGGCACAAAGTAATACAAGCCTCAGGTTTAAAGTGAAACAGCCACTGTGGATTCTGCTTATCTGTAAAAAACTACTAATAAACCTTCTCTTTCACCATTACAATATATTGGAAATCCAGCTATTCTTAGATACCTACTAAACCCCCATATAATGGGTGTTACAGCAATACAATTGTTTTTAAGACTCTAGACAACAATGTGCAAAAATGAAAGACTAAGTTTTATACTTAAATTAAAAATAAAATGCATGTTGATTCTTGCAACGACAAGGAGTTTGCATTGCAGAAACAGTGTATATCTCAATCTCTTTTGGTCCAACAGAAGTACTCTCCTGTTGTTTGGTGTCTTCAACCATTTGAATGTTGTTGTAGTTAACAGGAAACTGTCCACTCCCACCTGATACAACAGCAAACTCTCTATCAACGTGCATATTGTCAGCATCGTCCTCAGCTCCTCCATTCATCATTGGTATTAAGCCATCAACGCTGTAACCTAATAAAAAAACCCCAACAGATGAGTACTTTGATTATTAAAGCACAAGCTTTTATAAAGAAATGTCAATTTTTCAGGTCTTAAGGCTTCTGACATGTTTGAGATTCCAAATGCAGAATATGTAAATGCTAAAGTACTTGCACATTTATTTTATTCCCTCCAAATGGAAAATTGCCAGTGTACCTATATCAGACTTTGCACTTCTGTATCAAACAACTATTACTCTGATCTACTAACAGACTGAAAAAAAGAGCAATTTAAGTTACTTGTATTTAGCTAGTGTGTCTGACAGATAAAAACCAGTTTCTACCTCACACCTACCTGCCAGTCTGGACTGCTCCCTCTTTTACTGCCAAGGGCCAGTGCCCAGTAACCCACCCCCTATTCATATCAGACTGCTCCATGGATCCCTTCAAGAGCTTTACAAACAGAGCTTTCTTCTGAGAAAAGCTGGCAAGTGGTTAGACTGCTGTGGGAAATGCTTTAATGGGCAAGATGAGCTTGACTTCACTAGCTAGCATCCACTTGACTATACCTAGCATCGAAAGCAATCCTCCAGAACTATCCCAGCAGACCCTGCACTGCTCTTACACCGACATTAATGCACCTTTCTACTATAATCTTAATATTATGTTATGAAGGGCTACTTTAGTAGACTGCAGGTCAGCTCTCATTACCTTGGGCACAACAGGAATTTTCATAAACTACTAATTTTTAAAGAAACTTAAGCAATAGCTAAAGTCTTTCAGGGTCAAAGAGATCATGCAGGGCTTAAAGAAGACCAGAGCCAGTGGATCAGTGGGTTTCAAATTACCCTAAAACAGCAACAGCAAGGCGTTTTTCCTATTTGTCTCAAAGAATGTGGAAGTGCAGTTTCATGCTGGCCAACTCAAAGGCACACCTGGCAACGTCTTTCAGCCCCACTCACAAAGAACACCTTAAAGCAGCTGTGCTGAGGCTCGTGATACTGTCAGTCACTGGCTGTGTACAGCAAGTCAGCACTGTGTGTAGCACACACAACACTGTGCAAAAGCCAGCCTGCCAAGGGCCTTGAACCAGAGGGACTACAGTTAGGGCTGCTGTGAACACAGTCGTGTGGCCACTTAGCCCAGTGTGCATCATCACATTTGTCCCTGTGCACCACCCTCTCCCGATCAGCCCAAGAAGTAGGGTGAAATTTCTGGAATCTATTTCAGAAAAATGGATATAAAATCCAGCCCATGTTTCTCAGTCAAAATTAAAAGCTATTTGGTGTCTATTCTGAAAGTGGTCACTTTCAGAAATTCTGAAGTTCAGCTTCAGACTTTGGAACTATTTTTTGCATTATATTTCAGAGAGTAATTAGCTTTTATCAGTGTATTATGTATTGATGTTGTTTAGTTTGGAGGCTAAAGTTTTTTTTAACAGTATACCCTCATTAGCAGATCTATGTCTGTGTATATACACAAAATTACACGTAAGTAACCCCCATCCACTGACCACTTTAGCTATTGTGGGACAAAGGGCGAAGCACAGCTTAAGTGGTTATCTTCTTCCAGCTCTACTGCTTACAGGTTCTTGGAAGGGGCATACACTGTGCCTGGTCACAACAAGTAGTATTTTTTAAAGCAGGGATTGTTTTAATTTGGAGTATGGCCATTAAGACCTGACTCTTAGAATCACAGAATGCTTTAGGTTGGAATGGACGTTTACAGGTCATCTAGTCCATCCCTCCTGCAGGAGCAGGGACACCTTTCATTAGATGACGTTGCTCAGAGTCCCAACCACCCTGACCTTTAATGTGTCCAGGGATGGGACCTCCAGTGTTTCAGCAACAGTTCTTCACTGCAGAGATTGCCTGCGTTTTTTCTGAACATCTGGAATCTCCTATGTCTTTAAAGGACAACAGACCAGCGCGGTTTTGGTAAGGACAAGATTACCACAAAATTGAGCTTGTTTTGCAAAAAAAACTAGGTAAGCACGAAGAGGCACTGAGGATTTCTCATTACTCAGCTCTGTTGTTTACAAAATGCTGTAAGAACAGCCATTTGTTTTCACTCCAACAGATCATTACATCAATACGACAGATATTACTGATGCTGATGTCTTTGAGGACAGACATGTCAGATTAGCATTTTCAGCTTCCACAGCTGGGATGCATCTCTTTCTTACTCTAAAAACCTTTAAGCAAACACAGTACAGGTTCTTGCTTTGTTTGCAAAGGTCTTAAAAAGCCCTATTGGTGAAAATTTCAAAGATTACCTACTCTGACTGCTTCTCTAGCACCTCTGCGATTGCTCAGGAGATGCCGTCCACTTAAACACACAGTCTATTTGTTTGCTCTATCTAACTTACCTACTGGACCATCAGTTTATCATAGAATAGTTTAGGATTGGAATGGACCTTAAAGATCATCCAGTTCCAACCCCTCTGCCATGGATAGGGACATCTTCCACGGATAGGGACATCTTCCACAAGGTCATGTCGCTCAAAGCCTCATCCAAACTGGCCTTGAACATCTCCAGGGAGGGGGCATCTATGACTTCTCTGGGCAACCTGGGCCAGTGTCTCTCACCAAATTTCTAATATCTAATCTAAATCTCCCCCTCTTTCACCTTAAAATCATAACCACCTGTCCTATTCCTGCACTCCTTGATAAAGAGCCCTTCCGCACCTTTCCTGCAGGAAAAGAAAGGTGTTTTATGCTGAAAGGTAATGCAGATACTGTTATTTCATGGCAAAATAGAGAACAAAACCAGCTAGCCAGCGCCACTCCTGCAGATCGTGGGGAAATGCTATTTATTGACTAGATTGAAGTCACTTTCTGAAACTAAAAGACTGGTGACTATGAACATTCAGGAAGTACAGCTCTTCAAAACAAAACACACGTCTGACTTCAAGCAGCACCTCCCAGTAACACAACATGAATGACATCTTTTTGTAGCTGTTACGGGCATCTGTATTCTGCATAAGTTGTCTCATTCTATGTAGCTACTTAAGGACATAATTCCTGAAAAGATGTCTGACATTTAATTCCATAGACACTCTTCTCCATCATGAAATTTATAGTTTAGATCAACTACAGAAAGTAACACATCCTGTTTATGACTGGCTATGGGAGTGCCCTGTTATGGCCTCTGATCCTGGGGTAGCTGAAAATGGTGGCTTGATTGCGAGGACGAAAGAAATACCGCAGCATCAATACTGGTGTAATTTATCTTGTCATTCTCCTGTTTGGGAACTTTGGGGTTTTGGTCCCAATTCCCTATCTGGATTAGGCACTGTTTGAGCTCCTTTTATTCAGCTCACTGAAAGTCATATCTATCAGGACAATGTAAGCTTTAATTGAATAAAGTGTCTTCAATGAAGATCCTACAAAGTCCCTTTCCTAAACACAGGAAAAAGATTGCTGCATTCTTTTAATTTAATGGGATAACCATTAGAAACGAAGCAAAGGATGTTCTCTATTGTGTTATTCAAGGTGTTTATAAGATGTAAAAAAGATTTATTCATAAAGCTACCAAAAAATATCTTTGAGGTTGTACTACTGAATCACTGTTAGCATGCGAAGAAGCAGTTATCCTCAGTGCCCAAAGCGAACAGGAATCCTTATGGTTCATTCCAGTCTTACACCCTCCTCTAAAATATCAGTTCCCCTTGGAACACGATCCCAGAAACTTAAGGCATGTTAACTTAATGCCACAGACATAAAACCTCAGCATTTGAGAAACCTTTTTGCATCAAATTTCTTCCATTCATCTTATCTAGCAAACTGGGTTTTAATTGTGAACTGATCCTGGAGCAGAAAATTACCACCAGAGCATCCAGGCATCTTTGTGAATTAACACATTATTTGGCTCTTCTGAAGGAAAAGAAACTGAGGAAGAAGCAGAAGCTAATTTCAGCTCCTACTCTTCCACATATCATTCTTGGCATCACGTAAATTCAGCACTCTCAGGAAACAAATTTCTGAACAAGCTAATATGATGACAGGGAGAATCGGGATCTTGTGGCACAGAATAATTGTATTCATCTACTTCTTGTACTAATATGTAATTCAGATACACAGACGAGTTTGTCAATAACACTCAACATCCACTCAGAAAGGCTTTAAAATGTTTATTTTCCTTTCTCAGTAACAGTATCACCCCAACCCTTTTACCTCTGGGATCTCACCTTCTGTTCTAGCCTTCTTTGCTCCAGCAGACTCCATATCTTCAAAGGATCTCTTTCGACTTGTCCCACCACTGAATGGATTGGGATCTGCATTCTGATGAACCCCATTTAAGTTGCCATTGCTATAGAAACTATTAATGTGACATTTCTGGAGGTTCATGAGAAACTGGGCACACTCTTGGAAGCCCTGGGTTTGTGCAAGGTCTGCTGCTGTCAGGCCACTGGCATTTCTCAAGCTGTACAATACAAAGAAACTGAATTACACTCATTCATCGAGATAGCTTGCTGCTGCTGCTGCCCTTACTGACTATCTATCTGTTGGTGATGAGAGAAAACACATACTTAGCAAATTTCCATTAAGAAATTAGTTATCAATCTTAGTTTTATAACTAACTTAACTTCTTGCACATTACATCTGGCTTCTAAGCAAAATTTGGGAGACAAAACACTTTAAAATAAAATCAATATACTATGTGCCTTAAAAAACCCATCTTCCTATTTAAACTTCTTAAAATGCTTTATTGTAAAATAGTCTGAAATATCTGATCTTTACGTAAACTTCAGACTAATTTAAGCCTTGAATTTTACCATCTTCTGCAGTTTATTCTGAAATCTATCGCTTTAACTTGAGCAAAAGATCAAATACTCAAAACAAACTTAACATGACTTGGCAATTGTCCATGGCATTCTGGTTTCTAAAGTAACAAACATCACTATTCTTCCTAACAATAAAATATATACATATATAGAAAAAGATTGATAGATAAAGATGCTATACTTCGTTATGCTTTGCTTATACTTTTTTCCTTTTTTGTTTCTAATTTCAAAGTGTGTGACATCATAAGTGCTGGGACTTGCTTTGTTATTTGATCCAAGACTTTTCCATGGATGAGAAAATGGCACTTGGATTCTGAATATTCCAATGCTTCAAAGATATTATCAATGAAATCAGATAGGACATGGAGATGCAGAGATTTAGAAAGAATTTTGCATCACATGGATTTACACAAACAGACAGTATGTCTGTGCTTCAAAATCTAGGCTAACTTCATAAGGAAGTGCATAAAAGTAGAGACAAGAATGCTGGAAATGACAAAACTGGACTGTGAAGCGAAAGGTTTTTTTCCGCCTTTCCAGGCAGTCTAACTAGTCAGAAAACTGAATTTTTGTTTTGCAGCTTCAATAGTTTACACAAGTTCATTACTTAAAAATCCAAAACCGGACCAACCAACAGAGTAAGAATTCAGAAATTCATAGACCTGATTCTGTTGAAACTCATATGAAGTAGAAAACAACTCACTCCAGCTCAACCAAAGAAAACAAAGCAAAAAGCCTAGATTCGCTTCCGAGATCACTGCAACTTATTTTCTATAAAAATGAGACAAAAAAAGATCTTCAGAAACTATTACAGTAAAACTAATTCCATAAACTGATACTGCTGAATTACATAGAATTTGGAAGATTAAATTGTCAAAATATTACAGAATCAAGTAATTTAATTCCATGCTACAATATTCTAAGTTACCAAATACTTCGGAATAGTGAAAATCCAGAGAACAGCAGCCAACAGTGGTCTAGAACGTAAAGCTTTAGAATACTGAAAAACCTAATTAGTCAAAAGAAATGAAACCTCAAAGCAAAGGTATAAGTTTCAAATACCTAAAAAATAGCTGCAAACAGAATAATCCACCCTGTGCATGCAGTGCAGAGTGTATATGAATGGGATTAACAAGAACAAAGGACATCTGAAGTTAGGCATTAAGAGAAAGTTTCAGAGTATAAAGGTTGCTGCATCTCCAGGTTCTCTTCCCCTTTTGTTTTAAGAACAATTGTGACTTCAGAAATGCTGCAAAATACAGCCAATCCTTTGACATGCTGAATTAAGTGGCCTGTTGAGGTCCATGATAACCAACACTCAATGCTCTTTTAGTAGTTCTAGCACATGGATGTAACACAATGCAACTATAGCTTAAGAAACAGGAATTTCAACATATCCGCTTTGGTCAAAAAGAACAGCTCCATTCTCTGAAATACATCTTAAAATTTGCAAGCCCCAGAAGGACAGTACAGGAAATCTAAACAAGAACAAATTAAAGTTCCACAAAAATAAAAATGACCAAACAAAGTAGTGTTGTCTGACCACATGATTTAATAAAACCTTCAAGGAGTAATTCTATTACTCAGGAAATGTTATTGAACAATAACTCTGTCTTGAAAAATGGACTGTAAGACAGACTACAGGCAAGTCACCAATTCCCAAAGGAATGTCTATAGAAGTTGCCAGAGGAATGTTGAGATGTACAAACCAAGATGCAGGTGCATAAGGCTACATGACCAAACTCTGGGAAAGTTAAGTTTCTCAGAAACAAAACAAACTTCATGTTAGTATTTGTCAGATTTTAAACTGTAAAGACCCTTAATATTTTTAGATCTGCCCCTTCCCACCTCTTTCTGAACAGCTTACTTTTAACAGGTAGACACAAGATGTACTTGTTCTACTGGAGTATTTTGGAAGGACTGCATAGGTTTTCAAGGGACTCAAAACATATTTGATACAATACTGTTGCTTCTGACAGCTTAGAGAGCGCTCTCTTAAAAATCCAAGACTGAGTTTAGTCTATCAATTTCAAGAGAATTTCCTATGTTTAGTAGTTAGTAATGAAAAAAAAAGGAAAAAAAAGTCCAATCAAATAAAAGACTAAGGTCTTGATGACCCTAGAAACGGGTTGGCCAATTGCTACGAAAGAGACCACAGCTGTTAAGTTTTCCCTGTTCCCATCTCAGTGAGAACACTGATTTGAGCATCTTTTCTAAATTCACTTGTCAAGTTCCATTAATTTCATCTAAGCTTGATTTTTCTGTGACTTTCAAGAATTTTCAAATTTCAGTTATATTCCAATACTAATGGGAAGGAGAAAAGAAAAGCTGACAAAATTCACAGAACCTCTTAAGTCACTTTCTCAAAAACAGAAAGATAAACCAGGCCTACTTCTTTAGCTGATTTTTCTAGCCTTCTCAAGAAGGAAAAAAATCCGTCAGTGGGAACAGAAAAGGCACCAAGAGTGAGCTGTGCTATGCTGTCTCATCATAACAAAAGGCAAGTAATCCAAGAAAAAATGGCTATCTCAATTAGTCACATGCACGTAGTAGGAAAAAAAAATTGCTCTTAGTAGGTATCAGTTTTACCACACTGGAATGGTTTTATGTATTTCCAAAATATGCAAAAAAACCTGTGAGGATTCAGAGTGCATAACAGAAAAATACAGTCTTACAGAGTCCTGCTAGAAATCCTGTAGTGGAATACTTAATGGCTACATTTAAGTTTTCATCTACTTCAGTTATTAGATATGTCCCTTGAAAGCTACTCCATTTCTCACAGCTGGCTACATAAAGAAAAAGGATTTGACTAAGTAAAGGATATTATAGCTGAAAGTACCTTCAAGTACCAAGCTGTGAAAGAAAGGCAGTAGGAAAAAAAAAAGGTAAACCACTGGACAACACAGACAGAAATACCTCAAAATATCACGTATCCTGTTTTTTAAAGAAGTTCAAATTACCTTCAGTATTAGTTTTAATCTTTTATCCTAAATACCTTGAAATAGTGGAAGCTCCAGAGAAGCTCTGAACACACTCTTTGGTGTGTTCTGTCTTTAGGCAATCTGTCTTTTTGTTACTGCTAATCATACAGCAAATATGACAGCTCTGTTTCTGTAACTGCATTACTCAGAATTTAAAAATTAGTAAGGAAATTTCCTGCAGGTTTTGTGTGTGGGGTTGGTTTTTCTGCCCACCTCCCCAACTTTAGGACAAGCTTGATTATTTTTCAGGGTTCTCCTCTAAGCTAGGCGAACTAGCTGAAGCAAGACCAAGCAAATAACAAGCTACACAGACTGCATTTTTCAAAGATGATCTTATGAAGAAGCTACTGGTAAAGAAGGTGTGGAAGGATGGACGAAAGTCATATTAAAGAAAAGAAAATCAGACTAAGCCTTGAAAAGTCATATGCATTTTATGGTTAGACAGTTTTTTCTTAAATAAAAAATAAACTGACTTGGCACAATATTTTTTTAAAGGTTGGCCTAGTTACTGTCAAAATAGACAGCTGTGCTCCAAAAACTTAATTCCTTCTCTCTCCAGTAAATAGAAAAAAAAGTAAAAAACTGAAGACATCTCTGAAGCGCAGTCCAGCTACAGGAACACATGGAAAAACAGAAGAAAGGACACCGAAAATTAAAGTTTTGAAAATATCATTCCCTTTTTGGCACCTACTCCAGACAGCAACATACATGATAGCTTGCACTAAGAAACAGGAGAAAAATTCCTTACTTAAACCTTGCCCAGGACCGAATGCAATTTTGGCGAGTGGTCAGAACGTCAATTCACTCTATGCTTAGAAAACACATACCTTGCATCCTTTCCAAAGCAATTCAAGCATTTGAAAAACAAATGAGTCCTGTTAAGATTTGTTCACTTTGCAGTAATTTTTTGCTTTATAGTTTATTCACTGTTTCCACGTACTTCTTATTCTAGAAACAAATTAGAATCATACAGCATATTATTTACTCTCAGCCTTCTTATAGGCTAAAATCAAGGAGCTTGGAATGATAAAGACATATTGTTTTCTTCAAAGTACAGAAGTATAAGATGCTAATTGCAAAGCAAAAGAAGACAAATGTAATCAGAAAGATGCATTTTCATATTATAAAGTTATTCTAAATATAAAAAAATCCATAAGAAAATTAAGGAAAGTCTGAATATGATGAGTAGAAGTAGGTCGTCTTGAAGTTCCTTGACAGGTGACATTTAACACTTGGATACTTCTGTAGTGACAAGTGTCTTATAAATAAACTCAAACTTGCGCTGTTACATTGAGTTAAAGCTCTGATTTTTGTATATATATACATTTATTCACACACCTACAGTGCTTAAAACAATGTTTGTAACACATTTTTCTTCTTCCATCAAGTGATATCCACAGGCAGTCTTCAAAACTGATAATCTTGGTATAAAGAGGGCTTTTTTAAAATCTGTTTTTCTCCCTCCAGCTGACATCATCAGAACTCCCGTTTTAAAGGCCCAGTTCATCTGAGAGTCCTGGTATCAAAATAGAGCAGCTACAAAGAGGACACTGATGAAGCATACATATGTGAGTTTCCTTCTTCTGAAATGCTTTTCAAAATGCTGGCTCTGAGTATAATTCAATTGTTGTTCAAAAACAAGAGAGATAAGTTATCTGACCAAATACGATTGGTGTACAGAAACACGAAGTTAACTTTCAGTTTAGCTTTAGTTTAGGAAGATGTTTTTATTATTTCAGTCTAAACAATCTCTTCATTTGAGAAGCTCACTAAAGGAAGCAAAAAATCTGAGGCAAGCTCTCAAAAAAATATTCAAGACACTTCCACTATGATTAAGTTAAAGAAAGCAAAAAAACCCCAATCCAAAACTTGGAATTGTTTAAATATAACTATCTTTGTGTAAGGAAGGTTTACTACACAATAACTTACAAAACTTATTCTCAGAAAGAGAATAAGAAAGAAAGAAAAGATAAAGACGTGCTTCTGAAATTGAATTATAAATTATATTGAATTTACTTAGAAGAATGTTAATTCTAAGTTGTTTCAATTGTTCATATTTTTCATACTTACTGGAGGAAAAAAGCAAGTGCATTTCTGTGTGTCTTTAATATAGAAATACATTAGAAATACACCATCTTCCACTTATAATGTCACATACCTTGAAAAACAAAACAAATGTTTGCTACAAAAAGTCAACAATAAATCTTTTTGGAAAAAAACACATTCATATATCTAAGAATATTTCCCTAAATATTTAATTTTAAATAGTGATTACACCACCTACAGCTTACTGTGTTTTTTGTTAATGCCATGCGACAATCTAAGAAAATAAACCACATTTTTTTATATCAATGTAATATCTGTTAAAAAATACTGATCCCAACTTATCTATTGTTAGTTTACAAATAAAAAAGTAGATAATTGTAAATTAGGGTAAGCAAAGCATGCAAATCTATAGATTCTATATCTGAATTCCTAGATTAGCATTAAAACCAATCACCGCAACAAATACCTCAACAGTATGCCTTGTGTGCAGAAAGGAAGCGATACTGAACATTCAATGCCACAACTGTAAGGTTTTCGGAGAAGCACCTGTGGCAGTTTCAGCAGTTTCTATATGGAATGCTCCCCCTTTCTAGGATTACTTGAAAAAATCAAGTCAATTCGAATTACGTAGCTGTAAAACATTGACATGTGTAGTTTTTACAGTTTCAGAATCTTCTGTTTGATTTAAACGGGCAATGGTGCATAAACAGGAAACTTATATCATAAGGGATCACATATTTGCAGGCAACAATAAGATTAAAAGTTACATTAACATACATAAAGTGCTGTAGCACATTATCTAATATATAAGCCATTATCATGTGACCACCTTAACAACAAGATACTAAGCCTTTTATGCCTTTAAAGCATTATTACTTTCATCCTGAAACTAATATGTCAGTTCTTCACCGAAATTCATATAGAATGGATTAAAATTACCGGTCAACTCATGGCTTCAATTACTTTAAATTTAGTAGGCTGTATCTCAAAAGAGTTAGTAACTATTCCTATACAAAAATTAGCAGATACAAGGATTAAAACGAAACAAAAGAAGAAAGAGAAAAAAAGAGATCAGAACACTAAACACCCACAGTGAGGAAAAAGTTTCCTATATAAACATCAGTACACTAGTCTAAAATTTCTAAAGCAGAATTATTTTAAAATACTGAACGTTAAGTGTTTTAACCCTTTGGTGTCCAAATACAAAGTTGTGAAATAGTTTCAAATGTGTTTTTTTCAGATACTAAGAGAAATACATAATTAACTAAACAGATGTGTGTCACTGCTGGGAACAGCTATAAAAATTCATGCTAGAATTACATACCGGGCATCTACAAAAGCACAAGTTGGTGCCAAGTTTTTATTTCACAGCAAGACACGTGGCAGTTGAAATTGTTTTAGACTTTTAATAACGATGGTAGAGTTTCTCAGAACATACTCCAAAATCATAACAATCTGAATATATCGGAAAGAAGGAGGTTATTCTTTGTGAAGCCACTTTGTTCACACCAAAATCAGGGTTCACTATGAATTATGCAGCTATAATTGGCTCATAGGTACTTCAGTTCACAACTGAGAAAACGTTGGCAGAAAAAACAATTCATTAACCATGGCAGGCAACATCAGAATTACTACAAGCATCACCGTCAGGTGG
Organism: Dromococcyx pavoninus; assembly: GCA_033558185.1. Taxonomy (NCBI): domain Eukaryota; kingdom Metazoa; phylum Chordata; class Aves; order Cuculiformes; family Neomorphidae; genus Dromococcyx; species Dromococcyx pavoninus. The sequence goes on along the minus strand of JAUMJL010000668.1, from coordinate 1,233,965 downwards.
TGATTTATTGCTGCATCTGTATTCCAATTTATATACTCTAAGAAAGACTTCAAACAGTGGACTTCTATATTCAGTATCTCTCGTAAAAATGATTCACATTTCTAAAAAAATTTTGCCTGGAATCATACAGACCCAGTTGACTTTGCCTGGTATGAGTAATCAATAAAATTTTAAAATTCATATCCAATTATGTAAGAAGTGATTCCTAAACACAACTCACAAAAGCAAGGTTTGAAAAACAATGGTAAACTTAAAACAACAGTGTGATTGCAATAGAACATAACAGAAAAGACCTTCCGTATTAAAATGAAAAATATTCCCTAGATCACTAGCAAAAATGAATTCCAAATAAGCATCTTCTCAGTACTGCATCCACTTTAATTCCAAAGATAACGGTAAGAGTTACTTAGCCAGCCAACTTCATGAAGACGAGAACTACTATTGCTACTGTTATCATGTTTCTAGGAACAGACCAGAAATTGCAGATAAAGTTGCTTACAATGAGGAAAGTATTATGAAAGTCTATTAAGGAAAAGTTCAGTGCAAAGTCTGACCTGAAAAGATAAACAGCCTTTCAACACAGATTCTGCCAAGATGCCTCTAGAAGCAAGTAAAATCATGTTCTTTCTCCGCAAGATACCCACTGAAAACCAGTGATAGACTGGTATTAGAAAAACTAAGAAAGCAAGCTGCTCTCAAATGTGCCAAGCACGGAAAAAAGTTCAAGAGATACAGCACAAAAAGAATGGACAGTAGTTTGGGAATAAAAATAAAGATCTAAATGAATTTTGAAGTATTTTTGTGCCAAAAAGGGTAAAAAAAATGAAGAACAAAAGGATTAAGGATGGTGTGGATATATAGAAGACTGGCAAGGCGGAAATTTAAGACATGCTTAAGTGACCTCAGAGCGGGGATGCAGAAAAATACCTAAGTCACGCTAATCATTGCTTAGTCTTGCGTACTTGACAAAAAGAATCTATGTGTTTAGGCCTGTGATAAACTCAGGGCCATTTTAGAAAACACGCTTGAGATTTCTCCCCTGCTGTGAGAGAAGATCAAGCACAGCAGAAAACTACTCTGCCTTTCCCTGATAAATACAAGCAAAATGGCAGGTTTAGAATTCACGCTTTCCAGCAAAGATGAAATTCCATGGTGTCTGCGTTCCCACTTGCACTTCCTCTAGCTTGGTGCTGTTTCAGAGTTCCCTTGGTTCTTGAGGTAACTGAAATAAATCTACTCTTTGCATTTCGTCTGTGGCTTTGCAGTTGTTCTTGAGATCTGCCTGTGTTAGGCTCACACAGATGGACTGGAGAGGGAAACATCACACCACAAAATTTTATTATTTGTGACAAAAATAACTCGATGCTCTAACTCAAGTAGACAGAAGATCTTTTGGATTAAGAAACTGCTGAAGTGCATAAAAATACTTTAAATGAGCTTTGCAAAAGAGTTTTCTTCAACTTAGATTTTCCTCCATTTAGAAGAAAAAATTATCTACCTTGTATGAACAACAACAAGCAAAATACAAAGAAGGAAAGAGAAGCTGGAATGGAAGAATAACATTTTCCGAAAGTTATAGCTGCCAAAGCCCTTCCAGGGTTTGTTAAGCCTCCAAGTAATGATATATCCTGCAACCTGTAGCACGTGTCAGACATTAGAAAACTTTTCTGACCAATGTTAACATGTACTAGGCCATACCACAACTGCCTAATGTCTTTTGCCCAGGTTCCAGGGTACTAGCTGACCTCTGATCAACTTTACAGAAAAGACAGAACAGCAAATGAAATCTAAAACACCTCACCAGAAGTCAGAGCAAACAACTAACAATTCTCTCATCACATATCCAGTCAAATAGTACCATCAGATCAAGCACAACACCCATACAAATCATCACAACCACTGATGTTTGGACTAACCATCAGAACTAATTAGACTGTTATACTTGGGAATATGCTGCATCCTTGTTTCTTCCACTCCATCTAACTTGTTCTCTAGCCAAGTTTCACTATAACATTTTGGTCTCTCCACCTGATTTAATCGTGCTGTGTTTCAGTTGCCAGTAACAGCTTATTTTACAGAAAAAAATAACCTATCTGATGGGAAGCTGCACAGTAAGCATCAGCACAGTATCATATGTGAAGGGAGATCCCTCCCAACAAAACACCCTAACATTCTTTCCAGCAATTGGAGCTATCCTCATTTAAAAGTCTTGATAATATTTTCATGTTCTTTATCCAACTCTTTTGGACTGAAGAAAAGCCAAGAAACAAGTGCTATAAATCACAAAGGCTCATCACTAATGAATGAGCTCCCCTGGCAAGCTGATCCATACCCTGTGAACTTCCTTTAAGTTACAGAAAGGCCATAAAATAACATCGTTTTGAAGAAAGATTTAACTTTGCTCATAAAAAGTGCAATCTCTCACTTTCTGCTCTATTTCTGAAACAGTCTCATTAACTACTGTTATTCCATCCCCACTAAGAACAATCCACTCTCAAACTCAACAGGAACTCAGTGGCAAGAGTTAGTCTCAGCTTCCTGCAATTATTCAGAACAGCTCCAACTGTGAAAACCAGAGATTTCCACCCTGGTTTACTTTAAGACTAAGCCTCTCTCGTCTACCTTTTGATTTATCAGTTCTCCATGCATGTACGTTCTGTTTCAGCATTTCCAAATCTTTCCTTGAGAATAAATCCAAGTTACTGCCTTACTTCATGGTCACAACCTCCTATAAACCATGTTAAGTTCTTCTACAACAATGGCAACCGAGCATGAAACCAAACATGGAAGAAATCAGCAAGCTTTACTTGTAATTATCTTGCAGAAGAATTGAGAGTTTCACCGTTGAAATGTACAAACCACTTTCCCTTTGCTTTTCCGTAAGAATTTACATAAGGTAGGAAAGGAAGAATGAATTCCAACACCTGTAGCATCCATACCACAGAATGGTCACTAAAAGAAGACTACAGAGACAGCCCTTAAAATGCTTATTACAGACAATGAAAGAACAACCACATTTTTTCCTCAACTATACTGCACTGTCTAATAATGCAACAACAGTACTTAATCCAGCAGTTTAACTGCTATCTGGAGAGCAGACAATCGGGTTTGCAGAAATAATCATGTATGAAGTGGTCTGAGTTTGAAAACTACCAAAGAGATTACTTAAGTATTAATATACTAATTAAGAGATAAGAACCCCTCTGCTGACAAAACACCTAAATCCTACTCCTAAACTAATAATCAGTAAGAATTTAAAGCATTATTCTCAAGATGAGGCTAATGACGCTAAGAAAGTACGATATTGATTCTTCTACACTGAATCAATGTGGCAGTACAACTTATAAAGTACAAAGGTAACATAGTAATGGCACTCCCCAAGTACAATAACATCAGAAATACACTGCAATTTAATATTAAAAATTTGGCAGTTAAGTTAGCTAGGTAAGAAAAATAAGCAAATGTTAAAAATCTACAAGAATTTGCTAACATTTTAAAAACTAAGAAGAAATCCACAAACTACTGCAGGAGATCGCCGAACCCTGAGATCCTTCAAGAGAACATTTTAAGTTTCTCTTCCAGGCTAAAAAAGAACTGAGCATTTACAACACAAAGGAATGGCTGATCTCTATGTTATCATCACCATCACCTACACATCATTCCTTTGTCTCTTCACTATAGGTGAAGTTCAGAAAGTCAAGAGGCTTCAAAAGCACAAATTAGAAGAACAAAAGCTGAGATATCACAGGAGTAGTCATAACTAAAATGTGAAACAGACTTCAAGCATAAATGTATTACAAGACATTCACAAAAGGCTAATCTAGCACCACTAAAACTGGGCAGATTTTGGTTATGGAGGATGGAAAGCAGTTGTGAAGAAGAAGAAAAAAATACTTTTTTTTTTTTTAAACAACACAATGCAGTTTGTAACAACTGAACTTGGAAAGAAGAATTAAAACTAAGTCACTGCCAAAGAACGAGAATCAAGGTTTTGCTGAAATACTAAATACCAGAGACTGGACATTTCTGGCATTACAGGAGGAGTGAATTTACACACTCAGATGAATGCAAGACAGCTTTAATGAGAAAGTGGCTGAAGTATTTGCCTAAACTAGATGAACTTCACAATATGAATCTGTCCTCTGGTAAAAACAGATGTACTGGTACATTTATCATTTATCCCAGCACATTAGTTATTCTCCCAAAACCTGAAGACTAGAGTGTAAGAAATCAGAAAGGCAAGTATCCCTTTGGGGTCTTGTAGCATCCCATCATGTTTCAAAAAAAACTGAAGATTTCTGGCAGGGAAATAAAAAGCTTTCCTATGCTACTATTCAAGCATCTTGATTGGCAAAACTCTGAAGCAAGCAACTGATTGTGTTCAATTGGATGGGTGTATACCAAGACACATCCTGTCCTACAAGTTGCACTTCTCTTCATTCCAGGATAACAGTGTTTCAAACTTCTCTCCCTAGCTCTGAATCAAGTGACTTAGGAATATGCAACTGGCCGAGTGACAGCGAAGAATTTTTATTCAGAAAGCTGCAGACACAATGCAGAAGTGAACTGCATGAAAATGGAAGAAGTTCAAATCTGTATAATTAACAGCTGCATCTGCTTATTATTTATTCAACTGTGTTCTGTGTTTATAGCAGAACTTCATATTTTTATATATGCTGTGATGCAATCTCTGTAGTTGTATTAATACCCAGCATTTCAAAGAATAGTGTAAAAAAGCAAAACAAAACATGGCACCAAGAAGGCTTTTCCTCCATAAAGAGCTGTGGACATTTGCTTTTCACCATGATAAATAATACACAGTTAACCATATATAAATAGCATAATTATGCTTCTTTTTGTGAAAATCCAGCAGTTATTATGGATACTTTTAAAGGTACTATCCACATTAAAAAGTCAGTTACACAGCAAACCTTTTCACTCATATGAGGACATTGTGACCACCTGCTTCCCCTCTTCAAGGGTCCATGAATACCATAGTTAGTGGAGCAACCATTTTTATGGCTGTAGGGCATACTGTGCACAGAATATGCTTCAGCTAAAATGAGAAGGTAAATACCACAAAAAAATCAAAATATTTTCACTAGGGTACAATTATTAGTTTTTAATATTATTAGAAATTTACACAGGAATAGAGACCCAAATTCTCTCTCATCAATTAGGAAAACAATGCAACAGCTTCATAAAATTTAGAGACTGCAACATATGGTATTTCTCTGTACAAGTAATGCACTAAAAAGCCTGACATAAAGTACACTAGAACAATTCAAGTGAGGCAATTTTATTCAAACTAAAATTTTTACTTTTATCCTTACTGGATTATGATCAATATTCTTTGGCTTCAAATATAACCAAAGGAGTGAATAAAATAGAAATACGGTAAACACTGATAACAAAGATTACACTAGTGCAAGTTATTTCATTTTAACAGCAGTATTTCAATAATCATTAATACAAAATACATTTCTTGCAACATTACACTACTGATTAATAGCGTTTGTGTAATAATGAAATCTTAACATCCCTGTTCTACTCTCTATAAAAAATGAGGGATGGTGCAATATTTGATGTATACTATAAATATCAGGTATAAGTAGTATATTTGACTATCTGCAGTAACAAGGGATATTCTCTGCATCTTTGTGTTAACTAGATTTTGAGAACATAACTGTATGAATAAATAAAAAGCAAACTAGATTAGAAAATCTTATCCCCATATTCACCATCAGTACAGATCAGCACTTTAGTTCTAGTTAGTGCTTCATTCTGTATTTAGTAAAAATCTTGCCTTGGTCCAATTATCATTTCAATTAATATATAAAAATTAGAACTCAAATATATGTATAAAATCTCTCCTCTTATTCTAACTGAAGCCATACAAGAAAGGCGTCAAAACTTCCAGAGCATCTACATTTTCAAGATGTTACAAAAAATCAAGAAACTAACAGAACTGTAAGAGATCCAGGACCAGTCTGCAAACCTAGGTAACTAAATTAAATGATGTCAAAAGCATATACATGGATTCAGCCTAATCTAACATACTGAGCCTGTAAACTAGATTCTATGGAAAAAAATTCTCAATCCAATCAGTCAATAGCTAGCTCTCTTGGGTGAGAGGGCCAAGTCCTGATCCTCTAAATAATTAAACAAGGGTTGCTCCACCAGCCTGTTGCATTTGCATCCCTGATTTTACTATTTCCTGGATAGGATCTGATATTTAATTGCATACAGAACTTGTGACAAGTCTATCCTACTGAAACACAGATTGAATGCCAAGTTAGAAAACTGAGAATTCAAATTATTCTGCTGCAAATAGCTTTGGTCAAAGGCAGATATCACTCTCCAAGTTCTACAAAGAAGTTTTGCCTGTGACTTGCAAACACAATGTTTAAACAGCAAAATTTAGTTGTGTAAGTTAAAGCTGCAGCCACATCTCCAACCTCAGTTACTCAGCAACTTATCTGTAAGTCCTATGGCTGTAATACCTCCCTCTCTTTACATCAGACTCTTAACTCATTTCATGTTGTTCATGCAGTTCCACAACTTCTCTTTTTACTGGATACTTTGTAAAAACCACAAGATTACAAGCTAATTGATGATGATAATTAAGGTTTGCTCAATTCCACAGTAAATTTAAATCCAAGTTTATCTTAAGATATCTGAAAGTGAGTGCAAAACAGGAATTTATAAATTTAAGACTGATTTAATGAGCTTGTTAACAACTGGCAGACAGCTGCATAAGTTACTGCACTGTCATTTTCCTACAAAGTAATCCCTTCATTAAAGCAATTTGTTCATCACCGTTAGCTTTAAGGGTGGTATATTCTGTGAATACTCTATAATACCACTGAAAGGGTTAAATTTTATAGTTACAAAAACAGTAAGATGGAAACCAAAGGGTAAAACAAGAAATTAACTACTTGATTCTTATTTCACTCACAATTTCAAAGTTTCATATTGCAGGTTAAAACACAGTAACTAGTTACCATTTAAGATAATCAGGCTAGTTCTAATTAAAACAAATTGCTAAAGTATTTACATTATTATAAGCCATAGAGCTTATACTCAACATTTCTAGGTGAAAACTGCATCCATTTTGTCCATGCTGTAAGTTGCAAAAGTTTGTGAGATTTTCTGAATGTTTTTGCAGTACATAAACCTTTAAAGAAAAAAGTTAAAAGGGCAAATATACAATATACTAAAAAAACAGTAATAAACTAACTGCTAAGACTGTGGGAGGTGCTATTTTGCACATAATGTTGTTTTTGCATTGTTTTCTGTATTTATTCGCCAGTGCAAGGTGTAAATTTGTTGGAAAAATAACTATATGTTATATAAAGTGCATAATTTGGGGTTATCTGACAGAAGGGTGATAAATATTTTAATATATCAGATATAAATGCAATACTAATACAGCACACTGATACCACTTAAGTAAAATAAGGTTCATTACTAGACATGTCTAACATCTTGGGCTTCATTACAGTTCAACACGTCTAGCAGTTTTTCAGTCAGATATCTGATATTTTGAGTTTTCTTTCTGACATTAGTATCTATGTTTACTGGCCTAAGTTAGTCAGCTAAACACACAACAATCACCAAGAAAAAAAAATACCTCACTTACTCTATTTGCGCACCACAAGGCAGGAGGACATATATGGAATCCATACTACCACACCGTGCTGCTTTATGAATAGGAGTTTCACCAACATAATCCTGTAAAGACAAACTACATTTTGTCAAGCATAATCTTTCCAAAAATTAAAATCTTATTTTCACATTACTCGCTGTAACTAAAAAAGCAGATACATAAAAGCAGCATTTATTAGCTCGCAAATGCATCAGGTACTTTACTATTATCTTTAAGTCTGCAGTAGGCTGTCTTGTACATTAGATACTAGCAAGAAATAACGCTAAGGGCATCTAACTCACAAGATAAGCCTTATCTGATAACTGGACGATCTGCAGGCATATTCAGCAAAACTTGCCAACACGCCCCCAGCTACCCCCCGCAACACATACCACCATAACTACTGTAAGTTATCCTCACAACTTTATTTCCTACCACTTCTTTTTCAAGATACATTGGACTGACCAAGCAAGCCCTCTGGAATGCAGGAACAGCATGGCCAAGTTTGTGGGACTATAACTTCCAGATCTTGCTGTATTGCACCGTAAATATTCACCAGGTGAGGAATCATGGATGCATTAACTCTACTGTAACGTAAGTATGCCCAGAGTTCACAGCATAGGCCAGATCCCCCCTGAGACATACACACTACCTCATGTCCTATATGCTTTTCTATTCTGACTGCCTTTATCCATTTACCTTCAATCACTGTTAACCAGCATTAATCTTTTTGTATTATGTGCAAACGTACTGGGAGTAGTGTATTGCTTTTCAGGCAACTCCTCTCTACACACTATCTTCACAGATAACAGTGAGAATCAGTAGCAATTTTACATAACAACTGGCAAGCAGCAAGTAAATTCCATGCCTCATGATCTACAGGTTGCAGATGAAAATCAGTACTTGCAAATATCCATAAGTATTAAGAACCACAGAGAAGAATCTCTAATGAAATCTGGCCTTGAAGTAGCAAGTAAAGGGTCAACTAATGGTTTGTTATGTGATTTAATTATCACAGTCCTCAACACTTTCAATGCACTGCAAGACATTTTTTCCCTTTCTTCCTCACTCTCTTTCTGTCTCTATGTTTTTGTCAGACTTCACCGCCTGCTACACCGATATTGAATGTGTTCTAAATGTACACGCATCATTTTTGCTTCACCATTTTTATTAAAATACCAACAATAGCTACTAAAGCAACACAGCACCTTTACTGTCCTGCCAGTCTTCGTGCATGACTGTGTTCACACCTAACTCTACAGTATTGGTTATGCCTTAGCTCTACTTGAAATGTGAATATATTCAGAGTACGATTGCACTACCACCTTGATAGATAGAAGGTAACAAGTGTTTTAAATTATCTCAATTTTCTACTTACCAATTTTATTTTGTGGTATTTTTCTTACAAGTTACAAACGCACTGAGGTAAGAGAGTTTACCAGTGCTGAAGACATATATTCAGCTAAACACCAGACCACTTAGCCCCCCTAGCACAGAACAATAACGGTACTAGACAAAGATTGTTAGTTTTGTGAAGCTTCCCTACAAACTAAGGAAAATGGCTGAGGCTGACACAAACTTTGGAGACAGAAAAGAGCAGAAAATTCCTTGGAGCCCTTAGTGATTAGAAAATAACTATACAAGCCTTCCTCCAAGGTAGCTGATGAACAGAAGGCTGTTTTCTGATAAAACTTATATAATTTCTCCTAGTTATAATTTTCCTTGAAGCTATAGGAAGACAGAGGTGTTTAACAGAGGACAGTTTTATTCGTTGTCATACACTCAAAATAATTTGGTGCTAATTTATCCAGGAAAATTTTTCTTGATAGAGTAAAACATTTTACCATCATGGAAGGAGTCTTCATCATTTCACTATTGCTTCCCTTACACCCTCCCCCACCTTTTGTTAGAAAGTTTAAAGTGTAGGAAAGAAGTGATTTGTCACTTTTGTTCAGCATTAGTATTTACAGTCCCAACCCTAAAAGATAAAATACAAAGTTCAGTTTAGGGAAAGTTAGCTCAACTAGCCATGCATATGATGAAGATGACTAAAACCTCAACTAGCCCCATAAACCTAGCATGTTGCCTACAGTAAGAGCTAGAGAAATGATTTATGAATTATTGCTGTGCCGAAACACCAGAAGAATGGGAAGAGACCTTTGCAAAAGGACTCCTAACCACTGTATACAAGAATAAGTTGAGATTACAGCAGCTAACAACCAGAAAAAGGTTAGTATCTCAGAAGTGAAAGTGTCACAAGAAGGGCTTATTTCAATCACCGGCCTAGAAAAGCGTCTCTCTCATATCTAAAGCTAAGGAATTGAGAAAACATTGGGAGAATGACTATAGAGATTTATATTTTTACACCATTCGTTTTAATTATGGCACCTAAATTTCAGTTATCACTAATGCTATCTTCTTTTCAAGTTCTCCTATGGGACCAAATCTATAGTTTCTGAAATAAGTCTCCTAGCTCTACAAGGAAGAAATTCTCTCTGGGTTATGAGCTAGACTGAAAGGGGAAAAAAAATTACCTCCCACCAAAAAATAGCTTTAAAGTCTACAACACATCCAAAATCATGTGTATAGAGGAATATACCTTATCAGCCCCAGAACAATTCTGGTTTAACAATTATCATAGAATCATAAGGTTGGAAAAGACCTCTGAGCTCATCAAGTCTAACCGTACCTGTCCTCTTCCTAAATCATACCCTTAAAAAATTAATCTACCCGCCTTTTAAACACTTCCAGGGATGCCGACTCCACCATCTCACTGGACAGCTATTCCTATGCCTGACTACCCTTTCAGTGAAAAAATTTTTCCTGATGTCTAATCTGAACCTCCCCTGGCACCTCTTGAGGCCATTTCCTCTTGTCCTATCGCCTGTCACTTGTGAGAAGAGATCAACACCCACCTTGCCACAACCTCCTTTCAGGCAGTTGTAGACAGTGATGAGGTCTCCCATCAGCCTCCTCTTCTCCAAGCTAAACAGCCACAGTTCCCTCAGCCGTTCCTTGTAGGACTTGTTCTCCAGCCCCTTCACCAGCCTTGTTGCTCTTCTCTGGACATGCTCCAGCACCTCAAGGTCCTTCTTGTAGTGAGAGGCCCAGAACTGAACACAGGACTTGAGGTGTGGCCTCACCAGTACTGAATACAGGGGCACCATCACTTCTCTGGTCCTGCTGGCCATGCTGTTTCTGATACAGGCCAAGATGCCATTGGCCTTCTTGGCCACCTGGGCACACTGCTGGCTCATATTCAGCTGGCTGTCAACCAACACCCCCAGGTCCTTCTCCACCAGGCAGTTCTCCAGCCAGTCTTCCCCAAACCTGTAATGTTGCATGGGGGTGTTGTGGCCCAAGTGCAGGACTCAACATTTGGTCTTGCTGAACCTCATTCTGTTGGTCTCAGCCCATTGATCCAGCCTGTCCAGATCCCTCTGCAGATCCTTCAAGCAGATCAACCCTGCCACACAGCTCAGTGTCATCCGCAAACCCACTAAGGGTGCATTCAATCCCTTCGTCCAGATCATTGATAAAGATATTGAACAGGACTGGACCCAGCACTGAACCCTGGGAAACATCACTCATAACTGGTTTCCAACTGGTTTTAACTCTATTTACCACAACCCTCTGGGCCTGACCATCCAGCCAGCAGAGGGTGTGCCTGTCCAGGCCAATGGCAGCCAGTTTCTCAAGCGGAATGCTGTGAGAAAAGGTGTCAAAGGCTTTACTGAAGTCCAAGTACACCACATCCACAGCCTTTCTCTCATCCATTAATCGGGTAACCTTGTCATAGAAGGAGATGAGGTTGGTCTGGCAGGACCTGCCTTTCATAAACCCATGTCGACTGAGCCTGATCACCCAACTGTCCTGTGCATGCTGTATGATAGCACTCAAGATGACCTGCTCCATGACCTGCCCCAGTACCAAGGTCAGACTGAGAGGCCTGTATTTCCATGGACCATTCCTCCAACCCTTCCTATACATAGCCACAACATTTGCCAGTCTCCAGTCAAGCAGCACTTCCCCAGCCAATGAGGACTGCCAGTAGATGAGAGAAGTAGATGCCAGCTCCCTCAATACCCTTGGGTGGATCCCAGCTGGCTCCACAGACTTGTGTCCATTGGAATGGACAGCAGGAAACAGAAAAAGGAATACAACAGAGATTTTTCCAAGAAGTTTGTAAGATCAGTTCAGGGTCTAGACCACTAGCATTTTCATGTGTAAAGACATCTCTTCCCTGTAAACTAAGTTATTTTATTTTGAGGGGGCTCTACAAATTTCCAGTTACACTTGCATAATACTTCTAATTGTCCTGTTTCCATATGTCCTTCAGTTTGATATAATCCAGGAGTGTCAAACTCCTGACTCCCGCAGCGTAACGCACGTCACATGCTGCACACGCGACTGGCGCTGGCAGGAGCACAGGGGCAAGGAGCTCGGCGCTGCTGCTGGGGAGAAACAAGGTGCTAGGCTGGATAAAACAAGGGGGAGGGATGGATTTGGCCCATAGTCCGTAAGTTTGACACCCCTGATATAATCCCTTCTGTAATAACATTCCAGCAAGGGAAACATCAGTAGCTTGTAGTGGTCTTTCATACCTAGAGCACAACGTTTCAGGGTGCCATTTACCCTTCTGATGTAACACTACACTAACAGTCCAAACTTGTCTCAGAATCCAGAAGTCACATTGTACATAAATGAGCAGAAAGACCAATTAAATTTTATTAATTTCACATTCAAGATAACACAAGTTTGTTTGCTTCTGTGGAAATGAAGTATTTAGTGTACAGTATTCCCGAAGAGATGACAAAAAGTTATAAGGCACCATAGGCGCATTTATTTTTTGCAACTCATGGCCACCGCCAAACGGTTCCCTCCTTTCCCTTGGAGGAGCATGACTGCTCTTTTGCAAAGGCAAGGGCAGTATTTTCTAGCTCAGGGTCATGACTAGATTAACTTTGACTTTCATTTCATGTTACTGAATAAGTATCTAGCTTCTTTCCTTATTATCTTTTTATTTATATGGCTGAAGTATTTTGCTTTTTTGGATTAAAAAAGTAAATCTGTCTCAGCTTGATTAATCAGTCTGCATTTCCTTCACTATGCTGCTTAACCCCAGAAGACAATTCCTCTACTGATTAAACGCTTTTTTTCAAATTTTGTGCTTATTCCCAAGCCTCTTTTATACATTGTTACTCTTTCGGTTCACTCTAAAGCCATTTTTTACTTTACTTTCCCTCTGTCTTTTCAGGATGCAAATTTCTGTTAGCTTTAGGATCTTCCAGTTGAACTTAGAGAAAATCTCCTGTTTTGGTCTCCAAGTTCCAAGTACCTGGATATGATTCAGTTGATTTCACTCACTGGTACCTTTACGCCTCTTTAATCGAAAACAACAAGAAATTACTTACCTGTAAATATTTCTTTTCAAAACAAACCAACACACATTTATACTAAAGCTTTAAACTATGTGTACTGGTTAATCTTCTTCATAGTAATAGGTATGGTGCTACGTTCTGGATTTGCAACCAAAGCAAGTGTCGCCATACACCAATGTTTTAGCTAGCAGTGGGCAGGGGGGGGTGTCTACAAGAAGCTGGGAGGTGACACAGCTAGGACCACTGACCCAAACTGACCAGAGGAACATCCCACAGCATATGACATCATATGACAGTGGGAGTGTGGAGGATTTTTCCAAAGCTGTCAGGGACTGACAGCACATCAGTCAGCCAGTGGTCAGCAATTGTGGTGTTGGGTTTCACAAATTCTTTTATCAGCACTTGCTTTTTCTTTTTTTTTTTTTGTTTGTTTTGGTTTTGTTCCCTTTTTTTACCCATTGAACTGTCTGTAGCCCAGTCCATGAGTTTTCTCACTTTTCCCTTGCAATTCCCAGCCCACTGCAGGGGGAATGAGCAAGCAGCTATGTGGTGCCTGGGTGCCTATCAGGGTTAAACCACACAAGATTATTCAAGTGCTTGTAAAATACTTCCAGTGTAGATACCTGGCTAAGACACAAGCATATTTTACATGACAAGAAATAGAATCTGAAATTCAGTTTGAGTTAATTTGTATCAGATGACCACATTTCCTAAAGCTGCTTAGATTTCGTAGATCCAGCACCCCATCCTTTCTGAAGCAAAGAAGCAGAAGCTGGAGAAGAGTATTTCTTCCTCATTCTTTGCTAAAAATGCCTTGAATTCATGGTAGTTTTCCAAAATTCTGACCACAGATAAGGGCTGATGGTGCATTTCTATCTGGATTTAGTCCAAATTATTGTTTAAAACACAAAACCATAACATACCAAAGGAATGAGTGCTTTCTTTCTCCCCACCGAGATATCGGTGTGTTTACAGTTCTTGCTAGCATGGGTAGATCTAACCTTCCTAAATCTATCTGCCATCACTGCCACATGATGGTAACGGGCTGGATGAACAGTTAAGTCTGCATCCTTACAGACAATGCAATATTTCTTATCCCTTGTCTTTAAGAAAGGCCACCCAAAAGTGGGTTTTGGCCAAACACAGGCAACATACGATAGAAATGTTTAATTGGCTGAGGCTAGAGGGAAAATATATTGAAATGAAGCAACAGGCTTTTTAATCAAGAAGTACTCATGATTATCTGATGTTAAAATGTACAACAGCACAGAATCAATCTGCATTGTGACGAGGATGAAATATAAGAAAAAAATAATCTTAGGGAAAGTAGAAGTATAATTGCTTTGCACCGTTACAGCAAACTAGAGCAGGCAGATAGCCAGCTCCTGGTCCTGAGTCATGTTAGTAAGAACTATTAGCAGGAACTGCCCAGTGGAAAAAAAAATAGTAAGACTCTTGAATCAACTGCTGGGTAGAAACAAGTATATCATTGCTTGGCACTTCAGCATTTTCCTGTGGATTTTTATGGTTCTCCTGCAGGGCGTGAAAACTGATCTACTGATCACAAAGATAGATGTTTCCAGCCAGCACACACAGTTATACAAAAAAAGCTAGGCATCAAAGGATATACTCACAGAACTTATTTGGGGAACAAGGTACAGCTGGGACAAGCAGTTTTCAGCATTTGTCCTTTATTGTTGCTGTCTGAGAAAGGTTCTGTGCAACTGTCTCCAGCACTGGCATATGCATTCTCAAGTTTTCCTAAACTTGAGGACTACAATACAATATCTCAGGGTAAATATGAGAAAGCGTGCACACAAATTCTACTGAGTACCAGAGGTTTATGCTAACACTGACAAGTTCAAATGGATTCCTGTTCAGAAGCCATCCTTTTCTTTTTTCCAGAGTTGATATGTTAGTCTGTAGCCAATGACCAGGACGCAGTTTGGATGGAAAGTTCTACTAGTTTAAATATCAAGTACTCCCAGATCTTTATCAGCATGTGTTTTGTATCCAGTGTCCATGGAACACTTGTCGTCACACAAGCATTAGCCAGTGACTATGTCTGTCTGAGGTACAGCATCAGTCAGCAAGCTGGAAGGAATAAACAAAATACACATCAGGAAATGGCGCCCCAAAAGCTCAGAATTGTGGGTGGAATCCCTAAATGATCACCTGAAAGTGCTTGGAAATTAAGTAACAAGGAATCAAGATCATTTATTAAGTAGTTCAAATCAAACAAGAATGGCAGAATTTGACTGCAATTCAATAAAGAGCTGGAAGGAACTGGGGAGAGCAAAGCATGTACTATGTTTTACATAGCCATGTATGAAACATTTGAAATATCTGTGGGATGAGTTTGCTGCTATAGGTATCACCAAGGTAACACTGTCTAGCTTTCAGTACTCATGCACGTGGCACCAGTGTGACTGACCAGTTGCATCCTAACAAATAACCTCAACAACTGTTTTTGTTTCTACTACTGTTTTAATTAAACAGAGGTATCTTCTTATTTTATCATTGAACCAAATCTTAAACACCTCTTCTTCTATGTTCAATTAATATTTTGTGGAAGCAAAGAAAAATATTACATTCAGAGTATCATTAATAATATTATTAACAATATACCAAAGGCTTCCACAGTGCTAACTCTAAGCACTCTCTATATCGGTGTTCTTTGCCTGACAATACCCAAATCCTCCCTTGGAAGTCTATGGGATGCTATCACCGCTAATTTGTTTGAGAACTTGAGAGCCACAGTACTCTTCCTCCTGTGGAGGACCCACTAATCTATTATTTGGATTTGCTCTGGTGACATGCTACCAATATAAAGACTTCTGAGTCACTAGCTAGTCTTGGTGACTTCTTCAAGCTGGAAAGTTTCCTATATACTTTTAACTGCCTATCATACTGCCTTCTGCTTCCCTTTATAGTCATGTGCATGTTGCCCTCAGCCCATGGAGAGATGTCTCTGCACTCTTCTCTTCCCTTAGGGACCAGCTGCTACTTCCTTCTTTGCTAAAACCTTACTCACTAGATATGATTTTTTCCCCCTATCATGTTCCAGGACAACAAGCTTGTTCTTCAACTCCATTTCAACCTCACTGGTCAGTTCTTTAATCCTCATAGCTGGAAACTCATTCTTCTCATTCATTCATTTTCATTCATTCTTCTCTTCTCATTTAGCAGATATTTGTAAATCTTTATTCTGTGCATGCCATGTTTCCTCTCTAATCACTGTTTCTTTACATTCTTACCTGGTCTCCAGATGCATTTATAGTTCTTCTATTTTCTCTTCTGAAGATTCTACCACTATGCAGCAATAACTTATTGCATAAGTTACTTTTGTCAGGTATCAAGGAGAAGATGCGATCTATAGCCTCTGCATCCAGTCACCTTCATTGTTTCTACAATTCTCCTGTTGTCTCTCAGCTGCTCTCAATGCACCAGCCTTCTTTTCTGAAAACTCAACACAGACTTCCCCATTTCTTATTTTTGCATAGCTTAAAAAAAAAGAACCAAACTCTAGAAATGCAAATGTTCAAGTTCTTCAGCAGACTTATCTTAACTCTACTGTATATAAAATGGTCTGGCCATTAAATATTTTAGGAAAAGTAGGATGTGAGATTTAACAGACCAGACATTTTACAGATGCTGTGCTTTACTACAGCTTTTAGTAAATGCATATGCTGCAGTATTAATTACTCTCATAGAATATTATAAATAGTAATTTTGAGTACTGTTATAAAGGCACACATTGCGTACGATCATCATACGTAACAGACCCATTCAGTACTACAAACATTTTTTCCAAACGCATGATAGCTTTAAACACTTGATTCTGTTACTGTACCAGAGAACAACAGGACTTTACAGAAATTTTGCCATATTAATGCACTCTCTGCTACTAAATAAATCATTATCCATAGTCACAGCAAAAGTAAAGGGAAATAATTTAAAAAAAATCACCCATTCATTTTTTGTTAGCAAAGTAGATGTTTCTGATCTATTTGCAGGAAGTTACTAGAAAAGCTTCGCAAAAAATCTATAAAGGAAAACAGTATGAAACCAGATGCACCTTAAAACAAACAATAGCAGAGTTTACTAGTTAGATGTAGAATTAAATCATGAAGTACCACAAAGGTCTCATGGTTCTGTAGATAATGGTGATTTTTAAAATTTTTAACATATTAAATAAGTAATATATTCCTCACCGGTCTTCCTTCTTCCCCTAAAAGGGCATTACACTATCAGAGTACTTGCTAAGGCTGCCAAAACCACAGCAGCATAGCATTTTGTTCTAGAAGCAGCAGGATAGCAATTCCTAAAACAAATGGTCTCTAAACCTTTAGTGACTTAAAGGACATATAGTAGTCCTATTTTTACTATAATCAAAAAGGTGTATAACTGACAATTTTACTTCAGCCGATGTTAAAAATAATTTATCTGTATATGAATGCAAGGATCATGCATGTAGTAAAAAGGGACCAAGACACTCCTTCCAAAATGATATGCAGACATGAAATAGGTGTGAATCCATACCTGTTTGTTTACGTTGGCCCCCATTTGAATCAACCAATTCAGGCACCGTGGATGTCCTCCAAAAGCAGCAATGTGTGCTGGTGTTTGAGCAAAACGCGTTGTACTGGCATTTACAGAAGCTCCAGCTTTTACTAACTGCATTAGGCACTCCAGCTTTAAAGACATGAGGGAATAAAACCAAAAATTTTACACAAAGGTGCTATGACAATTACCGTGTGCTAAATAAATACATAAAACCTAGAAAAGTTAAGCTTACTAGTGAAACTACACAGAAGCAAAACAGAGAATAAGAACATCAGGATTTTTCCCCACCTCCCTATACCTCCCCCTCCATCGGCAATAGACAATACCTGAAAAGTACTTAATTCTTACCCCTAAAAATTGAATTTGAACATTTATTTCCAGGATGGGGAGAAGAGGATATAAATACCTCAGAACTGACTACAAGAGCTATTTAGTTTATTTTTGTGAGGGAGAAAAAAGAGTTCTGATTCAGTCAAGATGAAAACATGATACTAAACAGGCATTAGTTACATGACATTTGCCAAAACAAAGAATCTTGTTAGGAGATACACAGATGTACTCTTCAGAAAGTTTACAGGAAGGTAAATTAGAAAATCACAAGATTTTAGCTTTCTTTTAGTGTTTTCCTAGAGTGACAGAAGCAGATTTCTAATGAAAACTAATATTGTTTACAGATTTTAGCATACTATTAAAGGAATATTTTCACCATTTTCCTGATGAGCTGATAAGGACAAAATAGGGTTGAGGGGTTGCAGCAATACCAAAAATGAAAAGCCCTGTGTTTTAAAACATTGCAGTATTCTGACTTTTATTTTCCCCATCATACTAACCAGAAGTGTCAGATATCCAGCTACTATTTTTAAATGTTCATAACATCACATTTGTAGAAGCTGAGCAAACCACAGCCACGATGACCTCAACTTTCAAAAATAGTAAAAAAAAAAAATCTCCTTTCCTGTCACACAGTAACATTGTCTTTTTGTTGACAGGAAAAGGAATGCACTATGCTAAAATAAACAGCTTAGTCTAGGCTTGCATTTATCGTGGTTAGAAAACAAATGGCACCACAGACATGTGACAGCAAAACAAAAACCCACCACATTGACTCAGGGCATTAGTCAATATAAAACAAAAATCTACTGTAAGTGTCTCTCAGTTGAAGAAAATGTTGATTAGCTATACCACAGCTATGGAATAATCTGTTCATAAAGGAACAACTGAAAAGCATTACAAAGTCAGCTGGCAGTTTGATTACAGATAGAAGCATAAAAACAATGATTTCAACACTCTACTTCCATATGCCAGTCTCTTCCTCTAAAAAAAGTATTTGACTTTTTAAAAAAGTAAATTCCTCATCTTGATGAATTACATAAGCAAGATAAAAGTACCAACCACTGCAGTGAAGTATTTCATATTAGTTTTGCAAATATATTGTGAACTTCACTTGTTTCCTTCTCCTATGTAGTTCAAGCACATGTGAACCCTACCCTTGAGGATTTACAGAAACAATTTTGTGGACTATAAAGGACTTGACACTAGACACGGATGTACCGTTAACTCCTTGACTGCATGAAGTAAAGGTGCAAGGAGGAGGTTAACTGATATATTGCTATATTAATGAATCTAGCTCCATAAACCTTAATGCTACCAAAGAAAAAGTATTTTCTGAAAAGCAAACAAGTACTTTCAATTGAAGAAAAAAATTACATTAAAAATTGTGTAGAAAAATTTATAATTCTAATGCTAAAGTAGCCATATACATCTTGTATTCACCAATACAGACTTACCATAGTATTCACATGCGAGCACCCCTATTATTTCTTGTATTATTATATACCTTTAATAGCTATTAATAAAATTGTAATACTGTAATTATTAATAGCAATGTGATGAAAAAAATTACTCCAGCTACACCAAGAAGTTCCTCTACTATAACTGCAAACAAAAATAAAGTTCGGCCAGTTTTTAAAACAACAGACTTTTAATAGAAATAATTTGAAAACACTTTCAGACATGCATTACAACTTCAGGAAAGAGTAGTATTTCCTGCACAAAAACGAGGCTGAAAGGCTTTCCAGAATTAGACAGGCAATATAACCCATCAATTAAGAGGTGAAAAGTATTGGAACTGGTTCATCACTATCATCTTGCACGTTTAAATCTGTTTTATAGGATGGCTACAGTCATGATATTACAACTTAGTGTTTAAACATTGTATTATCTTGTGTGGGTTCCCTCCCATTATTTTGTGTAAGGTTTTAACACTGAAGATAATGTTTCACCCCATTAATAGCTAAAGCATGGGACTTCTGCATCATGGCTTGCCAGAAAAATCCGCTTCTTCCAACATTATGGAAGAACTGGGTAAATTACTTCCATGGATAAGAAAAGTCAACATAATGCAAAACAAAACCTCACTTGATTATTCATGCTTGAGATCAGGACATACAAGTCTGCTTTCACTGAATAACCTTTTAGAAGAAATTTTCCACTGTATTGTTATACTAAAGCAGAGGCTAAACTTATTAATGAAGAAGACAGACAGGCCTCCACACAGGCCACAACACTGGCAAAATACAAGGAAGAGAAACAGGCATTTTTATCTGTATTACTTTTGTCCCAAAAACCCCAAAACGTACTTACTACTGTTTTGCTTCCTATAATGTAAATAATCAAATGGCAAAAACACAAGTAGGAGAAGAGAACAAGCAAATAGATGTGGTCAGAGAAAATACACATGCAAGAGGTTAAAAAGAAAAACGAAATTAGGATTAGTATAAAACAAAGTGAATTAACAGCAACTTCATCTTTTATGCAAGTCCTTCATTTTGTACCTCTGTTAGCTTTTTAGATTGTTAAAAATTTTACATTATGACAAATCTTTTCAAAAATCTACAGAATGCCAGGGTATTTCAGGGCACTATATAATTAACCCTAATTGGAATCCAGCAACTCTAATGGAAATTAATTCGTATCTCAGGCTATGAGCACTTCTCTGCAATCAGGAAATATCCTGAAAATGCAAACTCCACCATAGATACTCAATATAGGAAATAAATTTCGACCTGCTACTATCTCTAAAAGAAGGTTCTTACTGTTAATAAAACTCCAGATACTACAATCAGAAATGCTGGTTATAGTATCTATCGCTTTCAATTGACTTTGCTGGTATTTTTTTTCATTACTTGCAAACTGTGCAACTATATTCCAGAGTAAGCTATTAATAAAATGCTGTATTTAAATTTTCAGTCTTAAGATACTCCATTTCTATTGGTGCTAGTATTAGATCCATATTTCCCCTCTCAAAAGCTATTTTTCTGCTTTCATATATTAATTTTTAACAGAACTTTACTCTTGCTACTTCCTTATTGCAGCACATCTACAACTGTGCGTAATCCTATATAGCCTTACTCTAAAATGATTTTGTACTGCCTTTTGATAAAACGAGGGCTTTATTCTATGTTCAAACTGTGCAACAGGTAAACAGAAAGAAATACCTCTATACTGCTGAAGTTCACCAACCCTAGACTGATGGTGTGTACACATATGAACTGCTTTAGATTTCACCGCTTACAACACGTTGTTCCACAAGGACTTCTTCAGAAAGGAACTGAATCAGATGTGTCATTTCAGCCTCCTACAGAGCTGCAGTGAGAACAACAAGTGTCTGATGGTCCACACTGCTAAATGGCCCCCTATCAGAAGGGCAAAAATGGAGTTCTGTCACCATTTAATTTATTTCAGGAAAAGAGAAAAAATAAGAGTGAAAACCCCATAAAATCTAGAAAAAAACCCGAAGAGGACTAGAGTCTTGTTCAGTAACTACTAATGAACATTTCAAAAACTTATGGTTTAAAATTCTTGATACTTTGAGAAGAAATAGAAAAACTTCCCATTTGAAGTTTTGATGAATCTCAATTTTGAGAAAACCCTCATCAATAAAAGCATAAGACATATATCAGTGTCCACTAAGAGTAGCTATTGTTTCACTGCTGGCAACCATCTATAACTGGTGAAATGTAAAAGTACAGACATACCACAAACGCAAAGTCAGTTGAGTTTGTGATCCAATGACATTACTGTGATTTTTCTTAAGTGTGTTGTATAGTCTGGGTCAGAGAAACGAACACTACCTGATAGACTATAAACCATGCAGATAATCTCCTTAAACTGAAATTGCCTAGATCTTGTCACAAGACTTCTAGGTATAACGTATGTCATCCTTGCAAGACTCATTTCTCTTGTCAGATTTTTAGCCCTTACACGCAACAACAAAAACACATTATCAAGTCTTGCTGATACCTAAGAACGAACACAGCAAAAATAAACTATCTTGCAGACCGACTTGTTCCCTTTGTCAGCAGTTTCTGCAAGAGCCTCTTCAACATGAACTAGAAGGTATACAAAAACTCACATAACCTAGGATGGTTTGTAGAAAGCTGAAGATGCTTAAAAGGAAAAAAATAAAACAAAGCACATGCTTACAACACAAACCCAAGACTGCCACAAGCACATACTGGCAAGAAATTCTTACGAGATGGAAAAACGAAACAGAAGACTGTAATGCCATGTTAGTGTCTCCATGTTTTCTGAGCATACTTAATGATAAAATTTAAGGCACTACATGCTTTTTTCTGGAACATGTTAGTGTAGAATATTATTAGTTTCTTTCTGAACAGATAAAAGGCTGCTTTAGGGTTTGGCTTTTGTGTGTGGGTTTTTTTTAAGACTCAAGGACTAATGAGATATATTTCTAAGATGTTTCTCAAACAAGCAGTGCAGATAAGATCACTAACACGAAAACCATTGCTTACTGTATTTTTATAAACCATGGCAATTGCCTAAGTACATTAATTTTCCTCCTCCAGCACACAATCAATAAACAAAGAGAAATATATTGGAAATGGGAGAGAGAACAAGAACAAAAGCCCCTCAAAATTCAAACCCAGACAAATCAATGATGGGAATAAACAAACAAACTCGAATACTCTAGGCTGGAATTCTGCACAGGCACTCACTGCATTGGAAGTAGGAAAAGTCTACATAAAATGAGGAAACTGAGATATCACTCATCTTAAAACCTGAAGTTCGAGGTATGTCAGAGGAAATACACTTTACAAACATCTGGGTGATTTTTGTTTTCACTCATTTCTTAAGTAGCTGTTAATTCCCATTTTGGAGTTTGTTAGTCCAACAAAGGAGATCACAAACATATTTTGAAAATAGCACTAGGCTTCCCATGTAGCACGGCATGAAACACTGCCTGTCAGCTTAGAAAGACTGACGATTTTTTTAATACTTCAGGTTCAAAAGGAAGCAAAGGCAGAGGTTTCAGGAACAGAACAGAGTAGACTAATGGAGTTAGAGGGGACCTACAACAATCATATAACCCAACTGCCTGACCAATTCAGGGATGATTAGAAGTTAAAGCATGCTGTTAAGGGCATTGTCCAAATGCCTCTTAAGAACTGACAATCCTGGGGCATCAACCACCTCCTCTAGGAAGCCTGTTCCAGAGTCTGACCACCCTTTCAGTAAACAAATGCTTCCTAATGTCCAGTCTAAACCTCCTTTGGCACAGCTTGGAACCACAGTGTAGCTACTTCTTCTGTTCTGACTTATTTTTTTTCTGCATTGCAACAATACCAACGCAGTTAATTCCACGCTCGTATCTCAGTGCGTGGAAACCACTATTTATTTTCCACGCTGAAGGCAACAATGGTACGCTTCACAAGCACAAGCATCGTTTTCCCTAACTCGTAGTGAGCCGGTAGTCAAAACATAGGCACCCACAACAAAGCCAAGTCTCCAGGTGTGGAGCCCGAGGACAATTAGGACCGTGACTCGACTCTGCACACAAAGCGCAACGAGACTGGGTGAAGCAGGACAGTGTGGAAGGGGTGGCCAGGCCGTCTGAGAAGGCTAAAGAGGACCAGCAAGAAGGATGCATGAGGGAATGATTTCTATCTATCATGCAAAACAACACAAGAGCTGGGGACAGGATATATTCCCCACTGACACGCATGTGTATAACATTTCCAGAAATCTTATGCATATTCTGTTATTTTCCAAGGACTAAATTTAATGTTATTATGAAGTTCACAACAGCCAAATCTCTGCTAATTGGAGCTTTGCAACCAGCTCTGCCTTGACCTTGCGTTTCAGATAGGGAAAGACTGCAAACAGAGGCGGTTACAGAAGACACATCTGTTCAGCACAGACCGTACTTAACACAAGGTGTTATCACGCCTCTCTGAACAGTGTCTGGAAAAACACTACTTGAATAAAAAAAAAAAAACACCCATGCCCCCTGTCGTCCCCCTCAGTTGCCGGCTCCTTTGGGAAGCGCGGTCGCGAATCCCAGGGCCGCCTCTATCAGGCACCTTATCGGGAAGGCGGTCAAACAAGAGAGGGGAGAAAAAACGAGTGACTCGGACACAGCAGGTGCCACCAACCGCCCCCGCCTCCGCGTGGCTGACCGCGGGGACAGAAGAGAAGTCAAGCACCCCTTGCTCTCTCCCTTCCTTCCCTCCCCGAGGAGCCTCAGCGGGTGGGGGGGGGGAGGGCAGTGCCGCGGGCGCCTCCCGGCAGGGCGAACGAGCGGGGGCGCGCGCGCGGGACAAAGATGGCGGCCGGGCCGCGCGCCCCAGCGGGGCTCGCGCGCTCCTTCCCCTTCACCACCACCACCACCATCATCCTCCCCCCCCCCGCCTCCGCTCGCCCCGCACCTTTCCGAAGTGCGCGGCCCAGTGGATGGGCGTCCAGCCGTAGAAGGAGTCCTCGGCCACTAGGTCGGAACGGGGCGAGCTCTGGAGCAGCGCGCACAGGGCGGGCAGGTCCCCGTCGCGGCAGGCGCGGTGCAGGGGGAAGCGCAGGGTCAGCAGCTCCTCGCTGGAGAATCCCGCCTCGGCGCCCGCTCCCAGAGACATGGCGGGCGGGAAAAGGGTGTGGAGGGGGGAGGGAGAGGATAAGCGGCGAGAGGAGCGACAGGGATGAGGGGAGGGGGAAGAGGAAGGAGGAGGAGGGGGGTGGTGGGGGAGGGAAGAGAAGAAGCGGGCGGGCAAGGGGCGCGCGTTGCCCGAGCTGGAAGCGGCGGCGGCGACTGCGGCTGCCGCGGCGCTGCCCGAGCACAAAGGGGACAGTGGGGGCGGGACCGCGAGCGAGACTCTGCCCCCTCATGGGCGAGGCCCCGCCCCGTCACGGGGCTCGGCTGGGCTCGACGCTCCGCCTCTTCACGGGGCTGGGCTGGACGCGAGGCTGCGCTCCCCATGGGCTGGGGTGTGCGCGAGGCTCCGTTTCCCTCACGGGGCGCTGAGGCGGGTGTCAAGGGCGGGAAACGCTGGGTGGAGGTCGTTACACCCCCCACCTCGAATATTGCTTTCAGTTTTGGGTGCCACAGTATAAAAAGGACATCAAACTACTGGAGAGTGTCCAGAGGAGGCCACAAAGCTGGTGAAGAGTCTAGAGGAGACATCATATAAGGAGAGGCTGAAGTCATTTGATCTGTTCAGCCTGGAGGAGAGGAGACTGAAGGGCGACCTCATAGTCGTCTACTGTTTCCTCACAAGGGAAGGAGAAGGAGCAGGTGCTGATCTCGCTGGTGACCAGTGATAGGACTGCAGGGAATGGCAGGAAGACGTGCTAGGGGAGGTTTAGGTTAGATACTAGGAAACAGTTCCTCCCCCAGAGGGTGGTGGAGCACTGGAACAGCTCCCTAGGGCAGCAGTCCTGACAGTATTCAAGAAGCATTTGAACAGTGCACTCAGACATACGGTGTGAATGCTGGGGCTGTCCTGTGCAGGGACCGGAGCTGGACTCGGTGATCCTTGTGGGTCCCTTTCAAGTCAGGTCATTCTGTGATTCTATGATAAACCCCCAGCCAAATATTTTTATGTATTTGAACACTTTCTTTGTGCTGACATCACCATATTGATTCATTCTCTCGGCAGAAATATATGTTTTATGATGCAGAAGGTTTGTCATCAAGTGTTTTTAAAAAGCGAATAATCAAATGAGCTCTTTTATTAAATGTCTCCTTTGTATTCGTTTTCCTTTTCCCCTTTCTCCATTTCTTTTTCCAATTGTGAACAATTATGGCAATACAGGATTGTCAATAGAAGTTGACACAATGTAAGATAAGCGAGCAAAAATTAATGTCCAAAGCATGTCTTTGTGCGTGTTGGCAAATACAAAAACCTGAAAATTGCTTTTTAAAAAACCAAAACAACAAAACAAAAGCCCACCACCACCACCAACAATAAAAAAACCCACTGCCTAACAAACCGTTTGTTCCGTTGCCCGGACCGGTTTTTTTTTCCCCCGTTTCCCGAGGAGGGCGGTTATGGCTGCAGGCAGCGGGGGAGGGGAGCGCGCTCGCCGGGCAAAGCCGCCCGCCTGGGGCGGTGGTTTTCCTGCTCTCCCAGCGCCGCGGCGCGGTGTGAGGAACGCTCAGTGTTTCCGCTTGCTCTTGCCTCTCCCCGCGCAGGAGGAATCTCCCGGGAAGGGGGAAGCTGCTCGGTAACGTTCCCGAGCATTTGCTGATACCGAAGATGCCGGCAGATAAATTATCTTAAGACTCGTTTTGGAGTTCTAGAAAGCAGCATCCTTTATTTCAGCGCTGGACCCGTGAGGGAATGATTTCCATCCATCATGTGTAATGAGACAAGAGCTGGGGACAGAATGTATTTCCCACTCATACGCATGTGTATACCATTTCCAGAAATCTTATGCATATTCTATTATTTTCCAAGGACTAATTTTAATGTTATTATGAAGTTCCCAACAGCCAGATCCCTGATGATTGGAGCTTTGGAGCCAGCTCTGTCTGACCTTGTGTTTTAGACAGGAAAAGACTACAAACAGAGGTGATTAGAGAAGAAGACACATCTGTTCAGCACAGACCATACTTAACACAAGGCGTTATCATTTCTCTCTGAGCAGTGTCTGGAAAAACACTATTTCAAAAAAAAAAAGACATGCTATAAACAAAACCTGCTATCAGAGTGACTTTCAGAAAAATACAGTTACTTAGATGAAACTTAACTGCTTTAGTTTAAATCAAAGTATTCCACATTTTGTAATAGTAATGATTTCTTGTATCATTGCTTGGGGTGGCGGGATCGGCCTCCCTCGAAGAAGCGCTGCTGGATTTCCACACACTGAGCTGATCTGAACACTGCCCAGCAGCATTATGGACTGCACAGAGTGCCTGTGGGATTGGCAGTGTTAGTTAAGGAGGCAGGATGTTTGTGTAAAAGCAAGCAGTGAAGCAGATTTGATGGAAACCATATCCTGTCAAGGTCTCTTCCATACATTGAGTAATCTTGTTCCCCTCAGCAGACTCCCCCCTCATCTCACAGGGGCTGTTCATGTGTGTAGTGTGCTTGTTTGCTTGAGGGCCCTAACTAGGTATCTGAATATTCAGGTGTGGTGTTGCCATGCCCCATGGAATCACAGAATCTTTAAGGTTGGAAAAGACTTTAAGATCATTGAATCCAACCCTAAGTCTAACACTGCTAAGTGCACCACTAAACCATGTCCCTAAATGCCACATCTCCTCTATTAAATACCTCCAGGGGTGGAGACTCCACCACTTCCGTGGGCAGCCTGTTCCAATGCTTGACAACCCTTTTGGTGAAGAAATATTTTCTAATATCTAGTTTAAACCTTCCCGGCACAACTTGAGGCCATTTTCTCTTGTTACTTGGTACTAGAGACCAACACCCACCACGCTACAACCTCCTTTCAGGTAGTTTTAAGTGCCTTCACAGCTTATTTCAGCACTTGGAGATTGCTGTGGAATTGTACTGCATAATGCATTGCAAACCAAAGGATAACCTTGCTAGTGTCTGATTAAAATGACTATATGTCAAATGTTTAATTGCAACTAGAAATCTGTCCTTGAGCAACGACTCCACAGAAACGTAAGGAATCTTTTGTTGATTGCCCCTAATTATTTTCTGTCCAAATTATTTGTGAAATCCTTTTCTCACAGGAGGAAAATTAAATTGATGGTAGTGTGTTTGTTTGAATCTAAGTACATTGACCCACCCCTGAAATCAAGTATACACTCTTAAGTGACGCAAGCCAAGAATTGTGTTCTGGGACCAAGAAGATACAAAGTAACTTTTGTTAAAAGTACGTAGAGACCCAGGAATTTCAAGAACATTTCCTTAACATCAGTTTAAATTGATCATTAAAGCATTGTGAAATATCCTTTTTTTTTCCAAGTACATTCTGATTTCTCAGAAAGTATGTTGGTTTTCTCTCTTATGAAAGCAAAGAAGAGTAATTAGGAAGAATAATCAAAACTTTTGTTACCTTTTGGATTAGATTTTGTGTGAGAAATGTGTATTTTGTATTCTGAGTGGAAACTAGTATCTGAAATTATTGGTTTAAATAGATTTTTTATTATTTTTCTGACTGAACCAGTAGTTAAATATATAAAGATAGTGGACCTGGGTTTTTTGTGTTTTTTTTTTATAAATAGTGTTTTTAATTTTATTCTACATACTCCTTGAAGGGAAACTCTGGATTGTTGGGCTAACATGTCGATGTTAATTTTCAGCTTTTGCTTAAACTGTCCCTGATTATGGTTTTATGTTCTAATTGCAGCAAGTATGTATTGTAGTTCCATAGATGTTTCTCACAGTTATTTGACTTCTTTGGATTCTGGCATAGCTAAAACTGTGTGTGCATGGTATCCAATCCTCAGAGATAAGATTCCAACACAAAGAAAACAACCTACCTGCAAGAAGAAAGAACTGTACTCTGTAAAATAGCCCATTCATGCTTTCCATAGCAAATAGTCTTTCTGTACATATGTAAAATCTTAGAAAAATAATTAGGCATAGAGGATATGGGGTAATTTTTTTTAGTCTTCAAGGAAATGAGTAGGGAATTCATTCACTGTGGAAAGGTGTTGATACTGGGTGGGTGCTTGGTTGGATCATGTTGCTGTCACATAGAGAAGGTGCTTTCCAGAATGCTGTTTCACCAGCAAGCAAGAGATTTGGCATGGGATTTTCCTTAAAATATCATAGTGATGGCCTGTGCTAGAAACAGTGGGTTTAGACAGTAAAAAACATGGCAAAACAACCCCCCTCTCTCTTGTTCTCAAAGTTTTGTTTTGGTCTTGACAATCATGTAATAAAATCCAGCTTTCTACTTAGAACAAGCAACTATGTCAGGAACTATTACACTGTCGTATTTATAAATTCATATAAATTATTAACTTTACATGTGGTTATATTTTTATAGCAATATCAAGGAAGAGAATATAAAGATAGAAAGCTTGCTGTCAGATACTTTTGTTTTGACCTTGGCTATCATCTTCATTGTGGCCTTATTTAAACTATAGAGGCTCATTTAATTAGTTTTGTTCCTCTGTAAAATGGGAATAATAAACTTATGTCCTGAGTGGTGGTAAGAAGCTCAATTAAACGGAATGCTTTGAGGTAAAATACTATCATAATCATATGAATAGACAGATGAGGAATTTTCAATAGTAGGAGTTACTGCAGCTAATACTTGTATCCTCCAGCTATTATTTTATCTTCATCAAAATAAAATAATACTTAGGTTTCTATAAGACTGCCAAGTTATAGATCTCAGAATAATGCGTAAAGGAGAATGAATTACAAAGAAGCCGTTTTACGGATGGTGACACTGAAGCACAGGACAGCTAAATGTTTTGGCCAGCGGAGGGAGTACTTTCAGTTGCGGCAACTTTCAGTTGATTCCCTTATGCTTTTCCTTGCGGAAACGTTCATCTTATGTTGGATCTGGCCTTTGTTTTTGGAAGCACTAAGAGTTTATATTACATATGCCATTCTGTTTCTGGGATATGTGGATTTCCCCCCGCCTCCCCATATGTAGCCAGGCAGATGTTAGCACTTTACGTCGGTTTGGGATTAAATAGTGACAAACCCATATGACAGAACACTTGAGAGAAAAAAAGGAAAAAATCCTCCAAAACAAACGTGCACTCCCAACCCCCGAAACCACAACTTACATTATAAAAATGGTCATTACCAGGATGTCTGGTATTAATGAATACACAAGCAAACTGTTTCTTACTGTGTTGTGTATAAGCACTGACGTATGTCGCTCACATAATGTTTATAACTATAATAAAAACCAATAAATACTAAAAACATATTATTTATCGTGAAGTAGAACAAGAATTAAACATTTGTGAACTTGTGAAGGTTTGTATTCAAGTTTTGCACATGGTTTAAATCTCTTACTTGAGTGTAGAAACTGCTATAGCAAAGGCAGGGGATCTGTCTTGTTTCCTTACAAACACTGTCTTTATTTACCTTCTGGTATTCCCTGCAAGGTAGACACGTGCTGTTACTCCTTTTAGAAAGGGGGAAGCAGAACGCGGAGAAAGGAGGAGGCTTTAACAAAGCTGTGCAAGAATTCTGCACATAGTATCTTAAGTTTCGTGGCTAGGTTCCTTGTTATGAGGTCAACCTTTTTTTATTTCCTTGCTAGTGACCAACACCAAAAGCCTCAAAATAGACAAGCACGGTGCTCTCCATATGAGACTGATTCCTGTAGTTGGCGGGCAGGCGTATGACCTGAGGGGTCACATCTGTCTCTGTTGATTTTTTAAACTGTGCATCATTGGCCTGATAAATATAAAAATATGTATTTTTTTAATACTCTGCTTTTCCATTGACTTCCTTAATATATTTTGTCAAGGGGCTTTATAGGTTAATTAATTTTGATAGAAATTACATTAATTTTTAATTAAAAATATTTTCTTTATTTGCTGCCATATGTTGTGAAGCTGAAGACATGGGAATTCTGGTTTTAACTTTTTTTAACATTTTACAATTACATTAAAATTCCTTCTTTTGTACTTCTCTATCATTATTGTGCTTAGCTTCTGTATGGAACAATACAAGTCTTAAAGATATTTTCTACAATCTTGCTGTCCAAAAGATCA
This sequence comes from Dromococcyx pavoninus, assembly GCA_033558185.1. Classification (NCBI taxonomy): domain Eukaryota; kingdom Metazoa; phylum Chordata; class Aves; order Cuculiformes; family Neomorphidae; genus Dromococcyx; species Dromococcyx pavoninus. The sequence goes on along the minus strand of JAUMJL010000668.1, from coordinate 1,203,415 downwards.
AATACATATAAATCTGTTTTGTGGTTCTAACTTCTTTCTAGATGATGGATTTGGTTTCCTTAACAAACATTGCTGTTATTATGGTCAGAAAATTGGCAGTCATAGGTTAAACTGTAATTTACAACTTCTTACAAAAAAAAAAAGAAGCAGTAATACATAACATCTCAGGTTCTTTGCATTTTCTGGTTCATATCAAGACAGATTTTAACATTTAATATGTTTTGTAAACTGAAATTTGTTAATGGATTTAATGAAATGCAATAAATAGTATGCTTACAGTATTTATTACACAAAAATGCTTTCCTGAATTTTTATGGCTCAGTTCAGCTACTAAATTTAGCAGTCCATGTTTCTGTAGGTTTGAAAAAATAGTTATTTGTAGGTCTATTTGCATTAATTTAATCTTCAGTTCTATTCCTGGTCTTTGAAGGGAAGTGAGAGGCTTTGTTTCTGTTTCTGTCAGATGGAGGAGGTAGACTGTGTGTTTTGCTGGGACGTTGAACAGAACTAAATTTCTCTTAAGAAAGAAAAAGAAAAAGACACAGAAGCGTTTACAGGCAAAGCAAGGTGGAAGAAGAGATTGGTTTTATTTAGCTAAATTTGAATTTATGTTCTCTTTTGGCTAAAGGCCAAGAAAGATAATGGTCTGTAAATGAGGGCTTCTTGAATATTCAATAGAGTCTAATAAGTAAGACTTTAGAAGAGTAAATACATTATTTTAAAACATTATTGAAAAAACAATTTGCTGGCTTATGTAACTGTAATGTACTCAGCGGCTTCTGTGTGCCATTCTGATACAAATAAATTACATTTGCCCATTTTTCTTTTCAGAGAGGTTGAATATGGAACATTTTATAATAACTTGTACAGAACTAAGTCAGCTGCATTTTTTTTGTTTAAAAAAGTACTGTAGAATTTCATCAAATATGTAGTTCATTCAGATCCCTCCGTTCTTGCTGTGGCGGGCTTGCATTGCTTAACATGTAGAAGTTTATTAAGTTGCTCACACATGCATGTGTAGTGCCATTTGAGATGCCCAGGAATATTCTTCCCAGTTGCCAGCTGCTGCTGCAGAAAGGTATCAGTTTACACAGGTCATCTGCCATGCCTGCACAGAGCTAACAGATATCTTGGGAGTTGGAAGGCTTCTTGGGCTGCATTAGGCATCTACGTTCTGACACGTGAATCCTGCATAAATACCATCTGCATTGATGTGCCCAGTCATGTAAGAAGTTCCTTACATTGCGTCCGGTCCTGAACCCCATAAACCCTCCTGTCTTTGGTGAACGGTGGCACGGAGGCTGGCTGCCTGCTATATTATGTCTGAATGCAGATCTGGGTCTGTGGGGCGTTTTCGTAGCTACTTGTGTTTAGTTTTGTTTTCCTGTGTAGAATCTTTGAGGGGGATTTTGAAAAAGGACAAACTTACTCAATTATTATTCATCTTTTTTTTTCCCCTGAAACTCTCAGTGAAATGTGATGAAAGTATAATGTTTCTTTAGATGTCATGAATTTATTTTGGCAATTGCGGGAACTTTCCATCATTTTCCTACTGTAAATAGAGCCTGACATCATTTTCAGGGACTAGTTCAAAGATTAGGTTTTGGCTATTTTTGGCTAAATTAAAATGCAACTGAGTGGTGTACAACTTGAAGTACATTGTTCTTACCTGCATGTTTCGCTGTCTTCACCTTTCTTCCATGTAGACCAGGTGTTGTTGCAATCACTCTTAAAACAGAATAGGAAATGAACATTATTTTTTCAGATGGAAGTTATTGGGAGAAAAAACTGAAACGTTTTGTAAAAACTAAGCATTAGAACTCAAGTGCTGAAACTGTTTGCACAGTAGGTGAGGCCTCTGAAGGTACAAAGATCAGAAAATTAATAGCAGCAGTAGCTGCTAACATGAAAAAACAGCTATGAATGGAAAACCAGCAAACTGAAAGTCCTTTATCCTTCTTTCCAGTCCTCAGTTCTCAGAGTTTTGTCTGGCAAGGAAAGCAGGGAATCTGTCTGACTTTCAAATGATTACTGATGTATTACTCCATTGCAAGCTAGTAGCAAAGAGCAGCTGTGCCCTGTAGCCAGAGCCAACTTCTCCCTTACCCATCCCCCAAATCTGACTTCTGTGGAGAAAGCTATCTCACTATTAAATAAACCAGGGTTGGGTTGCAAGACAAACCAAGATTTCAAGAAAAATATTTACTCGTGCAAAGAATCTCTTAAAAAATTTCACTACTTAGGAAACAATGCAGTTTTGGGGGTTATATATGCCATCTTTTATGAGCCTGGAAAGAGTGACCTTATTTGTCACAAGGCTTTGTCAATCCTGGTTGATTCTGCCTCCACACAAGTATTCTCTTCTTGATCCGTGTGAGTCATGTGGGCCATGCTTAAGTGAGAGGTCTAGTACCTAAAAAGTAAGAGAGATAATTATAGATGTTGGCTTTTTGACAAACTAACTACCCTTCTTTTTCCCACATTCCTTACCAGTTTTAACTGCAGATTAACATTTCTTGAGAGGCAAAATACCAGCGTTGTGGTAAAAACAGTTCTGCGAGAAATCAATACCAAACCATTTCCATTTTCCATTTATACTGAGCCTGAGCCACATCAATAAAAAGGTCCTTCGACGTCCTTATCTTCCAAATGTGTTCCGATTGTAAAAAAAGAAAAAAAGTATTTCTCAGCAGAGTTGCAGGACTGCTAAAAGCTGCTGGTATCTCCACTTAGCTTTACATTTGGGAGGAATGTAGATATGACTCCCTGACTACTTGCATTCAGTAAATAGCTTTTATCTGAAAAAACTACACTAATGTGCAGAGGAGTCTTGCTTGAGTTCCTGTTTAAATAATTCACACAGTGACTCCCTGAATTCCTCCTGTTTCATTGGAGATGATGTTGTCCTCCACTGTCACAGTGGTCAGTAGTTGCCATGTTGTAGCCCACTGTTAAGCAATGGGGGAAGCAAGATCTTCACGTCACCTTTGTTGTGCTCTGAGGTACTTTGAGCTGTAAGGAACGCAAAGAATACCGTGAAAATATCAGTGCTGGTACACCCCGAGGAAGGCTACCACAGGGCACTGCACATTGCGACTCTGGGAATTCATGGCTGCTGGTATGTCATCTATGTAATTGAGCACAACAAAACTTTCACACCAAACCAGACTTTGTTATGGTAAGAACCACATTGCCTGTAATTACTCTGTGTACTATTGTGTTTTATGCTTGTGTGGAAGCTTGAAACAGTACGTTTATGTAATATTTATTCAAATGTTAAATGAAACAACAACCAAATCCATAGCTTGATTGCATCTACATGATGTGGAGTTAATGAATCATGTAATAATTTTACAGTTCAATAATCTGGAAATCTTTCCATGGAAAAATATCTAGTAAAGGGGAAAATGCCATATCTTCTTGGGAAGAGAACAAACAAAAATTTTGAGAAAGGTAGAGAGTGTGAAATGTCCATGTCTGAGCCTGGCAAGTGTTCTTGAAACCTGCACCCTGTTCAGTGAGATTAGATGCTTGTCTTTGAGGGTTTTAGTCCTTAACTCATTTAAGAAATATCATTCTCCTCCCCAAACCGTGATTTGATGAAGCAGTTGTAGCATCTTTTTGTCAAAGAGGATGGTGCCTGGTGTTTTGGTTGTTTGTGAAAGGTAGTGAAAAGACTAAGCAGCCTACGTTATTAGAATGGGTTTCTGTTTTAGCTAGCATCATATGAAAGGAGCCATCTTGTGGCTGTCTCTTTTGCAAATAAAATGTTGCCTTGAGAAGCTGAAATTAAAGGTGCACATATACTTCTGTGATCATTTTTCTTCTACTTGTTTAGAAATATTGCCTTTGGAGTAAAACTTGACTTTATACATGTTTCCACTCAGAGAATTTTTTTCATTGTATCAGATTTCTGATTTTACCAAATCTTCAGAATTTGTCCCCTACTAGTCAGTCCACCCCAGTATTATTTCCTAGTTCTCTGAGCTCTTTGTCAGAGCTCTAGTATGAATTCTAAATTTTCTTTGAACTGCAATCAACAGCCTATCCTCTGAAATGTGACTCTTGGTGGAACTGCTTTCTAAATGAATGCCAAGTGGTTTTGGTTTTCAAATAATTTTCATTAAAATGTGATCTGTGGAAACTCCGTGCATTCCAGGCACAAGACTGAAGCATCCACATCCTTTGCTCCTGGACTTCAAACTTGACTTGGAAAGACGACATTTAGATGATACATCAGTCTCATTTCGTCACCTCTTTGCTGATACACAGTGGCACTTACCAGTTTTAGAGTCTATTTTATTCACACAATCCTGTATAGATGTCAGCAAGTTTATTTTATATAGACTAGCTCACTGAATTTAATTAAGTATATTTAAAAAACCACAACCTTAGTTAAACCAAAGTTTTGTATAAAAGCCTCAGTCAAGTGTTTAAAGTTCTATTTCTTTAATAATACTGAATAAGGTTATGTATGATTCAACTTGCATAACTGTCCGCCCACTGCACTTGTCGGTAACTAAATGTAGCATCAAAGTCAAGGTTCACCATCATTTGCGTAAAGAATAGAAAAATGTTACAAATTTGATTTGATTGCTTTCTGTCTAGTGATTGAAGACAACAATGTATGAAATCTAGAGTTTCTAGTAAATTCAGTCACATATTACAACTATCAGGTAAGTGCACTCTTACTTTGGAGTGTGATATTTGAAGTTTATTGTACTCCTTGGAGTTGAAGAAAAGGAAATGCAAATCTGGAATTGGGGTTTGAAGCGAGACTTAAACTTTTTCCTGCTAGAATGGGAGGTAGACTTTGAGAGAAGGAGAGAGAAGATTAGTAATAGTTTTTACTACAGCTGCTTTGGGAAGACAATGGAAAAAAATATTTTGGGAAAGTATTTGAGCCGAAGGATTAAAATTAGACCAAATAGAATTTCTAATCAGAAAACACCAATTAACTGGGGAAAAATCCATCTTTTTGACTGAAAATATGTGTGTGTGTTTATTCAGAATATGCTTTCTTTGCTTTAAAATAGGAAGTATAACATTTTTAGATTAAAGTAAGATTTCTTTAAAATTTTTAAAATAGTTCAGACCATCAAATTTGAAGTTAAATGTTTTTCAGTTTTTAACAAGATGCTTAAGTTGCTTTTAATGTTTTAAGCTTCTACTGGTAGTTATTCTTTTTCTCCCCAATTAAAGGGACGTCTTTAAAAAATGACATTTTTCTTCAAGTAGAAAGGTTATTTCCGGTGTCACTCTAAATATGATCAAGAAATCCAATGACATCTTGCTATTTGAGAAAATTACTTCATTGAATGAAACACCATGGTTGTAGAGAACATAAGCAGGGAAATCAAAGATATCACACCATATGAGATTTTGACATAAACTTTCTGTAAGATTACATCTGAACTGATACAAGCAACAATAATTCTCAGGCATAATCATAGATGTTTTTATTTTATTTACTGTTCTTTATCTTGCATCTAGTAAAGGAAACAATCACAGTAATGAAAGACATAGGAGAGAATTCGTGCTTGGGAAATCAGTTAAAAGCAAATGAATTAAAGTATCGTCCCTCTGAAAGCGATGCTGGTATGACAGTGATTATGATTCTGAGCAGAGGAATGAAAGAGACAATATATATGTGGGGTTTTTAACAGAAAAAGTGAGGAAATATGTCTTTAAGTGTACGGGTTGCTGAAAGACAATGGATTAATTATAACAATTAAAATAATAGTGATTGCATAGTTAACCTGCCTCATCTTTTAGGATGCAAAAAATGTCCTTTAAAAAATCGAATCTCTGTGCATCTCTGAAGACAACCAACCAGTTATCAAGAGCCACAACCTGACCGCTGTCTCTGCTTATTTGAGTGGGACTTGAAGCAAAACCTTGTTTTTTATGTTTCCACAAAAACTTTGATGAAACTGAAGTTAGACATAGATCCCAGGCTGATGTAATTGTGCATTTTTTTGATGTTAAGAAGTGTAAAAGTCAAGAATATTGGTGATTGTAGTGCATTCTAAGGAGAATAATATGCATTATAAGAAATGGAAAGTAATGAAGTTAAAAGAGGATCAAATGTGAGAATGGAGTGCTTGGAAGAGAGTACATTTTTAAAGTATTACATTCTCTCTAATGTCTGAACTGTATGAAGACTGTTGAAAAGTATTACTGTGTCCTCACATAACAGAACTGAACTGACTTTATTAGAAATACCTGGATTCTACCTCCAGAAATTTCTTGTTGCTAGGTGAACTTGTAGTCATAGATACATCTTTTTACCTAGATCAGCACTTCCATATTAATAAACAAGAAGTAGGATAAGATTTTCCCTAGGTATGAATCACGGCTGCTCACTGTTTGTGGAAGCTTATAGCAGATTTGCCTTAAGAAGGTACCTTTGCACTTTGTAGAGATTTTCTGTTCCTTTTAATTAGAATTACACTGAATTTGCAATCAGAAATTATTTTCATAGAGTCATGTGGCTGGAAAAGACCTTTGAGATCATCAGGTCCAACTGTACCTGTCCAATACTAACCCATATCCCTGGGAAACTCGTCTACTCGTATTTTAAACACCTCCTCTGGCAAAACTTACTCCATTTCCTCTCATCCTATCACCTGTCACTTGGGAGAAGTGACCAATGCCCACCTCACTACAACCTCCTTTCAGGCAGTTGTAGGCAGTGATGAGGTCTCCCCTCCTCTTCTTCTAGGCTAAACAGGCCTTCTAGGCTCTTCTAGCCTCCACTTCTCCAGGCTAAACAAACCCAGCTCCCTCAGCTGCTCCTCATAAGACGTGTTCTCCAGCTGCTTCACCAGCTTCATTGCCCAAACTGTTTATCTAAAGCAGTAAGGAAAGCATTTTTAAACTGAATTGTGAAATAGTTAAATGACAGAATCTGGAAGAGAATATTGTAATGTCATCATCTGGAAATTCATCCAAAAAGAAAACTTTTTCTCTCCCTGCTTCTTTTTCCACTTTGCATTTTGAATGAATGTTTGATTTGCTTGACTGAAACTTTTTGCTACAATAGTAAACTAATAGTAAATTCCTTTTGGTATAGAGAGACTTTTCATATGAAAATATACTTTTTATTGTTCTCGCAAAGTCCTGTTTCTTGCTAGAGAAGAGAAGGCTCTGGGGACACCTTATAGCAGTCTTCTAGTTCTTAAATGGGAGCTACAGGAAAGAAGGGAAGGGGCTCTTTATCTGAGAGTGCAGTAATAGGATGAGGGGTAATGGTTTTAAGATGAAAGAGGGGAGATTAAGATTATATATGTGGAAAAAATTTTTCACTATGAGGGTGATGAGGGACATTAAAGTTCCAACCCTCCTGCCACAGGCAGGGACACCTCCCACAGTATCAGGTTGCTCATAGCCTCATACAACCTGGCCTTGAACACCTCCAGGGATGGAGCATCCATGACTTCTCTGGGCAACCCATGCCAGTGTCTCAACACCCTTGCAGTAATAAAATTTCTCCCTAATATCTAATCTAAATATCTCCTCTTTCAATTAAAACAGTTACCCCTCATTCTAACCTTCTAACATCCTAGTGTTTGTTTTTATTTGACTGGACTTTCTCTGACACATACAGACATTTTAGGGGGGGAAAAAAGAAGTGAGGTGGTTTGTGGTTTTTTTGTTTGTTTGTTTGTTTTTAGTTTCAGTGCTGCCATTTTGAAGAAGTTTGTGGAATTAGACCTAGCAAGCTTTGTGGAGCCTCTTACAAGGAAGCTTAAACCACAGCCGTTATTTATATCAACATAAAGTACTTGTGCAATCTCAAAGGAATGGCAATATGTTATTTTAAGTAATCTGACAGGACATGAGAGACTGTTCTGATATCACGTGTCATGAAAGTTAATGCTGAAATCTTTAGCCATGCCAGGTTTTAAAGTGACAGATGTACTGTTCAGTGTCTAAAATGTGTTATCTTTTTTGAAATACACTTAATTTTCTCCCTTCATGGGGAATAATTGCCTGCCTATCACAATAATGAATTGGATGACCAAACTTGCAAAGGAGCCTTGTTTTTCAAGCATTTGGGAAGCTGAGGAACATCCCCGAGTAGTTAGGGTAGCAGCCTGCATTACGGTAGAACAGGTTTGGCTAATCCACTGTTTCAGATTTCTTGCGTTATCCTGGATAAGACATACATGTCCAGATCCACGAAGGCTTCTTGCTCTTATTGATAGGAGCTGCAATCCACTTTAAGTAGCTGTTATGTTCTTAAAAGCTTGCGTGGGTCTGCACCTAGGTCCATATTCATTAGGAGAATAAAGTCAGGAGAACTGCTGGGACTCCCATCATTCCCCAGGGTTTGTAAGGCAAAGTATAATTTACATGAAGTGCTCAGCTGCTCGGAAAGCCAAAGGCATAGAAATACATAAATAAAAGCTTACATGTTTCTCTAATACATCCACCATGAAAAATCTTTGATACTAAAGCTCTAATATATTCATATCATATGGCATATTACCACTGAAAAAAGAGAAGAAGAAACAAACAAACAAAAGTACAAGCTCTAAGTCTCTTGTATGTTTGGGAAATGCTTTGGGTTTTTTCCTCAATGAAATGCTAGGAAATTTAAAGCCTTGTGTGTAGATAAGAGCCATTTTGTTCAAGTAACCTCAAAATCTGGTGCTATGAGCAAATTAGTATTGAAAGAATTCCAGGCAGTTTTGATACATAGAGTTATACAAAACAATAGTTCTTTGTTTCCACAACTGTAACATTACATAAAATTTTGGCAATATGATGTAACTTTTATTAACCAATTTTCTTAATGCAATTTATGATTTATAGTCAAGTTTCATAAATCATAGCATAAACAATTCTCATTCACCTGTATGTCAGAATCAAGCAGGAATTTTCACTTTTAAAGATAGTATTTCTGATTTTTTTTAATGTGTGACCTCAAACATGTGGATTCCTGCTCTCTTACCAGGTGACAGCTCTTCTGCAAAGGAAAACCAGCACGGTTGCACTTTCTCCTCTTCTACAAGTACTTATGCTGCCTTTTGAAGGGAATGATGTAGGTGACCAACTACTGGCATGCACCTCACTGGAGCTTGGATTAAAGCCCATTAGTTTCAGAGGTGTAAGATCTGAGTGATGCTCTTTCCTCCAGCATCACCGTATCACAGTCCAAACTCTTTCCACCACATCACAAATTCAGCATCCTGTCTGTTTTGAAGTCCAGTCTAAACAAATCTACGCTGTGGCACCCTTCTGGTCTACATCCAGTTTGCTCTTGTCCAGCTGCCGCTAGCATGGATCAAGTGGATGCATATCCACTTTCGGGAGAGGACAAGGAGAAAATCTGCTGGTTTAAACTACCCACTTTGACCTGAGTTTCTCCTCCACTCCAAGCTACACTATATAGGAGCCAAGGCACCTATTTTGTTTTGAAAACATCCAGGGTTAGATGTTGTAGTGCTCCACCTACATCAGTTTGCAGAACTAGTGTATGAGGTTTTTGGTGGTACCAAACTGAGGAGTCAAGTTCATCCCTTGTATAACAGTGAGAATGGCAAAGATAGCAGCAGGAATACAGTGTTGAGAATCACTGCCCTGCCAGTCTGTCTTAGCCTTACCAAAGAATAAAATCTTTATGATTCATTATCAGTATCTGCTCAATCTTCAGCTTTCACTGAAAGTGCTAGGAAAAGAAAAGATGCATGCCACTGATGATGCTTTTAAAGATTCTAGACTAAACGTGTTGAGGCGTTTGAGCTCAGAAGTCAATTTATGCACGTACTGTTTTTCTTATCTGGGAATCTGCATGCTTTCCAAAATGTGAAAAGACAGTATATTTTAACTTTTCTCTTTTGATAAAAAGCCTAACTAAAATGAAAATATGAATTCAGAAATTCACTGGGGAATTGTAAGGATAATAAGGGATCAGGCCTGTAAGGAATTTAGGAGCAGAGCTTCTGAAGGGAGGTGTAGCTAGCAGACAGTTTGGGAATGGGCATAGTGCTAGAATCTAGAATGAATGGGATGTCTTCTGGAAATGAGAATCAAGAAGGAAACTTCTGATTGTTTGAGCCTTAACATTATGTTTCTCACCTCTAGCCAGCTATCTGGACTGTTCTGACCAAACACTAAAGAGCTCTGCCAAGGCAGGTCTTGTGTAATAAGTTCTGTTATTTGAGTTTAAGTCAGGAGTCTAGATTTGGGACATAATTAGCTGTTTCCTAGAAGTGTTAGCTCAGTTTTATTCAGGATTTCCATGGTTTTACTGCCAGACAGCTTAACTGAGAGTAACTGAGTTTTCCCTAGTGCCTTATATTATTGGAAAGAACCTGTAACTGTCAGGAGTTTGTATGATGCTTTATGATTTTTTTCTTGCAATACTGACGTAATTCTTGCAATATATATGTGGTACATTGTTACCTGGGCTTTACAATTACTCTTATACAAATAACATGCTGCTGGAAATTTAAATGGGAAACGGTATCACTTAGTACTACATATTTATAAGAGCAGGATATCAAGAATAGGAGCAGTGAGGGTGCTGACTCACAAGTGGTGATGCTCACCTAGTGACGCCTGTGACACTTGCAGCTCCCAGCTGTCCTTTCCATCCCATGACATGCAGTTTCCCACCCTCAGTGGCAAGATAGTTCAGCTGCTCATGTAGCAGCTGCTGGGTTTCTATAACTTGCAGCCAAGCGTATTAAGACATTCATAAATAATTTTTGACTTGCCTTAAAATATTGGTCCGCCAACTGTAGTACTTCAGCAGCTGTTCTCCAACCGAGCTGTGATTGCAACAGAACCAAAAATCTCCGGAGAAGGGAGACAGAGCTTTTATAAATGGCCCGAAAGAGTCAAGGTACTGGATTGGAAAAAAATTATACTCTATTATGTGCTGAGAAGCTGAGGAGCATTTCCAGACTCTTTGGTCTGGGTACATGCCCTAGCCTTAACCTAGATACAGGTTTGGATAAAACACACGTCCAGGACAAGTCACCTCTGATCATGAATCAGAACTCTTAGAGTGGGAGTCAGCTTCAGACTCAGAGCTAAACTTAGGTGTCTACAGTGCAGTTTTCCAGACGTGAGGTATATGCCTAATGCACAGAAGATTCAGCAAATGCAGTCCATGGTGCTTTGAGACCCAGTTTTGTTTCTTGTTGGCTATCCTCTCCTTTCATTGACCATTTTAGGAATAACAGTCAATGAATCATACTCATCTCTTTGTTTTGGTAAGTACTAATGACTCCTACATGATCTGGCAAGAAGATGTGCCAGGGGAGATTTAGGTTAGATATTAGAAAAAGGTTCTTCATGCAGAGGGTGGTGAAGCACTGGAACAGCTCCCCAGGGAAGCAGTCACGGCACCAATCCTGAAAATATTCAAGAAGCATTTGGACAATGCCCTCAGACACATGGTGTGAATGTTGGGTTTGTCCTATGCAGGGACAGGAGTTGGACTTGATGATCCTTGTTGGTCCCTTCCAACTCAGGTCATTCTGTGATTCTATGATTCTGTGATCTCTGCCTCCTGCCTTCCTTTGTCATTGTTTCTCATTGCCATTTGTTGGTAATACTTCTCAAGTCTGTTTGAGATATAACTGTCAGAGACTTAGTGTTCTCTTGCAGGTATCTCATGAATGTTAGTGGTTTGAATAGTTTTTGCTCTACATTTTGGACTCAAATTCTAGATGCGTTGGTTTGGCTCAACATGCTGAGGCTATGAGTAGAAGACAGGCAACCTGCATTGTGTTGTGTCCCTCCTCCTGCACACAAACTGTCAAGTGTCTCACTGATTCAGCAAGATTTTTTTAAGACTACATAATTGCTCTCTCTTCTTCCTATCTTTCATTCACGTGAAAAGACATTATCTTATTAATCATTCACTTGTGCCTTTCCGTCCAGTGTTCTCTTTAAGAGCACAGCTGTTGTCTTGGGCTACGTTATACTGAGTCCTTTGTGGTTCATTTTATTCCTTGGTGACTTCATCTGCCATAAGATTGCCTGTGTAGCCAGAGCACCTACAATTTTCTTCAAATATTCCCATCATTTTAATACTAAAAGAATTCTCCATGGGTCTGTGAAATGTACCCTTATGCTGACCATCATTACAATTCCCTTCTCCAGGGTTTTTCATTAGTTTGTCTTTTAAATGCTATTCTTAACAAGTGTGGCTGAGATAAAACAGAAACGTTGTTCAGAAAGAAAAGGAGTTCTGGTGAAACAGATGTCACTTGCAGGGCTATATATCCCCTTCCCTTGGCAACTGACACAGATTCTGGCTAACTTATCAGTGGGCATCTTGCCCTCCTAACAGATGGTCAGAAGTGCAGAGAGCCAAAAGATGCGGAATATGTTGAAGAGTATACGTCTAGACACAAATGTTGAACGAGCTTTTTAGGCTGAACTTCTGTGCCCACAGTCCATCTAAAGGAAAAGACAGCTTTTAAATAAAGGAACATTCTGTGTCAACATATGGCTGCTTCAGTGTTCAGAGCGCCTGATACTTATGGGAGGGCTGGGGAGAGGAAGATCATGAAATGATCAGTGTATTAGATGAGTCACTCCATTTTTTGTTTCTTTCTATTGGGAATATCTATTCAGATACCAAAACACAGTTCTTCTGGTTCAGCTGAGTTTCACAACATTAGTTTAGGGAGTTGGAGAAATCTGCAGTACAGTTGCTCAGATAAACACAGGTAGCCTTAGAACAGAATTTCACATGTGTTGTAGTAGAAAATTGAACTTGTTTTCTTATGGCTTGGTCATATTTGCCAACAACTGTAAGAATCAGAGATGTTTCTATTGTAACAAAACCATCTCACAAAATACAGAAGTTATCACATGGATGAGAGAACAGTTTGTGTGGCTTCTTATAGTCAAGCTTAGGAACCTGTCTAGGTCTTAGTAGGTTATTAAGGGAAAGGCAGTGACTTATGCTGCTGTAGCTGGGCAACGCAATGAGCATTGCAACAAGGATATTTATATAATTAGGTCAAGACTTTTGCCCTACATTTCCCTACAGCTAGAGATGCTCACTAACACGCAGTCTGTACTTTACACATAATGTTCCTTTGCTCATATCTGTTGAAAACTTCCCCATCTGGATTCGATAAAAGTGTAGCAAACAGCAATAAACGCATATAAGAAATTTACTGGATAATATTAAGAAATTGATGGCGATTTCTATGAGTCAAGGCAACTCAGCTGCAGAATTTGTATAGTTTTTTGCATGACTGTAAGAGAGGAGCTGACTTTAGCTTTGAAGGAAAAAAGAGGTAGGGATTAATGAACTGAGAGAGGGACAGAGTAGTTTCATGTGAGATGAGAAACTGAAGGAACTGGTTTGTTGGTTGCCATACCCTGAAAGAATGTTACAGGTGCTTGCATGCCTTGGAGCATGAGCCAGTACCAAACAGAGGCAACAGTCAGTCTTCACTCTGCATCATCTGTGCATTCAGACAGTTTCTGAAGATTGCCTTTTTTTGTAGTAAAAGGCAAGGTTTATCTTTGGATAGTTTGTGCTCTTTCAGGAATGATACCGAATGCAATAAGAGTTTGGTAACGTATGCACCTTCCAATGGAGCCTTGGCTGGAGACTGTTGGGGTGGTTCACTTGCAAGTTGTAAGAAACAACTATCAGGTAATAATTATTTTCACTCACTACCAAGGCTGTTTTGGTGACCGAGGGCTAAAAAGTCATCTATTGCTTTGTCATTCACCTATACTTTTTGAATCCAATTCCATCCTGCTTTTAGAATGATTTCCCCTTATCCTTTTTGCTCTAATGCCTGAGAATTTTTAATTCTGTCATTTGTTAGAGTGGCCAAAATGCCCTGGGTTTTTTTGTAACTCAATTCTTTATGGATGTGTTATTTGACTGCATACATGTGTTTCTCTAGTTGAAAATTATAAGGTAAATCACTGAGTGAGCTTGCTAGCAGCATGCATTTAGTAGCACTCCTCATTAGTTGATTCGTAGAAGCACAGTTTTTTCCAGTTCTTTGTACATTGTACCGGTGTGAAGTGCCCTGGGAACTCAATAACTCAGCTTTCTGGTATTTACTAGTCTGTTTTCTATTCTCTTTTAGCTCAGCTAAAAATTACATTGACTAAATACTAGCTGATGCACAGTCTCATGAGCAACATGAGGTGTGCTTATTAATAGTATTTTATTTAAATAATGAAATTCACAACAGTGTTGAATTGTAGTGCTTGCTTTCAGAAGTGTTTTCAAGCTCCCTGACTTTCTAATATTTAAAGCACATGGCCACGGGTGTAAGGAAGAGGACGCAGCCTAACTCACTGAGTAGATAGGTATGCCATTGTGGTAGCCCTGTGAAAAAGGCCTAATCAGGATCCTAATCAAGAGACTGCTGAAGCTGAAGACTCTTCAAGATTAACCGCCTTGGTATGGGGCTATTGTATTCTGTTTTAGAGCTGAGGCATTGTGTTTGCTATTCTGATGGAGCCCTGCACGGGGTATGAATGGGAAAATGGAAGCCAATGCCAGTTGCTGTTAATTTTTTTTTAGGTATGAGAGTCTCTTTAGGATTTGCCACACACTTTGATGTCCTACTGTCACGTGGGCTTGTTTCCTGCCTGTGTCTCTGCCACGATATTTTCACCATTCCTTGTCCATCATTCTCTCCCAGCCCCTCTGCCGCACATGTGTGCTTTTGAACTGCTTTATACATCTGGAACAGTTTGTCAGACTGTAGACAGTAGTTTTTCCTCTCTCATGAAATCTGTGTTTCCACACTGTATGAAGAAATCTGGCTGCGTTCCAGCCTGTTTGAAAGCGTTGCTTTGCCCAGTAAAGTGTGTACACACAGATACAGAAGTGAGCGCTTAAGTAAATCTCCAGAACCAATCTATGGGAGTGTTACCTGGGTGAGGGCTGGGTGACTTATATCTTATGATCAGGGAGCCATATTTCACTATTCAACAATTACCTGCTACCAAGTCTGAATCAATCTAGTTTTTAAGAGGTTGTGGAATTTTTATTCTTTCATGTTATGAAAGAAAGGAAGTTTTTGTCTTCATTTACTGACTTAACTTAAACACTACCTTCATTAGTTGAGAAATTAGGAAGTTTTAAGTTACAGAAAAAAATTAATCTGATAGCCATTCATATTAGTGCAAAGTCATTAGAAGGAGTAGCTTATGACATTGATTTTCGGTAGTTACAGCACACACATCACAAGCTGCAGATGCAGGTGCACACTGAGAAGTCAGACATATATCTACTTCCAGTTTCAGTCACTGGACTATATGTTGAGGACAAAACTATTCATCATTCTTGTTGAAGCTTAGCTACTCTGTGACATGGGAAACAAGGAGAATCTGAAGTGCTACACCTTCAACTTGGGGACAGTAGGAAGAATGGACATTTTTAAAACATGTGAGGTCAGATTTAAGATGAATTCTTCGTAGAAAATAAACTGGCCATCTTTGAGTCTAAATATGTACGAACAGTGCACACAGGACCCTGCCTGTTTTCAGAACTTAGAATCTTTGAGCTTATCGAATTATCATATAGTGATTCAGTTAGCAAATGTGTCATGTCAATGAACAAATTTTAACTGAATATGCTTATTCATGTTACCATGGTTAATTCTACATAGTTATTGCAGACCTGCTGGGTAAATTGGTAGATTATTGGCATGGTTAATTTGTATTCCCCATCTAATGCATAATACGGAATGTTGCTTTCTTATTTGTGAACAGAACAGTTGGGACTCAGGTTGGACTTGAGGGAGCCAACAGGCACTGCTCTTTTATGACAGTTTGGTCTCAAGTTATTGCTCAGGTTAGAAGATGCAAGGCTGCGAACCTTCATGATTCTATTGCAACATCTGGCATTTTCCTTAAAACTTCGATGCTGTTTTCCACAACCTTCTCCTATGCAAACTGGTAAGACACAGCTTGGTCTGGTGGTCTGCAAGATGGGTAGGAATTTGGCTAACGCTGCACTCAGAGGGTTGTGATCAATGGCTTTTACTCAGGCTGGAGGCCTATCATAAGTGGGATCCCCCAGGGACTGCTACTGGGCCCCACAATGTTCAACATCTTCATAAATGATCTGGATGATGGGATTGAAAGCACCCACCCTAACCAAGGTGAGGTAGACATGTCAGGAGGGAGAGTCATCTTACACAGAAAGTTAGACAGGCCAGAAGAGTGGACAAGGCAAAACAGAATGATGTCTAACCAAATGTGGTTGGGGAGCAGTTTTGCTGAAAGGGACCCGGGGGTCCAGGGGGACAACAAATGAACCTGAGTCAGCAGGAGTACTGTGTCCAGTTCTGATCCTCACAGTTCAAGAAAGATACAGACAGACTGGAGATGGCCAGAAGGAAGGCCACCAAGATGTTTAAAGGACTTAAGAACCTGTCCTATGAGGAAAGATTGAAAGATTTAGGTCTCTTCTCCATGGAGAAGACTCAGAGGGGACCTCAACACAGTATTCCAGTCACCACTTAAAGGATAGTTAAAAAGAAGAGAGAGGCTCTCTCTTCATAAGTTTCCATGTGAAGAAGACAAGAGGCAGCAGATACAAATTGCACTGGGGGAGGTTTCATCTCATTATAAGAAAGAAAATTTTTATAGTGATAACAATCATTCACTGGAACAACTTCCCCAGCGTCAGAGTAGAGTACTGGATAATCTCACTAAAGCTCCCTTTCTCATGAAGTGTTGGACCAGATGATCTTTCAAAGTTGTTTCTAACGTGGGCTGTTCTGTGATTCTATGATTGTTTAGAAACCTGTTTTCTCTTAAATGAAAGTAGTCTGTGGCCCTACGTATTGGAGGCAAATGCCTGGAAATGTTAAAAATAACATGGGAAGAGTCTTAGAGGGCAAATAAAAAGAGCTGAGAATGAATTATTGGAACGTAAATCTGAGTCTTTTTGAAGCCAGCCCTCTTTGTGTTTGAGGAATCAGTTCAGAACTTGTAAAGGTGTAGAGTCTTCAAAACTGTAAAAAGTCTCTCTTTGCTTCAGCTGGTTGTGATTAATGCCTCTTGAGAGTATAACTGAGCTGGTACAACAAGTGGCCTGCTGAGTTACCTGCTAAATTATGGATTGTATGTACTTTGGCACCACAAGAAATGTTTCTTAATCACAGAATCACAGAATGGATTGGTTTGGAAGGGGCCTTAAAGATGACCCAGTTCCAACCCCCCTGCCATGGGCAGCGACACCTCCCACCAGACCAGGCTGCTCAAGGCCCCATCTAAGCTGGCCTTGAACACTTCCAGGGAGGGCCCATCCGCTGCTTCCCTGAACAACCTGTGCCAGTGCCTCACCAACTTCAGCATGAAGAGCTTTTTCTTTTCAGAAATGCTTCTGTGTTTCCAGGTCTTCTGCTATTCTTTTCTCCCCTGTTACATTTCTAATGTTCTATTGTATTGCTAATCATGTGATTTTAGGATTTATTTTAAAACTTATAATTTCTCTAATGGCCTCAACTTTTGAATTATTACTATTTTAAATGCACCTCAACTTTCATTGGAAATAAAGTAGCTACACATTTCAGTTCCCAAGGAAGTACTTGAAAATATGACTGGAGCACACTCTAGAGGCTCAAAATCTCAATGGCAGATAAATAACTGCAAATTTATTCATATTTCAAATCTTAGGATTTTAAAGCCAATCTCATGATTTTTTTAAAAGCATGTTTCATTCCTGATGAAGACCTAAAGCAAGATTTGTGAGAACTATGGGTTTCCTTACCTGCTGGTCCTCCAGAGAACTATTTTTTATTACTCTTAATCTGTTGACAGAGAGCTGGTTTTTGTATGTCCTGCTAAGTCTTATATCTAGGTCAAAGATGGATGAAAGTCTGCCAGTTCACAGAGATGCTGGTATTATTTGTGGAAAGTTTTGCCAACTAGCAAAATCTGTCTTGGTAGGTTTTATAAAAGGATTTTGTCCTGAAAAGGATGGATGCTGCACTTCATAAATGTGTTTGGAGGACCAAGATCTAAGTATATGTAAAGTTAAAAAGTCTAAACAGGTCTGCAGGTGTTGTAAGATTGTATAAAATCTAGTGTGTCCCTTAAAATGGGTCGCTACCCTATACAGGGGCTGTATGCTCTCTGCTATTTTATATCATGACATGACTGGGAAACTTGTGAATGGCGAAGAGGAAGAGTAAGCTTGATAAAAATCCTGATTTCTATGTCATTTCGAATCACCGAAGTCTACTGTGTGTATGTCCGTCCCCACTTTGCAAATATTTTTCATCTGTATAATATTTCCAATAAAATGTGAAGCTCTTCAAGTGCAGCAAAAGGATCGGTGCATTTTTTTGGACTGCTGACACTTTAGGAGCATGTTTAGAATGGGTTCATATTACCCTCTTGAAGGATGGTACAGATAGGGCTAAACGTCCAACTGAGTGACCTAGACAGCTGAATGTTGTCACTGTATCTGAGCAGCAATTTGTAAAATCATTAATGCTTTCTTTTTTTAAGCTGCCAAGTAGGTAGCTATCAACACTGTCAAATTTTTGTTATTGTTTTCAGCTATTTATTACACATACATGTCGCCTGCTTGGGTTCTGTAGATCATACGTTTTTTATGCTGACACCCTTAAGCTTCAAAGATGAATCAAATCAGGCACCCCTCTCTGGGCGTGGAGCCCACATCCAGTAAGCACAAGACCTTTCTTTTTTTAAACTGCAGTTGCTGCCTCTGCTCCCACTTCTCTGGTTGGGCATCACTTCATTACACAGAAAATCTGCCCTCCAGCCTTCTGTCCTACACCAGCTATGCTGCCTGTTTGAATGCTTTGGGGCAGAATCAGGCGTAACCTGTAGCAGCCTTCCTGGGCACGGCTTCCAGGGTTGTGCTGCTTATCTGCAGAGGAGCTGGCCTGGCACAAGGCTGCTTGGCACGCTCTTGCTGTCAGGGCCCTGCATATGCTCAAGACCTGGAGATGTGGCCAAGGCAGTTTGAGGGATGTGCTGATTCAGCGTGACTGGGCTGGGGCAGGGGTTTCCAAACTGCAGCCCGTGAGCTAACATTTACATTTGGAACTGGTGTGACTTTTTTTTCCTTCTTTAGATGATAGAGAGTCTTTACATTTTGGAACAACTGTTTAGGCCAGTGAACTGCTGTGATTATAGTTACCAGTCCCTGAGAGAAACCATATAGCTCAGAAGTCAGGGATAGAAGGATAGAAAAAAATCAAAAGATAAAAAATACCCAACTGGACCAAACCCTGAAGTATTTACTCCCCTTGCATGAGGTACAGCTGAGAACATGCCTGAGCCACTACATCAAAATAAGACCTCTAGTAATTATTAAGGAAAGGGAAGGCCATGACAACAAAAAGTCTGAGGGTTTTTTTCCACAAGTAGAAATGTTCCGCGTATCTCTAGGGTAAACTGGACAATGCATCAAGCAGATTTTCTTTCCTTAAAAGGTATGGACCACTATATAGAAGCAAAACTTTGGATTGAAAAATGCCCCTGGATTCTGGCTTAAAAGTTGGGAAACCCAAACCTTTTCATTTTAAGAAATCAAGGAAGATTTTAAAACTTTTTGTTGTTTTTTTTAATAAAAAAAAACAAATTTCAAGGGAAATTTATACTCAGTTAATGTCACACTTTTCAGAAGACAGTTTTACAAGTTTTGCTCATTAGTTTTCAAGACCAGATCAAATACAAACAGTTTTTCTCCCAAACAAACCATCTCATTTCTAGTAAATATATTTTTAAAAATTGGCTGAGTTGTTCATCAGCATTTAATCCTCGTTGGCACTCTGTATCCCTTAAAATCCTGAGCTCAGCCAAACTCTGGTTACAGAAAGACTTTTGGCAATATTAACTACTGAGCTCTGTCTGTGTGTAGTTAAATCCCTCTGGGAAGAAAAACCTACCTTTTCACAGTAATGGCAAAAAAAGGAGGAAAAAAGGGATAAGTAAAGTAAATATGAAGGAGAGCATCAAACTAGTTAGAAGAAAATAATGTGGCTGGAGTCAGAGAGGGAAAGATCTTACTTGAGGTTTGATCCTGAGCCTTGGGATTTGATCCTGAGCCCTGTCTCCATTTACTGATGTTGGTGCCTAGCACTGAAGCTTGGTAAGACACCTAGGATAGTTCATATGCAACACGTTACCTTCCAACTAAGTAAAAGTAATTAATAGCTATACGTAAACCGGGATGTTCTTGGGAAAGACACCATTCATATTTGCTTCTTTCAGTGAGTTTGCTACAACTCTATGGCTTTTATATATTCCAAAATTGTTCTTGATTGTGCAAATGCAAATAAGGGCATGGAGTAATTTCTGCTTGCACTTTAACCTTTATGTGTGCAAACAGTGCTGCCATATATATAGCTAAAGGCTAGGGAAAAGTCAAGGTGAAATGGGCTTGTTTCTTCCCTGGTATTTCTTAAATATTATTTGTTCAAATGCCACTGACTCTAAGTCTTGATTAAGATTCTTTTTATTAACCTTATTTTAACGATTACAAAATTGACAGGTTTATTTAACTTTTAGTAATGTTTGGATACTTTGTAAGACCTTTATATAAACATTTTTTTATTTCTTACTATTTACTCCAGGTTAGCCTTCAAGTGCACTTATTTTTAACTGCTTGCACAGATGCCTTTGTCCACTGCTAAAATTCAGAAGGACAATTACACTGCAACAGAATTAAGAAAATCATGCAGTGGCTATGTTGTTTTGAGCTACAGTTACACACATATATGTGTAAAATCTGTCCATGTAGACTGATAAGAATCATACTGTCTGAATAAAATTTGTATGTACACAGTGGTCTGAACTCTGCTGTTAAAGTTGGGGACAGCCTTTCACTGCTGGGAATGTGACGGGAAGCAGAAGCCGCTTCTGGCAAAGACATGTAACAAAGTTAAGTCCCATTCATCGAGCTCATCTTACTGTTAAGGGGAAGCACTGTAAAAGTAATTGGTAAGAGATGGAGCTAAGAACATCCTGAGCTCAGCATACTATGCTTTTGAGCTTTTGTGATTTTATTAGCTGCATGGATGAGGTCACCTCTTGAAATAGCTGAGAGGAAGAGAAAGAAGAAAAGATGCTGGTTGCCTAACATCATGCTTCTAAACATCGTGTCTTGCAGAGTTTCATTTTGGGCTGCTGTTCTCTGTATCTTGAAGGAAAAGGTACCAAAACTAATTGGGATTCTTCTGTTTTGTTTTGTTTCCCTGAAATATCTTGAGGAGTAAATCAGAGCCATTCTTGCAAATGCAGCCTCTCATTGACATGCGGAGAAATGACTTTACAACCTGTAAGGTTATGAAGGAGGTGTGTTTATTCAGCGCTGGGCGCATGGGGGATCACTCCACAAACATGTGCACCCTAATGTGGTAATTTGCCTTAGTTACATCTAGTGAAGTGTTACATATTGATAAGATTCCCCAATATGCCTATGCATATGCATAACCTGTCCCCACTTCATATTGTAATGAGTTCCAAGATGTCATTTCCACAAACTCCTCCCAGCTGCGCTTGTGCAGCTACTCCTGGTGGTGGTCCTCGAGGGTCGTGGGGATGAAGGCTGATGGTTCCTCTTCATCACTGCCAGCAACCTCTGGTCCCTGCGCAGATTCAGTCGCTTCTCAGCTCTTATCCACACTGTAAAGCTGGTCTCAGACAGTCTTCAAGGGCTTGTTCCCCATTCTTATCACGAGATTCCCCGCTCAAGCAGTTTTACACAATGAGGCATTATTTACAACTAAACAGACGCTTTCTCGATTTATTACTCTTAACCACACCACCCCCTCCCCCATCATCATCCCGGAAAATCATAAGCAATCACTGTAATTGTCTCAGTCTTTCTAGTCAAGAGTGACCAAAAAGAAATCCTGTTCTATGACTGCATTTTAAGACCAGAAGTGAGAGTGATGATTATTTGGTCTGACATTCTCCATAACAGAGGTCACAACTTAAGTCATAGTCGTGGAGGCTCCATTTGATAACTGGCTGCTGTCTTATCTGCTTTCTCGGTACGGAGTAATGAAATGCCTTGATCTTACTCCTAAATAGTTTTTTTACTCTGAATTTCCATTGGCAAATACCATCACAAGGAAAGATTAGCTGTTTTTCTTGGAAACTCATTGACTACTGATCTTTCATTTATAGCTGTAATTTTACTTCAGACTGTATTTTAGACTGCAATTTAGACTTACTGGTATTTTTTCTATGCCTATGTTTGATATATAGAAGCTTCTGTACAAAATCATTGGGCTTCAAAGGACATCAAAGTTCATCTAGTGCATCTTCCTGTTGCCAGGCAGGAACATGTGTAGATATATCACTTCTGACAGATATTTTTCTCACGTTTTCTTGAAGATTGCTAACAATGCTAAGGTTACAGCACCTCCCTAGAAAAGCTGTAAAGACATTTCCCAGCGTCCAATCTGAATTTCACTTGCTGCAATTTCAACCTGTTCTTTCTAATTTCATGCACCAGAGATGTGGAAAACATTATTTCCATCTGGTTTGCAAGAGCCTTTCTATGTAGTTGCAGATTTACTCCATCTTTTTGCATAGGTTCTATATTTTGTGTATTGTGCTGTTCCTGCCTTGCATTCTCTCCTTCCCCTTGCTATTATCGGTAGCATATGTATCTATTGATCTTAACATTCTTTCATTCTTGTCTCAAATACTTCAAGTTAGAATGTTAACAGTGAATAACTTATTGCTAGTGAAGCATCAAAACTTGCTTTTATATTTTGGCTGGATTATTTTATAATGGTAAAGATACAAGATTTCTAAAGTCAGTACATCAAGAATTTTTGCTAAACCATTGGAATTTAAATACCTTATTTCAATATATTTTTAACTACTAATTTACATATTTAACTCTCCAGTATAAAAATGGAGTTTTCCAGATGAAAAGCAGGTAGGTATCCCTCGCATTTGTGTCTGTTTTGGGGATGTCAAACTGGACATTTTTGTGCAGATGCCATTCCTTCCAGGGAAGCACCTCTGGGCAACATGGCTATATGTCTTGTCCTTCAAAAAAATTTAGCTTTGAAATAGCTAGACAGCCAGTGCTAGCTGCTGGTGGAGAATTTGACTTGTCTACCCCTAGAAGGTAGCTCTTTTTGATGGTGCTCTCCTTCCATGCCCAGCTTCCAACAGTGCAACTTCTGCAATCCCTGCAAGGTGGACCTGGAACATTTCACCTCACGTAGTCCTGGTGCAGAATGGAGAACCTGGGTTAGAAGGGATCTCTAGCCCAACCCCTGTCTGAAAGCAAGGCTTATGCAGGGTTTTCTCTAGTTGGGTTTTCAAGAACTACAAGCATCTGGCCTGATCTTCTCTACATGAGATACATGGAACCCAGGCTCAATCTTTCCCAGGCTGAGCAAGCCCAGCTTTCTCAGCCTCTGCTTTCATGTGGTGTCTCCAGGCCATGGACCATCTTTGTGGCCCTGAACTGGATTACTTCAGATGGTCAGCAAGCAAGTCTCTAGTGCTGGGGAGCCTGGGACGGGACGCACTACTCCAGGTGTAGCCCCTCAAATGGGAAGAACAGTCTTACAAGAAAGAGAAGAAATCAGTTTCGTTGGCCAGCTGACTACACTCTAACACTGAGCAATGGAGGCAGTAGGGGGTGAACGTAGTTGAGATAAAGTTCCTGTAGAGATTAAAAAGTTGAGAGTTTTTTCCCCCCTTTTCCTTCAGGCTATTTCTATGAGTTTTCTTCAGAACAAGAAATATTTTTGCTTAGACCCAAGCATTTAACTTTAGTATTTAGAGCTCAGCATCACTTTGAATGCCTCTCTCAAACAGTCTTTTTCACTTGTTTGTGCTGCCAGTGCCACACTCCTTCCCATGTCTTTAAACAAATCATGGTAACTAATGACCATGCAGGACATCAATCTGTTTCCTGGCATGCATCATCAAAAGCCTTTAAAGGAATGGCTGCCTGCGGATCTCATTTTCTTCTATAACACATTTCAATATTATTAACTAAATATTCAGATTATTTGGAGCATTCCTGCTCTCAGTGTATTAATACCTCCCGGCCTGAGAAGAAAGCTAAGGCTTAATCACACTGTGGTTGGCAAACTCATTTATATTTTATTTTGGGAGCCCAACTGGCTGTTATGGAGGGGCAGCTTCCGTTTCATCTGAGCACATCCTGTGCTAGTGAAATACCTCAATCATGAACATATGTTACAGGAAACACACTTGTGGCACGTAAGGTTTTTTTAATTATTCTTAGAGTTATGACTAAGGGCAGTGTCAAAGTTCATGGTCTAACATTGAATTTTTTTGACAGTCATCTTATTTTTAGGTCCTTTAACTTGAAACAGGATTTTCTTGGCTTGAAATGGTGAATAAAATATATTCAGCTGTAATATATAGTAAAAAATCAAATGCCTTTGTTGAAGCTAAATTTGCTTGTGTGAGATTCTAGTGTTTACAAAACCTCATGAAAGAACAGTATTTGACAACAAAAGATGAATTCTTTCAGAGTTTGTTTGCTTAGTTTTTCTCATCTTTTTTTTTTTTTTTTTGGAAGAGGAAGGTAAATTATATCCAGTATTGCAGACTTGCAGGCCATCGTTTCTCTTTCTCATCTCATTAGGCTACTTTTCTGTAAATTATAGATATATGTATATTTCAGATAGACTTATACCATTTAATAAATACACCCCTAAAATGTACTTTAAAATAATGCAAATAATCTACCTTGTGCTTTGCAAATTAAAAGGTATTAAAGAGTATTAAATAAAAATGTCTTGGGCTCAAATTTTGATCTTGTTATTGTACGGAATAATAGCTGCTTCTCAAATAGTCCTGCTGTGTCTTTTGAAGGAGTGAAGTCTTTTTCCATGTGAATAAGACTATACAACTTTGTCACCCAATATTTAATTATGTTTCATTACTACTGTAGAAGATCTGCTCTTACAGTTGTTTCAGCAAAGATCTCAGTTTATTTATCGCGGAGTGAATAAAAATTGTGGGATCACTCTGTGGCTGCTATTGATTCAGTCAAACGCATTATGGACTGGTTTTGTGTTATGCTTAAGTAAGTATATATGATGTTGGACTACTTGATTCATAATTCTCACCAGCTGGAGTCTTGAAAGGCTTAAGTCTTTGAAGAAACTCAGTTACAAGCTGAAAGAGCATAAATAAAGACCTTGAGTAATTGCAGAATTCATTACTTTATTATTTTCACTGCTTATTTGTTATGTATGCAGAATTTTTAGTTCTGTTCCCAGCATAGTATTACATTTATTGAATTAATAATTTGTTGCAACTTTTATATAAAGATCAACCTTTATTTAAATCAATATTCAAAATCCGCAGAGATCCGGAACAATTTTTCCCTGGACATGAATTATTTCTTCATGCATTAAAATCAAGAGGGAAGAGTGAGGAAGGAAAATCCCTATAAAATTCTCCTTGGAGTTCTCTCCATTGATTTTTAGTTTGGGAAAAATGAAACTAGTATTCAATGTAATGAGGTAAGGAGCCTGGAAAGTGTACCACCATCCTGTATTGGTGTTTCTCTCGTCATTTTGCACCTCCTCCATACCCAGCTGAGTCCCTGGATCCCGTCTCTACATGTCAGGACAGCACAATGTTGTATGGTGGTGTTTGGTCAGTCTTCTATAGCAGAAGAGATGCATCCTTCCCGGAAAGATGCTAAGTGCAGATTCAGAGGGTGCTCCCTTAGCAGAGCTGGTCAACAGTCCAGTTCCGCTTTTAAGGAAACAGCAGCAGTGGATGATCAGTCTCTGCCTTTTCATTTGCCATTTCAGAATCTTAGGAATGACAGGAAATAGCAATGCTTGCCTTTTCTCTTAAAATATTTCATCTCTGAATGGAAGATGTGTTCAGGAGACCTATTTTTATGTTGATTTGAGTAAAAGGAGTGCAATCATACAGGCACAAGAGTGGCTGATTGCATTTTTCTCCTACCTGGGTTAGAAAACAAGCCAAGTTAACGTCTAAACAGCTTTAATGTCAAGAGCAAGAGGTTGAAACTGATAAAGGGAAGTCCATTTGCGAAAGATCTGCTTTCTCGTGGCTCAACCTCGTCTGTGTCATAATGGTTGAGTTGTCTGAGCTTGAAATCAAAGACAGTAAAAGTCTGTATCCTGTGTCTGGACTCATTTTATACAGGTTTATATGATCACCTCCACAGCCTCAAATGCTCCACCCAAGAAAAGAAGGTGTTTTAAATGTTATTCAGCTACAAATTTGATAGAAGCATTTATACTTGTCCGCAGAAGTTGCATGCAGAAATTGCCATAGGTGCAATTTGCCTGCTGCAATGATGTCTTTTGAATAAAAGATAATATGAGATTTCATACTTGATGTTTAAAACAAGACTTTTTCTTTGTTTTGTACTGAAATTTAGGATAGAAAAAGAGCCAGAAGTGGGCTTTAAATTTTTTTGTCCCTCCTTTCTCATGTAAATCTTCTAGACACTTAGTGAGAATTTGCTTTAATGTGAACTCTGGTGCTTGACTTCTACATCAACTAATTAAATTATCCTATTTTCAAGAAGTACTTGACTAGTAGACTCAAATGTATATATTGGAATATAAAGATGTTAAACTAATCATTACTTGTCCAGACAGTCCTGTGAGTTTGGATGGGACAAAATGATGAGAAAATAATGTGGGTTTGAATCACAAGGACTACATTGAATTTCAGCCTTTTCTTTCTTTTTTTTTTTTTAACACCACTCCACCTTTTTTTTTTTACAGGCTTTGTCTCATTTCCTAATATATATATGGAACATTAAATAGCTAGCTCAAGTTATTTTGGTCGTGCTATTTCTTCCCAGTGGCATTAAGCCGTGACATTCAATCCACAGCAGCACAACCAAGCAGCATCTGAGGATCTCTGCGTACATGAGTTATGTCAAACATCAAAGTGGGAGGCTCACATTTAGGTCTGACCCCACCCATATTATTAAATTTAAAGATGATGTCAGTACTGTTGTGAGTTACACATCAAATATAAATTGGTTACAAAACATTTCTGAATGTTAAACTACCTCAGATTGCCTCAATTGGTGCAATTAGACAGTGAACGTAATTTACATGTTGAGCAGTGGAAAAATTCTTCCTTGTACTAACAAGTATATATTAAACAATGTCTCCAGCCAGTTTCCTTCCCTTAATGTCCTTTGCTTCTTAAGTTATTGTTTAATACACTTCCTAATCCTAAATTAGTTCAGGTAGTACTGATTTAGCACTATTTCACATTGATGTTGCGATTGCACATGTTTTTTTCTGACCAACATGCACAATAAGAAGCTTTTCATTTCTGAACTGAACAATTATAGACTTGTTTTGCTCTTGAACTGAATATGCAAATAATTATGAGCAAAATAGGCAATGCTCCTGGGAAAGCCTCTGGTTTCCAAGCCTAGTCCAATTAGTAAAGAAGGAAGCTTTCTTACACAGCTTTTGTCATGGTCTGTTTCACTGATCAGATAAAGGTTATTAATAGAGATGGGACTGAACACTCTCCAGATTGAAAAGGAACTAGGTTTAGAGTCAATCCATTATATAAATTACTGATTAATGTAATATTGGCTTATAAATATCATCACATCAACTCATCAAATACAACATGCTGAAAATATAGAAAGAACTGCAGTGCTTTGAAGGCGCCCTAGAAAATCCAAGGTAAACATTGAAAAACCTATTTTGCTTAATTTTAAAAGAGATTTTGTCTTACCTACGTAATGTCTTTCCTTTTTGTAGCTATATCTGATAAGGAGCTGGAATGCACCTCCTGGAAACTGGCTGGAAGATGCAGAATCAATGCCTGCAGGGCTGTCTTTAAAAATACGCTTTACATGAATAAAAACCTCTTAGTTGGAAGAACAGCAAAATAAAAAGGAAACAAATATTTCAGACAAACTTCAGCCTAGGTTTCTAGTAATGCTTTATAATCCCATTACTTTGTTAGAAACACGAGGTTTAACACAAGACTACTGAGTAATAAAGCCTGACGCTTTCCCTACAAGAGGCATATTTATATGGGGCAATAACTTCAGTGGAATTACACCTGAAATATGCCAGGAGACTACAACATAGGAAAATACAGATGGTTTGTTTGCTAAGTGATGATGTCACCTAAACTTGGAAATTCTAGGAAATCCAGCATGTCAGTGACTCTCTTATTCCTCCTTTCTGATGAGCTGGGATGTGACTGTCTGCCCACCTGGCTTTTATAAAGTTGTAGGTTTTTAGGATTCAAGGCCTCTCGAAGACCTTGTTTGGTAAGCTGCATGTCAAAAACCTACTGATTTATCAGAGCATGCTTTGTAGTTTTATTTGGCCAAAATTAAGAGCACTGAAAGTAATAATCACTGCAAACAGGACTATAAAAGCCAAGGAAAAATAGGCAAGACTGTGGTTCTTAAACACTGGGACCTCGAAGAGAGAAAGGCTGAGGGACTGAGCTGAATAACCATCACCATAATCTGTCTGTGTCGGGTGGCTGCAGTTTTGAGCTACTAGAGATGCCCAGAG
The DNA here is from genome assembly GCA_033558185.1 of Dromococcyx pavoninus. Taxonomy (NCBI): domain Eukaryota; kingdom Metazoa; phylum Chordata; class Aves; order Cuculiformes; family Neomorphidae; genus Dromococcyx; species Dromococcyx pavoninus. The sequence continues at coordinate 1,174,904 of JAUMJL010000668.1, read as the reverse complement.
ATTCTGCAATGAAGCACAAGATGTGAGCTGCTGCCATCTGTGTGTCCTGTCTGATGGGGCTGTGAGCAGCTTCCCCAGCTGGCCTTCTGCCCTCCTCTTAGTACCCGGCAACCATACAAACCCTTTAATCTAGGGAGGTAAAGCTCCAGCAAGTTAGGTAAGCCTTCAGCAGAGCTTGTGCTGGAAGAGTTTATTTAGCATTTGATTTTTTTCAGAAGGAAGCTATTGAAGAATATCTTACTGCCGATTGGGAGTGTCAGAAGTAAATCTGAAGTGACCCAGTGATGACACAAAGTTCTAAAACTTAAATGGATAAAAATATGGGATCATGTGGGCTGGAGGGGTGCAGACGCTAACTGTAAGGCAGATGGTGACATTTATTGACTGTAACATTTATTGACTGTAACATTTATTGATGGATCATTAAAAGGCTTCTATCACCTTGGCACTTCAATACCTACTGCATAGGAAATAGACATAGTCAACAAATTGTACTGTAGGACTAAAAATAAAAGCTCCATCAACTCACATGGTCTGCTGCAGAAATAGTCTGGAGAGCACTTGAAAGCTTGGTCAAGCCGATAGACATTAACGCTGAGCTTTGCAGCTTGCCAGACTGGGGCTCTGGCCGAATGCCAGAGGGAACAGATTCCCAAAACCCTCCCCTGAGTATGCCCTGCTGTGAATTCAACCCCCACACCCCAAAACCCTGTGAATTCAACCCCTACACGGATAACCCAGCAGATGGTAACACTTGCTGTGTCACGGGGACACAGTGATTTCCCATGTGACTAGGAACAGATCCACTTCTATAGATTATTACGTCCACCCAGTACGTCGACCACTTGTACAATTGTGAATAAGAATCCGCTTGCAAACCTCACCCTGAAAACAATCCCATCAAATTATCTTTTCAGTCCTCTTCCTCTTTACTCATGATTTGCACTGGGAATAAAGTGTGGAAATGTTATCACAAATGTGCTGATGGGAGATTCAGACATTTTGTCGCTCCTGCTCAATGCATTAACAAAGAGACTCTAGCAGCTCTGTGTTCTCCTCCCCTCTCCCATCCCATGTGCTGCCCTTCCATCCTGCTGTACTTCAGAAACATCTTGCAAAGTGTCTGTCTGCTGCCAAGGGCTTTGGAGTAAAGCAGAGGACAGGCTATTCACACCAGTAGCAGGATGCTACTTCACTCTGGTAATGGGTGTGTGTGTTTAAAAACAAAAGAGGCTTAGTTCTATAGGATTGAAAAATATGAACAGAAAAGGGCTCTACAAAATACATCCAAGGGTCATCATGTGTAGCTTCCAACCCAATGGGCCTGTATCCCAGAGAAGAGGATTTTCTTCCATTAACCTACTTTACTAAGTGAATTTTCCATGCAGCGATGAAAGAGTGTCATTAGCATTCACTTCGAGTGAGAGAATGGCTTTGACTGTGGTTCTGCTTATTTGACTTCTCTCACTAAACCTTATCCATCATGATGAATGCTTGGCCCACTTTGATTCTAGTAGGCAAAGTCTGCTGAGGAACAGAGCCTGGGTGAAGTCCAGTCCTTGCTGCTGCAATCAAGTCATATAATCACTTTAACCCAATAATTATAGTCCCCACTACTTCTTATCAGCATTGAAGATTTTTATGGCTAGATGAATCACACTTTTTTTTCTGATTTCCAGCATAAATTTCTTCAGGATCTGCTTGTATCCATTTGTTCTTGTGCTAGGATTGTCCTTAAGCTTAAATAGTTTCTTGCCTGTCTATCTGTGATATTTACCCACTGATGTATTTACAGACAGCCTTCCTGTCCCTTTTCTCAGGTTTTGTTTTGCCAGGGCAAACAAGTCAGGCTCCCACAAGATCACTGTCAGTCTTCTAACGACTCTGTTTCCATGTGATTTAATTTTTCTGGAACATGAGTGTCCGAGACTCTGTGCTATACTCCAAATGAGGTTTTACTAATGATTCTGTAATACTCTTTCTTACCTTTCTTCTGCCCAAGATTCTTCATCAGATACATCCTAGAATCCAATTTGCCCTTTTTATGGACGGTCATGTCGATCCTCTGTAATCAGAGTTGATTGCAAAAGTTTTAGAGCTCACTGCTTAAAAATTGTCACAGATTCATCAACTTCAAGGGAGCTGTGACAGCTTCCACCAGCTGGTGATCCGCATCTGATATTTCAGCTTGCAAGACACAGCTTTCTCTGTGGTTGGCCCGAAATGGTGGCGCTCACTGCCAACTCCCCTCCCCCAAGACCTTCCCCAGGGGAACCACTGATTTGCTTCCGCCTGGCCTGCAATGTTAAAAAAGCACTTACTCCATCTCATGCTAACAAAATACAGACAAAATTGGCAAACACTGCTCATTCAGTATGCATGTGTTAAAAAAATCTGAAAATCTCACTTTTTTTTTTGCTGGAATTCAAAACTTTTTCAGTCATTTTAGCCATTTTGATTTCTAGCCATTCAAATCCTGTCCTTCATGTCTTTCTCAGTTCTCATTAAGCGTGAATAAAACTTCTGAAACAGCAATTAAGATAGATGTCTTTTCATGGAGAGAGCCTATGTGTGACTGCACTGCTGCCCATTGTCCTTCTTCATTTCTTCCTTTCTCAGGTCTATCGTTCATCCTCTGTCACCTGTGATTTACACTAAGCCCTTCATGTCAAGGACCATCATTTTATGTTCAGCTCAGCCTAAAGCAGAGATGCTTATTATTGGTTTCTGAAAGTATAAAGAATGTAGCAGATCAATGCCATTATCCTGAACTACATGCAGAAGACAAAGGTAGTGTAGCGTTCAATTGGCACTCTAAGGAGCGTGGAAGCAGAGCTACATTTTGGGCTATCACAGACTTGCCAGGGGACTCTGTGGATATTTCCATCTAAAGATCATAGGTAAGACAAAAGCTGCAAAAGCTACAAAAGCACCGATGACTGCAATAAAGCTTATAACACACAGAATTGTCTTAGTCGGCCCGTCAAATGAAGCAGATGTTAACAAAAAAATTGACTGCTAAGACTAAAATCACTAAGGATCTGGCAGGAGCCTGGGTTCTGAGCTCAGTGAGAGCATGGTATCAATAAGCTGCATTGATTTAAAACAAAGATGTGGTGACACTTTGAATCCTCTGTTCAGTTTTGGGCCCGTCTCTACAAGAAAGACATTTAAATGCTGGAGAAGGGCATGTCCAGAGAAGGGCAACGAAGCCCATGAAAGGGCTGGAGAACAAGACTTACAAGGAGCAGCTGAGAGAACTGGAGTTGTTTAGCCTAGAGAAAAGGAGGATGAGGGAAGAACTCATTGCTATCTACAACTACCTGAAAGGAGGTTGTAGCGAAGTGGGTGTTGGTCTCTTCTCCCAAGTGATGGGTGATAGGATGAGAGGTAGTGGCCACAGGCTGCACCAGGGGAGGTTCAGACTAGACATCAGGAAAAATTTCTTCACTGAAAGGCTGGTCAGGCACTGGAACGGCTGCCCAGGGAGGTGGTTGAGTCTACATCCCTGGAGGTGTTCAAAAGATGGGTAGATGAGTTTCTCAGGGATCTGGTTTAGTAGTGGCCAGGTACGGTTGGACTCGATGATCTCAAAGGTCTTTTCCATCCAGGCGATTCTATGACAGTAATTCTGCTTTAGAATAGACACAAAAGGAACTTGCCCAGGAAGTAGTAGACTAGGTGGAGTAGAGAACTGAGAGATGTGAAATCATAGTCCAGGGGAAATAAATGAGGAAGTTAAGCTCTGGGACATCTCTCTCCCAGTTAAAAGCCCTAACCATGCTTAAGCACCCCTGCTTTCCCTCGGGTGCCTGCAGCCCCCATGAAAGAAAGAGGATTAGAAACACTTTATCCTCTGCTTTTTACTCTTTGAGTCTGGCTTGGGCATTTCTGCATTCAGTGTGCTGGATACTGTGAACCCTGTGAGGCCCAAGTCTGCCTGGCCATCCATCTCGCTGTACTGGACCTGAGCACTGCAGCCTTGAGAATCACACTGCTGTGGACCTTTGTCAAACACCTGCTCTGAGAGTTCCATGTTTATGTTTCCGCATCAGTCTTTTGGCTGCACTCTGTTATTTATCATTGACAGACTTCTCAGGATGAGAATTTTTGCCTCTGTCTATCAAAAACTTGGAAGGTAATGAAATGGTTGGTTCTATGTTGTGGTTTTTTTCTCCATTGCCATGTGTGCCAGTGCCAGGCAGTTCATGGATCTGCCTTTCTGAGTTCACCAACATCTTCAGATTTTATCTGACACCTTCAGCTGACAGGTAGTCAATCAACAGCAAAGAGAGCTGGTGATATTGAACTTCTGATAGCTGGTTTCAGTAACTGCAAAAGATGAGCTCTCCTACAAGCCTCAAGATACTTTTGAAAGGTAGGTTTAATTAGACAAGGAAATATAGCTCTGAGTTTAATACAGAGGCGTTGCTTTGTTGGGGTGAGGTTTTTACATAGACGGATGTAAATGTCCCTAGGCTAAAACTACAGAGCTAATTATATATAGTACAGGAATCCCAGTGATTGATTCACTATGACCCCTATATAGCTAATTACAGATTGTCAAGGCAATTTCTGTTCAAGCCGGACTGATATTTAGTTAGTCTTCTCCCTGTTGAAATCCTGACTTTGGTTTGGCACTGGGAAAGCAGGGAGTTGTGTATCCAGCCAAAGCATTTTGTTGCTGCTCCGTGGGCAGGCAGATGAGGTAGTAACAGCTGAAAATGAAAAAAAGGCAAATGAGAGTCCAAACTGAAGTGGGAGCTTTCTCTACCTCCTATTTTTGTTCTCTCCCGCTGTACCTCCTCTAAAACCTGTTGCTCAGGATAAAAGACTAAATAAAACCCACAGAAGTACGATTGCCTTCTGGTGATCTCAGTTAATTTATAGTGCAGAAAAGAGGAGATGTCTCTACTGGCAGCTTTATGCTCAAATTGAAAACTGGCAATTTATTCCCATTGCTTTGTCTTTCAACCACTTTCTAAAGAAATTTGCCTTCTACCTTGTGCCTACATGATTTCCTTAGAAAGTTGTTTAAGAATATAACAAAAGCATGGGAAAGACCAAATAAATTGTCAACTGCTTAATTTTTATTTAAGGAAAATGATGTGCTGTTAAATCTACTAGATCTCTGCCAAAGCTGAATGACGGATTTCATAAAGGGTCCAGATACTATTAAAGAAGCTTCCTTGGGCAACCTGTGCCAGTGCCTCACCACCCTGAGCATGAATAATTTCTTCCTAACGTCTAATCTGAATCTTCCCTCTTCCAATTTAAAGCTGTTCCCCTTGTCCTATCACTTCCTGCCCTTGGAAAAAGTCCCTCCCTAGCTTTCCTGTAGGCTGCAAGGTACCTTCAGGTACTGGAAGGCTGCTATGAAGTCTCCCCGCAGCCTTCTCTTCTCCAGGCTGAACAACCCCAACTCTCTCAGCCTGTCCTCATAGCAGAGGTGCTCCAGCCCTCTGATCATCTTCGTGGTCTCCTCTGGACCCATTCCAACAGTTCTGTATCCTTCTTATGTTGGGGATTCCAGAACTGGACACAGTACTCCAGGTAGAGTCTCACAAGAGCAGAATAGAGGAGAATCCCCTCCCTCCACCTGCTGGTCACACTTCTTCTGAGGCAGCCCAGGACACAGTTGGCCTTCCGGGCTGCAAGTGCACATTTGCCAGCTCATGTTGAGCTTCTCATCCATCAGCACCCCCAAGTCCATCTCTGCAGGGCTGCTTTGCAGTGAAGAAACAGCCAAGTCATTAGCAGCTGTCACCTCCTCAGCGGAAGGAAAAGTTGCCAGGGAAGTTGTGGATGTCCCATCCCTGGAGGTGTTCAAGGCCAAGTTGGATGGGGCCTTGAGCATCCTGGAACTGGATGATCTTCAAGCTCCCTTCCAACCCAACCCATTCCCTGACGCCCCTCTGGCGCCCGCGGAGGCGCCGTCTTTCCGCCAGGGGGCACCCGCCCCCCGGGGCGCGCTGCGGAGGGGAAGCGGAGCGGGGCCCGGGTCTCGGCGCTGCTCCCCCCCTCTCCCCCCCCTTCGGCGGGGCCGCTTCGCCGCCGCTGCCAGTGATGTCATGGGGCGGCGGCGGCAGCGGCAGCGGCGGGGGGGGGGGGGGGGGGGGGGGCGGGCAGGAGGCGGCACTGCAGCTGCATGAGTCGGTGTCGGTGTCTGTGTCTGTGGCGGGGCCGGGGCGTCGTCATCCGCATTCACATGGGGGCGGCGCCGCCCGCCTCCGCCTGAAGCCCCCGCGCGGGGGAGAGACACAAAAAACCCCCACGAAGAGGCGCTGGAGCGGGGTGGGGGGAGGACGCGACCCCCGCCCCCTCCGCCTGCGCTGCCACCGCAGCCATGAATTCGGCGGAGCAAACCGTTACGTGGTTGATCGCCCTGGGTGTGCTGGAGTCGCCCAAAAAGACCATCTCGGACCCCGAGGGCTTCCTCCAGTCCTCCCTGAAGGATGGGGTGGTGCTGTGTCGCCTGCTCGAGCGGCTGCTCCCGGGAACCATAGACAAAGTAAGTGCCCCTCCTCCCCCGCTTCCCTTCCCGCATCGCCCCGCGTCGCCCTTTGTGCAGCCGCGACCGCCGCACCCGCACGGGAGGGACGGATGGAGACCGGGGTGGGTACGAAGGACACGGTGAGGCAGAGATGGGGGGGGCGTCAGTCCCAGCCGGGGGGAGTCTGGCTGGAGAGGGCTTTGCCCCAGCAGGGCCACGGTTTTGCAAGAGACAAATAATGCTCCGCTTCTCTGAATGCAAAGTCCTTGGATATGCATGGGAGAAGCGGTTTGGGCTTTTTTGGGGGAAGAGGGGGATGTTTATGGACCCTTCCTAGCATGCTATGAGCCGGCTGCAAAGTTGTCTACGCAACTGCTGAAGCAGCCGGTACCTCACCTCGCTCAGGAGGTGATTCAGCTCATCCCTTCCAGCCTTCTGAAGGACATCTTGGCGTTGGATGCTTAGTTTTCTTGAAGGCTGTTTTAGTGTTGTTTGGGGCTTTTACTGCTTCAGTAGCCCGTGGGGAAAAAAATATCTCATCCTTTTTTGGGTTGGAAAAAATGCATTAGAGCTCCGTTCTGTGTTGCATTTGAAGAAAATGCACTCCGTCAGGTAACTTTTGTGTGTATGTACATAATTCCTGTCGTAGCTCAGCTAGGTTTTTGTTACTGCATCCTAAGACTTGAGATGATAGAGTTGTCTCACCTGGCATTCAACAGAGGAGCGCGTGTTGTGACCCACGTATTGGCAAAACTTTCCTTGTGAGCCAGCACGAGGTGGTGAAGAGAAGATTGATGAAGGTCATCTACCATACCGATGGGAAAACTCCTTGCTTGACAATAACACGATATTTTTCACCTTTTGCGGTTGGCAGGCCACTCCACGCATTGGAGCCTGCTGACAATGGGCTTTTGTTACCTTTTTGAAGTAGTCCGCTGACCCACTGAGCTGAAACCCAGTGCTTTGAGCTTGGTAGGGCACCGGATTGCAATGCCTCCCTTCAGTTCTTTAGTTTGTCCCCAACAGGGGTTGTTACTGGTCTGCGTTGTCCTGTAGCGTGCCCTGGACTGGAGTCTTGCTCTAGTGGATGTAGTAGGTCATTCCTGCCCCCCCTTACAATCACAAGCAAATTTGGAGGCAGTGAGGGGATATGGAAACCCCACAGGAGCCCTTGGTGCTATCAGTGGGTGATTGAAACGATGAGAGGGTGAAGCGTGTCGGCAGCAGTGTGGGTAACTCAGGTTCCATCACAGTGTCTGGTGGAGCTTGTTGGTACAGCTGAAGCCACTGCTGCTGCCACCAGCTTTCTCCACCACCATTTTGCCAGAAGTGGCTCTTTGTGTAACAGAGCTGAAGAGGACGTGAGTCTGCTGCTGAGATGTTGTGGCTTTATGGCCATGGTACATGAGGTGCAAGCTGCTGTCCAGTACGCTGGGCTGTAAGCTGTGGCTCTGGAACAGGTAAATGTCCTGCTCTGCCAGTACCCATGTGATGTGGGGCTGAGGGCAGGGACCCACTCAGAATGGGGAACCCTGCTCGAGCAGTCTCTGTCCGTGCCTCCTTGTCGCTGTTGAGATGGACATGACATACATGAAGATCAAGCAGGAATCTCTTTATTGTTTCACACAGCTGGCTTTTATATATTTTTAGCATATATGTGCTCTAATATCATTGGTACTTATTGCATGTACACAAGCAATCATTGGCCACAGTCACATGTCAGTCTCCACCCAAACTCATCCAACTTCCTTATGTTGTTGTTTCATGAGTTCTCTCAGCTCCTGCAACTTGTTTACTTTTGTCCCATCGGGGGATTTCCATATTCTCACGGGTACACGACAGTCTGGTTGAGGTCAAATACCTCATGCTCTGCCAAGGGATCTGCAGGCCCACTGCAGTTTCCCACACCTCCTTGCCTCCAGTCTCTCTTGCCTGATGGCACCAAGCCCAACGAGGGTCTTGGCAGCCTGTCCCACCCTGCCTCTCCATCAGCCCTCTCTGAGACCTCTCCAGAATCTCCTGAGTTTGGGTTTTCAGCTTTGGTGCAGAAAAAGCTTTCCCCTTGTGCTGATGTCAAGCCAAGTAAAATGGGGTCTTGAACTCAATTTGGGAAACTGGCTCTACTGAACAACAAAATAAATAGAAGAGCATGACAGGAATAAGTGTTGGAACAACATTTCCCAACTTAACGTGCTTTTCTGCGTGTGGCATAACTGTGGACGGCTCAGTTAGCGTGAATGAGAGGCTTTCTTTTCACATCAGAGGAGCAGGTATCTGTGATGTTTGGGCTGTGGGTCCCTACATTGCACCCACACTCAGAGGAGAGTTTAGAGAGGGGCGCAGCTCCCCGCAGCCTACCCTACTCCCAGCCTAGCATTCAAGGAGCTGTCGGGAGTCTTATCGTGGACCTCACCATGTGGAGATGGGGGTTTGCTGTGGGTGGTGTGTGGGCTGGGACAGCAGCCAGGGCAGGAGGAACACGGGCACTTTGCAGCCTCCCACCTCCCCTAGCTCAGCCCATGTTGAGCAGGGTGCTGGGACAGGTGGCTGCCAGAGGTCTGTGCTGACCTAGTGTGTCTCCTCCAGCTTTGGCTTACTTAAGGTTTGGGAAGAAATAAATTTTATTATTTATTTTTTCTGAAGGGAACTGTATTTCTTTTTGTGTGCATTTCATGTTGCACTTCCTAATTCATAGAAGCGTTTGAGAGACTCATCAACTCATTTTCCTGTCCAACTTTGTGAATGTTCTTTTTTTATAGACTCAGACAATACACCTCATACTTCTTTCATGCTCTCAGCTGCCTTTATAAGTCTAAGCTATTTCCATACTTTCTTTTTTTCTTTTGTTTGCTAAAAAACATATAAAATGTACATCCTTCCCTGTATTGTTATTTTTTCCAATGTGTTTTTTGCTACTGCTGTTCATTCTGTCATATTTTTTATACTGAGTGAATTTTGAATATTAGCCCTTTTATTCCTTTTTTGTCCTGAAAACCTCCAGTTCAAACTGGACATTTTTGAAGTCCAAGAGATACAAGGTTTGTCTCACAGATGTAGGCAGATTCAGTTCTTAAAATAATTTGAGATCATAACTTTCTATAAATATCTGACATCAGCAGACACTTTGAAGATTCACAGAGTTCATTTTTCTGTATATACAAAGGAGTAACTGAAACCAAAAAGAACATTACAAAAAATGAAAAATATAAAGAAGAAGGAATGTTATCAGTTTTTTTTTTTCTTAAGTTGTTTTCCAGAAAAGGCTATAAATACATTCCTTGCTTCCAAAAAACTGTTTAGAAAGAGGATTCAATATGTGCAAGAATGTAATAGTACAATTTTTGGCATTTTTTGCTTTCCAAGCCTCTGGGTAGCTTGAGAGTAATTAGTAGAAGATTTTTAATAAATAAAGGTTGTGTGTTGTTGTATTCCTTTTGTGAAAGGAACAAAGCACTTGAAGGTCAAAGAATAGATTTTTCTTAAGTTGATAAAACAAATTAGTGGGTTTCAAGGCTGATAGGGATGTTCCTCCTTCAGATCACTGTGTGTTTGTATACCCTCCTTGCGCAGAAAAGCCTACAGAGCTTCTTGTCAGGAACTTTTGGCTGAATGTTTACGTTACAGCTGTTTTCTATGTTGAATAACACCAAAGGACAGATATTAAATTCACAAGATTCCATGCACTGTGAATGAAAGTAGTTTGGAAAGAAATGTTATTGCAGATAGTTTCTCTCATTTTTTGGTGCCCATTTAATGTCCTTATGCTTCTTTTGCATTTTGAGAGGGACTGTGACGGGGTAAAACAAAATAGTTGGGTTAGGCAGTGTGACAGTAATGCTCTATAACCTCATCCTGAACATGGGAAAGCAAGGAAAGGGAGAGTGTTTATTAAAAAACCTAAACCAATCCCCCCCCAACAAAAACCTCAACAGTTTCCCCTACCCAGAGCAAACCTAGTGATGTCTTAGTTTCTTAAAGTGCAGAGATCTGTACTAAAATACACTGGTCAGTTGATCCGCTCTAAAGGACAGGCAATTACTGAATTTGAGTCATTTGAATGAGAAGCTGTGGTTTCAAGTTACAGGATTTCAACCCTGCACTGTAAAATTGAGTTGCTTTGATGGCAGAGGAGAGGATCTGCATGGAAGCATTGCAGTGCATTTGTCTGCCGCTTAGATGCTTTTCCTCACAGAGATCATTTTGCAAACAGATTCCTCCATCGGAGACCAGTTTGACCCACTTTTGACGTTGTAAACAGAGATCAGAACGGGAGTGGGAATTTTCCTTGTCATATGAGGCTTTGCGCTCCATTAAGTTTTGTTTGTACTTTCATTTTTGGTCAGCTGTTCGACAAAGAGCATCATTTTGAGGACAGCTTTGTTTCGTTTGGGGGAAAATAGGGAAGGCGCATTGGGGGATGCGATGCAGCAGCCATTTGGCACCTCATTTCCCCCCCCCCCCCCCAATTAGCGGCTCCCGGAGGGGTGAGAGCAGCTGGTTCAGCGCTTTGAAGCTGGTTGATGGAGAAGCATTCGGGGTGCGTAACTGGGTCTCGCATGCCTTGGTCCCCCTCCATTGAATAGCTTGTGCCGATTGTAGAATTAAAGAACCCAGAAGCTGCTCTGCTGCTTGTGGGAGGCTGATCTAAAACACAGCTGCTTCCTCTCGCTGCTCCCACATTGCCAAGGCATGAGAGGAGCAGTGTGGGGCTGGCCCCGGGAAAAGAAATAGAGCACGCTCGTGCTGGCTGACATTTGGTGTGTGGCTGGAAGAAAACCTCATTCTCAACTGTGGAGTGTTGGGCACTGCATGGACATTAATTTGGTTATTAATTAGGACAGAGTCAGGATTGATGGCAGCAAAGATTAAGATCTTTTTTAAATACTTTGTATATTAGTATCATTCTCTTTTTAATGGTGGAGGTCTTGGCTAAACAAGGCATTCTGAATTGTAGTGTTATGAGCGCAAGCACTGCAGAAGAGACAAGAGTCTCCAAAAGGAGGGTTTGGGCAGCCACATGCAGCAGCTGTCTCACCAGCCTTGTCCTCATGATGGCTGTGAGCACCTACTGCTCTGGCAAAGTGAGTTGTTTTTCCCTTGTCTCTGATTTGACATGGATGTATCAGGGCCAAATACTTCTGCCCTGTTGTGACAAGGTGTGACCTGAATGTGGTGGTTCAAGCATTGCAAAGCAAGAAGAAAGGGAAAGCATTGGGGAGCCAGTGGTAATAACAAGCAGTGATTTTTATAGCCCTGTACCTTCGCAGAGGGTGAAACGCTGGCTGTGAGCTGTCTGTGAGACCAGGCAGCACTGAGGAACTGTGGTGAGCATCCCAGCACTGGTGCAGAGGTTACTCCTAAGGTAGCAGTTGCGAGGTGCTGTTTGCCTCTGAGCGATCTGAATTTGGGAAATTCTCCTGGCAGGACGGCTCTGCCTCTGTGGCCCTGCTGAGGCTATTGGGGTCTGCCTGGCTGAACCAAAGGACTTGTCCTGCCTTCACTCACTGTAATCCATTGGGAAGGTATTGCAGACACCGGTGTTACAATAGCAGCAGCAGATCATCATAGAACTAGACCTGGGAGGCAGGAAGCAAACTCTGCATTTTAATGTGCATATGTTCTCTCTCCCTGGTAATAGTCCTTATGTGGAGCCTCCCAAGGAGATTATTATGCTTCTGGCAAGAATAATCTGGGCTGGGCAGCTGTGCCTGCCATGGCCGCATGCTTGGGAAACACTGGCGTGTGTGCAGATGCTGTTGCTCCAGGGTGGAAGCACTGCTAGCACGAGCCAAACACTGGGGGAGTTATCCTAAGCAAAGTTGTTAGAGTGCTTTTTTCTTCAACACATACTTTTCTCTTGAGTGTAACTGTGAGCTTCTTATGGGCTTGTTTGGTCCTGTTATGGAGTTGTCATTGACCACATTGTCATTTACCACATTACTCCTGTTGCCTTGTGAGAGCAGGGGTGCACAGATGCGCTGAAGGAGAATGCCTGTGCTTTTAGTATCTATACACTAGTTCTGTAATTCTGGTGACTGGCATGTTGCTCAGAGAAACGTGCGTCTGGAAAAGTTAAGGAAACTGTTGGAGTTTAAATTGGTTTTGTGAGAAAATATGGAACGATATTGCAGTTTTGCTGGTCTTTCTTTCTCTCTTGAATGTCCTTTCCACAGTTTCTAGGTAAGGTCTTTCTATCTCTATGCATAGTATGGACAACAGAAAAGGCAATTCCTTAGCCCTCAGGTGCCATCCCGCTAGCCAGACCATTGTCTGAGTGCTGTGCTTGTGTTGGGGAAAGGAAGAACCATGGGGATGCCACCAGTGCACTCCCTCTGGTTACTACTGTGTGCTTGTGGCTGAGGGCACCATATTGTTCGGTTGAAAATATTTAAAATAGTAATTCATACCTTAGAGAAAATGGAAATCTGGCCTTAAAACTGCAGTTTACAAATTACGTATGTATATAAGTGTATTTATACATATATATATACATACATATATGTACTTAAAATCTGGTTTTGAAACACTGAGGGAATTCAATACACATTTTTCTTAAATAACTGTTTTAATTAGTCATTAGCCGGTGGTTGTGATTTGAAGAGCTGGAACTTTAAAACGTTTCTAGGATGACAGGGCTTGCGAAAGTGCTGTGAGCTGGCAGTGTGTCAGTCTGGAAGCGTCGTCAGTCTTGCAGCTTGGCTGGCTGCGCTTTACTCCCTGATCCTCAGCCAATGTGACACTCCTGTGCTCTCCCTGACTTCACTCTATGGAGCAAAGCCACTTTCTCTCCACATCTCTTGCTATGATATGGTTGCTGCCGTTACCCACCACCGGCACTGCAAAGTCGAGGAGGGGTGGCCAGCCTCGTCTGCAAGAGGTTCCCGTCGCAGTGCTCCTCACCCACGGACCTTTGATACTCACTGGGCAGAGTCCCCTCTTGGCATGGAAAGCACTGCTTGGTTCTAAGAGCATTTCATAGAATCCTGGAATCGTAGAATCATCTGGTTGGGAAAGACCTCTGAGATCATCAAGGCCAACCTCACCTGTCCCCTTACTAAACCACGTCCCTAAGAAACTCATCTGCCTGCCTTTTAAACACCTCCAGGGGTGACAACTCAACCACCTCCCTGGGCAGCTGTTCCAATACCCTTTCAGTGAAAAATTTCATTCAGGTTTCCATTTTCCTGTTGTGCAGTGAGCGCCGTCGGACAATGTTGGCAGTGTGCCCAGGAGAGGGTCTCCACTATAGGGCTTTGGTAGTCCTATGGAATATCTCCACACACACGGAGGCGGGAAAAAGCAGTAAAAATCTATACACCCACCCCCTCGCCGATGCAGCTGTGCTGACAGAGAAGTGTTTTTATTGGCTTCATTAATGTCATTGGGGGAAGCAGTACTGTTAGACTGGCAGAGGAATTCCCTCTCTGGCATATGTTACATCCACACTGAGGAGCGATGCCAGCATATCTAGCAGCAGAGCTCTCCCAGTGTAAACAAACCCTGAGTGATTGGACTCCTGAAGCCCGAGCTCGCGCTGCATCAAAACAGCGACGCTGTGTGGGAAACGCTGCAAGGGTTTTTACATGAGAAAGGGTGCAGAATCCCTACCCACCAGCCTTCCTTCACAGGGGAACACCAGGGAGTGGAGGTCCCAAAATACCTCTTTAGTAGGTTCTTGCCAAGCCCTACCTCAGCACTATACACACCTGAAGCAGCACTTCACTGGGCTTTTTCCACTCATTGTTTTCAGGGAAACACACATCTTCCTGCAAGTGCGAAATGCTTGTACCCCTGGAGCTCTGCAGCGTGAATTTGATAATGCTTTATATTAGTGTGGGTTAGTGACAGTTGGACCCTAGATGATTTCCTCTTTAAAATAGCGAGAAGATAAGCAGATCTTCTTTATCACAGGAATTAAGAATAATAGTTCTCAGCATTTAGGAAAAACTGGAAAAAAGATTATTCCTGTAGTTGTAACTAGACCCTCTTACGTGTGTTTGTAAAATTCTCCATGAACACTCCTGTGTGTTTGTTCAGTTTGTAAGGTCGGCCTGTAAGTGGATCGGAATTGTGGTTGCAAAAGCAGCTTTCAGGCTTGTATTAGTTAAGTTTTATGTGCTTGGTTCTCAGTTTCTTCATGCTGTCTTACTGTAGGTTTTTTTGTGTGTGAGATTTAAAAATATAATGGAAACTTAAGAAAACAAAAATACCATCTGGAATGTCCCATGCCCTGAACTTGGAGTGTGTGTACCCACCTCATGGGAGTCAGTATGTAGACTTTGATGGGAATTTGAGCAGTGTCCAAGGGAAGTAACAAAAGGACAGTACTTCCACTGCAAAGAACATACTGTGTTCCTGAACATTGTTTAATACAGGTGCAAATCTGAAAGGATGAGCTGGAACAGCTGTATCGGTTTTACAGTATCATTTTCACTGAGCAGATTAAAACAAGGAGTGGCTCTAGTTGTTATGTAAGACTCAAAGAACCAGTTTATCAAGGCTGCCACAGATCTGGCTGCTGTTTTAACCAAACTGCAAATTTCCTTTGCAAACTTAGCTGACCTTCGTTTTTGAGGGCTATTTCCAATAAGGGACTGAAGCAGCTAAAACAGAACATCCATGTGTTTGAATGTAGGTCATTGTTAATGAAGGCTGGTCAAGCAGACGAGGATTTCTGAACATGTGCAGGGGGAGAGCTTGAAGAGCTGGAGGAGTCTTCAGTCAACCAAAGTGCTTCTGGTTCCAGGTGCCATGGCAGGGTGGAAGCTGAGGGTGCATGGAACCGTGATGAGCTAGTATGGCCCACTGGACGGTAAAGGAAGAGTGGTGTGATAAGGTTTCGTGGTAGATGAGGAGGGCTAAATGTGGGATTGGAGTTGCTGGTTTAGAAGGTGGTGTTGCGTGGTCTGAGGTGGCACAGATGGAAGGATGGAGTACAGGGACTGGTATGGCAATGTAGGATACGCAGCAGAGGAGTGCCAGATGTGGGATAGCCATGCTGATGGCTGTGGAGCGAGGCAGTGGGATCTAAGAACTGTTGCTACGGCTGTCACTAATAGTGACACCCAGATTTTAAAACAAACTCTGCCTTACTGATAATCCTAATCCATGTTTTTAGTTTAATTATAACGTCCTGCATGTTACCTAACACTACCAGCAAGACCTGCGATCCATGAAGTGATTGGACTCAACTGCAGAGTGCTGCTCACTTAGAGACGTGAAAGGTGTGACCTTTTAAAGTGCAGCTGTGACTCCTGCTGTCCTGGGAGGAGTGTGGTGTTCCATCTGCAGTCCTCTGAGGCCAGCTCTGACCACTGGTTATCTGCCATCAGCCCCTAGCAACAGATGCTTCCTTAAGAAGCAGATGATGTCCTCCCGTGTAGCTATGGAGGACACCACTGTGATGCCACTCTTTCTTTTTCTTCCCTGCTAAGTGCAATTTGTGAGGGCCTGTGCTCTAGGACAGAGGACAGAGCAGGAAACCTGAGTGCCCCAAGGTGTCCACCACAAATGCAAGAACAGGCAGGAAGCAGCACAGCTGGGAGCGGTGGGGAGGGAAGGAACCTACAGAAATTGCTGGACAGTGAATCACCTCCAGCTCCACAGTCCAAGTTAATGTGAGAATGGCCTGGCTTCCTCCTCGTGATTTTTTTTGAATCTCATTTTTATCCCTGAATGAAAACTCTGTGGCAAATGCCAGCCTGCAGCCCTTGTGCAGGATGCATTTGCCTCTTTGCCACTGTGCTCCATCAGAAGATCAGTTGCCCTTGATATTGTGCCATAGCCACTCAAAGGACCTGGATGCAAAACACTGCTGCTGCGGCACCAAATGTGATCAACAGAACCCTTTCACTGCTTTGCTGCATGTGTGTACAAGGTGTTCTGAAACCTGGAGAGAAGACTGTTTCCAGCAGTGAGGCAAATGTTGTGTGAAAGGCTCCAGGCAGGATGCACAGGGTGCAAGAAAAATGATCCGGCACATTGTGACAGAGGACTTCACCCTTTGCTACACTGTCCCTACAACATCTCCATTTGGGACTGCATTCTTCTGTGATGCGTTTTAGAGTGCAGGGATGCCTCTTTACAGGATTTTCTCCTACTATCCCTATCTGAGGGTCAAGTCTTTGAATTTCAGACTTGGGCAGCTGTACTCCTGAACAGGACATTTTTAAGTATCTGCTGGACAAGCCTACCAGTTTGCAGCTACCTGTTATGTTCTCTCTTTAGTTTCTACTTTCTGGTAACTGAGATAGTCTTCTTACACAGTAGAAACATAGACTCATAGAATGGTTGGGTTGGAAGGGACCTTAAAGATGATCCGGCTCCAGTTCCCCTGCCATGGGCAGGGACACCTCCCACCAGACCACGCTGCTCAAGACCCCATCCAATCTGGCCTTGAACACTTCCAGGGAGAGGACATACACAACTTTCTTGGACAACCTCTGCCAGTTAAGATCTAAATATTTCCCCTTCCAGTTTAAAGCCATTCCCCCTCGTCCTGTCACTACTTGCCCTTGTAAAATGTCCCTCCGCAGCTTTCCTGTAGCCCCTTCAGGTACTGGCAGGCTGCTATGGAAACAATATGCTAGATAAATGATTGATGTTTTTTTAAACTTACATATAGTAACTCTGCTGTCAATCTCCTCCTATTGCCCTCATGGCAGATTGCAGTTTATATTTGAAGACATCATACACCTTGCATCCTTTGACCTATTTTGTCAACTTATTCATCAGATAAATGCAAGCAAACAGATAGATTTCCATACATGCACCTGAAGATGTCTTCCACTTTTTATTAATTTCTCATGTTTGCTCATTGCAATCAAAGGATTGTTTTTTTTCTTTTAAACTCATTATGTTATACAATCCTCACTTATTTTCTTCATATGTTTTTCCTTATCGGAATGAACTAACGGTAGCCTTTTTCATTTTTTTCCAAGACCACCCATGTCATGCCTTTTATTGCTACTGCCTGTCTCTGCATTGCCTTTTCATGCATTTATTGTTTGATTTGTTATGATGTGTTGTTGATTAAAATAGTAGCCTAAAACTGATCAAAAGGGATGTAATATTTAGCTAGGTACTATCTATTTGTATTGAACATTATTCTTCATCTTTTCTGGGTGGTGGAAAATGTACGCCACTCCTTGGTGGCTGCAGTGCATCTTGTAAGTGTCCTCATTGAGCTAGCCATGATTTCTAGGACTACTCCCTGAGAGATTAAATCTTAATCAGAACCTGTACCTGAACCACAAAGAAGTGGTTTAAACTGTTGCAGCTCTGTGTATTAACTTCCACTTGTCTCTTTGGATTCTACCATGGAACCCTGCTCCCTAATTAAGAATCTGCCGGATCCCTCTGGAATCCCTGTCTTTTCTAATTACTATTAACCTTTTTTATTTGTATTACTAGAGTATATAGAGGTTCCAGTTGGACACTGAGGCCTCTTTATACTAGGAGTTGTGTAGACATATAAGAAGAAGAAGATGTCCCATATTAATGAACTAATGGTGTTGATCTATGAAAACAAGATGAAACAAGTACTGGAGAGGAAAATATGTATCCTCTTTATTTCACTGGCTTTGTGTACATGCAAGTTACTTTTTATTAAGCTAAGTAATTTTGGAGTATGACTAATTTTATTTTATTTTGTTTATTCTTTCTCTCTGGATATATTTGCTGTCTTTCAGGCAGAGTAGGACTTACCTGCTTGTGTTCTGTTAGGTTTTGACTAGTGTGTGAGGCTATAAAAGTGATCTGTGAGAGAGAGGTCACTTTCCTGACCTTTGTATAACCGTATGTAAAGGATGTCGTATACTAAAAGTGTGATTTTAGCATGGGATTGGCCCACATAATTGCACTTTGAGAATCTGTCAGGTCGAGCTAGGCTTGTTACTCAGGTCACTGTGTTTATCAGCCATCTGTAGCAGAAGGTTGCCAGAATCACATTAAGATTTCCCAGGTAAATAACTTGGCGAGTTTGCTTCTTTCTATGGCATGGTTAGCACTTAAAATTTCTAGTGAGATACAAATGCTAAGATATTTTTAGATTTGTCACCACATGCTTCTGTCTCCTGTTGGATAAAAATGCCACTGTAGCCACAAAGCTGAGAAAACATAGCCTTCTTCTTGCATCACCCCTGAAGTCTTTTCCCCTGTTTTGTGACAGGATAAATAGCATTTCTAAAGATTTACTATAACTTATTTTATCCTTTTGAGAGAAGATGATTTTTAACTGGAAACATTCAGTAGAGTACTGGTAGGGCTGAAATCTCACAGACGTATATTTGATGTGTATTTTAAACTTCCAGACCTGAAAGAGGACAATTTCCAGGGTCTGGAGTTTCTTTGCTTGTTGTTTTTTTAATTTGAAGGGTTTTCCCTCTTTCAATCAGAAGTCCCTCCTTTCTCCTTTTTGGAATCTATTGTGTAGTCTTTTATGAGGTAGCACTACCTATATCTGGATTTCTTAAAATTACTGAGTTCTGTGCTTAACATGTGGGATCTTTGGGAGTAAGGAGTGTTGATGTGGATTATGTTATGAGACATTTGTTTCTTTTAAGAGAAATATAGATTTAATGTGATTTCTTGTTAGAGGTTATTCTTTTGGGGGGAAGTAGAAGTACTTTTAAGGTTCCTCAAGGAAAAGAGGCCTTGATGAAATAGAAGCAATCAAGAAAACAATATGTGCATAAAGAGGTGAGGAAGTCTGATCTATAAGGGGAGATAAAAATCAGTTATTTTGCAAATAATGTAAGAAAAATGTTATAAACTGCAGCTATATAATTATTGTGCAAGTATTAGGAATATGGAGAACGGAGCATACTTAGAAGCATCAACATGGAAATACTAATGGGATTCTTAGGGACCCCTTCTCACAAAGGATGTTGACGTGATCGAGCTTGAGATTTCGTACTAGAATCAAAAATTATAACAAGCAATAAAAGCAAACCCAGCAAAACCAATGCAAGAGATGACTCTCGGTGTTTCTGGGGGGCTTCTCTCATTGCTTGTATCCTTTCTGAATGTACTGAAATCACCTTTTGTGCTATTGAAGCCATGCAGGGCTTCTTTGGCATTCCATTTGGTTTTTTTGTGTTGTCAAAGGGTTATTTTAAACCCACAGTGGTTTATCACAGTACGAAGCAATTTGAGGATTTTGGGAGGTGTGGTGTGTGCTTGCTTAAGGAAAGACAAGTTCTTCAACTCATAATGCTACCAAATTGTGTGTTATGTAGTAGTGGCTTTCATTTAACTTGTCTGAATTTTGTGTTTAGAAAGTGATAGTGACATATTTTAAATTTATTTGTACCAGATTCACCCTGTCATGTTGTTGTACTTGTTGATTTTTGTGGTATCACAGGGTCAGAGATATCCTTGATATTATATAAACATACAGGAAGGCACTACCTTGATTTTAGTTTGATTCAGTGCTTGGAGTGAACCTTACATGAATGCTCCCTCCCAATGGTATGGAGATGGATTATGCTTGTGAGTTTATGTAGCCTTGACATAATGTGCATTTAACAAATCTTCCTTATCATAATCTTCCTTATCATAATCAAAGGACACAATGCCATGCGTTGCAATCTTAGCTTTCAGTGACTTGCAGTGCGCTTTTGTGCTAGGCTTTCCCCTTCCAAAAGAACTATGTGTTCAGCATTGCAGGTCTGCTTATTGCTCACTTTGAGCAATGTTTTGTTCGCTGGTGATTTCTGTGGGGCTATTTAGTCTGGAGAAGAGGAGGCTAAGGGGAGACCTTATTACTCTCTACAGCTAGCTGAAAGGAGATTGTAGAGAGGAGGGTGCTGGTGTCTTCTCCCAGGTAACTAGGAATAGGAAGAGAGGAAATGACCTCAAATTGCACCAGGGGGGGTTAGACTGGATATTAGGAAAGATTTCTTTACTGAAGGAGTGTGGAAGCATTGGAACAGGCTGCCCAGAGAAGTGGTGAAGTCACCATCCCTGGAGGTATTAAAAAAACGTGTAGGTGTTGCACTTTGGGACATGGTTTAGTAGGCATGGTGGTGTTGCGCTGATGGTTTGGCTTGATCTGAAAGGTCCTTTCAAACTCTCTTTCTATGATTCTATTGTGAAACGATTCTTATGTGCACACAGAATTTGAGTGAAGCTGTGGTAAGTTAAGCTACAGTCCTGAAGCCCGTGGCAGTAGCTGCTTTTCCATGGAAGGTCTGCACTTCACTTCCAGGGAAGAGGTTGAACTGAAGGCAGTGTGAATGTGGCTGCAGAGAGCACGAGTGTGTTGCCAAAAGTTCTTTTGTCTTAAGCTCAGTCAAGTTTTTTCCTCTATGTGGAGTTGCTTCTTTTCCGGGGTGGGAAGAGACTGGGGCTGTTTAATACCACAGATAAACAAAGCTTGTTAACACCCGACCCTGGAATTGTTAGATCATAGAATCATTAAGGTTGAACAAAATCTCTTAAGATCACTGATTCCAACCATCAGCCCAACACCATCATACCGTCTAAACCGTGTTCTGAAGTGCCACATCTATACACTTATTGAACCCCTCCACGGAATGGGACTCCACCATTTCCCTGGGCTTTTAATGGGATCATTAACACCTCACATTTCTAGCAGGGTACAAACGCTAAGATGGTTTTATATCTGTCACCCATTTGCTTCTATCTCCACTACAGCCATAGAGCTGAGAAAACAGCCTCCTTCTTGCATCTCTGCTGAAGTAATAGAATCATAGAATTGCCTGGTTGTAAAAGACCTTTGAGATCATTGAGTCCAGCCATACCTGTCCACTATTAAACCATATCCCTGAGAAACTCGTCTACCAGTCTTTTAGACTCCTCCAGGGATGGAGACTTAACCACCTCACTGGGCAGCCAGTGCCAGGGCCTGACTACCCTTTCAGTAAAGAAATTTTTCCTAATGTCTAGTCTTAACCTCCCCTGGCATAATTTGTGGCTATTACCTCTTGTCTAATCCCAGTTTCCTCAGTCACTTCTCATAAGACTTGTTCTCCAGGCCCTTCACCAGGTTTGCTGCTCTTCTCTGGATACGCTCCAGTACCTCAATGTCCTTCTTGTAGTGTGGGGCGCAGAACTGGACACAGAACTCGAGATGTGGCCTCACCAGTGCCGAGTACAGGGCCACCATCACCTCGCTACTCCTGGTGGCCGCACTGTTTCTGATACAGGCCGAGATGCCATTGACCTTCTTGGCCACCTAGGCACACTGCTGGCTGACGTTCAGCCGGCTGTCAACCAACACCCCCAGGTCCTGCTCCTTCAGGCAGCTCTCCAGCCATTCTTCCCCAAGCCTGTAATGTTGCATGGGGTTGTTGTGTCCCAAGTGCAGGACTCGGCACTTGGCCTTGCTGAACTTTTTCTTACTGTTCTCAGCCCATCGATCCAGCCTGTCCAGATCCCTCTGCAGAGCCTCCCTTCCTTCAAGCAGATCAACACTTTCTCCCATCTTATGTTATCTGCAAACTTTCTAAGGGTGCACTCGATCCCTTCATCCAGATCATTGATAAAGATATTGAACAGGACTGGACCCAGCACTGAGCCCCGGGGAGGCACCAGTCTTTTCCCTTGTTGTGTGAGAGAAGAAATTCTAGGTCCTGATACCTTTCACCTGAGGTCTTTGGGGCATTTCATAGAATCATAGAATCGCTTGGTTGGAAAGACCTTTGAGATCATTGAGTCCAGCCATATCCTGTCCACTAGTAAACCGCATCCCTGAGAAACTCGTCTACCCGTGTTTTAAATCCCTCCATGGATGGAGACTCCACCACCTCCCTGGGCAGCTGCTCCAGTGCCATTCCTGATGTGTTTCCTTCTTACAACCCGATGCTTTTGGGTGGGACTGAAATCACAACGCGTTTCACCCTCTGCACGACCGTTCCCTGCTGCGTCCTGGGGCGGGGCGCCATCCCGGGAAGGGGCTGTGTCCTGGCAGCCCGGGGCGGGACGGTACCTCCCCCCTGCAGCGCCGTGAGGGGCCGCGGCTCCCTGCCCGCTCTCCTGCCCTCGCACGCCATTTCCTGTGCTCCCTGTTTACTTCCCGGTTCAGCCCCTCCACTGGGAGCGACCGGCGCTGTCGCCGCCGCCTGCAGGAGGGGGAGTGGGAGGTAAGGGGGAGCAGCGGGGCGAGGGAGGGGGATGCAGTGCAGGGGGGATGCAGGGGAGGATGCGATGCGAGGGAAAAGGTGCGGGGGGGATGCTGTGCAGGGGAAGTGGGGCGGAGGGCATGCGGGATGCGGTGTGGAGGGGATGCTGTACGAGGGGATGCGGTGCGGGGGAAAGGGTGCGGTGCCATGCGGTGCGGTGCAGAGGTATGAGTGGATGTGGTGCGGGGGGCTTCTGCGCGGGGGGGTGGTGCTGCGTCGGGGGAATGCAGTGCTGAGGAAGGGATGCGGTGGAGTGGTTCCATGCGGTGCCAAGCGGTGCGGGGTGATTCTGTGCGGGGGGGAATCGGTACAAGGGAGGATGAGATGCGGTGCGGGGGTGTTTTTGTACGGGGAGGGGGATGCAGTGCGGGAGGGGATGAGGTGAAATGCCATACAGTGCTGGGGTGTGGTGCCGGGGGAGGGGGGATGCTGTGCAGTGCCATACGGTGCCGGGGGAATACTGTGTGGGGGCGGAGGGTTGCTGTGCGGGGGGAATGTATTGCGAGGTGATTCTGTGTGGTGCCATGCGGTGCTGACAGGAGATAATGTGCTGGGTGGGATACGGTGCAGGGGATGCCGTGCAGTTCCTTTAGGTGTGGGGGGGATGTGGTGCAGGGTAATTCTGTGGGGAGGAGGATGCTGTGCGGTGATACACAGTACTTGTCCCTGCACTGATCCCTGTCCTAGTGCTGATCCTCCCACTGGTCCCAGTCCCGGTTCTGAGCCGTCCCCCTTTTCTTTTGCAGGTGTACCCGGAACCACGCACCGAGGGCGAGTGCCTGAGCAACATCCGCGAGTTCCTGCGGGGCTGTGGTGCCTCCCTCCGCCTGGAGGTGAGTTGGGAGTGGAGGTGCCCGGGGTGTGATGGTGGTGGTGGTGGTGGTGCTGGGGTGTCCTTGCCCTCCCCTTTGTGCTTAGGGGGTGGTGATGGGGGGAAAATCTGGGATTTCATCTCCAGTGGCTCATGGTTGCCGCCAGGATGGCTTGACTGGATGGTGGTGTGAGAGCAAAAATGTGCTGCACAGCATGGAAGGGGCAGGTAAGGACCTCACTGCTCTTTACCCAGCACCTAGGAAGGTTGCGCCCCATCCCTCTATCAGGGCACAACGTGGGGCTTGATCCATCTGCAGAGGGATGTTCCCGGGGCTCCATCTGCAAGGAGGGAGAAGGTTTGTCCAGCTTCTTTGCAGCTGAAACCTTTGCTTTTGCATTTAATTGGAACCTTGGTGATAAACGTATAAAACTGCATCCGATGTATTTGTGAAACTGTATCTGAAGCGCTGGGGTTGGCTTGTGGAAATTAAGTTGGTAACAGCAGAACGAGTTACTAATTAAGGAAAAAATGGTAGGTGCTGCTTCTTCTATTTAAATTCATGTTGCATAAAAGCTCAGCAAACTGCCATCTTTTTTCTGAACATGCGTTTGCAGGGTTGCGAATTAGGCAGTCATATTCCCAGTATATTTAGCTACAACAAGTACACACTGCTGTTGGGTTTACTTGATATGCCTGTGTGGGGAAGAAATGGTGCAATTATAAACAGATTGCAACTTCTCTGCATTGGAAAGTGAGAAATGTTGTAATTTCAGTTCTTAAAATAATTTTTTTTTGGGTGAAAAAAATGGTTTCTAGTGCTTCGGAACTTAAATTAATGGAGCATTGCCTTAATTAGTTCTCAGGTTCTTACAGTACCTCTGGTCCTGCCTGTACTTTTGCCAGGCAGTAACAGAATATCATTAAAAAGACACCAATTGCTTTCTTGAGGCTTCTAAACAGTGAAGTATCATTAGTGAAATTAATGATACTTACAGGACTTGCATTTAATCTTAGATTCCATCTCGGGGAAAGATGGAAATTAAGACAGCTTTTAGTGCTGTTTCCTGTGCAATAACACCCTGCAGTCTTACTTCCCTTTCTCTCTTCCCCTCCTGCCCCCATGCAAATAAACAGAGAATGTTATAGCATTTGTTGGGAGACAAAAAACAAATTGAGTTCTAAAATTTTCAGAAATCAGGCTCAGCAGTGAACTTTGCTTTATCTCAAGCATTCTGTTTTGCCTTAAAGCAGCTGGCTCTCCATTTATCTTTTTTAGGGCTGCATTAAGTTTTTCATGTTTTGAGCATTCGTGTATGAAAGCTGATGGAAAAGTAAAGCAGTAGACATGCATGAGCTAGAGAGAATTGAAGAGGGAGGCACTTCATATCTCAATTCAGAAATAAATTGATTATTGCAAATGTTAGAAGAAATGGAGGGAGTATACCAAGACTATATCTCCCCCCACCCCTCCTTACTCACTTCCTATAACAGGTCTGTTAGTAAGCTTGGAGGGTTTTTTTGTGACTTGTGACAGACTGGGAATAGTCATATCATTGCAGTTTGGTCTTTCTTTTGTAACTGCAGGAAGCTTTTGTCAGTTTTTTTGCTTGGAGTGACAAGAAAGGGAAGAAAAATGATTAAAAGAAAAGATAATTTTGTTCTTACTCTCAGAGCCTGAATATCCTCGGGCTTAGTCAGGTTGTTAACCTGGCCTCAGGCGCTTCTCAGCAAGATTGCTGGAAACTCCTTTCTTACATGGAGGTAACTGGCTGCAGTAGCTTCCAGCTCAGCATGTTGGGACAGGAATTACTCCCAACCTACCAGAAGAGCTGAGAGGCTGGCAGGAACGAGCACAAATGCTTGGGCGTATGGAGCCTCTTGTGTGTGTATTTATGGCTTGTATGTTGGCCGTTCCCTGTTGTTTTCTCATTAATTTTTCCAACCCCCTTGCTGTGGCCAAAGATGAGCGCAATGGCAGCCTGGTTTCAACCAGTAACTGGCAGGCATCTGCTAATCCTGGGTTCTTTTCTCCTGTCTTCTTTAACAAGGTGTGAGTCAGCCTTCGTCAATCTCTGCCTTCCTCGCTGTGGGAACTGGGGAGATGCCATAGCTCCTCTGTGCAGCATCTATGTAATCCTTCCTTAGTTGCGATCGGGTTTAGAGGTTGTGTTGAGCGAAGAGTGTGAAGATTGTCTCTGGAAGCAGTGAAGGGGATATTTTCAGAGAGGGCAGATTTGCTAATCAAGAATTAATGGTGAGTATACATATTTGACAAAGTGGTGGACTTGTATGTGATACCTTAAATGGTAGAAGGCTGTAGTATAGTAGTGGAGGCTCTAGAGTGGTATGGGGAGATGTGACCTTGTTCTGTGCACTACTGTTGTGCTTTTCTTAACAAATAATACACAGTGTGGAGTTTTGCCTTTCTCTTCAAGGGGTGCACTTGAGTCTGGCACTGAATCTGACTTGTATGTAGTTGGGTCAGGTGATTTCTCTGTGTGTAATTTTGTGAGTGTGGTAGAAACATGGTACTGGTTTGGTTAGCCTAGGTCCAGCATTCCACAAAGCACGTTTTACTCCCAGATTTGAACTCAACTTGGAAGTGGTAGAATTGTATTTGTACAAAACTGTATCAGAGCTCCTTGCCTTGCTCTGGAGCTTTATATGGTTCCAGCTTTGGATACTTTATTATGGGATGTTTGGGAACTTAATGAGCTGCTGTGGTTAATGGAAAGTTGCAGAGCCATAGTAAGGCTTCTTGGGGATACTTTCCTCTGTGGTGTCCTTTTATTAGGGGACATGATGACTCTTGTCTTCCTACCCTAAAAATAAGGGGCAGACGTGAAAAACTTTGTGGGTTTGCAAATGTTCTGGTGTCTGAAAGTTGTTCCTTCTTATCTGCTTCTTCTTAATTCCTAGTAAGTTTGGGCGGTTAGAAAGATAATAAGGTATCAAAAAAGAATATTTCAAATTCTAAGAGAAGGACTGGTATTCCTCAAAGGAAACCAGTAGTTTTCTTCCTATACCCCCCCAGTATTTTTTGATATTTTAAGTGTTCCAGAGCAAAAGGAGTACTTAATCTGGAGCTTGCAGCAATCATTTTTGTAAGATGAAACCTAAGGTGGTAAAGCAGGACAAATTTCAAGAAATAACTAGAACAATGTTCTGCAAATATATATTTTTTAAATTATAAAAACCTCTGTATTAAAAATATGTAGATGCAAAGAGCTGAGGCCTATTAATGAAAAAAATGTTCCAAAGACCTCAACCAGGGACTGTTATTGAGTCCTCTGTATTGTTTTACCTTCTGGAAAATGTTATTTTTTTCTTAGAATAGTTGTAGTGTCATGTAGTTTGTTCTACTATGAAGCTTCACTGCCTACGATGAATGTCTGGGTAGATAGAAGGGGCTCTAGAATGGCTGCCTGCATTGTCAATTTGCAGCTTACTCTGCGCTGTTTCCTTAGAGGACATTCCTATACGCTGCTCTTGCCCTTTTTGCATAAAAGGCTGTTTTACTCCCACGGTTTTATCTTTTGGTAGGCTGACTTTTAACCGTACTCCCTTCTGAGAAGAATGACCTGCTTTTCAAAACAGGGTTCCTAGACAGTTGTTGTACCTCACAGTCTGTGTTCTAGAAGATGTGTGGATACGTATAGTTGGGATGGAACTTGCTGCAGGTGTGTAGGATCTTCCACAGAAGTCTGGCAAAAGAGACAAAATTGCAAAGGTGGTGGTTGCAGAGCATTTGTTCCTATCTGAGCCCTAGTAAGTTTTGCCATAGTGATTATCCGGTACCTGTGTTCTGTTACTTGAGTTTTGTTCTCTGTCGAAGGAGTTTCAGCTTCTTGAATATAGTGCAATCTTTCCTCATTCTTTGACCAGAGCTGCTTGACAGCTTGCAGGGCCAAAAAGGGACCCTGGAGAAATCACTGTGTAGTTCAAAAGTGGAGGAGTGTGGGGAGCCGTTAAATCTAAAATAATAAGGAAAAATAGGTTAATAGAAACCCGTGTTAGTGTCTGTTGTTTAAAGGACAAAACACTTCATACATCCTGTGAACAATACCAGGCTCTCTGTGATCAAATTCGATGAGTAGCATTTTGCTGTATGTTTCTGCTGGCTTTCATCAAGTAAAAGATTAATGCCTGCTTATCTGCAAGTATCTAATGTTGACAGGTTTCTTGAAATCAAAGATGTGTTGTATTTCTGACTTTTATACTGATGGGGAAGATGGCAACTGGCTATTCAAAAAAGATAAAGAAGCCATCGATCTGAAAACCTTTTTCGAACCTGGTTGCCTCTCAGATTCAGGATGGGCATTTTATTTTAGAGGCAGCAATGCCAAAACCAGGGTTTTATTTCTACAGTAAACTAACCAAAGAAGAAATAAAGCAAACCTGGCAGTCTCATGCCGTCTATGAAGATCCCGTGTTTGTTTATTATTAAATCTCTTCTATAAGAAGGAATTTGCCCTTAAGGTTCAGAACACTGCATGCAAATTTGGGATATTAAATCTTGAGAGCTATGAATTGTATCAAGATATACAAATGGCTATAAATGTCTGTAATACAGCTCTAGCCTTGGGGAAAAGTTTGTAAGGGGTGCCAGTGCTGTTAGACCAGCTAATCTTTTGAGAGCAAGCTTGCGTATCTGTCTTCTTCCCTCACACCCACTCCAACTATAGCAGTTTATCTGTTTGGTGACACTCGTTTTCTCTGAGTCTTGCATGCTTCTTTAGGTTGTTACAGCTACAGTCCTACTACCATTGTAGCCTTGGGAAGGTATTCTGCAAGTTGGCTTTCAAAGATCTGTCTGTATAAGGAAGATGCCGAGCTAAGCTGCCAGCATAGATGGACTCAGATGACATCTGTTAGTGGATTAGGAATTACTTGGATCGTAGTGCTGAAGAACTTGAGCCAATCTTATGATGATATAGAAATTCAATCACCCACCTACTCCTTTCAGCCCTTGTTTCGACTGTTGTGTTTTTTTGTCAAGCGCAATATTTTCTTCAGGTTTGATCTTGGTTTTATTCCAACAGAATACTTTTCCAACCTAGAAGTTGTGCTGCCGAATGCTGTGGGCAAATGCCTTTGTGATTCTTTGTCATAAGCGTTTCCAGAATTTTGATATTTTACAGTTACCATTCTTCGTTTAGAGACCACATGTTCAAAAGTTTTATTTGGAGGCTGAGATCTTACTTGTAGATTTTTCAAAAGGGAAAAATTTTACAAAGAAGTTGTATTGGTTATTAAAGATATGTCTGCTGTATTCCTTCCCCTTTGATTTATAATTATTCACAAAGCTACTCTGAACGGATCTGTACTGGGTAACATTTACAGCAAAGTGCAGTGTGTCACTGCAACTCACCTTGTGTGTATAGATCTCCAAGACTTGACTGTCCCCCCATCCCCTTATATCATTTTGTCATGTGTTTAAATGAGAATTCTGAAAATCAGTGTTCTATGCAGTTCATTCTCAGGTCTCTTCTTTTTGGTCTGTTTTTTCCCTCGCATGTAATAGAGAAGTACAGCCTGACTTGCATGATTGGAAGACCATATTAGCACATCTTGAAACCTTTTTAAGGCAGGAAGATGCTGCTACTTTGACTATTTATTTTACTTTTATAGAATGTTTCTTTTTATGATATGAAGGTTTCTTACAATGCGCAAAGAAGTTGTCTAGGACTGTGGTCATGTTTTGCGTGTTTACCAATGCTTTGTACTTCCATTGAGGAGAAGGCTTCAAACGCTACTTTAAAATTAAAAATATTCAAAATTAAAAAATTCAAATGCTACTTAAAAATAGAATGGTGGAAAGTGAAGTGCTGGAGTGTGTCCAGAGAAGAGCAATGAAACTGGTGAAGGGGCTGGAGCACAAGTCTTAGGAGACGTGGCTGAGGGAACTGTGGCTGTTCAGTCTGGGGAAGAGAAGGCTGAGGGGAGACCTCATCACTGTCTACAAACTACCTGAAAGGTTGTAGCGAGGTGGGTGTTGGTCTCTTCTTCCAAGTGACAGGTGATAGGATGAGCGGAAATGGCCTCAAGTTGCACCAGGAGAGGTTCAGATTAGACTTCAGGAAACATTTCTTCACTGAAATGGCTGTCAGGCACTGGCACAGCTGCTCGGGGATGTGGCTGAGTCTCCATCCCTGTAGGTGTTTAAAAGACAGGTAGATGAAGTGCTCAGGGATGTGGTTTAGTAGTGGACAGGTATAATTGGACTCGTTCTCAGGTATTTTCTAACCAAACGATTCTATGATTCTATGAAAAAGTCTTTTTATTTGAAGGTCAAACCAATTCATCATCTCATGTACCATTCATTCATTGTGTCCTGGTAGCTGAGGCGGTGACAGTGAGGCAGGAACAATTGGTATTGGACAGAGAGAAATGATAGAATCAGAAGCTGTTACAGATTTATTCAGTAAAACACAGGCAAACCTACCAATGTGCATGGTAGCATTTCAGATCCTAACACTGCTCCCTGCTCACTTAGACCTTCCTTCTCTTCCCATGAGAATTTATTGCTTGTGGTTCTGCCAAGCTTGTTGCAGTAGCAGCAGTGTGGTATTGTGCTGTTACTTTTTGACTGAAGTGACTCCAGTGGCTTTCATTAAATAGGAAGAATGCTTCTCGTCATTGGGGCCCATGTTCAAAAGCCTCTGATACTGAACAATTTTAAGACTTTAAAAACAAAAAAACTAGCAAATACCCAAAGTAGATTCAAAGCACGTACCTTTGTAAGGAATAGTGTAATAAATATGGCTAAGGAACGTGCTAATTTTTTTTGGCCACTCAAGGGCTATCGGAAATATTTCCCAAGTGAAAAAAAACCTCAAAAATTTTGAATTCGATAATAAATATTTTCATTCCTGCCAATTATTTTGTACTGCACACTGGTGTGATACTTTTAATGCAAAAATATAAGCAAGTGTGCATGTACAAAGTCTGTCTGGCGTGATGGATCCACTACGAGTGCAGGTGTTTGTCTTTACTGCGTGGACCATACGTGAGGGGGAATCTGGCATCTTTCAGTACAAGGCAAGTTGCAGTGACATACAGTACTTTGCTGTAAATGTTATCTAGTTGAGTTATCAGAGTAGTTTTGTGAAAGAGTTGCTTTGTGGTTTGGGAGAGGCTTCTGTGTAACTGCTTCATTTGTGGCACTCATTTGGATCTTCTGAATAAAATGAACCTTCATGTAGCAATTAAAATGTATTGCACTATTAATCTGGAATGCACAGAAGATTTCAGCATTGTACTCTTATGCTCAAATATAGCAAACTGTTTCCACAAAAAGGGTTCCAGCGCTGGTTTGATAGAAGAGGAGCTTATCATGTGAGGGGAAGCATGCAAACTAGGAAAACTGGGAGAAAAGGGTGTGTAGAGAGGGCTGGAAGGGAGGAGGGGTTTGGGCAGAGCTTCCAGGTTCCTGATGCGGAAAAAAAGGGGAGAAGAGGCTGCTTGCTGACTTACGCTGTTCTCCTGACTTGTCAGAGGAATTCTTGTGCTCTAATTTCTTTAGCCCTTTCCTGCCCTCCAGCTCTTTGATGTGAAGCACAGCGAGAAAGGGCTCATCTGCTGGCTTTCTGAAGGTTGAGCACTGTGGGAGGAGGGACTTGTGATTAGCTCCAAGCAAGGAACAAGCTGTGCAGGGGTGGTGGGGATGCCAGGTGTGAAGACAGCTCTTGGGAGGAGAGCAGGTTGGCTGCTCCGTCCTTCCCAGCAAGAGAGTGACAGCAGGTACAGTAGGTTGGGTGGTGAGAGGGGGAAATGGAGATGGCATAGGGGCAGTGTTGCACCTGCTGTGAGCTGAGTGCTGAGCAGTGAAGTGTGTTTCAGAAGGCAGGTCTGAGTGCACGCCAGGGCTTGCCTGCCTGCCTTTTTCCTTCAGAAAGGATGGCTATGGTCGTATTAGTTGCTGTTGTGGTTTTCATGAATGACTTGTGAAGTTGGACTTCAGAAATCTGACTCCCTGCCCACACACACTTCTCTTAAATGGTTTTGAAGACTTGTAAGAGATTTTTTAGTTGGCAAGCATATTGGAAATAGAAATGTAGATACATCATAGAGTGCAAGCTTTTTTGTGTACTGAACGCAGTTATTGTTATTAGGTGTCAGCTGAATTTCCCAAGCCTGTGTGTGACAGGGGGAGAACAAAAGGTCTACCTCTATACAGAATGCTTGGTAGATGGTGGTAGTCTGTGTGAAGAAGACTTCACTACCTGCAGATCTAATGACATAACAGTTTATGTTTTTAACTTATATTTTTGGACGAATAAGGTCCTCATAGCTGAAGTACATTCCACAATATAGGAGGTGGCAGCACTCGGTCTCCATGGAAACTTGGAAAACTTTCTTGTGACAATGACTGTATTGGATCTCTTTGGCAAGGGAGGAATTCTAGCAGAACTGCTTTGAAAAGTACCTGAGATGAAGACTATGCAGAAGAGTCCAGCTGTGCAAAACAGGCTGCTGCTTTTGTTTGCTGTGATCTTGGCAGAATCTTGTGATTTTACTGGAGACTTAAGAGTCAACATAAATCACTTCAGTTATGTGAAAATGATACACTACCAAGTCTAGGTTTTCCGTGACTTGCTCTGGTTTCTTAAATGCTTGCAGCTGTTCCTGACTTGTGCTTACATGTAAATATCTTGGCATGTGTGGGAAAGGTGAAGTGCACTCTGCTATGGAGAGGGGTTTCACAGGCTTGATATTGCAAGATTGTGTTGATGAGAGGAAAAAAGTACCTTGTTCTCTTCCTGTAATTGAAAGGAAAAGACATATTAGAAGAGGGTGATTTTTTATTTTCCTTAAGAGGAGTTAGTCTTATCTTAGTGTTCAACTGAGCATCCAGTTATCTCTAGCTCTCACACATTTCAGCTTGAAGCCTGTGTTTTGCTGTGGTTAACTGTGTTTAGATGTTTCGTCAGACGCTGAGCTAGTCGTATCAGTATTACTGAGAGGTGGAGTCTGCCTGTGTGGGAAACATCGTATTTTTTTGACACAGCTGGCTTTTCCTAGGTCTTTGTCTTTCAGGAAATACTGAAAAGTTCTAGGTAACAGAGAGAATTGTGATGCTGAAAACCTAAGGCTCCTGTTACTGAAAATAAACTGTCTTCAGCTGTGTGGCCTCACTCCATTGCTTACCTATGTGATAAGGCCAGCACGATATAGCTGGTTGGGTGACTGGAGGGAAATCCCACTGTGTGGGAACATGATGTGGTGTTTCAGTAGGTGGCAGTCCTTCTCTGGATCAGTCCAGGGTCAGCCGTGAGCCTGGTGTCAGAAGGATGCAAAGGGGGAGGAAAAAAGAGGGACCAAAGTCTTTCTGTCAGTGCTATCTTGTGGGCCAAGCACAAATACAGCAGGGCCTGAGCACTGGTGGCATGGAGAGGAGTGTCCCTGCTGGCCTGCCTGCTTGGTGTCCTGAGGTGGCTCTGCTCACTGGCAGCCTGTGTTGGGGAGAGAGAAGAGAGCCAGTCTGGGCAGCACAACAGCTGCCTTCTTTCCCTTCGGGGCCAGTGACGAGAGAGTGAGGTGTCCTCAGAATACCCTGTGCTTCGTGAAGGACTGTGGCTAGAGGGTCCTGTTTAGCAGATGAGCCTTGTCCCCCCACTAAACTTCAGCTGAAGTCAAGGACTTCTTCCAGTTTTAAAGCTGTTGTGTATTTTGTGCAGAATGTAGCTTTATTTCATCACCCAGTTGGCTGCATTTCTTTGAATGAAGTATTTAGAAACTATTAAGTAGCAGTTGCTTTGAGTCCAATTCAGAAACAAAACATTAAAACCTGAGCCAAGCCCCTGCTCCAGTACAAATCCTCAATGCAACTTGCTTCACTAGCCCCATGAAAGATAGAGTATGGTAGTGCAACTGCCTTAGGTGGTGAAATAATAAAGGGAAACATAGAGGGGGGGAAGCCCAACAACAAACATGCCATTACTAGCTGGAGCACTTCTATTTGGTAAGGACATCTTAACAGATGCTCTCCTGGCAGTGCTAAGTGATTTTTAATAAGTATGTATTTAAGTCTTATTCTCCTGCTCCATGCAGTCTCATTTTCTACCCTCCAGCCCCAACATGTTTTCCTTGAGAAGGAGGGCACCAGAGTGGTTATCAGAGAGTGGACTACTGGTAGTTAGTGAGAACATGGCGATGACATGCTTAATATTTTTTTCCAGATATATACTTAAATATCTTGTGGAATTCCTGCCTGAATAAGCCTTCTCCATGTGTTGTCCGCTCTGGCTTTATTGTGCAAAACAGCCTAGGGGTTCTTGTGGTTTTGGGGAATTATTAGCTGGAAGTGTCAGCAAGGTAATACCTCTTGTCCTCTTAGGCTGAGAAACAAACCACTGCCCTAGCTTTAATTATGTTCTCCCTCCCTTTTTTCCCCATCTTCTTCCGTCTCTCCAAAAAGAGGCCTTAACTGGTTTGATTATTTCATGTACATCATTTAGCAGATGAGTGGAAGGGGGAGGTGTGAGGGACATTTTTCTTTTAATAGTATTCGCCGTATTAGACAAGTTAAATAGTCCTCAGTTTTTAGGGTGACTTAAACGTGCTGAGATTTGTCCAAATAGGACTCTGGTCTCTGTGCTGAAAGCACTAATACCCCCTTTTTTTTGTGTGTCAAGTTCCCCTCTGAAAAATTTTAAGAACAGAGAGTCTGGAGTGTTCCAGGGCACGGTTTGAGTGCTGGTTAAAATGCTGTTTCCTCACTCCCCTGCCTGGCAGCAACTGAGGATGGTGGAGCAGAGCTTCCAGAGGTGCTGAGCATCTGCGCTTAGCTATGTGTTGGGCAGCTTCATCTGAAGCCAGGATAATGAAATTGAATTGAAATAGCACAAAAATATTTGATGATGGGATTATCGGTGGTTCGGTGTGGCAGTAACTGGTGGTGAATATATGTAGTAACAATGTGGGCCAATTTAAGTGGTCACTGCTGCCAAAAGCGGAGTGCCTTTGTTTTCCTCTGCCCTCCCTGCCGGGTCCATTTCATCTTGCGCTCATTCTTACATGTGCCAGCTGCCTTCAGGAGCCACCTGGCTGAATAAATCCATAAAAATCCAACCTTCCCCTCACTCCAAAAAAACCCCATCAAAAGAACCTAACCTAACACCAGAAAATTTTGCTTCTTCCAAGCCCACTGCCGGTGGGATGGTGCCAGGTTGCTGCAGTGTAGGGCCTGAATGCCAGGCTTAGTACAGGGGAGGGGTTGGGGCCACCTGTTAGGAGTGGGACGTGTATTTTCAGCAGATGTCTGGATGGCATTAGAAATCCTGCTCTAATTTTCAAACAAAATAAATCATTGAGACTCCTATTGATGGGCAATTGCTCAAGAATCTGTCTGTGTAAAGAGGAGGAGGTTGATTTGGTTGGTCGGAGCAGGATAGAAGTGTCAGGCTGTGAAAGCACCCTGGTTTAGATTAGGGTGAGCTGCAATGGAAACACCCCTAGCCACGCATCCATCAGGTCTGTGTTTGATTTTCCTTACAACTCTGGCAGCAAGCATGTACTGCCCAAGTATTATTTTTACTTCATCTAGATGAGCTTACGCTGTGTTTCATGTTTATTTCTAATGAAATATGAGCAGAAACACCCTTTGCTTTATTTTTAGATGAGCTGCCAGACTCCCTAGTTAAGTGTTCATTGCGTCCCTGCCAGTCTCTGATGGGTTAGGCTTTTTTTTCTTCCAGTGTACCTGCACCCCTGAACTGGATCAGAGTGGATCAGTTGAGGGACTGTGGCACAAAGGACACAGCGTAGAAGGGAGGGGACTGGAACCTCCTCTTCTGGCAGCAGCAACTCAACCTAAAATAAATAGACCTTTACTTTTCTCCTGGATCAGTCTATTCAAATGTTTTGAGTTCATTCAGTCAGTACAAAGAGACTGGGAGAGGGGGTGGAATTTATCACACCCCACCCCCCTTCACTTGTTCACTTAATTAATGAATAAAAATGAGGTTTGAGAAAAAAGGCAGTTCCTACTTCTAAAACCTGTTAGCAGAACGTGCCTAGGAGCAGTTTGTTTTAAATCAGTAGGCACAAATACTTCTTCCTATTTGTTAAATTGACTTGTGTTTCATGCAAAACATGTTGAAACATTTTTTCTTGCGTGTTCTGTATGTTTATTAGCTACACAGACTGCCTTCGAAATGTACATTTGAACTAATTACTGGGTTTTATCTAAAAGCAGCCTCAGTGCAGAAATCACAACATAGTTCATAATTTTCTGTCACTTGATTAAAATATTTCTTCTCATGTACATTAAAGTCTTTAAGTGTGAAGAGATAGGGTAATCTCTCACTTTTTCTTCCTGAAGTTTGATACTGAATGTTGAGGAGAGTGCTTGAACTACAAATATGGAACAGGATTTTAATCTGTACTAATCTAATCGTTATTTGAATGGGCCATTTAAATCCCTCCACCCCACAGGCTTATGATCAGTGAAAAGTAAACGACAAGAAAATGCATTTTCACACCCTTTGCCTCAGGCTACTTCTTCAGTCCTGTGTCACAGGAACATTTTGCGAAGATAACTTTCATGTATAAGTACAGCTTAAGTATTTTCTGTACCTGTCAGTTAAATTGAAAGTGCAGTTCTTCATTGTTAAGATACGAAGTTGTTGTAATTAGCTGACTTTGATATTGTAAACTGCTGATAGTTATGTTGACCACATCTAGGTATTATTTATGGTCTGTGTTAATTAGTTGGCTTAGAGGACTCTGCAGTTTCGATGATGCCTGCCAGCTTGTTGATTTCTCTCCTGCCTGTGCTTGCTTATTAAGATGGCTTATCTGTTAATTTTTTGTTAACATTGCTTGCTAGAAGTACCTCATTTTCAAATGTCAGTATATCTTTCAGAATTAAGTGAGTGATTGTAGTATTAATTTATAGCTGTTGTCAGCAAATGCAGAAGAAAATATAGACGTGCCTTTAGAGCAGTCCAAAAATCAGATCTCGGGGAAGTACTCTTTGAGATATAGAGTATTGTACCTTGAACTGCTATGATTTGTTCTTCATAGTTGACACATCGATAGCATATAATTTGGGCTTATTTTGCACAGATGTATATAAATCAACTTTTCTATTAGTTTAGCTGGTAAGTAGGTAAGTGGGACACTTATCTTTGTGTTGTAAAAGCATTTCAGAACCAGAACAACCATAGACTTAACTTCTGCACACCAGGCTTTCCTCAAATCCATTTTGTTGTGGGTGCTGCTAAGACTTTGACCAAAGTAAAACCTCTTACACTGAAACCGAAAAGCTTTACTGGCCCTTCTCTGTATGTGTATTGCGATTGTTTGGTTTTCTGGAGGAACCTTGCCTGTTTTCAGCTGGAAGGCTGTTCAGTGCTCTTCATTTGTTCCTTGCGTGGAACTTGCCTTGGATACAATTTATGTCTTAGTTTGGAGATAGAACTAGAAGCCTGTGTGGACATTCTGTGGTGCTTTCCACGGTAGTATCAGATATTTACAAATGTTCTGGGTTTGGTTTGAAGACTCTTTATGAAGGAGTGGTGTTATCCCTGTTTCACAGTGCTTGAGCTGCAGGCTAAAGGGTCCATAGTTTGACCCAGCTCCTGTGGACCTCAATTGCAGCTGCAAGTGCTAAACGTGCCACAGAAATGGCTGAAGCCAGGATGTGGTCCTAGAGTAGCTTAAACTCATTGTGACAGTGCAGCAGCAGCAGTGCCTTACGCTATTGCTTGCATATTCCTTGCCCTTTCCTCTTCTAGCACGGGTGCTTGGCAGACTCCGAGGTGAGGTGGTGCAGGGAGATGGTCTGGTAAAAGTAACCCTTGCTCTCTTTCTCGCTGAACTGGCTCACCAGGGAGATCAGGAGGGAGCTGGGGCTGGCACTAAG
This sequence comes from Dromococcyx pavoninus, assembly GCA_033558185.1. Taxonomy (NCBI): domain Eukaryota; kingdom Metazoa; phylum Chordata; class Aves; order Cuculiformes; family Neomorphidae; genus Dromococcyx; species Dromococcyx pavoninus. The sequence continues at coordinate 1,137,582 of JAUMJL010000668.1, read as the reverse complement.
TGGGGGGATAGTCGCAATGCTGCTTCAGATTAATTTAAACTCTTGTTTAAATCAAAGCCTTGGTGTCTGAGCAGCGGAGGAGACAACCAATGGATCAATTCAAATGAAATGAGATGACTTTTTTTGTAGTAATGTAGCAATGTTGTGACAGATAGAGAGAATTAATTTCTCTGCTGTAGCTGTCAGCTGGCTTCATCACGAGACGTGCAGTTTGCTAGCTTCATACCATGCCTTCTAATTTCTGCATTAAATGACATGGGCATCTAAAGGAGTAGGTGTTGTTGAGCTTCTTGTTCAGTGGCAATACTAGTTTAGCACTGCCGACCTTTGCACCAACCTCCTTGTTTTGCAAACTCAATCTTGGAGATAAATTTCAAACCAGGACTCATTTTCTAAAGTTGCTTTTAATCCAGGTAAGTGAAATGATTTGCCCAAGTAATGTATAGAATGTGATGGATAGGAGGATATCCTATATGGGAGCGGTTTGGGGCTTGGGAAAGTGCACTTACAGGCAAATTCTTTTTTAAGGCTTTCTGATAGATCTTTTGACCAGACTTCCCCTGTATACCGAATGGGGACAGAGATGTTGAGTGAAGTGGTAATAGTTGATTATTGCATATTGAATATGCAGCTCAGCTTTAGGTGAGACTAGATTTTATAAAAGGAAGAGGAGGAGGAGGGGGGAGCGGGGAGCTCCTTGTGGCAGCATGCTGGCTTGTTGGAGCAGAACTGCCGTCCCTCTTGCTCAGCTACTGCAGCTAAATTGTCAGCATATCTGATAGTGGTGGTAAGCTCATGTTTCTTCGTTTTGCCAAGCTGGGAAGAGGTGGGCATGTTCTCAACTGCTGCATTTTCGAAATATTTGTTGATAGCTGAGGGATGACGTGACTCGGCTTCTACACCAAGCTTGTGACAACTGTTTTTCTGTTTCTCCTCTCCCTTTCCTGTTGGCTTTGTTTTCCCAGTTGGGTTTTGAGTCCTGTTCTTCCTTTCTGCGCGTTTCCACAAGCGGTTTGCCTTGCTGTTTCGTCTCTCTGGTCATTCCTAGCCTACCATCGGTTGTCTAGCCCTGATTTCCCAGGTCTCCAGGATAAGTAAGACAGTGCTATCTCTGCTCAAGGAGAAAGTTATTTTTCTGTCTGTGCCTGGTACTTACTAGAGACCAACCCTGATGCTGATCAGGCCTCTGAAGCAGCAGAGAACTATTTCAAGCAGAAAACTGGAATGTCAGTGTCTGGAATGTCTGGGAACTGGAATATCTTCAATGGATTCAGTTTTCACGGTGAAGAGAGCGATGGGCTCAAAAGCTGGTGGGAAAGGGAGGGTGAAATTTTGTAGCTGAGAACCTGGTTAAGGAGGAATGGGATTTCCGAAGGCTGCACTTCTCTGTAACAGTATCCTTTCGTTCTTTTCCCTTGCTCTCAGTTCTGTCTTCTGGACTGCAGTCAAAGTTAGTTATGGAGGCATCCTTTTATAGTCAGTGACTGAAGTCTCTGCAGAGGATGACCTCTCGTGGATGGTATGCCTGTTCCTTTGAGGATACAAAAGGAGATAGCATGGATCCAGATATCTGGAAAACAGTTTACTAAAATTAGGTGGAACTTAAACTTGGCAATGTTCTTCCGCCAGATCCTCAGTTCTGGATCTATCTATCTATCTTTTGTTTCATGGCATGTGAATGGGGCTGCCTCTTTTGGTGTTAGTGTCTGAGCTGTGTTGAGACCTCCAGGAAGGAGGTGGTGCTTTGTAAGTGGTCTCCTCTGAGTCTGACATACTCAGTCTATCCTAAACATGTGTATAGGATTGTTAAAGAAAAAATAAACAAAATGCCAAAGTGTCTCAAGATAATAAAATTGGTTGGATTCCTTTTTCTAGAGGACAATTTCTGGAAAATTTTGGGAGGAAATTTTGATAAAGTGGGGTGAGAGCCTTTAAAAATTCTGCTCCAAAGAAAAGTCCTGCATTGTTTCAAGGTTTGGATTTTCTATTTAATTTTGGCAATCATTGTTTTTTTGTGTGTCATTTCTGATAATGACAGGATAGGGAAGTTCTGTATGAAATACTGGTAATGATAACATAAAGCATGTGGCACATGCACTGCATGAAAAGTACTACTCCAAATGTTTGAGGTTTGGGAAAGCTTGAGAGAAAATAAAAAATCTGATAATGGAAAGCCCATTGGCAGGGCTAGCAGGTCCTGCACCTGCAAACTGGTGAAGCCCATCAGACATCTACAAATGTCCCTTGAAGGGACTTGAATTGTTGGGGTGATGTTGTGCTGCAGTGTGCAGCCCTTCAAATAAGGTCTTGGTGGTTTTGCTTCACTACCCGAAGTCCTGAAGCTGGATTGAATTTCACCTAATTGCTGCCTGTAGCTGCTCTGAAGTTTGAGTCTGTTCTTGGTAGTAGTTAATGCATGTCTCATCGAGGAGTGCCTGCTCACTGCCTACTGAATACTTGTAGTTTCACTAGATGAACTACCCAAGTGAAATGATTGTTTTCATGGCATTGTTTACCCTTGGGTAACTGTGATGATGCTTGAAGTGAGGTGCATTCAGGTTTGTTTGAAATAATCTTGATTTTAATATTAAGACAACTTTTTCATCTTTGTACGTTTCTTTTGCTTCTGTAGGATGTGGAGGCTTTGTAGTCCTAAAGAGGAAACCTCAGGTGCCCTTCCTGCAAGTTAATGAAGGACATGAAATTCTCCTCCCAACATGAAACTCTCTCCTCCTTTCTTTTCCTGTGTTTTTTAAAGCAGTCTCTCCAAGGGAATTTATGTGATCAGATGCAGTCTGCCTTTTGAGGCAGTGAGCTGGGGCTTGTTGGATAATTGGAGAACTTCTTGCTCAAGCAGCTTGCAGAGAGCACAACTGCTCACCTGCTCTCTTGGCGTGAAAGAGATTTGGACAGAATACTTTGGCCAGTAGTTGAAGCAGCAGGGTGGCGCTTGGAACGAGAAGGTCTTGTCTGGGAAGCCACAACAGCTTTACATAGGACTCTATAGGTTAAATTGTTCAGAAAGCACTAGGATCATGAAGTTGAGGGTGGTGAGTTGCCATGAAGCAGAACTTGCATTGCTTTGGTACGGTCCAGATGTTATGTTATGGCTTAATTTGAAGCCTGTTGTATTTAAGTCCGTTTTGAAAGATGGTATGAAGTTGGAGGTCATGGTGTGGTTGTCTGTCTGGAAGGAACTGCTTTCATAGCTGGCAAAAGGTATTGTAGAAGCTACTGCTGCATGCTTCAAGAGCAGTGTTGTAGCTGGATTTATTGCCTTGATACCCCAGAATTAATTAATTGATTATTAATAGTTGCAGGGCACTAAATGCGAGGAATATGTACTGTACCTGTATTGCTAGTGTGTGGTGTTGGGCATCATGCCTATCTTTGTACAAAATAAGGCAGGCTATTCTAGAAGCCTTGCAGAGGCTTGTGTAAAACAAGTTTGGCTTGAGAGACTGTATAAACCAAGCATTTTCAGTCTGTTCTTAAACAAATTGCTTTGTAATTGTTAATCTATGGGTCAAATCTGTCTGAAAACTGTATATTTGCTTTCAGAGCTACTGTTGTTACTTCTAAGGGGTTAAAAAGTGTATTCACTGGAATTGTTTGCTAGAATCTGTTGGAAAACTCCAATATTGACCTAACTTCTTGTTTGTTAGCTTTGCATTATGTTTCTTGCAATGTATCCCAAAGGGCTTCTCACCTGTAGGAGAAAGTCACCTTCTTGATGCTGTCTTCCACATGCTTGCAGCACCAGCTTTGTGAGAGAATGTTGCGTGAGACTTTTAAGCAATTTTGCTTTGTTAGAACCACATCTTTGTTTTCTGGATGCTTCTGGAGCATCCTATTGTAAAGATTTGTTTAACTTTTCAACCTGCTGTTAGTTTTGCTCCATGATACTCTCTTTTAATTTTATTTTTCTCTTGCTTGCAGCATCTGGTGTCACTTGTATTTTTCATATGAGAGGAACCAGGAGGAGTTTGGAAAGCAGTCAGAGTTTGCAAACATTTGTTGATTGGGAAGGAGGAAGACACACCTTCCAGGAGAGTTTTGGAGTAGCCAGAGATATGTAAGCTGCAGTACAGAAAATGAGCATTACCATCACTATTCCAGATACTGGGGAACAAACCTGGCATTGTGCTTCTGCATAGGTATTGATAGCTTCTTAGCTGTCATATTTCCTAAGAACAAAGTCTTGCTGCATTCAATGTCACGTTGCTCTGTGTTGCTGCAGACCTAGCCTGGAGTAAATCTGCGGCAGCTGATCCCTGCTCCAAGAGCGTTCCCACAGTGGAGAAAAGGCTCTCAGTGACAGCTTGGTGGCTTCAGAGCACTTCCACTATTTCCCATTCACATGCAAAGGAGAAACCTTTGCTTTTATTTGATTGTTTAAGACAGTGTCTGCACTAGGTTTTTAGGTGCATGATGGAATGTTGTATCAGGTGACCTCTTTAGGTCATAGGCTGTACTTTTGGGTCTGGTTAAACACACAGGAAAGCTCTCGCCTCTTTTGCAGTGAGGTTAGGTGTAAGTAGCCATTAGGTGTCTTTGCTTTAAGAAGTAAAGGCATCACCTCCTGCATTGCTTGATGTGGTGCCTGCATTTGCAGTGTGCTGAATACTTTGGTGGGTTTTTTTGTGTGTATTGAACTCCCATGAGGCTGGATCTTAATGATCACTGCCCTGGTTACTGCTTTTAATGCACAAGCTTTTTTTTAAAATTTTTTTTTTAATTTGCTTAAGAACTTCATGTCTTAGACCAAGTGGCAGCATTTCCCCTGTGTCAGATCTACAGAGTGTACAGTTGTCATGTCAGTTGCTTCAGAGAGCTGATCTTATGCAAAACTAAGGCTGAGTAGCTTTTTGTATCTGATCTGACTCACCCCTCGATTACCCTGTGGCCAGATCCCACACCGGGGAGGTGTGTGGGTTACATCTGTTGGAGCTTCTGAGTCAGCATTGCCCCTTTGGGTACCGGGGTGCAGTTGTACTGACTTAGATAAAATGTTTCCTCAAATTTCTGGCAGGTAATTTCTGTCATGAATATTTCTGCATCTTCCAGTATGGCTATTCAATTGCTTAACTCAGCTTTTAAATCTTGTGTTGGTTGTAAAACAGTGTCTGATGCATGGTTTTGGTAATTTGAGGAATACCTGGCAGTGGTGAGGCCGCACCTTGAGTATTGTGTTCAGTTTTGGGCCACTGACTACAAGAAAGACATTGAGGTGCTGCAGCACGTCCAGAGAAGGGCAACGAGGCTGGTGAAGGGGCTGGAGAACAAGTCCTACGAGGAGTGGCTGAGGGAACTGGGGTTATTTAGCCTAGAGAAGAGGAGGATGAGGGGAGACCTCATCACTGTCTACAACTGCCTGAAAGGAGGTTGTAGCAAGGTGGGTGCTGGTCTTTTCTCCCAAATGACAAGTGATAGGATGAGAGGAAATGGCCTCAAGCTGCACCAAGGGAGGTTCAGATTAGACATCAGGAAAAATTTCTTCACTGAAAGGCTGGTCAGGCACTGGAACGGCTGCCCAGGGAGGTGGTTGAGTCTACATCCCTGGAGGTGTTCAAAAGATGAGTTTCTCAGGGATCTGGTTTAGTAGTGGCCAGGTACGGTTGGACTTGATGATCTCAAAGGTCTTTTCCAACCAGGTGATTCTATTATTCTAAGCAGTGTTTTACTAAGGGGTTTTCTGTAGTGACTAAACTAGCATAACAAACTTTTTTTGCCTGACTTGGCTTTGGAGATGAAAAATGTAGGAATAGTTTTGCTCTAATGACCTAAGGATGGCTATGCAAGTTCAGATCAAAGTTTACTGTGTTATCTTGTGAGATAAAGGTCTGTAATAGAAGCCTGGGAGAAAAGGTATAAAAAACTAGTGAAAATACATCATGATACCTTTTCTTAAGCCTTCCCAACTTCTGACAGTCCATAGCTGACTTGAGAGGTTGGGGATGGTGTCTATCACTGGTTTTAACAGCTCAATGGACCTCCTTCTTTGGCTGTTTACTGTGAGTTCAGGTTTTGATTACCTTGAATAATTTTGAATCCTGAACAGATGACGTTCGTTCTTGATGTCTTTTGTGAAACTGCATATACGTTGGGTTGAGGAGTGTGAATCCTAAGTCAGATCTCTGTGGGACACTTTTGATGCTCCCTTCATAGTGAAAACCAACAGTTGGTATACAGCTGTTGTTTCTTTCTTCAAGAGGAGACTCATAGCTTGTATTACCTTCCTTTAGAACAAAACCAGCCCTTGATGAGGTATCTTTTCAAAGGGTATTAAGGTGTTAACTGGACTACCCTATGTTCACAGTTAGTTGCTTCAAGGAGTGTAGATGCATTTTGGAAAGATTAATTCCTTCTACCAAAGCAATGTTAATTCTTTCCTAGGCAAATGCAAACACCACTAATTCTGTTCTCTATTATAGCTTTTGTCAACTTACCAGGCTTAGGCATTTGCTTTACTAGTCTGTAGTTCTTTGGATCTCTTCCCTTCTTTCCTTCATTGATCTTCACAGGCTTGGTTTGTGTTTGCTGCCTTCCATTCCTCTGCTACTGAAGCTGTGCCAAGTATGATGTTGCATGCTACAATTAAAATTTCAATTTAATATCTGAGTTCTTTGAACTGACAGGTATGGTGTGGTCCTGGCAAATTACAAAGGTGACTTGGTCCCTCTCTCTGACCATTCTGTGAGCTGTAATGTCAGGAGGAATTTATTTATAGCAAAGCCCAGGAGAAATGCTGTATTTCAAGGAAATGGAATTGTCTGCCATTTCAGGACTTAGCAGAAGTTGTTAGAAGAAAAGGAAGAGATGGAGTCTATGTGAGTTGCAGATAAATCTTGACTTTTCTGCCCACAGAAGAGATGAGTACGTAGGGTTGATAGGGTCTTCAGTAATGGGCGGCATGGAGAAGGTAGGAAGATTGTTTTCTGTTTCTCCTGAGGAGCTAAGGGCTACTCAGAAAAAAAGCAAGCAGTTGGCAAGGTTGTAACAGATGAAAGGAAGTAATTCTTCACACTGTGACTGGGCTGTGCCAGTAAATTCTTTGGGTTTTTTGTAGAAGTTGAAATTACATGGGTTACAGAAGTGACTGAAAAAGTAAAAAAAATCCATTTAAGGCTTTTAAATGCAGGTGGTCCCTCAAACACAAGCCATTGGAAGAACTTCTTGGTTAATATTACTGTACAGTATTTGCCTTTCTATAGTTTTCGTTGGCAACTCTTACAGACAGGCTTTGGAGCTCAATAGGCTGTCATTGATTTTTTTTCTTTTTCCTTAAGTGCTTGTTCCGATTTCACAGATGGCATCCTTAGGTGTTGCTTGGAGTAGTGTGTGGCCCTCTGCTACAAATTCTTGTCATCAAGACGAGCAGCTTTAACTGATAGGTTCTGCTGCATGAGCAGCAGTTACATTAGCAAAGAGTGCTCATAATGTAAAAATCTTTGCCAGTCACTGAACTGTTGAAACTTCACCGGAAGGTCCCAAGCTCTGGTGCCTGTGGACAGACACATTTCTGACCTTACAAGGCATCATCGACCTTACAGGGCATCACCTACCACAAGCATAGACTCCTCAGCATTGGCTGAATGCATGGGGTTGTTAGGAACAGGCTATCTCCATTGATCAGATGATGGCTAAAGGATTAGGACCTAGGTGGCTCTGGTGAGGCAGTAAGTGTTGCAAATGAGAGGCTGGATTTAGGACTCTTTTGTGAAGGTTGGAGTATGAGTGGTTGTGTTTTGGGGAGGGCATTGATGTTAGGGCACCTGCAGTAGGAAAGAGGATGGTATGAGGCTAGGAGGATCCTCGACCATGGAGTTGAGAATATTTAGCAGTAAAGGAGGAATTGACTGTTGGGCCTGGCTGCTCATAGTAACACTTGGCTACCCCAACCCAGCCCATCGTATAGTTTATCAGCTGATGAATAAGAACTGGAAAATACTTGCAATAGCTAGTTTCTTGGAAAAGTTATCTGTATTTCTTTCAGATTATGTCCCCAGGCATTACAATGAATAAGCAGGATTGGTATGGATTTCATTTTTGTTGTTGCTTATAACCTGCTAGAGGCCATCTTTTATTAATATTTGGAATGTAGAAATTTTTATAGGTATTCCCAGAAACCATAAGTTTGACTTTCTTACAGAAACAGCATGATGCTGGATGACTGGGGTGGGAGCAGATTGTAGAGAAGCTGTGGGTTTCCCCTCTCTCCCCTCTCTCCCCCCCCTCCCCTCCCTCCCCTCTCTCCCCTCTCTCCCCTTCCTTTTTTTTCTTTTTTTCTTTTTGCCTGTTGGAAAATATGTGAACAACTGTGATGTTTCTTAGCACCTCAAGTGAATCTTCCCCTTGGCAGACAAGATATTTCTCTCCCACACGTTGACTCAGGTGCTGGTCTCGTCTGATACTGAACTGGTTTTGTTCATGAAACTTGCAGCAAACTTCCTACTTTTTGCTGGATTAATTTTATACCGGTTCAACCACTAGAACTGAGTTGCTGTGGGGGTTTAGTGACCCCTGGAGTGAAAGGAGTGTAAGGTGGCGTGGGAGAAGGGAGTGTGGGAGATTTCCCTCCTGAAAGATTGCTCTGATCTGTGTGCTTGTAAATCCTGAGGAGGACTGGTTTACCTAGACCTGCACCGCACATCTCGCCCCTAGGTCATAGGGGTGACTTGGATGCTGGCCTGGGAGTTCTGGGATGCCCTTAATTTACAGACTGTTGCATTAAATTTGCTTTGGTTTTCTGTCTTCCTCAGCCAAAGGTGGTGGGTCCTCTGGCTGCCCTGCTGCAGCTTAGGCAGCTCCAGCAGCCCCACAAGGGGAGTGGTCACCAGATCAGGTGGGGGTGAGGATCATCCCTGATTGCTGGATAAAACCCTGCACCTGATTTTTCAAAGTGGGTTTTATAAATGATGGAGGATGCTGGATCATGTTATTGCAGATAACTGGAGACATAAAGCCCTAGGCTCCTTTTTTTCCACAATATTTTTACTGGCTGAAATCAACATAGTAAGCTATGAATCAAGAAGAGTTCACTTGGAAGGAGCTGTAGCTCAGCGGGTGTGTGTGCTATTTTGTGCTTTTCAGTGAATTTTTAAGATAGAAGTATTGAAATGAATTCACTCTGATCTAATTGAAACCTGAAATCCTGGTTTTGGGGGCTTGTTAATTTCTGCTAACTGTTATGGAATTACTTCTTTCCAGTTGGTGGTTCTAAATGAAAGCTTCAGCTTGGAAATTTTCCGTGTGTCTAATCCTGCTTAGTCAAATTCTGACCCATGCCTGAAAGCTCAAAATATCGTCCCCTTCATTCTTTCTTCTCTAGCTACTCATATATATTAATGCTACAAGCATTTTTGTGTTTCTTCTGTTAATACATTTATTTTAGTTGTGTGTGCACAGCAAAATGAGACTCTTGAGCGTGCTGATAAGCAGTAGGTGAAACTGTGTTTGAGGTCAGTGGGGCTCTTGTTGTGGCTCCTGCTTTGTAGTTCGTTCTCCATTCATGTTGAATCTGTGCATCATCTGATCAGTTGGCTGTATGCATTTGTTCCAGATGAAACGTGAGCATGTGATAGCATTTAAGTTGTGGTTAGAGCATGTGGTAGTGTAGTAAAACAGCCAGCAGGCTATTTTAAGAGGGCAGATGATAACCTTTTGTAGTACAAAATCTTTTGCAGTAAGATGACTTCTTCCCTGTGCTGCTGGCTCTTGCTCTCTTACATGTTCTGGATGTGTCTGTGTCTAGGAATACTGCCGTTGTTTTAAAAAGAAGTCTGTCGTGGCCATTTTACTATGTGTCTGTGATGCTTTGATGGTAGTGACTAAAACTGTTACTTAGCTACTGTGTTCCCTGTTTTGCAAATGGAGAGTGGATTGCAGGTAATGGTACCTATTTTGGTCCCAGAGAAACTGGTTTTCTTACTCTCTCTGATTTCTCATTATATAAATTAAGCTTTTTGCTTCCTTAGACCTTTTCTCACTCCATACGCTGTAGCTTTTGAAACTAAGCTAATACTTAAGATATTAGTTGAGAAATGTTGGCAGAATGTATCTAGACAGAAGGCATCTGAATCAATTATGACAAACCATCCTTTGTGTGTTTTTAGGTAAGAATGTGAAGTTGTTCGCAGTTTAGCTGATGTGTATTTCTCTAGTTTAGGCAATACATCTAAAATTCAAGTATTCCAAATGTAGACATCTCCCTAATGTTTGAAACCTAGTTGCAAGGTTTCTCGATATATCAACTCCCTTTTCCTTAGGAACTGGTTTGTTCTGTGCCTTATAAAGTTCAGTGTGTCACTGCAGAGTTCAGCCATTGGCAAGCAGCAGTTTGTAAAACCTTGCATGGAGATTATTCGTTTCTGAGTACTTGCTTTCAGGATCTGCTTTCATATCCTGGCCAGGCCAGCTGGGCTGCCCATTTCGATGTCATTGCAGTCCTGTCGTTTTGATTTCTGCTGTGACAATATGTGATCTGCTTGAGGTCAGTCTTCGTTTTCATTGTGCTCAGTAATTTCAGTTAGCATGAAGGTGTTGGTGTGGTGATTGTGCAGAGCCATTTTTGTGTTATTCTTGCATTAAGGCTTTTTGTAACTTGTTTATTTCTGATTTATTACTGGGCAAAAAAACAAAAGTCAGGAAGAAGTTGTAGACGTATGAAAAGAAGGACCCATAATCATAGAATCATAGAATGGTTTACGTTGGGAGGGCCCTCAAAGATCATCCAGTTCCAACCCCCCTGCCATGGGCCGGGACACCTCCAACTGGATCAGGTTGCTCAGAGCCTTATCCAACCTGGCCTTGAACACTTCTAGGAATGGGGCATCTACAGTTTCTCTGAGCATAATGTATGTTTGTATTTTAAGATGGGAAACAGTTTCCAGATTCCATTACAGTAACTTTTCAAGTAGGAAATTTATCTGTAAAGTATGGAGGAGAAGGTAGATATCTGCCTGTGAACTTTACCTCAGGGCATGATAGACATCCTCTAAAATGGAACTCCTGAAGGCTTACATTCTCCATGCTACTCTATCATGGCGGTGTTGAATGGTGTTGCTGGAAGGATAGGTGCCCAACAGAGTCTGAAGGAGCAGAAGGCGTTGGGATGAAGGATTAGCTTCTCAAAGCCATGATTTGCTACTGTTGCAGTTGTTCCATTCTAACTGGGATTGGAATCTTGTAGAGCATGACCAGATGATAGTGTTAGACATCACTTGAATTTGGAAGACCAAAATATTGACCTTTTTTTTGTAATTACAAGTTATTGATAAGCTATTTCAAATTCCTTATCAGCATCTGTCTTATAGAAGGACCTAAGAACTGACTTCACAGGCTTTCTCCTCCTAATGCTGATCTCTTATGAATGGTTCATAAAAGAAAAAAACAGTTTAATTGTGTCTGCTATTGGAATCAGAGGCACAATCCTGGATCCATCTGCAAATTTAGGAAATTAATATAACTTGTGGTTAACTGAGACCCTAGCCTTGGCCATCCAAATGTTATTGCTGTTCTGCACAGCAGGCTTTCATCTAAGCAGGTGGACATTGCACTTCAAGACATATTAAATTATTTGGTCTAATTTTTACTCCTCATTCAAACACCTTTGGTTCTTTCATTCTTAGGAATGGGATCTTTGGGAGAAGGATGAGGTGGAGTTTTCAGTTCTTATTTTTAGAAAGAAAAGCTGTTTCTAATTCAGTAGAATATCCTCTACCTTTCTCTTGTAGTTTTCCCTGGAACGTATGACTGTGTGCTTGTTTATCAGATGCACTGGCAGTCTTTGATGGCTTGCGCACTTATTATCCAAAAATTAATTTTTACCACCATATACTTACTCTGTTTCATAGCAGAGCTGTCTGTATTTATTTCCCAGCACGTACGTTGTGGGGTTTTTCTCATTCCTTTGTGTCTTCTTACTTGTAAAACACAGTATTTGCTATGCATTTTGGCCTGAATTTCCACAGCTGTGTTTCATGATTTATTTTAGGAGAGTAGTTTACATAGTTCTTGTCTCATTATATCAGAAAGAAAGGTGAGTTTTGCTGGGCTGAATCTTCCTTGGGCTATGTTTCTGGCCAAGCTTTCCTCTTGAGATGCCTCTCTTCATTGACACTAGAAGTTGCTCTTGCAGTTGGTTTGTTTTAGCTAAATGATTAGATGTAACCTCTTGCATTAGTAATTTCATTCCAACAACTTACTTTTGCCTATACTTCCAGGAGTGTGAGCTTTCTTCAGCCATAGTACTCAGTCATGTATCAATACTGCATGCCCTTGAATGTGTCTCTATTTTAGCGGCGGTTGCTGTTATCTATAACATTTAAAATCTGTTTGAAGGTGATTTGGGATGAAGGTTTGAGAGACAGAGTTCTTCTGCTGTGAAGGCAGAATTTTGGAATAGGCTTGTGTTTTCTTATGTGCCTGTACAATTGTAGGCAGTGCTAACCTTCAATTTCTATTTTTTAAGTTGCATCTTGGTTTGCTACAACTAGAAGTTTGTGGTTAACAATACTGAATTCTGAAGCTTTGTTACTAAAGAATTAATTTGAGGATAATAACTTGCTGTGTCACATTCTAAGACCAGAGAGATTTTTGAAAACTTCAAAAATCATACAGTTCATCTTCAAAAATAACTTGATATTTCTTTGTGTAGGTTTTTTCATGACATTTTTGCTGGAGTTGGTGAAAAATAAATTGTATATATTTAGTTTTGGCAACGTTTAGATGTTGAAGCAGTGGCTTAGGTAAAATGCGGTGTAGTGTTTGAAACTAATGTTCTGCAGAAGTGTTTTGATGCAGCTGGTTTGGGGAAAAATTCTTGGAACTGGAAAGATTCAGTGCATGTTCAGGGACTCTAAGACATTGTTTTTAATCTTTTGTCCTCTTTGGATTTGTGTGGTAAATATATATTTGAATACATGCCACATACACAGATATGCACACACAGTATGAACTTCCATGTACATTTTTATTGCTTGGTTCTGCCTGCTTTTGTAGATAAGGTGTTGGGTCTTTAAAGTATTTCTATTTGTAGGAATTAAATAAACCTTTTCAGGTGATTTGGTGTTCTTAGTTAAATGAAACCTGTTCCTTGAAAGTCAAAACTTGATGTGATCAGTAAAGTTTATTCGAAATATCTTATTAAGTTTTAAATAATTTTTCTTGTGAACTTACACTAAATGAGAGATCCCGCACTGCAGGTGTATCCTCCCACTTATTTTCAAACTTTTTCTCATCTTACACTTTAATTTTTGAAACTGAACTTGGGTTTTTTTTAGCTCTCCCTTCTGCTCTGTGTACGTGATTTGGGCAATATTATGCTTCATCGAGATTTCCAGAACATTTGTAATCATCTCCTCTTCTTCCCCCCCTTCCCTTCCTCTCTCAGTTGTCATAGTTCCCTGCTTTTCTTATCTCTCCTTTTACTGCTGCAGCTTTCAGATGATAATTCACAGCTCGAGGAACAGCTGCTGCATAATAGCTGAATGAGACTGGGCTCCACGTACAGCTGACCTAATGTGAGAATAAATGAAGAAATTTGTGCTTTGCATGTGGGCTTACCTATGGGATTGTTTTTCTAGCCTGGGTATATTAGGTGTCATCGTGGGAAAGTGGACTGTGGATGACCTCCGTGGCTTCCCTGTGCCAGCTGCTCTAGGGGTAGAAATAACGCTGGGGGTGGTTGTGCAAGGAAGTAATGTATTGGAGGCTCTTAATGCCTTTGAAGAAGGTCACCTGTTCTTAACTGTGAGTTGCCTTTTTTTTTCCCTACCACTTGTTTATTCATGCTTGTGTGGCCAAACCCGCTGCAGCCTGTGTGCTAGGAACAGGTGGAGTGACACGTTGTACGTGGTCATACTGTGCTTTACCAAGCTGCCCTGTTCATTTCCTTTCATTTCCTCCGGGTGGGCCAGCCAAGGTTCTCGTAATCTTTTGTGCTAGCGGCCCAAGGCCAACAAGCTGAGCTGGAAAGTGTCCTGCCGGTTTAGTACATACAGCCTAAGGGTTACAGCTTATTTTAGGGCTGGCTGGTGAAGTTAGCAATGGCAGCCCTATCTGTGCTGCACAGATGTCTGGGCTGCTCATAATTCAGCTCCTCAGCTGCTGCAGTTTATGGTGCAGTGCTGTAAAGAAAGCTGTCAACTATTTTTGTCAGGCAGATGCTTAAAATGTTAATATTCACAGGGAATACTGTACCTGTGTATATTCAAGGCAGTAGTCTACCAAGGAAATAGTTATTAAGAAAAGCCTCTCTGTTTTGCTCTTAACCAGTACAGGAATTTTCCTTACTGTGATTGTTGGATACAGCTTTACTGATGCTCTGGTGGCTTAAGGATACCAGCAAGTTAAGATTAGTAGCAGACACATCTAAAGGAAAAAGTGTGTCTGGAAGCTTGGCTGAAGTGCTGCCAGTTTTCTTATGTGTCCAGCTGTAGACGTTGTTTTATCAGGTGAAGCACCTTAATTTAGAAGTATCTCCTTCATAACTGGCCTCTGACTTAATGGGCCAGAATGGGAGAATAAAATAGTATAAAGGATACCTGAGGCCTTGAAACTGACTGGTTTGAAGAAAAGAAAGCTCCTGCAGGCTTACTGTATGCCTTAATCTGCTCTCACCTGGTGTATTTTAAGCCTTACTTTCTGATTTCCTAATTCTTTCGGTAATTCCTCAGTGTTTTTCCGATTTCAGTAGTTACTGGTTGTTGCAGGATTATGGAGGATGTTAGTTTATTTCCTTATTGTTATTGTATCATAGTCAACATTTGAACAGAAATCTCCATCTGCTCAGATTTGGTGGTTTAGATGACTTAACATGACCTTAATGTATTACCATGGCTGGTCTGAATGTGATGGAGTTTAAGCAGATGCATGCAGAGGTCAGTCTTGTTTTAAATGAGAGGATGGATTTGGTAGTTGAACAACCAGTATGTGGATGAAATGGATCTCTGAGGCATTTCATTTGCTGCTAAAGACATTTTGATAATGGAAAAATCAATGTGGTTCATGAAATTAATTTTAAAAAACGCCTAATTAATAGGATTTAATGCAATTACAAATGTGGAATGACTACCCAATATACAACTTGCTATAGGGGATTTGCTGCCAATGGTACTCAACCATGTTATTTAATAATTTGTTAATGACCTGGAAGAGGTCGTAAAATTGTTATCAATAAAGTTTGCAGCCAATTGAAGTCCTCGGGGCAAAAAGTGCGGGGATAGTTACGGGAAGCCAGGCTGGTATTATTGGGAATTGCTGAGGGAAAAAAGGGAAGCCAGAATCTGTGGGACATGGTAGGCAATTGGCAGACTTTGGCAGTCAGTGTCTGTGACCGAAAAGGCCAGTGTTTGCTCTTGAGTGTATGAATAGTGTTACAGGTCCCATAAGGACACTTTTTACTAGGTAGCGTGTTCTGGTCTGCTTCTGGAGTGTGCTGGCTGTGTGGGATACTGATGTGGCAGATGTTGAAATCCAGAGGAGAACAGAAGAATGAGAGATGTTTAAAGGATAGGAAAACAGATAATAAGAGGCACATGGGGATGAGCCTACTAAGCTTAACATTCGTTGATTCCTAGCTAACTATTGAAAAATTGTAGTGTGTTCCCACTGTAAGTTTCCAAATATAGCCGTGGTCTGTCTTTATGTAACAGATGTGCTTTATGTTAATGCTTACGTAAGACATCTGTAGGTAGTTATTTCTATGGAACTGAAAACTAAAAGTATTTTGTTTAAATAGTTTATTTGAAATATTTGACTTGGCTGAGTCTTCATGAGCTGAGATTTATGGTGGATTTATACTTAGATCCTGACTGCTGTCTTATCTGGTTGCCTTGGTAGAAGATTGAGGATAGATTAAACAAGATGGTGAACTTCATCACAGGTGGAGTCTGTAGAGTTAGAAATGTTCTTTGCTGGGAAAGCAAGGGCATGTTGAAAGTATTTTTCCATAAAGCCTTGTTTAATGTCTATATGTGCTTGTCACATAATGTTTAAAAGATAAGTCTCAATATTTCCAAGGTAGTATCTTTCTAAGTGTTTGAGATTTTTAGGTTTTAAGAATTGTTGTAAACGTGCAAGTTATCTAGTAATAGTTCGTAATACAAAAATAACTTTCCTTGATATTTGGATCTCAGAATTCAGCCTTGATTCTCACAGTTGCAGAATTGGCAGTGTTGTATGTGTAGGATGTTTGTCATCTAGTGACATCGAATAGGAGAGTTACTGAATGGCTCTCTTGCAGCAAAATATGTTTTGGAGTCAGTTCTCACAGCTGGTCTGTCTGTAAACACCAGAACAAAAATAGTAGTCCACATGCATGATGGACTCTTGAAACCTGAAGCAGACTATTTTCTCTAGGGATCTCGCGGAAGCTCCTCTTAAAGCATCTGGATGCTTTTACTCATGTCAGAGAGAGTTTTGAAATATATTGTGAAATGAGCAGAGATAGATGTGGGGTTTTTTGTTGTGAGGGTTTGTGATTTTTTTGTATATTTTTTTAAACAAAGTTTTTATAATTATCCAATCATAGAATTGTTTGGTTGGAAAAGGCCCTTGATCAAGTCCAACTGTATTTGTCCACTAGTAAACCTGATCACTGAGCACTTCGTGTGCCTGTCTTTTAAATACCTCCAGGGATGGTGACTCAACCACCTCCCTGTGCAGCCTCTGCCTGGGCCTGATAATCCTTTACAGAGAAGAAATGTTTCCTAGTATCCAGTCTAAACCTCCCCTGGTGCAATTGAGACTGTTTCCTCTTGTCTTGATCTAGTAATTGAGTTTGTAACAAGTTATCCTTAAAACTTTAGAGGACCTAAGCTTTTTTCCTCACTTTTTTATCTCTCTAGGTTAATTTGTTTATTAAACATTTTTTAAGTTAGGAGGAAATCTCCCTAGGAGGGTGTCATGTGCCTCTTTATCAACTGCTACCAATGAACATTCTGGCTGTGAATGGCGTGCTGACGATGTCTTCCTGTCAAAATTGCTATATGTTGAATTGCAAGGAAGCAAATGTTTCTCGTATCCTCCCATTGTGTTGTTTCCTGTGAAGTAGCAGAGTGGACGTGTGTCCTGGATACATGCTTTTTTTATGGCACTGTACGTGTTGGGATGATCCAATCAAATCGTTCTTGGTATCCCCTATAGTCTTGGTGTAGCAGGAAACGAGTCTTCCTTATATCCTGTTTTTCTCCAGTTAGCCTGACTTTGGAGAGCTCATGGCTCTATCAGAATCCAGAATGAAGGTGAGCTTAAAGGTTATAGCTTTGTTTTTTTTAAAGTTTTTGTAACTTTAAGCTTCTTAAACAATCCTTTTTTTTTTTTAATAGTTCTCCCTTCCCTGTAGTATCTTTCTGAGCCAGTTCTGGTGTCTTCATAACCACATTTCTCTCTTGTGTTTCTTTTTTTTTCTTTTTTTAGGATCAGGGTCATTTTTTCGTGATTCTGTTCATACCTTTTAAAAACTACCACAACTGGCATGTACCTAAGAATGAAAAATTTGCATTCCTGATGCTTCCATAAGAGCCTGATTTTTTTTTCCCCTTGTTTTAGCAGTGGTTAGGATGGTCTTCAGTCTGATTTTTACATTTAAGCCAGGTTTTATGTATTCTGCTCTCACCTTGTTGGTATCTTTTCTCATCTCTATTTATTTTAAGTTTGATACTAAGAAAACTTAACATATCTTTATTCTTTATGTAAAATCAGATCTATTCTTATTTGCTTAATGTCTTTTTTGTGTACATAGTCTCAAAATACTTCCTCGTGTTTCAGGAAAAATCCTACAAAATTCATATCTAGGCAATTCCATGGTACTTACAGCTTCAAATAAATAAGACTAGGCTTTTAAATTATCTGTACCCTAATGAAACTTGATGAAGTATTTGACTTATGTGAGTGATAACTGCTTGGTGTATACTAGTGTTTGCCTCTGTCTGCTTATTTCTGTGTCTGTGTTGCGATATTGCTCTCCTGAGCTTTATACGTGCTACTTGAGCTTGAGAGATGTCAGCACCTGTACAGCCAAGGTAGAAGTGCTGCTCTTTGGGACCAGAGAAGATACTTGGTCTAAGGGGAGAAAATATGTATGTTGACGGTTCAGAGTCTCTCAAATACTGTGAATGCTTTGGGGGTGTTTTTTCTTACTGAATAATACTGTCATTAAATATTTGTTTCCTAAATCTGCTCTAGGGTTGTCAGTATATCACCCTAACTGGCCACAACTGGTCTTGCAGCCCTTTCTGTGGTTACTTTAGGTAGCTTTCATGAAAGTTTTTTTTTTTCACTTCTCTTGGTTTCAGCTAGCCCTTTCTTTCTTCTCCCCTGGGAAAATGGATTTTTCCTTCTTGCTTCTGAAGGCTGCTTTCTGGGGTACAGACTTTCTGATAGTGTCTGTGGGATGGATCTGTTATCAGGAAAATAAACAGTTTTTTGTTGACTTTTTAGATAAAAACTTCTCCGCTGTGGAAAACTAAATCTCTTTCTGTTTCTTAAATCAGTTGGAACAATTGTAATAGCTGTATTCTATTGTCCTCTTTCTAGTCTTGCACAAGGGAATACTATGACTCCTTTCAGCGTATGCAGGATCTATTGCTAAAGAGCTGTTTTCGTGAGACTTTAGATGAGTGTTTCCATTACCTCAGGCAAATATTATGGGTCCCTTATTTTTTTAAATATCCTCTTTTCCCCTTGAAAATCCAGATGTTTAATGTCATCACTCAGCACTTGAAAGTTACTGGAGTCTTTTCTACAAGATAATTTAAGGTTTGGATCTCTCTCCCACAGTTATAAAATAACCCTCAGCTTTCATCCCTCTCCTTCCCAAACATCAGTCTCTAACCTATGCAGCAACTTCAGTCTTTGTAAAAATTCATAAATTTTCAAGAATACTACTTTGCTTTGTGTGGCTTGTGGAATACAGATTGTGTGTACATCATTTTAGTACTTCTTTTAAAAATACTTTATGAATAATGGGGTACAAAGCCTGTGAGTTGCTACAGAAAAACTATGGCAAGAGTAGTGATACCCAGTAACTTCTTTGACAAAAATTTCTGAGGAAAGCTGCTCTATATTGGTAATTGCGTCAAATTCAAATTTAAATGACACTTGATATTTTTAGCTTGTGTGTTCTTCAATTTTTTTCAAATGTAACTATTTCTATATTCTCTTTCTGTTTAAAAACTAGGGTTTTTTGTTTTGTTTTGTTTTAAAGGATCAGGGGAGGGAAACCCCTCAGTTTTACTGGTTCATAACAGCCACTGAAAGACTGATACCTTGATCAGCAGTAGCTTCTGCAGTCATGGTTTGCTTGATAGCAAAGAAATGCTTACTTTAAAGGCTTTTTTCTTTGACTTACTGTGTGGGTTATTTTTTGTTTTCAGACTTTTGATGCAAATGACCTGTATCAGGGACAGAATTTCAGCAAAGTTCTCAGCTCTCTCGTGGCTTTAAATAAGGTGACTGCAGGTAGGTAAACTCTTGCTTACAATTGACTTCAACTTGTGTAAATGTATATTTATGCCTGTTCTTATACACAGGATGAAATGAACATGTGCAGCATTTCAGAAGAGTTTTTTTTTTGCAGTTGATGTTGTTAGGACTTTAGCAGTGGCCTTTCTGGGTTTTCTAGTCTTTTCTGAAGAAGGAAGCTGAGCCTTTTAGCTGGCAAGAGTTCTTAGAAACAGGGCCTTGGTTTTTTTGTTTGTTTATGTTCCCCCTCCACACCTCCCTCTCAGTTTGAAATACTGAAGTTGACTTCTTTGCTTCACTTTGTGATTCCCACATTTTAACAATTTTGTCAAGGTTTTTGTCATTCCCTCCCCACTCTCCATTCCCCAACACCATCCCTTCTTGATAGTAACAAAAGGGTAGCCTTTCTGATTCATTGAGCCATGCGTGTTTCATCTATGTAGCAGTTGGAAGTCACAAACTACCCACCTCAAGTTCTTTGGTGGGGAAAGGAGAGAGCTGTAGAAATGGCACAAAAGTGAGAGATGTCTGTGCTTCACTGTAGGGTGAGGCTGTGCTAAGCGATGGACCCAAGGATGATCAAGAAATATTCACACTGGTGACGCTCTTTGGGTCCTTGCTGCTCCATACTGAGGCTTTAGACTGTAAACAGCAAGTTCCTGTAATGGTCATCAGGTTAGAGTCTGAGAGAGAGATTATTGTAAAATATACCCTAGTTATCAATTTTTATGTGATGAGAAAAAGGAAGCTGATAGAGAAGTTGGTGGTGGATCTGTGTAATTTTGTTTAATAGTAATATGAGAAGTATTTTGTCACATTTATAATACTCCTCTGGTCCATTAAAAACAAAACCAGAGTATTTTTAGTGTTGCTCTTTTTTTAGTCAGAAAACATCCCTAAGAAATAATATACTTCTTTGAAGGTACTTACAGCAGTTGAAGGTACTGCCTTTCATCTTAACTGCAAGTGTGAACATGGACCAGTTCAGCACAGCTTTAAAGCTGCTGTGTTTAACACATAGATGTCTTAAACAGGGAGAAAAAGTGCGTCTGTGCGGTCCAGACATCAGTAGATTAATATCCACATCAAAAAACCATAATTTCAGCTTGCTTAGGAAGGACCCGGGTTGATCCCTTTCACTTGAGGGGTGGGTGGTGGTAGTGGCACGGAAAGCAAAAATCAAAACCATATGCAAACTGTAGTGTTGCCTCATTCTTAGGAGCAGAGCTGTACAAATTTTCCTGGCTAGCTATTCTTCCAAATGGTTTTCTTTAATTCAGTGACTACGTAAAAGGCATTTTAGTGTCTGTCTCCCTACTTTAGTATTGGAAGATGGCTTTCGGGTCCCCATCAGGTCTGCAAGAATTTCAGGTATACACAGGTTCTGAGGTGGGCTTTTCTGCAATGGAAGGAGTGTGAACAATGAACATGAAGGCTGAGGAAAGACTGCTATGGATGTACACTGTCAAATTACTAATTTCAGGAGGGATGAGATCACAGTACCAGTTGCTGTTTGTAGACAACTAATGAGAGAGGATCTAGTATAGGGTAGTTGAGATAGTGGTAGAGAAAATCTGATGTTACAAACCCAGGAAAGCTTTGGATGGGTGGAAGAGTTGAAGCGTCTGAGAAAATTACCATATTAATGTTTGTCAAACATGAGTGTTCTGTTGCCGTTTAAGGTTCCTGAGTTTTGAGCAGTGAAGTGGTTTGGGTTTTTTTCTGACAATAATCACATTGAGAAATTCATTGAACGCGTTTATTTGGCATTTAGGGATATGTGGGGTCTGCAAGCCTTTTAAATCTATCAAAAGTTCAAATTGATTGAAAGTATTCAGATATTGGTAAATATGCTTGCAATTTGCACGTCGTTTGCTTGCAATGATTTTCCTTTTCAGCTCAAACACACTAAGTTTCTGATTTGAGACTCAGAAGGCGCTCGTGCTCTTGTGTTGGGTGTATTAGCTGCTGTTGCAGAACAGAAAATGTTGGGAATCAGGCCACCCTTAAACAAATTTTAGGTAATGTGTTTTAGGTTTGCCCACAGGCTGGAACACACTGCCCTGAGTCAACCTGATCCTGTTTTCCTAGGTGAACTGTGCTGAGACATAATGCTGCATTTGGTGACCTGTCCTACTTGACTGCAGTTAGGAAACATAGAAACTGGACAGGGAAAGGTTTCAGGTTACTTTTAATCCTTCAGTTCTATGAGTTACTGATGGTTATGGCGACTTTAAAGTTTTTGGGAGCATTAGAAGTTATGATTTACAAACAAAGCCCGTGATCTTGTCCCATTTCTCTCCCAGCAGTCTGCGAAAACAAAGATTTGTGTCCTTTCTGTAATGGACTATAATCTGCCAGTGCTTATATTAACAGTATGGCCTTTAAATGCTTTTAGGAAAGCAGGCTTACAAAGTGTGAGGTCTTCTGCGATATCAGTGTATAATGATATTATCCATATGAAATATGCAATTTAATATGAATAGTTCTAATATTGCACTACTTGACTAGGGAGTGTATATAGCTTTTTATTTTAAGGATAATGTTTTTTGAAGGATAACAATGACTTACTTAAATAGATGTACCTAAGAAAGATGGTTTTTTGCTCAGTCACTGAGGACTTGAACCATCCTTTGTTGATGCTTCTGTGCTCGTTGTCAGGCTCAAACCCTTTCCCTCCTCCAGTATCTCGTCTGCTGTTAGGTACTGTGATGAAGTTGAAAGGCTTTCCAGTTAAGATGAATGGAGTTGTCCCTTCAGGTTTGACAAGAAACAGCAGATACGCCTTGTTCACCAGTCTCCTCATGGAACTGAGCCTGTATGTGTCATTTCCCTTGGACCAAAAATAACTTGGATTTGCATAATTACGGTCTGCTTTAGTCTGAAAGTAACTAATAGACTGTAGTGTGCATGTACCTCTGATATGGAGGTCAAGTGCTGGAAGTGAAGCAAACCAGTAGGAAAGGGAGTAAGAGAGGCATAAAAACCAGGAGGGCAGCTGGGAGGCTTGTGTGGCCCAGTGGGAGTGGGTGAGTTTGGGGCAGAAAACATTGCATTACTTTCAGGGCTCCTTGAAGCTCAGATGCTCACTGAGCAGTTTCTTTGTATGTGGAAAAACATGAGGAAAAGGAATTACTTGCCATACACTTGCAAAGGAGCAATGTTTGTCTGCTGTGACATGTCACCTGTGCAAGGGCCCTGGGAGCATCCCCTTCCTGGGGGTGTGCCTGTGAGGGTTGGGGGAGCTGGTGCAGCTGGGAGCAGCCCCTGTCCCATGGTAAGGCAGGGAGAGACACAAATGGGCGTGATTCTTGGAGTAGAGACAATCAAAGAGGGGAGAGTTTTGAGGGGGGTGTTGTTTTTTCAAGCAAGCAGCTTTGTTCCTTTCTACTCCTCCCGTCCCTCCCTCCAAAGAAGAAATAGCTTAGTTGGCAAAAAAGGGATGAGACAAAGGAACACTGGAAAAAGACAGTGGAAGGAATGTCTTAATTGTGAAGGAGGTGGTGTGGTGGTGGGGAAGAACTAAAACAGATGTGGCTGGCTTTACTTCAAGCAAGTTTTATGCATTCAAAATTCTTGGCCACTAGCAAAAATGATGCTAGTTAATTACCTTTAAATAGACTGCTAGTGAGTAGAAATAGAGAAATACAACCCTAGCACTCCTCTTCCAAAACAACTCAAATTGTGTTTCTTTCTGGGTGGGGAAGAAACTGCCAGTCTCAGATGCCTCACATAATAATTTTTTTAAATCTTGAGTTATTGAGCAGCTGCAGATACATTGAATCTGCTTTAAGTGTGAGTTTTACAGAAGTAAACAGAAGTTACGTGCAGATTTCTCAAATTCTAATACTTTTTTTTTTCTCCCTCCTACAGACATAGGGCTGGGCAGTGACTCTGTATGCGTACGTCCCTCATCTCATCGGATAAAATCCTTTGATTCTCTGGGATCGCAGTCCTTACACAGTAGAACTTCAAAACTCTTTCAGGGACAGTATCGGAGTTTGGTAAGTTCTATTAAGAAATGAAATAGTGTATTATGTTTTATTTTGATAAGATTCATAAGTAAGCACTAGTGTAACAAAGTGTTTCTTTTCTTTCACCTCTGTATTTCAAGCCTATGACACTCTTAATATTTGCGGCTTTTCTTATGATGTCCCAAAATACCTACAGCTTTCAGTGAACTTCTAAATACTTTTTCCTCACTTACCTGCCCCATGTTGTCTGCATACACCGTATCTTCATGGATTTCTTTCTTTCTTTTCAGTATAAGGACTTGGTCTTTCAGAGGCAAAAATCTCATTATCTCCCATGTCTGTATGTTTAGGGGTGATTGAAGGACATTCAAACCTCAGCAAAGGTAGCACTTTTAATACTGGCAGTATTGGTAGTTACTCCTGTTCTTCGTTGTGTTTCAAGATTAATCCTTCAACCAGCCTTCAGGTAACTGACTGGTATGGGCGGTTGTTTTACAGTACAGATGAAACCAGGATGGAGTACTTTATTGGAACTACCTGTGATTAAAGGTGCTTCTAGTGACTAAAAGGTTTGCAAAGAGCATTCAGATGACTACTGTAAACTGCTTTTTCCATGCTTGAAGGAGGCTGTTTGAACTATGTGTTGGTTACTGTGTGAAACTTTAAACACAGTGCCGTGCTTAAGCTTTCTTAGGTGTGGTTTGTGTTTTCTCCTGTAGCAGAGCTTGTGCAAGTTTTTGCCCTAAGCTACTAATTCCAGCTCCCACTCTGCTGTTCACCACCCACTCAGTTTTGCTGGTGCAACTGTTAGTGGGGCTGGCTGTTAGCTGGATCTCTGAAGTGTTTAATTGTTTCTGTCACTTTGGTGATGTAAGCAGCTCTGCAGACAGTTGCAGCGGGGCAGAGAGGTGCCAGAAGGATGGAAAGAGAGCTAGTGGCTGAACCCAGGAATTCTTCGTTTGGTTTTGCTGATATAGGTGATCAGGTTGGAACTGTTCTCACCAAGTTTGCACTCCCTTTCTTCTATTGGAGAGCCATCCTGGCAGAGAAAAGGGGCTGTAGCTGATGCCACTGTGCAACATTGCTGCTTATCTTGTGGGTTTTTACCATTTACTAAGGCAAAACTTACTTTCTTGTTGTGCAATCATAGCAGATGAAAGCATGTGATATACAAAGAGAAGATTAAGGCAGAGACACTTATTTAAAGATATGCCTATCTAATTGTTGAACATTGTGGCTTACAGTATCTTTGGGCTTTCTGCATGTTTTCAGAGTTGTTTGCCCTCACTTACCATTTCTCAGCCATTAGAAGTCTGATTGTTAAATTGAATTGTGATACAATAACATGAGTGCTGTGGATATAAATTAAGCTGACATGTTATATGATGCCAGTGGCACTGCGCAGTACATGATTTGATCATCTCAAGTATACAGACAACATGTATGTCACTCTGCTGCGTGGACAGCTGACTAGGATTGCTTACACAGTCATTTTCTTACGAAGTTACTTTTTTTAGGTATGTAAGTATTGATCCTTAACTTCATGATAGACAAACACGGTTTATGGCCCTGCTCTCTGTTACGATGCAGTGGATTGTATTTGGATTATTTAAAGCTGTCCAAGTATTTAGCTTTTGTTTGCATAAAAGTTTGTCGTAATTCTAGTGAAATACTTGAGTGGTGCAGGTGCTCAGTGCAGACATCCAAGAACAAAATGCCAAATTTAGACATCATTGATTTGAAAGACTTTTAAGGATCATAGAATGGCCTGGGCTGGAAGTGACCTTTAAGGTCATCTGGTCCACCCCCCACCCCCTGCAGTTATCTGGGTTATCTTCAACTTCATCAGGTTGCACAGAGCCCCATCCAGCCTGACTTTGAATGTTTACTGGGATGGAGCTTCTACTGCCTCTCTGGGCAACCTGTTCCGGTGTTTCACCACCCACACTGTAAAAAAATGTATTCTTTATATCTAGTCCAAGTATACGACTTTTTTAGTTTAAAATCATTACCCATTATCCCTAGGCCCCGCTAGAAAATTTGTCCCCATCTCTCTTACAGACATCTCCCCATCTCCCCTTTAAGTACTAGGCGGCCTCTATAAGGTCTCCCTGGAACCTTCTTTCCTCCAGGCTGAGGAAGTCCAGCCCTCTCTGCCTGTTTTTGTAGGAGAGGTCTTCCGTCCTGCTGACCTCTTTAGTGCCCCTTCTCTGGACCTGCTTCAACATGCCCTTCCTATGCTGAAAGTTCCAGAGCTGGTTGGTACTCCAGGTGTGGTCTTACCAGAATGAAGCAGAGGGGTAGAATCGCTTCCCTTGACCTGCTGGTCACACTTCTGATGCAGCCCAGGATATGGCTGGCTTTCTGGGTTGTGAGGATGCATTGTCAGCTCACGTCAACTTCATCCACCAGTACCCCCAAGTCCTTCTTGGCAGGGTTGCTCTTGTTCAGTCCCCAGCCTGTATTGAAACTGGGGATTGCCGTGACTCAGGTGGAGAACCGTGCACTTGGCCTTGTTGAACTTAGATTCGCATGCACCTACTTCTAAAGCTTGTCTGGGTCCCTCTGCATGGCGTCCCTTTCCTCCAGTGCGTTGGACTGCACCACACAGCTTGGTGTCGTTGGCAAACTTGCTGTCAGAAGTAGCTATTAACATTTAGTTGTTACAATAAAGTGATATTCTGCCGTCACATCTGTGATAGGGGATTAGCTGTATATATATGGACAACTGCAGGCTTGGTATTCTGCAGACTTGCAGCTTTGCTAACCTTGAGGCAAACGATTTGTGATTACTTTTTCAAGGTAAATTGCATAGCGATGTCATAGGTTTTGTGAAAGAGCACTGTCGTCCTTCATTGTCATGCCACGGAGGCTTGCACATTCAGGTGTGGAACCTTCCAATCTGATCTGTTACAGGAAGAAAAAGAACTTTAAGCTGCAAACTCCTTATTTATATCCATTGTTAAATTAAACTCTACTCGATTCCTCTCTCCTTCCAGCCTGGAAAGTTTCAAAAAAGAAACCTCTAATGTAAAACCATTGTTTCTTGTAGTTGCCCAAGGCACTTTAAATTAAAACTCTGTTTTCTATATATAATATAATTCTTTGGGGAGTAAGAATTATTCTCATTTTAGCTCTATTACCCCTTCTGATATGAAGGGCTATCATAAGACGGTGTACTCCCTGGACTGATGCACATTCATAGATTAAAAGTGACAAATACTGGAAATGGCAAATAATCACTTGCAAATCATTAAAGTAAAAAAATGTGTGGGGATTGTTGTGGAGGAGACGCTATTTCCATTTTATGGATACTTTTCTTTCGTTCATAGAATAATTGTTTAAATCCCTTAACATGATCTTTTTGTTCTTTATATTCTCACTAGGACATGACAGATAACAGCAACCATCAGCTGGTTGTGAGAGCAAAATTTAATTTTCAACAGACAAATGAAGATGAACTTTCTTTTTCAAAAGGAGATATTATTCATGTTACAAGAGTGGAAGAAGGAGGCTGGTGGGAAGGAACTCTAAATGGCAAAACGGGGTGGTTTCCGAGTAACTATGTACGAGAAATAAAATCAAATGGTGAGTTTTGAAGGAGAGCATATCTGCACAAATTCTAACTTTGGGCAGAGGTTGGTGGTTGGTCAGTTTCTGAAAAATGCTAATGGTTTTTATTTAAGCTTGACTGTGTTTAGGGAACTTCATTCACTGCAGTCATTGTGCCTTTGTAGGTATGTGTTTGAATTGTCTGATGTTGAGCATTTTATAATGAGGATGAGGGAGTGGTAGAAGGAAGCATGACAAATTAAGAGTTTCTTGATGCCTATTAATAACTCCCCTTAATGTATGTATGCCACGGAATGTTTTGTTGCTACTACCATTATGTCCGTGTGAGTTGCATTTCAACTCGTGACCTGACTTTTTCTAGTTATTTTTGCTACTTTTTGTGTGTTTGAGTTCACTGTAGTATTTGCGATGCTTGATCATGTTGATTTGCATCTACTTTTCCTCCTCTTCCTTTCCTAATTTTTAAAGGACTTGTCATTCTTGTGAGCCTTTTTATCTTCCGTTATCACTAATGGGTATCCTTTTTTCACCTGTTGTTTGGATTTTACTTCTTACTTGAAGTTCACTGTTCTCATTTTGCTGCTCTCTTGTTTTTCTTTTTCCATTTCTTGCTTTTTTTCATGAAACTTGTTATGAACACTTCTATGCTATTCTGATTTCTGCTTTATGAGTATTGCTGAATGTGCAGAGAGCGCTTTTCTACAGTTTTCCTCCCTTCTGTATCAAAGCACATTGCCACTGCGTCCTGAGGTTGGACTTCCTTTGTTTCACTGTCCTTGTTGAAACAGCTGTTTTTCTGTAGTAGTAGTGCTGTTTACCACAAAGCTCTGAAGTGACATAAGTGGCTCTGGTGGGTGTTCCTGAGAAATTTCTTCTAGGTTATATGTACAAATTGACTGTCTCTGCACTCCTGTACCCCTACTCTTTGCTAGTCCCCATTAGACTGGTTGTCATTTCTTGAGTTTCATAGTCTTTGTCGTTTTTTCTTGACTTGCTGGCAACTGTATATACCTCACTTTAAGATTTTCCTAACTCAGAAGTGGTTTAAGTGTTTTCATGCTTTGTGGATGAGGTTAAAACATGAAAGTGCTTTTCTTTTCTCTGGATGTATTTTAAAACAAGTTAGAATTTGCAAGCTCAAATTCAAAACGTGTTTTTTGACAGCACTATAATGAATTAATTTAAAGAGCAGGATGGGGTTGTTGGCATACTTTTGATTAAAGTATTTTTGTGAAAGAAATATTCATTGTGGACATCTCTCTATTATTATTTTTCAAAATACTCTGTATAAAGTTCTGGCATCAATAGTGACTCCACTCTTTCTTCTCTGAAACATGGCTGAAACTAATGCAACTAATTAGAAATTCTGTACAGGCAACACTATGTTATTGGTTTTGATGCAGTATGATTTTGATGGTGGATTTGATCAAATATATCCCTTCACTCTGCTGAAACCAGTCTTCAGCAAACTGGGTAAGAGAAGAAAGAAAAGGAATTCTGTTATGCACATGTGGGCTTTTTTTTTAATTCTCACAAAATTCATAGGCATCAGTTGTTCAGATAAAGGGATTTTTCTTCTAAGTTGAAATATCCTCTAATGTCAGATAACTGTATGTTTGTAGTCTTAGCTTATACGGTTGCTCTGAGGTTAAATATTCTAGGAAAGGAAGAAAGCTTGAAGGAGAAGTTGAAAAACATGGTATAATCTGAGATTACGATACAGCAGTAATTTTCTTTCCTGAGAGGGAATTCTGAATACCAGCTGTGTGAAAGATTTGCCATGAAGGAAATGAATGCTCAGATTTGATGTGCTGCTTAGTAATGGGAAGTGCCTCTGTCCCCATTGCTTGCTTAAAGATTTTTAGAAGGAAAGTAAACTAAATTACATACATTGCACAAACAGAGCATGTTACATGGTAAGGTATCTCAGAGTAGCTAAACATCACAAAGCTGTGCCAGTATTTACTACGTTGTAACTTGTTTGCTGAGCTGTGCCAAAATGGTTAGTGTTATCTCAGAATGCTGATTAATTAATACATGGATGAGGTGAGCTAGTAATGGTTGTAGGACATATACTGAGATACTGAGCAAAGCACAGCATTCAGTTTTCTTAGACTTGACAATGACTTTGTAAACTTTTGGGAAAAAGTATTGGTTGAGATGGAAGATGGTCTTTGTTTTGATTTTGAGTGTGTGTCAGTCTTTCCTCCCACACCTTTCCATCTCAAGGGGAAAAGCATTTGTTTGGAATTGTGGTACTTATTATCAAACTTCCATAATAAATAGAAGAAAAAAGATGCAGTAGTAGTGTCTTTTCAGGTCTGTGCCTACACTGTAAGAATCAAAAAGATGGTCCCTCCCTCCCTCCCTTTGTGTTTTCATTTCCCTTTTTAAATGCTGTAACATCTTGCCTTTTTTTTAATGTTCTTTGATCACCAGTCAGGAAGTGCTTTGAAATGAGAGGGCTTTATTTTCATCCTTCCATGCTGTTACATGTGACAGAGGGTAAAAGATTTATACTGTGTAAACTTGTTAGATATTTGACAGTTGTAGCCTTATTGAGGTTTTTGTTTTATAAAACAAAGCAGGGAGAGGTGAAGGTGTAGGTGGAGTCTTGCCTCTTGCACTGCTCCTTCTGTCTCACAGACTAGAGATTTTTGCAGGCTTAATTTTGAGAGTTCCTGTGTGATGAAGAGGAGTTAGAACGGGATGTGCTTGCTTAGCTACTGTCAGATGTTTATCAGATCTTTTAAAGTCACATGGTCACTTGCTGGGTTTTATCAAAGTGTAATCCGTTTAAAAGGCAAGAGATTATGCAGAAGGGAGTATATCTTTGAAAAATAGCATGTGATATGTCACAAATATTATTCTAATTCTTCTCAGAAATTACTGTGTCGTTTCTGCCCCAGCCTCTCTTCTGTCATGCTGTCTTGACATTTACGATAGTATCAGACCCAGTGCAAGTTGGTGTTAATGGTTGTTCTGATTAGATGTATAAATAAATAAAATAAAACTATAAACAAAAAAATAATCACGGTTTGGGAGAAGGCCAGAGTATAGTGCAAGAGTAGAGTAACTCCTGTTCCTATACTGTAGTGCATGAGGGAAGGACAGACACGCTTTTAGCTTTGGAAAAAAAAAGGAAGGAAAAAGAAAAACCCACTGAGAATCCTCTCCCCAACTGAGTGCCCTTGGAGGTTTTTTTTATTGTCAGGTGTTACTCTACAGGGATAAATAGAATAGCATTTGGGACAAATGAATGCTGCTTGTGATCATGCTTGAAGGAAGAAGTCTGGTGATGTTGATGTTGTGGAGTGGAGCATGTTGCTCAATGCCTGAACCAGCTTGAGAACTGGGAACAAATTTAGGTCTTGGTCACCTTCTTTGTGTTGGGCTTGAACGGATGAGTCCTGAGAGACAGAACTTGCCTGTAGTAGTGCCCAAACAGGGACCACGTAGCTTTTGGTGTCCCGATTGGCACAATCAGATCTTGACATCAAGATTACACGCACTGTAGCCTAGTGATAGAGACACATAGTGCTGATCTTGCAGCAGTACAGTTGAAATGCTTTAGTGAAGAATGTTCTGAAGGAGTGCTTTGTGGAGTGGCATGAAATACTGTTGAATGAAAACAAATATGGCATAAATTGGAGACATGAGAGAGGAGAGGTAGGAGGAAATTGTGAGAGTGGCAAGTAATTTGAAGGTGAGTAAAAGAAATACTTCTGTATTCATGAAAATAGAATGAAGCAAAACATTGGGGAGGACTGGGTAAATTGTCCTTTTACAGTCACTTAGGTTGATGTTTGTAAATGATAAGATAACTTCATTTTAGACTGTTCATGGCATCTGATATACAGGCTAGAGAAAGGTTACAGAAGCAGCTGCTCTAAGCAGTTTTGGTTCTACTAAGAACAATTATTCTCTGGGAGAATAATATTAAGCCTATGCCAGCCTCCTTCTCCACCCAGAGATAATCTGTGCAGTGAATTCTGTCTGATTGATCACTATCCACTAGACCCTTCAAAGCGTTATCAAGTAAATGTAATGCTTTGATCAGGTAAGAAAATTAATAGTGGTAACTTACCTGGTTTTAGTCATCAACTGGGTAAAGTCTCTTCCAGTACTTGAGCAGATGCTTGTTTGCTTTAGATTTGATAGTATGCTGTACATGTTTTTGTTTTGTTTTCAGTGTTCATGTAACAGACTTATGTTGGGACTGGAAAAAAGTGGGGAGGAGGGAAGAATCTTCCATATGGGGAAAACTTGGTGTCTGGCTCAGGTTGCTCTCTTCCAGTGCTTTGAGAAACAGAGCTTACACGTCTTGCAATGAGCAGGTTGCTAGGGTTTTGTGAATGTTTTCAAAACCTGTGAATTTCATAAACCAAGGGACCTAGAAGACCTTTATATGTTCCCAGAATGCTTAGTTGGGGTGACGCCTGCTTGAACTGTTTTAACAAATTATGCTGTATGTTTGCAAAAGTACTCTTAATACTCTCTCGTGAAGGATAATAAATAACACCTTTGTTTATGCTAAATGATTTCTTATGTACATCAGGATTTTCTTCTGTGTAATGCATTGTGCAATAAGCTAATTGCAACGAGACTGTTTCTTATTTCTCTTTGTGCAGCAAGGCAGTGCTTGGAGGCAGAATACCAGACGTGACAGACAGCTGGACTGATTTGCTGTGTCTAATTCTGTGTTTCTACAATAGAAATGGCCTTTGCATTTGAAAGCTGAATGTTGATTATGACTGTTCAGGGAAAATGATTTGAATGTGTGATTCTTTTTATGTCCTGTTTTTAAGTCTAAGTTTGATTGTGTCTCTCGGATGGATAAGTGAATCATCTGAACAGCTGGGAATATAAATGACTCTATATAAATCTTCTTTCTTCAGAAGCTTAGGAGAAGAAAAAGTTAGGGGAAGAGATGTATTTTTACACCCTTTAAGATAACAAAGTAGCTGGAAGAAGAGCAAGATTTCTATAACCAGGCAACTTTCTCCAGATTAGCAAGGGTCGGACATCTGTTTTATGATAAAATTCAGTGTCAAGTATTTACCTTTTTTCTTTAAATAACTCTGGTTTCTCCGTTCGTGGTTTTTGGCACGTGATTAATAAACTTTTTAGGTATTTAGTGAAACTGGAAGTCACTATAAATTTTGGGATAAGTCAAGAGCTTCCACAGAGAATGAAAGGAAATTACCAAGTTTGCATAGACTACATCATTTTCATCATCCAGTACAAAGAAACAAGTTGTTACTGTCTCATAAATGAGAAGCATATATATAAATACATAATTGACTAGCTGTACCTATGATATGACTTTTGGTGCTTCTTTCACAGTCGGTGTTTAATGACAGATCTGCTTGGGTTTACAATTTTGTTCTAAAGGGATGGGAGGAGTCCTGTCATTTGGAATTACTTGGCTGTGCAGCAGAGCATGTTCGTACTGCAGAGATGGTGGCTGAGGGCATCAGTGTTCCCAGCTGGATAACTGCTGGTGTTGATAGTTTTTGTCTGCCAGCTTATAGCTGACTCAGGGGGGTGGTGTGGGGATATTGACCAAAAAGATTTTACTGTCATGTCTGAACATGGTAAGAAGAAATGTTTTGCCCATGTTTGGCAGTTTTAAGACTGTATTTTATTTTTAGAATAATGTCTTTGAGGAGAGTTCTAGTGGAATACAGAGAAAATCCCCTCAAAAATACCACATTAATGCTCTTGACTGAAGCCTCAGGTCCAGCCAGCTTGCCCAGTGCTTTGGGCAGTGGGGACGAAAGGATGACCTTGCATCTGTAGTCTGCTCCTCGGAGATTTGCAATGTGCTTGAGGCTGCAATGGGGCAGCTTGAAGAAGCACTAAATTGCTCTGTGGAGCGTACAGTGCCACGTGGACTGTTCTTCTTAGAGTGATGTTTTCCTGGTCAGTTTTACTGTACTCTGGAACTTCCCATTGCTGTCCCTTAGCTTGGCTGACTGGACTTCTCCTGCAAAGGCAGGTCTGTATTTGAGAGTTGCATAATTTCTTCTTAGTAGCCTGAGCTATCCAGTAAACTGGAGTTAAATTATTCATAGATCTTTATTAAAATGTGTTTGAGACTGGAGCTTGCTTTTAAAATAAAGGTTAAACTTCCAGTAGGTATGTTTTGATAATGCTTTTTTTGACTCTTTTTGGTGACAATCTGGCATTTTATTGTTTGGATTTGAATTCCTCAAATACTTGTTTGAAACTTGCATATTAGACAAGCATGCTTATTTAAAACAACAAACAAAACCACTGTAATATTTTTGATAAATACAGTCTCACAATCTTTCTCAGTAGGTTCTGTGCAAAATCAAGTGTGAGAGGTCAAAAAGAGATGCTGTAAATCTTGCACTCTGTTTCTTTGGCGTCCAACATGATGCTTTGGATCGTCTCTACTCTCCCCTCATCTTTTGATCCTCTGTGGTTGAGTTAAAGAAACAGTAGAGGTGGGAGGAAAGGCTGTAGGAGTGTGTTTTCTGTGCCTCTCCATTGTGGGAATCGGCACTCAGATACCTCTCAGGACTGTTGGTTTTGGTCTTGCCAGACTTGTGTTGCCTGTCCTGGAGGAGCATGAATTACTAAGGGGAAAATTGACTATAGGATTATAGGAAGGATTGCGTTTATTGTTACAATAGACCCTCTTTTCAAGTCCATAAGCGTCTTTCTTTGTTACTTCATTAACAATAAAAGGTAATTTGTTTTAAAGATTTTCTGGGATGGGTATCTGGTAAGTCACTTCACTACTTATATAGTGTTTTGATTCTCCCTTTCAGCTAGACTGAGCGTATTGTCCTGTCTGTGTTCAGCCTTTGATTGGTCACTTGTTTTTACAGAGTTCATTAAACTGGTATTAAAACTGAATAGTACTTCTGTTTGAAAATGCGTGTAGCATTTGGAAATACCTGTTGGTGGGCTTTTTATTTCCAAATTGCAGTCTGTGGTAATGTTTTGTTTTTTTAAAAAAATAAAATAGAAAAGCTGATTTTATTAACTAACTTTCCGGTTCCAGGAAGAAGAATGGGCTATTTTCTGCTTGCTTTCATTAAGGTTAGAGTTTCATTCATTGTGAAAATATGAACCATTTTCATTTTTTACCAATAATTTCAAGTACAAGTGTGTACGTTTCTCAGTAAAGCCTTATTTTCACTGTATCTTATGAGAAGTATTTTAAAGCAGTTTGTTTGACCTCTAGTGTTGAGCTATGAAATTGCACCCCATTGACACAAAAATATCTTAAATTTCAGAAAAACCGGTCTCCCCCAAATCAGGTACACTGAAGAGTCCACCTAAAGGCTTTGATACGTCTGCAATTAACAAAAGCTATTACAATGTGGTGAGTGATCCTTTTTCCTCCATGTGAGTGGTTATATATGCTAGAATGACATTTAACTAAATGTTCTTATCTACACAATAAGAAATTGGCAGTCTTGTCAGAGCCTTAGTGTCAAAAACTAGATAGGTGTTTTGGTGAATTCCCATGTAAACAAGATGGGTTTTAGTTTAATAGAATATCACACATACAGATTCTTAAACATGATACAGAACTATAGTCTTAAGTAAATTAATAGTAGACACTTCTGTAAAATATTATGCTCATTTTATTTGTTTTGCTAGTTGTTAATTTCCCTTTCTCACCCACCCCCCAAATATGCAGTCTTCCCCTGTCTCTATGAATTAATTAAATTCTGCTGTGTTAAAGTGATTAAGAGTATTTTTTGTCCTTTATTGAACAAGAGGTTGAGCATTTTGAATGAATTTGCCTCCTTGGTATTCATGCTTATATATCAACTCAATTATTAACTTCGGGAGCCTTTCTGTTTTACTGATGGATAGATTTCACAGCAAAAAACAGAGTCAGCCTTTAACACATCCCCCAGGGATTCTTAACCTAGTTCTCAGAACTCTTTAGTAGATATCTGTAAGAATCATACCAAAGTCTGTCTTTAAATGTGTTATTGTAACCATTTTGAGAATCCTTTATTTATTAACAGTAGAGACATTGGGAAGCAAAAAGCATCTTACTGTTTTTGTTAACCACTGCTCCCTGCTGGTGTAAAACCAAAACACAAGTTTCTTTCCCTTTTTGAAGCAAATGTCATTGTCTTTCATTTTATTTGTCAGTTATAGCTGGGATCATAAAACATCCTTTTATGTTTTCATCTTTTTGTGATTGTGGCATAAAAACACCAACCTCCGGAAGAACAGCAGTTTTACATATAGTCTGGTAATTGAAAACAATGAAGCAACCTCCTGCTCCTCCCCCTGGCTTTCGTGGTGCCTATCTTTTGATATCATATCCCACACCTGCTAGTCATGATGGAAAGTACCTGTGCAGGCATACCTTCCTTCAAGTTGCAGGAAGCACTGCTCTTGCTGTTGTACACTGAGCAACAAAGAATTGGATAATTTTCTTACTTGTTTTTATTTTTCACTATGTCACTTTACAGTCTGTCATAGTTGTTTTTTTCAAAGTAGAAAATGATTCTCTGTTGTTGTCTTGATGTTAAACTGTTTTTCAATACAAGTAAACTGAAGTGAATGCAGCAAAGAGGATTTAGTTCGTTCATTAGGTAGAAGACTGCTCCTAAGTTTATATCTACGTTGAATTT
This sequence comes from Dromococcyx pavoninus, assembly GCA_033558185.1. Classification (NCBI taxonomy): domain Eukaryota; kingdom Metazoa; phylum Chordata; class Aves; order Cuculiformes; family Neomorphidae; genus Dromococcyx; species Dromococcyx pavoninus. The sequence goes on along the minus strand of JAUMJL010000668.1, from coordinate 1,101,932 downwards.
TTAACTGAAATAAATTGAGAGCTCTCTTGAACACCAGTCTTTAAGATTTTTAAGTCAATGGTAAATACATGCCTCATATAATATTCTTACTATTTTCCTGATAGATCTTAACATGATGAAAAGTAAGAGTTGCAGCTGTTTGACTTAGACTAAAAAGTCAGTTTGACTGTGTCTGAAATAAAATTCTTCTTGTGGTTGTGCATTTCACTTTGCAAGGTCAAAACAGGCCATTTGGGGGGAAACAGGCCATTTGGGGGGATGATAGTGTATTTCAGTGAAAATAATAGGAAGTAAATGTTTGAATTTAATTAAAACAATAGTTAAGGCAGCTGAGTAATAAAAGATCACACAATTTTGAAATACCACCTTTAGCTTGTATGTTCTTTATGATTGTTCACTGGCTAACCTATCACTGTAATCATGGAGACTGAAGCTACTGTATACTCTGGGAAACAGCCATAGCTGCCTTTTAGTATAAATGGAAAAAAGGGAAACTGGTGGCATCATACCTGCTGTTGGAGTAAAGTTTTTTTTCATTTTGCTCAGGTGCAGCTTTCTTGGCGCACTAAACTAATAAGATTCCCACTGTTTTGACTGCTGGCTATTTATAACAGTAGTTGATATATTGCATTGGATGGTGGGAGGACAGAAGTGACCAGCTCATAATAATACGTATAGTAAATTAGAGCATTGGCTCTAGAGCACTATTCTTAATTCTGGCTGCAGTGCCCCCCCCCCCCCCGTTGTTTTTTTTAAATGCTCACCCTTTTATTCTTTTTGTTTTAAAGAATGAAAGGCTGTGCTGTATCGAACTTTGTTTCAAAGAAGTAAGGCTTTACTGCTGTGCTTAAAACCTAAATTAGACTAGCTGACATCTGGATTTTCTTGAAAAATACTAAGTGCTTCTGATGGCAATATAAAAAAATAGCAAGTGTATTCCAGTGACTGGAGCACCTCCCACACAAGGGAAGGCTGAGAAAGATGGGCTTTGAGGAGACCTTATGGCAGCCTTCCAGTACTGAAAAGGGGCCTACAGAAAAACTGGGGAGGGTTTTTTTTATCAGGGAGTGCAGTAATAGGACGAAGTGGAATGGTTTTAAGCTGAAAGAGGGGAGATTTAGATCAGATATAAGGAAGACTTTTTTTTTTTTTTTACTGTGAGGGTGGTGAGGCACTGGCACAGGTTGCCCAGAGTAGTCATGGATGTTCCCTCCCTGGAAGTGTTCAAGGCCAGGTTGGATGGGGCTTTGAGAAACCTGATCCAGTGGAAGATGTCCCTGCCCATGGCAGGGGTAGTGGAACTGGATAATCTTTAAAGTTCCTTCCAACCCAAACCATTCTGTGAACTATCAAATAATTATTTTTAGTAATTATTAAATATGTAATGATTTTTACACATAAATATGATGAACAGAAAACCCATTAATTGAAGTGAAAGCAGTTTAGCCTGTGTGTTGAGTTTTTGTTCTGTCTTAATACATAAGCTGCAGACATGGGACTTCCCTGTGCTAGAATTCTTACCAGTCTGCACTGATAACAAAATAGAATGCATACTAAGATAAAAACAGAACAGCTCCAAATAAACCTTGGTCAACAGGTAGTTAAAAGGATGTAGCCTGAGTTAAAGAGTAAATTTTAAAATCTTTGTTAAAGGCTCTCTTGACAACCAAGGATGATTTGAGGCTAGTATGCTGGGACTGCTTGCTATTTTTAAGTTGTGGGTGTCTTCCACCACACTGGTACCTACTGGGACCCTGTCAATTTCATGAACGTTTATTGATGGTTTTTTCTAGGGAGGGATTTGTGCAGGTGCAGGCGGCATCTGTGGGCATGTTAGTCTGAAGACAGAATAAAGGGCAGTTGAGAGGAAGCTCAGAAATTGATAGAGGCTCTGTTAATCTCCCTTTCTGAGAGAAGAGCTGGGACAGGCTGAAGGAAAGGTGCTTAATGTAAAGAAGAGACTGCTTTTGCTACTTTTCTCTGTTCTTCAGCCCCTTGTAAACATATTCTTTATTTTCATGGATTCACAGAGCTCCACCTGAAATTCATAACACAAATCACATACCTTCTAGTTTCAGTGTGCTTTATTAGCTGCACCTAGCACTAGATGTTGCTGAGAAGACAGAACACGCTTAAAACGCTTACATTTTATCTGGCTAAGGAATGCATGTTAGTAGATAATGCCTTTGAGATCTTGTCCTCCATGAAATGGTACAAGTCTACAGCAGTGTGTAATATGTAGCAGACTCATGACCTAGCAGGAAACATTTTTCATGTAGAAGTAATTTAGTAACCTCTTAATAAAGAAGTGGGCATATTATAGCAGCTCTCTGAAGACAGAACAGGTGCTGCTAAGTTTTATTTTTACTTGTTAACCCCTTAAGAATTAATTTAAAACTTTGTGTCCAAAATAAAATTAGGTTATCTCTGCTTATAGGACAATTGCCTTGAGATTAAGTAGCTGTTCTAAAGGCAGGTAAAGAAATGGACAACTTCCTCCATAGTATGAGTATTTGGATGACCTCACTTTTCATTTAAGCGTTTGAGAAGTCATGGAATATAAGCACTCCTTTTGAGGCAACACTTTGGAAGTTGTGTCAAGCATTTGTATTTACTGAAGTTTATATAAGTTTTTGAGGACCCTTGATATAGGCTATCCTTTTGTGGTGTTTTCAATTGTCCCTCTGGAGAACCAGTTTTATGGGGTTTCTCTCTAACATTCTTGTGATCCAGGAAAATTAGGCATTGGTCATGATTTTACTCAAGTATGTGATGCTTCAGTTGAGCACCACACTATTCCCTTAAAATGGGAACGTGCTACAGGATCGTGCCCAAGTGTAGCTGTGAAATCTGCCTTTTCTCCTTCTGGTTTGGAAGGCAATCAGCTTCATGTAGGTCATTTAAAATCCATTTTTGGGTGGTAGTTTTTGCCCTAGGGAGATGGCTGGGGTTTTGTGTGACAGAATTGTTAACAATGCTTGAATTTTCCATGCTGTGTGATTGAGAGAGCCTGTGCTGTATGAGGTCAGTTGTCTGAGCCTGCCATTCATCAGTGTTACGAATTGCAAAAGCTGCCACTTCAAATGCTGCTCTTTTGGTACCCGGTCTTATCTGTGCAAATGTTGTGGTGGAATTGTGGAAACGAGGTCTTCGAGGTCTCATGGGGTCTTGCAGCAGCCAGAATGCACAGAAAGCAGGAAAGGGAAGAAAGGTGATTATTGGAGCATGTGGGTGAGATGTGGATATGAGGAATGTAAGGGTGCTCTGGTGCCAAAATGCTGAGTTGCAATACTGACTGCCTCTCTTCAAAGCACAGTCCAAGCATTTAATTCTAGCTTCTCCGTGAGGTCGGTAAGTGGAAGGATGTGAGATTTCACAGAATGGTGTGTTAGAGCTATGTAAGCAACATTATTCTTTTTAAAAGATATTCAAAGTAGAAGCAAGTTGTATGTAGTGGAAACTACTCGTAGAAAAATAATAGTTGTAATATGTTTATATATGTTTAAGACAGTGTATATCTAAAGTGTTGTGTAACACTGAAGTAGCAGAATAACATAAAGTAGTATAAGTCTATGTAGCACTCTGCATAGGTTTTGTAGCAGAGTTCTTTTTAGTTGCATTTATTTTCCTTTGCCCATTAATTTACCAGGTTGCTAGTTTTAATTTTTACACTTTCAGCTTTTCCATTCTCCCCTCCCCTTAAATCTTTCTCTAATGCAATATATTCTGCATAGCAAAGAGAAGCCTCAAACAAAAATCCAAACCAGCACAGGAAAATAATGGAGTTGTGTCCAAAATGAAACTAGTTTTATTTCAAGCTTTTCAGACAGCTGTTTGTAGCAAAGAATAGAAAAGGTCTTTGAGAAAGTGGAGCAGTGGTGTGCAGCCTTTAAACTATCTCTAACTAATTTGTTGATTTTTAACTTTTAATGTCTTTCAGTGCTGTTTAGCACTTCATCAGGGCACTGCATTTTTGTTCTTGGCTTTCAGTCTCCTTTTTCTTACTAATGGCAGTGTTAATGACTTTCAGCTGAGAGATTTTTGTAGGAAAAGCCATATTTGAAAAGAGAGATCTTGCTCGTTCCTATGTACTTTTGTATTTGCATTCTAACAATTGACTTCCTTTGTTTTATATTTCCATAAGAATATGGGATTTAATTAGTGCTGTGATGAATGGAAACTTCCTTCCCCTACCTGCCCTGTCTAAGTGGAAAACAAACCCTTAACTTTTAAGAATTTATGTGCCCATGATGTACTTTTATGCTGTAATTTCCTAGTTAGTAGCCATAACTTTGCCTGTGACGTTCTTCTGTCATAGTGTTTAGCATGGAGAATGGAGACATTTTAATCTTCAGTTCAGGATTCAGATTTCCAACAAAAGAATGAACTCAAAAGTGGTCTCTCCTCTCCAAATGAATAGAAGCATTCAAGAAATAAGCAGAATCAATGACACCAATGAAAGGAACAGTGAATTCTTCATTGACATACTGAACTATTTAAAGTTATTTCATCAGGTTCGCATTTAGGAGTGAATGGCTTTTTCTGTTTCTGAAGAAAGAGTATTGACTACAACAGTGAATAATGCCCTCAATTACAGGCGTTACTGTAAATGCTGAAATGAGATATTACTGTAGGCTTGAAAAATACGGCAAGTAGCAAAATGAGAAGGTTTGTAGAGTGTCTTATGACCAGTAAAGAGCAAAATGTTTTCAGCTCAGCTGTGTTCATTGAGCTACTTTTAATTCTGATGATTCTCTTGCTAAGTCATTAACTTTTTTGAGGCAAAACATAATTTGCTGGCTAGAAGCACATTAGAACTTGACGTGAATATGTTGGAGGAGGATATACTAAAACAGGTTCCTGGGAGATAGCCCAGGAAAGTTGTTTTCTTGTATGTATTTGGGGGCATTCCAGCTGTTTGATTTATATTCAGCCAAAAAAACAAGTGTCTTGTATTTTGTATTCTTCGCTTTGCTGTCGGAATCTGTTGTCATTTTCTCATGGTACTGCATATTATTGCACTCCCAGTGAAAGGTGAGGCAGCCCTCTTTGAAAAGAATGCAATAGTGCCAATCGTATTGCTAAGTAAAGTTGGCAGTTACTTGGTGTATCTAAATCTGTTAATGTTCAGACCTTCTAGATCTTAGAATCATAGAATCATCTGGTTGGAAAAGACCTCTGAGATCGTGAAGTCCAACCATACCTGTCCCCTTACTAAACCATGTCCCTGAGAAACTCATTTACCCACCTCTTAAATACTTCCAGGGACGTTCCAATGCCTGACCACCCTTTCAGTGAACAAATTTTTCCTCATGTTTAGTCTAAACCTCCCCTGATGTACTTTGTGGCCATTTTCTCTATTCCTAGATAGAACAGCACATCTGAATAAACACTTTCCTAGCAAGATTAGTTGTACTGTGTTGTAATTGAGACTGAGAAAACAACACTAATTGTTTGTTTCTCTTACAACCCACATTGTACTTTGCCGCTTCTGATCTTTAACTGTTTGGAAGTACATAGGAGAAATAATTGTCTCTAGCTTTGGAAGAATGCTGTCTATAGTTCTCAAATTTTATGGTAAAAATTTTAAGTGTAGTGAAATTTCTATTAGCTTAACACTTCTTTTTGTATATGGCTAAATGATGGCTCATTGTGTGTTTGTTTCTAGTGTTTTTTCCTGTGAACTTTATATATGTACAGTATTCAATGTTTTATTTCTGATATTTGATTTTTTAACATAGAAACATTCATTTAAATTTTCCTAGGGCTTAGTAAATTTTAGTATGTTTTAGAACAGGTATTGGTTTCAACATTTTGAACTATCTCCTATAAAATACCAATTAGCAACTGTCATTTATTGTAGGTGCTACAAAATATTTTAGAAACAGAAAATGAATATGCTAAGGAGCTACAAACAATGCTTTCAAACTACCTGCGACCATTACAAACCAGTGAAAAGTATGTGAGTTTACCTTGTTTTGTTTTGTTTTGTTTCTAAATTAAGCTTGAGATCTCTCATGTATTGGGAAGGGTTTTACATGGCCAAAATCTCAATTTCAATGTCAGCGTGCGTTTTCTTGTGTGTACTATGAGATTCTTGAGGCACGGCTTGCTTTTATTCAATGTGCTTGCTGACTGAAACAGTCTGATACTTGATTTAAGGACCAGTAAGCATTTCCTTTAAGGCTGTAGGCTTTATTGAAGCACAATGAATCAATAACTGCAAAGCTAAACACCTTTTATTTCCTTTGGCTTCAGGTTAAACTCGGCAAACACTTCATATTTAATGGGGAATCTGGAAGAAATAAGTTCTTTCCAGCAAATGCTTGCACAGTCTTTAGAAGAATGCACCAAGTAAGTACTATGCATACCAGATAAGGTAAAACTCTTAACAAGCAAATATCTTTTTGGTTGTTGTTTCATAGAATTTTTGTTCCTCTCACTTTAAGGCTAGTTGCTACAACAGTACAGTAATAGACATTTGGGTAATGCATTAATTGCTTGCTTAGATAGATATTGGCCCTAGGATGCAATTGCAGAGAAAGGAGTTTTGATGTCGTTTGCAAACAGTTTATGAATTTCCATGATGCAGTTATTTACCAGTGGGTAAGTGGTAGAGGAGGTGGATGTCTTTGTTTGTTTTGGAGGCATGCATTTTAATACTCTTCTTGGAGCAAGAGGAAGACTGAAGGGAGCTTACGTTGTGTTGGAACAGTGGAGGAGGGGGTAAGTGACTTGGGTGAAGGGTGCTGTATGAGAATGCTTGTTCTTGGTATTCTTCTGTCCTGAATGATCACCATATCACAAGGTTGGAAAAGACCTTTGAGATCATCCAGTCCAACCTATGACCCAACACCAACACCTACTTGTCGTCTAAACCATGGCACTAAACACCTCATCCAATCCATCTTTAAACATCTTCAGGGATGATGACTCCACCACCTCCCTGGGCAGCGCATTCCAATGGCGATTCACCCTTTCAGTGAAAAATTTTTTCTTATTATCAAGCCTAAACCTGCCCTGATGAAGCTTGAGACCATGTCCTCTTGTTCTGTCATTGGTTGCCTAAGAGAAGAGACCAACCCCTGCCTGTCTACAACCTCCTTTTAGGTAGTTATAGAGAGCAATTAGGTCTCCCCTGAGCCTCCTCTTCTCCAGGCTAAACAACCCCAGCTCCCTGAGTTGCTCTTCATAGGGCTTGTGCTCCAGCCCCTTCATCATCTTTGTTGCTCTCCTCTGGACACACTCCAGCATCTCAACATCTCTCTTAAACTGAGGGTCCCAGAACTGGACACAGTACTCAAGGTGTGGCCTGACCAGTGCCGAGTGTAAGATGATAACTTCTCTGGTCCTGCTGGCCACACCATTCCTGATGCAGGCCAGGATACCATTGGCCCTCTTGGCTACTTGGGCACACTGCTGGCTCATGTTGAGTTTCCTGTCTGCCATCACTCCCAAATCTCTTTCCACTTGACTACTCTCCAGCCACTCTGTCCCCAGCCTATAGCTCTGCATGGGGTTGTTGTGTCCAAAGTGTAGAACCCGGCACTTGGACTTGTTAAACTTCATCCCATTGAGGATGGTGATGGTGATCTTCAAAAATGTGCTGGGAGAGGTGTGCAGGGTAGGCAGAAACAGCAATCTGAATTGAAAAAAATAGCCTCAATGTCTATAGTGTACTTTATAGGAAACAGGAAGAAAAGGCTGAAGACACCTGTCCTCTTTTCATATGTTAGGTTGAAGTGGTAGCTGGATAATTTTCAGCTTCACCTCAGCACTTCAGGGTATAAGAAGGGAGATGAGCATATCACATTTGAATTGTCCTAACAATTTTCTACTGTTGAAACTCCACTAAAAGTGTAGTTCCTGTTCCTAAACTCAGTTGTGTCCTTTTTCTTGTTCGTGTTCTCGTTTTGTCTGACACATGGTAAGCTAAGGCAACTTGCAAATCCAGATTTGCTTGTTTTCTGCCAAGTTAGTAATTTGAATTGCTACTGAGGGCTTACACTCTCCTGGGAGTATTTGGCTGTGAGAAAGAATGTGTTGGAAGGAGGAGAAAATACCTCTTTTGGTAACAGTGATCAGCTCAGCGTATCTTGTTTTGACCTCTCCCTCTGCTTTTCCTCTAAGCTACTCTGTGTGAAGAGGAAGCTTTTGCATGATGAAAGCATAAGCTGTGTCTCTGCTAAGCAATTTTATATATATATATGGGTCTGTTGCTGAATTTGAGCCCCAGATCCTCCTGCCATCTGGCTAATCTCCCTCTCTTCTGCCACTAGACAACCTAGACTGGGGAGAATGGGAAGGAGGGTGATGTGATTTATGTGACTATTCAGCAGTGGAAATACAAATCTTCTTGAAATGGCCTTTCTTCCACACTGTGTTTGAAAAAGAAGGATAGTGTTTCTGGCAAGTTAGTCTTGAAGCAGTTAGGTGTCTAAATCCTGGACAATGACGGCTTGTCCACATACTTAAATATTCCATTTATTGTTGCTGTTTGTTGTCTCATTGTTTTGCTACCATGATTTTGTTTCTGTGAATCAGAAGTTAGGGATATTTAAGTACTTTGCATGAACAGACTTTCATCCTTTAAAACTTCTGGTTAAGGTGATTTTAAAAACAAGAGTGGAAGAGCATATACTTTTAAACAACTATTAGTGCAAGCAATTTGCTGTGTAGTTTAATGTGATATCGTAATGTAGCTTCAAGCTCAGAAAGCTTGTTTAAAGTTCCTTATTTGATCTAAATTTTTATTAGAGCACCTTCTCATAATGTCCTTTATTTCTTGTTCCTGCTAAGTGAAATATGACTATGTAACACGGTAGGAGCATAATGGATGCTTGCAGATGGGCAGAGGAAGTGATGTTCCAGGGCAACTGAAGGGTTACTGCAAATGCTTTGTTACTTTGTTTTCCTAAATATGCTAGTCATGCCAAGTTGTATTTTCAGTTTACTTTTCGTAATAGCATATTAACTTGAGTGTCCAGCTTCCTCCTGGTTTGAATCTAATCCACCATAATTCCCATCATGTAGAAGAATGCTTGCCCTGCTGCCTTCTTTTTTGTCATTTTGCCATCTTTTTTGGCTGGTGAACCTGTTCCGAAAACTCAGGCTTAAGGAAATGCATACTTATCTCCCTGCCCTGTAAGAGCCATAGGTGTGTTCTGTCCTCTTTCCTTCATGTCTCCACTCTTGCAGTCACAGTAACTGTGTTGTTTATCTTATTATGTTGTTGAGTGCAGACAGATACTTCATGTTTTGGAATGAACCTGGAGTACAATGGGAAGGAAGGGTTTTTTTTAAAAAAAGGGAGGCCAGGGTGTGCGAAGAGATTGCTTAAATGTAATCCAGAACTAATCAGTGTTTCGTGTTTGGTTTTGGAGTACAGATATAAATTAAGCCTGTTAAAGGTTTATCCTGGTATGGCCCCTTGGTTTTGGTTATTGTATCAACAGAAACAAGAGTGAATTTGAACAGTGTCTTCTGATTGCTTGAAACAAACATTTTGACTGGTGCCTGAGAGGTAAGGCAAACAGACAAATAAGGAAATGTTGTGAAGAAAGTGTTGAAAACTAGACTTATGGATTGCGAGTAAGTTGAATAAAGACTCCATTTTCTGAGCTACTGTTTTCACAAGTTGTGAAGTGTTCCCCCTATTTCAGTAACCTTGTTAAGTGTGACAGCTCATGCGATAACATCTAATCTTGTGTTTCTTCATGAACTGCATCTCTTGGGAATCATTAATCACAATTATCCGTTAACAGTTTTTGCAGACTGTCACTTGTCCTGGGTCTTCTCTGCTATCAGCTTTAAGTTCAAGACATTCTCTGTACAGCCCTCATGCAAGCGTAGCAAACTTCTCATTGGTGCACCAGTTCCTTCAAGAGGCAGGAGATTCTGTTCTTTACCTTTCTGTGGGAGGGGATGAAGAAGAGCAGAAAACGCCACTCATGTAATTCGAAGTTTCCAGTTTGTGGGCAGCTTCTGCAGGAATGTGTGTGTATAAATACACACATATATAGGGACATAAATTGCTGGATGACACTTATGATAATGACACAGGTGAAATTTAGAAACATCTAGATCTTTTCCTTGCAAAAAGAAGTCAGAGTACAATTAAAATTGCCTATGTTAGTCTGTGTTTATATTTATCTGGATTCATTGCGGGTTCTGCAACCTTTCCCAGAATGTTGTAATGTCTGCTGACACCAAATCTAAGGCATTTCTTGGAACCCACAGGCCTTAATTAGATATTCTGTAGTGTCACTCATTCTGTTGGCCATTCTAGCTTTAGTCCAGTTCTGATAGCTGGTTTTGATTGGAATCTTAACGTAAGCATGGTTGAGAAACAAGGTATTTTCTTTTTCTTTTCTCAAATTATCATGCAGAGTGGGAACCTGTCTTAAGTCTGGAGAAACAGAACTGATACCTATTGGATGTCACTCCAACAAGCAGATAACCTGTTGGGTAACTTAGATGTAGTCACATGATGACGACTCTACTGTGACGGCAGAGGCTTCGTTGTGGTTCTCTAATTCTCTAAATTAAAACATATCTTTGGCCTTTTTATAACTAAAGTTATCATTTATATAGGTATTATATTTATATATGTGATTCCTTTTTAATTAAAGTATCAAGTAGGAGAACATTGACATGACAACTTCAGAATAAATTGTAAAGTAACTGTTTTTACAGAACACATAAATTAACTGAAAAAGTTATACAATGTGGTGATAGGCTTTAAATTGTTTTTTCTTATTTAGAAGGCAAAGGTGAGTTAACTTACTAACTGTTCCTCTATAAATAGAACTTTGCAACTAAAGCATGGATTAGAAAAGTCAAAGGGGATGAGATGCCACCCCCTCAAAGTCTAATTATCTTAATTCAACAAAGAATGTGCAGTATAAAGTTGCATTGCATGTGCCACATGTGGAAAAAAAAAGTATAATGTCGGTCTTTCATTCTGCTAAAAGAACAGCAGACTGAGAAGAGACAGATGTCTGCTTGGTGGAAACAGACATGATTCACTCCTTTCCTCCCGCCCCTGGCACTACAGTATGAAAAGTCAATTTAACCATTTTCAACAACTGTTTATTGGAGCCTCTTACTATTTAATACTGAGTTGTTTGCCTTGAGTATGTCTTCAGAATTTGAGACTTTTGCTGCATCTATTACTTGAATGCCCAGATTTATTAAAGGGGACCAGCTGCTAGGCAGGAAATGTGGCTTGGAAGGCTGTTAAGAATAGCATTCCCATGATGTGCTGGGGAAAACCTGTTTATCACCTAAATACCTGCAAATGCAGCCACTCTATTGATTTTGGAATTTAAACTTTTAGTGAAAGAGAAATAAAGATGCATACAATAAAATACAATGCGAGGAGTGCTGATAATGTGATCGGAGTGTGTGTGGCATGATGTGCTAGCTGAGAGTTCAGCAATCACTTTGTGGGTGTCTATAACAAATGTTCCTTTGAAATAGGGAAATGCATTTCTCCACCTCATGTTTTGAACACCTGTACAGTCAATTTTGACTTCCTATTGGATAGGTCTCCCCTAACTGTACAGAGGGACTCAACAACTTGGTAGAAGACAGACTTCTTGTTTTGAGATTTGGGGGAATATTTCTTGTGCTGAACTTTGGATTTTAACTCTTGTGGGCAAACTGAAGGAGTGGGACCGATGACTGTGTGTGAGCAGGATGGGAACATCCCCTACCTGAAGTAGTGACTCTCTTAGAAAGCCGCTTCTCTGCTGAAGTTCTGTGCAGCATCTCTCACTTTTTCAGAGGGAATATGCGAAATTGATGCTTAGAGATTTTATGCTCATGTCCAGAACAATTACAAAAAATCTGGACTTTTAAAACCCCATTTTTTAAAGAATAAGATCAGTATTCTTCCAGGGAGAATTGTTGGAACTAATGTGAGCATGAAAACCTTTGACTGTGCTACCAGTGTGTCTGTTGAATTATGTAGGATTTGTCTAGCTTTAGAGCAATGTGAAGTACTGCTTTTAAGAGTAGTGAATAGAGGATAACAACAAAATCCACTGTATTTCATATCTTGCAAATAGGCTGAAGCAAAGACTGCATATTAATTCTAGGTGATACAATCCTTGTGGAAGGAGAGGAAATACCTGGAGGAATTAATGTTTCATCTCCTTGCACATGTACAGCTGGTTTAGACGAGGTGTCATGAAAACTAGGACGGATGAAAATTTAGTGCCCCATCTTTTGGGTAACTTCAGTGTGTGTTATACAGTTGGCTCTTGGCCATACAACCTACAGCTGAAGAGACAGTCTGTCGAGTGGGAGTTGATCTGTGGAAAATAATAGGGTTTCATCTAATGTTGTTCTCTTTTTTTTGTCCAATTTGTTCTTTCTCGCATAGGAAGCAATCTAGTATGGATATTTTTGAGTGGTTCTGAGAATGGTAAGGTGGTAGCAGCAAAGAAGCATAGAATATGCTTCTTCCCATTGGTTTATGTTTAACTGGACTATTAGTTTATATTTTGAAAAACTGAGTGTGCTTCTACTTGCATCTGAAGTGTGCAGCTTAAGGAGGCACTAAGAATAAGACTGGAAGAGTTGCATTTTTGTGTCCCTTTTTTCCCCCTGCTTATAGAGATACAAAATCAGAAGTCAGACATACACTTTCTGCTGATTGTACTAAGCTGGTGCCAGGCAGCTGATTTCAGATATTTATACTCCAGATATTTTCTTATTGCAATTTGAGATGACAGTTTCTGCTATAAAGCCTTTTGAGAAATACGCTGTGTGTATTCATATTATCTTTCTTCATATCCTGTCCTCACTTATTTATGTGAATAAATGTGTGCATATTCCTCTGAACCTGGTAAAAACTGATTAGGTTCACCAAGACCGTGTGAAAGTAAGCTTTTCTTCTAAATACTGTTTCTCTTGCTGGGTCATCTTTTTTTCTGAAGTCACTGAGGCTGCTATAGTTTGAGCCCTATTTTATGCTAGACAAAATAAGGCCTGGTGAACAGACTTGTGATGTTTTCCTTTGCTGCTTAGCAAATGTGGTGCATTCAAGTATGAAAGATAAAGAAAGCAGGAGCTCCACAAAGTATTTCTCTACTGACGGTGGTAAAGCAGCACTCTTGCACTGATTACAAACTAACATGAGTACCTTATGGTCCTTAAAAAGCAAAATGAGTGACATTTTTCTAAAAACAAATGTTTGTGTTGTCAGAACTTAATATGGTATTTGGATCTTTTAATGAATATTTTAAGCCTGTCACCTCTGCTAGTGTAGGGTAGAGGGAGAAAATCCTGTTGCCATTCCATCCAGTTTTTGTCTCAGTGCTGAGATACTGTTTTTGAGATTTGGCATGGCATATATAAGTGCATAGTAAACTGTCCTGACAGGTACATTGACTGACACCTTCCTAAAGAAAGTGTTAATTAACACTAATTCTTGAAAAAAATCTTGCTGAGTGACAGATTTACAGGTATGTACAATAATCTGCCTGTACCATTGTGGTGTAATCAGGCCTGATAATTACAGGGCTGATGCTGTAAAGAAGAAAGAGAAGGGTGTTGGTTGCTGGTCAGAGGCCATAGAAATCTATCTGTTGATTTTATTAACCAAAAAAGCCCAACACCGCCCCCCTAAATAAAACCCCAATATACACTGCTTTTCCAGGCTTTAATTTATTTTTGTGTCTGGTTGATATTACAGTAATTTCATCTTTATTACTCTGTTTCTAGGTTGCCTGAAGCTCAACAGAGAGTTGGAGGATGTTTTCTAAATTTGATGCCACAAATGAAAAGCTTGTACCTTGCATACTGTGCCAACCATCCATCAGCAGTAAATGTTCTCACGGAACACAGGTATGTTTACTTTGTAGTCTTTTGTGTCTGATACAAAAAAAGTACATACAGAACACTGAAGCTGTGATGTCTCTTTTGTCACTCATTTTCTATGGTAGAGCTTGTTTAAGAAGAAATAGTATATTTTTAAAAAAAAGGAAAAATACAGAACACAAACCTGTGACAAGTTCTTCCTCATCACATGGAATTTTTGACAGTGTATTATCAACTATTTGAGAGCATTTTCTCCTTTAAAGAGCGCATGCTGGACTCTCAAGTATGTCAAACCTTACTGATTGTCATCTTTGCTTAAAAAATGTTAAGATTGAAACATGTTTGGAATTATGGCATAATTGGCATGATTACTAGCAGACAGTTGGTGAATTGCGACTTAGCCCTGTAAAAGCCTGTTTGTATGTACTTGGCTTTATAATAATATACACTTGGCTTTATTTTTGAGTGATATGAAAGGAGTGTGAGCTTTTCAAGTTTACAAAATCAGTATTTCTTCTGTGTAAGAAACAGGTGGCTGAGTTATCATGATGAAGGTTGCTCAGCTTTAGGACTGACCTTGAATTTGCATAGAAGATGCTCTGTATCAACTGGAAGGAAGAGAGCTGAAGCCCAGATTTGATTAAAGAAGTCTGCTTTTGCAAACTTATCCTATATATTCTGATGAGCACGTGCTGCAGCAGCTGTTAATTTGGGCGTATTTCTGTTTTGTTGTGGTGCAGGACAGAACCATGACCTTCTCTTGAAGGTTAGACATAGGATATATTCTAGGAGAATATCTGTTCTTTTTGCTTTCCCTCCCCCCCTTTTTTTGTCTTGTTGTGATGGGCCAAAGTGAACATATTTTCAATATTCTTAACTTTTCCTAAACAAGGGGGAGTGTAATTGAGTTGTTTTCTATAGTGTTAGTATATTTCAAGAACTTGCATTGTGTTTTAACAGTGACAATTTGTGGCACATTTGTGAGCTTTAATTATTATAGCACAAATAAAAACCTTTGAGCTACCAAATGCTATGAACTATCACTTGTGTTAGACGTGCAACTATATTCCAACTCCACTTTGAAAAATTAAGCTGCAAATTCACATTGCAGTTTAGATAGAAAGAAGGTGGTTTTGTAGTTTGTGGGTTTTTTTGTCAAAAGCAATCATAACTTAAAATTGAATAGGATGAAATATGTTTAAAACCGCCTGATGGAAGCCCTTAATGTTTGTTTTCTTTCAAATGGCAAGTGGTAGCAAAGTGATCATCTGCATCTCAAGATTTGGAGATACTTGTAAAGGATTATTCTAACTTTCAGAACTCTGGAAAATTGAGTAGCAGTATCTGAGAAGATGTGATAGAAATGTGAGGAATGGAAGCTATTTGTACTGCTGATGGAGAAGAGTGGCATTTTTTCTCTTCTATGTTGCTTTGGCCATAGGTTGTCCTAGGAAAAATTCGGCTTCTGGTCTGTAAAGTCATCAAGATATCAATTCCTCATGGATTCAATATAAGTTATAGAGCAGTTGAGTAGTTTGGATGTGGAAGTAGGTTCAAAGCAATTGTTCATTAGAGATAGCTCAAGTGGAGATATGTTGTGGTAAACAGCTTTTCTGTTTAATGCTATTGTGTTGCCAGGCATGAGTCACCAGAATTGAATGCTATTTTCTTAAGTACCCCTATTTTATTATTGTAAGCAGTTCGTTTTTGTTGAACACCATTGCTGTAGTTAGCAAAGGGCTTTATTACAAATTCTGCTTGAGACAGCTGCTGTGAACAAATTAGAAGGTGGCTTTAAGCAGTTCTGAACCTTTTGCTCTCCAAATGCCAGAAAGCTTTTAATCATGTAACTTTAAGGGGGGTTATTCTGCTAAGAATAACAAACTGATTGAAGGCATGAAGAAAATCAAAATAGAACTATCTCCCTGTCTGTTTAGTTGGGATGTTTTTATTGTGTAAAAGCATCCCTAGTAAACCTTAATGGAAAAATTACTGTGAGGTTGGAGTATAGTCATAATCGTAATAATAATAATAATGTTGAAACTACTCTGCAGCGAATATTGGATTAATATTGACCTAGAATTTTCCAGAGATGTCAAAAGACCAAGGACACTTCAAGAAACAGTGATGACTTGTTGGCTGGTTTTGCCATATAGTTTTAGTAGAGGGTCCAAAAATGTATGAGTTTTAATATTGGCAAAAATATGGCAGAGAAATAGACGCTTGCTGAATTCTTGGAATTGAATGTCATGTTTGTAGAAGCTATGCTATTCGGTAGTGTTTTAGAGAGGGGAAAAAGGAACAGTAAGGAGAGCTTTGGAACATAAATGCGTATTGTCTACATCAGGTTATTTCCTGTCATGAACTCTGCACCTAGTAAACTGAACACGTGCATTAACTGTGATTCTGAAAGCCCTTCTACAAAAAACACATAGCGGATAGTTTTTAAGTCTTCTTATATCGCGAAATTAGAATTTTCTGAAGTTTATGATGTTTACTTGCATTTGGTGGAAACCATACCACAAAAATGAAACAAAAAAACCTCTTGGATTTTACACAATTAATGCAAAATAAGAATGTGTTTGCATATATATATTCATATTTGTGTGTATAAACATTCAGTTGAGGTGTATGGGGTTAATTATATTACTTGAGATTTTCATGTTCAAATCTTGAAAGCTACAAACATCTTTCGTTTCCTTAAGTTAATTATTAATAGAGAAAATATTGAAATAAATATTATTAGAGACCATATGTGAATATGTAGAAATGGGAATAAAACCTTATACAGCTCACAGGAGTTCAGGTTCCAGAGCTGTGTGTTTCTGAGGTTGGATTTCCTTTTGATAAGAACAAAAAAGCCCCAAACCTTCAGTTTGAGAACAAATTCTCTTCTTGGTTCTGGTTGTGGCACTGAAAGTTTTATACAGGTGTTAGAGTTGGTGCTCAGTGTAATTTCTCCAGTGTCATACAGTCTCAAAATTTGGTAGATAGTACTTGTCTTGGAAATTGTTTGAGAACCATTGTGTATTTTTTCTAGAATTGAAGTTCTTTGTGTAATGATTTGTGGATTTTTAAGAATTAAGGGTTTTTTTTGTTAGGTCTGTCATCATGTCTTGTAGTTATGTCTTAAGCCACTGGTTACAGCTGAAGAGCTGGAGCTTGTCAGGTGTGACTGAGTGGTGGCTCATGCAGAGATCAGTGTCTGATGTGTTTCTACCACAATCTCTTATCTTGTTTTCCTTTTACCCTTCCCTCATTGTGGCTGTAGTGCCACTGTAAACAGTCTCTATTTAATTTGCTTTATTCCATAACAGTCATACCTCTTTGGATGCATTGCATGAGGTTTCAGTTTTTCTTCAGAATCCCAGTTCAAGTCCAAGAGTGAAGAATTTCTTCCTGGTGTCTAATCTGAATCTTCCCCCTTCCAGTTTAAAACCATTAATCAGCATTAAGTATATAATTACTGGGAGGGTGTTTTTTATGCTATTTACTTTGTTTAAACAACACCATGTGTATTTTGAAGCAAAAGGGAAGAAAAAGGTTTCCATCAGAAAGTTTAATTTGATGAAACGGGGCAGCCAATAATTAGTAATATATGCTTGCTTTTTTTAATTTTGCAAAGTGGCAAGTGCAGAGCCAGTTCTCAGCTGGAAGAAAGCTGTTCACAAATCTTTGCTTTTTCAAAGATTAATTTTGGTAGATTCTTCTGTTCTCTTAGATAACATGTCCCAAGCATATTCTACACTTGTATCACAAACTTGGCAGTCTAGATAAAATTTGTGGAACTGAAACATCACAATTACTCTGAGTAACTGGAGTGTGGAATACAGATCAGCTTGAGTCAGAAAACTCTTTGTGCCTCCCCCACTTTGGTACATCCCTGAGCCTGCAAGTGTGCAGGCTGATGTCATACGCCAAGCAACAGTCCCCGGGAGAGGAGCTTGACTGGGAAGTTTGGCACTAGGAAATTAAAAGTTGCGGTTCAGGCTTTGCTGAGCCAGGCTGTGCCACAACGCTCTCAAAATGCGGTGCCTGTGTGCAGTCCTCAGACCCCTGAGCAGTGATAGCTCGTGCTCCATCTATTACAGACAGAGACCTACTTCAGAAGTGTAAGTTGTGATTTTAAATGTATACGTTTTAGTACTTGGATATGCTTTCCTCAAATTTTAAATGGCTTTTTACTTCTGTTACTGTAGACACATTTGAACTTATTTTATTCTCTTCCCCTAGTCTGATTTGCAGCTTTTGAGGTAGCTGTACTAAGAAATATTTGAATATATTAGTAGGGCTTAAAATCATTTTTCATGGTGACCTTTAAAATGTCTCAAGTTGTGAACTAAGTAGTCTGGAGTGGAGAGAATTCCTCAGCACAAGATTTCAGGATAAATGAAGCACAGAACTTTTGTATGCTTCTCTGTTTTAATCTGCAAAATAATGCAAGTAGTGAATGACTCTTGCTGAAAAGCTACATACTTAGGCAGTTTTGACTAAGTTGATGATTTCACCATTGAAAAACTTTTCCTGTTCAGCTAAATGATAGCTTTTCTTTTTTAAATGTACTGCTTAGCTGTGGGCCAGAGGGGTTTTTTTAGCATATACTGCCTAGGAGAGTGTGGTACTTGCAGGCATCAATTGAAATGGTGACATGAAAGAGCCATTGTCTTTGGCAAAGCAGCTGCACTCTTGAACTAAGAATGCTGAGTTATAAGCTGCTATTAATTAAAAACTCTTGTGAACTGTTGTCATAATCAAAAATTATTTTCACCCAGGGATATTTTATTGAAAGTAAACCTTTCCATTGTGTTCTGTATTGTATTTGTCTGCTGTGAATAAATGAAAGATACTCACTTTAAGCTTTGAGCTCAGGTAACTTCCATTTTGCCAGGTATTTTTTGTCCATGAAGCTGCAGGGGTAGCAGGTTGGTTTAGCCCGAGTAGACTACTAACAGAGTCTGTGTGATGGAACTGCTCAGGCAAAATTTTGGGTACTATTGTATTAAAAGAGTGTGTGTTTTCATGCTAGACTTTGAACAGGCCGGCATGTCAAAACTTGTCAGAGGGAAGCACAGAGCTGTATGAAAGAAGACATTGTCTGCTTGGGAATGTTGAGAGGAAAACTACGTCATTCAGTTTTAATTATACCTATTAACACTACTCTGCGTGAAAGGCTTCCTGATGATGCCACTGCTAAGCGTGTTTTTCAAGACTTCGTGTACATTTCAAGTGAGCTGAAGTTTAAACTTGCTCCTTGGTTCCTATACTGTGATAAAGTAAAAAGGAGATGATAAACAACCAAGTATATTGTGTCCCGGAGCAATGGATGGCCTGGAAACTGCCACAACATTGCGTAACCACAGAGTGTGTTTTAGTTAAAGGTATTGCAGAGTAGACAGTGAAAACAAGATAATACCAGGCCTTTATTTTGGGTTTCCAAGTAGCTGATTTTAATTCAAGCTTCAGTGAGGTTTTTTCCTGTTTTCTTGCACATCTACTACATAGTGCCGAAGTTGGGATGAAATAGAACAGTGATAATGAAAATTAGAAATGCGCATATGGGTGAAATGGTTAGCCCTGCTCTTTCTACTGCAGAGGCATTAAATGTTAAAAAAGGGTGTGGGTGGCAAAGCACAAGCATTGTTAGCGGATAGCTCAGCAAATACCATTTATATAAAGCATTTTTATGTACCGAACAGGATGGAGATGGCTGAAGTAATTAGGAATGGGAGGGGAGTTCCACTTTGCAATTTAAAGGCAAAAATTAGCGCTGTTAAGAGTGTTAAATTGATCGGCCTGTGGTATTTGTGATTGGTGCGACTTGTAGAACATACTGCTGTGCTGGGGAGAAAAGAGAAGCTGTATAGATAAGTGAATGGTTTGTGATACCTGAAATGAGGAGGAGCAGCAGATAATGTGAAAGGGAGTAGTTGATAAAGTTAGGCAGCAGGGGATGTGGGTCTGGCTGAGGGAAACAAAATGCAAAGAATGAGTTTAAACAGTTACTTCTTGATGGTTCTTGTAGCAATTGTCTTTCACAGAAGACAAAATAGCTGAAGATAACTTATCAAGTACTGCATATAATCTTAACTTCAGTATGCTGACATGGATGGATGTCATGGTTTAGCTCCCTTCCCAGCTTGGTCAGCAGCTAAATGCGAGAAGTTGTGATCCCAATAAACACACACTTCCTCTGCCACCCAGGGATAGGGAAATGGGGGAGACAGTTGTGGGTTGGAAACTAAAACAGCTTTAATGAAACAATGGTAAAAAGGAAAATAATAAGAAAATAATAAAATATGTGCAAAATCAAACCCCCTGATGACTGTATATTGCCATTGATACTACAGAGCAGGCACAGGGAAAGGCCCTGGACTGGACTCAGCAGCAGATAGGAGCTGGACTTGGGAACTGAATTTAGGAATGCACAGATCAGGGATTATGGGCCAAAGGACAGGCAATGTTCTTACTAGACACCAACCACTGAAGAAGAGGGCCTGATCCTCATGATCCCTCAGTTCTGTACAGAGTTTATGGCATGGAATGTTCTGTTGGTCAGTTTTGGGTCACCTGTCCTGCCCATACCTCCCTGGAGGTGCAACCTATTTTTGCCTGTTTCACTTATGGCATTCCACAAACTGGAGAGTAGCCTTGGTTTCTATAGAAATAAGTGTAAGCTTTGGTCTTTCTGCATACCATTGCCCTGTTACTTTGGTGATAATCATACATTTTAAGTGTTATCTCTTCTAGAGACAGACTGAAAAGTGTGTAGTTAACTTTCAGAAAATGAAGTTACTTAGATAAGACTTAGCTGAAAAGCTAAAAAATCAGTTCTGGTTTGAGCTAAAGCAGAACCATTGGGGTGCTTACAGGGAGAATTAATGGACAAAACAAATCGGTGGTGTGCACATGATCAATGTCATACACAGTGAACTGAAATTTAAAACCTCTGAGTGGCTTCTGAGAGAGGGGCTTTCACAGGTAAAATTTGGTGAAGCTTCCTGTGAAAACTGGGTGCCAGACTTTCATTTGTACAGTGCCTCATCACCTTGCTGGGAACAGCTTCTTCCTGTTTAGCCGAGTCAGGAGGAGAGGACCTACCACCGCACCGTAGCCATGCAACCTAATGTTTAAGCCCAAGTCCTCCATGAACAAGTAACTGGTAACACTGTAAAACTAAAACGTAAGTATGAGTCAAAATCCTTGTTCGGGGTGCAACCGAATCAGTTGTCAAGTTCTGAAGTTGCTGTGATTTTTATGCTGAGGAAGGACTGTGACAAAGTAGGTCTTCAGGTTCTGGGTATTCAGAGTTGGCCAGCTTTACTACTTAAATATAATTTCAAGCTGGAAAAGTATTCTGGTTTATATGTGGCATTATTAGAATTTTTCATGCAAGGTACTCTAGATTTTTTCAATGGGTTTTAATTTTGACTAAGACCTGATCATGTCTCCCACTGATTTCGGGAGGCCTGAAGGTGCTGATATATGTAATTTGAGAGGGAGGTAGCAAGCTCTGCCTGTTGGAGCTGTGGGCATTGTCAAGGGTGCCCAGCCCTTTTCTCTGCATCTTCAAAATACAAAGCAGGTGTTGGGAAATCTGCTTTCTTAACTCTGCAGTTGAGTATAGCAGAAATTGCATGAATACGTGCGTGGAGGATTGCCTGGGCCTAGGGTGGCGGTGGAGTGCTCTAAAAGAGGTGGCATGTAGTTATGTTGGACCCAACGATTCAGAAGCAGTGCTGGATGTATTTAAGCAAGGCAATGTAAGTAAATTAATCTGAAGACAGGAAAACATTGGAGTAAACTGTATGGAAAACTGCCTTCTCTTTTGTGAAGTTGGGGAATCTTTAGCAGGCGGCAGGGAGAGACTAGAGTCACATGGTTGGTAAAGAACTTACACTGGAATGGAAAGTTCGCAGGTCATGTTCTGTTCTTTTAATTTATTTGGACAAATAGTTTTAAGCAAAGTGTTGCTTGTTCTGAAGTGGGAAGGTGTGTGTATGTGTCTCAAAGTAGGGAGGTTTGTTTTGTCTTAATCTATATAATGCTTTTATATAGCAGGGATCACTGATAATTGAGCAGTGTATTGTGACAATGTCCTATCAGTATATTTTTCCTGGGAAAATTGAGCAGGTCAAGATTTGCTTTCACTTCTGCGTGGAAGTGCTGCACGCTAGTTTTGGATATTCTTACCCTTTTTGTTAATGTGGCAATAATGCACAAATATTCTTCTTTTGTTGCAGCTTGATGTTGACTCTATTTTTACACTTTATGAAAGTACTGAATGTGGTAGCTGACTAAGGCTTCTATTGAAAAATGAGGCTATGTCAATAATGAAGGAGGGGATAGAACTTTTAAGTAATAATTCTGA
This sequence comes from Dromococcyx pavoninus, assembly GCA_033558185.1. NCBI lineage: Eukaryota > Metazoa > Chordata > Aves > Cuculiformes > Neomorphidae > Dromococcyx > Dromococcyx pavoninus. The sequence goes on along the minus strand of JAUMJL010000668.1, from coordinate 1,079,737 downwards.
CTTATGGGGGTGTGATGCTATTAGTCAATAGAAAATAAGGACTTTCAGGGTATCTTAGAGTAGAATTTACATGACTGTCGCATGGGAATAGTGGTTTTTGTTGTGGGTTGGGTTTTTTTGGGACTAGTTAATTTACTGTGACAAGGGCTCAAAATATGAGCAATGATGTCTTCAAGTGTCTAGAATGATACACCCTGAGTGCAAGATGATGTCATCTTTTTCAACATGTGGCCTTCTGAATTTCTTTTATTTTGTTTTTGCCTTTAGAGTCCCATGTTCTTCTGCAATTTATATTTTCTGAACCTGGAAATACAGCCCAGGTGTACCTTCCTTTCCCCACAGAGAGGAGTCATTCTGTTGCTGGTCATTTAAACTCTTAAAAAACTTGTCCTCCACGATAGTCTTTTGAAACGTCTGTTTTATAAAGAAGCAGAAGATGTAGCTATTTTATGTTTCCTTGATAGCAAAGAGTGCTCAAGTTCTCAGGATGCGCTGCTTTTTTCACTGAGTTAAAGTAAAAAATTGAGGGGCTTGGCCATTTCTTGGAAATGATTCAAGTATGGAAAAAAACATTTGGGTAGGGGAAGTAGCAGTTAATGATACGTGAACATGGGAGTTCTTTCAGCAGCCTTGCTGTCAAAACAAGTGCATTGTGTAAGTATAGCCTTAGTGAAACCCAGACTTGAATGGGTTGCTCTGTAATTATTTTTGCCGTGGTCTACTATTTGTTTGGCTGTTGGTTAGTTGGTCATTTTGCAATACCACCTTGGATGCGTGAGATAGATAAGGTCATTAAACACGTAAGTGTGGGAGGAAAAAATGTTTTGCAACGCTGTGTCTTCCCATTAGTGCCTTACACCTTAAAAATATTGATGCTTGATCAAATATGAAGCCATTGACTCATTTATGCTTGTGTATTAGCTGTGTAAACCACCTCTAAGGTCAGATGTCATTTTTCTAGAATAGAGAGCTGAGTAATAAAATATAGTGCAAATGGCTCTATTCTGTATTTGTTCCTCAGATGGGGTATCATCTAGGAACCGTCTTTGACCATCAGTTGTCTAGAACAGTGGATTTGATTCTATATATTTTTTTTCCCTGGATGAACCCCAAATCTGCAAATGTTCCTGTGGTTTATTTAATGAAGAAACTGATCACGCACTTAGGTTGTACTTGAATTAATTTTTTATTTATTTGACCTCTTGTTTTATTGGCAGAATTCATTGTGGATAAAAGACTGAAGAATCCAATGTAATTTGAATTATCTTCGTAATTTGATCTTAATTTGTTTAAATATCTTGTGTACACAGTGAGGAGCTAGGAGAATTCATGGAGGTGAAAGGTGCCAACAGCCCTGGGATCCTTGTACTGACCACGGGCCTCAGCAAACCTTTTATGCGTCTGGATAAATACCCCACGTTACTCAAAGAACTTGAAAGGCACATGGAGGTATATCTTATCAGCATTTATGTTCCAGCTTAATGATGATTTGACATCTGTTATTTTAAAGGTACATGTCAAACATGATGGGACCCAAAATTACATTTGTTTACTCTTCTGTCAGCCTTCTGAAATACGGGCTGCAGTGGTTAAAACTTAGGGCAGTAAAATGTCCTTGTAGAAGCTGAACGTTTTAAGTAAAACGAGAGAAACTAATCTCCACTCCTACAACAGTCTTGCAGGGTCTTTGGTTGATTTGACACTATCTCCTGCATACTACTTCAGGCTACTTTATCTTGTAGGAGGAGTGCTCCTTCTCATCTTAGGACCTCAGCATGTTGAACATGTCATTTCTCAAAATAGCCCCTGTGGCTTCTACTGAACACTGTCCAAAAATGATCTTTCTGGTATAGGAAGGTGTTTGAGGAGTTGTTTTTTCCACCTTTGCATTTTATAGGTTAGATTTTTCAAAGTTTGAAGGAGGGAGAGAAAAAGAAGTGTATGGGTCTTTGTCTTGTCACACAATTCAGTCAGCAGGTGACAACAGAACGTGCTAATAACTGTAAGGAATCTAGTTTGTGACAAAGCTAACGTGCCAAATAAAACTCTTAGAACAAACATTTTCCTATTAGGAATTAAAAATCTCTTACCCCCTAGGTCTTGTAAAACTTCCTTGTCTCTGCTTTAAGTTTAAGTCGGAATGTTTTAATGTTTTTACTACAAGAAAGACTTCCAGTGTTTGATATAAAGATAAGAAGGCTGCAAAAAGAGCAGATATGTCTGCAACTTCTGTTTTACACAATTATTTGTTTTTAGTTATGCCTCATTTTTTTATTAATTTTACTAGGACTGAAGTTTTTATGTATGTTTTCTGCATTGTTTTTAGGATTATCATCCAGATCGTCCAGATATTCAGAAATCCATGACTGCCTTCAAAAATCTTTCTGTAAGAGTGATAAAAAATAGATGATATATTTTAAGTACAGTGCTTTCTAATTTTGTCCCCGTCTATTGCTTTAAAGAAGTGAAGCTTTTTTGTAAATGTTTGTATAAGAAATTTTTGGAAACCTGGCAAGTGATTCTCTTTGTGGGCAGGATTAAGGATGGTAATTTATCAGGGAGTTAGAGCAAATAAACTATTGATATAAAAGCCAGGCAAAGCATTCTGCACCTCTTGGTTTGTCCTCTTGCTCATGCTTTGTCTCCTTTTCTAGTAGTGCTACCATAACCAGTGTCCTGAAGAAAGGCTTCTTTACAATAATTGAGTATATTTTCTGAGTTTTTTTCCTGGAGTGCGTTCTTTCTAGGGGGTTGATGTTGGAGTTGGGAGAGGGGATGAATGGGAAAGTGCTAGTGAAGTTCAGAAGATATGAAAAGCGTAGTAATCATTGGAGCAAGAGGCATAATTTGAACAGATGAACTATCTGTTAATCTCTTTAAATAAGAAAAACACACCTCAACTGCAACAAGCTTATGCTTAATGCAGTCTCGGTTACAGTAAACTTAATGTTTTGTGCTTCCTGTTAGGAGTGTGTGCTGGTGGTAATCCGGCATTTTCAGGTTTTTATTTTTGAAAGCAGAAATTTAGTGTTCTCTGTGTTCAGAAGAGGTTTGCGGATCTCATTCTGTTGGGTGCTTTACAAATGAGAGCAAAGACTTCTTGTTGAGAAAAATTCAAATGGATGGGAGTACAGCTAGTTGAGCAGGTTGGAGAAACAATAAAAATAGGAGCACCAGGTTATACGCACTCTTAGTTTGTACAATTGGCATGGCTCTTTTTATTAAAGAAAGTTGCTTTGTTTCATTGTGTATTTGTGACAGCTGTGTTACTCTTTTGTGCTGACCCTAGTCAGTTTTGATTGGAAGTAAAATGTAAAAAAATACAAAGTTTAAAGAAGGGGGAAATTTGAGAAACAGAGCTATGGCTGTGAATGTGGAATGGTAATTGAAGTCAGTGTAGAGAAAGGAGAAGTAATAATATTGAAGTTGGCAAAATTAGTATCATAAGAAACATTGGTAATAGTCACCTAAATGAAAACATTTTGAGTTAGGTGCTGTTGTCTTTGTACTGCAAGCATGACCGTAAGTGTAACTGTAGTGGTATTTCTACCCTTAACCACCTCCAGATGGATAGATTTGATAGAGATGGTATTTTTCCCTGTGTTTGTTAGGCACAGTGTCAAGAAGTACGGAAACGGAAAGAACTTGAACTACAGATACTGACGGAAGCTATCCGTTGTTGGGAGGGAGAGGATATTAAAACACTTGGCAATGTGATTTACATGTCCCAGGTCATGATCCAGTGTGCTGGAAGTGAGGTAATGTCCTACTCATCTTCACTATTGGTCTGTCTTTCCATTCTGAATGAAATTAATTATAAACATTATGCAGCAGAAATAAACAGAATGCTTCAGAGATACTTATCCAGACTAAAATCTTCCTTTGCTGATTTAAGGCTTTTATTACAAAGCCTGAAATAAATTTCCTTGAAGATGGTGGTCTCATCTGTAATACTTACTGAAACGTAACAGAATATAGCAGTTATGAACATTGTTAAGATGATTTTGGAGGACTGTTTTCTAAGTGCATGATTAAACAGGGTTTTCTGTGAGTAGTTTTGTTACAAGACCATCTTGCATAGTAATTACAGCACATCTTAAATAACAAATTTTCAAGTTGTCTCTTTTAAGGTGTCTGAGGCACACTTTTGCCAAACTGTTTTGCACATTTTGCTTAAGTAGTAAATTTTGAAATACAGACTTGAGAACCAAGTGGTTTTGGAAAAAATAGAAGAATAGGAGACATTAGGAAGTTGGAAGTGACATGGCAAAGTCTGAGGTGATTTTTCTTTTAAAGAAATGAATCAACCCAACAAAACTCAGAAAAGGTTGTCCTACGTAATAATGTTAAAACACTCTTAAAAACGAGTACCAACAGAAAGGAAACGTTACAGAGATTATTAACATGTTTTTATTCTAAGTTGTTCCCCTGTAAAATTGAACTTGGTGGGGGCTTTTGAATTGCAACCTCATTCAGTCAGTTCCCTCCCTTAGAGCAAAGTGTTTATGGAACTGAATATTTTAAATATTCAGTAGAGCTGATAGTGCATCTTCTGCAGTCTTCTGTCTCTTCTTGTAGTCTTAAAATCAAACCAAAACACCACACCACCCCCCAATCATGAGCTAAACTGTCAAGTGTAATGGACTTCCAGACATTTCTGCATAGCATTACAAGTTTTTGACTAGATATGGAATAGCTTCATTTGTGCAAAGGCAATTAGTTTTGATTTTTCTTTTTAAAAATTATTTAGGCAGTTGTGTTTTCTGAAAAACGGATAAACCCACCGAAATTTGGTAAGGACTTGTATTGTTTTGCAAAGGTGCTTGAAATTGAGACAGTGGCTTTGTCAATGGATATGTGGTTTTGTCATTAAAATTAAAACATGATACTCTAGTGCTTCTTTCTTGGTTTGTTTGTCTATAGCAGTAGATCAAGAGTAAACCTCCTCCTTCCATAAAATACCCCCAAACCAAAACCACAAAGGACAACTTCATAAGCAAAACAAGCAAATTAAAATTGGAACAAAGTAATGAGTATTTTTGTTGCGAATATAGGCGCTATTTCTTTTCTTTTATATTCTTTTTCTACTTTGGGCCATAATCCAATATCTTTAAAAAACCTGATCTTTCCAATTTATGAGACCATAGCTTTGACATTACTGTGACAGCATCCATCTAGATTATATTAAGAATCCAATATATGATTTAGGTTTTGCTGAAGTTCGCAAAACAGTTGTTAGTGTATTAAGCAAGGTCAGTATTTCACCCAGACTGTAAAATTTCTGTTTTAAAATATTAGATTGGCTTCTCCAGGAGGAAGTATGGGCATATTTTATTAGTACTTTTCAAATAGAAAATAAAATTATTTTGGCCTTTTTAAAAAAAATTCCATGGAGAGTTAATTTTACCAGGAGCAAATATTTGTGGAGTAATTACAGATTTTTAAAGTTGATGGCAGTTTTTAATAATATAAAATGAAGTATGGAAGGGGCTTGTTTTGTTGTATTTACTTCCTTGTTTTCTTTTTTTTTTTTGGACAAGGAAAAGAATGAAAGGTATCTTCTTCTCTTCCCTAACATCTTGCTAATGTTGTCTGCCAGCCCAAGAATGAGTGGGTTTATCTATCAGGTAAAGTAATACATGTACATATGTGTATAAATGTATCGTGGTGTGGTTTTTTCCAAATTGTATTTGATAGGAAACTTGAAAGTATTATTAAACTTCTACATTTGTAAAGATAAAAGGTGATTTCTGCAATAAGCACTGGTCTTCTGTTTTATAAGATTCTGAGCTGGAAGCCCAGGATTTGATTTTTTTGCAGTTCTGACTGTCACCAAGGGGTGTTTATGCCGTATTAGTAGTAGCTAATGAGAGGAAGTATTAATAGCTTTAGGAACTAGGAATGTTCTCCATAGGAAAACAGTGCTGTTGGAGATGTTTGATAGTGCTCTTATCTACTACTTACTGAAATTACACATCACTCTTAAGTTTTCGTTGGTGTGAGTTAGGCTGTTATCTTTTTCTTTAGGCATGTTTACTTTAGTGTTTTACCTTTCAGTCAGCAGAGCACTTTTGCAATGAATCTTCTCGGGTTTTTCTGTTAAATGATCTTTGAGTCACAGTGTTGAAGTTGGTTTGGGACTTGCAGACAAGATTCCTTTTGGATGAAGTTGAACTGGAAGGCATGTTTCAGAAGTGTTCTGGATCTGCTAGTGGAGTCCTTAGCCCCAGCCCAGAGCTAGCCCAGTGTAACACCACCTGAAATAAATACAATGTGGCCTTCAGGCCCTTAGCACCAGGTGTTTCATTTGACAAATCCTCTGCTCACTCCTGGTAGATATAGTTTGAGTTCTCTACCAAGTTTCCTAGCTGAATGCTTGCACCTTTTTCCCCACTAAAGAAACAGAGCAACTCTGTTATAGTGCAGGAGGATCAGTGTCCATTGGGTTGGCTCCCCTGTAGCTCTAGGACACGTTTTGCAGAATCATTTGCATTTTGGATACATAGTTCCAAAGACCCCTGAAAGGTGAAGTTAAAGCAAGTGCACAGTCCATGTTTTCCTGAAATCTTTATAATACTCATCGAGTATTGCTGTGTGGTTTCCAGACATCACAGTAAAACACGAAAAGTAAGGGAAAACTGCAACAAAGTTCTAAAAGGAGCCAGAGATTTCACCTGCTATAAGTACTTCAGTAAATCAGGGTCTCAAGCAGTATGTTCCTCTCTCCTGAGCAGAGGAGAATTTTTTTAATAGCAATTAAACTCCAGAATTCAAGTTTGACGTCATATCTTACCTGCCATGGTAGTAACTGGGTTTGTCTGAGATAATGTTGCATTAGGTGGTTCAATCAGATAATCAAGTGTCTGTTAGCTTTGTGCTGCTCTTTAGAGTTTCTGGCCAGTGCTTTATCCCGACGTTGGTGGGAAAAGATGCTCAATAAGGCAGGTGAGCTCTGAATTCCAAATGGCACATCCAGAATTTCTGATGAAGGCAGATTCTTGTGAACTGGTTACAAAAGCAACTGACTGAAAATTTAATGTGTTAACAAATAAGCAATATGAAGTTAATCTGTCAGGCCTTATTTTGCTCTCCTGTTGTACTCCACTCTTATTTCTTTCTCCTCCCTCCCACCTTGTCCCCGAGGTGTGCAACATTGGTCAGTTAATAAGCCTTTTTCTGTGCACTTGTCTTCAGCTTCTATTCACTGTGGCCACTACCCCTTCTTAGTGTTCACCGTCCAACTCTCTGAATGCAAACCCCTTAATTTTCTCAATCTCTTGTGGTTTTCCCAACACTGAGAACTTCTCAGATTTTGGTAACTACATACGTATAGCAAGGTAAAATTACTTCATCATTGTTTATGTCTGAGACGGTGGCTCAGAGCTGTGTCTGGAGCATAATGTGGGCAGCCTGGACTTCTGAGATTCTTGCCTCAGAGCTGGGATATGGGTATGGACAGAAGATGGTGCAGCTTCCTCAGTCATTTCTGGTGAAATGATGCCACTGGAGGCTGCATCCTGTATTACACCCTCCCTGTATTTCCAAATATTCCAGTTGTCAACAGGCTTCAGGTTTTCTAGTTGATAGTGCCAATATCTGCCACATGAGCTCATGGAGAGAACTTTCAGCAGTGGTAAGTTGTAGTCACAAGGGGCACAGACCATACTTCACAGGAGGACTTCACTATTGTTTGTTGCAAGAAGGAGAATATAAATGGCTCACAAGTTCAGTTCCATTTTCTCTGTTTTCCTGACTTCGTACTTTTTCTCTTCATGTGGTTCAGGTGATCTTTGTTCTGTCACCAGTCTTTTGCATGGTGTATCCCCATATTCCTTTTCTACCTACATCAGCAGTTCTCACAACTCTTTCATTGTGGTTGTATGCTGCGTTATTCATGATTCAGCAAACATGGCAAAACAGAAGAGAGAATTTTAGGCTGCATTGTAGTGTCCAATGCCATCATGTTTCCTTCAGTGGGGAAGCTGTTGCAAGAAAAATCTTCCTTTCTCTTTAGCATCCTGGACTTAAGCATGCTCCGTGCATACAGAATATCAAGTGATTTTTAGTTTCCAAGCCTCTAGGAAACCTTTGTACGTTCTGCAGTCATTAAGAAGAAAGGAAAAAGAGAGTTGAATTTTTGCTTTTCCATCTATTGGAGCCAAAATTCCGCAGTACATAGCATTTGCACTTTTGCCAGCATGTGCTGAATACTGTTTCTGTGCAGGAGAATACAGGATCTGTCTTAAAGAGCTTTAATGAAAGTTGCATTTTTGGTAAAGCCTGTCATCCTGACAATATTCCGTCTTATTTATTCTTCTGTATTTCTAAAGGGTCAAAAAGTATCCTAAACTGACTTCTTTTCTGCCTTGACTGGGTTTAAAATGAGAGGTTATCTTCTACAACTTTAGATTTTTAAAGATGTTTTTACCTCTTTTGGGTTTTTCCCCAGATACTTGTGTGAGTGAATTTAGTGGGTTATTAGAGACATAAATCTTCAGTAAATAATTGGTGCATTTGTTTAGTGAAATCTTCCTTTCTAAATCTACTTGTACCAGAAACCTTATTTCAGTTTCAAATATGCTTAAAGATGAGTCACCATTGCCTCTAATCGTGTAATATAGATAACCCTGAAAGTCTTGGTTTCAAGAACCTGAGGCTATTGATGAGTGACCACTATTGCATTTGTAGAGATTTCATAGCTTTTGCATAGATATCAAACAGTCATTAGAGTCACAGGTGTTATTTGCAAAAGTTGAGCATGTTAAAAACATAACTTACAAGCTGTTTGTGTGTATTTTTAAATCCATCAGTGGGTGTGTTTGTCAATTTACTGTGTTTGTCTTTGTTCAGACCTTGAAGTTCATATTTTCTTCCTTTGGTTATGTATTTGTATGTTTTGCATTAACTTCGGTGTTTCTGCTTTGTTTTTTTTTTTTAGGGAAAACTGCCAATGACGGGAATGACTATCACGAAGCTAGAAGACAGTGAAAACCATAAAAATGCATTTGAAATATCAGGTATTGACCGTAAATGTTTGTGTTTACAGGTAGTGACACCAGGATACGCAGTTACTGTGTCTGAAAAGCTTTTTCGCTGTGAGGGTGATCAAGCACTGGCACAGGTTGCCTGAAGGGATCTCCATCCTTGGAGATACTCGAAAGCTGTCTGGCCACAGTCCTAGGCACCTAGCTCTAGTTGTCTGTGCTTGAGCAGGGAGGTGAATGACCTACTGAGGTCCCTTCCACCCTCAACCATCCTGTGCTTATACGAATTTTCTAAGACAGCTACCCAGAGCTGCACTCAAACTTCTTTTTACTGCTTGTCTTAAGCAGTTAACAAACTGTCTTTGTATGGGATTCATCCTCAGAATTCTGTATTTCATTGAATGGAGACAGTAGCCTTGGAGAAGATCAGTTACAATGAAGCAATTTGAAGTATGCTACTCACTGGAATAGAAGGAATTCCAGAGACTCTTGTAAGAGTTTTGAGCAAGAGTTTACTTCTAGAAAAGGTCCATCTCTTTCATGAGACCTTTAGCATCTCTAATGCTAATGGTGGTTGCCTGTTGTGCTTCCTTGGGGTAATTACTGTATGTTAAGTCATTTGTTTCAGCATATACCTTATATCCTTAGGCAACTGTGGGAACAGGGTTCATGCAGTGGAGCTTTGTACCTTCATTCATTTTCTGGATCAATTCTGCCTCCAGGCTGATTGTGTTGAAGTAAAATAGCTTTGACTTTCTGAAGTGTTTAGAAAATATCACAATCGCACATCAATGCTGTGAGGCAGAGGGGGAAAGCTATTGATTGTGCACGTTCTTCTGAGATAATAGCTATGAAGCTGACCTCAGATGAAGAATGTGATGGATTAATATGGAGTTAACTGCAGAAATTAGAGTGAGAAATTAAAATAATCTTTGTTTTCCCAAGTGATTTCTACCTCAGCTTTAATATTAGATTTGGACCGACTTTATACCCTTTTCCGAGAGAAAATAGGTGAACTGTATTTTGTAACTTTTTCTATATTGCAGCTTCCAGACTCAGGAGTGACAATTAAGGCTATGTGCTGGCTTTCCTGGGGAACCTGGAGAAGCATAAGGCTACTAGATGAGCCTGTCTCCTGCATGTACAATTTCTTGCCATTGAAGGCTGTGTTAAATTATTAGAGATGGGGGGAAAGAAGTAGAACAAGAACAAATACTTGGAGGAGATGTCTCTTACAATCTGGAAAAGTGAGATGCTGTTGTACTGAAAATACAGGTTAAAAGTTTTGCGTAGTACTTAGGGAATAATAGTGCTTTAGGAAATTACTGTCTTTATAATCATGTCACGTTAACTGAGTTGTTCTGTGGTTTCCTGCTCCTTCTGTTTTCCTAGGAAATATGATAGAAAGGATACTAGTGTCTTGTAACAACCAACAAGACTTGCATGAATGGGTGGATCACCTGCAGAAGCAAACCAAAGTCACTACTGTTGGGAATCCCACCATTAAACCTCACTCTGTGCCATCTCACACGGTAAGAAAGAGCTGCTGGATTGAACTGAGTGAGCAGTGTATGCAGAATTAGGTTATCTGGCAAATATGCCACCACATAAAGCGTTTATTTTTAACCACTAGTAATAAGGACTGAATGTTATGACTGTAGTTTAATGGTCAAAAGACCATTCTGGTTTTAATTGTGTGAATAAAGAACAAAATGCTTAGATCTTGGTGTAGTAGTTTAACAGTGTAGAAGAAAACTCAGTTACTTTTTCTATTTTGACCAAGTAATACACTACTATCTTTTAAGTATTCTTGGAACAGTACGTTTTAATTGATGATGTGTTTGACGGGTTATGGAGAAACAATTTCCATAAGTGCTTGTTTTTGGGTTTCCGTTTGAGTTGTTGGATATGAATGATTTTAAATTTATCTCTGTCCTTACTGGTGAGAGAAATGGGAGCAGGGCTGCTTATAGCTGTTCTTTCTTCATTGCATGCAGCATCTGTGGCAGACAATTAAAACTTCTCTAAACACCAGTTTTCCAGATAATAGCTTGAGGTAAAAGTTTTCAGAGGCCAACTGTAGTAAATAGAAGCACTAGATAGCATTTGAGATTATTTGAATGACTGAGGGAACTGGGGCTGTTTAGCCTAGAGAAGAGGAGGCTGAGAGAAAACCTCATCTCTGTTTACAACTACCCGAAAAAGAGGTTGTAGCAAAGTGGGTGTTGGTCTCTTCTCCCAAGTGACAGGTGATGAGGACGAGACATAATGGCCACAAGTTGCACCAAGGGAGGTTCAGACTAGGTATTAGGAGGTGGTTGAGTCAACATCCCTGGAGGTGTTTAAAAGTCAGGCAGATGAGGTGCTCAGGGATGTGGTTTAGTAGTGGATGGGTACGGTTGGACTCAATGATCTCAAAGGGCTTTTCCAAACAAGAGATTCTATGATTCTTTCACTAATCCTTGATGGTATGTCTTTATTACAATAATAAGCTTTCTTTCCCTTCCGATCTCCTTTGTGTCTTTAACAGCTTCCTTCCCATCCAGTAACACCCTCCAGCAAGCATTCAGACAGCAAGCCAATACCACTGACACCTGCGTACCACACTCTCCCACATCCATCGCATCATGGGACTCCACATACCACAATAAACTGGGGACCACTGGAACCTCCGAAAACCCCCAAGCCTTGGAGTCTGAGCTGCTTACGGCCCGCACCTCCCTTACGGCCTTCAGCAGCTCTGTGTTATAAAGAGGTGAGTTGTGACAGCCAAGAAATAGGACTGCGTAGCCAGTCTACAATAGGAAATCGAGCATTTGACAATTTTGTACATGTTCTCATATCGAGATGATTTAACAGACAATGTTGAATCAATGGTAATTTTCAGACAGAGATCTAGTCTTGCAGCTCAGAAAATACTAAGGCTTGTTAGGAGAGACTTCCCCTGTATCCTCCAAATGCTTCTACTTATTTCCACTCTTTATTCAGTTAGTATATAAGGATTTTTATCACTTTTTTTTAAACTAGCAATTTATCTGTTACGTTGATTATCCAGGCTTATTGCAAAGTAAATTATGTGCTAAGCACACTGCAAAGTATCTAGGGTAATGGATCCTATGGTACTGCAAAGTGCTGTATCAAATACCACACATCTGTGGTGGTATAATTGATTCTTGATTTCTTAGTGTTTACCACTGTTATTAGGTAACAACAGCAGACTTTTTTTTTTTAAGAAAGGTAACTGTCAAAATATATGTAATCTTTTTGTACTTAAAAGAAACTGGTTGCTAATGTTACTATTAGCAAAAAAAACCCTTAGATTTTTAAGATGCTGTTGTATTTTTTAATTAGCATATGTTATGACACAGAATTCTGTTCCAAGAGAAATGAAATGTGGTTTTAACCACAAGAAGATGGTGGAGGTAGGTTAATTTGGTCCTGCCACTGTATTTTGTGTGGTATTGTGAATAGTAGGGAAATGTTAGATGTACTTTGGAAGCCTGTGTAAGGTAAGTAGGATAGTACTGGATGCTCTGTGGCTTGGTGATGTCTCCTATTTCACTCTGTCATGCATTCTCATGATACTAATTTAGTGTGAAGCAACAGGGCCCAGAAAGATTCGTGCAGTTACACCTAAGAATACTTTATCCTGCAAGCGTGAGATGTTAGCAGAAAATGTATTTTGCAGGCATTTAAATTGCAGTTTCCTGAAAACTGTAGTGTAAACCCTGTGTCCCAGTGTAGTTTCGCTCTGTGGGTTTTTTTGTGGTGGCTGTATGTGTCCATTTTTTTTCTTTTGTTTTATCCCTTAAACCACACGGAAAAAGTGATAGGTGATCTGCAGTTGGAATTTAGATTTAGTTTCTTCAAGACATTCTTGTATTTGCCTCTACTGTGCTTATTTTGTAATTTTAAGTTAAATTCCTTTCATGTTTACATGTGTGGGGCACTAATTTCTTCAGTTTTGTAAACATGAGTCATCTTTAGTGTTTAACATACAATGATATTCGAAACCTATCTTCATCATCTTTGGTTTGTCCTGCTCATTCACCTGTTTACTTTCTTGTTCTGTGTTTTTATAGAGGATGTCTTGTATCCTTAAGGTAAGGGGTAGACCAGTATATTCCTTCTGTTCCTGTAGCTTAGCATTGTTCCTCTAAATTAGCATGACCACATTTTGAACAGAAATGCTGTATTTGTTGCTGTATTTTTTTTTTTTTTTGCTGTAGAGTTTTGTAAAAACAGACCTAAACACTTACAAGTGTTGGCTTTGAAGACTATACTACCTGCTAAGCTTCCTTGTTAGGTATTTTTTCTGCCTGCTTCTAAGTAGAGAGGGGAAATGGGCTATCTCTTCAAAAGTTAAGGGAAAAAAGCCCTTTGTTCACATACGCTCTGCCTCTTCTCTTCCTTCTAGCTCACAGATAGCCTGCATGTTTTTGCAGTGTCTTTTCTATGTATTTTTGTTACTAGAACAGATAAAATATATGACTTGGTGTATAGCTGGAGGAAGGGTAGAGAGGAAATCAGCCAGAAGAGGCCAAAAAAGTGCCAAAAATATTAGTGAACTGAATTTTGTGCTGTTAAAAATAGGAAGTTTAGCTTTTCTACTATATTTCAGAAGTTTAACTTCTAAGAAGCATACAGAAGTTAGTAACTGAAATCTTTTATCTTCCCTATACAGGATCTCAGTAAAAGCCCTAAAACCATGAAAAAGCTGCTTCCCAAACGCAAGCCAGAACGGAAGCCATCAGATGAAGAGTTTGCACTCAGAAAAAGTAAGAGACTTGAACAAATCGCTGCATAACAACAAATGTTGGGAATTAACATCAGTTTAAATTCTGTGACAGTTAGATGTACAGTGTAAGCAAGTCATGTGGTTTCCTCTCTCCTGTCAGCGGGAGAGGGTGTGTATCACCAGAGGATGGTTTGTTTTATTCATCTTATGTGCTTATGTCACGATGGTATTAGTTGTTCACTAGAGCCTTACTATTGACTACAGTGGCTGTAAGCTTGTGAAATTCTTATTTCTGTCGGAAATAGAAGGAAGTGAGGTTGCCATGTAAAACTCGTTAAGGTAAACCTGTCTTTTAATACCATAAAAAACAATTTCAAGATACTATCCCGTTTCTGCAGAATACTTAGTAGCTGTGTTCTCAAATTGATCCTGGTAGGAGCTTCTGCTGAGCTGAATGTTGGAACGCTGGGTATAGCTGCTGGTTCAAAGACTAGAGCTTCGATGGTTACTCTTACTAAGATCCAACAGTCTGCTCTCATCTCCTAGAAATAAGGTCTAATGTCTGTGTCCAAATAAATTGCAGAGCTTTGGACTGTTTGGAATGTGGAAAATGAGAGATTGATGAATGTATAGAGAAACAGAAGGGTCAAAATCTGAATGTTGGGATAATTTAGGGTGGAGGGAACATTAATGTTATCAAGCAGGCATAATATTCATCTAGTTGTCCGTGTCATTCCAATTCTTCATTAGAAATCTGTGGGAATGGATAATCTAAATCCAGTTACCTGTATCAATTAAAAAGAGGGTATTTATTCTGAAGGCCAGATTCTTTTTCTGCAACTTCTGCTTCTCTGTGTCTGTCCTTTGCTCATAGGCTTTTTAAGGTAGAGACTGTACCTTGAGCGTTCAATGTGTGAACTGTTATATATATTGTCTCTTACTGGCTTATGTAGCGTTAGAGGGAGAAGGCTTTTTCTCAGGGCGCTGTTGGTTTGTCTAAGGTGGAGGTCCTTTTGAGTGTGCTGTTAATTTCTTATGATCCATGGATGTGCATGTGGACGTTTTAGTTCAGGATGTTTTATCCTTGCAGGAAGGTGTCTGTTTAAGAAAAATTGAAGTATTGCAGTAGAGTATCATTTTGAATGGTGGAGAATGGAGTTTCAGTAGCTGTAATGGCAGCGGTAAAGCTATCAACTTGCATATTTAGAAATCATTAAAGAACACACTGAGATAAGAGTTCTGTTTTGGGGGAAGGAGGGGCTCTGTAGCTTGCAAATATATTGTTTCACTGCTGATTAATACCTTTCAGTATTTTATTTGTAGGAGAGCTTTCAATAAAAGGGATTCATGATGGCTTTAAGTCAGTGTTACTTACAGAAATACGTACTGATTCTTGGTGTTTATCCTTCCCCTCACGTTGTGTTGGTAATTAGAAGCTGCTGTTACATGTTGGTTGCTCTTTTGTCTTTTCCAGCTTCTGGAAATTTAAAGGTTTTACACTGAGGAACTTCATTTGAAATTAAAGCTTATTGATAAATAGGTTTAGGTTTTATTACTTACCTTCTCTGGAATCCCAGGGATTTGAGAACTACTATGACAAATTATCAAAGAAACAGAAACAAGGTATTTCAACTGAGTGCCCTCACAGAACTCACCAGAAGTGAAATATTTGCCCTGCTACTGTAATAATATGGTGCTACATTCTAACCACAATGAAATCCAATTGTTTTTCCTGCCTTGAAAGAAAAATGACCTGGACTTCAGAGTACCTGTGTTTCCTGAGCTGTGAGGAAACTATAGCACGTCAAGATAAGTTTTTCAGCTGTTAGCTTGTCACCTGATCCTGACATTTGGACAGTTGACTTTGTTCTGGTGATAATAAATCACAAAAACTAACAGGATGCGTTGTCTGACAGACTACTACTATATTTTGATGGTGAAGACAGTTCAGATTAATGCAGTAGAAAATCTTCAAAACTGGCTTTTTCCTTAAGCTTTGGGAAAGGAAAACAGGAAAACAGAGTTCAATTTGATTTAACTTCACTCTGTTGCAAGTAAACAATTTGATAGCATTATTACGGAATTCCAGAAGGAGAAGATTTGTTGTGGAGCATTACCTTTAGGGAAAGCCTGTCATGTTAAGCTTCAGCAGTTAGATTTTATTTAGTGATGCTGTTTATACTTCAAAGTCCAAGAAGTTTAATTACACCACTTGTCACTATCACTGGAGTATATCTGTGAAATATTTCCTACTGTCCTCTGGACTGAAATTGTGCTGACATTTATATGATGTTAATTCTGAGTTTAATTTTCAGTAGTGTGCTGTTGAAAAGGGTAAACCTGGTACGAATACAAAGCCCCAAAGTTTCCAAGATTTCTTTTCTCTGAATTAATGTTATGTTCCTTGATTTCTTTGATTAAATAGTAAGATAATATATATAGAACAACCGTGTATAGCTTTTCTTAGTTTAATGGCTGTTTGGTCTATAACCAGAGTGATCACACTTCAGAACATGTTCTGTGCAACTTCAGATGCTCAGAAAAGTCCTTGAATGTGTGGGTCATTATTCTGACTTCAGTTTTCCTCCCAATCATTTAAAGATAGTATTCTGTCTTTTTAAAGAGTTACTTTTGCTCATTGCAGTTTGATTTTTCAAAATGGGACTATTAAGAGAATTTTAAAGAGTCGATTAGGTTGCACTTTGGTTTCAACTAAAATGTAGTGATTTAGAGGGGGTTTCTGTATTAAGAAACGTGGCCATTTTTAAAACTTATTTTTTCCATTGATTCTAGGTACAGCTGCTTTAGAAGAAGATGCTCAAATTCTTAAAGTCATTGAAGCATATTGCACAAGTGCCAAAACACGTCAAACGCTAAATTCAAGTAAGTTAGAAAGTACTGAAATGGTTAACTAAACCCCAAATTAAGTAATTTGCAAAAGAGAAGACAATGTTCTCAGGCCTTTGCAAGTAGCAAGCTGGATCTGGAAGAAATAATGACCTTTTTCTGGCTTAATATCAGTGCCAAATGTTTAAGTATTGGATGCCAAGGACCATGGTTAGAGACTAATTCTTTCAGTATTTAAAAACAAACAAACCAAAACCCCAAAGTGACTACTTGTCATGGTTTAAAATCACACAAAATCTTCACCAATGAATGAATGGTGCCTGAACTGAATATGGCAGTTGATCCATATGTTTTTGATAAATTTCAAGAAGCTGGTAAGTAGTGAGGAGGAATGAAGAAGTAGTCATAATTTTGTAAGAGTGTACTTCTGTTTTGTTCTGTTCAACAAAGGGTTCTGCTATAGATAAGTAACCTAGATCTATAAAAAATTTTCTTTTATTGCCACTAGTTGTTTTTAATATGAATTACAAATTTTAATCCCGTCTCATAATTTCAGGAGAAATTGTTCTCGGATCTGTTTGTTGCTTAAAGCCATTTTTAGTTTCTCAGATCAATACCTAGCTTATTGAAAGCCTGTAACGTGCCTCTGGGGTCCTACTTCATTTAATCCAAATCAAGGTTGCCGTGTGGAGTTCCTCTGTATTGTAAGTAAGACGTGACACAAAGCAGGGGAGTCCACCAGCATGTGTTCCATTTACACAAGGAAGGAGAAAATGCTGTTGCGTTTGTTCCAGTTTGCACAGTTTTTGCACTGTTGAATACCAATTTAATTTGGAGATCCTTGGAACACAGTATAATGATCTTGAAGTATTTGGCTGGTTTTGCTGTTGTCAGGAACTAGAAGAGTGGACATTATAACTTCTTGTCCACCAAAGCTGTTTACGCTTGCGGTATTAATCACTGTTACTGCTGCTCACAGTGCTCTGGGCCTGTTTTGCTTCCAAGCAAAAGCACTTTATGCTCACAGTTGAGAAGTTCCAAAATGCAGTTGCAAACTTAGCTAATGGATTTTTTTCACAATATGCTTGTCTCGTATTAATCTGGGAGAAAAGTCTAGCTGGTTTCTATGAATATGTACTTTAAAATGGGAATACGGCCCTTCTATTACACTATAGAAACTTTTGAAGTAACAGCAAAACCTTAATTTTAATTTTTCTGTCTTGATGAACCGTAGGTCTCCAAGATGATAAAATTAGCTACTATTACATCACTTTTTATTAATACTGATCTATTTTGTAGCCCTACAGTCATTACAGTAGTGTTTAATTGGATAGAAAGAAATTAATGTGTTAAAAATTCTGTATATATACTGTTGTTCCAAACAAAATTAAATGAGATAGTTGCTGTTTAAATGTTTTGACTGTGATCTTTTGATTATTTTCAAGCATAACATGACAAGAAATGGTTAGGGAAATGTTTGCACTTGCACAGTACTCTGTGTGCGCAGATATAAAATGGTTATTTTTTTTTTGCTTTTTTGCCTATTTTTTTCCTTTCTATGTATATTTAAGAAATATACATAGTGGCGTGGGTATCATTGCATACATCAGAAGTCAGCAGCTTTTATTTGCTCTTAATTTCAACAAGAAACAGATTTTTTTATTGATCGAGCACACGGCTGCTTTGTTCGAAAAGAGTAGTGTTGTCATCTAAGGCTTCAGAAGATCCATTTGTAGACTGGAATTGGAAATGGGGGGAAAAAACAATCATGCTGGAATTGCTTCTGTGGGAGCAATAGTTAGTGTAAAAGAACAGAATGAAGGAGTTACCTGTCATCTGTGAAATATGTCCTTTTTTAACATAATCCTTTCTTACCTCTATGTTACTATTCTGCCTGTTCCTCATAGCACTCACTTGGCAATTCTTCTACCTGCACCTTAATCCAAAGCCCAAGGGGTGCTGCTTTTGGCAGTGACAATTTAGGAGAGATATGACACCAGTGCAAACTTTTTTCAGTTGTTTGTGTGAAGAAGATGTGGAATTTAATTTGGGAAGCAGATGCAAATAAAAGATGCAATAGAAATGTTTCACTTACTCCTGCTTCTTATATACTGAGCTTACTTTTTCTCCTTTTGCAATAATGCAAAATATCATTAGCTCTGTTTGACCAACTACCCTAGACATCTGAGAAGTATTTAGTTTGGAAGATGATACAGATAGAGTTGTATAAGGGGTTGGAATGGACCAGACTGGTACCTTTTGTCTGTGTTTTTTCTGTGAGTTAATTTACTACATGGTTAAACAAATACTAAGGGGTACAGGCACAGAAAAGCTGTACTTGGACAGTCCCCTTGAGTGGGTGCAAGATGTTGCTGCTGATTTAGAAACTCCGCAGCCCTGTTCTGCATGAGAACCTTTGCTTTTTCCCCTGCATTTTCCTCTTTACAGTGATGACACAAGCACTTCTGTGGCTGTGTTGTGAGCTGGTGGGGAAATTACCTGCTCGAAAAAAGAATTTATGTAGGGGTTAATCTTCATCTGAAACTGTTCCCTGACCTGGTTCACCAAGCAGCTGTACAAATGATTGTGTCATTGCAAGGGAGGGAAAGAATGGAGGTACAGACGTGTGGTGGGGAGGGGGCTGTTGCTTTTCACATCAGCGCTGGATCATGCCGGCTTACTGTGTTTATTGCTCTGTCCCCAATCAAATCCCCCCCAGACCAGAACTGACTCCATGCTTCAAAAGAATATAATTCCCTTTTCCGAAAAAAGAAATCCTACCTTCTAACAAGATGTTGGCTATTCAAAATTCTCAACTGATGATGCCTAGAAGCTTAAAAACCGCTTTGAAAATTGTATGTTAACAGTTCAAACGTTATTACGTACTGAGTGTAATTTATACCTAAACCCCAAACAAATTAAAAAAAGAAAAAGAAAGAAAAAGCGTTGGTGCCTTTTTAACAATATTTTCTCTTTTCCTTCTCTTCCCATCACCTTTTTGCTTTTATTTCATGTGTTTGGTTGTGGCTATTCCTTACGTTCTCCTCCTCATCCCACCTCTGCCTATCCACATCCACCATTTCATTTCACCTATACATCCTTAGCATGGCAAGGCACTGACCTGATGCATAATCACGTCTTGGCTGATGATGACCAATCAAGTCTAGACTCCTTGGGTCGTCGCAGTAGTCTTTCTCGTTTGGAGCCTTCAGACCTCTCAGAAGACTCTGACTATGACAGTATATGGACAGCCCATAGTTACAGAATGGGGTCTACATCTCGTAAGAGCTGTTGCTCATATATCTCTCACCAGAACTAATGCACTTCTGAGCTTTTTCTTAACAAATGCTTGTTGTATCACAGCCTGCTTTTCTTAGATGTTTTCTTGCTGTTCCTTGTCTCTTTAATGTGGTATTTTAACAACTTCTGAGGGAGCTTCTGAAACTTCAGTTATACCTGGTGGAAGGCTCTATTGCCAATTCAATACACGTACAAAGAAGTCATTCTAAGAAGTTTATATCCTGTTAAGGATGGTATTGAGGGTTTTTTTAACTGACAGATGTTTATTTGTAGCTCTGAATGTTTTTGTTTGGTTTTTTTTGACTTGGTCAGTGTAGCAACAGGTCCTTTCTTTTCTTTTTTTATTTTGGATACAGCACACTTTTGTATTTTGTACTGAAACCATACTGGTTTGTGAGCTGAGTGCCAGTGATATGGAAATACCTTAGGTGCTAGCGGTTGGATTTTCTGTTATTACTAACAAGAAACAAAGCTGACATAGTAAGAAAAATGCATCTTAAATAAGCAGTAAAAGAACTGTAAAGTCATTCAGATATCACGTATTGGCCAATTTGTTTGGAAGAGCATTTGCTAATCCATATTTTTTTCTGGTTTTATACTGCTGTCTTTTCCTCATTGCTTAGATCCTTATATGAAGGACCACACTGCTCTCTCCCCTGCACCCTGAGCCTGGCAGTTGTCATTAAAACTAAGCAGTCCCTGCTCATTACAAGTAGTGTTTTGATAATCTCATGTTACCTGTGGTCATACTGTCACTTTACTGTATGCAGTAGCGTGGCAGAAAGCAGGGTCTAGACCCTTCTTCTTGAAAAGACGAGATGGAAATTGTTCCCCAATGGAGGCTCAAGTGTTCAGCATCTGAAATTCTAGGTACAACTGCAATCACACTGACTTGTTTGAAGTTCTGAATAATAGAATGCTTGGCTTTTTGGTTGTACTGTTTGGAGCATGTCCGTGACAGATTTTATTGTGTCTTGTAACTTCTCTCACGAGCAGGTTTGTTTTCAGCAGCAGCTCTCAGTTGTGTTGGCTTTTCAGAGAATTGTCACATGCTGTGCACAGCTGAAGGTCTCAAACCTGAGCCTGGGGCTGTGCTGGGGTGAAGTGCCTGTGTTCTGTCTTGTAGATAATGTAATTTGCATCAAAACAAAAATGACATGTTTTCTAAATCTTTGTTAGCATTAGGGAAAAGCATGTGATACAAGGACAGAAACAGTTCTTATTTTCACCACGGTCCCCAGATGCAATTCTTTTTCCCCCTTTTCAAGTAAGCATGTTATCCAGGTATTATTCTGTGAATAATTCAGAATAATCATAGTGCAATTAACTGCTGCCTGGAAACCTTACCACACTGTTTAAAAGATAATCGATACCTTTCTGCAGGTTACATAATCAGAAAGTCAGTAATTGCTAGACGTGCGTGATTCCAGAAGGTGGTCAGTATGGACGAGCTATTTCAGAGTGTTTCACACATGCAGATTTGCATTCAGTCTTGTTTGATCACCTGCTTTATCCTTTCACTGTTGTTGGCATTCAAAAATGTGACTAACAAAAGCAGTAGTGCTCACAGAGGAGAGTTTTCAGGAGTCCATTTTACAACTAGTCATATATTAACGTAATGACCAGGAACTTGTGTATGTTGAACTTTTTCAAAGTGGAGGAGTGTTGCTTGGAAAAATAAGTATGTGTGCTCCATACCATTCCACAGCGCATTTGTAACCCACTTCACTCCCCTCTTCCTTTTGGTTTTTTGTTTGTTTGGTTGTTTTTTTTAACATATATGGAAAATATGGATTGGGGATTTTTTTTCTGTTTCTTAAGCTGTGGTGTTCTAGTTGAATAACGTTCTCTGCATTGGAAAAATGATAATTCCTTTCTGTGTTTCATGTTACATAGTGTAAATATGAGTTTGAAATACAGTTGTTGCACTTGAACTTTCCTTATCACACAATGTTTTATTATCCAGATCTGAAGATTTTATTGACTTTCTATGCACCAAAGCTTTGACAGTTTACCACCATTGATTATTGTAGCATTTAAGTCATTAACTATTATCATAATTATGATCTCTCATATTAACATCACCACACATTTAAAGTCATTCTGTCTTCAGTGTTACAGGCCATAAGCTATTGTGAACTGATCAGGAGTATTAATGCAATGTGCTTAAAAAAAAAAAGAAAGCAAATGTGGAAATGGTGGTATTCAGTCCAAAGGTTCAGTGTTTCTATTCTTGTGGAACTTTAGTCATGGTAATAACAGTACCTTATGTTTATGCAATTCTGTAAATTATATGTGTACAGTTACAAATACACTGGAAGGATCGAGAATCTGAATTAGAAGGTAGGTTCAAGCCATTGTCAGCCCCTCTTCACATGGCTTATGCAGTGTTTCCATAAATTAGTATTTGCCGTAAATTGAAACAAACCAATATTGATTGGGTGTTTTGCATAATCTTGCCAAAACACAGTAATGTGTATATAGTGACGTAAAACATAGAAAAAATAATATATATTGTGCATTTAATTGTGAATGGGAGAAGCCACCTTTAGTAGGTGACTGCCTTTTGAAAATTCAAAATTGATGTATATCTGAATGTTGCATTGTACTGTACAGTATGCATATTGTTTGTGGTTGCATATATCAAGTGTTTTGTTTTATATAAAAAGGACATCTGTTATGTACAGTTGAAATAAATTCTGCATTTGCTAGACTGTGACTTTAATATTTAATTATTACACAGGGGGAAAGGACAGCATGACTTCTAAGTTAACACTTAATTCCCTCTTCTCTCCATGCTTCCTTTCTCTCCCTCCCTTTTTCCTGGAGGAATCAAATGAAGTGAAAGCTTTTTTGACAAAAGTGTGTAATCTTTGTTTAATGTAGTTGACAACTACAGGAAATTCAGTGTAACATGAAGCATGTATCCTTCTGTATCCTCTTTTTTTACAACATGACTATTCAGAGATGTTACAAACCATAGAATGTTCTTCTGTTGCCTCCCTCTCCCCTTAATTTATTTTATTTTCTTCTTTTTCAATTTTTGAATTGGTGTATTCTCCATAAAAGCATGGGCTGAATTATTGAAACAATCTAAAACATACTTATGCAGGTCCTGTTACCAGAGAGAAATTTTATGAATATGATATTGGTTTCTATATTTTCAAGAATTTTTCCTCTTTAAAACTGGAGTTATCTTTTAGTGTTTCTACTTAAAAGATGCTCGTATTTGAGTGAATTTAAATAAAACAATAACCTAATATATGTACTAAAATGTTTGCATCAGAATAAATGAAGTAATTACCTACTTCTATTAAAAGCTCATAACATCTGTTTTTCTATGATTGTAGCTATTCTAGTTTTAGCCCTGTAGTCCTCTGGTTGGAAGCTTTTTGTATTGGTTAGTGAATTATAGAAAGTTAAATGGGATACCTCTTTCCAAATATTTTCTTAGAAATACCCTGCTTTTTCAGATGTCTGTCTTTCAAGCTCTTCATTCCGTTTCTATAGAACTAACACTTACGTATGGAATTGTATGTTTGAGTCCACTGTAATTATTTTCATTTTGCTTCTCAGAATATTTTGCTGTAAACTGCATGAATCCGTCATGAGTTGTGGGGTTTTTTTTTCCTATTTATGTATCATTATTAGTTAAAAAAACCAACCCACAGCTTCATGCTATAGTTCTTGTCATTCTCAAGAATGTGCAAAAAGATGGTGTGTTTTATACAGTGGACTTGAGTTTGGCCTGTTTTTTTCGATTCTGGTTAGTTGTTATCTGTAGAAGATATTAAAGGATTCCCTTTTGACTTTGGCAGATCTGTAGCATGAAGGATTTTTTTCCAGTGCTTTAATCTCAACGCACACAGAGTCTGGGAACATGATTTTTAGTATTCTTCTTATTAGGACCTCATCAAAGATTCATTGAGAAAGAGAAGGTTAATTTGAGAGGTCTGCACATCTACTTTAACATCTTCAATAACATCTTCAATATAACTATTGCAATGAAGCACTGAATGTTTTAAATGGCAAGTAATTCTTTTTTTGTCTAACCTTTGCTTCTCCAGGAAATTGACACATCTGTACGTACTGGTGGTTAATTGTATATGCACGTATTTGTTTTTCAGTGGCAAGTCAGACCTCTGTCTTTGAAACTCAAGCAGATAATTTCAAAGAGCTTCTTAGCTTATGAAGTGAGCCTAGTAAAATTGGTGAAAAATGAAGTTGTATATTTACCAATACTGTTTCTAATTTTTTTACCTTTATTGTGCCTTGTTCCCCTCTTTACCCCTCCTACTCACAATAAAGGTATGAAAAAAATGAATAAAATAGCAATACCTAAAAGATGTGCAACAGAATAATTGCTGATGGCTTGAAATTATGTTGTGCGGTTTTTTAGAATTAACCACCATCACCATGGGTCTAAAGTGTGTTGGTTAAATTGGAACCCTTAAAGCCTCTGGGAGAAGGCAAACTTTTTATAGAGTATCATTGTGATAGTACCTAGGTTGAGCTTTCTCTTCCAAATGGCCAGCTGGAGGAAGGAATACCATTCTTGATTGACTGTGGAGAGCTAAGGCCCTGAGGTTTGCTACTTTAAGTGGTGTGAATACCCACTCCATTTCATTACTGGCTTAAATGGTTCCTGGACAGACAAGGTCTGTGAACACAGATGGAGACTTAAATTGAAAAGGTATCTGAAGTTCACACCACTTCCTTTCCTCCTGTCTGATGTCATAAGATCTGCGCAGAAGTTCTGGACTCTCTTTGGATGTGTCTGCTGAAAGATTCAGAACAAAGGACCAGACCGATTACCAGTACAGCTCCTTCTGAAGCCTAGCTTCTATCAGGAACCAGCACAGTACCACATCAACTAGTTTTTAAGATGAAAATGTTCCCTTTGGGAGGAGAGTGAATAAAAATCTGGGACATGCAGTTATGCTTGTAAAGAGACATCACTGAGAAACTCTGTGACATCCAATCTGCACTCCGTTTTCTTCCTGCTTTGGTGTTACGACTGTATTCCAGGCCTAGAAGTGACACTGTACCAGTTTCACATGGGTATAAACTGAACTTATGTCATGAAGTCTTTCAGCCACATAAATATCTAAACAGGTTTCACCTTTCCTTTTTTCCACAAATGCTCAGAACTGCTTGCTGGTGTGGCTGATCAATTAGACTGGGATGTGAAACAGACACTGGAAAGAAAGAAAAGCAGGGAGCTGTTACCCACAGGCCTGTTCTTGTATCTCAGGTGCTGCACCACCTTACATAGTGGTTTTTGCTAAGGTCTCTAGCCCTGGGCTGAATGGCAGGTGGTCTGTGTTGTTCCTTGCTTTGCTCTGGAGTCTAAATTGGCTAAGCCTATGATTTAGAGAATGGCATTGGCCAAAAGCAGTGTAATTCTTTGTTTTCCATCCTAGAGCTGGAAGATAGTAATGCTGAATAGATAACTTTATTTTCTTGGTGAAACTTAATTGATGAAAACTTGGTTGAATCTTGATCGTAGTAGTTAGTTTTTCTGTCTTAAATATGCAGCAAACTTTTAAACAGTAAGGTTATTTTTCCAAGACCCTGGATTTAGGAGTTCCCCATTGAGAAGTCGTCAGCCTTAGCGTTTGTTAGCTAATCTTGAAATAACTGTCTAGGTTTGCAAAACATCCTTTCTTCTCCTATCCACCATACTTCCTTTAGTACCCTGGGAAAAAAGGGAAAAGAATACAAAATGAAACCCTCTTTTCTAAAGTTTTCTAAAGCTTTTTTTCCTCCATCTTCTTTTTTTCTTAAACTAGTACTTTTGATTGTATTGTCTCAAAGTGATTTAGGGCCAGAGTTCTTGGGAGACTAATTTAAGCATTGTCTTGTGGACTATTTGGAATGAGACTGAGTAGTGCCTCTTAATTTAAAATTCTGCGTGAAACCTGAATGTTTAGGATTGGGACAAGACAGATATAGTGAACTTGAAGTGACTTGTTTCTCCTGCACTACTTCATGAAAATGTGGAATAAGTCTCAAAAGCGGTGCTGACGATTGTCTAAGTTGCAGCAACTTCTGGACTGTCCTTTTAGTACAAATCTGCATGAGATACCCACTGTGCTGCAACACGGCCCTCTCCATGTCCTGAAGCTGTAGCTTGTAAACTTTTCTGGAGAGAAATGGTTATGTAGAGAATAGCTGTGGAAAACCTGGTGGAGGCACAAGGTGCAATTTAGGGAATATTGCTGAGTGCCAGCGATGAGGTGACTCTGCTTGAAGTTCATTCTAGACCCATAATAGCTGGAAAATGTGTCTTAAAGAAGAAAAGCAGGACAGTGAAGTAGCTTTATTTTGCCTTTAGAACTTGACGCGCCAAGTCTGATGTTACTGTGCATGTACTGATTTGATGACAGTCCATTGTTGCACGATAGATGGATTCTGTGTTTTTTACCTTCAATAAGCCAGTGCTTCTGGGGTTTAGAAAAAAGATCCACAACAAACTACCCAAATAAACTCTCAAAAAAAGCAAACCAAGATAAAGGAAAAGGGTTCTGTTTTGGTTTGTTTTTTTTTTTTGCAAACTCTAAGAGCAGTGAGGGTTCTGAAATACAAG
The DNA here is from genome assembly GCA_033558185.1 of Dromococcyx pavoninus. NCBI lineage: Eukaryota > Metazoa > Chordata > Aves > Cuculiformes > Neomorphidae > Dromococcyx > Dromococcyx pavoninus. The sequence goes on along the minus strand of JAUMJL010000668.1, from coordinate 1,053,279 downwards.
TAAGGTTGCATGACTGAGGGTATTGAAGCAGTGAAGGCAAGGGTGAAACTTCTGGTGTCCTGAATTCCACAGTAGTTAATGTTTGGTGGCACAGGAAGGTCAGTGTTCATAGCAACAGTTTGGAATCATGTAAGTGTATGTACTGTGTGGTTTCCTTGTGCATATAATGTTGGTGAACATTTTGCTTTTAATGAAACTGCATTCTGTGTCTCAGTATTAAGTGTTTACTGTGCTATGCTGTGCGTACATATATGTCTACATCAGCATATCTTTGTTTCACATACATGTGTATCTATAACTGTACAGCTGGGACATTTTTTAAGATGTCTGCTCCATGTTATTTCTGCTTTGCAAGGACTCATATTACTCTGACCAGACAAAGACAACTGGATGCAGCTCTGTACAGAGATAAATGTAATGCGCTGCTCTGTTTGGTTCCAGGGAGTCATGGCTGAGGAACGGATGGCATTTCTCTCCCTTTGGTCACTGTCTCCCTCAGTGTGTGCTGGGCTGAGGTGTTCCACATTGCTACAGAGACCTAAAAATACAATGGTCTGGTAGCAGCTGCTGCCAACTAATTCCTAGAATAACATTTAGCTTGGTATTCTGTTATAGCTCGTTGTCTATTAAAGCAGAGCAGTAACTAATTAACTGAAATAAACATAAGACAACTTCTTAGAATTAAAGATTCACAGCACTAAAGGGAAATGTCCTTGAGCTCCTTACAGAGTTTGGATGTGCTTGTTTTATAGGTTGTTCTTTCAATGGAAAGTAAGTGGGACTGAAAGAGTATTAACCCTTAAATATTTCTTCACTCTGTAAGATGAAGGACTTACAGCTTTCAAGGATGAGATTCTGTTCTCAGATCTACAGTTACCTTTATTCCATAAAATTTTGACCATCATCATCATGTACTGATACATTAGGGCTTTACTGTCAGCTTAAGGAAACAGTTTTCTCCATTAAAGGACGTTTGTCATCGTTTGCTGAAGTTAAATAGCTGAAGTTAAATAGCCTAACATGTACTGCAAAACTATGGTTATTGTTCAGAACTCCAGACTGCAGCTGTTAGGGAAGTTAGTATTTTTCAATGAGCTTTATTTCTTTCATTTTTTGTATGTTTAGATTATATGTTTTATCATGAGCTGTAAAAGAAAAGCACTGTTATCACAGAGCAGCTGTTCAGCAAGAGCTGACTGTTTTCTCCTGACAAGCATATGCCCTGTAGTACCTAGTTATCAGTTCAAATTGTACTAATGATATTCCTATTTACTGAAAGTTCATTACAACTAATTGGTAGGTGATTGTACCTTGTTTGTCCGAAGTGATATCTTGATTCAAATATGCAACACTTTTAATGCTTATTTGCTGTGTTTGAATTTTGAACAAATACTTAGCAATTTATTTACAGACTTTTTTTAAAAGAGCTTGTCATTTGTTGCAGCCTAATTAAATGTTTCTAGAATTCATACTTCATGTATGAATGGATGCACATCTCTGAGCTGTTGATTTTTCTATTCAGAGCTAGTTTTTAGAGTCAATATATTAACTTGATCTTACAAATTGTGATGATGGTGGAAAATGTTTTGAAGAAGTTGAAATGTTTTGAGCTTTTATTGTCAAACCATTAAGTGATTTTAAAAATGTATTAAATATGAAATATGTATTTTATTTGGTAGGCATTTCTTATAGGATTAAAAGAGGATCTGTCAGTGTATTTGTATATATACGTGAGCACAAACACAACTGTTTTTTTAGTGTTTTGAGGGAAAGGATTTTCAGCTGCTTTTTTCCTTCCATCACTGTATCATTTAATACCACTGTTCTGCTTGTTATGGATAGAGTAATGGGTTTAGACTGGAATTATTTCTTGGATTTGTATCAGTGTGAGATCAGAATCTGTCCTTGAGGCTTTAAATCACTGTTACTTAAATATATTTAACTCTTTCTGAGTCAGCTATGGTGAATTTGTATAGCTTCTGCTGATATTTGAACATGCACTGTTCATCAGATGATGTAGCATCCCCATCGATTACACAGGAGTTATGTCAGTGACAGGATAGAAACATCAGACGATTTTTTGTTGTTGTAAGGCTGTGGTTTCAAATGTAAAAAATGTGTCACTATCTTGCGTGCGGAGGGAAGGGAGAAGTGGAAGTAATATACCTTGGTCGTGGAAATGTATCATGCAGCGAATGAAATAATGATCTTTAAAATGCCCTGCGATGTTGGCGAGTTGCTTATTTCGTAATCTATTTTCATCACAGGTTCCCGTAAAGAATCAGCTCCTCAAGTGCTGCTTCCAGAAGAAGAAAAAATTATTGTAGAAGAAACTAAAAGTAATGGTCAGACTGTTATAGAAGAGAAGTAAGAGAACATTTAATGAATGGTGGATTAAACCAGTAAACTTTACACTCCTCTTTCTCCTCCCATGTCCCATTATAGTAGTGTGCGTATGGTGTACTTGTGGTAGAGAATAGAGCTCTTTGGAGTATGCTGCCAGTCCTTTAAATGCAGTTGGCCTTCATTTAAATACTAGTAGTCACTGGTTTCCTTATTTATATTATGCAGCTTATTCCTTCTGTGCCGAGAATTGGTTGTTTCTCTTGTAAATAATTTTCCAAGCGCTGAAGGATTTCAGTATTAAATTGGTGCCATCTTTCTAGTTAGTATGTGGTGTCGTTCCGTTTTTGTAGTAAGATGTATGTTGGAAATGAAATATCGTTCTATTACAGAAGTCTGTAATGTAGAAACCAGCATAGGTCCATATGAGCTTGACAGGTGTGTGCTGTCACAGAAGCTGGTAATGGGTCCTTGTCCTGAATATAAATCAGGATAAGAGACTTCTTTTTTAAACACAACTTTGAAATTAGCTTTTAGCTTTGTTTTTTTTTAAATGTACTTCATTTAAAGGTTTTGTCTAATAATAGATTTAGATGTGTATTTCTGAAAACTGTTGTAACAGATTATCTTTTTTTCATTTTAGAAGCCTTGTTGACACAGTATATGCATTAAAGGATGAAGTACAGGAGTTAAGACAGGTTAGTAACTTGCTGTATTTATAGCAGCATGGAGAATGAAAAGATGGAAAGCTTATTGTGAAAATAAATATGGCTTGTAAGTTGATTGATGGGAGTTAACTTGAATTTTGGACTAGATTAACTTTTAAAGTAAGCCACCAATTAGACAAAACCCACCCTCTTTTGTGATTCTCATCAGTCTGTAGAGCATCAACTTTTGAGAATAGTGTTAAGTATTCTCTTTCTGAGGTGACTTCCTAAGCTGTTTCTTTTTGTGTGTGTGTTACAACTTGTGAAGTATTTAATATCGAAAGCATTAAGCAAATTCAGTACTACTCTGTCACCAGCAAAATAAGCTTACAGAGACTGTGAAATAGTATTTGCTCTTTAATGTACAACTTTAGTGTATAAATGTCTGGGTATATTTAGGCCTTTGTTAACAGTCTTTCAGTAAACTGAACACTTCTTGCAAATCAGTTCTTAAACCCCCTTATTTGCAGAGATGAGAGTCCTTTTCAGTGTCTGTCATGTGACCTTTTTAAATGAGGACTTCAGGTTACCTTAGGGTGCTGCTTTGTCCCATGGGGAAATTGTGCAAGATCTCACCTGAGTTGCTGGTATGGAAGCTGCAGCTGATGTATTAAGTGTCCAAAATGAGGTGTTTAAAAACATTTTTCTTGTCAGGATGCAGATTATTGAACTGTGTTAATGCTGCTGTGCACGTACTCATTGCTTAATGTGTGGGTGAAAAAGTATTGAATTATGCTTGCTCTCCAATGTGTGAATTTGCTAACTGGCCTTAACAGTTCTGACTCATGAAGCTGGAAAACTCTCCTGTATTAATGTAAAATAGATTTGTATTCAAGTTACTTTAGGTTTTGGGCTATAAATGTGAATCTGAATTCTTTTCCCATCTGTTAGCGTGCCCTGTACTTCTAAGGATGTCATACATGTTCCTTGAAATAGGACAGTTGATGTCTTAAATTCTGCCATTCTTAACATATAAAGAGCGTTTACTCCAGGTCTTAGGCAAATTTGTCAATATTTTTAAAAATACAACTCGCATAATACAAGCAGCAGTAATAACCCACTGATATTTTTGTCATCTGGCTGCTTTTGCATAAAGGATGAATGTGCTGCCTCACTGAGGCCCCACAGACCTCTGTGTGACCCTAAACAGTCACCTTCTCCTGAACTTCAAGCAACAGAACTCTTTTCTGATGCCTTTCCAAATAGATGATCTTTCCAGAATCTCACATCTTCCAAAGGCCTACTAAAGCCTGAGTTCATTCTCTTGCAAGCACTTACTGGTCTGCTGCTGTGATGTTGCCAGCTAGAGAAGTGACAGACATAATCCCTGAGCTGGGAAGGTCCCAAGTGATCAAGGGCTTTATGGATGAAGGCTCTCTGGGAGAATATAGTGCAGCAGGTGGTGTAGATCCCAGATGGCTGGATGGAGCAACTTACCAAGCAAAGCTGGATCCCTCCCAAGTTGCAGCTTCCGTGGGTTATTCATAGCTATTGCTCCACAGCACTGTACTTGATTAGTACAGCCCTGAACTGGCAGTAAATAAATAAATGAATGAAAATGAGAAGAAATTGAGTCTGTACCTGCAAAAGAAGAAAGGAATTTCAGATTTTCTCAACAGACTTGAGGAGGGAATGGAGTTAAGGAGGTGGCAGGTGTTGATCCCATTATGTTTCTAGAAATGTCTATAAATGGGAGTCCAGTGGGACCTCTGGATTGCAGACCTGTGTTTGTTAAACACCCATAGACTTGTTGCCTGGGCCTTAATATAATGTTGTATTCTGGTTACTTCCCTGCTGTTGCCAGCATCACCTTGGCCTGTACAGGATAAAACAATGTAAAGCATTACTGTGATTTGGTCATTGGCTTCCTTACAGTCCTGTTGTTCGTGGTATTTCTAATATTACCTGGTAGAGCTAAAGATTGAGAAGTGACTCCCTTATTAATGCAGGTGCAGAGTGGTGATGTTCCTTGAAATTCAGGCTCCTCTTAAAACTGGTGATAGTCATCTGTCTCGTTTAAAATTTAGTCACAGAACACTTTCCAGAGAACATAATGGTTTTCGAGATACTTCTTTCAACTGTTTACTTTCCTAATGAAGCAATTTAATTTGCATTAAGTTTTAATAAGCTTTTCTGAGATTGTGAAGCTAGTTATACTCACAGGAGGCTCTTAGAGGGGATATTTATTCTACTTATTGCTCCGATTTCCTTCTCTATTAACAATAACTATATTCTACTCTTCATTGATCAGATTTGAGCAGAATAATTCAAGATTATTTGCCATCTGTTACTAGCACTTACATTATAAAGGATCCCTAAGTATAAATAGGAAATAACTGAGTTCCATTTGGTGGATTTTGTTGCATTGTGTGAAGTAACCATGTGTAACTTGTGTGATTTTAATAGGAGGCTTTGCTTTTGAACATCTAATAGCAGTCTTACTGAGAAGAGCCTTCAGAATTTGTAATTGACAGTGTATGTATTGCCCCCTGCCTGGAAGTGTTCAGGGCCAGGTTGTATGGGGCCTTGAGCAACCTGGTCTAGTGGGAGGTGTCCCTGCCCGTGGCACGGGGGATTGGAACTGGATGATCTTTAAGACCTCTTCCAACCTACACCGTTATGTGATTCTGTGTGAGGTCAGAAAAAATCTGTTTTAAAAAAAACCCAACCAAACAAAAAAGAAAACACATATTTCTGTCTCTATTACAGGATAACAAAAAGATGAAGAAATCATTAGAAGAAGAGCACAGAGCTCGCAAGGACTTGGAGAAGCTTGTTAGAAAAGTTCTAAAGAATATGAATGATCCGTCTTGGGATGAAACCAACTTATAACTATTTTTTTTTTCCTTTTTCTTTCTATTGAAAGACCAGTTGTAAAACTGAGCTGGGAAGCCTTCTGACATTAGTCAGTGTTGCATCAAGAGCACTACAAAACAGGATTTAACTGGATCTAGTGATTTCTTGCTCTGAACACATAGAAACAGTTAAGCCATTTACTGAAGCAATCTGTACTTTTAAGTGTGGAGACTGTGGATCCTGAACTCTACTAAACTTAATTTGTTTGCATCTAAATTACCTCATTTTGCAGAAAGTGCAGCACCTGACTAAAAGTCCATGTTTTTCAGTGGCTTTTTAATTAAATATATATTTTTCTTGTAAATATCTGTAATTTTGAATGCATATGTGATTGATGTATCAGGGCTGATATGTTATTTTTTCTCTTGTTGTTATAATGGTCACAAGTGTTAGAAATGACGGCAGTACTGTCTTACCTGAGAAAGGTCGGAGTTCTTCGTGGCTGTTTATGGATTTGTTCCAAATTACCTACTCACCACACATGCAAAGTTAAAAATCTATTTTTCCCTATTGACCACTGTATTTAAATCCTTCACTCTTATTTGTGTCTGTACATACATTTTTAAACAGTTTACACTTCTTTAAGAACAGTATTAAAATACGGAGAACAGTTTATTGACAGTAGGAACAATTTTTAACACTAATGCCCACGATTTACATTCATGTACACTTGTTTGGCAGACTAATCTGTTGTGCTTTGGCCACCAAAAGACTGATGTACTTGCCTGCTTTTTATGACTGATTTTTTTTAGGTGTTTATGTACTACATTTTCTATTGTTGTGCTTAAACATACAGCTGGCTGATAATTTAATAGATCATACAGTTTGATAAAGCAAAAAAAAATTAGTCTAATCCAGAATTTTGTGAATAAATCGTTGCTATTTATATTTTATGGTCACAACAATTAAATTTTAGCCAACCTTTGTGCTTAATGCACATGGGTTAGGCCAGGTGTCATTCAGAGCTTTGTTTATATACCACTATATAAGACTGTCCGAATTCGCAGACTGTGGAAGCAGTCGTTCCTTTCCCACCCTGTTTTCTTAGTGTGTTGCTGGTTTCTGTCATACTAGGATTTAAATGGAAACAAATCTAGAAATAAGATATTTTTATTCATACTCTAAGTCATAATTTGCACTGCTGACAGATTTGAATAGTCATAAATGAACATTTATTCCCTAGTCTGATAGGTGCAAACACTGCAGTTCATTCTTGTATTTAAAATAGGAGATGCTACATCACTGCAAATGGGAAGCTTCGGTTGGAGCACTTAAAATAGTAAGCCCATTAAAGCTCACTGTGTTTCATTGATTTCAGCAAACTTTGAATCAAACTCTAGATGGTGCAGTTTTCTTAGGGGGTTTTCTTCAGTCGACAGTCAGAAGTGCAAGTATAGCATAGACTTGAGTTGCACCTCTTGTCATCCTGATTTTCTCATGTCCTTTAACTCCTTTTAAATTTAATGCAAATGTTTGAGCGAATTTTTATATGAACTTTAATGAGTTAGTTGTAGCCAGGATGGTTAGGGTGGAAAGAATTGTCACGCACATTTTGAGTCTAATGAAAACCTACTTTTAAAGCTGTCCACTTTTCTCAACCAAGAACAGCTTTTTTTTAAATAGGAAAGAATGTCGATGATTATGTACTTGGGAAACAATTCTGTGGGAATGGATACTTAAGAATCTGAGTAAAGAGTTGTCCGATTGAAAAAGCTGAATATATTTGAAGGTATTTTAATTTATGTTCCCACAATTTAAAAATGTCTTTCTTTAATTCTAAGGGAGGAGAATCGATAAGAAAACTAAAAATGTCTGCAGCATCAGAATTACATCTATTCACAGAATTTTATGATTATTCTTGATACCAAATTCTTTACCTGTTTGTGGTTGCACAAAAATGTGGACTGACATTTATAATTCTCTTCATATTTAGAAAATACTCTTGCTAAAGTGATACTAAACCCTGCGAATTCATAGAATCTTGGCTAAATTTAGATTTGGGAATGCCGATAGAATTAGAATTTTGCTAACACTTTTACTTTATGACATTCAGGCTGTTTTCAGAACGAATTCCAATTTTCAATTGAGTATATGTGAAAGGACATTCCAGAGGAAGAATTCTAAAAGGAAAATGTGACTCTTAGCAGTCATTAGGAAACTTTAACTCAGGAACAACTTCCATCATAGCATTATTTACATTCTGTTGTAAAGAGTGACGTTGCTATGTAAATTTGCTGACTCTTAGTACCTATGATAATTATCATTTCTGACAGTACCCCTACACTGACATCTAATGAACATGCCTTAAACACTGGGATTAAGCAGTTGTTAAATAAGACCAGGACTTAGAGACTGATTTTATTCAAGGTGGATTGGGATGACTAATTTTTACAGTTTAAGATAAAATTTAAAAAAAATAATTAAAAAAAAGGAAAACCCACCTAGTATGATAGGTAGCTTTTGTCTCTAGTGCAGAGAGTGAGCTTCAGCCTTTTGGGAACCAAGGAGTATCTGAACTTTTTTCTTTGACAATTTCTTATACTGTATATAGATTGTAAATTTTACCATGGACCTTCTGAATTGTTGGAAACTTTATATAAGCATGGATTAACGGGGCACTGTTTATTTAACCTATTAAAGGGTTATTTCTTTGCTCTCATCATTTAGGGATGAGGAGATGAAGCCATTTCTTATCCTGTAGATGTGAAGCACTTTCAGTTCTGAACTGTCCAAAATGTAGCATAACATTTCTCTGTACTTACTGATGTATGCGTGTTCGTCTCACCATGTCATGGCATCTTAAAGATTAAACAACTGACCGCCTTTGTATAAACCTTCTTAATGCCAATCATTTAGGGAATTTAGAGTGTCTGTTTACTGTGTCTGTGGAGAACTCGAGTTTAGTTTAGACATCACAATAATATCCTGGTATCGACTACTAAAGTGTTTATGCTACATTGTTGTAATTAAACTATGATTTTTTTCCCCTTACCCTATGAAGTGTTACATTTCATCTAATACATGGGCTATGACAGTACGAAGGAAAATGGCTTTAACTTTTTTTTTTGCCTCATATAAATAACCTGTTTAATAGTTGATATACTGTATTGAAGGGGGTCTTTTCATCGTCTTTTATGATAGCAAATTGATGCCTGGAAACCAAAACAAAGCCAGGATTGTTTAGAGCAGTGAGAAGGAGGCTCATAACTGTCTTGCACAGAGGAATTTTCATTTTGGCAACCTGACGTGCTAGAGGATGCAGGAGGGAAGGTAATGAAAGGGAAGAAAGCAAGAAACATTTGAAAATCAAATCCGTGCAGAAAGAAAGTTAAGTACTTGTCTACCTGCAAGATTTAAATGAATAGAACCAAAATTTTTGCTGCGTATTATAGAGACTTCACTTAGCTGATGAAATGGAGGGAGGGGTGATTTTTATGGTAGGAACATCATTGGTATTGTTTTGTGCAGGATGATAGGATGGGTGATGAGAAGTATAGGGAGTAATTTGAAAAGAGAGGTATTTGGAAGGATTAATAACTGAGCTTAGATGAAATAATACTTTTTTTTGGCTTATGAGGGATGTTTAAAAAGAACAGAGGACTTGTTATAACTTTAGTCAGAAGAAATCTCATCTTTTCCAAATTTTCCCTTGGTTCATCATTGTAAAGACAGGGTTTTTTCCTGCAATTTGAAATCGTAATTTACTTTTCACATTAAGTGTTTTGGGGATTTTCTTTTTGGATTTGTCTTACTGTAGCAGATTTGCCTTGGCTGACTGTCAGGCTCCCAGCCAGCTGCTCTCTTACTCCTCCTCAACAGTAAGATGGAAAAGCTTGTAGGTTGAGATAAAGACAGGGAGATGATTTAGCAAGTACGTTGACGTGCAAAGCAAACTTGACTTGGGGAAAATTAATTTCTTGCTAATTAAAAATGTAGTTGTAGGGTGAGAACCAAAGGCAAAATCTAAACCACCTTCCTCCCCATTTCCTTCTCCGGGCTCAACTTTACTCCTTCATTCCTGATGCTCCTGTCTTCCCCCCTGCCCCAAGTGGTACAAAGGGATGGGGAATGGGAGGTTGCACTCTGTCCATAATAGTTCCTCACTAGTGCTCATTTCTCCTTGTGCTTTTTCTTGTTCTGATGTGGGTCCTCTCCATGGGCTGCAGTTCTTCAGAATAAACCTGCTCCAACATAGGTTCCACATGAACCTGCTCCGGTGCATGCTTTCAAAGGGCTGCAGCCTCCTTCAGGACACCTACTGCTGCATCGGGACCCCCACATGGGTCCTCCTGATATCCTGTGGATATCTGCTCTGGTTTTGGTCCTCTGCTGGCTGCAGGGGAACAGCTTTTCTGCACAGGGTGCAGGGGAGCCTACACCAGCATTTGGAGCACCTCATCCCTCTCCTCTGACCTGGATCTTCATGAAGTTATTTCTCTCAGTTTTTCCTCACTACTGCAGTCTTAAATATGCTCTTCCTGGCCTTTCCTCACAGCAGTCACTCTACAGTCCCCTGCTGCCAGGGCCTGAGCATGTAAACAGTACCTTTATTAACAGGAGTGAGTGGGTTCACTGGGTTCAGGAAAGCTCCCTAGGTCCTCTAATATAAACCTTAAATAACCATTAAATCTTTAAGCATTACCTTAAATAACGCTGTTTGCCTAAGATGGGCAACTCTGCCTGCAAACCTAGAACACTAGGAAGAAGTGAGAAGGGTTAGCAAGGCAGATGTGAGAGAGAGGGAACTCTTAGACTGATGGGATCAAAAAATGTTTCCTCCCTCACCTTGTCAGATTTCAAATTTCTTGCTCTTTCCTTAACTGACAATTATTTTTCTCAATCATCTACAGAATTTCTCCAAATCATAATGTAAGTTATGTACAACAGTTGAAATCCATCATCTTTACTTCACTATTGCTTATGAAAAGCATTTTCGCTGTTATTATGCCACCTGCTATTTCTGTTTTATAATTATTGCCAGGTGGTTTTCAGTACCCACCCAGAAGCACTCACAATGTTTTCCAAAGGTGTGGTCTGCTTTGACAACTAGAGAAAACATACATTGTCAATGTCTTCAGTAGTTTGGGAGGTGGAAGGAGGGGGACGATGGCTAGATGAGCAATGGGAAAGGTCTAAGGGGAAAGGTACAGAATTGGTTTGGAACTGATAATGAGAAGGAAATGAACTGGCCACATTGGCCACTCTTCCTTCAGGTAGTGCTGAACCTGTAGCTGAAGAAGTTGGTATTGCAGACTAGGTTGGTAGAATAAGCAGATAAGAGATAGCTTGTATCCTACTACCAGCTCAGCACAAACTGATTTGTCCGCTCATAGCACAATGGGTTTCTGAGGAAATGGTCTAAATAGATCTTGAGACGCTTTTCATTCCATATGAAATTTGTGTTTTGGAGAGAGACAAAAATTTGAGACAAATTTGCTCTGCAAGGCATGTTTCATAATCTGGAAAAGTGATGTAGGTTTGCCATGTTTCACCTTGTGTGCTCTGCATTCAAACTTTCTCTTTACTTCATGTGAATCAAGTATCATATTAGAATGGGAACTGAGTCTGGATTTGGCACTTAATTAGCTTCCTGAGCTTTTCATTAGTTTGAGTGACTGCCCTCAAGACACCATTCAAGCCCAAATCTAATTTTTGTGTTGTTAGAAAGAAACGAGAGCTACAGTTCAGTGAGTGACTGTGGATGGTAACAACTGTGTTGCTATTTACATAGTGTAGACCTTAGCAGCCCAAAATTTGTTTAGACACTTCCATTAGTTTCTGAATGTTCCCTCCGATTTTGTTCCCTTCCTCTGCTGAATGTGCACAGGCTCTCCTTTATGCATGGCAGAGCTTACTTCTGTGCTTTTACCCCAAGACAGTCTTGAATCTGTCCTATCCCCATTTACCTGACTGTTCCACATACATCTGCAGGCATATCCGCTGGCTTTTCAATTGCCGCAGCACTGCTAACAAGCACGGGCAGTTAAAGCTCGGTGCACATCTCTTGAGTCTTCTGACTGTCCTCTGCATAAGCAGTGAGTCTGATCTTGAAAATGGTTTTAGGCTGACATCTAAGAGGCAATGGAGACTTTGATACAGTGAGGAAGGTTTTGCCTCTTGCGACACACCAGACTCAGGAATGTGGTCTGATGTATGGGACACCCAGGATATCACAGAATCAAAGAATATCACAAATTGGAAGGGAGCCATAAGGATGACTGAGACCAGCTTCCTGCACCTTGCAGGGTGATGCTCTTAGTCATGTAGTTCAGATGTTTCTTGAACTCTGATATGTTTGATGCCAGAATCACTGCCCTGGGGAGCCTGTTCCATTGACCGACCGCCCTCTCAGTAATGAAGCTTTTGCTAGAGTCCCATCTGATGTTACACGTAGGTCTAGTGAGATTACCTGAACAAATTTTTTTTTTTAGCTGGTGTATTGCTCAGGTTTTCTTTGACATCTCTTGCCTGTTAATCAGCCTATGATAGCTCTGTGTTTGCTGTAGATGTACATGAGTGATACAGAAATAACATGTTTTTACAGTATTTTTCCAGCAGGGGACTGTGTTAGCTTCTGCTTTGTCAGAAACCTACTCACATTTGTACTTTTGTATGCTTTTGTAACCATTGGAGTTAGCTTTTTGTATATTTTGGAGCTGCTTTTTAAGCTCTAGGAAGTACAGTCTGTTTAACCTTTTGTCCTGCAGAACAAAAGGAGAAGGTCACAGTTGAAAGTCTTCATGCAGGATTTGACCTAACTGTGTGTATGGGATTTGTATGGTTTGTTTAGCACTTCCCCATGGCACATGTGACTTAGCCAAGTGTCGGTATGTTCAGCATCACAAGGGCTCTTTCAGCACAATGCAATGTGAAGGTAACACAGGATCAGGTTTATTGTGAGGCAAAACTTATCAAAGGCTACGGTCACCAGCTCATTTAATCTCAGGTATTACTATAAGGCAGGCAGAATTTCAGAGGAACTGAGAAACATCCACTGTTACAGGACTGATCTTATTAGTTTCCACAAGAAATCTCCATTCTAAGACTGGGATTGTGCAATGCCCGCTTCATCCATTTAACTGTCTCATTACTATGTACTGTATTCTGCTGGAAATTTAAGATACAAGACTGTATCTTTACAGTGGGAAGGGGAGAGAGCCATCTGCTCTTTCCTGGTGCATTGTGTATGTCTAAATGGTAGTAGCAGGTCCCCTTGGATTACCGGGGCTTCATGCTATTGCCCATCCCTGTCTTCCAGCTTAAGGCACCAGGTACTCCAAGGACATCTGGTCTTAATATTAAAGACTGAGACAAAGAAGGCATTAAATTACTTCTACCTTTTCCTCATCCTTTGTCAATGTGTTTTCTCCCACATCCAATAGTGGATGGAGAGTCTCTTTAGCCCTCCTTTTGTTGCTACTGTATTTATACAAACCTTTTAATTGTCTTTTACTGTAGTAGCCACACTAAGATCTAGTTGGGTTTTGGCCTTCTCATTTTCTCCCTGCATAACCTCACAACATCTTTGTAGTCCTCCTGAGTTGCCTGTCCCTTCTTCCAAAGGTCATAATCTGTCTTTTTCGTCCCGAGTTCCAGCCAAAGCTGTCCCTACAGCCAGGCCCATCTTCTTCCCTACTCGCCCTTCTTTCAGCGCATGGGAACAGCCCACTCCTGCACTCTTAAGATTCCCTTCTTGAAAAATGTGCAGTCTTCCTGGACTCCTTTGACTTTTAGGTTTACCTCCCAAGGGACTCTGTGAACCAGTCTCCTGTACAGGCCGAAGTCTGCCCTCTGGAAGCCTGAGGCAGCAGTTCTGCTGACCCCCCTCCTTACATCTCTGAGAACTGAAAATTCTATCATTTCATGATCACTGTGCCAAAGAGCCTCCAGCTATCGTTATAAGCCATGAGTTCTTCTCTGTTCACAAACATGTCCAGCAGGGTGACTTCTCTAGTTGGCTCGCTCACCAGCTGTGTCAGGAAGTCATCTGCCACACTCTAGAAACCTCCTGGATTGTTTTCACTCTGCTGTATCGTATTTCTAGCAGACATCCGGCAGGTTGAAGTCATCCATGAGAAAAACAGATTTTTGAGACTTCTCCCAGTGCCTGTTCTCAGGCACTTCTCTGATTTCTAACACTTCAGTAACCCTTGCATCTTTACTGCCGCATGGATCTCCATCCCCTACCACCACTGAGATGGTTAAGGTGCTGTGCGCGTTAACACAGAGATATTTCAAATATGCTCCAGTGCACTCAGCTTATCATAGAGCAGATCGAAGAACCTCTCTAGCGCACTGTCCCTCAAACACTGCTATGCCACCCTGTGGCTTATCCCTGGCATGCCTGGTTTTATTCCTTTCCCTCTTCAAATCTAATTTAAAACTCTTTCAATGATCCTTTTCTCCCTTTGGGAAGGGTGTCACCAGCAGGCCTGGTGTTGTGTAGACAGACCCATGTTCAAAAACCCCCAAATTCTGCCAGTGACACCAGTCATGGAGGCAGGTATTGATCAACTGGATCTTACTGTTCCAGTCATTTGGGGTTAGCTGTCCCGGCTGTGTCTCAGGTTCTTGTGCATCCCCAGCCTACTCACCGGTGAGGTGGTGTGAGAAACAGAAAAGACCCTGACTGTGTAAGAACTGCTCAGCTGTAACTAAAAGACCCTGTATTATCAATGTCTTTTTCCATCACAGATCCAAACCATAGGCCCATACTCATTACTGTGAAGAAAATATACTCCATCCCAGCCAAAATCAACACAAACATGACAAACAAATAAGGCTTATGGAACACCACACCAAACTAATTAATCTTTAAAATAAGAGCCTCAGTATAAGAGGCTCTGTACTGTAAGGAGAGTGTATGATTTGATGAATAATCCTGTATAATGCATTTTTCAGTATAGGCAAATTTGTGGAAAAAGAAAACTAGATCCAGAGGACTGTCATATATATGTCTAGAACAAGCACAACCCTAATAGAAGCCATGCAGAGCCATGATGTGAGGGTACAGACTGGGGGAATGGGAGGTCTGCTCGCCCTTCTCTCATTTATATTTATCCTAATGTCATGTTGTTTGTATTCAAAGAAGACAGTGAATTGTGGGTTTTGTACTGACAGCTGAGAGCATTAAACCAGAATGAACTCTCAAATACAGATGAATTTGGTTTTGGATACCTGCATCCTCCGAAGTGCAATTTACCTATGGCTCTGCAAGTGCTTGCAGTTGAGAGGTGGATGTTCAGTAACCAGAGTAGGAATTACTTAATTTCACTACAGAATGCGTGGGAGCAGTAGTGCGAAGAGCAGCAGCCCGTAAAGAAGGTGTAAATTAAGGACAGCTTACAGAGTAAAAGTAAAACAAAGAAACATCTTAGGAACTTTAATGTGAATCCCCAAGGAATGGAGAACAAGCTGCCACTAGCAGGGTTTTCTGAACTTGATGTGAGAGAAGCAGATACTCAGAGCAATCAAAGCATCAGTCAGGAATCGCAGAGCAGCATGCTTGGGGGAAATCTGTACTGGTGCCTTCAAATTAAATGCATAAGGCATTAAGGAACTCCAGACTCCAGGGAGGCCTCTTCCCATCCATCTCATCCATCTTCTTCCCCCAAATCTGATAAAATCCCACTTGTCGTGCTACAACAGTGGGTTTAACATGCTTCGCTGAAGAAATTGTGTGCTCTGCTTTTTATGGCGGTTTCCTACTGATTTTTACGCCTCTTTGAAAGAAGAGAAAAGCCTGCTGTGTGCCGGGGGACTTTCACGTGGTGGGTTTTTTGCCTCTTTTTTTTTTTTTTTCCTTCAGCTGATGAAAGCTGACAAGCCGGGGAGCTGCAGGGTCAGCATCAGCGGTGGAGCGGCTCCTCCTGCTGGCAGTTGTCTCCGGGACCGGAGCACACAACACTCCCGGGCCTCTTGGGCTGTGAGTTGACGTCTTTTCCCACAGGCTTTTGTTTTGCCGTCGTCTTTGGTTTTGTTTCGTGTGTGTAGTCTTCCTCCCCTCAACCCAAGTAAATTATGTGGGACTGCTCACCTGAGGGAATGGCAGGAAGATGCGTGAGGAGAAGTTTAGGTTAGATATTAGGAAAAGGTTCTTCACTGAGGGGGTGGTGGAGCACTGGAACAGCTCCCCAGGGAAGCAGTCAAGGCGCCAAGGCTGACAATACTCAAGAAGCAGTAGGACGATGCCCTCAGACACACGGTGTGAATGTTGGGGTTATCCTATGCAGGGACAGGAGCTGGACTCGATAATCCTTTCCAACTCAGGACATTTTATGATTCCTACTACTTGTCTGTACCAGGCTGCTTAGCTCCGTGCTTAGCTCGGTGTCTCACTGGTACAGTTCATGGTAGGATTCAGGGCAGCGTTAGGGGATATGCTTCAGGGGAGAGCAGGACAGATGTTCATTTTGGTATGTTAAGGCAAATCCTGGCTCTGGTGCATTGAGAAACATGTGCTTCTATTTGGTACTTGGGAAGTTACCTGTGCATTATTTGGATCCTGCATTATTTACATACCAACAGGAGGATTTTTTTCTTAATCTCACTGAATGCAGTAGCAACCAAGGAAATGAAGGCATTAAAAAGGACTGTTCCTAAAAATCTCCCAAATAATCCTTTCTCTTAGGACCTCAGTTACTGTTGTTGTGGCATTTTCTTCATTTCCCTCTGCTTGCCTTCTTGTGGATTAACACAAGAGCTTTCTGGCTGGAAGCTCAGCCTCACACAGCTGCTTGTCATTCCTCCCCTGGAGGGGATGGGAGAGAGAATAGGAAAGGTAAAAGTGAGAAAATCTATGGGTTAAGATAAAGACAATAGATAAATAATAGATTAATAGATAAAGCAAAATCTGCATGTGTAAGCAAAGCAAAATAAGGAATTCACTCACTACTTCCCATCGGCAGGCAGATATTCAACCATCTCCAGGAAAGCAGGGCTCCATCAAGAGTAGCAGTTTCTTGGGAAGACAAATGGCATCACTCCAAACGTGCTCCCTTCCTCCTTCTCCCCCCAGCTTTTATTGGTGAGCTCATATGATATGGGATAATCCCCTGGTTATTTGGGGTCAGCTGTCCCAGCTGTGTTCTCTCCTATCTCCTTGCGTGCTTCCAGCCTACTCACTGGTGGGGCACTCTGAGAAACAGAAAAGGCCTTAACATTGTGTAAGCACTGCTCAGCGGTCTCAGTGCTTTGTCAGTGCTGTTTTCATCACAAAGCCTAACACAACACTATGAGCTACTGTGAAGAGAATTAACTTGATTCCAGCCAAAGGCAGTACAGCCTCCAGATACTTCACAGGTTTGCAGGCACCATATCTTGCCAGATCCAACCTCCTCCATGTTCAGAATCAATTTTCAGTGGAAAATTCTTTTATTGTTCCCTAGTGCTTGATAAGTTTGTGGTGAGTTCTGTCATCATAGCTGTCACTTTCTCAAAAAGAGGATTCTAATCACTTCCTACAGTTAGCATCAACGCAGGATAGCTGTAGTGTAACAACTGGTGCTGGAAACTACTGAAAGGTTTTGTCCTGAGTTGGAACGGGGACTTGGAACAACCTTCCAGTGTTTGTAGTGAAGGGCAGAAAACCTGAACCTATATTAAAAAGAATAAAATATCCGTTCAGGCCACAGGTCCTGTTTCTGTTCAAGGAGGTTTAAGGATTCGAATCCTACTGGACCTTCAGAAAATTTCCCCACTGGCCAGGACAAAGATGAATATCAAGCATGTTGCACTTATAATTCCTAATGTTTTTTTCTTTTAATTAGCTTTCTTGCTTAGATTTTCCTTTAAACCCATACCAAATATATCACACACTTACTTAGACTGGGATGCCAGATGTTTTCTTTTTAAAGAGGTGTTAAGTGGGCCTGTGCTGTTTTACCACAGTAACTAAATTTCAGAGCGTATAGGCCTGTATTTTAATTAGAGATGTGACTGTAGCACAGAGGAACAAGCCTGAGCTTGACTACCTCATCATCTCTGCCGGAGCACTGATGGTTGGATTAGCTAAAGCAGTATGGGCTTTGGTATGGGCTAGGTACGTGAACAAAACTATTCAGGCTGGGAGGGACTTCAGGAGGTCTCTAGTCCAGCCTCCTGCTCAGAGCAGGATCAGTTCTGAGTTCAGACCTGTTTGTTCAGGGCTTTTTCCATCTGGGTCTTGAAAACCCTCAAGGATGGAAAACCAACCTGAGGACACAGTGGGCTTGAACTGCTGGTGATGCTGAAGGAGCTTTACTCAAAACAGCTGGATTACAGGTAGGCTTGGGCAGGTCTCCAAGGCTGCAGTGTGGCTGGCATGGGTCCTAGCTTAAATAATGACATGGTACTCTCTGCAGTCAACTAGTTTTGCTTTACTAATGTGCTTCACGCTAAGCATCAGGGTATGTACTCCTCTGCCACTATCACATTCTGTACTGCAGCATAAAAGTCCTCTGAGATGGTGGTACAGTACAATGCCTGTGCTTCTGTACTATATATATAATTTTTAAATGTGTATGAGACAGGGTTAATGGGAACTGTTTTGAAGCTTTCTTTGAGAATTACAGTACCACTGACTGCTGAAATGGGAAGAAATCTTCCCCTTTCTTCACAGCAGTTAAAGGGGAGGCAAGCATGTAGCTCATGCTTCTGGTTCTGGACCACAAACACCTCCTAAGGTGCAGCTGCCAAAGGGCTTCTGTTGAGAAAAAAAAATGCTTTTTAAACTTTGACTTATTATTGTTTGTGCTCCATTATTATTAGCTCTTCATCTGAGATGTCTCTCCTACTGTGGGTTCAGCATGCTCTTTTCTGTTGCAGGCAGTGTCTTGTGTGAGCTCCTCGATGTACCCAACATTTCTCCCCATTTTGAAATTTTTTGTCTAGTTATATTAATTCCACAATCCCATTTCCACTTTATATTATAAAAGCTTTCTTGATGAAAATGTTGAACTACTTGTAAATACATTGAAGAAGGTCAGTCATAGAATTGGTACTTTTCTTTAATCATCTTCTGTAGAACATATTCATTACCCTTCTTCTTTCCCGTCAAAATGAGAGTAACATTTTCTATTCTATTACACATACTTGAAATCCTAAAATCCTCCGATGTGGATAATTTAAACTTATCATACAGTAAAATATGGAATAATTTTATGTTACAAATTAAATCTTAAAATTTCTATTGTATTCAGTCTGTGTTCTGCTGGACTATTCAGACTGACATCACTGAGAGTACTGTGGCTTGAAGACTGTGTTGCTGTGAATAGTCAGTTCTACCCTTATTTTGTTTGCTTCAAACTTTAATTTATCTTAGATATGCATTACAAATTTAACTTGCAGGGATTATGAAGGTAATGGCACTGCTTTCAGTGGAATTAAATGAAAAACTAATATTCAATTCACTACTATTTTTCTCTTTTTTTCTATTTTGTAGTTTGTGAACTACAAAAAGTGCCAGGAGAGGTGTATGTAAACACAGACTGCTCCTTCAATGGGCAAGATAATTATTTGAAACCTATGCCACGTGAGTATTTAAAAAAAAAAGGATAGTGTTATTTGAATCTCAGACTTTATTTCTAATTTTGGAGTTAATGTCTTTTCATGGACTGTGTTTGTGGTACTCACATCTCAGGCAGGAAGAGATGGGCCTGTGCCCATGGAAGCGTGCCACACTCTTTCCATTCTCATTTCAAATTAATCAATGTTTTTGTGCCCCTGCATCCTCCTTTGGTGACCAGCGTCGCATTGTTGATACTAAATGAACCAAAAGAGTTTTCTTCAACAACGCAGTTAATTGTGGGAGGAGAACTTGCAGGAATAATACCCAGATTCCAAATAAAGTTTATTTAAAAGTTCATTACAAAAATGTTTGGGACAGGCTATGTATGTTAATCTTTGAGAAATCAGCCTATTTGGAGACAGCTAAAGACTGACTAGTGTTCCAGTTCTGTTTGGAGTTAAGCTCATGTTCATGAGTTGATTTGTACTTGCATTTCAGTGGGTTACTTTCAGTTTCCTCTCATAGAGCCATGGGACGCAGAGGAGACATTAGAGAAGAAAACAAGATCTTTATGAATAAAGGGTTGGAAATAAATGTACTCAGAAAAATTATGGAAAAGGTTTGTAAAAATATAGAGCAGGCATGTTTTCTCCATGAGGGAGAGAGAAATTTGCAAAAGAGCAACTTCAGAGAGAAGTCAGATGGATAATTTTCCTTTGCCTTTTTCTGCTTGGGTCACGTACGTTTATTCTAGATCAGTATTCATGCAATTCTGTGGTAATTGAAATGTTGTTCTGTTAAAATGTATGGTTGAAAACATGTTTTTCATTAAAAAATCTACTTGGACTGACCACACAGAAGAAAGTTAAACTGGATCAGTGCGAGAAGCTTGGACAAATAGTAATGAGAAATTAAAAAAAAAATCACGCAATGCCATAGATAGGAAAGGATTTCTAAAAAACTAGGTTAAAATGAGAACAGTAGCTGTGTGGGAGTGGGTAATGGAATAAAATGGAACTCAAAAAGGGGAAAATTACTGACCTATACAGCTCTTTAGCTTAAAGAACCTGGAGCCTGATTTTTCTGTCTATTTTGGAGAAAAGGAGGCTGAGGGATGACTCATTGCCCTCTGCAGCTTCCTGAGGAAGACAAGTGGAGAGGGAGGTGCTGATCTCTTCTTCCTGGTATCTAGTGATAGGATGCATGGGAATGGTTCCAAGCTGTGCCAGGGGAGGTTCAGACTGGACATTAGGAAGCATTTCTTTACAGAGAGGGTGGTCAAACTCTGGAACAGGCTTCCTAGAGAGGTGGTTGATGCCCCAAGCCTGTAAGTGCTTAAGAGGTGTTTGGATAATGCCCTTAAGACCATGCTTTAACTTTTGTTCATCCCTGAAGACAGGCAGTTTGACTGGATGATCATTATCATAGAATCATTTAGGTTGGCAAATACCTTTAAAGATCATCAAGTCCAACTATAAACCTAACACTTTCAACTCCACCACTAAACCACATCCCCAAGCATCACATCGACACGTCTTTAAAATACCTCCACAGATGGCGACTCCACATCTTCCCTGGGTAGCCGGTTCCAACGCTTGGCGACGCTTCTGGTGAAGAAATTTTTCAGAATATCTAGTTTAAATCTCCCCTGACACAACTTGATGCCATTTCCTTCTGTCCTATCGCTTGTTACTTGGGAGAAGAGATGAACACTCACCTCACTACAACGTCCTTTCAAGGAGCTGTAGACAGCGATAAGGTCTCCCCTCAGCCTCCTTTTCTAAAGTTTAAACAACCCCTGTTCCGTCAGCTGCTCCTTGTAAGACTTGTGCTCCAGACCCTTCACCAGTTTCATTGTCCTTCTTTGGTCATACTCCAGCACCTCAATGTCTGTCTTGTAGTGAGGGGCCCAAAACTTGTAGGTCCCTTCCAGCTGACAATTACTTTACTTTACTCCAACCACGCACAGTGAAGAAAAAGACATCTGACATACAGTTTAGGCTAGTCCCAAAACAGGAGACAAAGTAAACTGCATGGTCATGTTGTCATCTTCAGATTACAGCATTATAAGCTTCCTGGTCTCAACCTGCCCCCCCCATCTCTTATTTTTTCTCCACCAATTCCTTTTTTTTTGTGTAACAAATGCGAAACACACGTAAGCATCTGCATGTGCTTCAGTATCCTTTTCTGAGAACCAGGTTATTTCATGTTGTGTAAAATTTACTTCTCTGTTTCCCCATTTATTTTCATTTACTTATTGTCAATGTAGCAGGTTCATGGTGAGTGCAAAGAAAATAGTGTGTGATATTGCTTCTGCTGGCATAGGGCACCTATCTCAGACTCAGTACAAGGCTTTGCTGAAAGAAATATTGTGCAGAGAAATAGGTGTCATTTTTCCACACGAATTCATGCCAAATATGCTGCTTCACTGTGGCTGCTTAGAGTTTCACAACCCAATTGAATTGGGTGAATAGTTGTGGCTGAAAGAGAGAAAAACTCCTGACATTTTGTAACACTTGATTCAAATGTCTCCATAACAAAACATCACAGTGTTTAAGAATGGGTTTGTTTAGAAGTACAGGTGCTGTCTGTGCAAGGAGGATGTGGTGCAACCAGCAACTAGAGAATCTGGCGGCCAGTGGGCATGCAGAGTTCAAATTTTCCCTGTCCTGATGCAAGTGAGTCTGCAAAGCAGGGGTGGGAATCCCACGACCCTCTCTCTGCCTTCCCTGTGTAAGTAGATGAGGAACACAGAAATGCTTGATATTTATTGAAATGCCAGTATAAAGATATTCAGGTACTTAACTCCTTTATTGTAAATGAAATGAATTTTAACCTGCCTTTGTAACTTTGCCAGTGTCCCAGCAATCAGCCTACAACCTTTTAAAAACTAGGGGGTTTTAAATGTCATGGCAGTTACGTTATCAATATTATTACTATTTCTAATGAGACATTTGGGATTTTTTTTATTTGGCATCCTACCTTTAAGCATGTATTTTTCATTTTTTTTCCTCAATAACCAAGACTAGAAGTATGAGTTTTTGGAAGGTTTGAAGTGTAGAATTATTTTCACATTGCAGAAAAAGTAAAAAATCTTGTTAGAGCTGAAGGCAGGATTTCTCCGCATGTTTATTTCTGTATATATATCAAAGGGATCTATAATTTCTTAATTTTCTGCTTAATATAATTCCCCTGTTGCATGTGAAAACTGGAGGCCAGACTCTTAATTTAAGGCAGGGGTGACAAACTCACGGGCCAAATCCAGCCCTCCCCCATGTTTTATCTGCCCCAGCACCTTGTTTCTCCCTGGCGACAGCAGCACTGAGCTCCTTGCCCCTGTGCTCCTGTCAGCGCCAGTCACGTGTGCAGCGTGTGACGTGCGTTACGCTGCAGGAGCAGGAGAGCGGCGGGAGCTGGGAGTTTGACACCCCTGTTTTAAGTAAAACTAATATCTGTTCCAACAGCATGTTATGAGTATCTCTAAATGTTGAAAAGTCGGCACGTGTTGGTAGAGACAAGCTGTTTCTGTAATACCTAGTATTAATCATGTCGCTGAACTTGCACTGTCTGTGCCACTCCTACGTGTCATCTGCAGGCTGCTGCCATCTTATTTAAAGGAGGAGGAAGGAACAATGTTGCGGAGTTGTAGATGACAAAGTGCAATTTCTTTTTCAGGCTACCTGAAAGTGCTCACCAGCTTGATAATGCTTGTCCTAGTTGTCTGCCTTGTATTTATATACAGCAGGTGAGTGCTTTTACTCTATAAAGAAAATGTAATTCTATTGACTTTGACAAAATTGAATTAATACAATACATAACTTGATTTCAAATTTGTGGGGGCTTTCACAGATATTGAACTTCTTCATTATTTTTTTTTTTAATCTATCACAAGGAACACATATTGCCCGTCTCAGGAATACAGAATGAAAGTAGAGGATAAGAATTACCTGTGTGGTGAGCCATAACAAAGCTATTTTGAGTATCCTGCTCTGTAAGCTTGGATAGTGATTTGATATGACTAACTCCTTTCAGCTGTGGAAGAAGGATGACAGCCTGCTTATAACTTTATCCCACTGAATAGAGGGTTTGAGAAAAATGATTTGTGCCCTTTTGGATGGGCCTGAGCTGCCTAGGCAGATGGATCCTGTCCTGATTGTGCAGTTCATCCATGATTAATACATGTAAATGTATGCATATTTCTGCATGCTAAATGTCCAAGCTCTCCTGGTAGCAAGTGAGTATAGTCTGTGGAGCCTAGAGAGCCATCCAGTCATTTGATATCTGCTTTAGGGGATGAGCTGAGCATTGCTTTGGAATCCCATTACTCTGCTGATTAGTAGAACTCGATCCAGTTATCTAAATATAAGCATATTTATCTTGGCAAATCTGGTCCCCTAGGGTGTTAAGACATCTGTCCACCCCATACAGCTGTCTTATAAGACTGATGGGATATCTCTGCCTTGCTGGAGGCCAATCAGGAAACCCATCTCATCCCAAATGATGTTAGATACCCATATTTCAGCAACTGAACCCAGCCCTATTTCTCTGTTGGCTGTAAGAAGAGCTTAGGCACTCAGGTCACGTCAGCATTTAGGTTCAAGTTATTGAATACCAAAATGAATTCCCCCCCCAGACTTCTCTTTCTTAGTGCCTAACTTTTGCTCCCTGGAAATGTAGCGATGCTGTGGCTTGCCTTGCTGCTATTGGTGCAATTTATAATATTACAAGTAGGATAAACTTGTTCATGTTTATACAAGCCATGAGTTAGATTTCAAAGACATATAGAGCAAAGGCAGTCCCATATGTCCTCGCAAGACCACAGGAGATGGCCACAGTGTTCCCAGCTTTCAATGCCAGACCTTCATGGTAGAACATACAGCTCCTGCCTTACTATTTCCTCCCACCTGAATGTGGAGGCAATTTCTCTGTCTAGCTTTGGCCTTTATTTGTAGCTGGTGGAGGGTCACGTGCAATCAGTCTTTAGCCTATGTTTTTCCTGAAGACAGTTATCCTAGCCCACTCTGGTCTTCAGACACACTAAAGTATCAGAAGCAGAGGTTAGTGAGGAGGCTTTTACTCCTCTAACCATGTTGTTTATTTTTGCAGAAAGCCAAAAGACAATACAGGAAGAATCAAAAAAAAATTAAGAATTCCACTGATGATTAAATCCCACATCTCTATATTGCACAAAACTATACACAATCATTTTCAGTCTTCTGACAGTCACACTAAGTGTCATCTACGTAACTCCTAAAATATTCCTAACACCAATAAAATCTGCTAAAAATATTCTGGTTCTCATTCATTCATAAAAGACATTTGTCTATAAGATACTGGTCACCACTTTAAATTGACCCTATTAAGTAAAGTTCTCTGGGATTTGTGAGGGAATCGTGTTAGTGATTTTGAACCTGTGGTAATACATATCTTATTCATGGACTTTTAATATTCATAAATGCAGATAATCTATTTTTTTTTAATTTATGAAATACAGTTTGAGATGGATATTTGTTTCAGCAAAGATATTGGAGAATTCCTGCATGGGGGAAGAAGTTGTGAATTTGGTTATAGCATCTGTTGGTGTTAGAAATGTTTTGGGGTGCAAGCTGTGGGGCTGCAGAAGGGTTGGGTATTCTGCTCTTTGTTTGCGACTAGGCAGTGACTACAGTTATTCTTCCTGTTGCACAACTTAAACCAGATATTGACAACACCAGGCTTCTCCACACTGTGATTTTGCTGCACTGTACTGCTGTTATGGTCTCCACCTTCCATAGGCAATATTTACCTCCTTTTTCCTCCCCTTGCCTTAGGCTTCCACTTTTGTGAACAGCCTGCCTTTGCTTCATGGATACCAACTGCTTCTAACTATTTAATGAACATACTTAATCAAAACTCATGGGTGTTGTGCTGATTCTTCAGACTTGAAGAAGGGTTTAGGTGCCTAAAAGCTCTTCTGATTCTCTTCCAAATAACTCTGATGGTTAGAAAAGGTATTATCATTCTGGACAAATCTTACCTTCACAAAATGCGTAGAGGGGATAAACCCACATTTAATGGTATCTCTAATGCCTTCAGATCAGACACATGGTTGTAGGATGGTGTTTCTTTTCTGGAGAATATCTGCTGTTCAAGCCTACTTAGTCTCTTTTGTGTTGATCAAGATGGCGATCTTACAATTGATACCTAAGCTCCACTTTGGGCCTTGATCAATTACCCATACTTTGGCAATTACTTTAGGGTAAATGGTAAGGACTGTGTTGACTGGATGTCAGTTGGCTGCAGCGAGATCTTAAAGGTGCAAGACACATGGACACCTGATTTTACCCCAAAACTGTTTTCTCCAAGGTGCAGTTAGAGCAATCCTAATAGATGCTACTATGTTCTGAAGGACTGAGTATGTGAGCCTGACCTCAAGACTGTGCTGTCTGATCCCAGGTGGCCTGGAGTAGTGGTGAAGAGACTGAAGATGGAACAAGAGGTGATATTTGATATTGACCTAAAACTAAACTCTTCTTGGATGTTGGATTGAGGGTTGGATAGAGTCATTACAAGGCAGATGCAAGTTAAGATATGAGTGTTGTAAATTCAAATATTTCTAGAAAGGGTTTCTTGGCCCTCCAGTAGGAGTCTAAAGAAGCTACTTCACCTGCATTGACTGGATTCAAGTTTGTTCTTCCTGATGAAAGTTTTACTTTTGAAAGTCTTCTTCCTTTTAGTTTATGTCCAAAGTTGCTTATAATGTGTTGCTTGCTATGTCTTTGTGTGAAGAGCACCCATGGGAAATAATAATCATGGTATTTTGATCAAAAATATTTTCTATGGAAATTAAAAGATTACCGGGATTTGTTTTGTGATTGGACATAAATTCATAATCAATATTCATTTCATATAGGCAGACCTTAGCAATCTTTCTAATGACATGCTTTCACCAAACATATTTTGATATTGAAATGATCAAATTATCCAGGCAAACTTAGAGCTCTGTCAGATCAAATTCAAAATAATATGGCATCATTGGCAGCATGATACACTTCCATTATAAACTGGTCATTAATATCTAATTAAATAATATATAGAGACTTTGAAAATTTATCCGAACAAATTGTTGATTTTAAAGTCAGTTAGATGATAGCTGGAAAAGAAAATACTGTGATTGGTGTTAAAACACTGGTTTGTATTCATGAGATAACAGCTATGTCAATAACACTGCTTGCCTGCCTGGTGATTTCTAGGGTTTTTTTGTTCCATTTGTTTAGGAAACGCATGTTCATTAAAGAGGTGATGATACATCAGCAGCGACACTCTTGTTAATCTCTCCAAAGTCACAAAAATTTATGTATTGTCATTAGAAATCAGAGGGTTTTCCAGTTTCTCATGTTCCTAAATAAGGTTGTCCATTATCTGCCTGCATAGAAAGTTAATTGAGTCACATCACATCTGGATGTGGAAAGAAAACACATATTTTTATTTTTGCTAACATAGAGACAATCCACAAAAGGAGGGGCTTTTCCACTAAAATGTCTGATAGAAAGATTAGGAGCTAC
Organism: Dromococcyx pavoninus; assembly: GCA_033558185.1. Taxonomy (NCBI): domain Eukaryota; kingdom Metazoa; phylum Chordata; class Aves; order Cuculiformes; family Neomorphidae; genus Dromococcyx; species Dromococcyx pavoninus. The sequence continues at coordinate 1,026,343 of JAUMJL010000668.1, read as the reverse complement.
TTTCTGGTCCTTATTTCCTTAGAAGAAGGAACCAGTTCAGACCTAGCCATTTCTGAATCTTCCAGTTCTGCAGCTGGTTTCTAAAACAGAGGTCTGATTTTTATGACCGTGGGATCATAAAAGGAGCAAGGAGCAAGGACTGCTGGGAAGAGAGAGTATCCACTTGACCAAGGAGGGCAAAAGCATCTTAGCCAATAGGCTAGCTAACCTGATGTGAAGAGCTTTAAACTAGAAATGACAGGAGAGGGAGGTGTTGGCCACATTCAAGGGAGAAAGTGGTGAACTGGGTTGGCAAGCAGAGAGTGCAGGGTGTTATGGACAAGAGAGACCTTATAAACAACAAAATAGGACTGAGAAGCCTTCATCCTAGGTGTATGCACATAAATAAGAAATGGAACAGCATGGTGGGGGAATGTCTAACCTTTTATGGGCCATTGGCCCACTTGAGTGCCTCTCCAAAGTACGTTCATGCATGCAGCACAGGAACAAAGAAAGATTCAGAGGTTTGAATGATCGTGGTGACTGAGAGAGGTGTTTGAGGACTGGAGGAAAGTAAATGTCACTCCTATCTTTGAGAAGGGCAAGAAGGAGGACCTTGGGAACTATAGGCTGGTTAACTTCACCTTGATTCCTTGGAAGGCAATAGAAGAATTCCTGGAAATCGTTTCTAGATGCATGAAGGACAAGAAAGTGATTTGGAGTAGTCAGTATGGATTCACAAAGGGGAAGTCATGCTTGACCAACTTGATAATCTTGTATAAAGAAGCGACTGGCTTGGTAGATGATCAGAGAGCAGTAGATGTTGTCTACCTAGATTTTAGCAAGGCTTTTCACACTGTTTCCATAGGATCTTCATATAGACGCTAATAAAGTCTGGGCCGGATGAACAGACAGTGAGGTGGATTGACTGCATTGACTGAATGGTTGAGCCCAGAACATTGTGATCAGTGGTACGAAGTCCAGTTGGAGGCCAGTAACCACTTGTGTACGCCAGGGATCAGTACTTGGTCTAATCCTGTTTAACATTTTGATTAATGATCAGGATGATGTGACAGAATGCGCCTTGCAAATTAACAGATGACAGCAAACTGGGATAAGTGGCTGATAAGGCCAGAGGGACCTCAACAGACTGAAGAAATGAGCTGACCTCATGAAGTTCAATCAGGAGAAGCACTAAGTTCTGCTCCTGGGGAAGAGCAACCCCAAACATCAACACAAACTGGAAGATGCCTGGCTGGAAAGCAGCTCTCCAGAAAATGACCTGGGGCTCCGAGCCACCAGTGTTTCCCTTACCTGAAAGAAGGTGAATGTCATCCTGGGCTGCATTAGGAAGAATGTTGCCGGCAGGTGGAGAGAGGTGATCCTTCCCCTCTACTCAGCCCTGGATTACCATGTCCAATTCTGGGCTCCCTGATAAAAGAGAGACGTGGAGCTACTGGAGGGAGTCCAGAGGAGGGCCACAGAGGTGCTTAAAAGACTGGACTACCTGCCATATGAGGACAGACTGAGAAATCTGGGGCTGTTCATCCTGGAGAAGAGAATGCTCAGGGAGATCTCATCCATGTATGTAAATACCTGAAGGGAGGGTGCAAACAGGATGGATCCAGGTTCTTTTCAGTGGTGCTCAGTGACAAGAAAAGAGGCAATGGGCACAACCTCAAACACAGGAGGCTCCTTTTAAATTTAAGAAAATACTTTTCTGCGAAGGTGACCGATCACTAAACACAGGTTGCCCAGGGAGGCTATGGGGTCTCCATCCTTGGAGATGTTCAAAACCCAACTGAAGACAGCCCTGAACAACATGTTGTAGCTGGCCCTACTCTGAGCAGGTTGGACTTGACAAGTTCCCAGAGGTGCCCTCTAGCATCAGCTGCTTTGTGATTCCGTGCAATAATTTTTTAATGTCAATGCTTTGCAAAGTGTCAGTGTTGGTTAGGGCATGAATTACTTGTGTCTTAAAGTGGCTTTAAAAAAATGGAAACTAAACTTTCACAGACCGAGTGTTACTACTCTTGTGTGCTGCTCTGTATATTTCCTTTTCATACAGGTTCCTCTGTGATCCCAATGTGACTGTATTGCTGTGTGAACCTCTTTCTCTTCCCCTTGTTGTACATGTTGCTGAACAGGCACTTTGGACAGACACACATTTGTGCTGATCATCCAGAAAAAGTGCAATGTGCTGTAGCTCTGTTTCTGACCTGCATGCCTAAGTTAGATATAGTTTAAGCAGTTGAGAGCCAGCGTGGTGCAGAGAGAGTAAAAACTGGCAGGTCTGTGTGGCACCTTCTAATGCTGTGCCATGCAGACTCACTGGTACACAGAAGCAGAAAAGTTGTGTTTGCATGGACTCTGTCTTGCTTAATAAATTCTTATGATACAGAGACGATTCCGTTTGATTCAGCAAGAAGTTCATGCAGTGCTGCTTCCAAAGTGCACTGGCACACATCTAGCCATCAACCATGTTTGCACAGAGTTTATCAGCATTTCCTGTTCTGGGTAGGAGGGTTAAAGTGGTTGAGATGTTCATGAATTCAAATTGAAAAGATATTGCTAGTAGCTGACAGGTGAGATACTGCAAGATCAGACTCTAACTTGCAGGCGTGTGGTCCCCAACACAGAAAGTAGACTTCTTCTTTCAGGAATCCAGGATGGATTATGTCAGGGAAATATGGCTGGATCCAGCAGCCCAACAGAAGCAAGGATGCACCACCACTGTGCCCCCAGGTCCACCCAGTAGGAAGGCTCAGCATGCATTCCCAGTAGAAAAATGCCAGAGACCACACATACACACCACATATACAAGGCTGGCCACATAGGTCAACCCAGACAGACGCACAGAACACTCACATGAACACAGGCAGCACCAGTGGCCTCAGCCTGCTCTTCTTTCTCTGGCTGAGTGGGATGGGGAGGTCACTGGAGAAGGTATTCCTGTACGTGTATGTACAGGATGGATGCCTCCAGCAGCTGGGCTCAGACACTCTGTCTCCCCCATAGCTGGCCCCTGGATCCTAATATCCCCAGTTACTGACACCTGGACATACAAGTCTCTGAGGCCGCTGTCTTTCTGTAGTTGCTGGCACAAACCATCTCACTCATTCCCAATACTCACTCTGAGCTGGCTGAGCTTCCTCTGTTCCCCCAGCAGCCACCACTCATGGTACAGTCCTTAGAGACAGACAGATGTGGGTCTTGCTCCTGGAGACTCCCAGACACCGTCTCTCTGGCAGCTGCTGGGACCCTCCTGGTTCCACTAATAACCTGCTCCTTCCTTGGCCCCCCTCAGTCCAAAAAGTGTTCAGGTAGTGACACATCTTGCTGGATTTCTCCCCTGGACCACATGGCTGAGAGTCTCCTAGGACAGTCCTCAGAGGGGCTTGGACATGGTTTTCCTTTCCTCTGAGTCCCTAATTTGTGTTCCCCTTGCTCACTGTTGTGCCTCTGTTCATCTCTGGGCTTATGGAAATGGGCCTTTGATGGGCTGATGCTGCATGGGATGGACCTCTGAGTAGCCAGGTGAGGTATAATTTGGGTGCTTCCAAATGCTGATGTCTCTCTGTGCTTCTTTGTGGGTGTGCAGGGCAGCTTTATGATCTGAATGATTGTCTCTCAGACTAACTTTAGTCAGGTAAATTACTCTGTGTACGTGCCTGTCTCTCTTGGTTATAAAGGAAGATGGAGGTGGCCAACAGAGATTTGGCCATGGCACTCTAGGCTGTCCATCATCCAACAGTGTGTCAAGAGGAGATCCAGACCAAAGAGTATCACAAGAAATACAACAGAATATAGGGATGGGTTGAACTGAATTACTAAGGTGAGCCTCCACTCTACCTCATTGCTGTGTGACATCTCAGATGAGAACTAGCTCAGCACTTGTCCACGAGGGTAAGGTTCTGTTCTGTGTTTGTTGTTCTGTGCTGTATTGCTAACAATTAGAAGAGGGCCACTATTTTGATTTTATAATTTGGTTAAAGATGTTTTATTTCAAAGCAAAAAGTCACTTAGTATTTGGCACTGCAGTACTGGAGTTTGTTAGACATGTCCCAAGCCTTGAAGGTTATGAAGAGAGGTATGTCTGTTTCTGGGCATTACATGGTTTCAGGCTGCAGCATCTTGCCATGGCAATGGTTTCTTTGAATAAGGGAAGAATTGTCATGTTAGGCTTCCAGGAAACTTTACCATGAAAAACGGGATGTCCATGGTGTTTGCTGAGAGTTAAGAAGCACTGAAGATAATTAGGAAGGTGGTTGAAGTTTGAGACCCTTATAACAAATTACATGTTCTGTAATGGACGATCTGAAGTTCCTGTACTTAAATACTCTGTAGTGATCACCAACCTTACCCAGACAGGTAGTCCATAAGTCTAGTTGCAGAAGTGTTTGAAACCATAACACTTCTTTTAACTGCTTATTTTCCAGGTGTGTTCTGGGGAAGGCCATAGACAGTGAGTGGGTGAAGCAGAAGTTCCTTTTTGCCATCTCCAGGTTCTTGCTAAGCTTTTTCTGAATGACTCAGTACAGTACAGATGATGAACTAGTTTCTAAGAACAAAATTGATCTATTGTGCACTAACGTATTTTTCAAGGAAAATCCCTTCTGAGTCATCACAAATGTTCTGTAATAGTTACTAGATGACCTATTTTCCACCCATAAATAGTTTCTTTTATACTTAAATTCAAAAGCCAGTATCTTTCCGGCTTGGAATTAAACTCAAAGTGTTGCTTTATCAGACCATTTGTTGTTGCAGTGGCTGGTTGATTACAGATGTACATATTTTTTTCTTCTGGTCTTTTTAGAGGGCCAATCACTATGGTAACCACATTACTGAAAATTGCTTGGTCTCCTTAAAATACCCTTCAGAAAAAGGTCATTTATTATTAACATTTTCTGACTAAACTCAAAATGTTAACAACCATCGTCGCTCTTTCTACACTTACGTGGGTTTTTTTTCTTTACCAAGCACCTTTCAGTTAACTATGGAAACAGGACAAAATATTGAGACTCCAAAACAATTGTAAAGCTGTAGACTTTTGAGTATGTTTTGAAATAGCAAGAGTCACTCACGTTACCGTGTTTCAGCTGCTGGTGTGCACAGCTTTGTTTCATTGTTTTCATTTCTCTGATTCTGAGAAAAATCCAGGCTGAAGTTACTCTTTCAACCTCTGCACGCTATGATTGAAAGGAAGGGGCAGGCATATGACTAATGCAGACAGCCGTCTGTTGTTGAATTATGAAACAGCTCTTCTGGATAGTCATTTAAAAGCCTGGAAAAGGATGGTTAAAGGTTTCTACTCCCAGGATAAAACACATCCAAGGGGTGTTAGATGGGAAAAATCAGGTCTGATTGTAATAATAGGGTCCTAGCCTGTGAAGTGAGAACATACAAAGTTGTTCTCTTTCTGGCATAGGCCACTTGTGTTCTGCTTGATTGGACATGTTGTTTCTTTGCCATTTTACATTATCTACATTGCTGGCAAAGGATTCTCGCATTTGCCTCGTTTTCTTGTTTTTCAGATAGCTATTTGCAGCTTTTATCCAAGCCCAGTAAACAATTAAAAAAAAAATCCCCTTTCTTGGAGTTCCATCATTTTGGAATTGACAAACAAGTTAAAAAGGCTGCCAAAAGAAAGCAGGAGTTGGAGGAAGTTAATTCGCATTGATGTGTGCATGCCACTGATAGCAAGTTATGCCTATGACATTCTGACATTGCTTCTCAAAAAAGAGAAAGAGTGGAGTGGAGTGAAAGACTAAGAGGATGTTCATTTAATTGGAAAGCCTACTGAGATCTGAGGCAGCTGAGGCAAAGGATGCACCCTTTTTCTGCACAATGGCATTGGTTGAAGGTTGTATATAAGGTGGCCTTATTAAAGTGACAAGGCAATTTAATTCTTTTGTGCACAATGATTCTACTTCATTGATTTACAATGGGAAGGATATAATTTTGCTAGTGTTGGCAAAAAGCTCAAATGTCAGGCTTTTCAAATTGCCATACTTGCCTTGTTCAGGATGAATAATGAATAAGTCACCTTTTGTCTACAGTTAAATATTCTTGAATAAATACAAAGAACATAAAAGACATAAATGATTGCCTGATTTATATTTAAAATAAAGATCAACATTGTGATAAATGGTTGAAAATGCTTAGTGTGAAGTAATATGACTATGCTGATAATTACATTATCAGTTAAGGGGCAGTCCAGGTGTGGAGTGCTATAGAATGGATGATAGAGAGAAACCCCCAGTGTGGAACATGCCAAACTTGGCTGTCGGGAAAAGAGTGTCGGGGGGGGGGGGGGGATGGGGGGATGAAGATACCCTTAGCTTTTCATGGGGTCTCATGTTTAAAATTAGACCATTTAATGTGCTGAAACATCCATTCTCTCAGGAAGCTCTAGCTATCATTTCTAGCTTTGTCAGTGGTAAAATGCATTGGTCTTGTATTTGGAAACAGATTTTGTTCCACTTATTCCTGATGGTTTAGGTAGGTAGAGAAGATTGTTCATAATTTCTCAGGACCTGTCTTTATTCAGTGAGGAACAGATCTTAAAGGCCTGCTTAGTTCAACAACATTCATAACTGACAGTGTTGTCGAGGCCTCAGTAAAAAAAAAACCAACTCAGAAGAAGATGAGATGCAGAAACATACAGAACACTTCTCAACATCTGATTCCTATACTATGAATAACAGACCTTGCCTCTGTGCACAGGCACATAGCCTCCAATTTGGCTAGAAGAATTCTGTTAAAACCATACCTATTTGTGACCTGTTGTTCTTCCTCTTTTAGAAAGTTTTGTTTTTCTTTCTCAGTGTCTTAATAAAATTGTCAGAAAGGTGATGGATTAGCTGCTTAGACACTTCTGTTAGATAGAAGATGTGTTTTGCACAAGTAGTAGGGCAGCAGGCAGTCTCAGAAGTAACTGGTTGCCAGGAGAGTGTGATATGGTGAAAATCTCAGGATACTGTATGTGGAAATGCAAGATGGAGTACAATGGAGTAGGTACAGCACATGCCTGGGTCTACAGTATTTAGATCATGATAATGGAAGGAAGGAGGTCTTGTGACAGTGATGCAGGCAAATTCAGTATCCCTGTACTTTAACATGTGCAGCTTCACAGCTATACACTAATTGATGTGTGTATATCTAAGAGAGGGAGATTTCTGGGACTCTTAAAAACCCCCAAACCCAACCACTCCCAAAAAGCCTTCCAGAAATGTACCATGTGATCCTAAGTTGCCATCAGAGATTGTCAGCTGAAACAATTACATCTGCCATGGAAATATCTTCCATCGAATGAGCCAAGTATTATGCAATAGTAGTAGACTGTAGCTCTCCAAATGAACCAGGTCAGAACGTGTGGGATTGCAGGAGGAAGTTATGTGCAAAGCTGACACCAAAAATACGGAGAGATTCCTCAGCTTTGGGCAGGGGCAACATGTGCTCTTCTATCTGCTCTCTTTTGCAACACTTTTAATCTCTTCTTGTACCAGTCTTTCCTCTGTCCGTCCCTGGGTTCTCCTGTTCTCATCTTCTCATTCTCCCACACATTTTCTTGTTCAATGGGTCCAAAAGATCTCCTTTTTATCCCTTACCCCAGATCCACAGTCTCCAGAACTCTTCTTTCTTTCCACGTGTGTATGCTCCCACTTCTCTCTGTCTTTTTTCCAATCTAATTTCTCGCTCCCATGGGATTTGCAACACAAACTGAGGAGTTATTTCACCCTCTTTTCTGCCTTTGTTTCCAAAGCCCAGCAAATAACAGTAGCTCAAAGACAGGTGATTTTTCCTTATCTGCTGGCTGTGTGCTGCCTGCATATCTCCTCACAGGATCACAGTAGTGGCCAATAACCTTGCCTGGGAGCAGAAATTGTCGTCTTCCACTCTGTCTTGTAGTGTTAGTCGGCATGTTGAGAGTGATCAGTTTTTACCTTGCTACCTAGAGTTTTTCTGGTGGGTGTCCCCCCAACCTCCCAACCTCAATCACAGGTTTGTCTCTACCTGACAGTTTCCTGAAGGAGTTTGTGTGTCGGCAGCTGGCATGTGAAAGCTTCAGTTACATCAAATATTTCCTAGTTTTTCTAAAGTATTGCTGGCCTAACATTCCTACAGTACCTATTTCTGATGTGACTTTTATTTCCTAGAACTGAGTAGTTTTGGAATTATATGACATGTGATGTAAAATGACTCTGTTGCAGCAGGCCATTGTCAGAAAATAAAACAATTTCTTATCTGAAAATCTGTACACATTGATAGGGATTTAGCGTTCGAAGTTGTCGGATTTCTTAATTTCTTTGGTTTTCTCACATTCCATTGAATACAGTGAAGTCCCGATGTTATGTTATAAAGCAGAGGTGTCAAACTCACGGCCCATGGGCTGAATCCATCCCTCCCCCTTGTTTTATCCAGCCCAGCACTCTGTTTCTCCCCAGCGGCAGCGCCGAGCTCCTTGCCCCTGTGCTCCTGCCAGCACCAGTCACGTGTGCAGCATGTGATGCACGTTATGCTGCAGAAGTGGGAGAACGGAGGGATCTTTGGGTTTGACACTCCTGAAATAGAGAAAAAAAGCACATGAGAACAACATGAACATTGCACACTACTGTTAGGGATTCTGAATTATTTTAATCTATACATGGCTTAAAAACTTCCATTAAACAAAAATGAGTTCAGTGCATGCTTGGCCATGCCTAAAATTCCTGCTGTGGATTTAATTGATTCAGAAACAAACTGTCTTGTGATTTCTTATGAGTCCTGTTATGACAACACAGTTACTGTAGCTTTACTTGCAAATGGAGACTGTTTCATGAGTGTGGTGAGCTACAAGATCAAAAAGGATGGATAGGAAAATACCCTATGCAATAAGATTTCTTTTGGACACTGTGCAGAATCCTTGCCCAACCCTGTTTTCAGACTTCAGCAAATTTCTTCTGTTAGGAGCAAAACTGATTATGAAGCAAGATATTTCTTTGATACAACTGTGTTTATAACCAAAGAATATATGAATTGAATGTCAGTCTCTCTGATCAGTTATGGAGTACATCCAGGCAACTTGTGTGAAGATTATATAAGCCTGTTTTCAAAGGATCTGTCTACCAGGACTTCTGCGTTTTAAATATTTCGTATTCTCATAATGTCTTTCCTTATGAATGTCCCAGTTTTTATTTTTGACATGAAGCTTTGACAATCAATGCTCTATCTACAGCAGTTGCTGCATCATCCTCCCAACAGGGCTATACAGGTCAGCTTCTGCTCACACCTTGCTTTCTCTAGTTTTGTTTCAGATCCATCCAAGATCTTACATTCTTCCTGAATGAAGAGCAGAGATTATCATCAATATTTTTCACTAACTTTTTTGGGGGTTCCAGCTTCATAATATGACCATAAAATATAGCATAGAGATGTATTATCAGTATAATAAAAACATCAGAATCTTTATGGAAAACTTGTAAGAGATTGAAATAATGTGTCCTTTTTGCACATGTATTAGCTATGATTAGTAAAAACTCCCCTGGCATTTGGTCTTCATTATTATTCTGTTGGTTTGGCCACTTGATATCATGAAAAGCAAATGTAAAAGATTATCATGGACTTAACTGGTAGCGTAATCAGAAGAACAGACCTGGTCTTAACACTGTCCCTCTGCAGGGGTAAAGTGAATGGATGAGACATACAACTGCTATTCCAGTGAGGACCAAATGGGCACAAGATTTTAATTTTCATCCACAAGGAGACTTACAGAGAGCAATGATTTCCAAATCAATATTCTTTAAGCAAAAGAAATCAGTATGCAATGATCATTTCATAGAATCATAGAATAGCCCAGATTGGAAGTGACCTCAAAGGATCACCTGGTCCGACCTCTTGTCTAGTGCAATTGCTGACAGAAGAAACTGTATAATGGAAATTCTTTGTTAACTCCAACTATTTGTCCTCTATCCAGAAAATGTTGAAAGAATGGACTATTTCAAAGATCCACATAGCTGGCAATGCATTTCAGGACTGCTTTTATAAGAATATACACAAAAGAATCTCTTTTTTTACTGGGGACTGTTAGTTTTAGGAGCCCAAACCTCAGCAACGGAGTTTGCCAATTGTATCAGTTTTTAATATCATCACCTCTCCCAGCTCCATTCTTTCACCATGAGAAGTGTCCTGTAAAGTGCTTTTTTTTTTTTAAGTACAAGCATTTATTATGGTGGTATATTTTTCAGCACTAAAGACTGAGGAAACTGGAAATGCAAAAATGAATGCTGCTTTTTTTCTCACTCATGTAATTCTAGAATCCCTTTTTATTTTGACATTAAAACAAGTCTCGTGAGTAGAATCTGGTTGATATGCTAGGAAGATACCATTTTTAAGAAGGATTTACAAAGCGTTGTTCAGGTAACCAGCTCTCCAAAGTTCCTTTGTATGAACACTGTGTGAGAAAGCACTGAAGTAGGAAGCAACAATCCAGAGTAAATCTTCTCTGTCCTTCTTTAAGAAAAATTTTGAGAACTGTGCATACTCCTGGACTTTAGTGAACTGCATTTTGCAGGTTATTCAGTTACTGTGATTTGTCAGTGTAGTTTAGGTATAATTTGAGGCCTAGGAAGAGGACAGTGTTTGCTGTCTGGAAACTGCCTTGTGTGTGAAAGGATTTCTTCGTACCTGGAAACCTTAGCTTAAAAATAAAAATTCGTTTAGTTCAAAATAAAAATCCAATGTATATTTGTTCTAGAGGAAAGTAAGTTGTTTTCTTTGTGTTTTAAAGGCAGGTTCAACTAAAGCAATGTGTAATGAATTCTACACAAGGATATTTCTCAGCAATTGAGCTAAGTCTCTGAATTGGTGCATGATGGTGTACTATGTACTTGTGGGGAAATCTTAAAGTTCTTCATGCTAAGATTTTACTAACATGTATTTTTAGTCAGCAAGATGCTTTCTCTTGCCTTTCTGTCCCTATGGCTGACTTCTGATAAATATTTTCAATATTCTTTAGAGAGATCTAAAATGTGTAAATATTTCAGGATTGCACACACCCTTCAGAAACCCCTGAGGAGTCATTGCAGAATGTGGTTTCAGTTGGTGCGAAGCAGTACTGTTTGTGTGCATAAGGGATGGACTATCTCAGAGAGACCTGGAGTGAGTTGTTGTAAATCTTATCCCCTCATTGTCTTGTGTGTCTCAGTGCTGGACCTCACAGGGATGTGAGCAAGAGAACAGGTAGAAGCAGAGGAGGGATGACGGCTCTTTGCAGGGTCTTAAATTTCCCCACCTGGGTTGCTGCTGACCTCATAGGAAAGAAGGAATAGATGGGAAGGTTGTTTGCCAAGCAGTTCAACTCACCAGCTGTGAGAAAAAGAGTGGTTGTGGTTGTTGGCCACTTCTTGTGTGAACACTAGTGATATGAATTTGTAGTCTGGATGAGAGACTTAGCTTACCCCCCTACAGACTTTGTGAATTGCCAGGACCAGTAATCAGTGGCAGTGGTCTGAGACGCCTGGAGAAGCACAACTCAGGTTTGGGATTCACCATTTAAGTGACCTAGAGAATTCTACATGTAGAGAGAAGTCATTTTAAAGCACTGTTTGAAGGTTGCCTTTGGTTTATATGATAAAATACTGATGTGCACATTGGCTCCCTAGCGTGTGAGGCAACATTTGTTTTAATGTTATTTGCTTTCAGGAAGTGCATGCAAAATTTAGTCAACAAAGACCTATCTTGCCAGTAAAATAAAGACCAATGGGAGCAGATATGCAGTAGGCAGAAAGAAAAAAGTGAGGAGTTGCTCTTCCTTTTTCTGAGAGTCATTCATAAATTCTGCCCCAGGTGCAATTTTCCACTTGCTTCTTTTAAAACCTGAAGTACAGATTAAAAAACCTGATTCTTCTATCCTTTGATTCCTGAAGGACTGCTGTGATATCTTCTAGAAATTAATTGCAGATTTTCCTTCCAGCTTGGACTATGAAGTGATTCTCTTTTCTGAGACTGGTAGGCTATCAATAGACTAGCCTAAAAGACAATCACGTAGCAATGAATTATTTTCCTTCTTTTTCACTACTTTCCTTGGCTTTTTGCTTTTGTTGGATTTAAATGTTTGCGATTTTTACCTCTATCTATGATAGCACACTGTTGACTGAATAATACACTTTTATTAAGCTGCCCTCTTTCTGTGAAATAAATGCGAGTAATAATCAGTCAATCATTCAATCCATATGAATGTGGAATTTAGATGTGGCTGTTTGAATCAGGTTTGTAATATACCATTTCTTGGTACAGCATGTTCTTTGACGGTATTCCTTTTAAATGACTGTTTCCAACCGCACTTGAAAGCACCTATGAAAGAAATTGTTTGTGATGCTATAGTTAGTTTAAATGTCCTTCTCTTTTCTTCAGCATTTTTGTCTGTGTTTCATTTCTATGCAAATTATACCTTTGTGAGTTAGTAAAATTTTACAAACCAGTTGAAATGCAGCTATGGAATGAATTAGTGGAGAAAATTTGGGAAATATGCTCATGAAAGCAAAACTGTGGAAAACATTTAGATCTAATTGTGTATAATTCAAAGAGAATTTCAGAGCAACTCTTAGGCAAATATTACATAAATGTATACCTATATTAAATGATTAATTTACCACAGGTAATATACTTGAAGGCTTAGAGACTATTTTCCCATTAGCCTGTGCATGTAGCACTCTCAGATGAAATAAAGCCTAGGTACACAAATGCACTTAACATGCTCATGGGGAATTGCAGAGGAGGAACCGTGAATGCAATGCTTGTAAACAGCTAGAAAGTAATGGCAGTCACTACCAACTGTCCCAGTACTTTGATTCCTCTAGAGAAACAGTGATTGAGTTTAACCTTGCAGGGAGTCAGTCCTTTATGACCATGCATAGTTTCATATCCTCCCAAGTACAGAGCATCCAATCCCCCTAAATTCATTAACAGCAGCTGGCAGATCTACTGCGAATACTCTGAATAACTACCAGATTCTCAGCAATCGATCTCCAAAATGGGAGACTTGATAACTGTGCATTTGTCAATCAAGAGTAATTTCTGTGATTTGCTTCTCCATGAGTTATTTTCTTCCCATCAAGAGACAGACTGGCTCTGTAAATAGTTTCAGCCCTCATTTCAACATTTTCCTGGGAAGGATGTGGGCCTTAAGTGCAAAGGCAAGGTGACTAAAGGACTTTTGGTACTCTCAGAGCCTCCATAGCACACGGGAGCTGGACTTCAATCCAAAAATTGTGTTGGTATGTCCAGAACCCAGGAGATATTGTAGCAAAGCTCAACGTGAATCTTTATATATATATATTTAAAAAAGCTAACTTTACTCATGTTTCCTTGTTCACAAGTACTGAGCTGCGTGTCCAGAGGGTCTGCTCAGGGCAGAGGAGGAGGGATGCTATTTATCTACCCCTCCCCGTATCTCCTGGGTTCTCCAACATACGTTCAACAAGTTAAGTCACCAAGATGTGCCTTTTTGTTGCTAAGAGAGATTGTGGTCATTTGAGACATCCTGACTTACTTTAGTGTGTCATTAGGATTTATTCCCTTTTAGCTCCTTATCTCTGTGTCTTAACACTTGGTCCTTTTCATTATCTTTTATCATCGTCTCAAAATGCAGATTGTCTGGGAGTTTTCTCCATCTGGGTGCTCTGGGAAGTTGTTTGTCTGGGTGCTGGGAACTTGCAGACCTGCTGATCTGGCTGTCATCAATATCTGCCATACTTCCAGCCCTGCTTCTGGTTTTCCTTCTGATGCTTCCACATCCAGGCAGGACATTGACTCCCCATTCACACAAATCTTAATAGTTCTACTACAAAATGTCTCCTCACTTCTTACATGTTGGCAGCAATGGCCCTTTGCTTCTGTGGAGCACACCATAATGACAAACAATATTTTCTGTAGTACCCGTGTAACTAAGGGTAGGATTCAAGAGAGCCCATGGGGACATATAAACTGAAATAAGGGCAGATTTAAGGCATTGACGTCTAATGTTGCATCCAAGATCCCTCTTCTTAGTTGCCTGCTAATCCTGGAGGATTATCTTGAATCCCAAGTTATTGGGATAATTCTTGAATCCAAGAATTAGCTTGAATCCCAAGTTCTTTGTGAATTTCCCAGTTTGAGCAGATAAGTGGTTAGCTAGTGCCTAGTATTGTTGAATGTCTATCAGCTACCATCCATGCCCTTGAAGGACCCAATCCTCAAGGAACAAGCCTGTGCAATGCACTCTGGGAGAACTCAGCCTGGTGTGTAAATCCGCAGCAAGGAATTCTGGGTTGAGGTGATTGATTGGAGCTGTTTAGGTCACCATGTGGAGGTTCCTAGCTCAGCCCATGTCCTCCAAAGGGAGCAGCGGTGTTGAACAAGGAATTCTGGCTCACACTTCAGGGGCCAGGTGCCTTATACTGGGCATCCTCATGAAGCAGTAATGCTTGCAATTCCTTCCCCCCAAAACTGTGCTTCTGCTCTGAAGTGAAGTCTATTTATGAATTGTTGCTGACTGTAGGAATGCTTATATTGAATAAAGATGACATGAAGTGTACACATTCCTCTTATTTAACCAGACACAGTAGCGTTTGTCAGCCATTGATCTAACATGGTATTTTATATATTTCTCAATGAATGACAAAGGACTTTGAATCTTTAATTTGAATCTCCATCACAGATATTTTACGTTATAAGCCAGAGATGAGATTTCTATAATGCAGAATAGAGGGTAATATCTCTGTGTTTGTGCACCTGCATGCATGTGTGTGTTTGTTTTATTTCTGTAGTACTTTTCAGTATAACGGGTATAAAAAAAAGCTCATGTTTCAGTACAGAATGCGTACATTTGTATACAAAGTATGGTAGTTATGTGATAAATACAATGCATAGCAGTTTGTAGGTATCATCTCCTGTGTCAATTTCCAGTGCTCTCAAAAATTTAAGAGGATTCATTGACTGGATGCAATTCAGCAAAATTACGAAAATTAAGAGTGTTGAAATAGTACTAGTAGCCAAATTCAGAGAAAAATTTTCAAGGCAGGAAAAGGTAGGATTCATCCTCTTTAATTTTAGTAGTCTTAAATTAGATGTGGAAGTCCCATTTGTCTTCTAGGTTTCATGTATAAATTGTTTAGAGACATCTCCAACTGAGTTAGGATGGAAGACTACAAAATTGTAGATAGACTAGAGGGATGACAAGGCAATTATTATTCACTATTTTTTCACAGGAGAAGTGTTATGGAGCACATAGCTAAATCAACATAATATTTTTAAAACAAATATGATGTGTAATCAAATCACATAACACATTGTCACATGATGCAGTAAAATAAAAGATATAAATTAATTTTAAAAGATATAGAGAAGTTCAAGGGTAGGCCTGTTCCTGGGCTATTAAAAGTAATTATTTGACTTTGACCATTGCCTTGGGAAATGTCTGTACTCCTCAGTGGGAATGGGAGTATATACTGGGAAAAATATTTGTAGTCACTGCCTAATATCAGAAACAGGATATTATTCTGAATGTACTTTTTGCCCTGATCAGTTTTGGGATTTTATCTTAATTTTGTCTCCTTGGACCATCACTGAAGTAACACTGCAGTAATAGTGGATAATGTCAGCATGGTGTACCTCTGTGAAGATTTTTCTAAGCATTACATTGCAAGAAAAATTTATCATAAAAGTTTTAAAAGGCACAGTAAGATTGTTTGGAGTTTGTTTTTCCAAGAGATCTGATGACAGGAAGAGCAAAAGTCTACTTCTTCAGACACAATGGTGCTTATACTCAGAATTTTTGAGTTAAGCTGGAAAAAATGTTCTTGAGATTTGAGAGTGTGTGCATAAAAATCTGATTTTAGAATCGGGAATTCTTCAAGTAGTGAATTTGAGTTTACTGGTGTAATAAGAATGACAGAGAAGGGAAAATGGTTGAATTTGCATTTCTTGAAGGAGAGATAGTTCTGAACTTTTCAACAGGAACTTCTACTGGTATGTTTTCCCAAGTGAACTGAACTCCTTCAAGGATGAGGAAAGCCTTTAAGTCACACCCCTTATTTCTTGGCAAGAGCTGTAGGTATAAGGTTTCTATCCAAAATATGGTAATTTCTTCCTCTTACACACAGTTTAAGTAAATCCACTTGGAAGAACTTCGAAATTCAAAATCAGATTGTGACTAGCTGGTGGCCTTACTCTTGTTATGTGCTTATTGCCAGTTAGTCTGTATTTGTAGCCAAGACTGAAGTATCTGTATCTATTTGTGTCTTATGCTTTCCATCCTTCATGTTCTTCCATGCTTCCTTTCTGCTCAGAATACCTTTCACTTGGTTAAGCTAGGAACACACAGACTTGTGGGCTCCACACTACGATGCAATTTGTATTTCACAGCTTGGTTTGTCCTGGCTCAGGCTCTGCATTCTTTGCCTGACAACTTAGCAAAGTGAAAGCATTTCTGTCTTGCTGTTTTTTTCTGCAATCAGCAGCAAGGCATGGAATCAAGCCAAGACCTGTTTCAGCAATGGTGTTGGTGAGAGTGGATATGTAACCCAGAAAGGGTCGTTCTACAGGCCTCTGTGTAGAAGAGAAGGAAGGTTTGAGGGGGTCAACCAGCATGCAGAACTTCAGTATGGTGCATTACTTACATAATTGTACATTGGGCATCTGCCTGTAAGTTCAGATTGGCTGGCTGAAGGAGAGATGAGGTAGGTTGAGTAATTTTTAAACCACTGTTATATTTCCAGTCACACTGTTGATTCTTCAACAAGATACGCAGGTGAGTCAGGAAAAGTCTCATGGAGCTTGCAAGCTGAGAGAAGATCTTTTGAGAAGGATATCTTGGCTGCACAATCCTTGGTTTTTTTGGCTTGCAACGGGAGATCTTAAAAGGGAGCAAAGTCACCCACGTCCTGTGCTGCACATTCCAAGACACAAGCCGAAGAGTTTTCCTCTTTTTCTTTCTTACTCCTAAATATTCATACAGAAATGGATGGAATAGCAAAATAACAGACTAAAAGTTTACTCATCTTTGGCTACGACAGTCTGAGTAGTTCCTTCTCTGATTTCCTCCCTATAGTCTAACCTACTGACAGTCTGTATCATCCCTTCCCTTGTGATACATCTGACTTTGAGGGCCAGTGCTATGCTGTTACATAATTTACATTTGTTTGAGGGAAAAATTCAGAATGATTTGAGAGTCTATACCATTAGAGGAAAATATATCATGCCAGATCCAACAGCTAAAGAGAGATAAAGATGCTGCAGCTATGTGTCCCCAGGTAGTGAGGCTGGGAATGTACTTCCAATAGGCACATACACAAGGAGCACACATGTGCATAACATCTATTACATGCATGACTGGCTGCACAGGTCACAGACAGACACACAGAGCACTCAAGTGAACACAGGCAGAACCAACACCACACCGTACTCCTCTCTCTCTGTCTGAGAGGGATGGGGAGGTCACTAGTGAGAGACAGTCCACCTGTCCTATACCAGCTGCCCCTGTATTTAAGTGTCCCCAGTTTCTACCTGGATATACGAGCCTCCATCCATGGTCCCTCTGTGGTTGCTGGCACAGGCCATCTCACTCATCACCGACATCCACCTGAGCTGGTTGGACCTCCTTGAGTTCCCCAGCAGCTCCCACCCCTGGACTAATCCCTAGAGACACACAGATGTGGGTCTTGCTCCTGGAGACCCCCGGATCCCACTGTGTCTCTGGCAGCTGGTGAGACTCCTCTGGTCAGACAGATACGTGCCTGGCTCCCAGATCCCTTCAGTTACTTGCAGTTGTCTTTACCAGTGCTCACACACTCACCAGCACACCCACACTCACTGCAGCTGCTGCCACCACAGGTTCACAGGCCCCTGTGATCCAAAGTCTCACTCTGATTGCAGCACTCACACCCCATAGCACACATGTGCATGCAGAACAGAGAGCCTGCACCCAAGTACGAAGAAAGAAATTTATTAGGGAACAGAACAGACTGCACTGATCAGGTAAACATTGTGGTCAGACAAGTGTACCAACCAGCTCCCTATTTACAGGTATCCAGACCTTTTTATCTGCTTATCCCTCTGTTTTCCCACACTGTTCATCCCCAAGTCACCTAGATGCCTCCCTTCTCCAACTTCAGTTCCTGCCCTAGGCATACTATAGTAATTCCTGGGTAATCTCAAACAGCTCTTTCCCTGCATCTCATAACTTGTTCCATCCTTAGGCAGCAACTCCCCCGAGTTGGATAGGTCATGTGGGGAGCTGCTCCGGATGACTTCCCATGGTGGGCTCTATGTCTGGACCTCAGGGCTGGTGGATCTGGTGGGACAACCCTTGGAGGGGCCTGGACAAGGTACCTGTTCTTCTGAGTCCTTAACTAGGGATCCCTCTCTGCTGCTGTCTGTTCTCCTTTGTGGGATCTTTTATCACATAACCCAACATATAACAGTTTTCAGTGCAGCAGAACACCACCCCCCCCACCCCCCCCCCCCCGAAAAGCACTTATTTCCTAAATTTTCTGCATTGCATCAAGGGAAGCTACAGCTCAAGTCTATCAAGTCTACATAGTTTTCTAGCTGGTCTCTTCTGCATCTGCTGTGTTACTTCAGTTTCTTCTCATGCAACCAATGCACAGACTCTAGGTACTACAGTCATGCTGCATATGCAGAGTGGGAGAGCTCAAAGACATTTTTGCTAGTAGTATATTCACAAAGAGTCTCAACACTGGAGCAGGTGAACATCTCAGAATGGAAATGGAAACTTTTGCTCTGGGTCCCCAGCAGATTGCTGTTTATCCGAACAACTGCTTCTTTGCTGAGAATGGATATGGAGATCGATAATTTGATTTAATATTCTAAGGAAAATATTCAGACTTTGTTCTTCTTAGGAGCAACATGGTCAGTTTAGTGTTCCTGGACTTTGGACATATAAAATTGCCTATATTGCTCCAGAGAAGACGATTAATGGGCTAGCCAAGTTTGCTAAGGGAATCCTTTCCAATGTCATCTTCATGGAGGCAGCTTTGCAAAAGTAGAAACTGTGGTTATGTTTGCTTGAAGTTGGACCTTGCTGATATCACACCGTGCTTCTACCAGACTACTTGAGACTGACGTCTGGCCATTTGGCTGCATGCTGGAAGGATAAGTGACTGATTCCAGTGTGCTAGGAATGTGTGCAGTATGTAAAAAAAAAATGAGTGATGGCGGCGCTGGTGGTTCAGATGAATTTGTCCCCAGAATGAGACCAAAACCAGGGCACGTTCTTGCTGCAGAGACTTGAATAGAGTCTTTCTCTTCACAATGGCTGAAAGACAAACTGAGACTAAAAGTAAGGGCACAATGAAGGAAATTCTAACAGTATAGAAAATTAACCATTGTTATTATTTATCAGGGGCAGCAATGCCCTTCATTGCACAACCTTCAACTCAAGATGAATTCAGGCGTGTTCCACTTCAAGAAAGGCTTTTGAGCTTGAAATAACACATACAGGGAAAATCTTTTATTGCGTATAATGTACAAGATTGGACTAGATTATTATTTTTGCCCTTCAAGTCTGTGGATTTCATGTAGTTCCTGTCTGCAAGAAAAGGAGACTTGATAATGTATGCTAAAGGTACAGAGTATCTAAATGACCACACGTGCAAATAGGAAAGCTGTAATGGGAAATAGGAAGACTGTTTTCCATAATGTTTATGGGATGGTAAAACAGCAGCTAGTCTTTTCTGTGACAGGATATTAAGGCATGTTAAAAACAAGCCTTTCTTCATTAGCAAAGATAAAACAATATGAGTTGCACAAGGAGGAATCTAATGCAATGTTGCAATGAACAAATGCCAAGTGAAGGGAGAAAGAGAAAGGCAATACAGACCAGGAGGGGATTTAGAATAGTGGAAAGGAAAAGGAGATGATTGTGCTTGCAAAAATGATCCTTTCTGTTACAGTGCGGGACTTGTTTGTGCAGAGTTTCAATCACTAAGGAGAACTGGATGGCCTTTCTTTAAAATGTCTTTTATTTTCTCTCTCTCTCTTTTCCTTTTTTGTACTTCAGAGCATCATTTAAGATGCACATGCCTGGTACATCACACATACCTACTCAAGATACTTTCTCCATGAGAAAAATTGTATCTTTCATCAAGGTAATGTATTTTTTTAAAACTGTCAGAATCATTCTGATGAAATGCATGAAGAAATCAATAGCAGAATTGTATTAAGGAAAAACCACAGCTTTGCTCACAGTTAAAGGTTTCAAGTTCAATAACGTCGGACTTTAAAGAGAAGGAAAGAAATCTCCTTCATTTTTACTATAATGCACTTAATGCACCATACAGAGAAGAATGGAAGCGCTGTCCAATAGACCCTTTGTGTTTTCCTCAACCTTTCCTATCAGCTTCCTTTTCCATTTCTTTTTAATTCTCCTGTTCATTTTCAAAAAGACCCCTCCACCTCAAGCAGAGAAAATTCCTTCCAGCATCCCTGCACCAGATATCTGTGCATCTTGTCACAAAAAATATGCTTGATGTTTAGAGAATTACCTTTTATTTTGAAATGTTAAAAGAAAAGGTATTCCTAGTTCTGTTCTGAGCTACTACAAAAAAGATAGAAGAGTGTGTCAGTGCCATAAGAAGTACACTTTTTCAAACATGTCTGTTTTTAGCTTGTTAGTACACAGTAAGGAGGAGAACCAGGTAAGCAAGACATAGCTGCCTGCCTTGTGTCACAAATAAGACTACTTATTGAGGATTATTTTCTTAGGAGATCCAGCTGCTGTTGTCTGGAACTATTCTTAACTACCTAGGTACTGGTCATGGCTACAGCTTAGGTATGTTGTCCTCAGTATTAGTCTCTTTTGGTGTCTCTAAATCGTCTTCTCCCCTTTAAACCTGCTTCAGGCAATTGTTTATCACAACCTTCCTTTGAACTCATCTCACTTCTTTCCCTTGCTGTCTTTGAATATTCCTCCCACTGACAGCTAGTCTTTCTTTACCTTCTTTTTACATTACGTTGTGTGGGTTTTTCTGCCAGCTAACTCTCACAGAGAATTTTGCTTTCTGATTTTAAATAACATGTCTAATAAATAGTATTTACTGTTCTAAAGTAAATACTTACTTTTCTGGTTAGGAAGAGAGGATATCTGCCAAGGAGCAGACAATCACCTGTATCTTAACAAAAACTCAAACCAGGCTTTCAGTTCACATGATCTGACCATCTCGGTGTTAATGAAAATGCATGGTGGGTTATATACTCTTCCCTGTTCCACTCTAATCAAAAGCTGGTTACTTTCTACCAATAACAAACGGTGATCCATTTTCCACCTGAAAATCAGAATCTCCAGGAATACTTAGAAATCTATTAATGTGATTAAGGAGCTGACGTCCTGGGACACCACAGCCAATAACACTGACTGACACTATAACCTTGTCTCCTTCTGCACATCCATTAGTATCTGCTTTGGGCTGTTCACTTTCCACACCGGAGAGCAGTTTCTGTTTGATGTAACATGGTCCAAGTCCACTGACAGTTTTCCTACAAACTCCAGCAGCGCTGGTTTGGCACTGCGTCAAACATTGCTACGTCTCTGCAGTACAGACTTTTTGCTGCTGGTTTGCATGGTGCCTTGTGTGAAGGGGCTTTTCACACCTGCCCTGAATGCTACCTGTCCTGAACGATGATAGTAAATATTAACAAGTGGGAGAAGGGGCAGTGTGCAGCCATTACCAGGAGTGTCCAAATGCTGCACCAGCTCAGTGTGGTATGGTAAAGTATTAAACTGCTGTCTGTTTGTAAGACTTCCCTAGTCGGTTAGATTCTCTATGTTTAAAAAAATGTGGGATTAGAGACAAAAGATATTTTGAGAAAGCATCTGCTATAAACAAAAATATGCACGTGCGTGTGACTGCATATAATAGCTGCACACAAACAAATTGTGAGAGTACTGCAATGCTGGCTAGAGTTTGTGTGTGGATATATATATATAGGGGTCACTTTCATAGTCTGCGTGTGCACACATGCATACATTTAAATACTTTATGCAATGGTATGAGATCTCTTTTTATGCTCAGTACTTTTCTGATCTTCCTTAGCTTTTTCAGACAGGAGTGGTACTAAGAATATAAGAATTTGTGGTAAAAAATGTGTCCTTGTGTAGTGGTACTGTGCAGATGCTGTTAATGACATGATGTACCAACAAACCTCGTGAACGCAAACTGGAATTGCTGTATCTGAACAAATAGTTTTCACTAGCTACGGTATACTTTCCTCAATACTGTTTTTTCAGAATGTAAGTGGCTGTAGTCGTCTTCTCTCTACTCTGGCACACCTGCACACCTCCATGAGCATACATTTTCTCAATGTATTATGGGTATTAAAACATTATGGAATTATAACTTTTTAAATCTGAAAACTGTTTAGGTAATTGTTTATAGCCCATGCCATTTTTTCTTTCTTTTTTTCTTTCTTTTTTTTTTCTTGGCCCAGACATAATATTTTCCCATTTTCCACATCACTTTGCAGCATTTGATTGTGTCTCAAGGGAGTGCATAGCCATTGGCACCAACTCTTCAGAGAAGTTTCAAACCCAGTAGAAAAAAAAGTGAAATAATGATAAAAATTGAAGGCGTGAGTAGAATGAGACTGTGTAGAAAGTATAGACATATACTGGAGTTTTAAACCATCTCTTTGTACTCACCTTCTGTGAGTTGAGAGTGGTTTGTGTGTAAACTGAATTTTGTAGGAAGTTATCCAACTCTGAGAAATAGCTGTGACAAAACTGAACTGTAATATTCTACAAAATTAGTTCTTTCGATGTACACTTTCTTTCTTTCGATGAAGCAGGTTTTTTTATAAGCTCTTTAGACATTTTCCAGTGAAAGTACTCTATACTAAAATTTACAAGTTACATCTCACAAAACACTTTTGCAGTCTGATCATCCCAGTAGAGAAAGCCTGACTCACCCAACTGAGCACCAAAAACCCCTTTAGCCTCTAATAGATTTAGTCTTAGATATGAATCTCAAGTGTAGCGTTTGCCTTTGGCAAAAGCTGAGTTCTTTCAGCTCTTCAGTGTGGTCTGTGCTCATTCTTCAAGAGAACCAGAAAGGAAGTTCAGATTATTCTGTAATTCCAGGTTTGGGCTCCACTATAGTTATGGTTGACCAACACCCAAGGACAGCCTTTTTGTCCGCAAAATGTGTATGAGATTGGGAGACATTCTTCTTTAACATGCACATCTCTGCTCAGGCCAGGTAACGTTAAAAAACGCACAATGAATTAAAAAGTAGAAATATAGCATGAGCTGAGAATTCTTGGTTTACTTCTAAAACTAATTCAGGTTTCAAATTTTCTGTCTTAGTCAGAGCCTCAAATGGGATTTATACTAGCAACTACAGTTTATTTTTCTCCCTTGCTTTTCAAAAGTTGATGTCAAATCACTCCAAGGTGAAGATGAATTAATTGTATTTTTACTGTAGCTGGGTAAAGAGAGAGAAATTGTCTCAAATCAATAGTTTTAAATGCACTGCGTTTCAGCCATTATGATCTCCTGTATGTGATTTTTTTTGGTAGAGTTAATTTTGTGACTGAGCCAATTCAAATCGTAGCAGCACAGAGGCTGCTTTCATAATGCAGCATCCAGGTCTCTTTGGCAAAGTCCATGCACTAACAGTTCAATTCCACTCCTCTATCATAAATGTTCTGAAAAACATTTTTTAAAAAAAATCATTAATTTAAAAATCTTTTTTGTCCAATACAGCAAAACCAGTTTGTGCCCTTCATAGTCTGACAGCTTAATTTTTATTTCTTGAAGAAAAAAAAATTCAAATCCTAAACCCAATCTTCAGTTATACAATTGTTAAAAAGCCTCAGAAATTAGCAAGCAGCTTTTAGAAATGTTTAACTTAAAAACAGTCAGGAAGGTTTTTTTTCTTTTTCTTTTACATTTGTTTAAAAAAATTATATTCCCTCAAAATGAGACCTTTGTGCCAAGTTTTATTCTGGAGTACAGCTTTACAGCTGAGCTAAAACCCCCTATAATAGGAGAAAAGTGACAGACCCTTAACTATAGTAGCATGAACAGCACTGCTATAATTCCTGGGTGAACTTTGTCCCTGGATGTGTGTTTTTGGAGTGTGCTGGGGTGACATTCAGCCTCTACATTCATTTTTATGATAATTCAGAGTAAATTGTGGTGCAATAAACTCTTCAAGCCTGTCTTTCTTGTGAAAGCCATGAATCAATCAGCTGCAGGCTTTTTTGGGTCTTTTCAATGTATAGTGATCATTTAGATTTGACATGCATTGTGAGACCTTGGCTTAGCTCCTCTCTATGGTCTGTCATTAATTCCAGCCTTTACTGTTCTGAAGTACAGTGAAGGATGACTGAGAAATCATTGCCCCTCTTCAGCTCTGTTATTGCACAAAATAGCAGCGCAATAATTTTTTGTCAATGTTTTACTCTAAAAGCTTTCTACATCAGTTTTGAAAAGGAAGCAATAAAGCCCATTCAATGGTATGAATAAAAATCCTTTGAGGTTTAGGCGCAGGGCTGCTTTTC
The DNA here is from genome assembly GCA_033558185.1 of Dromococcyx pavoninus. Taxonomy (NCBI): domain Eukaryota; kingdom Metazoa; phylum Chordata; class Aves; order Cuculiformes; family Neomorphidae; genus Dromococcyx; species Dromococcyx pavoninus. The sequence goes on along the minus strand of JAUMJL010000668.1, from coordinate 1,001,827 downwards.
TTCAGCTGGTAATCAAATTGGAGCTAAAATGAAATTGAGTTTTCTTATGAAAATAGCCTTTGTTGCTGGGAAGGCTGGTAATTCATAAACAATAACCTGCTCTTTTGTGTGGATAATAATATATTCATGTTCTTTCAATAGGGTAAAAGCCAGACCTAGTGCATTATGGTACAGTAAAAATAGCAGAAGGAGCTTGCTGGAATAATCTTGAAGAAGAAATGTAGCATTCGGTGACTTAAGCTTTCAGCTCCCATCTGAAATTGTACTTTGCTTTTATTTGCGAGCCGGGTTTTAGTTGTTGATTTGTTGCCGCTATACAATATTTGGTTAATTGTGGAAGATCTCAAGCTGTGCTCATCACTGCTCCTGCGAAGGCTGCTGCCAGCTGCTAGAAACAGAGCCTGCTGCTACAGGATGTACACTATTCACAGGAGCAGCCTCTCAGCGCTGATTATCACTGAAGAGTTCCCAGCTCTCCATCACTCTGCGCCCTGCACGCAACTGGACTGCCGAGCACGGGGAGGTAGGCTGCCTGCCCTCTCCTCAGGGTAAGGTTAAAGGCATGCAGTGGGGCTGTGGAGAGCACCGTGGGTGAACTTGGCTGGGGATTTTCCAAGCACTGGTGGGGAAACCGGCTCCAAACCCCTGGGAGCACGATGTGAGCTCTGTCACTTTGGGGTTGTGCAGGGGCTGGAGAAGGATGTGAGAGGCAAAGTGCGAGGATTTGCAAGTGTACTGCGAGGTGCTCTTGGAAATGTTGTCTTGTGGTTTGGTGCTGTTTACTAACTAGCCTTGCAATCCTTTGGATGTTCGATTCGGCACTGGTGCCTATTGGTGATTTGGGGCATACCTTGTTGCCATGTCTATGTTCTGTGACTTGATGCTAAAGCCATCACTACAAGTGGAGGATGCTCCCCAGATAGGTTGTATGAGAAAAGGCAAAAGGCTGGTGGAGAACTCTGGGAGCACGTCCTGTTTGTAGTGACTCTCTTTCTTTGCCTCATCTCGTGGGAACAGGAGGGTAAACTTCAGCCTGAGTACCTGAAATTACCTTCCTTCCCCTCCTCCCCATCAGTGTATGCTTTTAAATTGTTGATAGCTTTGATAGCCTTGAGCTCTTAGTGATGATTAAAAAAGCATTGTATGCAGACACAAGCATGCAAAAATGGGGATTTGGGGTCTGTTTACATGTAAGATGCAGCCTTGATCAGTATCACCAGCACTGAGGTGAGAGATTGCTTCAGGATTTTAATTTGATTTTGACTAGTGTCCCTGCCTGGTCACAGCAGTAATACTAGTAAGCACTTGTCAGAGTGATTGGAGAGATGCAGCGTGAGACACGATAGCAGGTCAAAACTGTGCCATTACTTGTGGTTTTCAGTTGCAGGGAGGACAAGAGGACAGACTGTGTCTTGATGCCAAATTGGAAGCAGATTTGCACAGGGCATTCTTACGGTGCAAGGGTTTGCAATCCAGACTCTTTAAAACCCACTCTTTTTAACTGAAATAAGGAATGGATTAATACCACGTGTATTGTTCTCCTCATAAACTTCCCTAAGGCTTTGGCAAAGTTTAAAAAACCCAGAAGAAACCAGAACATACCCTAACCAGATATAAAGTAAATGAGAATGTAGAGTCCAAAGGCTTAGAATGCAAAATATTTTCTAAATAACATTGCAGTTAGATTTGTACCATATGCAAGGCTGTCTTGAGGCAGTGCATAGGTTTTTATTCATTTTTAACAGTGAAATTACATGCTTAACAAAAGGAACTTTTAAAGGCACAGTGGTAACTGACAGTCAAAGCAACATATGTCATTATCCAATTAGTACACACAAGTGTGTTTTTATTATTCACTTAACATACCTCTGTGTTTGGCTCTCAGAAATACGATGTTTTATTTCTCCAAGTGCTTTACGACTGGTATGTGTTTTACTGCTGTAATTGGAGTAATATTTTTGCATGACGTGTATTTATACCTTTGTTTATCATGGGATTAGCTCTGTTTAGAGAAAATTTCTTAAAAGAAAAAGTGGTTTTTGGGTAAGTGCTAGTTAGACAAAATGTAGCATGCACTCAGTTCCAGTTTTCTTCACAACTGGAAAAAATGGAAAAATCTGCTTTATGTTAAACCAAAGTTGAATTGAGATAAATAATATTGCTTGTGTTTAAAAGAAAGATAATACAATGAAATTTTCAAGTGCATTTGAATGAAATGTTTGTTAGCATATAATAGAGCATTTGTTGGTGCTTACTAATTTGAGGACAGAGGGTCTATTCAATAGAACCATTCTTTTTGCTTTGTTGATAAATAAACTATCTAGCAACGTGGTGTTGGCGTTTGTTTCTTTGGGACACTTGAAGATGTAGTGGTGATTTTAGCTTTTTAATTACAGGCTTAGGAGAATTGCTGTACATTGTGTGATCAGAGTTCTCCAGGAGAAAACATTATGATTGTAGTTAGGCAGTGCTGTTATCCTAGCACCAATTAGGTCAAATAGGTATAACAAGTTTTCCGGAGAGTCCGTGTTGTCTACAGCTTTAGAAAGAACAGTTGTATTACTCTTCCTATATTTAAAAAGATTTAGTGGATGTGTTTGAAGTGGAGTACGTTTCCTAACATTTCTGACGCTGGATTCACCTTTGTCATGGAAATGCATGCTTTGTTCTGGGATTCATGTGGAAAGGATGTTTCACTCAGGTATATGGTTCTCTAATGAAGCTCTGGTACGTGCATAAACCTCCATGAAAACAAACTCACTCTTTAAATTTCACTAATGTTAGATATTTTCCATACTGATAGCATCAGATTGGGACAGTTGTATACCAAATTGTAAGCTTTCCATGAAAGAATTGCTAGTGTATCTCATTCCCCTACTATTCTGTTATTTGGCAGTAGTGAATCACTCTAAGACCTTGAAACTCATTCCTTGATGCCTATATTACACTATATGTATGATGTTTACCAATGTTAATTTCATGTAGTACTGTAACTTGCAACAGTTGATATTTTCAATAGTAATTAGCATTTGTAAGTTCACAAAGGAACACATTTTCAGCCTATGCAGTCATAAATTACATACTACTTATTACAATACACAAATTAAAATTGTCCACTATCGACAAGTTGGTTGAATAATGCACTAAGCATTTGCCTTGAAATTTTAAATATCTGCAGATGCTGGAGCATAAATTCTTTACTAAGTTTGGATTTCCCCACAGATGTAAAGCAAACAAGTTGATCGTAATTATTTTGCAATAAATACCAAGTTCCAAGCATTGCAGACAATAAGGTAATCAAGAACCTGCAAACCCTGTAGTCAAAAAAATACTGATATATTCCGGATTGACACATTTTACCTAATGAATGCATCCTAACTTTGGAAAAAAAAAAAAAGCTGACCTTTAAGATAAGAATGTAGACAACGTATATAAAGATCAAAATAAGTTTAAATGTGAGAACTTTTAAATGTATTTTTACACATTCACGTTCTCTGTACTAACTATTTCAGTTTTTCAGCCTTCCTTTTCAAGTGGTTTGTGATCAACTTGGCTGGGTTCGCATCTAGTTTTTTTTTAGAAAAGATTATGAGGTAAAGTCATATCTGGATAATTTATTCATATTAGAATTCTGGTGTTTGTTAGAATAGATCTGACACCAGATAGGCTTTGAGCAGATAGGCTTTGAAATATGTAAAAATAATACGTTAGAAGAAAAATGTTTTAAGGGATTCTTATCGATACTGATGATAATGAAGGTCACAAATTCCAAATCATGTCGGATGGATGAATGTCTGTAGAGTGTTGTTTAATGGATCTTCCTACTTTTACTCTTCTAGTTCTTATGTTTGCTTAAAATGTGTAGATTTTAGTTAAATGCTGTACTTTACGTAAACTGCAGAGATAAAAGTTCAGAGCTGCTCAGAGTTTCAACACTTTCATATCTGTGTCTACTTCAGTCCTTGAAAACAAAGGCCTTTTTTAAGGGTGATTTTTCTTTTCTTCTCAAATATAGGGTTAGCAGATTTCATTTTTTGTTAACTTCTCAGCTTTAAATGCGCTCTGCCTCATTGGTGTACTTGAGTCCACATGGTGCTTTTAAAATGAAAACTTCAAATATTTTTATTAAGACATCCAGGAAGAGCTTTGTAAACAAGGCTTTGCTTTCCAAAACTCAAGCTTCGAATTGTCAGCTGTTATAAACACACCTGTACTTTCTCATTCTGAAATGTGTCCAGAAAAAAGAGTAGATATGTAGTGTCTGTGGTGTCTTCTTAATGTAACTATTTGAATACCAATATTTTGTTTCCAATTAGGGATCTTCTGTTTTATGAGGAAAGCTAATCCTTCAAGTTTTCTCAGGTTTGGCATGGGATGACCTGAAGGTGATGTTATTTTGCAGTGTAATTCAACTCATTCTACCAAGACTGTTCTTAAAGAAAGTTGAAAGAGCATCTTTCTGCTTTGAGGCTCTCAAGTACAGGACAAATAAGTCAATGAAAGCAAAATATTTTTCTAGTGGTTTGGTCACTTAAAGGGCTTCAGGAGCTGAAAGAAATTAGAGGTCCCACTTTTCTAGCCTTTAGGGGTTCAAAATGGGCTGGTAATAAACAAGGAAAAATCAACTAAGTAGTTAGCTAAAACAAAAGTCCTCCAATTTGCTGTTACATGGATGGGAAACCAAGATGCTAACTCTCCACTGTCTAGTACTTAGCGATTTCCCTGGTGGTTTCAGAAGGCAGATGTAAAACAGAGATTGACATGGCAGCTGTACTGCAGTTGAAAGCTCAAGGCATCTTCCATGTAAGATTATAAAACTGGCGTGCAGGAAAGGGTGGCTGGGTACAGCAAGTTTCTGGGGCCATGGGGAGCCTTAAAATGCTAGTAGTGTAAATATATAAAAAGCACCTGCTACAACTGTGGGGAGTTTTAAGCCACTTTGCACCGTTATGAAGAATTGGGCTCAGATGTTTAAGGAAGTAAATTCGTGATCAAATGATCTTTCAAAATATTTCCAGCATCATCTCTGATGCCACTGGCCAGAGACAATGCGTGTTAAAACCAGACCAACAGTAATTGGGTATATTGAGTACGTACTTACAGGAGCAAATAGAAAGTGGCAGTTCTTTGGAATCTGGAGAAGACTCCCACACAGCAAGAAACACATGATTTTTTTTTGCTAAATTTGCCTGTGCCTTTGTGATGGACGGTTGGGGTTTTTTTCCATCCATGGATTTTTTTTCGTCACTGGTTTTCTTACCTCACTGAGAAATAGTTTAATCTTCTCTTAATTTTAGCTTATCATTGCTCAAAGCACTGGTCCTGATTTCCCCAGAGCATTCCATTACTTACAAATTTCGGTAACTAATTTGAAATCAGATCCATGCCAGTGTGAAAATGACGGGAAATGCTAGGAAATCATCTGCTCTGAGAGTAAAGTGCTAGCTTTGTGAAAGTTTTTCAAATCACCTTTTTTATTGTCAAATATAAAAGCATTGAAGTTGAACAACTTTTTTGCTCCCTAAGCCAGCCATGATTGCTAGCATTAAGGTATTCTATAAAACATTATGTTCCCACTGCTGCACTGAAGCAAATGAAAAGGCATCCATCTCATAATAATTGGACCAAGAAGAAACTGGTACCACTACAGAGTACAATAGCAAAAGGAAAACTTTTAAGGGCAAATATTATTCAAAGTGTTATGGATAATCATCTTCGTGGTCTAGGCTTGATAGGACATCTGAAGTATCAAACATCCATCCTCACTCTTATATAAGCTTTTTCTATACACTGCTTGCACCAAAAAAAGAGCACAGCTTATACTTCTACAAATCAGCAAAGTTACAAAACTCACAGAGTTACAAAAATGTAATTTCAGTCTCCCTGGGAAATGGAACACCCAGCTGCAAAGCATTTATAAAGTACATCAAATTCTTCATATCCCGTAGCAGCTAGTAAAGCATGTCTTGATTTATCTATTTGAGAGCTCATCTCTGATGTCTCTTTGGAGACAGTCTTAATCTTTCATCAAGGCCTTTCATAGAAGTTTTTAACCATATTGGAAATGTGAAAATGTTGCTTTTGAATCATATTGGAAATGTGATATTATATTGCTTTAATTGAGATTTTTTCACAAATTCAATACAAACATGCCAATAAATCTTAAAGGATAAAATGGCTTTGGACTCTACACTTGCCTTATTAGGCTGTATCACAAATACATAAAATGGATAATGGTCTACTGATTAACACATCGTAAGCTGGCATAACTGTTCCAAAACCATTAAAATAATTTGAAAGTGTGTAAAAAGTCTCACTGTGATGAGTTTTTAAAACAAATTGAATACTTTTAACAGGTCTTCAAACTAGAACAATAATTTGAACAAGACTCTACTGCCTGTTGTCTTAAACAAAGCATTGCAGTACTTAAGATCAACTAATGTTGTTGTTAGTCTCATAGAATAGGAAGGAGAGCTGAGTTACGCAGAATTAAAGGTATACATCAGAGACTGACATTGTTGACATAATTTTCAATATTGAAGTTTGAGTGCAGATGTTCTGGGTTGGTTTGATATAGAAAAAGGTTCAGCTGATACAGATCTCTAATCTAGTGAGAACTTTGCTATTTAAAACTGTGCTTGGGAATTAACTTTTTGATGTCAACCTGCTCCAGGGTAGCACCAGTACATCATCCTATAGAAATTCTGTCTGGTTGGGTATTTGTAGTGAGACCTGTATGAGTAGGAAAAAGACAACATTGATCCTCTTTCAGTATGTTTCTCAACATTGAATGCAGATCTTAGAAAGATGAACTTTGTGGTTATTTTTAAAGCTAAAACCAAAGTATTTAATTTAGTAAGGGAGCTTACTATTTGGAACACTGAATTTGCTTTGTCCCTTGAGGTCAAGCTTTTGTGCGTGTAAAGGCTGCCTTGGATGGCAGCACAGCAAAAGGAAAAATGTTGTTCGAAGTTGCAAAGATTCTTTAAGCTGCAAGAGTCTGTGTTTTCAAAATAATGCCCTGTCTGAAAGTAGGAGTGTTGCTGTGTACAGAGAATTTGAAACAAAGAACACATAAGGTGATGAAAAGCTGCTGATAGGTCCATTCAGAAGCCATTGTAGAAACTGGCAATGCTACACACTCTGCGATTTTACAAACTTCCTGTCATATCCTTGGACAACATGTCTTTTCATGGACATCACCCATCACTCCATGGACATACTGTGTGTTTCTGAAGGCTGTCTGTACCTGGCAGGGTCAGACATGCTCAGAGTACTCCTGGTTATGTTATTCGTCATAGCAACAATGTGTGGTAGGTAGTGCAGACTTGAGCAGGTAGTCAGTGGCGTCTTATCACTGTGCAGTTCATGACTTGAATCTGGGACTGGAAGGTATAAGGAAATTCCCAAGTTCCACTGAATAGAGCATGAAAGACTGCCTGGGCTTTATAACACAAGGAGGGAATGTGTCAACCCTATTTGTGATAGATTAGCTGTATTCATTTTCCGCAAAACTGGAAGAGGGTGGTAGTTGCTGTACAAAACTGACAAGAGAATGAAATCCTTGCATTAGTGGATTTATCTCTGAAGAGAGCATTAGGCTTGCTGTTTGGAAGGATGGATCTAACTGTTATCCTTTGTGTTGTAAAAATAAATTTGAATCTAAAGCCTATGAGCTCTTTTCCTTTTTCAGCTTGGGACTGACTATTTTCCTGGGTAATGCTGAGAAACAGAAATGCTTTGAGACTAACTGTTCATAAGGGATAACCCATGGCACAATAATATGTGGTAATAATTTACAGCTGCTCTCATTCCAGACTGGATATGACTTAGAAACCTGAAGATAGAAAGATATTTGTTCAGTTACTAAGCTCTAGCACCTGTCATGTGCTGTAGTGACTCCGTTATCTGGAAACTACATTTCTATTCTGAATATCCAGGGGACATCTTGTTTCCCATTATTTTCATTCCAGCTTTATACAATAATGCTCCTCTCAGTAGACAAAGGGCTAATGTCCTTTGCTCTATTGAAGCTGACTGTCAAAAGCAGCAACAAGGCTTGCCAGGTCTTTTTGGTAGGGGGTTACGTGGATGCTGGCCTTGTGTGGCATCATTTTTTGTGTTAGGTCTGGGTAGAGGACACTGTCTGGCTGCACAGGAATTACTATTCCCTAGGAGACTGATGCATGGGTGGGTTGTGCAGAATACTGTGGTAAACCCCCTGCCTCACTAGCACCCTCCCAACACGGGAACTGCCTTTTGACACAAGGAGGGAAGCTACTGCTCATTTACTTTGAGATGGGTCTTTAAATGAAGAGAATAAAAGTCCAGGAGTACCTCTTTCTAAGATTGACAAAAAAAGAGAGGAAAGCACTGAGTCTTTCTGTTTTCCTACCTGACTTTAACTTAGGGGAAAAGCAAAACCAGCAACCATGTAGAAGCTGGTCAAAAGGAAGCAATCTTCTCTCCAAGTCAGGACAATCTACTTTTCCCTTGCTCTCTCTTCCATTGCTGACTTTATCTGCTGCCAAGAAAGTTCTGGGTTCCTTTAAGTTCCACAGAGATAATCTTTTTATGTTCTAGATTCTTGCTCTCAGCAAAGGAAGAGGACAAGTCTCCACATTGTTTTTCTCTCATTTGGATCCTCTTAAGTTTTTCTAGGTCCTGAGGCTGTTGACGGTCTTGTTCAACTCTGAACTCATGCTGTGTCATCTCTAACCTTCCAGAAAGATGCTGTGATTTGGGGCTTTGCAGTCAGATATCTTTACCTTCTTTGGGGTATTTTGGGGGCATGCCCTTCTGGTATGTCTGCAGATGCTCATTGGTAGCCAAGAAGAGAGTGTTTTCGTGTTACTGAATCATAATCTCATGAAGGACGGAGCTCTGCTCTCTTCTGGTTCGTAACTTGTACAGAGCCACGAATCTGTGAGGTACCAGGCTCAGGATGTTTATCTTAAGGACTTGATACAAAAGCCTTTGTTTCAATGCAGTTACAGGTTAAGCATGCCTACTCATATTAACAAGTTATTAAGGCTGAAGCACCATTTAGCACTTCAAGCAAACACTAAGCATGTTTCAGCTCATGCATCTGCTAGAAGTGTTGGCACACAAGGCTTCGAAGTAAATTTAAAGACAAAAAGTGATATATTAAATCAACTAATACTCTTAGTGAAAAAAGCAACTGAATGGTTTATCTGCGGGAAGTTTAACAGAGAAATTATTTGCAGTGTGCTGCCTATCAGGAATCTAGTATTTGGGGAAAATCTCTAAATCACTAGTGCCACAATGTTTTCTTTAAGCATGCTTTTCAAAAAGACATGTCTAAGCAACAGAAGCATCTTTGTATTTCTGACAAGCTGTCCAGCAGTTGCTCCATGTGGCCCAAGAGAAGCAATGGGAAAGTCTTGTTATCCCCATATGCCTATTTTAACTTTTTAGTAACAGGTTCCTGCTATTCCCTAAACATTGTGCAGAATTGAATACAGATGAAGATGAACTTGGTGTCAAGGGGGCAACTTGCTGGTGATGTCTGTAAAAACTTGTGCATTTCAAGCTCATTGGCAGAGGAGGGGTTATGAATGAGCATATGGGTATTACTGTATTCCAGGAGTCATACTCAGGCATGTGATACGCTCAGGCACAGGCATGGTCTCCAATATCTTTGTGCTTCTCAGGGAACCTTCTTCTATGGACTGCTGCTAGACAATTCTTCCCCTGCTCACCCTAGGGTACCATGTTACCATGTGGTTTGTGAAGCATCTGTGGATACTTACTCTGTAACTGGTGTGAATGTTATTTTGGGAGCTGAGAAACTTATTTAAGATACCTACCTAATAAAGAAAAATTTAAATCTTTAAAAAAAATTTTCTGTTTTGTCTTGCCATTTGTCTTAAATGAAGTAAATGATGTAGAGTAACTGAAGGGTCCATCCTTAGGCATGTTTCATGTTGTGTCAGTAACTCTTTCTGCTTCATTGAGGAGTAAAAGCTGCTCATCTCTCTTAATTCAATAATATGCATCTGTCAATGAAAAATTTTTACTCCAATGAATGTTACATCTTTCTGTAATCAAAAATATCTGATGCAGACAGATATTGATTGAGACTGGATGCTCTTGTGACCTTCTGTTTTGGAAGGAAAATGGATTTGGGCAAATGACTCCCATCAGCTTTATACTAAGGATATTTTCACAAGGTGTATCTATCTATTGTTTTCCTTTGTAAACCGAAGCTACCTAGTATTGCTGTCTTTTCACACATATTAGTCTAATGGCACTAATTTTTTAATCATTTATCTACAAGACATGCATGATGAAACACAGCAGAGGTTAGAAACATTTACCTGTGGCTTGTAAAAGGAACTGTGTTGCAACCAACAGTAGGAATATTGCTGAAATGTTTTTATTTTCATCAAGTCAGTGTAACATTAAACAAAATAAATCACATGATCAAACAATGACAGCTTAGTGGATGTTCTGATTAGTGATATCAAATTTATTAAAATAATTGGTAATTGTAATATATTACTTGCAAAGATATTACTTTGGGAAGTATGGGGGTCCTATACTTGGTCGTAATTATTAGAGAAAGATAATACCCACAGTATCTGTAAGATGACACTGAAAAAATAGTTAAGGAAAACATGGGCTTTCATTTACTATACCTGAGTGTTTCAGCAGATATGGTGTTTTAATTTTCATGAACATTTGAAAATACAATGTGAACAAGTTCTGGAAATAGGTATTTGAGGGTACTATCTCAACAGCTTCAGTACTTGTGTAGTGTGCTGTTAGTTTGCTGTTCTAGGATTATCGGAAAACTTGGAGTTATGGATGTAGGCAAATTTTAAGATAATTTCACACATACGGTGGAGGTTTTGTACAGATTATCCTTGCCTAAAAATAGGGTTTTACTCTATTTTGATAAGAAAGGAAAATTACTACTTTTAACATCTGCTCTCTACCTTTGCACAATAGCTCATTTATATTTGTTTTTGACACATATGAACAGCAGTTGTTAAAATTTTGAAAATGACTTGTGAAATCCATGCACTTACATAGTCAGTAGTAATTCTAGAGGGGAAATGGCTTAATTGTTTGTTTTAATTATCTTTTTCGGTAGCAAAGGGAAAGAGGCCATGAGGCACGTTAGACTTCACAGATCACCTAGAAGCAAAATCATTGTTTCTAGATGTGGACGATTTTTCAAAATTCAGGGTTACAGACAAAATCCCATGAGCCTGTAAGCCTTCATCTCTTTCTGACCATAATACAAGGGGAAGCTCTCTACAGAACACTAAGACTTTTCAGTAAGAAGATTCACCATGAGGGTGCCACATGCTCCTATTGTCAGGTTAGTCTTGAAAATCATGACTCAAACTGATGAATGTAAATAATGATAAATATTTCATAGAAATATTGTAGATGTTAACTGAAATATTTAAAATGAATAGCATAAAACCAATCATAATTATCAAGACTACTCTTGTTTTATGGGTTATTACCACATTCTTATGTCCTTCATTTTGTATTTAGTAGAACAAGTTTGAAAGTTGATGAATAGGGAATTTTGCATCCAGTACTGAACTTTTGTGCAACTCTATGAAACAAAACTGTAATAAAAGTTATATAAAGAGTTGGCAAACCCATTACTATTGTGCTGCTGAGGCTGTCCAGTCAGTTACTGATGTGCGTGAGGAGACAGAGCTCTGCAGGCTCCACTGCAGTCTCCAACTGATTGTATCAAGTGTCTTGTTTTCAGCTGGACTAAGGTTAATTTTCTTCCTAACAACAGGTATAGTGCTGTGTTTTGGATTTAAGATGAGAATAATGTTGATAACGCACTGATGTTTTAGTTGTCGCTGAGTAGGGCTTATACTAAGTCAAGGTCTTTTCAGCTCCTCATCCTGCCGTGTTAGCTAGGAGGCTGAGGGTGCACAAGAAGCTGGGAGGGGACACAGCCAGGACAACTCACTCAAATCCTCCAAAAGGGTATTCCGTACCATATGATGTCATGCTCAGAATATAAACTAGGGGGAAATTGATCAGGGAACCGCTGCTTGGGGACTGGTTGGACGTTGGTTGGTTGTTTATGAGCAATTGTTTCAGTTGTTTTTCATTTACATCACTTGCCTTTCTTGGATTTTATCTCTCTGCCTTTTTTTTCTTTTTTTTTTACAATTTTATTATCTTTATCATAACCACTATCATTTTCGTTGTTGTTATGATTATTTCAGTTATTAAACTGTTTTTGTCTCAACCCACGAATTGATTCACTTTTACTCCTGCAATTCTCTCCTCCATGCCATCGGAGGTGTGTGATGCTTATTCTCCCGCTGGGTTTAAACCACAACACCAAGGCAAGTACTGGTTTTGTATCTAGTTAGAGAATTGGTTTTAGTGCCATAGAGTGGTTTTAGTAAGAAAAGAATCTTGAAATCACTGTGCCGGCGGAGGTCTGATGAAACATATTTTATTGTAAAGCTGTTCCCCTGGTGTTCACCTCTGTTAGCTACTGCTCCTTTTGAGCTGTTCACAGGTTTTATAGTGTTAGAAGACTGTTTCACCTGCTTTCAGGTTGAAGTAAGGCTCCACTGTATTTTCTGGTCTTTTCTTTCATGAAGTGTGACTTCTTTCAGAGGCATTTAGGACTTCACTTTTCATTTTCTGCTTTGCTCTCTGCTTCCCTGGTAGAATTATCAGAGGTTGGGTTATCTACTAGGATTCAGTCTTGGAGAGTTTTGATTGCACAGGAGTATGTATGGACTGTATGGAAAGAGGAAAAACTATTATGTAAATAGTATTATTCTGTTTGTGAGGCATTGAGGATAAAACTGAGGCTGGAGGGCTATGCTGAGATGCAACCCTTCTTCCCAGATCTAGAAGAGCTTGGAGAATATGTTAACTTACTAAATTCTATATGTGTAAAAGACTTAATGCAATGAGTCTCTCTTTGTGTGCTTCAGTGACATCTGAGTTGAATATTTCTTGTTGTGGATTGTCTTAAAGGCAGTTTGGTTAGCAAGTCAATGTGCATGTCCTGAGACAGGTAGCAGGCAGGTGGTACAATGGGAATCCATGATGTGAGAAAGCCAGAATTGTAAATAAGGATGTAGCTACACAATGAGTCCTCATATGAGAGAGTGTTGGACTGATTCGTGTGAGCATGAGGCCAACAGATTTATTGTCTAGACAGGCTAGGAGAGCCCAGTGAGATAGAAATGAAGTCCAGTCTGATGGAAGGTGAAAACCAGCAGAAAGGCAACTTGGCACTGTAATGCTTAAACCTTTACGGCTCACTTCTGCCACTTGCCCAGTTTCACCATGGAAAAGTGAATTTTTTTTAAAACTTTAGATCTTAGTGACGTCCTGTCCCCTTTTCATTTCTGGTGTTCTCTGGTTTTTTGAGGGGAGTTTGTTTAGCAATTCAATGCTATGGTTGGTCTGAGGTAAGATACCTTAGAAATCTTTCTATCACTGAAATGATGTGCCTGAGGAAATGCCTCATGCAGTGCTGTGCTCAACCTCTCCTCATTAGACAGATGCTCCAAACCCTTCATGATCTTTGTGGCTTTTTCTGCACTCACTCCAGTAAGTCCATGTCCTTCCTCTACAGGAGAGCCCAGCACTGGGCCCAGTACTCCAGGTGTGTCTCATGAATAGTGAAGTAGAAGGGAAGGATCACCTCCCATTACCTGCTGACAACACTTCCCCTAATGCAGCCCAGAATGTGAATATTTTCCAGAAGTAACAGCAATTGTGAACCATTAGTCCCCTGCCAGTGGCTGAAATATTTTCATCTCTACAGTGAAGCAATGTTTTAAAAGCTCTTATAATTTGCTACTGCTTCAGGTGCATAAAGCTACACAAGCCTGTGTACAGGTGCTTATTAGTGTTAGGTGGAAGTACGGTAATGAAGTGCATGTAGTGATCTTGTGCTGGAAAGTGTGCTGAAAGTCAAAAGCTGGTTATCTTTCTCTGTTAATATACAGTAAGGCATGAGTGCAGGCCATGTCAACGTGTAGCAGCTGCATCTTGTGTGTTGTCTCAGACTCCTCTGTATGGCAGAGAAAACAGTGAATTTGATTTTTTCTTTCCTGTGCTAATTATACGCTAATAAAACTTTCAGGAAATCAATGGACTTACGTGGGTGCAAATCACAGTATAGCAGATTGCTCAGTTGGTCTCTTCATTCCCACTGGAAGCATCCTCCAAGACCTGGTGCTGACTGAGAGGCTATTGTCAGTCTACCTTAAGTTCTTAAATTAAGTCTAAGCACTCACAATGAAATGTAAGGCTATCTCGAACAGAGGGACGTCAAAAGCGGTTTTGGATTCATCAGAACATAGATATCAGTCCATCTGCAATAATGAGGCCAGAAGTCTGAAAGAAAATGATGTCCAAGTAGATGTGTACTAATACTGCCCTGCTGGGAAAGTGTGAAACAAGTCCAGTCTTTATACGCAAAACAGGTCTTAATTCTGTTGACAGTGTCTTGCCACTTCTTGAGCAGAAATGGAGTGTGCAACTAACATAATTTACAATCATACAATGAAGAGCAATATTTTGAAAGAAGGTTTTCAGTGCTTTGGACTTTTGAAGGCATTTAGAACAAAGCAACTTTTGAAAAAAAATATCAGTTAGGACTCTTCTGTTGTTGCCATCATTAGGATGCATTTGAATCAATTCTAGCCTTACTGCTCAAACATTACAGGCTTTTATGTCCAGTTGCAGATGTCAAGGTTTTGGAAAGGCTTTGTGTTTTATCAAAATAAAATATACATAGTAGCCATGGACAGATAACAATATCCATGCAATATTGAGGAATAACCTGCTGATGCTCCTCAATGTCTGTAAAATATTGAACCTTGAGACCTGAGGTCATTGGGCCATAGCATTTCCTCAAAGTACAGCATGCGTAACTGTTGGCTTCCAACAGAGAACACTCACTTGTGGAAGAATAGGGAGGATGAGCATGCGGTTTGAACACAACAAAGTGGGGTTGACTTTTCAAAGACCTTTAGAAAGGCTAATTGTAGTTTGGAGATCCATTGTGGATGTTTCTGTAGTGATGAGCAACCAAGAAGACAGATCTTAGCCCATAAAACTGGTGAACTGCACATGGGGGAAAGACGTGATGAAACAGGAAAATTAAGTGTGAATGGATGATAGCATAGAATAGCAATGAATTTTACAGGAAAGCAAAGTTTTCATCCCATATTTTGCCTTGTCAATATTGGAAGATATAGGATCGTTTTAAGGAGGGGTTTGTCAGAGGTGGTGTGAGATTAAAAAGCCAAACCCCACAATTTTGTGCATTGTCAGAAAGGAATCCCTACAAAATTACGAGAGCTTGAAAGGGGGTGTAGCACTTCAGAAAGAAGCAAGAAGACCACTGACATCAGCATGTGGTAGTAGCCTTAGAAGTAAGAGCCTGTTACTGAAGTGATGGAAGTGAGGGTGCCGAAGGAGTGGAGAGCAGCAGTCAGGATGATGATTTTGAAGGATGATCCTAGTAACAGGGATGCAAACAGTTTTAAAGAGGTCTGAGGTGATTGGTGTCAAGAACAGGAAAGGGGAAAATCCTGGAAGCATGACAAGAGCTACAACAAGCAGGAGGGAGAGACCTGAAGCTGCAGATAGTCACCAGTTGCAGAGCTGTAGGGACAGAGGGAAAGTAGGTGTGATCCAACTTTTAAATAGTGCTGTGTCTGCACAGACAGGAAAGGCCTTGAATAAAAGCTAAGGAGGAGGACAGTAATGGTGTGTTCGTAGCAGCAGAGGGACTATAGTATAAAATCAGGAGGCATTATGTTCATAAAATGGTATTCATGTTAAAAAAGTAAACATATTTAAGACCATGAAATGTCAGTGTTCCATGATGTTAGGGCTGCATCAGAAATACAGGTGAGGAACTTCATAGCACCGCTGCGACAGAGTTAAGTATTTCTCCTATTGTAAGTAAAAAAATAACAGAAAATAATTTAACAACTCAGCTGAGCAGAGCACTTGGAAAATGCATGCGTGGTGAAGTAGACTCATTGACTTCAATGATGCTGCTTTTTGTTAAAGTTACATAGGGACGTAAGTGCCTTGCTGAATTGAGAGCCCAAGGGTAGGGATTAGAACTGGTGTTTTCTTGGCTTACTGCCTGAGCAAAATTGGTTATGCCACATCGATCCTGAAACACAACTTCTGTTTATATTATTTGTAGAGTACTGTGGGGAAATGAAGGGCATAATTTTATTTGTATGCTTTGAAATTTTATATTATTATGTATTTCTTGTTGCACTGTAATGAAGCTCTGATTTCCATATTAAAATTAATAAAATGAAAATAATATGAATGCAATATTCCTGCTGAATACACATTGACTAGAGAATGGTTTCTTATTATTCCAGAGGCATATTTATGACAGCCTTTTTCACTCTGTCTTGAGAACACTGCAGGTCAAAAAGAACTTTAATCATTCACGTTTTGCAGTTCCAACAGAATTCACACACAATTCATATTTGAATACCACTTTTAAACTAAGCAGTAATAGAATAAGTTCCATTGTAGTGATATATAAGCATTTTCAGACTGTTGCCAGCCTATAACAGTGTGTTTATGAAAGCAATGACACTAACTGGAGAGAGATAATCTGCTAAAGTAGAGCTTATATTTCATAACTAACAGTACTTCAACTTGTTTATAATCTTTAATATGGTCTTTTATGTCAGAGAAATAGTTTTTTTCCAAAATATTTTCTGGAAAGACGATTATATTTTGGAGTATATTACCTAAAATAGAAGAGTATATTCTCTTATAGAAATACACGTATTTTCTTTATAATACAAAAAACCCCATACTGTAACACTACAACATAATACCATATAGTGCTTTAGTAGTATGACAACTCTCTCATGAATATGCTTCTGTAGGTGGTCCATAATCCTTCCAAAAGCATAAAAATAAATTACCTTCTAAACTCCCTCCCCCAGGCCATCTTACTGATGAGAAAACATAACACATCTATTTGTGTTCCATCACCTTTCAGCTGATTGTGCTTTCTGGTCAAGAATATTTTCAGTAATGAAATCTTCGTAGGTCTATTCACTTTTTGAACCCAAAGTAAACTTCCATTTCAGTTATATGATCTCAAGGGTATTTTTTCAGAATAATTAAATTACATTGAATAGTTTTAGGTTTTAATTGTGTTTTCAAAAGAAGTGATTTAATATTACTGGGAAAACAGCACTGCAGAATATAATTTGACTAATCAGCAATACTAAGCTGTGAATTTCTCATGTTGCTTTGGTTTACGGCGGTAAAGAAAGTATGTGGGAGATCATGCCAAGCCATTGAAACCTTGAATGGACACCTTAGTTGCTTTTCTGAACTGACTGTCTATGTGGAAAAACACTACAGTATGTGGTTCACTGCTGGTTTATGGCAGAGAGAAAAGATTAATCCCCAAAACCTTTCCCAAAATTGCCTCATTTGCCCATCGAGTCAAAATTTACCTTACAGTAGACTGCCAGAAAAAGGACATATCTACCTGACTGATTTCTTATCCATATCATAGAATAAAATTCTGGGTTTTCTTCAAGCAAAACATGTGTTTTGATATTGTAGCACTTATATGAAAGCACACAGAGGCTTTTGACATCACTGTTCCTTTCTGTGAAGACTGGTCTGGGTACAGATTATTTTTTTCCTTTATTTTCTGCATGCAGAAAGTGAAGAAGAATGGGTTTCCTTTTGCTACCTGTTATTTGGGAGGGAAAAATTGTCCAAATGCACTGTACTCTCCATTCAATATTTACTTGAAAAGGAAAACACATTAACTGAGCACTGACACTGAGGTGACGCAGAAGCAGAAATACTCCTCTTGCTTCTCTGCACAGCTCTCAAAAGCAGTGTCAGTCGCTATGGGGAACTATAAAAGGCCATAGCAACACCACGAGAAAATGTTTTTTACTGCGGCTTTGGTGGGAGGTTTTTTGTTCCTCTTCCTTTGGCTTTTGAGTTGTACTGGAAGAAGGGTGAGGTCTGTGGTTTTTGATGGTGTTGCACAGCACAGATCAATACTTTCCCTTTTATCTGAATGTGTTTTGCAGCAAGTACAACAATACAGGTATGCATGAACATCACAGTGCTGAATTAAATACATGTTTAGGGGAAGACTTCCGATTTAAGTACTGTCTAGTAGCCATTGGTCATACACTGTATTATTTCTTTTTACAAAAGAGTTGGAAATAGTTACAGACACATTTTGTAATTACAGGTAGAATTAGTTTTGTAGCTAATTACATCATCTCACCCCATTTTAGAATTCTACTTGTGAGCTAATCACACAGAACTCCTTACAACTGTTGTGGAGAAATGAGCACCTTAAGAGAGCAATTTTGAGATAAAAGGAATAGTTTTCTAGAGGAGCCTGCTTCTCTCCATTGACTGTAGAAGGAGCTGGGGGTATCTCTATCTTCTGGTGGCCTAAATTAGGGCATAGTAACTCCAGGTGGTAGCAATACTCTCCAAACTGATTATCTGAAGACCAGAGATTCATCCTTCATGTGGCTATTCGGCTTTTTAGTGGTATGTGTCTTCTATCTGGCCAGCTTGGAGCATGGTAAGCAAAGAAGGGCCATACATCTGTCTCTAGACCCTCATTTAGACTCTGCCCCTCTGGGGGAACCGTATGTCTTTTCCAACACCACTGAGGTATGCCAGGTTCCTGTCACTGGCCTTTCCCAAATTAATCTGGGGCTACCTTCCCAGTCCCTAGGCAGCCTGTTGCCAAATTGTGCTGGTTTTCACCCTCTTGTTCTCCACATTTATGTTTTGTTACTGCTTTTATATCAGTGGAATGGCTTTCAAGGGGAGCGGTAATAG
The DNA here is from genome assembly GCA_033558185.1 of Dromococcyx pavoninus. Classification (NCBI taxonomy): domain Eukaryota; kingdom Metazoa; phylum Chordata; class Aves; order Cuculiformes; family Neomorphidae; genus Dromococcyx; species Dromococcyx pavoninus. The sequence continues at coordinate 982,954 of JAUMJL010000668.1, read as the reverse complement.
TGCTGCTACCCTTCTGCCAGCAGCCCACCTGGCCATCATCCTGGCACCTTCAGGAGGCTGGGGTGAGTGATAGGCAGGTGTCCTCCCCTGGGGACAGGGTCCTCCTTGGACCAAAAAACTGTTGTGCCAAAAGTGTGGAGGGGTGAGATACTGCATCCTCCTTCCTTGCTCAACCCTCTAAAATATGAGTTTTCTTTTGGAGGTGGAGGTTTATGTGCCTGTGAACGTACTGTTTGAGAAATGAACCACCTCCTGAGATCAGATGTTCCCAAAATAAGGAAGAAGGTCTTGGATGGACATATTTGTGTGTCTTCCTTTAAGCACTTGGGCTCTTTTGCATATGCTTCGCACCAGGTGCTCTGCTTCATTCACAAAATACAATGCAATCAACTAACAAAGGTGGTGTCACACAGATGGCAAAACCATAGTGCAAGCTATTTGACATTCAAAAGTTTGTGTTTAAAATCCGTGACTACAGTGGGTCTTCCAAAGATTGCAGAGGCTGTTAGGCATAAATTAAATGAGGTAAGTGCGTGTAAATACTCTACCTACATGAAATTCAACTTCAAAATATTGTGCACTGAATTTTGACGCAAATTTTTTAGTGATGGTAACTTTGTTTTCAGAATTATGTTTGGCTACTAATTAAGACCTACAGGAATCATGGAAATCTTTGCATCTCCAAGTGACAGAAGTATTAAATCTTTCCCATCTCTATAAAATTTTGCACATCTAGCATTAAGGAATCAGAATGTTGTGAAGTTTAATTAGTATTGTGTTCTATAAATGCTCTGAAATAGGTCATTAAATATTATGCACTCTGGTTATACAACTACTCAACAGTAAGTGCTCTATTATTATCCTGAGAAAATATCTTGAGCCACAAGTAACAGTTACAAATATTTTAAAGTCTCTTTATAATCAAACTCTCTTTTATGTTGTATTGCTATTACTCTAAGTCTTGATGTGCTTAAAGTTTAGTGATACTGTTATCTACTTTTCATCATGGACTACACTGTAAAAAAAAACCCACAACCCAGGATGCCCATCTTTGATCTGATTTCTATCTCTAGGTTGGCGTGGAACTTCCCATCACTGTGTTTTCTACGTGTTCATTTGCTTTATTTCTGTATGAAACCTCCTCTGAATTGTACTAATTTAGACAGACTATGTAGCATGTACAAATCTTGCTAAGGTAGAGTTCTTTTTCCCTTGAAATTTGTGTAGTACACAATAATTCCTCACTGTTGTACAACAGTATCTTGTAAGAATTTTTACTTTTGCTTAAAATGGGAAAATACCTTATTTAATGGTGCTCTGTTAGAAAAGCTTTCAGAGAATTTTCTTGCAGACAATTGGGAAAATCCATAGTCTGTCTACATCTGAATTATGGTTTCGTGAAAATTTATATTTCTTTATAGGAAACTGGCCAAATACAAATCAGTTACCTGCTTTAACCACAGTTGAGGCTTAAGTTCAATGCTTCCATTCCAAACTCCATTATAGATTGTGAATGCTTAGCTTGTCTCACTGATCAAATAAAAAGTCATTCTGCTTTTAAGAGCTTCATTCTTTGCTGGTTTTCCTGAAGAGGGAGGTGGCCGCAGAATTGTTTCAAAATCCTTACTGTTTCACTCTCTGGGAATTTTTGGATGATTTTTTTAGACTTCATTGAGATGATATTTTCTAACTCATATAGGATTTTTTGTTTGTTTTTGTTAGCATATATTAACATAAACTGAAGAAAGTATAACAATACACATAAGTAGCTTGGAAATTTTGACAATCTGAAACTACCAATTGAGGTTTAGTGACCTCAACTAATAATTATAACATCTGACTTCCATATAGCACGTTCCTTCCTTTCCCCTCTGGAAATCCAGTCCTTTCAAGGCTACCTTTCAAAACATGAGAGATATGGTTTTAATTTGTCATTAGTTGCTGTAGTTTCTACAAAAAAGAACTTCCGTTGACTTTGAGTGAAAGTGTGGCCTCCCGAAGAGGAGATTTCCTTTTAAACTCTAACCTCTACTGTTATCCATCCATTTCCTTCACTGTGCCTTTTAGTGACACAGGAATACTATGAACTGGGAACACCACTTATGATGGCTACCGGGAATAAATCTCAAACAGCTGAGATGACATGACACATCAATATGTCACAAAACAAAAGCTAGTCAGAGAACTGTTAGAAAAAAGGAGATTTCTTTTCTGTGTAGAGGGTGTGTGTTTTTTTCTTTTTTTTTGACATTGAAGTAAGATAGTTAAATGCAAAAGAAGCTGCTATGTAATACACACCTTTGACACGGGCCACTGTGTAGTTTATGCTATTGGCAGCATTTAAAAAGACCAGCTTCACTAGCCTGCATTAGAAAGAATTTGGGAATAAAATGTGTCCTTCTGTGCTGGAGCAGATAATAATGGTAATATGAATGTTTGATAGAGGAACAGTTAGGAAACAAGAAGAGATTTTATTGGCAGGAATAAGTCCTAGCAGCATTATCTGCGTACTCCCAGCATTTACTGTTCTTGAAGACAAGGTGGTTGCTAAGCAATCAGAGTTGGACAGGAAGACTGGGAAGTTGTTCATTCTGCTTGAAGTGGGAATTTCATAATTCAAGCTGCATGCCTGCTCCAAGGAAAGGATAAGCAGGTGATTGAATCTGGTAGTGACCCACACAGTGCTACATCTGGTAGAAATCTAAAGAAGCCTTTGAATGTCTGAGTTCCCCGGGTGGCACATCCTTTCCAAGAAGTGACAATATGGTCCAGAAGCATCAGTTTGTGCTCAGTTGCTCAAGATATGGCATGGAGCAGGTCTTTGCTGTATCACATCAGCATTTGTCTATCTGTCTGCTATTATAGGTCATCTGCTATGTCTCAGTTTTGACCAGTAGACATAGGGTCCTATGAAGATCATTTATTTCAAATGGAAGACAAGAAGGTTGTATAAGCTGCATGACTCACTGAAATGCCATACTTGGACCCTCTGACCTTACGCCTCACCAAGGTAACGCATTTACAGCCTCATACAATAAACTTCAAGAAACAAGCACTAACAGTCTACGTGGTATTTTGTCCAGCAATGGTGCACATGACATCTAGAAATATGTAAGTAGCTATAGATGGAAAAAAACACATGGTTTGTCCCAGTAGTGTGAACTGAGATGGAAGTTAGGGGCAAAAATTACTTCCTACCAGTAAAGGATCTAAGCAGTCTGAGCTTTCTCATGAGCTCAGTATATGGAAATCAAAACTAAACCTGGAAAACTAAACGTGCTTAGATCATTAGCTAAAAAAAAAGAAACAAGTTTACTCACTCAAGTATACTCACTTTACTTGCAAAACAAGTAAACACAAAATAAAGTTTTACCTAGATGAAGCTGGACCAAAAGTGAAGTAATTGGAACAGGGTGGCAGAGTCAGGATTTCTGGAAAAGACAGATAAAATGCAATGGCTGTGCACAAAAGAATAAAAAATTAATGGTCTTGATAGGCCAGATGGAATGACAAGAAAGATGAAAGTTCATTGAAAAACTCAGACAATGCAAATTCTGACTTCTGATGTAGAAAAGGGAACAAACAGTTCAAGCTAACTGAGTTTCATTTTAAACGCTAGTATAAAAGGATATCGTAAGCAGGTAAAGGTAACATCAGAAAAGCCAAAGGAACAAAATGAGGTATAACTGGCAAGAGACATCAGAAAAGTACTGGTTACAACAGAGAGACATCAAGAAAAGAATTGGTCTACAGTGCAGCAGAAAGAGAAAGCTATTGGTCGACAAAGCTGAAGTGTCAGAAATGTTATATAGCTTTTTCTTGTTTATCCTTACTGAAAGTGTCAGCTCTGATCAGAAAGAACAAAACAGTGGGAACTCAGAGCTCTTAGTCTGGTTACACTCAGCTTGTAGTTGCAGGCACAATGGTGAAATGTTGTGCAACTCGCAAAAATTAAATGACTTCCCTGTGCTATAGAAAGTTGACATTTAGCATACAACATTCTCAATGAGATGTTTACAGGAACTTGCATGTCCTGAATTTGTCAATATCTTATGTTAAGGACTTTAGAAAGCTAAAGGAGCAGCTGTTGTTTTACTTCTTATTTCATGCATTGGAAAAATAAGGAGTGTTTCTGAAAATGAAGTTCACCTGTGCTTACCTGGATGGGGCATAGAATTGCCATACAGCCTATTGCACACTTTAACTGGTGTTAGCTTTCAGTGCTAGCAAGCTGCTGTCTATTTGATATGCAAAATATTGTACTAAGCCCAGGTATTTAAGGTTCTCTCTGTTGTACAACAGGGAAAAAAATCTCTACAGCAATTTAATTCCACCAGATTTCCCAATCACTTCAAGCAATTAGTTCTGAAGGCTTTTGCTGCAATTTACATAAAACACATCCTTCTCTCTAATCCATTTTACAAGTGATAGGTTTTTCCTGCATTGCACTGCCGAAGGTGAGGAACAGAAGTGGAGGGCTTACCCAGGGTGCAGCAGGGCTGAGAACAACTCCAAGAAGCATGGGCTTCCTGTTTCCCATCGCTCTCAGTAGAGCTACACATTGGTGTACCAGCAGCAAGAGATTACCTTATTACTATTAGTGAGAGGAGGTCATGCATAGTAAAGATGTTCTAAAAATGTATGGTGGTTACATTTTTAGGTCTGGAATTGGTAGACGATGAGAAAAAAATTGTTAGAGAATGGAGATAGACCAAGTGCTCTGGGAGTACTTGGATGAGCAAAGTAGTTGAGAGAATGAGAATAGAACTTGTCTGCATGTGCTTAACTTCTTGTGACAAATTTTCAACTGAGTGTAGTAATGCTGCTCACAGCCTGGGTTCTTGCTGCTTTCTCCATTGCTTGGAGTCTACCAGAGTCTATTCTGTATGGACAAACCTCCTCCAAAACAAGGCTTTAACTGATCTAGGTTTTTTTGCATGTGCAGACCAAAGACATGTTAGGAAGCACCTCCTGGAATAAGAGTGTGAGTAGCAGTTATTGCGAGTCCACAGATGGTGTTATCCTTGTACTGTACATAAAGTATTTATTTCATTTCATACTAGGGTACAGATTCAAAGGAATCTCAGTGCAAAGAAATCCCAGGTTGTCTCTCTGGCTTTCAAAGTGTCTAAGAAAATTAGTGGTGTAGTGAGAAGGATCAATAAGGCTGAAAGTTCTCTTATATGTGCCTTTAATGAATAGATTAGTTTTTATTTTTAATTCTTGTACTGATTGTTTATATTAATAATGTACAAATTAATTCTCTTACGGTGTATCAGTGCATTTAGAGATTTGGGAATATCAGCAACTATTAAATTAATTACTGATATTCCTAAATATATTAATCCAGTTATATGCTGTCATATAAAATACCTTTTTTTCAGCTGCTTTTCTCCTTACTCATCTAATTAGAACCCAGAAAATTTTGTCATAGTTTGCAAAATGTAGTAGTAGTAGTAGGTTTGTTCTTGTTTCAGTCAAAGATTCACTGTTTTATTTTTTTAACTATTGCTTTGGTCATGCAGTATCTCTGTACGCCTGAATGTGGACTTACGCAGAGTAGTAACAAGGGAAGAGGAGAAAAGGGAAATGCAGCCATGATCTGAACGGGAGATGCAGGAACTCTGATTGCGATTTGAAGTCCTGGAGTGTGTGTGAAGTCAACTCGTGGCAAGAGAGGGGACAATATCTCCTTGATTCTTCTCAGAAATTTTGTGGTAGACAGCTACAGATGCCAGAGCTGTTATCCTGCTTCATATGGGAGTGGATTCAAAATTAGGCCTTGTACTGTGACATCCGCAGCAGAATGATGCGGTGGTTAGACCTAGGATCTGGGAGTCGTGTGTTCACCTTTCCATTCATCCCCAGCATCTGATGTGATCTTTTTAGAATTTCTTAATGTCAGATTCCCAGAAGCAATTTACGTGAAGTCCTCTGGGTTTCAGTTTTGTTGGAACTTTAGTCTGAAGAAGAGGAGGCTCAGGGGAGACCTCATTGCTCTCTACAACTACCTAAAAGGAGGTTGTAGACGGGCAGGGGTTGATCTCTTCTCTCAGGTGACCAGTGACAGAACTAGAGGGCATGGACTCAAGCTTCATCAGGGAAAGTTTAGACTTGATGTTAGGAAAAAGTTCTTCATTGAAAGGGTGATTGGCCATTGGAATGCGCTGCCCAGGGAGGTGGTGGAGTCGCCGACCCTGGAGGTGTTTAAGGGGAGATTGGATGAGGCACTGAGTGCCATGGTTTAGATGATGGTTGGTGTTAGTGTTGGTGTTAGTGTTGGGATATAGGTTGGACTCGATGATCTCAGAGGTCCTTTCCAACCTTATGATACTGTGATACTGTGAACTGTAAATAAAGTGTCTTTAGCTTTTGTGCTAGAGATCTGCAAAAATGAAGACCATCCACTCCCATTCATGGCTAGTACAGGAAATGTAAATAGTGGCAATAGATTAAAAATACGTTTTCAGACACACAAAGCTAAATCCTATTACATTTCTGTTAAACTACTTGAAGTCTCTATAAATGTTTTGGTATAACTGGTTATATTTTAAGGAATTTTAAGTATGTTTCTGGAGAAGCATGACAGAGATGCATTGTGGAACATTCTGGTTCATCTTCCATTTTCCCACTTCACCTAACATCATCTGAAGGAACTCAGTGCCTGTGTCATTCATGTTCTTGGTTACTTGTTAGCTGGCATTTTCCTCTTTGATACTTAAACATGGGTATTTCTACAGCTAGATGTGTCTTGATATGCCCATGTATACATTCAGGGAGTGACATGTACACACACGACAATTATAATCTTCTGTAAACAGCTTTATATTTTGATATTTGTGGTTTTAAATTCTGCAACATAACACGGTTCAAATTGCATCTAAGGCAAATTTGCCTGGTCATAATTTCTGATACATTTGACCAGCACAACATTTTAAAAGGAGGGAAACAGCATATGGCTTTTGCCATATGCATAGATGCAACTAGAAAAAGCCCAAGTTAAAAAAAAAGATTGAATTAATTTTAAAACCTTTGGACTTCTTTGTTGTCTTTAAGATTGACTATTAAATGAATAACTGCAGGGGGCAATATAGTATCAATTTTGCTACTGTGTTTCTGAAAGCTTACTCCTTTTCTGAAAAAGAAAGATTTTAAGAGTTTTCAGACAAAACAGAAATTGAAAGAGATGGAGACTTTTTTTACTTTCTTTTAACCATAAATTTAACCGTGGATTCTTGCTGATCCACAGGCTCATTTCCTATTAAAGGAATAGGATTTTACATTCACAACATGAACTACATCGCTTCTCTTGAACTACTCAAAATTCTAAAAACTTTTAAAGTTTTGGAGTCAACTAGAAGGTATGAGCTGTCAGGCTCCGTTTGGAGAAAACAAGTAAGTAACTATACAGAGGGATTTAAAGCTTCCAGACTGGGATTTGAGATAGTAAGAACAGAGTATCTGTTTTTGATTTAACTTCATCATATGAGCTTGGGTTTTCTTGGTGTCTCCAAGTGTTATGCTGATAGTGGGTGAAAATAACCATCTAGAATTTGCAGTAACACCAGGATAGTTTATCCAAAGTGAATAGGAGTTTTGTCCAAGTGATTTCTGGGCAACAGTGAAGGCAGGAGGAGGATATTTTCCATAAATAAACTTAAAATCGAAAGCTGAAAATTTTGGGTTGAAAAACCCAGTACTGTGCCTCAAAGAACTGTAGTTCCAGTACATCCTGCTTTCCTTATTTGCCATAGGCTGAGTTCCCATTTAAGAGACAATAATCTGATACATCACAGATTTTCTTTCTCAAGGCCAGAGTCACAAATTATAAAAGGCTATCATGTATTATGTAACATGCTGTTACTAGTGGGAGACTAAAACCATGAAGCTACTTTCACTAGACAGTGAATAATCCATACAAAGATTAATATTTCAGTTTTCTACAAAAAATGTGGAAAGTAAATTCATCTAATCAACTTTTTGTTTGTTTGTTTCACAATGTCTTGCTTTGCTATCAACTTAGTTTAAACACCATTTTTTCAATCGTTCCTATGTTTCAAAGTACTGATGTTCACCTGAAAAACTATTTTGCTAAGAGCAAATGTAAATTTCCTGTGAAATTGAACAGACAAATACATTGGTAAAACTGTAACTTAAACTCAAGACAATTGAGTTTGAAGTATAGTTAAGTGACTAGAATCTAGGACTATCCCAGGGAAATAAAGTCCAGTGAGATAGAGTCAAGAAAGAAGATTTTGCAAAAAGTTTTACTGAGGGTTTTGGTTTTACTAGTAGTCTTACTTGCAGACTGAACATTTGGTTTGCCTTGTTTTTCCAGGGAATGTTGTGGAACATCGTATGTGTGAAGATGAGGGGGGAGGTTGAGCTAGTTTAGGATATTTCAACAGCATTTCACCCAAAAACTGGTTTCAAAACCAGTAGGATTTAACAGTTGCAGAAGAGTTTTCCTTCTCCAATGTTGCCACTTGATTATGAATTGACTGCTTGCTTTCCTTAAAAGCCTTAGAGTTACTGTGTATTTTACTCAGTTATTTGAATTATCAGTTTTACCATTGGGGGTATAGCATCCTTCTATTATTTATAAAACAGCACTAGGAATCCAACATTTGTCATCTTTGGCTGAGACTCATGTTACAATCAGACCTTGGTAAAACTGCAGGCTGTGTTATGTAGTGCTTTCTGACTGGTTTATTTCAGGATCTTCTTTTGGATGACACTTCTGGAATTTTAACTGTCTGAGAAAATCAGAGAAACCCTGAAGCCTGTATCGTTCTTATAGCTGGAATGAAACTGTCCATATTTGCCAGAAGAAACTGGAGGCTTTAGTGTGGAACAGTGTAGTTCATACTGTTCATTTGATTCTGCACACTTCTCTGTTCTCAATGCTCTCTACCTAGCTGCTGCCTTATCTCTAACTTGCTCATTCTCAAGAATCAGCAGTACCGGCATATTAAAAAGAGGTGTTTGTGTAAAAAGCACTGCCTATGTTGTGACAAGTTTTACCGATATTTGTCAAATACAATAGCTAGTCAAATACTATTTGGGAAATACATGATTTGATTGCTACCAATGGCATGCCAATGGATTAACATGTTCAAGATATTTTTATTTTTAGTGTTCATTCAATAGTAATTAATTTTTGAAATTTTTAGAATAAATATCTGATTTTCTGTGCCTAGACTTCTAATTGTTAAACTCCTACTGAGCTGTGACAGGAGCTCAGCCATCTGAAATGAAGATTCAAATACCCACAGGCTGAAGAGGCCCTGGAACCTAAGCTTCCTGCTTTCTGGAAGAGCAACTAGTGACTATTGCCCCTTTGTCTTGTTTAGCTATTTTTAGTTGAGGGCTTTTTTTGGGGGGGGGAAATGGTACTGTGCAGCCACCTTCTCCGGTGACACAGGAGAGGATGTGCCTTATATTGCTGTATGTGTTATAAAATGGTGACACTAAATGCTACTGTTCTTCCGCTGTAGAACTGTGTTTAGTAATTGATATTATAATGTTAATATTATAATGTTAGTTTTTCAATGTGTTCAGATTATGCTTAGATGTGAGCCATGTTGAAAAGCTTGTTCATCTTGGTAGTGCTTTCTGACCATGTTTGGGAGTGGAATTTTATGTATCTAAGTATGCTGAACCTTCACAGCAGCCAGGATTTCTGCAGATCTTACTAGTGTTTAGGGAACAAAGGGAAAGTGACCCATGAGATCCATTTGTGACTTGAGTCTTGTCTTCTAAGTCAATCCTTAATGCCTCATATTTTTAAAGGTATGTTGGTGGTAGACTGAGACTCTGATCTGCACCTTACTGGATGACCGAACAGCTCTGTGGCAAAAACATGTCACTTCTGCAGCAGGTTAGGTAATTCTTTCTCACCTCACTTTCTCCTGCACATATCCAATGTGATGCTCTCTATAATTATAGACTCTAGAACTGAATCATACTATTCATAGGAGGAATATGAAATACAGATTTGAAATTTTAATCGAAATTAAGTAAAATATTGACATAACCTTAGATTGCAAGGGTGGAAATCTTTCTTTACATATTAAAATAATAATCAGTAGAGTTTTTCAACTGGGTGTGTGTGTTTGAGAACTTTCGTCCGTCTTCAGAGCTGCATGGGTTAGAGGAAGCTGTAAGGATGATTGCCTTACAATTTCTATCATAACTTGTAGTATTTAGACTCTTATGATTCTTGGCAACTGGGGTCGGTTCATAAGTGTGGGGACTAAACCCTTGGACTTCCAGGGAGCTGAATCTGTCTGATAGATAGCTTGAACAACTGAATGGCTTCTCTTCTGGTAAACTAAAAACCTATTCACTTTGGACCATTCCTAACAAATGTATATTTTATATTGCTGTAGTCTTGGAAAGAGCAACATAATATTGTACAGAAGGCTTGCAGATAGCACTCTCATCTTTTTTTTTCCTGCTTAGTTTAGTCAGATATTTTCCCTTGAAATTCATTAGATTTTGCTTTACAGTACAAGAAAGAACATAAATTATACGTGGTTATTCACAGACGTTGAAGGCAAAGTGGATTGGCAGAAAGGGGTTATGCAAGCTCTTCTAACTTCAGGATTCTCAAAGAGGTGCCCACCTGAGAAGTCATCCTAAGCTGTCTCTGTAGTCAATGAAAAGAAGCAAATGTGATCCTTAGAGGGAGATTTATTCCACAAACAAACAAGGTGATTGTGTTCCCAGGATAGACAGTATCTTAGATGCTTACAGAGGAGCAGAGAGAGAAGGAGGCCTCATGCATTGAGGTATGAAACATCATATCAGTATGCAGCTTTCTTTACGTAACCTTCCAAAAACTGAAATATTAGGAAGACACTGGTAAGCTTTCTCTCTCATTGAACGTGTCCTATGTCTGTGGCTCATTGGTTGCACACATTTGTGTTAAATCAACCGACGGATGCTGGGGGAAGAAGGATCACTTCATACTTGGCTCTTTACTCCTGGGCTGCCCCTGAATGCATTAGCTCGTCAGCCATCCGTGGTCGGGCCTGTCCACTGACTTGCAATGACCATTCTTATATACGTAAATATTTACAACTGATTTGTAGCAAACATTTCAGTTGAGGAGGATTCTTAGGTGACAAACTTTGAAGAAAACTCTCAAAAATCTCAATCTTCAGACAAACAGTGGACGATTTTGTCACAAGCTAAGAAATCTATCTTTATACCACAAAATGCGACAGTAAGATTCTTTATTGATAGTCATAAATATCAAATTAATAGTGTCTTTGAATTACGTACATTTTTCACTACCTTTTAATTAAACATGGAATAGTTATCACATAAGAAGACGGTAAATACATAGTGAAAGTATTTACTTTCTAAAAGATTAATCTGTAGACTTACGTGTACTTTGCATAGTAATGTACTAGAACATCCTCAGAAACAAATATTTTTTTAACAAATACCATAATTTCTTTCAGTTAGTCTTATGCTTAGATCATACCATGTATTTCCAATATGTCTCATGCTCAGCACTGTAAAATCTGCTCTGAAATGACATACAGATATAGGTGTATTTTCTTCTAGGCAGGCTTTCTTTTTGCTCTGAGCTTCAAAAGGACCAGAGTAAAGTACCTTTGCACCCTGGCTGATGTCATTAAGGTAGTATTCAGGACTGAGCTTTGAATTGACTTCAGATATGATGTGATCTCAGTATTGTGGTCAAATCTGGTCGGTTGCTCAGTTCCTTTGTGTCTTGTGGAGAATTGCTCTGTGTCAGTCTGCCTCATCTCTAGCATGACAAAAAAAAAGGACAAAACGCCCAGCAGTCGTTATCCAGTTTGTGAGACTTGTAACAGCTTTCTCCTGAAGAGGATGTGGCTTGTGTAAGTTAGGCCAGATGATGGGATGGGAGAGTTGTGGTACAAGACTAAAACCGGGACGCATGTGTCCAACACTTAGGCCACATTGTCTGTGCTAAGAGACACCAAATGCTGGGCATCTGCAATGCTGCAGTCCCTCTGAGCCCCAAGTTCCTATGTACGACTTTTCTCTGAAATGGAGGCTTTTGGTGCTGGGGAGATGTGACAGTACTGCATGCAGAGTGCAAGAATTCCCAGGCCTGCAGAGAGAAGACAGGAGGGAATATGAATCTAGACCACGGAGGTAAATATCACATAAAAAGTGTCACACTTGGCAGATCTGCTAGACAGGGCGAAAGGACGGCCTGAGTACGTGTGGGAGACCCTTTACGCAGATGTGCTCCCTTTGTATTTTGTGTTCCTATTTTTCTACAAGTTGAGTGAGACATCTTTTGCAAATAGAGAAATTAATGGAAACTTGAAAGGAAGGAGATGACTTCAGAGAATTTTCTCTAATAGGGTAGTCTCATAAATGTAACACAGTGGAAATGCATACTGAATCCGTATTAAGTCAACAAACACTCTATACCTATAGACTTGAACACAAAACCAGATATTTCCTAAAAAAGGGTATGTTCTCTCTTCAGACAGATAGGGTTTGTTTCAAAGGCATGATGCAGTTTTAGCAAAACATGCCTTTTTTTTTTCCAAATGCCTATACTGAAATAGACCTACTTTGTTGTGTTCAAAGACATTCTGCAAAGAATTGTATAAAATAAAAGGCAAAGAGGTGCTAGTGGGATTTAAGGAGAGATAGGCATTTAGTTTGGCAAGCAGTTCCGAGAATAAAGCTCCCATTGATTACAAATTTGTGAAGGTCGCTGCCATCTAGTGATGAGGTGTTGAAGATGTTGCTTAGAACTAAATGGTACCTAAACATGGACTGTTCTTTCCTGCTATGTCTGTAGTTATTCAGCACACGAGATGCATCCTGAACTAGTGTTTTTTGCTTTGTGTGTCTTATGAAATATGTTAACTGGGACTATGAGAGATATGAGTGTATTTGTTCATGCAGACCGCATTCATTAAAATCCTAGAGCAGAATAACTTGTAACTGACACTATTTGAGTGCAGTTTTAAGAGAAAATGACAACTGAGCAATTTAATTATGAAATAACCCAAGATGTCAGGGAAATGAACACAAGGTGGACAGTACACATCTTCTTTTATGAACTTCACCCCTCCAAAGTATTTGAGCAATTTCATCATTTTAGTTTCAGAAGTTAAAATGTAGCTAAACTCACTGATTTCTTGTTTCTGGCTTAGCAAATTATTTGAGGTCTGTGCATTGCTAGGGAGGTGAAGAGTCCTCATATGTTTTAACCTATATTTAAATTTTCTGCAAAACTAATCACTGTCATCTGAACGCAAGAGAAGTACTGCATGCAACTGGTTTGGGAAACTTGCATCAAGACTTGCGTGTTTTAGAAACACTCAGAACCTGATCTACACATACAAAGTCTACACCTGGTCAGTGTTTACAAAGGCAACTGCCGCACATTTGCTATTATTTCTTAGTAGACCTGCTTTCTTGTGTCCCACCTGTGTCTGTGTGGTTTCTAGTGCCTTTACAGTGTAAGGAGCAAAGAGCACGATAGAGAGAGAGAAGAAAACACAGCAGTGGGTGAAGAAGGTTTTGGACTAACAGGTACTGCCTTGGAATTGGTCAAATAAGAGAGTCAAAGTATCTACTTTGTGTAGTAGTTCAAATAAACTTCCAGCTCAGACAGATGTCAAGATGGATGAAACTTTAGGCCCAACAAGCAAAACCCACATTTTCCTGTACAATAATGATACGCCCACCTGAAGCATTAAATAACACACACACACACATACACACCCCGCCTTCACTGTTCCTTCCTCCTAAACCTGCGCATCAGGTATCCTCTACAGAGAGCCACAGCTTTGTTCCCATGCCGAGGTGTGCCCAAGATGGCAAACTGGACTGATTGCTGCTCCTGCAGCCTGTGATGTCCATGGGTGAGTACTGAGAAGCCCAAGAGAGGCCAAAAGGCTGTGCTGCTTCAGCTGACAATCACTCCAATTGCCAAAGCAAAAGGCAGCAGCACCTTTTCTCTCATAAACCAAGGAGCTGTACTTCTGCCACACAATCCAGCCTGCTGTGTGCTTGTGTCCTGTGTCACAGTGTGTGTGCTGGATCTTAGAGAAGTCACTGACTTCTTAGCAAATGATTAACAAAGGAATATATGAGGATAGGGCCAGCTTTCTACTACAAGATTTTGCTTCCTGAGCTCTGCCCCTGTTCAGGCGGAGGCTCACTCTTAATTGACTGAGGTGAAGGTATTGCCTTAGGAAAATTATAGTTCACATGAAGGTTGCGATGCTTACTCCAGTATGCATACATGCTTCTGAACCCTCTGTAAGCTGCAGCCACAGGAAATGTTCTGCCTAAACAAAATGAATAATCAAGCCTTCTGGCATTAAACGTGTATCTACTGTCAGTGGGTCACTGTGTCATGAAAAAGGGGCAGCTTGTGCCTCTGAAATTTTCTTCCTTTCCAAAGATGATTGCCACCCACCAGCCAAAATCTGATGACCTTTCTGGCGAAGAGCATAATGAAAAGTGTCATCAAGATACTTAAGCTGATTCATTATCTCAGCACACATTCCCTTAATGATAGGAGCATGAAGGAAGAGAAAGAACATCATCACTACAATGACCTTGACTAATCCAATAGACTTCTGATTTCCCTGAATGAAATTGTGCCGGCAGCATACACTATAGCAATCAAACTCTATCTCGTTTGTACCACTGGTCTAAGTTTTTTTATAGCAGACTTGCAGTTCTAAAGGGTCTGTTGCCCAATTATCTAGCTTAAACATTATGCCAGGGACAAAGCTAAGTGGTACTAAGTCAATGGGAGGCTCAAGTATGATGCAGGGAATAAATCTCTTGAAGATGCTTTTAAGGAAACAGACTTTTCTTTTTGTTCTCTTCTGGAGATCAGCTAAGAAGGTTGTCTTTTCATGAACGCTGAAAACAGTAGTTTACTTTTGGGGTGTGTCAGTGACAAAACGAACCAACCTTTGGGTATGTATTTTACTTTCCCGTAAACTTCGCGGATCCTCGAGAGAACAGATGATTGTTTCAAGATTTTGAAATCAAGAATACAAACACTGACAATAGATTCTTTACATATATACATCCTCCAAAATTACTCACACTTGCCAAAATTAGCAGCCTTCACTGAAGATCACGATCAATAAATATGAGTCATGTTAGGGCCTTGCTGTCACATTCAGATGATAACATGACTTCCAGGAGTATGATATGACATATTCCTGGTCCTTACTACTCTGAGAGAAACTGTAGGTTGTAGTTCATAGCATTTATGAATGAAACTATTACAAAGTGACTTTTTATACATTAAACCCAGAATTTCAAAGAGTTATTTAGAGCTAGGGAACCTATCACATGAATATTTTTCCACACCAAACCCCCAAATCCGATGTTTGAGACACTGTTTATATAGTTTGCATTGTGTTTGAATTTGAGGCTTTGAATTTTGTAACATCCCTCTTCTTATCAAGCAACATCCCATCTTCTGTACCATGTTATCTTACAAAATAAAAAAAAAGTATGCGAAGCAGCTACAAAGTTAGATTTGTTAGTGAACTGAGCTTAGACAAAAAAGAAGGGTCTGTTGGTTCAGCCCTGTGTTCAGCTGGGACCTTGGGACCTTCTCTTAAATTGTGACACGTGGGTTTGATCTCCCTCTGCTTAAGCCTGAACTTAAACAACAGCTCTCAGTCAGTAATCCTGTGGCGTGGACTGAGGTTAGGTTCTTTGAAACTAAAGTGGGAGCTAACAGGGTTTTCTTAGTCAGAGCTGTGGTAGTTTAGCAGTTTCAATTTGATTCTGATCCACCTGTAAAGAAAAAAGCAATTGCTCTAAGGTATAACTATAGTGTATTTTTAATATTTTGCATAACATGTGTAGTCAAACCATGGAGAATAATGATTTTATTAGTGAAAATACACACCTAAGAATGTGTGGTATAAATGTTAGGTTGTACCTCAGCACTGGCTTGTATTTCTACAGAACATCTTAGGCACTGGATGTAAGTGGCTTAGGAGGCATTTGCCACCTGGTTTACATACGATTCCTTGCTTTTTTTTCTATTTTGCTTCCTCATTCCCTTTTAACAGAGATTGAAAGCAAGGTTCATGTTTTTGTGCACTCATTGTCACTATCATTAAATTTTGGCACTTTTGTTTGGATTCATTTTGTATAGTGTAGAGCCAAATATTTGTGCCCACATCTCTTTTCAGATGGCAAGTGCTTTTAATGGGTTTTCAGGGTGAGGCGTGCCAGAACCCACCACTTAACAGATTGTCTTTCACGTACAAAGCATTTAATCATTTGATTAGCAATAACACATTAAGCCATTAATGTATGTCTTGGGTGTGCTGGGAGACACAAGGCTAAAGGCGGATTGGCTTCAGTCACCTTAGCAGTGCTTTCATGCTTTGGTAATGTGCATCCTGGAGTGGCCAGCTGCTGTCATAATATGGACTTTCTGTGTTTGAAAGAGCTTTTAAATTTTTCAAATGCTTTTCTTTTATGTTTTATTGACTACATTTATCTTTTGGAAAAATGGATTATTGATGTTGGTCTGTTGAGATGCCTGCATGCTAACTCTCTGCTGACCCTGGCTCTTTTCTCAGCTATTAAAATACATCCTAACTAACTTCTTTTCAGCTTTCTGTGTAATTATAAATGATGAAAAAATGTCAGACTGAAAAATGAAAGCAAGGTCACAGTTTGTGGCTGCAATTTTCTCTTTTTCTGTCAGTTTTGTTAATAATATATAATAAGCACTATTAAACATGTATTAATCTATGTCATTAATAAATAGAAAAATTATCATCATATGTTAGTAAAACAACGTTATTTATACTTTCACTTTTCAAATAGCATAGTAGTAGGTGTTTGAGTAGGTCTCATAACTGTGTGAAGTAGGCAGGAATCCTGTAAACTGAGGCAGACAGAAATAAAGCTTGTGTTTACACTGGTAAAGACATTTTAAGGAGTGATTCTGTTACCAGTATTTTGAATGTATATACTACTTTTCCAAAGCAGTAGAGAAAAATGCACATAGGTATCTTACGAATAAACTAGTTGCAATGACTTTTAAGCAATGAAATAACTTGCCATATTCCTTAGTTTTTCTCTAGAGAGGATGGGTGCATCTGTAATCTCAAGAATATGTATACTGCAGGTTCCTACTATAGACCCAAGCTTAACTGTCCTTTGGACTCCATATCCCTGTGGCACAACTGGTTTTTGTGGGCATTTTCTTTCGATCTCAGCCCCCATAACGAGAGTTACATGTTGCTGCTAACTACAGTGACATTTTATGGTGACCCAGGCAATGTGATATCCACAGGTGAGTAACTGCTGGGGGTATTTGGTTGTAGGGGTCCTGAGGTAGGGTTGAGGATTGGGGTAAGGTCAGACGAACTCAGCCTGGTCCCAATGTCTCCTGGGAGCTGTTTCTCAGAGGAACCGCCTCCACGGCTGTCTTGGAAGAAACTGGTTATTGTACTCCTGAGGAGAGCCCAGGACCAAGCTACTCTTTGGGGACAATTAGTGGACCAGAACACTACCGGTAGAGAAATTTTTTGACGGTGTAGCATACCCAAAGTGACGTCTCCAGAGCCACTTGTGGAAAGAGTGATGGATTTGTCTCATGTAGATGGGTGGAGAATGGAAGAACTGATCTTAAAAATTTGGTTTTAATATTTAGTCATGACTTTTTATTTACTTGGCTCTGCTCTTTTCTGAACTTTTTACCAAAGAAATCAGCATACTGGTATTTGTTGGTTTTTACTGTTGTCTAGTTCTGATGAGTTTTGAAGACGCTTTTGATAGTATTAAATTATGAATAAAGAAGTGGGTGCAAGTGTTTCATTTGGATTGAACCACATCCAAAATGATTTATTTTCTTGCTCTCTAAATTCCCTAATGAATCAGTTAACTTGCCTAAGCTTTTTTTTTTAGTAACACCATTTTACCATTTTTTGGTTTTGCCTTTGACAAGTTACAATACAGAATTCCATCTATATGAAAGTGCTACTTTATGATCAAGCTTTATTATTATAAAGTAATATAACTAAAAATGATAAAATAAACAAGAAATTATTATAATTAAGAAATAAATCAAATAATTGCTCTTTCTAACAATAAAAATTTTATTTTATTGGGCAGAGTACCACAGGAGGATAAACCATTTACACACAGTTTTCTATCCTGAGGTCCTTCTGGCTTTCAGCCATTTATGGACCTCTTAAATTAATACATTTTCTTACTAAAAATTGCTGTTCCTAAGGTGTTTAAAATAAGAAAATATCTTTAGTTAACGGTAATAGGAGGCAGGAGACTGGGAAAGGAGAACTTTTTCATGCCTGTTTTCAGAATGATAAACTTCTATCTTTCTGCTTCAGTTTTTTACCCTTCAGCAGAAGTGGGTTTTTTTTCAGATACTGCATGGAAACTTTTCTTTTTTTTTTCTATCAAGGATACAGGGCATTGTTCTGGACTATTAGGATCTCTTTGTGCTATAATTGGACTAAAAAGCATTCCTTTCTCAATGTAGACAGTTCTTTCTTTACCCTCCCTTTGGATGTTGTTATCTGATTGCAACTATCCTGATTGTCTTTCAGCTCCTGTTGATCATTGCATTTCACTTCTAGGCAAACCTGTTATCAGTATTTTGAATTATTTTTCCAAAGCAGCAGAGAAAAATGTACATCAAAAAATTAAGAATAAAATAGTTGATGTCCTTTAAGCAATACAAAGACTCAAGTTCAACTAAAACCTGATGCCTTAACTGTTCTATACCCTAGAAAAAATGCACCGTACCCTTGGTGTAGTTTAAATCTATCACTGGTTTTCCTGTCCCCAATGGTATATTCTCTTTCTCTTTGCAGTAACTGATTACATTTTTGTAAACACTTAATGGACTCTCTTTTCTATTTTCTCTTTTCTAGAAGATTTCCTTTAGTTGTTATCTCAGGTTGTTTTCTACACTTCTCTTCACTCTTATTACCTCTCTGGGCTGTCTCAATTTGACTTACATCTTTCTTGAAGTACCATGCCAAAAACTAGACATCACACTCTTTCCACTGCCTTACCAATGCTGAGTAGAGCTAAAGTCCTCGTAAGGCAAGACGGAGTGGCTCACAAAGTACTTCAATCTATATCAGCTGCCAGGAGTGTCAATAGGCCACTCCAGCAGTCAAGATTCACTGAGATGCAAGAGGATCCTTGTCATGTTTCCCCCACTCTTAGCAGTGCACCTACCACTATAGAGAAAATATGCTGTACTCCTTGATTTCTAGCTGTGGATTATTCACAACACACTGGTAAGTCAGAGTCAAGGCTGCAGTGATTATCTAAGGATGATTCATTTTTGCCTTCTTTGAGTGGTGGAAACATATCAACTCTGTCCTTCCTGAGTTTTCAACTTTACTTCCCACTCTTTTTAGTGTCTAAGATTCCTGAAAAGCAATACACATCTGGTACATCGATATATGTAGAAAACATAAAGAAAATAATTTTCTGGGAATACCTATTTTGATGAAGTCCAAAATTATCCTGGACCAGAACCCTCTCTCCTATAGTTCAGAGAAACAAAAGGGTCAATCTTTTTTTTTTTTCAGTCTAGGTTTACATGATTCAGGCAGAGAATTTGTCCTTGAGCTTAACCATGGTATAGTCCATTCTTCAGGTAATTTCTCAAGCCAAATTCAACCTCTGATTATATAGTAGTTGTACTTTTTCTCCTATGTAATGGCATGTGATGGTTCTAAGTTTTAGTGGAGGTGCTAAATGTACCAGGAAGGGTAACCCCAAAATGCCATGAATTTTCGAAACTAAGAAATGTCCAGATGGGACTGATGATTCAGTAACTATAGCTGTTCTGAAAGTTCATCTAGAGACTCAGAGATAGAAAGGCTCACAAATGCTGCTGCATGGAGGTTTTGACAACATAGGAGGCAAAACTAAAACTGAAAAGTCTATGTGCCAAAAATTTTCATTTTCCTTAAGATGACATGGGAATGTCAATTGACCCATGTTATGAATGAGGACAAAGAAGGATTCAGTGGACCAAGTTCATGTTTGAAAGGTATATGTACAGATGTTCTTAGTGACCTCCAATGGCTATCAGTTTGGGGGGTTAATTTTTTATGATTTCAAAGCAGTCACTGGATGGACTTACTGATATCAAAGACAAACTAGATGTGATTTAGAGCCTGTCACATGAATCTTATGAATTTCATTGGTTTTGACAGGTAAATCTCAACAATTTTGGCTGGGATTTCCTTTGAGGCATCAGAATGAGTCAGACCTGATATTTAAAACATAAAAAAGTAGACTGAAAAGTCAGACTGGAAAGCCGACCACAGCTCTTCCTTCAGATCTCTAAATCACATAGTCTCTTGCTCCTTTTTGGAAGCCAGATGAAGCTTCTATGAAAGTTTTGAATTCCTAAAAGCTTGCTGTGTTTGAAATATACTTAAACATCTAGTTAGTGTGCAATTTTTGTTTCTAGTAAAATCCTGAGTAGCTTCTGAGTTCTGTTCTTAAGGTTAATGATTTTCTTTATCTTGCCGTTTACCCTGATGAGAAACAGCCTGTTAGAGAGTTTGGAGTTCAAGCCTAGGTTCAGACCTCTGTTTTGCTGAGGCTGAATTACAAATACAGCAAAGAGGTTATTCTTACTAACTTTTCTCCAGAGTTTCCTACTACGCTGGACTTGGCAGGAGCAGCCTAGTACCATTCAAGCTGAGGCTTTTGTCCATCTCATCATCTTATATATCCATTTATGTTCAAAAAGACCATTATAAGCTTTCGCAGTCAGGTTGCCGTCTCCTCTGAGCCACACTGAGCACTTTTCTGCTGACAAGTTGCTGTCACCGGTTGTAAAGTGGTTTACCCGGATTTTTTTGGCGGGGGTTCCGCAGCGATGCTCTTCCTCTTACGACCACCAGATGTCGGTAGCATCCCTACAGAAAAGAAAGAAGCCGGGATGGGAAACAAGCCGTTCAACAGCGAGAGAGCTGGGACCAGGCTAGCAGGTTTTCAGACGTTTTCAGTTCTGCAGCTCATTTCGGAATAAAAAGTAGATAAGGAAGTTTCAGTAAGTTTGGTGTTTTTTTTTAGCCTCTCTTTTTCTTGGATGAAGACGCGTCCCAGGCTGGCTTGGTCCTAAATGGCAGTTGCACGGAGGTGAAAGCTGGAACAGAGGGTGGGTGAGCTGGTGTAAATCGAGGATTTGCCCGTAGACTTTGCTGAAGCAATTGCTGAAGCAATGAGCACTGGAATTGTTTCAACCTAAAACCAAAAAGCAGACTTTGAATAAAATTGTAGTAATTTTGGTTATTATGACTCTGATCACTCTATGCTCAGCTGGTGGCTGTGCAACTGAATGGATATGTGACAGTGACAAAAGGTTAAGGGAACGCATTGCTGCAAAGGTCTTGAATTCAAGGCACTTTATACCTCAGAGGCCTCTAAGCACAAATCTTTTGTCAGACTACTCCATTCTCTACTGCCCTTCTATTTGGCCATGAGCATCAAAATGCATTTTTAAAGCAACGTTCTTTTGCTTTCTCTGCTTTTGTTCTGAAAGGAGAAGGTCATAAACATTAAAAACCTCAAGTGCTGTGGCTAAATCAATGACGTTCATCTCCTGAATTCCTCTCATTGCTTATTTCTTCTTCTGGCATCAAATTCAGTATCCTCAACCTCCAACTTACGGCTCTCTATTTCGTCTTTAGTGCTGATTTCTCAGCCAGCCTTTTATCCATCCCACCTAATCCTATGATCCTGTTTCTATTACCTATTCTTAACTTTTTATTTTCCTTGCCAGGGTTTGTCTGAACCTGCCTTTACCTGCCTAATTTTTTTGATTATTCTATTCTGAACTTAGGCACAGAGCTCATGTTAAAACAAACCAATCTACTTTAGCAGAGAAAGCTACTTTTGTGTTAAATATTTTGTGTTGAATTATAATTGCTCTTTCTCCAGTGTTGTTTGTGTCAATTTTTTCTCTTACGAAAGAGCAAGCTGAGGCAGAGATATAGAATGCAAATTAGAAGGAGTATATTCTTTTAAATCGTGAAATAGCAAAGAGCAGTACTAGGCTCAACATTTATCGTTGCTATAATACACTTCTATTCAATGAATTCCTACCAAGAACTAATATTTTAAAGTGCAAATGAGAAAAAAAATTAGATTATGTTTACTATGTGTCTTTTTAATATGCAAAACTAGATGTGAACAGAGATAAAGATATGTAATTAGGTAAATTATTAATTCTGGGTGCATTAGGGTATGATTTGTGCTTAAATAATTCCAGCTGGAATGTTGTCCCTCTCAGTCACGTAGTAAGAAGGGAAAATCACAGTGGATTAATTTCTTACAGGTCTAATGTTCAGCTGATATAAGCCAGCATCCCAAACTACATGTCACTTGATCCTGACCCTCCTTTTGCCTCAAAAATAGCTGTTCACTCTTTTTTTCTAACAGTATTTCCTTGATATAAAAAGTTAACTCAAGGAAAAAAAATGAAGGAAACAAAGGAAAAAAAAGTCACTTGGGGCTTGATGTCATATGGAAAGGCTGTGGCTGATTGTATGTTAGGATGCTCAACTGTAACCTTTCACCATAACTGGATGCAGCACAACTTCTGCAGTTGCTTCCATCACAGCCTGCTGAGAGCAAGTCTGTGTCTGCCTCAACATGTGCAAAGGTATTGGTGTGCTTGTACACAAAGCATAGCCTATGCTGGAAGACATCTGAGGGTGCTTCTCTAGCACCCATGTGTCCTGGGAGCAGAGGTATCTGGGGAAGCCTGTGGAGCCTGAGCAGGAGCCAGTGAGTTTCTGGACAGCACTGTACAGGCAGCCTGCTGACTGTATAAATAGCCTTATATTGGGTATTTTCTGATCTCTGAATGCTTAAATAGGCTGTTTGAACGTTATTTTAACATCGGTTTTGGTTTTGTCCTTAATGGAGTGTTATACACTCCTGCAGCTATTGTGCCTTTGGTTCCACTGCGCTCTGGTGTACAGTGGATGTTTACTTTTCTTTATTTCAAATAAATTGGGCCACACACACTGTCAAACAGCAGTGCTTCAGGTTTGCAGTCCTTGAGAAACGTGCCAAAACCCATTATTGAGCTAGAAACTGCTCTGATAGTTACTCCTTTTGTCTACTTTATGTGGCACAACCAGAAACCTGTTCAACGATGCCTTCTGACCTCGATAAGAAAGCAGGGGGAGATGCTTACGGCCAGTGAGGACTGTGATGCAGAGTCTACATATTCACTCCCCAGCATTGCAGATGGAACACGTTAAAAAAGCTTTCTGTGGGGGAAAAACGCCTTATTCATCAAGAACACAATGTTTTGACAGGACAAGTTGATTTGAGTACAGTAGTTTAGAAGAGAAACTGGTATAAAAAGCACCTGCAGGCCTTCAGTTTTCACCATTCAAAGCTTTTCCTGTGGTATGGAGTCCCATAGACAAGGGTTGCAAGATTTCTGATCCCTCCCCTATGGCGCTGGAAGGCCCTCAGGCTCAGCTGAGCCCACTCCTAGTGGACAGCAGGGAAACGATGAGACTCCCACCATCAGCCCTTGAATATTCTCAGACCTTCTGGGCCTTCTGCTTCAGCCTGAGAGGATGGGATTCCTTGCAAGATTTGCTTTGAAGAGATCTCAGATTGTCCACTTTTTGTTATGGGTTGGAGTACATTTGAGGCTCCTTGGCTTGGTAATGGCAAGCCATATTAATCCACATTTCTTTATGTAACAGGCAAATGCTTAGTATGGAACATTGTTGAAGGAAATGTCTGCTGTTGCAGCTTCTAAGTCCAGGGTGGCTAACTCAGCTCCAATCAGCTGTGTAACAGGACTGGATTTCTTAGATTGCAGCTCAAGTTGGCAAAGTAAGTTCCAGCCAATAAGGAGGCCCAAGGCTGAAACTGAAATGTGACTTCACAGTCCTGAACTGAAAATGAGTTTATTGCAGTATGGACTTGTAGCAACGCAAAGCACCCAGCCCTCTCTCAATGATAGCCGCACTCCTCCACCAGTCTCTCTGAAGCAGAGGCTTTGCCCATGTTCCGTAAGAAACAAAACCAGCTGATTTCTCAGCACTGCTGGGCAGAATTAAATTTCCTATGTGGTTAAAGAGACCTTGTTCCTAGAGAGAATGGATGTGTTTGTCCTGAATAGTCTCTTATTCAATGACACCACTGTGAAAGATATTTTCCTATGATAAATTGAAGTAAACCACAATGAGCCAAGAGCTAGTTTCGTGTTTATCTATTTATCTTTCTGAACAGATCTCGTAGAAAACCTGTCACCGACCACCTTCCTAAAAGGGCATCACGTAACCATGCTCTGTAAAAGTTTTCATACAGTAAATCATCATCAGAAAACAAAAACCAGTGCATTGTCCGCCTGCATTTTCTGTTTTCTGGAGCTCTAAAAGCATTAAATAAATATTTACTAAATTTAATAATCCTCCTATGAGAAAGTAATATTAAGAATTTGGGTGGCTTGTCCCACAGAAACAGAATGAATGTAGCACGGCACAAAACAGCTTCACATCTCCTGCACTGTGTGTTAAGACCAGAATTAATTGCACCAGCTGTTTCAAAACCTTGAAATAACTTAAACTCTGTTTAGAATATTTATGTTCTCTAATGAGAGCAAATCTCAAATGCATTTTCAGTTGTTAAATATCAGCATGAGATAGTGAAAATGCAGGTTTCCCCCTTAAACAAAGCATTCAAGGAAACATGGTCTATAGGACATTGACAAGTTTCTTGCAAGGTCACTGGGCTGTGTCGTGACCTGTTGCAACTCCTTTAGTTACGCGTGGTGTGTCATGATCACTGTAGATGTTAGCAATGAGGATAAAGCCAGGCAGGTGATGATATAAGTATCTGCAAATACAAACGGACTAGTGGAGGTAGGATCACTGCAACCAGAAGCCATACACACTGTTCAGCTGAGCAAATATCTGTCATGCAATGCAGCTGACACGAGAATACCCTTAAGCAGTGGGATTAATAAGATAATCAAACTGTTAAAATGTAAAAGGGTTGATTCCTGTGATATCTGAATTTGGTTTAACCTGTGAATAGCAGCTAATTTTAGAAAAAAAAGGTTCCATAACAGTGCAGAGTATTTAGGGTAGCACTCACCAAAATAACCATTTAAAACTATATAAAAATAAACAAAAGCAATATTAATTTTCTTGATGCTTCCTCAGTGTCAATATTTAACATGTTCTATTGTTCTGACATCTGGACCATTAAACTGATAAAGATAATGAGGACTGGAAAAACGGCCAGCCAAGCTACCCATGAAGTTGGGATATTATGAAATACTGATTACAACTATGATGCCTAAATTTGAATATATATTCAGACTTCTGGAGGTAAAAAAGAAGAAACAAAAAACTCAACAGCTAAAAAAACCACTCCCCTCAAAACAAAACCAACATCCCAGAAACTTAACTGAAAACTGCATAAGCAGAGAGGAATTTTTGTGTTCAGTTTTGTACTCATTAATATCAGCATTCAGGGTATGGTAAGTGTGTGTGATAGTTTAATAAACTAAAACAGACATTTTCCTTGGTTGTTGCATGAGGTCAGTTTACTTTTACTGCACTGTGGAAGTGGTGAGGAATGAACATGGCAGTAAGAAGTGATGGAGCTGTGCGTGCACATTTCCCATGCAGGACAGAGTGGGTGGCTCCAGGATGTAAACGTTCTTCTGACAATGTGGCTGCTTTGCTTGTCTCTCTCTCTTTGTACTTCACAGTCTCTGAAAGATGAACTCATTTGTCCTTATGACCTGCTATATGGCTTTACAGCGTCTTACACTAACCTGTTCTTTCATTTGTATGCCTTAACACAATGTTGCGGATGCTTTTAATTCCCTTAACATCGGACTCCACTCCAAAACTCACAAAACTAAGACTGCAAGGGTGCAAACTTGATAACAGCCAATAGTTACCTTCATTTTGACTTTTTTATGACTTATGTCAGTTTAATAGGATTATAGAATCATAGAATAGTTTGAGTTGGAAAGGACCTTTTAAAGATCATCTGGTTCCAACACTCCTGCCTTGGGTAGAGACACCTTCTACTAGATCCTGAGTAACTTTTGTTCTCAGGATGTACCTTACGTTTTGGTGATTACACCTTTTTAAAAAATAAAATCAATTCTTACTAAGAATAGACAGAACTGGTTTTAAGGCAGTATTTTTAAGGAAATACACTTAGAGAAATTCAGAAACTTTCAGTCACCTAAGGGGGATTTACTTTCCTTAATGTAAGATTTCTTCATTATAAAGACTGATCCCTGAACTCTGGCTTCATATTCATAGGTGAGTGTCCCTCCCACTGCAGTGCTTCTTAATATTGTCCCTGATTCTCCTCTTCTGATATTTGCTTTCATTACATGATAATCATTAATATTAAAATGCCATATCATGAAGTGAGGGTAATCATATACCAATTTTATAAAACATACAAAGTGTTCTTGCTTCCATATCTGGGGAAAAAAAATCCAAATATTTGTTGTTTTTTACTTTGCAGAAGTATAAAACGTTAACTATTCAAGCGCCAGTGCGCTTATTTCACGCTGCCAATGCTTTGTTCATAGTAAACATCTCTGTGAAATAACAAGTGCTGTTTAAAATGCTTATTTACACAAGAAAGATTTATCTTGTATGTAAGAGCATGAGTTTACAGCAAATTGTCTGCTCTGTACTAGCTCCCAGAGATGTTCTTGGAGAGGACTGTACGTTCCTATTCCACTTTCAGAATTAGGGCTTTTGAAGGGAGAGCAATACAGACAAACCTGAAGAAGGACTGGAAAAAGAAACGAACTTTCACAGTCCAGCAGTCTTGCCAGAACAGCTTTTATATCCATCAGAGCTGTCAGACTCGCTGCTCTCTGCCTTCGTGGTACTCATCGCTCGTTCCCAGCTCTCACCACTGGTCTGCGGCTGGTGCTGCTGTGCAGAGGATGCCTGGTTCCCGGCTGCCGGTGCTGTACGCAGGCACTGTGCAGCCTGTGTAGAGTCGAGAAGGTGTTTTGGTCTCTAGCTGAAAGCACAGTTGATTCAAGACTGTTTTGACAAAGTGAAATGTGTTTGTTGTGAAAAGCACTTACACAGAAAACTGTAATTATGGAGCAGTTAGGTTAATAGTGGAGCAAATGTAACAGACTCGCTCAATTTGATTTGATCCAACAGCCCAGCCTACCCACTAAACAAACTAGGCGAGAGCATTCCCTTAACCTTCTCCTTTTGTTTTTTTGGGACTGAGTACATTCTGCTCTCTTTTCTCTTCCAAAACCAGTAAGTACTAACTTAACTTGGAAGGGATCTTTTTTCCCTACCTGTTTGCGATGGTGTTATCTATGACAAAGTTTTGTTTTCTGACTGTTTCTAAGTGGAGGAAAACAGATTATTGGCTCCATTTCCTGCATTTTCAATATGTGCATTGGGTTTAATGTGTAAATTAATTACTGAATTGGCTCTTATTGTTCCTTATTTTATATTTTGCTGGTCTCTCACAGCTTCAGTGTTGTTTTTCCATGAACTTTTAATAACTCAGTTTTGGATTTATGACTTAGTCTTGCAATACAGTAAAAAAATACTTTCTCGGATGCCACAGCTATGGCTTATTTTATGCAAAATGACTGTTGTGCTTGCTGTGTGCCCTCATCACAGACCTGATGTGGTGCTGACTTCACTATGAGGATGGAGGGCTGGGCACTGCCCTTTTTTTCTCCTTGTTTGGACTCTTCCCTGTCAGGACTCAGGCTGGCAGTTGGGATGGCTGACTGTCACTGAGAAAGGTGAGGTCCTCTTGAAGACAGACAGTTAGGTAATGGTGAATGCATGGTCCTATTTGGGGGCCAGTGGAATTAATTCACAAGAAACTAAGAGACTTTGAATTGATTAAGAGACTTCAAGGCTGAAGAAGCTGCTTTTATCAGAGATGGAGAGCTAGGCACTGATGGAATTTATGAGCTAAGGCTGAGCTTGAGCCTGACTATTTAGGTGCTAGAAACATTCTATGATTGTGTGTGGAACAGTGGGCAAAGCCTTCGGGAATTATGCTAATGTGAGCTGCCACTTGCCCTGCAGTATTGTAAGGCAAATGTCCATACCCTCAGCTACCTCATACCCACCAGTGAGATTACTGTCTGTAAGGGCTAAGAGTCACACCAGCCTTTAAACCTACTTTTGGGGATGTCCCCACCTAGACAATCAGACTGTTGCAATACGTGATTCAAAAAGTAGTATTGTGCCATCAGAACTGAACATTTAAGTCATTAAAAACTAGAGTTCAAACCTTTCAGAGGTTGCTGGTATTAATAAGGAAGGTCCTTGTGTTTGATGCAACAGCCACCTCTCTGGTTGATGAACACATGAAATTTATCAATCCATTTTGAAAGTGTGTTGAGATAGCTGACCCTTTTTAACTTCTATTTTCTTGAATATCACAAAATTAAAAGTGCTTTAACTTTTGGATCAGTTGTTTAACAAATGTTTGCTTCTTGAATGAATGACAGGGCATCTTGTTTGCTTCCTTCTTTTGTTAATGGGTCTACTTTGCACATATGACAATATAGGGCTAACTGGTGGAAGAGAAACTGGAATAAAGGCAGCTGGAATAACTATTTTCCTCATCACGTACCTGGGATTTAAATGATGGCAAGCACTTAGATATAATGAATATTCACCCTCTATGTTAGCTTTTCAAGAACGTCAGGATGAGTTAATACTTCCATCAGTAACTGAGTTAACCATTAGTTCTGCTCTACTAGCATTCTCTTTTAGAAAAAGAACAAAGATATTTTGGGGCTCAAAGTACAGAAGACATAATCATGAAGTAGTTGGACAGAAGCATACCTCTCAAAGTCATATACTTAAAGATTGTTATTTGGATAAACTTTAATTTAGATTAATCTAATGACTGAAAGCTGTCAAAAGAAGAAAATGGCTTTTTTTTTTTAATAAAGCCTTGATAGTCTTGCCTGTGAGAGTTCTTTCACCTGGAAATTTTCCAGAAGGAGGGAGAAGAAAACAGCAAAGTAAAAACTGATGCGGGAAAGGAGGCTTCAAGAAGTAGGTGGACCTCAGGTCTGCAAGCTTTCCCACTACAGTCTGAAGAAGCAGGAAGACCAGATTAAGAGATTTAATGAAAGAGCCAGTCAAGCAAAGCCAGAGTCATGATATTCTCTCAGGACCTGTCCGAGTGTACTTTATGTAAAGATTCAGTAGGCTTATGCAATTCTTCTTTTAATTAAGTTTTAAAAAATACTTTAGGGGTGTTTTTCAGGATTGTCTTTGGAAACCTTTTACTAATGTGTCTAATGTAAAACTCTATTCAGTTCATCTTCAAAACAAAGTCAAAAAAAAGAAGAGGATGTAAGAGAGCCAAAGAGAGGATGAATGCATCCTGTGTGTTGTAGGATGATAAATTTATCCTTTTTTTACTTACTATTCTTAGTTTTCATTCATGTTTGATCTTCAAATGATTTATTTTCCCTATTCTTTGCTCTTTCTTTTGCTGCATCTCTTAGTGTAATCATGCTCTTCATTAGATGTGAGCTTACATCAATATTTAATTTGATAGAAAACTCCAATACAGTTGCCCAGTGGTCTTGAAATGAGTCAAAAAAAAGACTACAGGAAGACTGAAGGAAGAGTGGAAGCAACACTCCTGCAAGCAGTGTTCTTAGCCCTTCCTCCAGTAGTTATTCCAGGCAGTGAATACATGATCTGGCAAATGGATTTGTTCCTGAATGTATTCTGAAAAGTCAAAAGGTTTTGCTGATGTTTTGAACCCCTGCTAGACCTGTATATGACACTTCTTCACTGGTACAAAGTCAGCATGCTCGTTTGGTGACATATGAATGTGTGCATGCATGGAAAGAGATCTGCCATTGTGCCTGAAGAAGAAAACATACAGCTGGTGGTTTTTCCAGGCTTGTTCCTGGTGTCTATTCTTGCTTATTCTTCCATTGGAAATTATTTTTCAGTCTTTGTTAAGCCTCCAAGAGCACCATCTGCCCTGAAATGTAAACTATTAATTCCATATTCCCTCCTCCTTCCTTCATTAATTTAGCTTACATTGGACAAGAAAATAAGGAGGAAGATTTTCTACAGCTTTGAACTTCGGCAGCTATTATCAGACATTTGGATGTTTGGGCACTCAGCACCCTAGAAAATCTTATTTCAGGTGTTTAAAGTAATCTTTTGTTGCTTTGTTGCTGAGCTGCTTCAAGCTGCGTATAAGCAGATAAACTAGGTGCGTATTTTCCAGTGACACCAGGAATTGGTAGATTTAAATACAGATCATTCCTAGAGCCAAGGAAGTAAAATTCAAATGTTTTGTATTTGCTACAGTAAGTACATATGCGAGCTTTGAAAACTTGTAAATGTAAGAGATAGACAAGTAAAACAAATCTGTCAAGAAAAATATTGTACTATACTTTACTCTTCCATGAAACACATCAAAGAGTTTCTTGCTTAAAACTGAGACTTTAACACTAGTAAATACTCTGATTTACCAGAAATTGACTGTTGATTTAATCATTGTGTTGGTGACCTGCTGCCTGCAGCTTTGGTCTGCCTACTCCATTTCTCCTGGTGCCAAGAATGGCAGGCAGCCCATCACTTTTTAATCATCCTTGCTGTGATGTCTGTGCCTGACTACCCGAGGATCCCCATCTGCTACGCAGCTATTAAGACAACTGTGGAGTAGCCAATGAGTAAGTCGTGTTATCTTCGTTTCACAGATGAGGCAGGCAAGAGAGAAAAAGGTAGGTTAAATGATATCCTGAAGGCCACAGAGAAGGTTTTTGTTCAGCCAGCTGTTCCTTTAACTCCAGCCCCAAACATTCACCATGAGACTGTCTGTGCTGGCTGTGTACACCTGCTACAGGTGATGAGGAAAGCTGAGGCAAAGTATAGGGAATGTTACGTCCGCCTTCCAAGAACACAATTCTGTTTAAAAACATTTAGCCTGTTGTCTCATAGCTGAAAGGGGCTCCAAGTAGCAAAAGAACTGACACGCATTTTAGTTATTTAGAACTTCCACCCTCTCCCTCTGCACTATTCCGGAGCTAGGGGTGGAGGAATCTCAGCGATGGTTACCCACACCCTGCTTCCCAGCTTCCAGTACCAACATGGGGTGAATGAGAAAGGATTAAATTGCTGTCCCTTGTTTTCTAAAACAGTTTCCTTAGGGTCTTGAAACAGCAGGAGGAACAACACAAAAGTGTGATGCCAACGTAGTAAGTTCAACGTTTTGGCATGAGGAATATTTTGTTTTACATTTCAGTGAGATCCCACTCAGGTTGTTTGAACATTTTCTTCCCTTCTGCATTGCTTTATTATGGTTATTTTTAAATATTCTTTGATCATGCCACCTTAGTGTTGTTTATCTTACATAGTGTAGCACAGGAACAGGTTCACTCCCTCCCTACCTTGACATATGCTGCTGAACATAGCTCCGTTCTTGCTGTGCAGTGGGTTCAAGGTTTTATGAGTGGAAAGGGCTTTTTGCCATGTGGAGCCCAGCAGGGCTAATAGCATATTTTTTCCCTGACCTATTATCCCATTGGATTACCACCTGCCTTTTTACTATTTTACAGGCTATTTACATGGTCAGCTGATAAGTGGTAGGTAAGCTTACTACTAATTGACTTCCTTTTTTTAGTAGTGCAATTTGGGATGGACAGACCACACATAAGGCACCAAGAATAATTCTCCAGGAGTACTTGGGCTCTGACTCAAGTCGGTCATGAGGCTGAACTGCAGATTCC
The DNA here is from genome assembly GCA_033558185.1 of Dromococcyx pavoninus. NCBI lineage: Eukaryota > Metazoa > Chordata > Aves > Cuculiformes > Neomorphidae > Dromococcyx > Dromococcyx pavoninus. The sequence continues at coordinate 951,144 of JAUMJL010000668.1, read as the reverse complement.
ATGTACTGGGTAACAATACAAAATATTCCTCTCCAGGAAGAAGCTCTGCACTTCATGGCAGAAGGTTTGGGAAAGATGATACAGCTTTGAGTAGGGGTGATACAGTTGGCTGTTACTGTAGGTGAGGTTGTATATTCACTTGACTACTCCTCTGTGTCAAAACACTCAGTCTCGAAGATTAGGCATCAGTAATTTTCAGTCTTGACATTTAAAATCAAAACTTCTTTACACTTTCTTTTTAAGTTCACAATCAGCTATGTTTTGTCCCTACTGTTTCCATAGAAAATTTGGAACAGGGAAGGTATTGGTGATAGACTTCCACAAAAAAAAAAAGTCATTATGTTAACCATTATCCAGCCACCAATATTTGAGGCAAATTTTAGGAACTTCTGCCAAAGACCCATCTAGCTCCAGTCTCCCACTGCTGAGTAGAAAGTTTACTCTGCTTCTTCAGATCATGGTCAGCAGTGCTTCAGTGGTTAATATTATATAGTAAATGCTTTTTTTTCATTAATAGAGTTACTCACTTGAGATCTGGAAAGCGTCACACATTTATACATTGGATTTCTTTTTGTTTATACTGCATTTTCAGGATGCCCATTCTAAACACAAGCTGTCCTAATCCTTGTATTCAAAGCTGAAACTTGAAAACATCCAGAGTTACTCCCAACTCTCTCTCACAGACCTTTCATCAATGAGGTTGATAATGCAGAAAAGTTCCTTAGAGCGTATGATAAACACTGTGAATGTAGAGTTTTGCTGTAGGACTCTTATCAATGCTTGTTTGGCCCAAGTCCTGTCTACTGACCAACGCAAGATCAATCTGTTTGCTCAATTAGCCATCAGTGTAAAGCTGATGGCTAGCAAACAAATAGAAGAAATGTTACCTAATAATTGAAGAACATCATGGGAAGAAAAGAAGAAAAGAGGCAGAAAGAAAAAGGAGAAGAAAAATAGAAAGATTAAAGAGAAAGAAAAATTCTGATGAAACTCATGATTGGAAACATTTAATTTCATTTCTTTTCACTTCATTTCATTTCTCTTTCCTATAAGAAATGGCTCTGACAATATAACTATCAAATTAAAGAAAGACAAGAAAGATCAACACCATCTTTAATTTTAAAGTTTTTACCATATGTCTAAGCAGCATATCATTTCTAGATACGGTTTCATTATACTGACATCAGTAACACTTTTCATCTAATTAACACAAAATAGATATGACAGGAAAATGAGAAAAAGAATATTGAGTTACCATGTACCAGCTCCTTTTTAAATGGAGACAAATTCTTTCCATCTTATCCCATGTACAATTACTTTGGCCAACATCACAGAAGAGAATGGCACAGAACACCAATTTTGTTCACATCAATAAGAGTTTTGCAGTGAGCTCTAATGGTAGAGGCTTTCACTTCCCAGTTCCACATTTACTGCTTCTCCCAATAGACAAATAATTTGTGTCTTGTTATAATATGAGATGTTGTTTTATGAGGTCATTCACCATAATTCTTAATCTTATGGTCTCCAGTCCTTGGAAATAAAATCAGTTTTGCACCACCTGTTCACACCGCAACTCCTGTTTCCCACTTTCACTCTCCCCCTGCAACGTATCAACCCTTAGCAAAAGCTTGCTCTTCTGAATTTTAAAACCGTTTCTCCTTGGCTAGACGTTCGTGTCATTGGGAGCCGTGCACCACTTCTGACAATGCCTTGATTAGTGGTGATGTAATTAACAACAGTAACAGATACAGCTCTGTGATCAGTCACAGAGTTATCAGCCCTTGACATGAATGGGGTAACTTAAATCTCAGACCAGTGTTTCAGGCTCTCTGCATATTCAGGCAGACATCTTCAGAAAAGTTTTATTCAAGTACTGTTTCAAAGATTGTTCTTACAATCTAACCACTTGCTTAGAAAAACAAAAAAGGGTGCTGAAAGCCAACCTAATCACCATAATTATTTTTTTTAAAAGGAGGGGTAAAGTGGAAGGTTTAGCAATCGAGTCAGATTCTTGATCGAAATGCACACTTCTTTCAAATCTGATTTATGAGCTGTAAGCGTAAAAGAAATAAAGACAAGACATAACTGCATAACAACCTAATACAGTATCTCTGAGACCAAGATCACAGAATGAAGTGTTGCTGCATAAATATGAGTTGAAAATAAAGTACTGTTAGTTGTAGAATTGAAAAGGCTACCACAAACCAGTTCCAATTAACTGTTGTGATGAACATACTGGACAATTTCCTGTCCTTATCTTTTAATTATTCTTTCAACTTTTGCATCCTTTTCTTTTTGCTTTGAGAGAAACAATGCAAAAGATTTGTTTTCAGGATTTTGAAGAGGGCTATTATTCATTTATCCTAAAAAAATGGTGTCAGTACTCTGCACAACGTGGGCTTGCTCACTTGCAGAATAATTCTAGTCCTCCTGCACTTTGAAATTTGTCACAGTTTTATATAAAAAAAATGGAGCTTATTTTAGTTCTCGAATGTCCCTACCAAAACACAAATGACACTGAAAGGTATTGACATTGGAGAGGTGATCCTCTTGTTAACAGTCAAATAAATTATCTAGCCTTTTGGGATTGCTGTATGCATAGTCTTTCTGCATTCTCTGTTGGTAAATCACACCCGTTTTTGAGCCTTACTGAGGTGGGAAGTTGCTTTGTGGTCAATAGGAATTCCCTCTCCACTGTCACCTGAGACCAAGATACGACTGAGGCTTACATAAAAGCTCCACCCTGTGTGCAAGTAAACATTCAACAGGAGCTTAAAACCATGGTAAAATACTTCATGTTGCCACAGAAATTCTGGTCTTGAAAGAGAAGGCTTTGACTATGTCAGACCATGAAGATGCAAGGGATACGAGTAGATAGGTAGCCTCCAAAGAATTACCAGTTTTCAAAAATTGGGAATGGCTAGTTTTGATCCTGATATGAATCCTCTGTTGGTGTAATTCAGTTAAAATATTTTATGTTTTATCTTCTAGCTAGAAAAAAATTGGGAGGAATATTTGTTAGAGCGTTCTCTTGGAGTATCTTAGAAAGCTTTTGGCTTTTTTGGCTCCTGTCAAGTGTAAGCCTGAAATGAGAAGCTGCATTGATTTCTCCTTGATTGAGAAACTTCTGGGGCTTGACAACGGCATTGTCACCACTCCCTCCCTTTCATTTCCCTGGGAAGTGAACATGAGGAGCCAAGAGTACACAGTTTCTGCCAGGGAACTGTGTTTTGGAGAGGGGAAGAGGATGATCTGTGGATATATCAGGATTGGCTGGTGAAAGACCCACCAAATGTTTTAGTAAATAAACTTATAGTCAACTAATTCAAAGATACATAGCAAATAGGTAAAGCAACACAAAGGTTGCTCATGTAGATCTTAGCAGCCATTCCCCTACTCTCTTAGTTTGAGTGCAGTCCACTCAGTCTGGTTTCTGCACTGTTCTTGTGGAAGAAGTAACTACCGTGTGGTGTCCTGTTTGTGTACCCTGACCAGCAATCCTTCTGTAATATCTGTTGCTCTCACGAAGACTGAAAAAAACACTATAGAGATGTAATTCCATGTAGTTAGACAGAAGCAGGCAAATTAAGGCATACATGACATGTTAGGCATCTCCTTCATTCACCGGTATTTATCACCAATTTTTATCTAGCATTGCCATGACAGAAACTTCCAAGATTATTTTGAAAGACAGAGATGTCTCTTTCACAATTACAGAATGAAAAGAGCCTCACTTCCCAGAATTTAGAAGTATTTCTTACTGATTTGATCTCTCCTTGGCACTAGATTGCAACATTTCTGGAAAGACATTTTGTTCTGAGTTTGTTTACACAGTGCCCAGAACAACTTTCTCAGCTGTGACTGAAGCTCCTCAGTACTTCGATGCTATCCTTAATGAACAACACTGCATTTCTTATGCTAGAGTGATTAAAGGTATACCTGTATGCATTTGCAAAATGAAGTCATGCTGTGCATGATGTGAGCACTGGAGACATCTCTTAATCCTTGTCTCTATGTGCTTGTCATTTTCTAATTCCTTCTTCAAATAGTACAATAATTTAATATCAATTTGTTATTGGGCTCAGCACAATTATAATTTTTTTTCCAAGAAAAAGGTGAGATTTTTGTTGTTTCTTTTTTAATATGGCAAGGGAAACTGTGTAGAACAAAAGGGCACACTCCATTGCATTAAAGCAGTCTCCGCCTTTGCCACCAGAGTGGTGGCTCCAACTATGCTGAAGCATTCATGTGCTATAAGAAAAAGAAAAGGAAATCTCATCAGTGACAGCTGTACAGGGATGATTTTTCACTCATTGGAGAGACTGTCATAACTCACAGTCCTAAGAGAATTTCTGTTTCTCACTGTCACTGGTGAGATAAGCTATATTTAATGCTGCAACATCGAAGCTGCCAATTTTACATTTGCATTGGTACAGTTACAAATTAAATACACTGCCTGTCTGATTTTGGTTTGCAGAGGGTAAAGTGATGTAATTAAATTAGAGGGGGAAAAAGAACTTACTTAAAAAAGTTTCAAACTGTAGGGTTTGGCATTTTGGGAACATTGGACAGGTACAGGTTTAAATTATATGAATTTATATGTTAGCAGCAATGCTACATTAAAAAACGTGCATGGGAGTATTGAGATCAGATTTCTTACTCTGCAAATTACTATAGAGCATCCTTTGATAGCTCAGTTATAGCTGAATGTAAAAGAAAATCAACATTCAGTCTGCTTTAACTAGTATGGAAAAAAGAAATTTTTGTTATCAGCAATGCAGATGAGACATATGTTTGTGACTGTAAGCAATAGTGGGGTACAATTATAATGAGAATATCCTGCTTGATTATCTGTTTGTTTAAATGAGGAAAAATGTGTAAAGTTCCTTTCAGGTGGTGGACTATATAACAAACTACTGTTCAGGATTAAGCATCACTTCTTATTTTCTTTTAAAGGCTAAAGAAGTAATTGAAAAACACTGGATTGAGTCTGTTGTACTAAGACAGCATAAATCTAAAGTAAGTGAGACAAACAAACAATGGTTACACTTCTTCACTATCCATGTGTCCTGTGTCTGAACTATTTATTAACTGAAATGTGAATGGGCAATGAAGAGCCAATTTATATGTTACACCAAGAGATGTATTATAACTGCCTTAGGCATTGATTTCCTTCCTTTGCCTATTCTTGATTGGGATATACGCACATAGAACAGCAATAATGTGGGGTTTCCTTATCAGATCTTGGATATTTCCCCAGACTGTCTGCAACCATTAACCTTGCATATTATCTGACTTTAGTGATTAGTACAAGGCACATAAAACCGTATTGATGGCTAGTTTTGTGTTAGAATGGTGAGTTGAGTTATTGGAGGTTAGATTTTGCTGACTTTGTGATACAAATGATAGCATTATGCTAGTCCTGTGAAATTGCTAATTTGTCATTTCTTTCATGGTGTAGTCAATGATGTGGTACTAATGAATGAGGCACATAATTGTGTGATACCGAAGTGTAGTTCTTGCTGATGCCTTCTGCGCCTGCATTAAGAGGAAGCGAATGTCAAGACTCTCTTTGTTCACTAGTTCCTCTTTCATTTCTGCTCCCTGCTGCTAAATGATCAGAAAGAGTGCTTGTAATTAATGCTAAGGCTATTGCATTTCTCTTTATAAGCCTAACTTTATTCTGTTGTGCCCATTACTTTTATGGAGGCGCTTTTGTAGGATTCTGTCTCTTCTTTGCTCTTGAAACTCTGCTGAGATATGTGCGTGCTGCGTCTGCAGTGCACTTTGGCAAATAAAGTTCTCCACGATCTTACAGTTGCTGCTATTCTGAGATCCCCTCAAGAAGGTTTTTTCAGTCTACATCTCAGAAACTGTCCAACACAGTGGGTCTGCAAAAGGATTTGGAAGATAAACTTGTAGTGGATGAACTGGGGGTCAGTGTTTGAAGTTTTTGTATACTGTTTTTTTTTTTTTGCTTAAGTGACTGTGCAAGGAGATCTAACTGGGCCAGATTAACACATTGCAGTGGTCAACCAAAATAATTCTTATCATTATGATTAATTTAGGGGTTTCTCCTCTTTTTCTTAAACCTTTTTTTATTCTTTATCCATTTTATTATGAAGAATGAGGCTTAGGGGAGGAAGGGAAAAAAGGAAAAAAAAGAGATTAAGTCTTTCATTTTACTCGATAAAACAGAGTTCATGATTGTTCATGGGTGTAATTTCAGCTTGCATTATTAAATACTTTTTAGTGTTTCTCCCAGAAGGCACTGAAGAAATAGAAGTACACATATGCTTTCCACTTGGCATCTAAAAGCAGCTGGGCCAACGTTTAGTTTACTTACACAATGGTAGCGCTCCCTAGCAACCTAAAGATGGCTCCTGTAGTGAGGGCTGGGTTGGGACAGACACACACACACACACACACACACACACCAGCTCAGGCACTGCTGCCTTCAGGAGCATTATGGCAGTCCTGTGCCATCTGACATCACACCTAAAACTCTAGCTTCAAAAAATAAGGTAAACATTGAAAAATCGCAACTTGTATTAAAATAAGACAGAAAGATGAATGCAGAGTATGAAATAATATTTATTATGAGAAATATGAAAAAGAAACCCAAGTGGATTTTGAAAGTTTGAAAACCAAAAATGTGTGTGGTAGAGAGAAAACCTAGAGTTTACACTGTTATAAAAATTTAAAAATCCAGTTTAAATTAATTGGATGCTTGTTGTAGGTTCTGTTGATGAATTTTACAGATTTGGAGTCTTATGGTCTGGTTTACCGTTGTATGGCTTGGTCTGATACTAGCCTGATACCAATGAAGACCAAATAATGGACCTCAGGCACAAGACCTTGAAGATCCTTCCCTAATCAATATAGATTAATTATGGGAAAAATTATTTTGGAAATCGGCATTTAAGCCTTCTTAAATGTAAAATGGGAACAGCAACATTTGTTTAGGTCTAAAAGGTGTTTTTCAGTTTTATATAAGAATGGTTTAGTGTCTGACTGTTAGTGAATAGTGCATAAGATATGCAGCAGAGGTGTTCTGCTGCATATCTTATTAGTGCAAATTTACCCCCTCAAATATCGTATCATATTAACCCATAGCTACCCCATCAGACTTAAAGTGGCAAAAACCACACACTGTCCAAATGAAAGATTTGAAGCCCCAAATTGTTTTTATATGCTTAGATTTCATCCAGGACCCTTCAATCTTTTTGGTCTCAAAATTCTGTTCACTGATTCTTTATCATATGTAGCTATAGTTCTGTGATGAACTTTCACCGATGTCAAGGCTGTTACATTTATTAAAATGACATCAGTATAAATAGCCTTCTTTTGTAACAAATTGTGTATTTATCGCATTAGTTTTCAAACCAGTAGTCACGCTATACTAAAATGTGTTATTAACATGTCTCTGAGTTTGGAATGATGTCCTCCTCACTCTGCTGAAAAATTAAAGCTCTGGTAGTGACATACTTCCAAATTGCTATTCTGCTTGAAGCCTTTTACCAGAAGATTGGGAGGCAGCTGCTTTTCAGATCCAGATTGTCTCAGTGTACAAGCAATTTTGTGTTGGTTTTAGGATAATAGTTACTTGGAAGCTCAGGTCTTCATGAACTAAGAGACAAATTTTCCCATCAGAATGATTCAGAAGCAAGTCAGTTGCTTTTTTCCAGATCTTTACTCATTCCACAAGGGTTTGTGGAATGTAGGGTGCTCTTCCTTTTCTGTTAAATGCAGTATTTCAACAAAATTAACCCCCAAATACAGTAAAAAAGGGAATGCAGAGCTAGCGGCTTTTTGAACGGAATAGTAAGATTTGGAGAGAGACAGTAGGGCGCACGTGCTATTTCTGCATTGTGAAGGACTTCTGCAGGTTTATTTCCCGTGGACTTAGGCAGCGTAATTTAACAAATGAATCAATGAAGAGGGAATCAGCTGTTATTCCTAGTTCCATCCCCAAGCAAAGCTACAATTTTCTTTTAGTTTTCAGAACTTAAGCTTTGTGGATGATCTTTTTCAATGTTCTTGCACAAAGCCAAGAATAAAAAGAGTTGAAAACAAGCAGATATGCACCTATTTTCTTCATTTACTGCTGTTACCACTATCTAAATAGCACGCAAGAGAAGTCTTGTGGACAGAAACAAAATCTCTTAGTTGGAACAACCAGTGTAACTGCAAAATCTAGGCAAATTCTTGGGCATACAAACTCATCTTGAGGTCTGGGGTAGGAGATGCACACCTGAAATCTAAACAAAATCTTGCTGGAATTCATGATTTCTGGTACCGAGAGACACTATGGATATTATTTTATAGTTGCCTATTGAAGACATTTTTGCAGGTCTCCACTGAAGAGCAGGATCAGAGATAGAGTGATTGGTGAATACCTGGGTCTTTAGTGAAGACATTTTTGCAGGTCTCCACTGAAGAGCAGGATCAGAGATAGAGTGATTGGTGAATACCTGGGTCTTACAAACATGTAAGCTCGCTCTAGGCCATAGCATTCGTTAAGTTTTTCTGTCTCAGTTTTTGTGAGAACTCTGTATGAAGTATTTTATGTATTGAGAAGGATCAGGAGCCAAGGATTTTGATTGTTTTGTTTATCTGTTCTGATGTTGCACAGAAATGTTGGCAGGCTTCCTGCTTGCTACACAGCCCAGACATAGTCTAAATCCATACAGTACTTTTCAGAATACAGAAACTTTCATCTGCTTGTAGTGTAATAAAATGAGAAGTTTACTTGAAGGTTAGGAAAATCTTTCCAGGCAAGGTCTCCTTTCAGAACAGTTTGGAATTTCTTAATAATCCTTCTCCATAGTTTCCAAAAATTGGTGGGATGTGTTGTTGCAGGTCTGGGTTTTTTCATAAGGTCTTCTTGTATGATAACTGGGCACTTCCTGTAGCCGTGTGCTACAGATATATGAGTCTCAGGTATGTATATTTTTGATAAACAACATATTGCAAGGCAAAGCTGTGTCTTGTGCTGGCTATCATCATCATCTGTAGTATGGCAAACAAGTTATCTGTAGACCATTTCCCTCCCCTTGGCCATAAGATGCAAAGGTTCATCTCTGAAAGTAGCTGGCAAGGTAGCTGGGTCTCTCACCAAATCTGTTCATTCAGACTCTACACATATTGCTGGTAGGGCTGCTGGTGTGATAGTGCAGTATCGTAAGAAATCTAACTTGTTAACAGTTTGTTTAAAGAAAGAAAGGATATTGTTGATTTAAAATCCTGTGTGTTACTTGTTCAGTCAATAAATAAACTGCCATTATTGCTGCAAATTATCTGTTTTGTCCACACTAAAATATTAAACATTTCTGTTGAAGGAAAATAGAGCACTATAAATAATTAAAACTATTCCAATTGACTTTTTTTGTCAATTTTAATCTGACCTTAAATCACAATGGTCAGCCATTTTATTTATTTTTTTTAATTACAGATTATTTAGAGAGATTACTCTAAGCAATTACTCGTTAATATCCTTAATAGCCAGTTTTACATGTGGTCCATGGCTATGTGACCACTGGCCCTGCTTAAGAAATACAATACACTGAATATCAGATCACATCCTGTATGTCTCCAGTATTAAAGAGAACAAAATGAAAGTAATATGAATTTCACTGATAAGGACCACTTTTGCTATGATTATAGTTCTATCAAAATGTACCAGTCTAATATTAAGCACAGATTTACGTATCTTTGAAATAATAAAATTATATATAAGAAACCTTGCTTTAGCTATTAAGACAATGAGATTTGCCCCATGGTCTTATGGGGAGAAGTCCATTTTTTTGATCTGGACAGGTTTTTTTTTCTCCTTGATATTATTGAAGCTATATGAAACAACACTCTTTCCCCCCCTATTTTCTGGTGAGTTACAATTGTTCTGTCAGTGACACTTGGGTTACATATTAAATGACCTTGTGGAGATTCCTACTTTATTGTAATAAACCATTTAGCAACAACTGGATAGTATATTTGTGCCTCACAGTTAGTTGTTTCACTGAGATTAAGGAACTATGAACCTTCTATATGTGCTATGATTTATTGAACCGTGTTTGAAGAAATTCGTCTACTGCTTTTCATTGATGGGAGTTTCTGGCTAACAACACTTTAAATAAGTGGAAAATGCTCAGTTATCACCCAATGTGAACAAGATCAATAATAGTTTAGTAGTGTCTGATAATTGCAGTGGCTGTTATACACAAGAGCTTGCATCTTCTTGAGTGACTCTTATCAATCTATTGTCCATCATCATCTGATAATCAGACCAAAAATATAGTGGGGAATTATCCCTTTTTGAATCAAGCTTGTGAAAAACATTTGAAATAATGGTAAAAAATTCTCATTGTTCCACTCAGCAGGGAGAAAAATTCGGTATCTGGGTGGCTATAGTGAGAAAGGGACAAAAAAAAATCCAATGTGCACTTGCTAAGTAGAAAAATATGTACAGCACAGTGATATAAGGACAAAAAAATTCTACAATATTTGGAGATGGTCTTAAAATATTTGCAATTATGCTCTGAAGGAGTCATGACCCTTTGTATCTCTCAGGGCTGTGCTGGTGACTTGAAACTGTAGGACAGACATGGCAGGGAAGATATGCTAGAGTGCAGCAGAGTATAGCTCTTGCTGCTCTGTTCCTGAGGGCAGCAGCATCTCCACTTCACAACATAAGTACCCCAGCACTGTGACAGTGTGCGGCTTTGACTGTTCCCTCCTGCTCTTGAAAGTAATGTTGCTCTCGAACACACTGAGTTCACTTAAAAAAGCAGAATTATTTATTTCTCCTCGCCCCCACCCACTCCACCCTCTGCCATTTTCCATCCCAGTAGGAACTGCTTTCTCAGGGGTAGTCTCAACATCTTCCTGTGTATGCTTCTCTCTCCATTTTCCTTTCCCTTTTTTATCTTGTACCTTGTCGTTTTCAGCAACATATATAGTCTGATCATAGGTTTCATGGCCTTAAACCTCTGCTGACAACAGAATTGCCAGAATTCTGAGCATAGATTTTTCGTGTTCCTAGGCCCAGTTACCTAAGAGAATCCTTTAGCTCTCTTTAAAATTTGTTCTAGGAATGAATATTATTTTTTTAAAGCAGTTAAATGATCTGTGCCTCTGTAGACAGAGTGTATTCTCTGTGTATTCTTCCATGAAAAGAGCTTGGCAGTTTGTATGTAGTCTACCAGTAGCAAGATCACGTTTCCATTACAGTAAGTTTCTGGTTTGATGTCTATTGTATTAGGTCATCTGTTTGGCAGACATTTATGTTGGGGGAAGACAAAAGCACAACCTTTCTCTCTTTCCCCTTGCTGTTGTACTTTTACTTGACGAACCATAGAGTAATTCAGGTTGGAGGATACCAGCTCAAAGCAGTTCTGTTACCTTAGGTTTATCAGGCACTGACTCAGGCAAGTCAAGTTTTGGTTATCTGTAACACTCTCCATAGCCTCTCTGGATTCTTGTTCCACTGTTCGATCACCTACATTATAAAAATCAAAATTGTTTTCCTAATTCACAGGAAGTCCCATATTCCAACTTGTGTCAGTACCCTCTTTACTCACCACTGCATACCTTTGAGAAGAGTCTGACTCTGTCTTCTCTACACCTTCCCGTTAGGCAGTTATAAATAGCAGTAAGGCCTTGCCTTATCTTTGGCGTCTCAAAAGTGAGCAAACGCACCTCTTTAGTCTCTCCTTGTACATCATGTGCTCCAGCTCCCTGATCATCTTGGTGGTTCTGTTCTGGAATTGCTCCCTTTATGTCTATGTCATTCTTCTACTGGAGAACCCAAAACTGGACACAGTGCTTCAAATGTGATCTCACTAGTGCAGAGTGGAAGACTTATAGCGTTGTGCTTTTGCTTGTGCAGCCCAATATTTGACTGTTCTTCACTGCGGAGACAGATAATTCGTGTTTAAACTGAACACACTATTACCTGAGGGCATAAAGTGTGTTTAGTTGTATCTAGTCTTTAGCAACAAAGTTGTGTTTTAGAGAACTTTTCAAAAACATTGTATCAAGTCATATCCCACACTACGGTATTCAGGGTATCTCGATTTAGATCTTATTGAATGGTTTCTGTAATAGCCTTAAGTAATATTTGTGCCAAAGTCTTCAGCTATCCCGGCTATATTGTCTTTAATAAACTCTTTTGTCTACTTTTGAATAAGAACTTGATTTCCACCATATGATTTCAATGTGAAGAGTTAAATACAGTACTTCTGTACCTTGACATGCATACACTCTCTCTTCCTTTCCCTTTATTTCAAAGACAGTTTCAGACTTGAGTGTGGTCTGCTGTATGTGCCTCCTGGACTATTCAGAATGGAATGAAATTACAACTGCCCTAATTCCGTGAGAAAACACTTTTGACTACTTTTGGTGCAGTCCTGTAGTCCTTTGCTAGATGGTTAGACTACAATCAAATTACTCTGCTGAATCAAAGCAAAATTTACTGGTAGCCAAAATATAATTACTTTGAAATATTAATCCCTAATACATACCTGTAGGACTTACTCTCTCTAAGGATATTGTCTTTTTCTCCATGTCTCCAAGTAAGGGTTTACAAATGTTAACAAAAGTCTTTCAGATTTAAAAAATGTCCTTTTTCTACATCAGGACAAACCCACCCTCCCCTGTCCCCTCACTGTTTCTGTGTGAAAAGGGGGCAACAAGTGATTCCCCATCAAACCCAGAAAAGGAATATCACTGAAGAAATTGGGAAATTGGTTTCAAGTTCCTGTTCTGCTATACTTCTTACTCCCTTGTATGCCATACTTCTTGATCCCTTTATGTATGATGCTTCAGGCTGCTGTAGGGCATCTTGTCATGTCCTGTGCTTCGTATGACACCCTCCTCCTGCCTGCTTCTAGGCATAGAACATGAGCACGTTAAAGGCAGTGATCTATCTACTAAGCCATGGTTTATGCCATGTTCCAAAGTGAACACCTTGGTCCTGAAGGATTACTTTGATGCAAATTTCCACCACATTGGCACATTGGCATTATTCTTGCAAAAAAAAACTGGTTTGGGATTCAACAGTTTTGTGTCCTTACAGTTGTTCTGAATCAACTTCTTTGACAAAAAAAGTTTTAAAAGTCTGAAACATTCGTATCTACCTGTATTTACAATGTTTTTTTTGTTTTGTTCTTCTCTCTCTTTCTAGAGAGTTTTTTTTTTCTTAAGGGGAAATAAAGCCTCAGATAAAACAAAAATCAAACCAGTTTGTTTTCCATAAAATTGATAGCTTCTAACTCTATCAAGTATAAGTGTGGGCCACATTTGGTGTTTTTATCTAAAAACCCATCCAGTAGGGAAAGGCTGAAAGGCTGTGTCTGACAAATTTTTAGACTTAATCTTGAAAGCTGACCTGTTTGAGCTTATCTTGCACCTTTACAGGGCTAAGTCCACAAGGACATTTGAATCTTCTTTATTCACAGCATTTCTCCTTTCTTTTTGAGATCTCAGAAAGGAATAGAGAGTGTTCTGTCTTCACCGGCTTCCCAGATGGCAGAGTTCTACATAGCTGCAAGAAAAACAATGGAAAGAACTTTTTACTAAAATGGCAATAAGATGTTTTCCTATACTATCCTGGAGTTTTCAGTTAGTTTGCTGGTTTCATTTTCTGTGCACACAAAGCTGTTCAGGAAAGCAACTTCCTTCAGTCTTTGCACTGAAGCAGATTAAATATTGCAGTGTAAGTATTTCAGCACGCTGAGAATGATTTGCAGATGGTGTGTCTAAGACCTATGAAACTTTATACTTCAAATCAAAGCTATGCATTTTGGTTTACTCAGAAAATTCAACCCTTAAAAATCAAAATGCCATGGAAGAGTATTCTTATCTGATCTCAGAAAATCCCCATAATGTTGCAAACTTAAACTTAATAATGAAAGAATATTAATAATGAATGAATATGTGACACACCTATGAGAAGCTTTGTTACTTCTCCCCATGAAGTAAAGAGTGAAGGACAGTTAGGCTCTAATTTGGCTGTCTCAGCTAAGTGCTCAAAGTTAAGGAGGATGATTTTGTCTTTCATCTTCTTACAAAACTAAAGACAAAATTCATCTGATTGGAAAATGAAAAAGCATTTCGTTGATGAAAGTGTGATTTAATTTCTCTTCTCAGTTATTCAGTTTAGTTTATACTTACTTTATATAGAACGAAAGTTGCCACTCTTTATATTTAAGATATAATCGTATTTTGCAAATGGTGAATAAAATAGAATAGGCTTAAGTCAGTGCTACTTGCTACAGATGAAGTGGAATTCTAAGTAGACAATTATTAAGTCACCCTCTGATCTTCATCTTTCTGTGAACCAACTCTAAATAGAAATTCAGTGCTACAGCACTCAGGCTCCCATATATAAAAGCAATGTCAACCTCTCCCATTTGACTGAGAAATGTTTCAAACCAATGTATGGGTCTCCATTCAGGTAGATAATTGGCTGCAGACAGATCAGTTAAATACCTGTTTTACTCAATCTTTTTGCTTGAAATTAAATTTCCTCTAGTGCGACTGATTACAGTAAGTTTTTTGGCTTTTGTTTGCAACTGTTTGCTTTGGCATGGAAGCTATGAAGAAGTTTCTTTTGAAGCCAGTCTCTGCTCATCCCAGAGCTACAGAGCAACATTAGACTTACTTTCTCCCATTTCCCAAGACAGGGATGTCACCTTGTCCAACGCATGATGTTGGACAGCCTGAGTATCAATAGAGTGTTTCAGCAAATCCTCCAAAGTGGCTACAGGCTGATATTCAATATACAGAAAGTCAGTGGGTGTCGTGCTCTTCTATTTTAGATCTAGATAAGTGCATGTCAATACATAATCTTATAGCCTACCAGTCCTCTGGGATAAACACTAGAATCTATGAGCATTGAAATGTTTTCCACAGCCCCTGTCTTTAGGGCAGAATAGGCCGTGCAAGTGAACCCAAGATCCTTCTCGGTTAATAATGCCCCTTTTAAGACAGGGAGGAGTTCATAGAGGATAGAGAACAATATAAAAATGCATCTAAAATGCATCTGGGTAACGGCTTTGGTGCTAAAGGGCTAAAGAAAGACAGCAAATGCTCTCAAGGATTGCAGTTCAGTTCCTGGTTTTAACACTTTAGTCAGGAGTTACAAAAGCAGCAAATGGCAATTTTCAGTTATTATTACTTTAAAAAGGGATCTCTCCCTCGGCTCCTCTTTTTTGTTTGGAAATGGGAAGCTGCTTTAAGAGAAGTGATACACCAGAGGACAGCAGGCGACATTCAAACATGTTACAGGCATATCCTCAGCCTATAATAAAACTTTCTTTCAAAAGTTGTGATATCAAGTAAAGTTTTTAATGATAGTTAGGTTAAGTAAGTTTATAAGTGCTTATCAGTGGACAAAAAATTAGTATATTTAATTGATTTGTCCTTTCAACAACTCTTAACACCCACTTCTAGCATCTAATTCCCTGAGATAGGAGGTATCACTCACTTACTTCACTTGGTCTAAGGTCCAGGGTGATTTTGTCTTGTTTTGTTTGACTTTGCTTTGTTTTTAACATTGGGGAAGATGTGAAACTGCCTCTTAAATCCTTTACGTGACTATTATGTATCACTCATTTAAGAGCATTACTGTTGAATCTGCTCCATCTTACAGACTTGTATCGGAGCACACTGCAGGACTGCTCGCTTTACTTGAGACAGAAAGTATAGCTGAAGTATCTCTATCCAACTTGACATCTGCTGAGAGATTTCCCTGCAGTTGCATTTAGTATTCTAATCCATTTATTTCTTTATAATACTGGCTACTCAACTAATGGCAAGATCAGAGAGATGTGATATGAGTTCTCTCCATGAAATTTAAATGTGTCCTTACCTTAGGTTCCATTACGCCTAAAGTACTCTGTAGTATTTAGGACTCATTAAAACAATCAAAGGCATTTATTTAAATTTTTTGCAAGCAGACTTTTTCATTGCAGAACTGGGTCTGGGCATAGCTTTTATTAGTCTTAGAATACAACTGATTTGCAAGGGGGAGATGACCCATTCAGCTGTGTAAATCTCTCAGACAATAAGCTAAAAAATTCAAGAGAAACATACTCTGCTTTGTCACCTGTTCTTCCGTTGATATATAAAATAATATACTTTTGTGAAGTAGGTGCATATATTAACGGGAGTTTAACTGTTGATTTCTCCATTTCTGTCACCATTATAATATTACTTAATCACAGCTTTTGTGTCTAATTTACCCAAGAGTATTTTTAATAGAAGTATAAAAGAAGTTCAATGTGGGGTATGAAAAGAAAAGGAATTGGGGTCCAGTCTCTTTGGCAAATACACTATAACAAGGTAATTCTTTAAAGCATATCACATAGCTCTGAGAGAATAAAACAAATGCTTTGGAGTAATTCTGGTCTTTCAGATAACTATACAATTAGACTATATGATTTATATTAGATAATGTTAGTTTACATAGCAAAAATTGTTGAAGCATTTTGAAGGAGTAAGGACATACCTATACAACTACAGAGATTTTTAACAAGCCCATGCTAGCCTCTGTTAAATGGCAAAAAGGAAATTGGGTTTTAAGTGTTAGAGATTTTGTGATAGGTTTGGGAAAGTTTCTTTCAAATTATGAATAAAATTAACTGTTGCCTCATTCTCATGCATGCATCAAGTTTTTACACACCAATATATCAAGGTTTTTCACGTGTCAGCATACTAATACATGTATGTGTTTAACATTCATGAGACATAAATGAACACATCTGAGAACAAATGGGTAACTGATTTAAAGAAAAGTAAAAAGAAAAGTATTTGCAGCATGTCCATTTTTGGTTTTGTGAAGTGAAATCTATGAATAACTCATTTATGATCCATGTGGGAAGAATTTGCTTATTAGATAATTTTATTAAGATAAAGCTTTTATTTTAACACAGAGTAGATAAATCACTTAAGATACATAGATGACATGAAATGGTGGGAACTAAAGTGAGTTTGTCTTCTTTTTCCTAGAACACGGTGCAGCAGGCAAGTGAATGGACTGTGGTGGGCCTTACCAACCCAGTCCAAAATCTTTTATTCAATTGGTTACTTCCTTTAACATAAGTGAAGTCTTTCATGTGAGTAAAGGCTGTAGGATTGCGTCCTTTCTGACAGTATCATCTGGAAAACACCTGTGCATTTTAGCTACTTGTTCCTTTAAAGCTCTCATAATGAAGATATGGTTCATTTCCAGCATATCTGATTATCTGTTTCTACTTTACAAACCATTCTGAGAGTATTATTTTTGCACAGGCACCCACATTTATTTTTCAGCATTTTGGGGATATTTTCCTAGAAATGTTTAACTCTATATGTGACTGATACAGAATGTGACTTTCATTGTGGTACAATGAAAAATGATGCCTTACAGCATAGCACACTTAAGGACATCATAACTTGTGGTTACAATATGATCAACCAGTCCACCTTGCCTTAACAATTAATGTTTCTGCTTCCATTTCAAAGGTGAGGCAAAACTGACAGACAAGTTATGAACAAGCGACGTAGCCACTTGCTTCCTGAATTATGCGTTTGCACAATAATAATAGTTTTCTCTCTGTTTTGAAATAAAAGATGCAGTGATGTTAGAATTAATGAGATGTCCAGTCTAAACGTGATCACTAAAATTAGAAGAAAGAGGTATCGTGTATGATGTAGAGGTCTTTTATTTCTTCCCACTTGTTCTGCTGTACTGACTTGAATGGCTTGAGTAATGAATAATGCTATGCCTGTTAATGAGCACAGGCCTGTTTAAATAAAGAAATGGTATTCTCTGCTTGTTCATGTACATTGTGTACAGGAGAGTGAAATATTCAAGGTTAAATCTGAGGTGTATATCTTCAGGGTTTCTTGACCACACACGCATGTGCGTATATATTCATCGCTGAAGGTCAGAGTCTTCCTTTTTGAAGACATAAAAATTACCAGTCGAGGAGACCAAGCCACAATGAAGGTCTCAGATTTTAAGAAGAGTGCATCAGAGTGTAGCTTTGGGTATTTTTTTCTTATTCTTTTGTTACAACCACATATACCTGACATAGGTACAGTATTGATCCGCCTACTGGTGGTGAAGCTGGCTTTTTGTTCGTCTGGTGGTTGTGTTACCCTAAAGCTGCATGTCAGTTCATCAAAATCAATTCCCTTTTGATTTTTGCAACAGCAGAGATGGGTCAGCTAACAAATGACAGGGTCCCCTATTCATGACAAAGCGATTGTTTCATTACAAGTACAATTTTGTAGGAATTTAACACAAAAAAACGAAGCACAAGAACACAATTTTACTGCATCATTTACTGTCTCACATGACTCCTCAGACCTCTTGAATGTCACATAATACAGTATTCAGACTGCCTTCAAAGTATACTAGTCGCCTTCTTAAAGAGAAATGCAGCAGATTCAACAGCGCAAATTTTTTCAATATGAAAATGTTCTTCATTTAAATGTATTTCCTATTCTATTTTGCAATAAATTCAGAAACACCTTAATTGACCAATCAGAAGCCTCTTAGTATTACTCAAGATATTATTTTCCATTTATTTTAGTTAGAATCATAGAATCATAGAACGGTTTAAGTTGGAAGGGACCTTAAAGATCATCCAGTTCCAGCCCCTTCCACTACAACAGGTTGCTCAAAGCCTCATCCAGCCTGACCTTGAACACCTCCAGGGGCATCCACAACATCTCTGGGCAACCTGTGCCAGTGCCTCACCACCCTCACAGTAAAAAATTTCTTCCTAATATCTAATCTAAATCTATCCTCTTTCAGATTTTCTAACACAGACTACATGAATGAGGTAAGAGCTCACTAATGCAATATGTGAATTGGTATGCTTCACTGCAAAACTCAGAGAGAATCTGGAAAAACACATCAAGATCCACTTGATAATTTTGCAGAGATTTTTACCAGCTCAGTGCTGACAACTGACGCAAACGTATGAATTAACAGAGGGAGGGCATGAATTAACATTTTCAGGAAACAAATTTTTAAAGCTGACATTTTTGCATAAATAAGAGCTTGTATTTGAACAACACTGAGCTCATGCAGACCATAGATGTCTTTCTTTCTAGACATTTATCAGATGACTGGCAAATCTGTACATAAAAATCCAGTTTAAACACTTTAACTTAGACACAAACATGAGTGTGAAATTTTTCCATGGGGCGGTGGGTGTCCTTGTTTATACCCATGCATAGAATCCTGGGCATATGTTTTAGCTCTGTTATATTGCGGTAATAACACTGAAATATGGAAAGCTGCTGACTTACTGGTTGGATTACTGGAGGTTCTTGTTTTGGAGTAGTTTTGGACGCCACAGAGTTGCAAAAGGTGTACTGGTGTTCTCTTTGTTTTCAACAGCCCTGGCATAGTGCTTTAGGAAAGCAAGGATTTAGAAAGCTGGTTGACTTAGTTCCTATCTTTGATGGCTATTAACTTTTGTCTTAAACCAAGATATTGTTACTTACCTCATACCAAACTATCCACAATTGTCCGTAACATTGACAAGCTGGAAGAATTTTATACCTATGAAGGCTGTAACCACTTTTCAAATTCATCCTTTAACAAATTTTTCTGAGCTTTTTTGTCCAGGAATTATTAAGAACCATCAGTATTTATTCAGCTGTAATAGGGGGCAGAAAAGGCCTTCATATTAACTTGACTACGAGTGCTTTGTAAGTATGGACAGGGTGGTAAAGAATACTTTTGGAAGTATTACAGGGGGCTGGCACACAGCCTCTTGCAAAGGGGCAGCCTCCAGCCTTTAGCTGTCTGGGCTACTTTGCAAAGTCTTCAACTTCTCAACCCAGCCAGAAGGTTTCCAAGTGCAGATTTAGCTCTCCCCACCTGCACTGGTGGCCAAGACATATGCTTCTTGGACACATAATATGACAGGGCCTTGCTGGCATCCTGACTGGAATTGGGACTGCATCTACCCCAAACTTTCTGTATCTCCACCAGTCCAGGAAAGGCAACAACTGGGCCACTCTAGGCTTGGTTTTGGTTCTATTGTGGTTTTTTTATTGCTAGAGATCTCAAAAGAGAAGTAGTTGCTGTTTGTCAGTCAAAGGGGATAAAGATGCAAACAATGACATTATTATGCCTGTATAGATGTATGATTTGCATTTAGATTTATGCAAATAGTTGTGGAAATAAAGTTGGTGCATGGCTTTCAGTGGGTAACTGGTATGGTTCCTGGAGTTGCAAAGTTAGAACAGACACATTATGGTTCCTTTGCTCACAGGGGTAACTCTTGTCTACTTAACAGCAAATTTGCCACGATTCCTTTTAATTTTCTGCAAGATGCTATACATTTTCCCCCAACTGTAAGCTTGAAAATATTCAAACTATTTGGTTTTAACCCCAGAAATTTTAAGCATGCAGATGCTTTTTCTGCATGTGCATATTCTTGTGCCCTTTAATTTATAGGCACTGAAACAGTAATTTACTAGTCTCTTCTGCAGATGAATTAGATGCCCATAGCCAGGATCATGTTGGAACAGCCTTTTCACAGCTGTTTAAGCACAGAATAAAATCCCTTATTGATTCTACTGAAACACCTAAGACATGGCTATTATTATTACGTATTCATTTACCCTCTGGTGCTACATTTGTCTTATAGACAACACTCTTCAACCAAAATGTTGTCCAGGCTGCTAAGAAAATGCATTACTCTGGAGGACATGCTACTATTTGTGCAATCAACTGCAGTCTTATTCCTGATATGAATGGGAATATCAAATTAACTTTGTTGGGAGCAAACTCTGTCTGACAGACATGGAGATATATCTATATCTATATCTATATCTATATCTATATCTATCTATATCTATATCTATATCTATATCTATATCTATATCTATATCTATATCTATATCTATATCTATATCTATATCTATATCTATATCATCTAATCTATATCATCTATATCATCTATATCTATATCTATATCTATATCTATATCTATATCTATATCTAATCTATATCTATATCTATATCATCTATCTCTATCTCTATATCTTTTTAGGTATATATCAATGTTCCTTTGGAATTGTGCAGCTCTAAAATGCCTTTTCCTTAAGGCTACTTTAAGGTCATGGTATTTGCAAGTATCTTAATGACTGTTAACAAGTTCCCTTTGCCTATTTCATAGGCAATAACATGCTCAATAACACTTCTTGTCTAATAAAAAATAGCAAGAACCATTCCTTTCCTCTGGCACACACATGTCATTTAACTTGGGGTCTGTCTGGTGCAGAAATGCTGGGAGTTTATCAGGGCATTTTTTTTTTCTCCCAGCAGTCTCCTTCTGGGTAGTTTGTCAGTTTGCAAGCTATAATGAGAAGTAGGTTAAAAGAAAAAGGGCATTTTACTGAAGGAGGGAATTAAAATTCAGCAGCCTAATATCAGCAGTAGTTTATAACAGGGCCTTATAAAAGGCAGCTCTGTGTCTTTTCTTGTGTGCACTTTTACTTCCTTTGATATCAGCAGGGGAATTTTCTCTGCAAGACCCATTCCCATCTCACTTTTCTACTTTCAGATCCCTGCTGCTCTGGGTTTTCTCCTTTCATTTTGATATATGTTATATTCTTCAACCTTCCCACTTGAAGGTTGTAGGAAGCTCAATATTGCCCTTAAAATAGAGAACACAATTGACGTGAAAATTCTTCAAGGGGTGGCCCTGCTTTTCATATATGTTGAAAAGAGTCCTTCCGCTTAATGGGAGGCCTTGATGGTGGTAGAGATGAAATCTTCAGGACACCGCCTCGTGCTTTATGAAATTGTACTAGGAACAGTAACTTGCTACTGGCAGTTTCAGTTGTACCATGTCCTTATTAAGAATGCATTTGGGTATTCTGTAGTTATACCATAACAAGATAATTATGGTTTTATGTACATACATATACATTATGTTCTAATGAACTGCTGCTCAGATGTTTGTCCTTCATCAAATGTGGCAAGCTCCTAAGTTTAGTTTGAAGTAATTTCTTTTCTGTATTTCCCAGAGATGTAGAGGCTAAAATGCTGATTAGGTTCTTCTGCAGAACTGGTGATTTTCTTTCTAACCACCAGTCATGGTGTGGTTAACATGTTCCCACACAATTGTGTTTATATCTCTCATGACAATCTCCTCACGCCCTTTGCTGAGTCTTCTTTCATTTTTTGGTGACCCCCCCGGTGGACTGGGAAGGATACAGGGGAGAGTGTGATTATCTCACCCGCTCAACTCTAGCAGCAGTGGCCTCTGGTGCATTTCTAACTCTTACAAATAGATGGCACTTTTGACTTGTACTAGAGCAATTCAGTGGGTAGGATGCAATACCTGAAAAAAACCCGCTTGCCAGGGTTTTCATAAGTGAGGTACATATTTGTTATTACTTATATAGGCGCAAAAGAAATGAGGCAGACTCAAATAATCTCAGATGGCCAAAGCTTAAAAAAATAGAAATTAAACCGTAGAATGGACAAATCAAGTATATTTGTAATGTATTTTCAGACTCAGGCAGTGGATTCTCAGGGCAAGCTGGAAGAGAATTATCTTTTAATACTGAGTTTCTTCAACCACAAACTAGGCAATTGCCACAGAAGTCTCTTATTTGCTGCTTTTTCTGGTCTACACGTGTGCACACAGAGACACATACACACAGGGGGGAGAAATCAGCCTGTTGTCTTGCAAGTGTTACTTATCATATTAATTAAAATCTGGTGACTTGATAACACTAGCAGCTGTGTGGGAAAGCGAGGGAAATTAACAAACGTTTGATTTGTTGTGTTGCTAATGTGACACTTATTATACAGGTCACAGTAAAACAATACCTCAGCCAAAATATGCTAATACTGGTGGAGAACTGTTGCAGTTGTAAAAACATTGGTGTTTATTATAATAAGGAAAAATAGCACGTTACCTTTAACAGCATGAATTGCTGTTTCTCAGTGCAAGAATGAAGTATATCTGAAGGTTTAATAATAATGTAAAAGGGAAAGGACACAGAGGAAGAACAAAGTGGAATTTTTATAAAGCCAGAAAAAAGAAAACAACCTCAGGTATGAAAAGGACACACAGCTCTTAGAAAGCAAAATATGTAATTTCTAATGGATGTGGATTAAATGGAGGATGCCTGCAGCTTCTTCGTTTAGCATTCCAAGGAACTTTGTTACAAGAACAAAAGAAAATGATTTACTAAGATACAAGTTATGCTATAAAATGCATGCTGCACTGGAAATGTAATTACATTTAGAAATAGATGTATTAAATGCCCTTTTCCCCTGAGGAAAACTAATATGTAAGCTTATTTTTAATGGTGGCTTATATCCAATCAACCAGTTTTATGACATTTTGAAACAAAGACCTTCGGATTTTAAATAATTATTCCCATGCAATTGTTGGATCACATATAATTACGTGCTGTTTAGTACCTCTTTCCAAACTTAATTGCACTATGCTCTGGATCTGAGAGCTTTTTAATATAAAAACAAATACATTTACAGAATTCAAATCCGAAATTGAAAAAAATCTTCCCGCAACTGAATTAAAAAATAAAAGTATGTATTCAGCATTATGTAACTGTTTACATCTTTCCAGGAATAATTAGACTTTTACCTTTCCAAAGGTTTCATTTCTTTTCAGGGTATTTTCTCAATCTTTGTGCCATATTTTTAAGCCCAAGGAGGGATTTTTATTTTTTTTTCTTTCTGATGTTTTGATCACTTTACTGAAATGGGGTGTATGAAGTCAACCATTTGTTTGACAGTCTTTGACAGCAGATTATGTAGATTTTGCCTGACAGAACACTAGTCATTCGGAACTGAATTCCAAGTGAGCAATCTAGATCAGAGGTCAGGCTGCAGGCTACAAACTGCGACAGATATTTCACCTTGCCATGCAAAAGGGCATAAAAAAGCACACGAATCAGGAATTGGTGAGAACTAAAAGGTTAAAGCAGAGGTGATCCAATTACACAATATTTACAGCCTAAGATTGTGCCAGAGTCCTTTTGAACCTCCTACCCCTCCAGTTCAGGGGGAAGCGGGCTTGGATTTGGAAGACTTCCCTGAAGGAATGGAAATGCACTCTTAAAAGATCTGCTTTATGTCAAAATGCTAAAATATACCTGTTGTCTCTTGCATTTCCCATCATTCACCTTGGTTTCAGTTTCAAATGGGATATCAGGGTAATAAGTGTACATGCCAGAAAATAGTTCCTTATTCCTCCTCCTTTTTCAGCGTAATAACAGTAAGAAAAAAAAATGTGAAGAAGACAGAAGAGAGTTATTTAGGGAAAAACCCAGGTATAGAGCCCAATGACCAGATATTTTGACTTTTCAAATTGATCGTAAGGTGCAAAAAAATTTATTACTGAGATGCTGAATTCAATTACTGATAAATCAGATGTTAAAAACCAAAACCAACCAAACAAAAAAATCCCAAGAAACTCTTCTATATATTAGTGGAAACTAGACCATGACAGCAATGAAACCAGTTTGCAAATATCTTAAGCTCACAATGGAAAGCCTTATTTTTTTCCTTTTAGTGGTCAGTACTACCAATTACCCATAAAACCCAAAAGTCTCAAGAACCTTTGAGTTGGAGGTTTTTAAAAAATAAGGACTAGATCATAAAGGCGGTTAGATTTAATTTTTTTACTTCTGAATTATTTGCAATTGGAGATAATTTTTAGACTACCATTAGTGTAACATTTATTTATTTATCTTCATCTTTTACACTCATTCTTTTATTAATATCTGCTAAGCTGTAGTAAAAGTCAAAGCAGAAGTGGTTAAAGATATTCCAGAAAGTGATTAAGTTTTGGGTTTGTTTTTGGAGGATCTGTACAAATTAGATGGGTCTTCTGTGCAAACTTCCACTTTATATAAATATGAAAGGATGTCTATAAATGTTCACAGAGGTTAAGGATCCCTGAATCAATAATAAAGATGCCAAGAGCACAATTTGAATCTACTAAGTAACTAAAATCCTAAAACCATTGAGGGGGAGGGAGAGGGGAGAGAAGAGAGAGAAAAAAGAAAACACTTAAGGCTGATGAAACATCAAAGTTTATTATTCTATTAGACTATGACGATGAAATGAAATACACAGACCTCTAACAATATTAAAATAAAATTTCAAAGCTTGATTTTTCAATCATGCAGTCAAAGAAAGGAAGACTTTTTACAGTCATATCCTGTAGTGTATAGGAAAGTTCTCTGTCAAAGCTGTGTAACATTTTGATTAAGTGCTTGATAGATTATAAATATAAGACAGAGTTAGCAAGACACTGTAATAAATGGATTTTGTATGAAAGACTTGCAATCAATTTCAAATTACAGAATTTTGTAATACACTCATTTTTCCATACCTATACTCTCTTTAACAATGCCTTCAATTACGTGTGTGTTGTTTGTTTGTATGTAGCTACTCAGTGTAAAAATCCTGACTTGTGCATGTATAAATATAAGTATACATAAAGGTATATACATGTACAGATGTTTGCACATCCTCATCTCCTTATATAAGGTTTCAGGTAGTGTTCTATTCTGCAAGGTGGTTTTTTTTTTTTCATTAACACAATTTTGCATATCAGCAGATTTCAGATCTGTGGGTTCTGGACAAGCAGAGAAGACCCCAAACCCACAGGTGATTACATAGGAAGTCAGTACACATGCAGTGCCACAAAAAGGAAATTGAAGCACCATTTCTGGTGGATTACAGTGAGCAACAAAACACTCTGCTTTTTGCTGCTATGCCTTATTTCCACTGGAGCATAACTTTGTAAGGTTTTTTCTAAGGGAAAATTATTTTGGTATGAACTGAGCAGTAGCTGATTCAGTTCTGTGCTCTCAACTTCTGTTACCAGTACTGTTCATTGAAATATAATTTATTGATATAATTTAACCTCTCTCATATAAATTGTTTGAAAGCAACCAGTCTCTTAAGTACTATTGATCTGTGCTCTACCCTGATTTTAATGGGCACTCTTATAATACTGTCTCTGGAACCTACTCTATTTGTCCCTAAGTACATTAATTTCAATAATTACAATTATATTCATTATAAAATACTCCATGTGGTACCTAAAAAATTTGACTCTTGGCTGGAATTAATTTGTCATTATCTTGTTTTGAACTGGGAGAAGCCTACCAAAAGGCAGGAAATGACTAGAGAAAGAAGAGAAAATTCCAAAAGGTTTATCTAACAAATGAGAGACTGTTTCCAGGGAAGTTGTACCACACAACACATTTTAAATGCATACATTCAATACAATAATAAGTTTAGAGTCAATGGGTGGTTCATAGGTCATTGGTCATGAATTATAATCTGAAATTACTTTCTTCTGAATGAGCTCTGAAACCACTCAGGTTTCTCATATATCAGAATCTTTACAGTTGACTGGGAAAGTTTCATTATCAATGCAAGCATGATAAATTTGGCAAGATGTTAACTTTTAGTACTAGCATTTGTTTGTTTAGATTACTGTAACTTGCTGTACAGTGTATTTATAATAAGCATTAGACCAGCAATAATAGGAACTTCCCTTTTGAAATGTTACAGGTGTGCCATTCCCTTTAATTCTCCAGAAATATGGGAACTGATGATAGAAAAGAGGGGTGATGTTCAAAATACGCAATTTGGGTTTTAGGAACTATTTTTTAAAAGACCAATTTCCATATATCAACACTTCTCAGTGAGTTCCATGAAACATTTTGATATGATTTACCAAAAGCAGTTTTTGCATCAGGAACATTACAGTAGCTAATCTGCATCTGTAAAGGGTGGGAAATGGAATCACATTAAATATAAATGCAATGCAAAAAGAGGAAAAAAGTTAATGCAACATTATGGCAGAGAATTTAAATGTACAATAGTGAGAATATTCAGAGTTATAGCTCCCACAGCAACAGTAACTCAGCTTTATTTACACTGTATCATTATCTCTGTTTTATTCCTTAAAATACTGATTTTTTTTCTCAACTATATAGGATGACATTCGCACATTAGGAAATATTTGTCTCTGAGATGAAACTGTGAACACCAAAGTTACACATTTAGTGAAACTGCATATTTATGAGTGTGGCCAAGGAAATACAAGAAGAGGAGACAAATTTGGCTTGGGAGAAGAGTATTTCAATTAATGTGCAGTAAATCAGCACAGTTAACTGTTTAATTGATGATCTATCATGAGATTTGCTAGAAATACTTGAATATTTCAGCCAGAACTACTAGAGTATTTCATATTAAAACATTAAAATTTTGCTTAAATATTAGAAGCTTTTGGTTATTTTGCATTTAACCTGGCTGGAGTCTTTTTCACATTTTTCCACTGAGTTTTTACATTGGTGAAATCATATATGGTATAACCTTGCAGCAAAATGGTGAACCATATTGCAAGATTTGGAAGAACCTAGAAAACAGATTCCATCATCTGTTTTAAAACTAACAGATGATGCACATTTATACTAAAATGAGATGAGAAATAACCAAAAGGCTAACTATTTGTATTTGACTGCATGTTTCACTATTAAGTTTTATAGCGATGATATAGTAATCTCATTTTTAAGGTTGCTTTCTCTTTCTTTGAATAAAATCAGCTCACTACATTAAAAAAAAAGGAAACAGACCACAGTAACTGATCAAATCTGGCCACTAGGCTCTATCCATGTGGGTCATTGGTCTAATATGAATCCGAAACCTTCAGATTCCCCTCCTGTAGACATCTACCACTCAAGTGACGAAGCAGCTGTTAACCTCTCTTTGGATAACAACTTCTACAGCAATATTTGAAGCACTCTTTGCTAGCAGGTTACATACAGAAATCCCAAGTTCACTATGTAGCTATGGCACAAGGTTAGGGTGCAGCAATTAGTAACAGGATAACTAAAGCTTGTACATTGAATATATTAAGTTTTGAATTACAGGCCATTTGCTTGCAGTTCCTCTCCGCTGACTCCCAGTGGGATTTTGCCTTTAGAGCAAACACATCACACTAAAGATGTCATGATGTTTGTTAGGGCAAGGCTGGTGAGGGTTTCTATGGTTTGAGAGAGATATCTACTCAATGGTGTTATGTTTAGAAACAGAAGCAAGTCAAGGCATAGATTGTCTTACTATCAGTCTTACTATATTCCCCTGCTTGGGTCAAAGGATAGTATAATTCCAGGAACTTTTCCTAAGGGAGACTCTAACATAGGGGTTGGAAGGTTAATCCTATAAAGGTGAGTTTTGTCATGGCATGTCATCCACTTTAATTGTCAGCATACACGTCTCCTGGAAGCTCACCTGACACATAAGAGCCTGTGCTCACCTTGACACATAACTGCCTGTATTCACCTAACATAATCAGGTTACCAGAGAAGCTTAGATTTGTGTCTGTGCTACTAAACAGTGTGTGCTTCTGGGGATGATTACTGGCTCTTGGGCCAAGAAAAGCACAGCACTTTGTGTGCACCTACTTAATAGTTGGAGCATGTGACACCCCTCCTTCTCCCCCCCCCGAGATAAATTTAAGAGGTTTGTACTGTTGACTATCAAGGGGTATACAAAATGAATCTAATCATCACAGTGCTTTTATTAGCAGTGGGTTTATATGTTAGTAAGTCCATGGATGGTTAAAAATCTGGTATCACAAAGCTAGTTACTTGATTCAAAAGAGTTTTCTTAGGTCCTTTGGTATAGCCAGGCTGTGAAGAAAATTGTTCATAGGGATCCATTTCACTCACATTTGCTACCTAGACTTCTGGTCTGATGTTACCAACACTTTGTATGACAACTTGTGTCAAATTAAGCCCTAGGCTTTCTGTGACCTACCTAGAATTGTGTTTGTCATCAGAGAGACACCTGGTAAATCTTTACATGCTCTTCTGACGAATAATATAATAAATGTAATTCGAGTGTCCTATACATGCAATGTGACTGAAATTCCTGGATTGTTTGTTTATATTTTCAGCCCTAAAAGTCTTTTCTTCCTTGGTAACAAGACTTTTCTTTTTTTTTTATCCTTTTTTTTTCTTTTTCTTCTTTTTCAAACAAAGCAGAAAGAAATTAATATTTCGTTATTCAGCACCCTCCTTAGCAATTTTTGTTAGAGAAAACAGTCATTTCACAGAGAGACTGAAAAATTTTTTCACTTAAATTTCAGTCCTGCAGAATGAAGAGGGAACATTTGGACAGAGTAATATAGAGAAATTTGCACTGGCAAATTAACTCTGTCTAAAAACAGAAGGCAAGTCTGCTGAGAACCCTTAAATACAGTCATTTTAGAGAAAACAGGATGACTTTATGAGTGGAAATCTATGCCTATCTGAGTTTGATAATTTAGAATCAGATCCAACTGTGTGGTTCTGATTGTTTCCACAGAATGTTTCCAAATAATTAAAAATCGTACACACGATGCCAGAGTAGCAGAAGAATAATGCTTGAAAATCTACCTATTTTCTGCAGTGTAAATGAACACATGCATAGTTCTGTAACCTGGTAAGTCATTCAAAACCAGTGAAAGATCATGAAAAATGTAGTTTTGAGAAGGATACAATTTCTAAATTAATGTGTCCAGATATTCCTAAGCCACTCATCCTCAGAACAGACAAAAAAACCGTCTGAAATTATAAAGACACACTGCATTTTACTCTTCTTATCGAGAAGATGAAAAAAGGTAATTTTCAACTGCTTGGAAAGCAAATTCTCCACGACACTTTATGTACACTTAATCTGTAGCTTGAGTGCCAGCATAGACCCAGAATCCATAGTGTCTCGACTGTAATTACTCAAACTCTATTGAAAGAGAAGTACTCAAACTTTGAAAAAAACTCTCCTTGGTCTGAACATAGGACATAAAGGAATAAACTTCCTCCATTTCTCCCAGATCAAAACATTGAACCATTCAGAAAGTAAGTTATGCATCCTTGGGAAAGAGAAGCATGTAAAGAAATTACTTTTTTTAATTCTACATTACAGAAAAACATTGAAAACATTATTATGATCTACTATAGACTTATTTAAAATATTATCATATGTATGCCAATATAAAAACATTTAAAATGCCTCTATGAAACTCAGAGAAAACAAACACACACATTATTCTCTGTTTCCTAATAATTTCATTTATTGCCTGTAAGAGAGAGATGTATATTTCTTCCAGCAAAATAGCGCTTTTATATTGGGCAAATTAGTTGTGATAGAAAAATTTAAAAAATATATTATTTTTTAAAATAATAAAAAACATTAAAAATAAATTATTTTTAAAAAGCAAGCTGTATCTGGGATAGCTGGATGTTCTAGACATGTCCACATGGACAGCATTTCTATGTCTTTTAACCTACTGATCAGAAATCTCTGGATAAAATCCAAGATTGTTTGACTTTCCTTGGCTGTAAAAATGCTCTTGTGGATTTTTGATTTCCACAGTGCACTATGAAGGGGCGGTCCTTAATGAGAACTTGGTGTGGCCGAATCATCTGGCTATAGTCACCCTGCATATTCCATGAGGACAACAAGCAAGGATTTCTTCCAGAGTATTAATGCAGAGGAGCAGTCTCAGGTCCCTCCTGGGCACAGGCAATTTGGAGCAGCAGCCTGTCACCCAAGGGTACAAAGTGAGCCTGCAGAAACCAGGACCTAGACCCCAAAATATGTTGCAATCCAATAGTAGAGGCAGCATCCAACTGTGGCAAGGGCTGGGGAGCAAAGGTGAGAGGCTTTTGCTCTTATGCTTATTTTGCATCAAAGTCTGCAGCAAAAAGACTACCTGCTAGAGAGACAGGGAGAATGTGTGGGAGCGAAAATTAGAGCTTATCAAGAAAACTGGAAAAAGGGAAGTCATGTGAGGAAGACAGGGAGTGAACAAAAGCAAGCAGCACGAGGACAGAGAACTGCATGAGGTTAAAAATAAAAAAAACATACCCAAAAGCAAAGAAAAATGCTATACATGTAAAAGTATCAGCTTTAGAATACTAGCTACAGCTCAAACTCAGGAACTTCAGGGGGAAACTTTGCATTCTGGTGCAGCATATTAGCTGAGAGGACTGTAAATCTCCATCCTAATATTCGCATTTCTAGGGGTTGGAAGGAATAGGCAGCACAGCTCTCATCTATTTTGCTGTTAGGTCTTCCTTCCCAGAGACTCTATGTAAGCCTTAACTCCGGGCAACTGTTTTCCCAGGAGTTCCTCAGGAAAAGATCACCCCAGGAAATATCTTGTGAATGTTTTCTTTTATTTCAAAACATAAAGATCATAGTCTACAGCTACGCTAAATTACGCTTAATGCAGCTCATCCTGAGGGTCTGCTTTGACTCAGGGAAACTACCTGAGGTCTTCACAATCACCTTAAGTCTGTCAAGTCTAGAAAAGCTCTACTGTACAGGAACCATAGAAACAAACACAGACTGGAAAATGTTTGATTCAGTAAAGCTGCTGCAATCTGCTCTCCACAGTCAGAACAGCATTTGCCCAGTAGTGACATATTGGGTATTGTGTGAGCAGTACTAGGTGCTATGCTGCGTTTGTTAGTGTCTCATCATCAGAATCAGAGAGACAAAGTGTCAACATGTATAAGTTGGCATAAATTTGGAATTGGTTGACAAAACATAAAGAAATTATGTACGACTCTGTTGGTTGTACAAGCTGGCAGTGATGAACTTGAGAAGAGGGGATCCAGAGTGGTTAAAACGGAGTTTAAGGAACTAGGCTGTTCAATTGATGGGGCAGGAGTGCAGGTGGTTTTCTGCTCAGTTCCTGCAGTGTCAGAGGTGTATACTGCAAGAAACAAGAAAGTCCACAAATGGCTTAAAGGCTGGTGCCGAAAGAAAAATTTTGGTTTCTATGATCATGGGGAAACTTTTACTGCAACTTGCCTGCTCGACCTGGATGGGTCCCACATAAGAAAAAGGGGCAAAACCATTCTAGCTCAGGAGTTGGCAGGGCTCATTAAGAAGGCTTTAAACTAGGCCCAAATGGGGAGGGGGATGTAACCAGGCTCACCAGTGATGTGACTGTAGGGAGTGAGTCATTATCAAGGGTAAAGTCAGTAACCCAACTTAAGTGCATGCACACTAATGCACGCAGTATAAGCAATAAACATGAGGAGCTGGAAGTCCTGGTCTGTCAGGAGAGCTATGATATAGTTGCTATCACAGAAACGTGGTGGAATGACTCTCATAACTGCAGTGCTGTCATGGAAGGCTATAAACTCTTCAGGAGAGACAGTCGGGAGAGAAGGGGTGGAGGGGTGGCCCTGTATATAAAGGAAACTCTTGATGCTGTAGAAGTTGACATTAGTGATGACCAGATTGAGTGCCTGTGGGTAAGAGTCAGAGGGGCAATCAAGACTGACATGCTGGTTAGAGTATGTTACAGACCGCCTGATCAGGAGGAAGAGGTGGATCTATTGTTTAAGCAGCTGGAAGTTGCCTCTAGATCGGCTGCCCTTGTTCTTTTAGGAGACTTTAATCTCCCAGATATCTGCTGGGAACTTAACGCAGCTGAGAGGAGGCAGTCCAGAAGGTTCTTGGAATGTATTGAGGATTTTCTGTCACAGCTGGTGAGTGAGCCTACGAGGGTCAAGGTTCTCCTTGACCTGCTGTTTACAAATAGAGAAGGGCTGGTGGGTGATGTTTTGGTTGGAGGCTGTCTGGGATACAGTGACCATGAGATAATGGAGTTCTCCATAAACAACGAAACAAGGAAGGGCATGAACAGGATGTCCATGCTGGACTTTAGGCGGGCAGATTTCAGATTATTTAAGGAACTAGTCAGGGAAGTACCCTGGAAAACAGCCCTTAAAAACAAGGGGGTCCAGGAAGGCTGGAGGTACTTCAATAACGATATCTTGAAGGCGCAGGAGCGGGCTGTCCCGATGTGCCGTAAGACAAGCCGTAGGGGCAGACAGCCGGCCTGGATGAGTAAGGAGCTTCTGAAGGAGGTAAGCGAGAAAAAGAGGGTGTATCACCTTTGGGAAGAAGGGCTGGTAAATCAGGTTATGTTCAAAGATATTGTTAAGTCTTGTAGGAGGAAAATTAGGGAGGCAAAAGCCCAGCTGGAGCTCAAATTGGCCACTTCTGTTAAGGACAACAAGAAGTGTTTTTACAAATATATTAATGGCAAAAAGAAGGGCAGCAACGACCTCCACTCCTTATTGGATGTCGAGGGAAACATAGTAACAAAGGTGATGAAAATGCTGAAGATCTTAATACCTTCTTTACCTCCGTTTTCAACACTAAGACAGATTGTTCACTGGACAACTGGCCTTCTGAAGTGGTGCATGCAGTCAGGATGGAATATAGCTCCCCTGTAATCCAGGAGGAAGAAGTTAAAGACCTGCTGAGCCACTTGAATCCTCATAAGTCTATGGGGCTGGATGGGATCCATCCTAGGGTGATGAGAGAGCTGGCAGACAAGCTTGCCAAGATGCTTTCCATAATTTATCAACAATCCTGGCTCACTGGAGAGGTCCTGGATGACTGGAAGTTGGATAATGCGATGCCCATCCGCAAGAAGGGCCATAGGGACTATTCATGTAATTACAGACCTGTCAGTCTGACCTCAGTTCCAGGTAAAATTATGGAGCAGATAATCCTGGGTGCAATCATGCGGCACCTGCAGAATGACCGAGAGATCAGGCCCAGCCAGCATGGATTTAGGAGGGGCAGGAGCTGATCTCCTTTTATGACCATGTGACTCAGCTGGTGAACGAGAGGAAAGCAGTGGATGTGGCATACCTGGACTTCAGCAAGGCCTTTGACACCATTCCTCATAGTAGACTCCTAGAGAAGCTGATGACCCGTGGCTTGGACAGGAGTGCTCTGTGTTAGGTTAGGAATTGGTTGGTTGACCGAGCTCAGAGAGTGATAATGAATGGTGTCTCATCCAGTTGGCGACCGGTCACTAGTGGTGTCCCCCAGGGGTCGGTGTTGGGCCCGGTCCTGTTTAACATCTTTGTTGATGATCTGGATGAGGGAATCGAGTCCATCATTAGCAAGTTCGCAGACCATACAAAGCTGGGAGGAAGTGTTAATCTGCTGGCGGGTAGGATGGCCCTACAGAGGGACCTTGACAGACTGGAGAGATGGATTGATTCCAATGGAATGAAGTTTAACAAGTCCAAGTGCCGAATTCTACACTTTGGACACAATGACACATGCAGAACTATAGGCTGGGGACAGAATGGCTGGAGAGTAGTCAAGTGGAAAGAGACTTGGGAGTGTTGGTGGACAGGAAACTCAACATGAGCCAGCAGTGTGCCCAAGTAGCCAAGAGGGCCAATGGTATCCTGGCCTGCATCAGGAATGGTGTGGCCAGCAGGACTAGAGAGGTTATCATACCCTTATACTCGGCACAGGTCAGGCCACACCTTGAGTACTGTGTCCAGTTCTGGGACCCTCAGTTTAAGAGAGATGTTGAGATGCTTGAGTGTGTCCAGAGGAGGGCAACGAAGATGGTGAAGGGGCTGGAGAACAAGCCCTATGAGGAACGACTGAGGGAGCTGGGGTTGTTTAGCCTGGAGAAGAGGAGGCTCAGGGGAGACCTAATTGCTCTCTATAACTACCTAAAAGGAGGTTGTAGTCAGGCAGGGGTTGGTCTCTTCTCTCAGGCGACCAGTGACAGAACAAGAGGACATGGACTCAAGCTTCATCAGGGGAGGTTTAGACTTGATATTAGGAAAATATTTTTCACTGAAAAGGTGAATCGCCACTGGAATGCGCTGCCCAGGGAGGCGGTGGAGTCATCATCCCTGGAGGTGTTTAAAAACAGATTGGATGAGGCACTTAGTGCCACGGTTTAAATGATGAGTAGGTGTTGGTGTTGGGTCATAGGTTGGGCTAGATGATCTCAGAGGTCTTTTCCATCACACTATACTGTGATACTGTGAAGTTTCATGGTAAGGCTGGTTATTAGACTGTTTCTGGTGGATTTAAATATGCCATAAGATTCCACATAATCAACACCCAAAGAAAGGGTGAGTGCTTTTACAGGCCCTGATGATCTTCAAGACAAAACTTTTGTATGCTGCTTTTCATATTCCTAGTCTGCCCTGAGCTACTCATCTCTGTTGCTGGGCAGAGATGCCTCCTTGTCCTGTCTTTAAAAATACTTGTGCTGAAGTGAGAACATGAGCAAAGTGGCCACTGGTATTCCCCCATCTGTACAGTCAATTCTAAAGCCAAATTTTTCCTCAAGTGTTTGTTGGGGGTTTGCTTGTTTGTTTTTTTTATGGCAAAAGCTGAATGAGAAATCCTAACTACCAGGTGAACCAAGAACAAAATAATTTTGGATCACACATTTATTGCTAACCGGCAAATTATCTGTTTGAACTTGTCTTTGGTGGTCAGAATAGACAACCCAAATACTTTTGTTATATGGGAAGATGTGTTGATCTTGTAGGATATATTGTCAAACACAGCTCATTTTTAAGTCTAAGTGGCTTTCAGACTGTACCATTGCTTCATGTTTTCCAAATGGCAAATATGCACTTTGAGTTCACTTACTGTAGTTTCTCCAAATATTTTTTCTTCATCTCTCTGTACGTTTTTCTCTTGCCACAACTGATCGTAAGCCCCTGCCTGTGACAATTTAGGAATCACAGAGCTGTAGAATAGTTTGGGTTGGAAGGAACCTTTAGAGGTCATCTAGTCCAAGCCCCCTGCAAGGAACTTGCTCAGCTATTCTAAAGAGCTCCCAGATGTTGTTTTATAATCTCCATATTCTCAACTTTCTTTCACTTCTGATGACTTTGTCTTATTAACTGACCTAAAATTTGTTCCTGGTGCCAGTTGTATGTTCTTTCTTTTGATATTTCATGGCCCAGTGCTCTGAAGTTAGCCATTTCTGATTTTAGATCAGCACATTGAAAATATGTTGCCTTACTAGAACTCAACTCTGAACCTAAGCAGTTTGCTATGTTGAGGTTCTTGTTAGGGATTGAAATAGTTAACACACTGCAAGCATAGGAATTGTGCTTGCCCTGTTGAGTTCAGACCATCCAAACTCTTGGACAGTGAAAATCTAAAGACAAGAATACATTTTTGCTTTCCAGCTATTGTTTTGCACTTGCTGTTGACAGTCCTTTCCATATTAGGAAAAATACTCTCTTTTCTTGGTTTCATTCTACTGACCACACAATTAACCTACTTGGATAGTGTCTGGTTTTGATTAATAACTTCTTATTTTACCACAAGGATGCATAATTTTATTTATTTTCACAACGTTAGTTGGATGTCCCTTGAAAATATCATTCTGAGTTTTTGAAGTCTTTCCAGAGGATGGAAGGAGTTGTCCTTACACATGCATTACATTATAGATATTATCCCTGTGCCCCTTATTTTGGCGTAAACTTCTGTGGGACTGCCAGGCTCTCTCAGCTCTAAAGAAGCTCTTTGCATTTATCTATAATTTTCTCTTTTCGTTCCAGAAGGAACTATTTTTTGTAGAGAAAAAGTAAGAATCCACTCTCCAAAATATTTTTTAGGTTGGTCTGTTAGTAAATTGTAATGGTTGTGGGAGATCTATGCATAAATCTAATGCATCTTGTGCTTAGTACAACCCACCCAGGTTTGGTTTATTTCAATATTAGAAACTTCAGCCTATACTGGATTTCAGGTGCAATCAGTTATAAATTTGGCTAGGGACAGTGGACCAAAAATAAAATGAGAATTCTGTGTTTGAACAAGTCATTTAAAGAAATAAATATCTTTTTAATAGTTGTGTGCAATGTTTTAGATACAGACATATTTTTAACTATAATATGGATAGAAATTATTTAATTAGAAACCCTAATAACAGTTTTTTGCTAAAAAAACTGCTTTTTTTTTTCTTTTCAGCAATAGTTTAGTACTTGCTGTTGACGGTCCCTTCCAGTTTTGAAAAAACACTCTCTTTTGTTGGTTCCATTCTACCAACTGTACAATTAATTTACTTAGTGACTTTTGTTATTAATAACTTAGTGTTTCATCGCAGGGATGAGTAATTTTATTTAAATGATGTTATTATAGAGCAAAGACAATCAACACTCTTTTATAATGATCATGAACCTTCTTTTATAACAGCATTTAGATCCTAAAGTGTATCTAGATTTTCAAGACTTTTTACAGCCCTTAAGAACTCAAATAGAACCTATTTAAACACAATGAAATCCAGATCTCCGCTGAGCATGCTAATGAAGGTGGCCTTACTGGGGTCTAGGACAACTCTCTGTTGCCAACTTTTCAGGGCCATCTTTCTGTGACCAGCTCTCTGTGGGACACCTCTACATGACCAACTTTCCACAGAGGCAACTCTACACAGGGAACCCTGAGCATCTGGCACTGAGTGGTCCAGTACGCTTGTCCTTCCCCCTGGATGCACACCAACTTGCACAAAGCCCTTAAATATCAACAAGGGCTCTCGCCAGGCACTCAGCGTTCCCTGTGTAGAGTTGTTTCTTCAGAGAGTTGTCCTACAGAGAGCTGGCCATGGCGGAGAGATGACTGTGGAGAGTTGTCCCTTTCCACCCTACTACCTCTGCTTGCCTTGCCAACCCTACAGGTGATTCTTCTACCTGCGCCTTTGAGACCACCAAAGTGAGACCTCTCATTGTCAGAATTCTTTGCTGTTCTCTGAACATTTCCTAAATCTATTCTGTTTAACTTGTTACGGCTGTCATCACTAAGCACATAGGGAAATGAGGCAAGACAAATATTTTCTTTACACTGATAGGAATGTTATGTAGTAATTTTATCTCATGCATCAGGAGAGTGTATTATTCAAAGAGCTCTTTGTGCAACTAAGCCAGTGATGACTACAAAATCTAAATCAATATCTCTTCTGCATCTCACCATCTTTTTTCACGTTTTCAACTTTGAGTAAGTTCACTGGAGTTCCTGGTGATCCAGGACCACCTACTTAAATCTTCTGGAACTGTTCTAATAGGACAATGAAGCAATCAGTTCTCACTTCTAACCTTCAATTTCCCTTGCCCATCCACCATGAGACTTTTTCTCTAAAGATCCCACAGACAGAGGTTGTTCTAGGAAAAGGGTGAAACAGGAATATGGGTCTGTGAGAAGGCTGGTGTATGATTTTTTTTTTCCATGTTGTGTACTACTACCCTTTGTTTCCTCCCCTGAATCTTTCTTGGAAATGTGCTTCAATGCCTGTATTTATTTTTAGACACAGATGTCTTTACAGATTATAGCAATGCCCTGTATGCAGTTACCTGGAGGACAATATGAGGACTCCTTTCCAGATATTTTGCCTTTGGTGCTTCGAGCTCTAGTATAGCTTTGGGTGTGAACATAGATGTCCTCAGACACTTTGGAAGGTTTGAGCTGGTACTTCTCTGAAAATCCCATCAATTCTTGCAGGCATGGACAATGTATGCTGTGTAGCTTGCTGCTTTAATTTCCTTGCAACTTTCTTCCAGATGTTTCTGAAGATACTTAAGATAGTTGAAGTCCTTGTAAAAACACTCTTTGATATCAATGTTGTGAGAATTTATTATGCCCTATGCTAAGGCAGAATACAGCAGATGAACAGCCTACTCAAGCCATAGATGAACTTATATGCAATAGAATAGATGCACTAGAACTGGTTAATTGGTGAGTTTTCATACTTCAAGTGAGAGAACAAGAATTGTTTTTAATACAAATTTTTTTGTTTTGTTACATTAAACCAATCAAGTCTGTACTCCAGCACCACTGCCTTTGTGGTGAAGAGGCATTCACCTTGATTACTGATTTCCCTTTTTTCTATTCTTTACTTAGTAACTCTCTCACTGGTTTTGGAGGGACTGGGGGCAAGAAAGGCCACTTGTCCTGTGGGAGTTTGTTAATGACTCCTAGAAATATATGCTCTTATTGGGGAAAAAGTGATTTACCTGCAGTCAATCCCACAGAAAAGTGGGGTGAGGTCCCAAGACTGCAATACTTATTTTACATAAAACATCTTTAAATAGCAGTCCCAGAAGAACAAGGCATTTTATTATCCATTAAGTTACTTAGCATCCACTATATTTTTTCAAATTTATTTTCCCTAGAGGAGTTCCTAATATATGGTACTCCAGAACAGAGGAAAAAGAGCAAAGTATCTACAGCAAATAATCCTCCAATAAATTCAATCCTTATAATTTAGGAAGTGTAGCAGCAGGAGGAGTGCTGGGAGATCCATATGACACCTCTCTAAATTTAGGATTTGTCCTGGACCTCCGTATAAGCAAAATGGCAAAGCCTCTTTGTCTTTTTATAAGAAAGGGAAATACTACTTTCTATGTTTTTGCTGAATACATCTACAGCCAGTATTCCTCTGTGTTGGTTGATAATGAGCAACTCCAGATGTAGGCATATATGTGAGGTGGCCAAGTGGACAGGTACTCCTGTAGAACAGGACAAAACAAACCAGAGGCAATCTACATGTTTTAGCTGTGCAGAGCCTGCAGAAGGTCACTATAAATGAAGGGCTTTGGGACCTTAAAACCAAATGCACAACTTTCTGCTATTCCTGAAAAAAGATGTGGGTGGAGAGGGGCTGTTAGTGACATCTCCTCAGTTGTCTACCAGAAGAAGTTACTTTTTTAAGATGCCATATTTAGCTGAAATGAGTTTTCTGTTTGACTTGACAGGCTCTCTGTATGGCCTGCCTGACAGGCAACTAGATCAGGCTTCTTATAAGGAGAGAAATTCAGTTTCACAAGGTTTGTTCTAAGGCAAAGGTGAGCTCAAAATACTTGTATTTTCTCTGATGGGGCAAACTTAATCTAATTAACATGCAGAACAAAATATGAGATGCATTGAATTCTAGAAACTAAGAAAATGAGTTATTGGTTGTAATGGAGATATAGAGCTTTACAAAATGAATTAAGCAAGGAAGAAAATAAAAGCTTCTGCCAAAGGAAAAGCTGGAACTTATGAACACTGCATGCTCAAGGACAGGTTATGGCCTCGATGTTAATACCCTCAGTGATAGCATCTGAAGAAACATTTTTTTTCCAGTTTCCTGAATTAATATTATCACTTTATTAGCTGTTGCCTTTCAGCCATAGGACTCTTCAGTATGTCTAGATTTGCTTTAGTCATTAAAAGTTAAAATATTTTACAATAGATATACAGATATTTTGTCTAAAGACATCCTCCAAATTACAGGAAATGAAGAGATGAAGATGCATACATCCACAGTATGGGCTAATTTTATAGGTTTTGTGGTTGTTATTGTTAAAAACATTATTTCTTCAGCAAAATTTCCAAATATGAAAAAGTACTTCTGCCTGACTGTCCTGTTGTGAGTAATAATACCTGTGTCTCTATTGAAACCAAGATCAGATTTAGTTGTGCAGTGCACTAGGGTGAGAACAGACTTTGTAATATTGGAGGGAGACCCCATAATCACTGTAACTGCTGTGTGGAGACTGTTTGGGACATGAGGGACAAAATGGATTTACAAAAGGTATTCATAGTAGTTGACGGATGCAGCTAGGCATGCCACTCCAACTGATGATCTTCTTTTAAGCTTTCCTGTGCCTCTGTCCTCTCAAACTGGCTGATGCACAAGGGTCAGTGCACCTCTCTCCCTTTATACTGCTACAAGGACTAGCAAGATATGTCTTAAAAAACCCTGCAGAGATGATGAAGAAGGGGTTTTGTCAGCTAGCTAGGTACTTATTTCAGCTGGCAGGAAAAATGTGGCAGGAGTTAGAAGAAACAAGACTCCATCTCTAAATTAGAGAAGAAATGTTTGGGAGAAGGAATGGTCTAACTGTTGGTCTGCCTACCCCATGAAATTATGGCTAAAGATCAGAGATTTGTAAACCCTCCCCAAATGTCATATCTGAAAACCTCTGACGGTGAAAGTGGAAAACAGGGATGTGATGGCACTGTAACTGCTCAGTCATCAGATTCAACCTACCCTCTTTCTAAGCTTTGTGGACTGCAATATCACTTTCTTGTCAACTCAGTAATCCATAGTAAGAATATTAAATTGTTTGCCTTGATAGGAATGATCATCTTATTTCTTTTTTTTTTTTTAAAAGAAATGGAAAACAAAGCACTGCAGCAACTCTCCAGTGAAGCAGAGCTGCCATGCCTGGAAGCATACTGTAGAAGCTTTTGTCCTCCTTGTTTTTTACATACTTTGAGGTTGAAATGACTCAATTCAGCAGAGGCTACTTCCTTTCAGGTTCATTTCTTTATGATGCTACATGAGGAATAACTTTCAGCTTCCAGACACCCACCCATGGCACAGTGTAGTGCATCTTTCTGATTTGTGTGCTTTGTGTACACAGTGGCTGCTGATTATAAATTATTCACCAAGATACTAAGTACAAAGGCAGATAGTTGCCACGTCTAATAGGTTAATTTTAAAGGGGTTTTGTTGGCAAACAAATCTTAGAAATAAAGCAGAAAAGAAAGCCCAAGTTTTGTTCCAGTCTTTTCCTGTGTGTCAGGGAGGAGCTGCTTGCCTCTTCAGCAAGAATTCAAATGAATTGAAAATTCCTTTAGAACTGACAGCCCAAGTGTAAGAATGATAAACGGCTTTGGCCTTGATAATTTTTATTAAGCACTAAATGTCACATTTAACCTACATTACTGAAAGCAATTACCCATGTATCAACAGTCAAGCAGTGCAGAGCTAGACGCCTGAAGCAGCAGCATTATGCTCCATCTGGGAATAAGGATTTTCAATTAGAAGGCAAATAGCTGGAGAGGGGATCAAGTCCTCCACTGGCTCCCAAAGGAGGTCTATGAGAAGCAAAGTCTTCATATCCAAGTAATCGCAGGCAATGTCAACAGAGCATTCCAAACCATCTGCTGCCAGAGTAGCGTTTACTTTATCAAATCTCAATATTTACAGAACACTGATCAGCTCATGGGACCAGGATGGCTCACTGCCAGGGTGTTCTGGGAAATTCATTTTAAGGTGTGTT
Organism: Dromococcyx pavoninus; assembly: GCA_033558185.1. Lineage (NCBI taxonomy): Eukaryota > Metazoa > Chordata > Aves > Cuculiformes > Neomorphidae > Dromococcyx > Dromococcyx pavoninus. Next base: position 909,231 of record JAUMJL010000668.1, on the reverse strand, counting down.
TCAGTAGGCTAATTAATTTACAAGCACCTGTTTCATCACTTTGAGCTGTTTGCACACCAGATGAGCTGCAGCAGGGGAAGGGGACTTTTTATCCCAGCTAAATTGATTTCAATTGATTTTCATTTACTTATGGCACAGTTGCAGTTTAATATGGGCATGGCCTAAAGTCTTTTTGTTTATTACCATACAAGATGGTTTAGATAGTTCATAATTTATAAATAGGCTCCTAGGAGGCCTATGAGGATTTTCAAGCTAAACACAGCACACATCTTCCTGCAGCAAACTGTATTGTACGTATCCTATTCCATTTTGGTGAATCCTTTTTTTTCCCCATTCTATATGGTTTAAAAGTAAAAAAATACTGTTTTTTCTATTAAAAGATTCTGTTAGTAGGTTGGTCAGAAAGGCGTGTAGATGTGGCACTTAGGGACATGGTTTAGTGGTGGACTTGGAAGTATTAGGTCTACCATTAGACTCAATGATCTTAAAGGTCTTCCAACCTAAACAATTCTGTGATTCTGTGAAAAATCATGACATAAACCTTACTGTACTGAGCACCAGAAATCATGCCACCTAAACTTAAACTGCTCTGTCATGCTAGTCACCAAAATTCCTCACTTGTGTCTCAATTTTCTCCATCAACAATGGGACTATAATAACTTCTTACACTACTTCTTCACATCAGGAAGCCAGTTCAGGATTAATTAGTTCATGTTTGAATGTCATTTTGCAAATGGAAAGTTCAGGATACTTCTAGTTAAGATGTGACAAGTGGCACAGAGGAAGGATTTGTAAAGCTAAATTAATTATTTTTGTTTCATAAGTATGGTGTTTGCAATTAGGGCTTTTCCCTGACTAGCTGCAGAGATTTCACAGTCTATGTGTGCTACTCCAGTAACGGCCAAGTGCTACGTTTGAACATGGGATATTTTCACAACAAACTACTCAGACCTGAGTGGCAGACCAAGAATGAACTGCAAATATTATTTTGCTAAAATTTCGGAGTGATGGATTTGAGAAGATAAATCAGACAGTAAACTTGAGAAGAACCTGTGTTACCACAATAAAATAACATTTAAGAAGCTTGGGGAGTTCCTGAGACTCTTGACTCTTAGACTGTCTGTGAGGCTTTCACCAGATCTTTGTGTCCTTCAGTTCTCACTCCGCAAAATGAGGATAATATTAGCTGCCCCACCTACCTTGTCTAGCATCTTTAGGGGTGATTGTGTTTTGCTATGTGCTATTACAGTTTTGACCTAACTGCTCCAGTATTGGATGGTTCCTCTTGACACTGCAGTAACAGAAAAAGGCAATAATGATAATTTTGTTGTAGTAATGTCAAGATAACCTCACCCATATTGACTTCCTCTTGACACTCTTGTAGTAAAATTGTTTTCCTTTTGAATTACTGGTCTAGATTTTCTTTACACTATGGATATGTGGTGCTTGTGTGAGGTGGAAGGAGGATGTCTCAGAAAAAGCAATTTAAATTAGCAGGGAAAAACATAAATAGTTTAGGAGCCAGAAACTTAGCTTAAATAGTCTTGAGATAAATGATATTTATAAAAAGTAATTTTTTTTTAAATTGTGATTACCCTCTTTAATATCTTTATTTCCTGTTTAATATCTTTATTGATGATCTGGATGAGGGGATTGAGTCTATCATCAGCAAGTTTGCAGACGATACCAAGCTGGGAGGAAGGGTTGATTTGTTAGAGGGTAGGAGGGCCCTACAGAGGGACCTGGACAGACTGGAGAGATGGGCCGATTCTAATGGGATGATGTTTAATAAGTCTAAATGTTGGGTACTTCATTTTGGACACAACAATCCCATGCAAAGCTATAGAGTGGGGACAGAGTGGTTGGAGAGTAGTCAGGCAGAAAGGGACCTGGGAGTGCTGGTTAACAGGAAGCTCAACATGAGCCAGCAGTGTGCCCAGGTGACCAAGAAGGCCAATGGCATTCTGGCCTGCATCAGGAATAGTGTGGCAAGCAGGACCAGAGAAGTTATCGTCCCCCTGTACTTGTCACTGGTCAGGCCTCACCTTGAATACTCTGTGCAGTTCTGGGCCTCTCGATTTGGGAAAGATATCAGGATGCTTGAGTGTGTCCAGAGGAGGGCAACAAAGATGGTGAAGAGGCTGGAGAACAAGCCCTACAAGGAGCGACTGAGGGGAGCTGGGGCTGTATAGTCTGAAGAAGAGGAGGCTCAGGGGAGACCTCATTGCTCTCTACAACTACCTAAAAGGAGGTTGTAGTCAGGCAGGGGCTGGTCTCTTCTCTCAGATGACCAGTGACAGAACTAGAGGGCATGGACTCAAGCTTCGTCAGGGGAGGGTTAGGCTTGATCTTAGGAAAAAGTTTCTCACTGAAAGGGTGATTGGCCATTGGAATGCTCTGCCCAGGGAGGTGGTGGAGTCGCCAACCCTGGAGGTGTTTAAGGGGAGACTGGATGAGGCACTGAGTGCCGTGGTTTAGATGATGGGTTGGTGTTAGAGTTGTGTGATACTGTGATACTGTGATACTGTGATACTGTGATACTGTGATCTGCTGATGAAAGATTTATGGGGGTTTAAACCTTTAGATCAAAACTGAGTATCTCATAAATCTTTGCTTGGGTTCAACAATTTGTGCCATGGTTTAGATGATGGTGTTAGTGTTGGTGTTAGTGTTGGGTTATAGGTTGGACTCGATGATCTCGGAGGTCCTTTCCAACCTTATAATACTGTGATACTGTGATACTGTGATACTGTAATGAAGGTCCTGATGAAGAAATCCTGTGACTAGTTGTGTGCTGAAAATAGGACAAGCATACTGGTTTTCAGTTTGCCTTTAACTTCAGGTTTGTGGCTCCCTGTTAATTTTGAGCTACTTCAGAGAGCAAGAAAAATAAAAAAACCCCCATAATAATTAAAAAAATTAATCTCATATTATGTTATATAGCAGACAAAACCTGTGAAGCAGTTTGAGTCAGTCTCTGCTAGAAGTGTTTTGAATGGGGGAAAAATGAACTACTGGTCTAGTGAATTAATGATCACTTTTTGCTTTAAAATACATTAGGCAGTTTTTTATATCATCCCCTGGAATGAGGGAGAAAGAGCTTGGCTCTTCTTTGTGCCTTTCTGATTAGAGTGTGCTCTGAGGGGTTCCTTGGGACAGCAGCACTCCGGGTGTGTCCGTGGTGTTTCACAGGGTGGTCTTGTCCTTCGCACATGCACAGGCACATTCCTGCTGTGTTAGGAATCGCACCAAATACCTTGCAGGATACTTGTGATACAGTAGACTCTTGCTTTCCATTGACTAATTACAGGATTGCTGCAGCTATTTAGAATATATACCCAAAAGGATCAAACTATTTCTACCTATAAATATGAAATACGGTTGCATTACAATATTAATTTTTACTTAGGTCTATGTAATTATATGACATGGTCATGAAAGTTTGCTTTTAGTGTAAAATGTTTTTGTTTGTTTTAAATTGGCTCCTTCAATGGCCCTGGTCTGCATACTTTGGGTTGAGTTTGGTAGGAGAGCGCACATTTCCAGGTTTTGCATTTGTTTTCCATTGTCTGGAGGGATTTTTCTAAAAGAATGTATTAAGCATGAAGGCTTTATAAGTTAACTTGTTTATATATTTGTGGTGGGGAAAATAAACGATTGGAAAAATAAAGGATTGGAAACGCAGAAGGAGGAAAAACTTTCTCTGAGTATGTAGATTTTGTGGTGTGGTCTGGTTTTCTTTCTGTGAGATGTACGTCATTGTTTTTCTCATCTCAAAGGCTGTTTGACTGCAGTAATATCTATTTCTGAGGAATCTTCTGCATGCAGAAAATTTAATAATGTCAAAAGGCTCAGAGAGGGGTTTTTAGTTTGCTCAGTATTTGAGATAAGGCAGATCATAAATTTAGTTACTTAGAATGTTTTGATAAAGTGCTTAGACTTGAGCAAAACAAAAAATATGGCATTTATTCCTTCAAGGAACTACCTTAGCCTAACTCAGTTTTTAAAAAACTGTCTATATTCTATTTCTGACTTTCACAGAACACATTAATAAGAAATTTCAAGATTTGAAGGAGGAGAAGGTAACTCTTTAAAAATGGAAAAGCCCTAGTTTTTAAAATATAGGATTTGTTTGACTTCTCAAATCTGAAAATACATCTTTAGAGAAGACCTGACTAACAGAACACATTAAGAACACACTAAAAATCTGGTCTGCAGTCATAAATATATGGCGGTTATTGTTATAAAGTTGTGTTGTTTATACTGAAAAGCGTCTTTTTCTTTCCAAATTCTTCCCAATTCAATGAAAAAAATCTATTTATTCTGTAATACTTTTTCCGTATTGCTCAGTACAGGAATGGATATTTTACATTTGAAAGAAATTTCAGTAGAGATGTAGATCAGGCAAATTGAGATAGAGCAAATTCTGACTTTTTAGGATAATTTTGGTTTATCTCAGGACAATAAGATGAAATTATTTTCATCTGCAAACGAAGTTGTATCAGTCATTTAGCATGCACATAAATAGCAAGAGACTAAAACCCTAGGCTCTCTGAAGTCAATGGCAAAAGAGTTCACTGGATCTAAGACTTTACTTGGCAAGTAAGTTTTGAGAAACCAAGTCAAATTTTCTTCTGCTGTAATTGTCTTGAAGTACTGAGGGTGCAGCGAATAACGTGGTGAGCCAACCTGGGGTTGCCAGCCTGCAATTCACAGGGAGAAGGTGGCACTGATAGTGCCCCTTAGAAGTGATGCAACTTCATAGCAGAAAAATAGAGCAGAAATCCAATTTATTCCCCCAAAACTCTGATAGTGCCCTACCACTACAGTCATGGGTTTCTGTCAGGTATTTTTGGAGAAGCATACTAACGTGATGATTTCCTCGCACTCTTAGTGTGGCATTTTGTTGCTAGTTGTTTGCATGCACTAGGACAGGTTCTTTATTTGCTAATGAAACTCAATGAATTTTTAAAATAAAGATTTAAAATGTTTTGGTTTGAGCCCAGCCAATTAGCAGCTGCAGGGATGAAATTCTGTATTTGCTCAGTGTTGCTGTTTAGTGTGGTGGAGGTTTTTTCCTTACAATGCAGAAAATACATACCTACTCCTTAAGTCCTGGACTAAGCGTGACCACTCACTTGTTCCACAGAAGCCACCAAAAAGCTTTAATTACTATAGAAGTCTGGCTCCATTCTCCTCTGTGACCTAGAGGTGAAAAGACCTATATTTACCTTTTAACAGGGTCCATAATCTGTTCTCTCCCCAGCCCTATTGTTTGCTTTATTCTACTTCAGCACCCTTTGACAGCCTGGCTTCCACAACGCTCTCACAAGGTTGATTCAGTGTACTGTAATTTTATTGCTGGTAGTTGTTTTCTTTAATGGGATTTGTTTTACTTTGCAATATTACTTTAAGCGCTGATCTGTTGTAGGATAAAGATGTTATTATGACAGTGTTAGCTTCTCCGTAAATTACAGTGCCTGGAGGATTGCATTTTGAGACTTCATGTAAACACTTTACAGAGTTAATAACATAGATACCATATGTAAAGCTTGAAAAATATTTAAATAGGGCACATTTGAAGGAATAAAACAATCAAAAGGCTTTTGGGGGGATAATGAAGATTACACCGAACTGTTTAAACTCAATGTACAGCTTTTAAAACATAACCCATATACCATAATCCATTTTCCCTTTTCTTCCTGCTTAGCTACAATTCATTTGAACTATTGGAATATATTTTCAGCAGAATTCCTTTACAGTAATTATTTACAGTAATCTTTGCGATAATGTCTTTGGAGCAACAAGCTTTCATTTGATGTAACAATCATTAGTCATTTTTAACAGTCTTGACTAGAAGAAAAACAGTTGTTACAAAAAATGCAAACAGGCAAGCAAGCAATCTAGCTGCTTAGTCAGAAATACACCACTTTCTGTGATGGCAGTAATGCTGCTTGGATGTTTTGGTTGATTCCAAGCGAGGTTTTTTAATCCCTTTGCAAGCAAAATAGCTGCAAGACAAAAGTTGGCAGTCACAGAGGGACTACAACCATAAAGGGTTATTACTAATAGAATATTTTCAGAATAAGATTTTCTGTGGAGACTAAAACACAAGCCCAACCTTTGATAAAAATGGAGTATTTATTATTTCATTTTTCTTGTAATACTTGTTCTGTACTGTAGTTTGAATACTGCTTCTCTTCTTTCTTTGCCTTACCTTGCCTTTCCTCTTTCCATTCCCGTTCCCTCCTATTTGCCTTCTCCTTTCCCTCTTCTCTTCCATCACACTCTGATTATCTCATTTGATTCCATTGAGTCCCTTGGAGTTATATGTGTGCAATTAAAGCATGGGTTCTTTTTCCACCTTTATAAACTACTTAGGTCTATTAACCTACCACCTGGCTTATTTAAAGAAGGACAGATAGGAAACCTGTGTCATTCTAGTTATTGTCAGCTCTCTTAGGAAATGACTGGCAGGTGTGATGGTGTATAAAACAAAAACATGGTGGTCCTGCTTCTTCATGTTTTTCATAATCCTAGTTCTTGTTGTGTTATTTTTCCGTCTAGTTAGGGGTTTGGTTTGTTTTGTTGGGGGAAGGGCGAGGTTTTGTATGTGTTTTCATTGATAAATTTCATATTTTCCTCCACTTTTCCATGGGTTTTAAATACACCTTCAGCTCTCTACTCAATCCATAGAGGTAGCATTGCTTGTATTCCTTCAACACAAATTCTTATCTAGGCTAGTATATGCAACAGTTCTCTGGCTGTGCCTCTTAGTGAGTAGAACTCACATAGTTAACCTGAAGTTAATTTTCCTGAGGAATTAATTCTGACATTAACAGAATTAATTCTGACTCATGAAAGTAAATGCTACTCCCTCCAGTTGCCTGCACCAGCAGATCCTGGAACAGCATCTCTAAGGAAAGCCACCCAGCAATTGCTGACAAATTAGTGACCCTATTTGAGCACTATCAGTTAAATCTACCTCCTCATGTCTACCCCCTTCCTTCTCTTTGTTCCCAAGTCTATTTCTTGCTGTTAAGAAATCTGAAGATTTGAAACCAGGGCCTGAATCATCAGAAAATGGCACGTACTGTGTTACTGTCCTTCTCCAGCATGAGGCTGAATGACTCCGTGGTTTCCTATATAAAAAGTGTCTTTTGTGAGATTGCCTCTTTGTTTAAACAAAAAGAGAGAGAGGGAGAGAATGAAATATACTATGGAATACTCAAGCAGATGCTTGGCATTATATTAACACGTGTATTATGGCGTATCATGTAATGGTACACTGTGGGGAATAGTAATGAATAGTTTGGAGCACAATAATGTGCATTGTTGATGTTTGTTAAAATAAAGATATTCAATTTATAATAAAAGGGATTAAAAGCTTAATTCATGACTATGTTAATATTTGTCTGCAAGTACACAGATAAATGGTAACGTACCTTATCACATTAAACACCTGCACGTACAAGTTCCTCTGCTGAGATCTCCATGGGATTGTATGTTTTACAGAGCTTAAACTTTCATTTCCCAAAATAATGATATCATTCATTTACAGATATAGATAGGCTCTTCTTACTCAAACTCTATCCTGAAATGAGAATTGTTACTTCAACTACAAAAATGTGGGATTAATTACCACAGTGATTGCCTGCTGCATCATCTGATGGTATTTGTATATAGAATTTATATATTTTGCAACAATCTGATTGCCTGACAGAAGTGAATTAAGACTTTCTAAAATACACTGCTGTTAAAGGTAAATGATACCTCCAACATGGCTGTGATGAGCCAGGCAGTGGTGGCAAATAGATCTCATCTCAACACAGAACTCCCAGTGTCTTCCCTGTGTTTCCCACATGCCATCCTCTGTGAGCAGAAAAGAATGTGCATTTGTGAAGAAAATGTATAATTAAGGAGGGTGATTGATGTCTGAACTATTTCATTGTTTAGTTCTGCTGTGTAAGTGTTTGCAGGCATACTGGATACCTGTGCAGACTCAGTGTATGTACTTGGGAGCATCCAAAGGACAAAATGTCAGCAGAAGCACCTGCCTCCATGAAAAACATTGTCCAACTTAAAAAGGTGGTAATTCATATGCTCTGTGTTTTGCCAGCCTACCTAAAAGTAAGATCAGAAAAGGAAAATAGTGCTGTGAAGCCAAACTAAGGGTGACACAGAACTGTGCTGAGCAGTCACCAAATTGGGCATTTGGAAGAATTTGACTTCTTGAAGGCTGTTCAGAGATACCCTGCAGACGCCAAACAGGGACATCTTTCCAAAGTGGGGGAAATAATTGTAGAAAACAGAAGAAGAAGTATCCAGAGCTCAAACACAGCTGGATGTTTCCAACTGAATGTTGTGTGAAAGTCTGAGAGAGAATTCATTTCAAAATGGTATTCCAGGACAATATATTTTTTAAAAAAAACAGGTTTCCTCTTATTCTTTAGACAAAACCTGTGTATCATATAAGCACCAAACACAATCATAGCTGTTTATGATAGAAACAATTTACTCAAAGCTTTGTTGTGAAGGCCATTTTCCATGATCTCCCAGGTTTAAGACTGTCATGTAGTCAAAACATTCTATGTAATGCATGCACAGTAAACCTGCTTGAAACTCTTGACTTTGCTGTCTTATCCTCTGCTCAGGCAGGTCTCAGACAACACACGGCTTCTAATTCTCTCTTCAGTGTCTAGTGTCAATTCTATAGAACCATGTCCTCCTTCCTACCCTCTTCTTCCCCACACGCACTTCTTTGAATTTGTCCTGCCAGACATGCTGTTTAACTCATTTCCTATTGACTAACAGTTTGATAGCAAAATACAGTTTATTAATTGACTTTTAGTACCTCATTTGTTTTTTATTCTGCATATATATTCTTGAAGAAAATGAAGATTTTTTTTTAAAGTTTCTTTTTAGCATGCGGTTTTAGAGTTATGCCAGTCTCCTGTATTTCAAAAACTGCCTCTCACCTGTGGTGTTCAACTGTTAAACAGAAGATTTAAAGAGTAATTTGACTTTATTAAACCTGCATTCCTATGAGTAGTGCAACTAACAAAGCCCAGTTTTCTACAGATCTGTGTTCCTCCCCTTTCCCTTGTAGGTCACAGTAGTCATCCTCCCTGTTCTCCCACTCTTCTGACTCAGTGGTAGGTTAGTAAGGAGTCTTCCACTGCTGACACCCAGAAATTGGAATTTGTGGGGACTTTCTGTGTACCAGATTTGAAAGCTGACTTATGTTTTCCAGCGAATTAGAAGTAACTGGAGAGAACAAGCAGGTAGAGTCACATATGTAAGAAACTCAACCTGTTCCAACAAGACCTCCTGGCCTGGCTAGTCATAATTCTTAATCTCTGTCTCACAGAACAAAACTTTTCATGTACTGTAAGAAGAAATGTTCTTGTAGCACCTCCATTTTGTATCTTGGATACCTTCCAGCTAAATGTGATGAGCTTTAACTTTTTACATTCCCTTTCTCAGTGAGGTGATGTATTTGTGATCTTGAGTAAACTAGAAACTTGCTAAGAATAATTAAGAAGCAAGAGACATTAATGAATCTAAATTTAAGCTCTGCATCTTGCTACTGTTAAGTGTTTTTTCACAAACTTATATCTATGTGCAGATCCAGACTTCTAAAAGCACCCATCACCTGAGAACTAATATACTGCACAAAGACTGAAATCTGTTCCTTCAGCAGCAGTTCTATAGATAAAGTGACACCACCCTCACATTTTTCTGCATAGAAGAGCTGACACAAGGCCAACTGAGGGCTAGGAAGTTGGGACAAGGTCTGCAATGGCAGTTAAGAAATGTGTCATGTTACAGAGCAATTTAGGATGCCAAAACAAAACCACCTAAACACCACACTGTAGCATGACATGATTTTCTCTAATCTATGACCTCAAAAATTATGAACACTATGAAGAACCTCTTCGGTCTGCTCGCTCCTATATGCATGCTCCAAATATGCTGATGCACTATTAATACAAAAATCTTTTGTCTAACTAGGGAAATACTGCAGGGAACACTTGGTTGTAAAGGCACGAGTATCTACTTCTTCTTCTCATGTATTTGGGAGATAAGACTAATAAAAAGAACTTCGTTACATATTAAATGCCCCTATTAATCTACAGAACATTAAATAAGTGTTGATGATTTTCCAATACTTACATTTTCATAAGTAAATCTTTCTTCACACTGCTGTTCTGCAGAAATAAATCTGTGCGCATTTAGTTTAATTTTATTTCCTTTTCTTTTTGTCTTTTAAAAAATATATTTTACCAAATTCTAATTCACTCTTTGAATAGAATGTATTTTATTTTTATGTGATAAATTGGAGGAATGAAATGGAGAAATTTTCAATTCACATTCTTCTATCAAAAATTATATGTATTTCTTAGTGACATCATTAAAAAGACTCTTCAAAACCTCCGTATTCACACTAATATTTTAGATCTTTCTCTGAATGTATATTTTTAAAGATAACTGATGTATGTTTGGAGGAAGATCAGTTTCTTCCCCCCTCCCATTTCTGCAGAATGACTTTCTTTTTAAACACTGGGACTTTTGTTATGTTAATCAGTCAGGGAACATTTCCAATTCAATTTTACCTGAGCGCTGGTCAGCTAGAGTTTCCTTTGTTTGATGTCCCTTGAGCCTTCCCTTGTCTTTTAAACTGTAATTTAGTTGGAGCTGCTGTCAATTTACTCCGTCCATTACATTTACAGTGATATTCCAGACATTGTCTTCTATTCAGTCTTAGAGAAGTTCCTCGACCTAAAAAAAACATGCAGGAAAAAATCAGAAGTCAGAAGTACAAGCACAGAACTCCTGTTCACCTATGTGCAATACCTGCATACAAATAAAATTGTTGCTTCCTACCGAGATTATTGTTATTTTGTTTTTAATCTAACAGATCCTTACACTCAAGAGAGCTACCAAATGGTAATTAATTAAGATTTTCAATGAAGTGGACATATCCCATACAACTAGGCAGCCAGCTTGCTCTCTGCTCTGTCATGCCTTTGTAGTAATGAGATTTTAAACCCTGCTACTTTTTAACTCCACAGAGCAGCCCTTAACGTTAAGAAGTGGATTTTTTTATCACAATTACCAGCTGTCATGGAGTTCAACAAATAGAGCAATTCTCTTGCCCTTAGTCCATATCAGCAAGTTCCTAAGGCTTCAGTGTGCCAGGTGGGAAATTGTTGCTTTGAGCAGTTGCCTTCTGTGGGAGGAGAAGAGAAAAAAACCCAGAAAGAGGATGTTAGAGCTGATTTTAACCACTGAGCTGCCTTGACTGAGGGTGATGCCAATGTTTATGTCAGCAGAAGGAGAAAGTGCTGCCTACACGAGCTCCCACGTGTGCCTCTGAAAGCTGTTACCTAGAACTGCATAACTTAAAGGTAAAACAGTGAAATATTATGCTCTTTCCTCTGTCTCCCAAAAAGAAAACAAAAAAGACGCAGTTAAAAGACAAAACTTCCAGCCTGTGGAAGAAAAGGGAGTAAGGACTTTGGGAAGCTTGAGAGAAATGGAAACAGGTGGAAGTGTGGCATACATGTTCCTCTATGGCTCTATAGGCATTACGAAGAAGCCAAATTGTCTTTCCTACAAAGCTTCCCAGCCTGGTCAGGGTAGTTCATAGAGCACCCTGGTTTGCTGGTGTTGGGTTCCTGGGCCTTTGTTTAGGGGTGGGTGTTGTATTGGCAGCTGGATACTTTGGGGAAGATTTCCAAGAGTCTTGAGGCCTCAGATATGTGTTGTGGCAGGGGCCAAATGCCACTCCTCTGGGAGAGCGCCCTGAGAATCTCTGCAATGACCTCATTTAAGGGCTTCTGTCTTTCTGAGTCCAGTCCATTTGAAGGATGATCAACCCATTCCCAAAAAGTTACTGGTCCACATTCACTAAGAATTCATTTTCAAACAAAAGCATTCTGGCCTGATCCTGTAATGCTTGGCCACGTGTAAGCCTTGCAAAGCTGACTTTGGTTCCAAAGATGCAGTAGGCTTGACTTCTTCATGTACAGAACAGGCTGGAGCCTGCATTTACCCACATAACCTGCAGAACAAGGAGATGTGAAGCAGTCTCAGAAATGGCTTTGTATTTCAGGATATTCTGTTCAGAATCTCAGCTTTTCCCATTTGGTTTTACATGTGCATCTATAGCCGGCCTTTCCCCTTGAAGATAGACTTCAAGAATGTCTCTAGGACAGTCAAATAATGAAACTGTGAATTTATTCATTTGCCACTAGTGTGAAGCTTAAAAATAGGAAGTGATCACTAGCTAATGACAGAATGCTTGGAAGAGTGGGAGCTTCACACCCTCTACCAACAAGCTTGACAAGGTAAGTGCTCTGGTAGTACGGAGGCACTTGTACAGCCATAACCTTCATCAGCACAGCTTGTTGTAGTTATCACAGGTCTTCCCCAGGTTGTACCTTCCATCACTCAGTACAAATAATTCTCAGATTGTTTTCCCATTATAAATTTTGTTTGGTATCCAGAGTTTAAAAGGTCTGAGTTGTGGATTTCTTCTTCTGTCCTGTTGCGTTGGATTTGTTTTTTCCTCTTAATTTTGGTGAAATATTGTTTACGTGCTTGGTTTAATTGCATTCAGCCTCCCTGACTGATACACTGATGTTCTGTATGTACTGCATATTTGAGCCACATGTATGGATTTGCACTTTGTTCTATGTACAATCGATGAACCTTGTTCTAAAACCCAGTACAAAAGGAGTTTCTGCAGACTGGGATTCTCCACGTAGGACGTAATAATGCTTTGCAAAGCAGAAGCTGAGCAGTGGGTGTCAGGGATAACCTTCAGACAAGATGAACTGGGAGGATCCCAGCACCCCCAGACCTTGCTGCAGGGACTCTGCAAACTCAGGCAAATTGTCCACTCCTCAATGCGAGTGGGCGTGCTTCTGCAACAAGGAGAGGTAAAAGCATAGCCAGGCCTAACCTTGGTTAATGGGAATTTTGTGATTGACTTAAGCTGAGCCAGTTTAGTAGCCATTTTTAAGGGAAGATCACATCCTGACTGTGTCTGATATTTGCTGTTTGAGGATGACTTTGGTTATTGCCTCTGTTTAATGTATCCTTAAAAATTACTTATTTGCTGATGACAGCATTAAAAAATAGAAGCTAGATACTTACAGAGAACAGCTAGGAATGTGTGGAAAGTAATTGGTTCCATACCTAAGGAATTATTTGTTTCTATTCCACCATTTATCTGGACTGTAAAGTATAGCAATTATTTTATTCCCTTACAGTATGGTTTGTGATATAAGTACATGTTAGATAAATGTGGTTTTTAACAAAATTATCTAAATATATTTTGTCTGTTGCTTACAAAAACATCAAAAAAAGATTTTTTTTTATTTTTCAAAGCTGACAGTACCAGCAAAATTTATGTAGCAAGGAAAAAACTGTAAGAATAACAAAAAATTAACCAGCTTATGAATATGTCTTAAATTATATTGATTTTTAAGCTAGGTGAACTGAGAAATATTATGAATGCTGCTTGCGTACCAAACTTTAAAAAAGGGGAAAGGGCATGTCACAAGGGCCTTAAGTGTTGTTTACTGTATAATATGACTGTAAAGAAAGTTGTGTGAATTGTGGTTTACTGAGTGGCCTATTCAAAAATAATCTGGGGAAAAAAGTCAGGTTTTAGGTTAGCACAGAAGGAAGTTCTGTTAGACTTTCTGAGGAAGAGGAAAGTTATCTCTGGTAAAACAAAATTTTTAGTGCACCTTGCTAGTTTTGACAGGATGTCTTTTCTTTCCTTCTTAAAAACAATTCAAGTTAGATTTCAGGTTGAAGATTATTGAAAAAAACCCCATAATGTTGAGATTAATTTTCCCTCCATTGCTACGTTTGAAGTTAGTTGCTGAATTTGACACAAACTAATGATAGACTGTTTCAGCAACAATACCTTTTCTCTGACAAGTTCTAATCAGCTCTCTTTGTAACTAACTTAATGAGCTTCTACCATGCCTCTGTATTGGACTTCCCCATGGTCACCTGCCAGGTTCATAAGCTGTGAAAAGGTAGCTACAGCAGCACTGGAGAAGTAGACGATAGGTGGTGTTCAAGCCGCTTCTGGTAAATGCAACACTTCCCAGGCACTGATGGCTTGCTCAAGGAGACTAATCACTGACTTTGTCCTTGTGTTCCTCTTGTCCTCTTCTACAGCTGCTCCTTTATCCTGCCAACAGTCCTTTCTTTATCGTTTGTATAATTAGCATATATTAATTAGAGTTATTTCTCTCCTCCGAGCCTTGCTGAGGTGATATTTTCCCAATATTGCTTTTTCTAGCATTCCTTCTAACCTTCATCTCAATAGTCCTGTCATTTGTAGCAATGAAGCAAAGCTGAATTTAACTGCATCCCAGCATACTGGTCTCTTAAGCCTATAGAGGTAGCCTGAATAGAGTATACCAGGCAGTCTGCCCTCTGGCTATGTGCCACACTTGTATTTGGTGGGAAACACAGTGCTGGGGGAGAAAGAAAAAATTGTATTTATTGAACAGTGGATCATAGCATAAAACACTGCTGAGATACATTTAGACCATTAATTCTTATACCCATATTTAAGGACAACCATCCAGACTCGTTCAGGACATCCTTGGATGTGTTATTACACTTGCTTTCGTGTCAAACATTTGGTTTTCAAAAAATGAAAACATTCTGAAATTATCAGTTTCTTATTGAATTTTAATCTCACTATGGCTGAATTAAAGCAAGAGTACTTCCTGTAAAATTTTTTGTCAGCTGGCAAAAGTTTGGAAAACTTAATACAACTCAGGAAATAAAAGAAAATCTTGTTCAACCGACCAACTAAACCATACAAAACAGCTGAGTTTCTACCTAATGCACATCTAAATGTATTCTTTTCAGAAAACAGCAATTATTGACTACATCATGTACAATGACATCAGGGAGCAAAATATTCCTCATGCTGCCCAACAGACCATGCTGGAACACCTGTTTCATATCATGAAACCAATCATAATTACTACCAAAGAAGTGAGAGCTGGAATGGCATCAGTAAATCTAATTCTGTCACTCATGTCTTTGTTGAAAAGAATTCCTAAGGGGGAGAAATAAAACATATTAAAAACACATTCACTCATTTTCCAGTATGTTATATCTTTGAGCCATAGAAGCAAGCAAATATTGATACTACACGTAGTCTTAGCTGTTGATAGTTACTTCCATGACTCTACATTGACAAATAGTAACTAAATGCCCATTTTTTTCCCCCTAGAAGGTGATGATACTGTGGTACTATCAACCAGCCTTGCATTGTTCTTTCCCTGTCTTGGACCCTACCCCTTGTAAAAAGGCGTTGTGTTCTTGTTTTAATTTTTTTCTATGTAAGTAAGCTGTTATAAAGCAGTAAGCTTTTGTGGTCTTTTATGTTATTCTGTGCTGTAGGGTACTCAAATGGTCTTTAGGGTAAATATCCACCTTTGCCTGTAACTAAATGGGTTTATGCCTCAGGCTTCCATGTGACAGCCTGGCCAAGGGAAGCCACGTACTCAGGAAATCCATGTTTTGCTATTGCATTTCCTCAAATTTTGGCTGGAGTCAAAACACCGCTGGAAATTCAGTATTAGGAAAAAAAATTAAGAAAGTGGCATAAGTGTCTCTGGGGCAGCTGTAGGTAACAATGAAGCAGAAGCAAAGACATGCAGCCCTGTGAAGCTATCTGGTACCTCTGTCCACATTAAAATAGCAAGGTATGGTCTGAGATTGTTTGTTTGAACACAAGGCCTGGTACAATCACACTGGATGTACACAACTTATTTTTGCTTAGGGTACATAATCTTCTTATCTCTAGTTCCGAAAGAACTAATTTCCCACTGATTGTGAAATAGACTTTAAAGTACCTACCCTGAATATTTTAAGCTGTCCAAGGGAATTGCCTAGAGTGGGCTAGTCCTCCAGCCACTATCCCAAGTCATTCTACTCTCAATACGTTTTAAGTGGGCAGAAAGAGGATGATTACACAGGCCACATTTTGATAAGCTGGGACTATGGTACTATCTCAAACAGTAACAAACTTCTCACTGCTTGACTGGCAATCTCACTACTTTCAATGGATTTTGATCCTATTATTTCTGTGAAGAAGGGAATGTACAGATTATGACATTTCTGTTCCTGTACATTAAAGAAGTGCTGAAATACTGTAACAGTAAACTCCTCTGTTGTACCTTGACAGGTGTCAGTTTGGCTAAATAGCAGATTGGAAGAAGGAGGTGATGCACAGCTATAAAAATGTTGAATTTGACATGACTCGAAGAAAGGAGTCAGCAAAAGTTTCCAAATGGGTAATGGTATCAGAGTCGCAGGCTAAACCCACTCCTCTAGCAAATGCCAGGAAAGATAGGAAAGAGAGACTATTAAATCTCCGTGAGAAACTTGAAAGAGAGCTCTAGAGTTGTGTCCATGATTGAGTTTTTAAGTCTAAAATAATATGGGAAACAGAAGGCAAGTGAATGAGTCCAAAATGAAGACCTTTCATGTGGCAGAAAACTAGTGACGCTATGGACAGAGATGAGGTGTGAGAGGATTTGGAGTCACAGTTTTTGAGTTTTTTTTTTTATTTTGTGCAGTATTTACTGTTTAAACTGTTTTATGAGTTTCTGATTCATCTTTGTGAGGTTTTCAGTGGTAGAAACCTTGTCTGGATATTGTGTGGGCTGTAGCCTACATGCTGGGGTAACTAGGACTGTTTGCTGATAAACCCAATTTACCTCCTACGTCCTTTACTGAATACTAAAACAACTAATTGAACCTTTTTCTAATTCCACTGTTTAGCTGAGAAATAATTGTTATAACCAATAGCAAAGGTCACGTATGCAATTGCTAGCTATTTTCTTGCTAGGGCAGATTGTCACCAGTTTTCCCTTAGAGCCAGTCCTGTTTGCATGAAACAGAAAGGGTAAAAGTGGCGAGCCTTACTACCACCAAGGAAAGCAACTTAAGAGCTAAATTTTCTCTTGTCATTCTCTTTCTGTAATCTTTTAAAGTTACACTGCTGGCTCTTCTACCTTGTGTCAGTGCACGGTCCCATTACCATCACAGCAGTACAGGGGCAGGTACAGACTCCAGGTTCAAAGCCGTGCAGACATATTAGTAGCTTTGACTGGTTTGTGATTTTGTCTTGCTGGCACAGTGGAGTTGCATTTTAGTTTGGTTCAGGAGCGTGCGTTTGAAACCATTACCCTTTTGACTCTGTGTAAGGTACTGTGGTTCCCATGACAAAGCATTCTCCTAGCATGTGAATTTGATTCCTTTTGAATGAAATTAAACTGGAAAAGGTATTCTGACAGATCACTTAATGCATTACAACAATTAATATGCATGTTGCCTCTGGGAACAGAGCAGAACCACCTGAAGGGTGCAGACTTCAAAGTCCTTGCACCAGCTACTTCCCCATATAAATCTTCACTGTCTGGGCCACTACTTGCTAAATAATCACAGCTTATATGATCAACACATGGGTTACTTCTGTAAAGGTGTTGCTCTCTCGGTTTATTTAGTAAAGTGCTACTTGGTTACACTGACACTGTCGCAGCTCAGCAACCTATTGTGTTTTCTGTAGCTGCATTTGGTAGACAATAGATCAGCATTTTATGGTTATATGCACACGTGTTCATGTGTGTGTATATGTATACAAACATACACAAACGTACTGTTTGGATGTTTCGTAATATAAGATAACGCAGTAGATTTCTAACCAGAACATCGCTTTGCCATAATGCAGAACTAATTGTGTTGTTGTGTGCTGGAGGTCAAAGTTGTTATAATAAAACATCCGTCCTGGAGCTTTTTAGAGGAACCTGTTTAAAAAGGTTAAAGTGGGTAATTATCACAACCCTAATTTACAACTACTTGGCAATAAGAGTTGTTTTTCAATGAACCATTTATTCATGATCTGCTGCTTCACACTGCAGGATTCTTCTTGACTAGGTTAGAAAATGTAATTAATAAATGATAGGATTATTTATGGTTCATGGTGCCAGATTGGGAAATACAATGATATACAGAATGAGCTAAAAATTATTCTTACAAGAAGCATCTTCGTTTTTAATCCATGGATTGGATTGTTATATTACTTGATATGGTGTGATGAGCTCCTGATGGTATTCATAGCACATGGTTTGTCATCCTAGATTCTCTGTGTGCCAATAAAAATGGACTTGCTCCTTTGAGAACAGAGTTAATGAACGCTGACATGTTAATCTTTCTCTAGTTGAGGTAGGTGGAATTTGCGTTTGTGCTTATTTTGACTATGTTAGTGATTATCTCAAGCCCTCAGTGGAAACTGGAAGATGGTTAATTTTCACAAACAAAGTGATCATCTTCAAAAATCTATTCTAGATATACTAGTTATGGGAAAATGCCTGCTAAGTACAGACAAGCTTTCTGAATTTCAAGTTACAAAAATATGCTAAAATGTCAGGCCTAGAAGGAAAAACATCCTGATGGGTAACATTTTATAATATTATTGGTTTTAATTATTGCTTGGATAAGAAATTTTCACAAAGAGAAAATTGTTTTATACATTAATTTCTACACAGTCCTATAGAAAACTTACAAAATCTAAATCTGACGCACACTGGCTGTCTGCCATGCTTTCTACTGATAACATACTGGAGCTAACCAATGAAAATCTAGACTTTAGCTCTAAGTTGAAATGTACTGTGGACCAATTAAGTTTCCAGTTATTCTTTGCTCGAATCCCTTTCTAAATGCCTTCCTATGGAGATTAGAATTTCCAACAGTGATTCTAAAATGTATCTGTGCATGGAGTTGGTACTTCCAAAAGTGACCTACTAAGAGAATTAAAAAAATGCGTTTAAGCTTTGATGACAATTTAAATCCCACAGATTTAGAATTTCAAATGGTGAATAACACTGGACATGAGAATAATGAACGAAACCCAGGGGATTGACAGATTTGCAGAAGGGCTGATGTTGGGGACCACCTCTGGAGGCCATCCAGTCCAGCCCCCCTACTCAAGCAGGGACAGTAACCACAGACTGACAAGGATCAGGTCCAGATGGGTTTTGAGTATCTCCAGCCTCTCTGGGCAGACTCTTTTAATACAGCCTGAATTGGCATAACAACATTTAGTTTTAATTACGGGTAAACTTATGCTTTGCATGTTGATGCATATGTAAAACAATACTAGGATTTGATTTTTAGTTTCAGACTGAGACTAATTTTTTGCAGTGTTATTGGATTAGAATTCTAAGCACTAATGTAGGCTCAGATGCTGGTTCTCTGTTAAAGCAATAGTGCCTGTACTAACTCCTAAGTTTCCTTTTATTTTATTTAGATTAAATGTTAAATGACTGCTTTAATTTATGCACAAATATATACTAGAAAATATCAAAAAGGTTGTGAAGTTTTCAAAAATGAAGGTGAAATAACAAAACTTGATGAAAAAGGGAAAATACCTTGCTTTTTTCCTTAAGCCCTGAAAATGTTGCAAAATGGAAACACAGGATGCTTTGTTCAGTTTCCTCAGGAGGTTATTCCTGTTCATCTACTATCTTTTCCATGTACCAAACATACAGATGTATGGGTAAAAATACTCTTATTTTTTGCAAATATCACTCATGGAGTCTGCAGGCTACTTCTTTGTCGTGGCATGTTCTCCTTTGTCCAAGGTTCTTGCATTTTCTGCAGTCTGGGAGGATATCCACTTCTGCTTCTGCGATATGGGATGTTACACGGAGAACCAGCTCTTTTTCAGTCTTTCCCAATGTCTGTAAAAGAGCCTGTCTGACTCCAGGCATGGCTCAGGAGGGAAAAAGTATGTTTCCTAGCCCACATACCTTTATACTGCCTTTTTCTGTGCGTTTATTAGCAAAAGTCTTTAAGATGTATAAATCCATATCATTCAAAGCTTCAGGCACCGTGAGTGATAAAAATCCTGTTTATTATATTGCCCTAAACCTATGGCAGCCCTGCTGCTATGCAGCTTATATAGCGAATCTTCTTTATGAGAGGAATATACACATTAAAAGATTCTTGCTTTGGAAAAAAAAGCTTACCCCCCTAAAACATCAAAGGGAATATTTGTCCAACCTGTGAAGAGACATACTAGACTGCTAGTCTTTTTGTTGCTTTACTGTTTCCATTTCCTGTGGTTTCTTTCCTTGCAAAATTTTAGTATTTTCAACATTCACCAAAAGTGTCTCATGCATTGCTTGAGCTTTGCTATTTTTGTGATGCTTTAGTCTTTCATAGTTATGAGGCAAACTTAAATATTCTTTCTTGCTTGTACCTGTTTTTGTTTTGATTGTTCTCTTGTGTTGAGGTAGTTTATGAGAAATAAAGAACAAATGCCTTTGTTTAGCTCTTCTGGATACATCCATAGCTCTCATTTTTTTACTAGAAAGAACTAGAAAGACTTCTGTTTCTCTAAACCTGTTTTCCCAGATTGCAAAGAGGAGCAATAAGGAAGATACCAAAGAGGAAAGTAGTGATTAATTTTTCCTTGTAAGTATTTGGGGTAGAAGAACCGCTTATGTTCCAAAAACCAGAGATAGCATATGAGGGGAAGTGTTTCCTCTCCTTGTCCAAACAAAAAGAGAGTAAATGTTGTCTTTATTTAGATATCTTCTATTTCTTCCTACATTTCATAAAGAGGAAGGTGAAGATCCTATAGAAAGTGTGAAGATATTTGTTACATTTTGCATAGGAATTGACCAATTAATGTTCTTGAGCTGAGCTTTGTTTGAATGACATTTAGACAGTATCTGGTCTGTGAGGAACAGTGGTATTTTTCCTATTTGGTTAAATGTATAATTCTGTTCAACCTTTTTAGTATTTTTTTTTTACTATTTCTTGGTGATTGACAGTGGGTCAAAAACCTTAGACATTCAACAATTTCTGCCTCAATATTGTGTTCTCTTCTATGTGTAGTTTTCCTCCAAGGTTTTAAATCATTCTGCTTCGTTCACCCATAAAGTAAAATACCTTTGTGTGCAGTTCCAGGAGGTCCCTTTCTTTCTCCACCTTGCTTCAAGCATTTCCACATAAACGCCTCAGGAACTTTTTCCTTTGTGACCTTATTTCTGTCAGGATATTTTTCATTTTTAGCTCTATTTTCTTATTTCAAATTTAGTTTGTCTCAGCTCAGCTGGCCTTCCCCTGTGTGGCTTCATAAGGAAGGGTTAGTCTAATGTTATTTTTAGTGGCAGATGAGTAGTCTCCTATTTTTAATCAGACAGTTTTCATGTTCCATTTCAGGATTGGACTAATGCATCCTCTCACAAATACATGAATTCCTCCTCCCTCATCCCTGTACACACACACCTGCATAAGTGTCAATTTAGGCAAGTCATGTGGCATAAAATTTCAAAAGATGTTAGATTATTTAAAGCACCCTATTCTTTGGAAATTGCAGGGCATTTGTTTTTTGGTAGATCAGTGCAGTTATCAAAATCACTTCTCACCTCTGAAAATTAGGCCAAAAGGTGCCATATTTAAAGCGGAAGGAAGAACAGAAGCACCTTTCTCCAGCGTGGGTTCTGAGAGATACTGAGGTTGTTGGGTTCAAATTGTTGTTTCCACAGCTGCTTGCATGTTTATGTAATAAAGAGCAATTTGGGGCAAAGCAGATGAAGGAGTGCAAGCACATCTGTCTCCTGTACAGGAGGTGACTGGAAAGGCACTTTAAACCACCCCTCATGATGCATGCCAAAACACAAGCTAAATTACCTTAGAAGTTGCAACATGTGCATTGGTGATACACGACTTTACCTCCTGTGGCTGCACTGCAGGCGGGAGTGGCATTGCTTACAAGGTGGTGCAGACTCGGGGCATTCATGAGACAGCTCATGATATGATTTTCAGTCTTCCTGCATGATTAAGCCTTTATTTCTACTATCCTTAGTAGCCCGTCTCTTCTCTGCTTTCCTTTCCTTGCCATTATGCAGCTCAGCTTCTTTTGATCTTGAATATAGTAATTTCTCAAGCTATTGTATCAGCTGAAAGTCTTTTATTCTTCCCGGAAGTATGTTGTGGCACATCATCTGCAGAGGGCTCTATTTCTAGAGAGGTTTACTCTCTAAACGCACTTTGCTATGCATATTCACAGTCCCTTCCTGTGAGCAACGTGCCATCTCTTAGCTGCATGGCATGGGAGATAATAGGACTTTGCTTCACAACCTGCATGAGTGACAGAAGTTCAGCATAATGAATTGGCTGAGCCTCTTGCGAGTAATCTGACCATCCCAAACAGACTTGCAGTACCATGACACCAAATATTGTCTCTGTCTCTCCCTCTCTTTCTCACCTAATCATCCGTAGAATGAGGACACACAATAGTGTGTTTGTGAATCATTTGGGATCACCAACCAAGTCTC
This sequence comes from Dromococcyx pavoninus, assembly GCA_033558185.1. Classification (NCBI taxonomy): domain Eukaryota; kingdom Metazoa; phylum Chordata; class Aves; order Cuculiformes; family Neomorphidae; genus Dromococcyx; species Dromococcyx pavoninus. Next base: position 886,828 of record JAUMJL010000668.1, on the reverse strand, counting down.
CTGTGAATTAGACTGGTCAACAGAAATGGAGGTTAAGGTTTGGTCCACGTGCATTCTTCCTGTGTCATCAGAGATTACATACAAAACAAACATGAAGGCACCATGGGCAATTATTAAACGTTATTAGAATTGCTTTATTGTGGGGAGAATAAGAAGAAGAGGAATTATATCTCTGAATGCAAAGCATATTTACTCTGATAACAAGTCATCAGAGGGGCCATTTTAATTGACATAACATAGCTTGCCTCAGTTTAAGTGTACCACAGAACAAAACTGTCAGATCCTGGTACCTTGCATGCATAGGTAATATTTAGTATCAGAGGGAAAATGAGAATTTTTCCTTAGTAATGCTCTGAAAGCTTTTGAGTGGACTTCTGGAGCTTGCAAACATGAACACATACTTTTCTGCTTTTCCCTGAAATGTATTGCTTACCTGTCATTCTCCTCTGCATTTTCTTCTACTCTTCTGAGTAGGCCATTAATTTGTAACCCGCATTCTCCTGTTACAGTCAGCAGGATCCCTGCTTCCAGGACTCTATTTACAAGTTGCCAGTATGTTTGTGCATACATTTACCACCAGCCGCTTTCCTAGGTGCTGCTTATAGTCTATTTTCTGGAGTATTTTCTTTGTTTCTAGGAGATTCTTTTGCTTGATAGTTAAGTTTCCAGCAAGGTATCAGCTATTTTATCATGAGTGGGAACTGAACAAACACAAGGTTGTGGTTTAGCTCAAAGTTTTCTGGTAAGCATTCAAAATAAGAAAGAATGTGTAGTTCTGGAAGAAAAGAAATAAGGAGTATTAATTTCAAAATGACCCTTATGGTCTTGGAAACATTATTTTTTTCCCAACTGCACCAGTTTAGTAAGTGATCTTACCTCTCGCTACAAACTGCCTTTGCTTGAAGCGCTTGTAGATCAGTGAAAAGAGTTAGAAGTAAATAAGAAGCACCTGAGATATTACGAAGTAATGAAGGTGTTCAAGCTGGAACTGCATCTTGCTGAGACACAGTTAGTTTGAATGTTGGCAAGATATAAAGCAGATTTTAAAAAATAGTGATGGTGAGAATACAGGCAATAAAGGCAGGGGAAAAATGACTGTGAACATTTAAACACAACCACTAAGTCTGGAGAAGAGTCAGAATGGAAAAATGCTATTGGATATCTGAAGTTGGGTAGTGGTACACTTGGATTTAACAAATACAGCAAAATACCAGTAACAGAAGAAAGTTATAAATGATGTAGTTTTGTCATCTACACCCTAATCAAAACAGAGAGCTCCTTGGATCTGCTTCTCACAACATCAAATTCTGCTTTATTAAGAAAATAATTGAAGCCATGTGACAGGTTTGTGGGTTTTTTCTTTTCTAATTTCTGTAATATGCCAAAGAAATTACCTATTGTATCCTGTTACAAATAAGCTATTATGGGGTTTTGCTTCATCTTACCATGTAGGATTACACTGTTTACAGTGTGCTATATTTGTTTTCAATGTGCTCGAGCATTTTCTGTACAGTTTACAAGCATGAAGAGAACAGACTTTGTGTAAGGAGCTGTTCTGTCCTTAGTCTCTTAGCTCGAATCTTCCATTCTAGGTCTTCAAATATTCTGGAATCCACTTTATTAAAAGAAAGAAATAAAACCTTTCTCAATTAAATTCTGATACAGACAGAATTCCATTGCAGGAACTGTTTACTGAAACCCTCTCAGGGAAGTTTGTTAAAGCCATCACACATGAGGATTGCAAAATTACATTTTATGTAGCCCCTGAAACCTCTCATTTAAATTCCTACCCAAACAAAGGGAAGAAGCAGTTTAACTACTCAGGAATTAGTTTCATTAATGCCTTTAACTCTTTTATGTCTACCAATCCTTTCAAAACAATTTTAGACTCTCTTTAACAAACATATTCACAGTATCACAGTATCACAGTATGACAAGGTTGGAAAGGACCTCTGAGATCATCAAGTCCAACCTATAACCCAACACTAACACCAACCATCATCTAAACCATGGCACTCAGTGCCACATCCAATCTCCCCTTAAACACCTCCAGGGTCGGCGACTCCACCACCTCCCTGGGCAACGCATTCCAATGGCCAATCACCCTTTCAGTAAAGAACTTCTTCCTCACATCAAGCCTAAACTTTCCCTGACGTAGCTTGAGTCCATGCCCTCTAGTTCTGTCACTGGTCACCTGAGAGAAGAGACCAACCCCTGACCGACTACAACCTCCTTTCAGGTAGCTGTAGAGAGCAATGAGATCTCCCCTGAGCCTCCTCTTCTTTAGACTAAACAGCCCCAACTCCCTCAGTCGCTCCTCATAGGGCTTATGCTCCAGCCCCTTTACCATCTTCGTTGCCCTCCTCTGAACACATTCCAGTATCCTGACATCTTTCCCAAACTGGGGGGCCCAGAACTGTACACAGTATTCCAGATGAGGTCTGACTAGTGCCGAAAGATTGAAAGATTTGTCAAAAATTCTGTACTGATTATTACTGCTATGAACAATCTGTTCATTGCGTTACTGGTATTTGCAATAGAAAGACCAATTAGACCTGTTAACTCATCTTTTTGTCAGTAAGTTGATTGGGAATTATTGAAGCGTAACAATTCTAAGTGGCTTTTCATGTGAATACCAAGTTAAAATGGATATTCAGAGATGCATTAAGCAAGTCTACATGTTAATTTTCAGAAGTGCAACATAAACACAGCTCAGGCTTCTGTGCATCCTCTTTCCAATATTTGTACACATGCAAGTGTTGAATAGTAAAGTTGTAGGCCAAATGTTGTGAGTAAGGACTAGGAGTACAGTTGACATGGATTACTTGAACATAATGCATCTGACAGGTATTGTAAGGCTGACTCAATGATTTGACTACAACAGTCACAGGCCAAAATTCTTAGTTAAACCTAATATCTGAATGCATTTAACGGGTATTTTAAAAAAAAAAGATCAAGGCATAATTTCTTATGCTTAAGCTTTATTTCAGAAAACGTCTTATCCAAGCAGACAGGAGTTCAGGAAACATCAGTTACTGAAAGATAACCATGCAAATTACCCATGGGAATGGTGCTAGCGATGAACAGCAAACAGGATATCTAGAAAAGAGTATGCTTCTTTTACATTATGATGTAATGTAGTCAATAGGTAGTTGATACTATTAGAAATTCTTCTGTAAAGAAATACATAGAGATAGCTCAAAAATTCTGACAAATTACTTCTTTCTTTGGAATTTTCTGTTCTTTTGAGATCAAATTACTCCTTTGAGATGGCAGGAAACAGAGGAGAGGTTCCTGGAAAGACTGCAGTCGTACAGCCCTGCCACCCACTCAGCCTGATCTTCCTAGATGTGAGGTTAGGAGGCAAATTGCTAGAAGATCTGTCCCACAGTTTGTGGTATCAATTTACTTTCATTAAGAATCACTAAAATGTATAAACTTATTTTGAATCAAAATAAAAATACTTTTCCCTAAAACAAAAAATCTGTCAATTTGAATTACTTATTCCTGTGTGATTCTGCTTTTGTTGTTCTTTTTAAAATGAAATTGTACTGAAATATAAGTCTACTTGCATAACTTCCCTTAGTAACCTACTGATCATACTTCTCTGTGCCAACCTGCATGTGGTAATATGGTGATACTGAATATTAGGTATACTAGCAGCAACAGAAGCTCAGTTTAGGTACACATTTTCTTGCTAGTTTAAGAAAATTCAGAGACAATTTGCCATTGTAACTAGTGTGCTCTTCTCTCCCTGGGGCATAAAATGCAATCCCTTGACTCTTGACTTATTCAGAGGTGATTTGACAAAATAGAACCTTCTCTCTACCTGAGAAGAGCCAGTGACCTTGTTGCAGGAGACGTTAATAAAGAGAACATTATATATTAAGGAAAGCAACTGTACCAGGAGTTACAGAAACAAACAAATCTCCTTCTTTTGTACCCCTTAGGCACCTAGCTCTTTCCTATGTAGGCATACCAAACATCTCTAAGACTTCATGTAGGTTTCAGGAAAGAATGTTACATAGAAAAACAAATTATTTTCTTGGCACCATCCTGGACAAAAGCCCTGGGGAGCACATTAGCCCTGAATGTTGGAAATCTTGGCCACCAGGAGGAAATGTTGAATCTGGGGGTGTTATAGGGAATACCCTGCCAGAACTTCCAGGGACCCCCAGGGTCAGGCTGTGTTAAGTTAATCACCTTATCTGATGTTGGCAGCTTCAGACAGTGAGAAGAGCAGCCTGAACTTTACCCCAGAACTAGAACATTAACCCTAAGCTGAAATGAAGACATTGCATTGCTCACAAGTATTAATTGGAAGATACTTCAGTGAAGTTTATTTGAAAAGGAATAGATGATTGGTAATTTGTACAACCAGGAGGAAAGGATGTTAACTAATTTCTAAGGCCAAAACATCTCATCCAGCTCTTGATTGCAGTTTTACTCAGACAAATATGAGTCCCTGGGAACACAGTCCGGTGTTTGTGCCTGGGAAGAGCCTGCGAGCCTTTGTGCTCTTCTGCACTGGCATTCCTGAATATCCGCTCCTCCTTGCATATTCTGGCAATGAAATCTAGGGAAGCTTTCTAGCAAACTGTGCTGGATCTGACTGTCATCTGGGACTGGGTTTGGTAAGGAAAGGGCTAGACAGCTTTGGGCAGCAATCAGCTCAGCCTCATAAGTTAAAATTGCCAGCAGCCCTCAGTTGGAGATGCCCAGCTCCCCATATAGCTACAAGCATGTCTGCATTCTACTTTGTTCGTGCTTGGGTTTTGTTTTGCTTTTTCCTGACAGGAACTTGTCTGTAAACAAATTTCCTTTACTTTTTTACTGCTTTCTGTTATCCAGTCAAAATAAAAATTGTTTTATATGCAAAATCTTTACAAACTCTTCGTATTTTATGTATATGTGTGAAGATTGCAAAAATAGATTTTTAGATATATTTATGGGTGTGTATATAGCACAGAGCTATCATGACATGAAATACTGTTTCCCAAGGTGGCAGAATCTGTCTGACCAAGCGATTTTTACAGAAACATGTGATTCAGCTAAATTCTGAGGTATGCTGAGTACAAATTTGTGAAATGTATGTTTGTAAGATACCCCTGAGGTCCACTCATAAACAGAGAAGATGTTTTGGGACAGTTTTCTTGGTGACATTTTAGATGGTTTCTTTGCAATAATACAGGAAAAGAAAACAAATTCAGCCTTAATCTTAGTAGTAATAGACCTATAAAAGACACATTTTATAATACGTCTTTTCATAAGCTATACAGATTGGAATTTAGAACATGAGCTTATGTGCAGGCTTTAGGAAAGAGAGAAAAAATCGCAATGTAAAAAAAAAGGGCAGCTAAAATATGCTGTAAGTTAAAACTTTGTATTTCACCTAGAACTAAATTCTAGTCCTGCTTTAAATGCATAAAATATTTATTTGGATTCAGGCCAACATTTCCACGTCTTTAGTGTAAATAAGACATCTCTATGGCAAGTTTGAAGTCAAATGGTTCTACATAAAATGGCACCAGCATTAATTAAGCATATACTTTTCTAACCTCTTGGGACTATGTGTCTATTACTTGCATGTCAAAATGGTTCTTATTTTGTCGGGGATTCATCAGAGCAGTCCTATTCCCCACATTTACTTTGGCTGTTAAGTCAAATATTTAAAAGGTGTTAGTGGGGCTAAAGATGAGCACAAAAAAGCACTGAATGGGGTGATAATTTATTACCCTTTATCAGGCCTGTTTTTTGTCTCATCAGGTAAAAAACACTGAGTTTAAGTCATTCCTGGCATGTTAAAAATGTAGATACTGAACTGATAACTTGCCATGACTCACCTGACTTTGGTGTGGCGCCTGCTCACATGCAAATTTGTCAATGTAGGTATGGAACTGAACATATATTTAAAATAGATGTAGAGCTGAAACACTGATCTTCACTGGGAACAAAGTTGTTTTGCCTAGTCACATCATTTACAAGACACTTTAATTACTGTTGTTTCCCAGCTTGGATTTTTTTCATGAATATTTGAGACATTTGTTCTCTGAACACTGTATTGTAATGAATTGCCTACCATTATTAAGCATGCTCTTTTATAATGGTTAATTAGAAAAAAAATCAAGATTACTTCAGCAATTGAAAATCATGAGTCTCTTTCCTTTAACATTTATCTGTGTTTCTTAGACCTCTCAGCAGCAAATATATTATTTGGACTCAGATTTTGTATGCAGTAAGTTAGCATAAAAGCACTATGGTATGTGCAGCCATCTTGGCATTGTCATTTGAGCTTTTTTTAATTAAAAGTCTGCCTTGCAGTATGTCAAGTGCTCCTGTATTTTTGCCATTCTTCTTATCTCTATGGCAACAAAAATTTACATGGGCATCATATTCTTTGCTAATGTACTATCTGAACTGTTTGTATGCTGAGAAGGGGAACAGCAGAGATTGGCTTCTGCTGGCTGGGATGCAGGAGTTGTCAAGACAACCAAGAGGCCTAAGGATGTCCTTACTACTAGCATTAAATTGAAGCTTTAAATTAATTCACCCTCATGTGTTTTTGTAGCTTATGCTGTTAATTGAAATAATAGGAATGACCTTCCCTGTACATTCAGAGCACCTGTCCTATTAAAATTGCATGTGCTATTTACTTAAGTACACTCATCTATCAGACAAATCTAGCGTGAAATAGGGGAAAATGGAAGACACTTATATTGTACTGCTATGTATTGACTTGTAGTGATAGGAGAAGCAGCTTTTCTTGTGTCAAGCTTGAGATAGTTGTGATGAACATTTTAGTCTGAAACTTCGTTTATTTCTGCTTCCCACTCAAGAGCCTTAAGTCTGCATAACTCCAGACACTACAATTTATTCTGCACTGTAAAATCTATTTGAAATGTGTAGTTAAAATTGTTGTTGTGGCTGTACTATATTTGAAGAAGCCAAGTATCATGTTTTTGTGTATGCAAGAGAGTGTTTTTTCCTTCTCAGCAGAAAAAAACCCAAACCCACAGGAAACTGATACTTTTTTCAAACCATAATCTTGCACCATAATCATGTGCTGACTTAATTTGTGAAGTTACTTTTAATCTCTTTTTTAAAATAATTTTGTGCAGGAAGTGATTGAACTTTTTGTGTCCTATCTTTCATATTTGCACAGTCAAGTGCATAGCCACATGAGAGAAAAGATTATATGTACATTCACTTTCCTTCTCAAAAGAAAACACAATCTGCAAACGGCTTCTTTTTGGCTGAGATTCATGAGTTTCATTCTGATGCTCTTGTGTGACAAATACAATAATTTTTAGATGGGTCGATGATAGGCAAGGATGCAGAGGTTTTTAAAGGACCAAAAGGATTTAATCCCTCTCTGAAACAAGTGTAAAACACAAGTTTTTCCATGTGTGTCTTCCTGGAACTCTTTCCATCTCATAAAGAAGGAAAAGCACTTCTAATTGCTATTGCTTTTATGCTGTTAGGTAGATCATAAAGATAAAGGGAACTAGGGAATATTTGGTTTTCCCAGTACTATATCGATTGATGCACAAAACCATGTAAATATACTGATGAACACCTGCCGAGAGTCCAGCTAGCAAGCTAATGAATCCTTGAAGCATGTTTGTTGAGCAAAAAGTCATTAATCTTTCTTCATGGATTAGGAAAGAGAAGGAAATGATTTCTGTGTTACTTCAGGATTGCTAGGAGTGCTGATGTTAAAGTAGGGATTTGATCTCCCTGCATTTGAGAACATAGATCAAGATTCTTCAGAATTTCTTGCTGCAATGACTGGAGCATGTCTCTGAGGAACAGTGACTTGCCTGACACAGTTTTACTTCACTGCATACAGAAATTAAAATGTGAGCCACTAACAGAACAGTACCAAAGTTGGTAAACCCAAATGTACTCTGTAAACATGAATACCACAGCATGAACTGTAAATGCTATAAATTCATTTTTGTCTTTGGGAGAGGGCAGGAGGCAGACAGGCACTCTCTTTTATTCCCTGGTTGCCACTAAGCTCACCAAGACAGGTACCATCTCTGTGACATGTGGCAGAGATGCAGCAGTCTCCACGTTAACACACTGGCTGTAACCCGTTTACTGTGTGCATGTTAATGCTCGCTCCCACTGGTATTTGAAACATCTGTGAGGGCTCAGCACATCTGAAAATCAGGACATTTAATTGTAGGTACTTTAAATATAGATTAAGGGTCTTAAATTTAGGTATGCAGGTTTGAACACTTTGGATCAAATATCTCCATAAGCCCGCAAACAATAGTGCTATATAAAGATGATATTGTAGAATAAGATACTATCAGTTCAGAATTATTTGCAAAAATAAGCCCATAAAATAATATACAGCATTAAGCTCCCTTTAAACTACAGTTCCTAAAGCATAGCTGCATACACACGTTTTACTAAACTTAAACTGGCAAATCCGTGGGTAATGGCAATGGGTCTACATCTACAAGCGTTACTTTCTGCTACATGCAGATTAAAAATAACCATTTGTCCCAATCATAGCTTCTGGCTATGCACTAAAATACTGTTGGTAACACCAAAGTCATCTTGCTTTGCAAAGATGTACAACTGAAGGCAACCTAGCCCAAACAAGCTTGCCACTGTTTCCCTGGTTTCAGGACCCCTGGATATTTTACTGACATTCAGGCTTTGACAATCTCTCTCTTGGTGTTTTTTTATGGAGCTGGAAGACTGCTCCCTTGTTGCTGCATCGTATATCTGTGCTGAAAAGGAACAATGCTGAAATAAGACTGAAGAGGATAGTTTGTTCAAATCAAAATCATCCAACTATGTTCTGGACAACTTAGAAAATGAGCAGGGCTCCACTACATCTGTCTTAGATACATGGATACGATACCAATAGAAAGGGCCGCAGTGACCAGCATGAATGTCTTGAACCAGTGATGTCACTTCTGCTCTTTTTGGACGTTTAAAGGGATCTTAAACATGGACGAAACTGGGTTTTGAAATTGATAGAAAGGGGGGACTATGCTACAGTAGCATTAAGATGAGTATGAATTACACCTTTATCAGTTTTCTTCTTTGAAAGAAAATGGTAGAGGAAGAGAGGCAAAACAGTCTTCATAGCATCTCTAGGGTTAGCATCAGACTGGTGAGAGTCCTAAAATTTATAACAGCCCATACTTTTAGAGATGGACACCATCCCACATCCTTCTCAATCTATGGTTCGAGAGATGGAGACTGATAGCAGGAAAGTCTCACCTAAGAGGGTCCCTAACCATCGCCTTCTTAAAGGTAAAGAATATATCGTGGATTTCCGTGAGAAACTGTATCAGTGTCTCTTCTAGGGGCTTGAAACTTTCCAGCCATTGCAATGCAGCTGAGATTAACAGGGAGGAAAATTCAAGCACAGAAAAGAAAACACTTTGTAACAGTAGGTAATGCATTTTAGATGGCATTTGAAAATTCCTTACAGCAAGAAGAAAAATTGACTACACTGAATCAAATTCCTCCAAGGCTATAGGGCTTCTGGATTAGTTTTTCCATTTTGGGCATATATAGAAATTTCTTGCAGGTGGAACTTGCCTGCACAGCCATCAGCATGCGCAAATCAATACAAAACATATCCTTAAACTAAATTAGCACCAACTGACTGTGTCTCAGTCTGTTAAAATAAAAAGCAATAGTATTTTCATAATTTAACACCAATTTAGCTCTCTAGCACCTCCTGTAACTTCTTAACAATGAGTCTTGAACTGTTGGTACAGTCCCAGCTCCAGAAAAACAGCTTACTGGCCATTATATGATTCCTAAGTATTCATATCTAAATCTTGTAATCAGTACGTATAATCTCCCCTTTTCCTCCTTTCTTCCCTCCTCATAGTTTTGTTCCCTCTTTTAGGGCCTGGATGTGGCACGGCAGAGTTCCCATATTAAAGCAGCTTGCCAATGTTTTCTCTGTCTTCAGCACTGTGGGATATTTCATTGACACTCAGGATCTCCTTCGATATTCTCTCTCTGTCTCTCTTGACATTTTTGCAAGGAGGGTGAAAGAGGCTGGGGGAAGGTGCATATAATGCTTCTACTGCTGAGCACTATGAATTATATCTGCTGGAGTAATGGTGTGAAGTGGCAGGGATCCGTTTTGATGAATCTCATGCTGATTTGTAGCCCCAATTCTAGCTGTAGGTAACACTGAACACCTGTTTGGAGTACTAGAGAGATGGAATAAAGCTCTGTACAGAAAATATGCTGTGTACTGTAGCTGTTTGTTTATTGTCATATGGTAATTAATTTGCAATTATATTTAGAAACATACCAGAAGAGAAGTGCGCTATAATTCCTACCACCCAGAAAGAGGCTCAGCAGTGACACTTGTTAGACTCAGGGCTTGCTGATTCTCTCTTTTCTCATCATTGATTGCTTTTTTTTTTCCTTTGTCTCTGCACAAAACACAGGGTTACAAAAGAGACTTCTGTAAAGATTTGTGGCTGGACACCAACAGGTCTATGCTTCTCTAGAACAGTATGTCTTAAAAATGCACACACACATTTACAGAGGTAATATGAAGATCTATATGAAGATCTTATCTCTTACGTCCCTTCCCATAACACATCATTCATAGAGTTTCACAGCAGCAGGAAATTTTCTGAGCCTCATTCTTCGGCTCAGACCCATGAAATCCTTGCTTTTTTGTCCAAACATGTCCTCTGCTTCTGTTTAGCCCATCCAGAAATGCCTGCTAAGAGATTTCTTTGGGTCATTCTTCATTCTGCCTGCCTCTGACTTTGGTGGTATCTCTGCCCAAGCCTTTGCCCTCAGTCTCCAAAATATGAGCCCAATATAGTTTTTAAATGACTCTTGTGTTTTATTGCACTGCTTTTTAATGATCTTAGCTTCCTATTAAATATTCCTTTCAGCAAACGCTCCATACTTTCTTCCAATGTGCCTCATATACCTGAAAGTCTAGTTTTCAAAAACAGGCCCATGAATTTGGTTTCTGCCAGCAGAATGAGCAGAGATGTCAGAAGTCCCTGCTTGCCTGCAGTGCCATAGTAATGTTGCAAGACAACAGAAGTTGCTATATCAGATAGTGTAGCAATTGTTTTCAATGGAATTTTACAACTTGATGTTTGATTCTTTGGCTGATACAGTTTTCTGACTGGATTCACAGCAAGTTGTTTGTTTATTCTTTGTATTTTCATAAGAGTTATCTGTTTTCAGGTCCATGCTTGATAACAACATGTTCAGAACGCTAGGAGCTCTCTTTATTTCTTTCCTCATGTTTTTTGATTAGGCTTGCAATTTTTATCTTTCTTCTCTTTAATCTATTTATTAATATTTCCAGTTTTGATGAGTTGGTCTCAATATATTTTAAAGATATGTATATATGGCTAATATGGCTAAATTAAAAACCTAAACTTGAAAGTGATTTCTTATTGTTTCACTAAAGCTTAAAGCTCAAAAGTAGGAGCCCATTGTTCTGTTGCAACTGTCCCATGGCTGCACAAAAACCGATGTTTTCCACTATGCACGTTGAGGTTTACTTTGTAGCTGATAATATGGATATTTAACTGGTAGAGACTGACATGTTTTATACAAATTTATGATCAACTGCAAATACGTGGAGTATATAAACAGATATTCTTTGACAGTAAAATAAAAGATAAATCAATATGCCTCAAAGAGAGTGCTAACTTAATTTGTGATTATGTCAAGGAAGAAAAAGAGATAAATACTGGCTTCTTCTGAAAATCTTCCCAAATACGACATTTCTTTGACATTTTCACATGTGCTGAAAAGTTACTCCTGAGGAATTAATTTCCATTGCTCTCACTTGGTGTCCAACAGTGACTGATATAAATATTTTATTAAGCAAACCTGCAGGTTTCTGAAGATTATATGTCTTATCAAGTTGACCCTTATAATTATGTTGTCTCCCGTAACTGTGGGATCTCTTTTAATTTTGCAGTCTTTTTGTAAATATTGAACCATAAAAAAATATATAATCGCAAGCAAAACTAACTATGAGTAAGAAAAGTTGCAAACAGGTCTCTTCTTGCTCAGGAAGATTCCTCTTCTGCTTGCTGCAGAGATGATGCCTTAATTGTAAGTTAGTAACTGGTTACAGTGTAGTGTGTCCCTAAGTTATTAAAAATCTGTTTTCCTAGACTCTTTTTCTTTGTTTCTTTTTAAAAATAACCACTGTGGGTCCTTTTCTTTTCCTCTTCATTTGTGGAAGATGAGATTTAATGGGGAAATGTTTCAGTTGCTCAGTTTTATGCACAGTGAACTCTATGAGGGTTTGTGGTTCTGCCAAACTGGGATGGAGGTTTGTATGTAGAGAAGAAAACATTGATAACTTTTTGATACAAGAATCCTTTACACAGGGTTTTCCCCCCCCTCGTGGATATTAGCTTTCATTTACATAATTCTGTGGACTTCTGTTGCAATTATGAAACCATTTCCTCCGTTATTCTCTGCCTCTGCTTTCTGCAATTATTCACTTAGGGAAGATTTTGACTGTTCTTTTCTAGGTAACAGCAGAAACCATGCAGACCTCCCAGAAAAGAGGAGGCTAGGAGGCCCTCTGCAGATATATACTTGCCTTTGTACCATCACTTTGATGCCCCTGTGTGTCCCAGTACCTCAGTTCATAAAGCAGGAGATGAGCTAAAATATTGGCCCGGTTATTTAATGCAAATGGAGGGTTTGGCCCACATTCATCCCATTTAAAATTAGTACTCAGCTGACATACCCTATTTAGGGTGATATTCCTTCTTAAGCAGTGGAGATAAATGTACGGTTCCAGAAAGTGATTCAGACTTTAAATGAACTGAATCATCCCTTTGAAGCATATTTTTTTCTTTCCATATATTACAGGAAAACTACAACCCTAATTAAGACACCTTGACTCGATGCCTACCTTTAGTTGAGATAGACCTTTGCCTACCTATCAGTGGCTGTTGTGTTGTGGTTGCCATGTTGTGGTGAGTCTTGTGCCAGATAATGCAGGAAGACATAGAACATTTCCAGAGTACTGCCTTTTCTGCTCCTGCAGGCTGTCTCTGCTTTGCTCAGAATCTCTGGCAAGGTAGGAACTATCATTCCAGAAATAGCCAGTAGGATAGAGGGTTTCTATTTATAAGTAATTTCTTTCCTGTTTTTATGTACAAAACCAGGGGGAAGTCTAATTACATGACAGAGGAGATACTACCAGGTCTTAAAAATCAGCGATATGAGCTACAAAATTACTACAATGCCTCCTTTTTATTTAAGACTTCATTAAGGATTTTGAGAGTATCTTTTAGAAGAATTAGTATTAATGAAACAATGCTGGGCAAAAGATTAAGAAGTCTCAGATGGCAGGTAGTGAAATAGGGGCTCGAAAGGAGATGTTGCTGCTATATCTCTAGATCTTTCTACAGAAGAACTGACACCTTTTGGATTCCTGCTTGGATGACCTGCAAATTGCAGAGATGTGTGGCAGCAGAAACGGCTCTAGTTTCCAGGCAAACTTGGAAAGACTTGCACAGATGTGTGATGGTTGTGCACTGACAGAGAATCCCACTGGCTTGTGTGAACTCTATGAGTGAACTATCTTGGGGCTTCTCATACTTCCTCAAGTGCACTACTTCTGATTGTGCAGTGCAACACAACCAATGCAGTAAAAAGTTGTGGCCTGTTAAGTTTCCTCTGTTGGCAGCTCAGCATCTTCACTCTCTGCTACAACTACTCAGTTGGTTTCTTCATGACACTCTGGTGCTCAGGTACTCCAAATTCCTTGGCATTTGGAAAACTCTATTTATCTTTTGTCCCTTCTCGTATTTCTAGAGATCCACAAAAGGAACAAAAATACTAGATGAATGAGAAGTTCTTTTATGTTGATTTTTTTTCCTTCAGCTTAAAATATCTGAAACACTGTGAGTACTCTGTGACCACCAAATTGTTCTTGCAGTATGAAAGAGGGCAAATGCTTTCTATGACTTGGTATATGAGGGGATGTGAGGGAGCTGTATGATGCAGGAACAACTGAAATAGTCTTGAAGAATAGTACAGACTGATACGAGACACATCTCCTGCAGTTTTATTGGTACTAGTTTCTAGACCAAATTATTCCCAGAACATATTCAGATTTGTTTTGGTGAAAATGTACTGAAACCATTCATAAAAAGAGGTGGTGGTGAGAGCTAACAATTGAGCAGTAAAGAAAACTAGGGTTATGGTTTTGAGCTGGCTCCTTGGTCTTCTTTTATTTAATTGTAAGCATCATTCAGAAGCTGTATACTAGCTAGAATTTCAAATATATTCCTACCCCCAATACTGTTGACAACTTTCTGAACTTCACTTTAAATGGAATCAAAGTGATGGCTGGGTCTCTGACATCAGGGTAAGCCTCCTACTGTTGGGCTAGCATCCAAGAAAAAGCAATGATTAAAAGAAACCTATACACAAGGTAGCACTTCTGGTTACTCCCACTGGAGCATACAAGAGCCACTGGTTAATTAGCCTCATTGCATGACCTCCTGCTTTAACCATAGCACAAAACTTTTCATGAGTAGTTGTTTCCTTTGTGGTGGTATTTGTAGCTTCTTTTTGGGCAGAGTACCTTGATCAGGACTGTTAGCACCTTCCTGATCTTTGGTTCAGCAGGTCTTTGGGACACATGCAGCCCTTGGTTAAGGCTTGAACACCTTATCAGAAATAAAAATAGCAGCATTTCTACTTTGACCTGAAACTTGCACTGGTGCAATTGCCTATGATTCCCTTTCCACAGCCCCTCTACAAGTGTGCATCTTTGCTGGAGACCAGGGTTCCCAAATGCTGGTGTAGGTAACTGCAGCACAGTCAGCAGAGCCAAAGGCTCAGGTGGTGTATTTCAATAAAAGCCGCTAAAAATTCTTGAAAAGAGAGCCACCTGTCTGAGAACAATGCAGTGAGAGTCATGGGAGAAGGGATTGTGCATTGCATGTCTTAAGACAAGAAGAACTCCTGGGAAAGGGAGGGAGCAGGTAGAAATGAAGGGTAAAGATGCGGACAGTAGCTGCTTCCTTATGAGTTCAGTTTGTCTCTCTTCCTGCAATACTAAAACTGCAATGGTATCAGTGAAAGAGCTCCTCTGAGGCTCCTTTTGAATGACTTTGACTCCTAACTTCCTAAGCGTCCTCACTGCATAGCTCATTGCAGAGGCTAGGAGGACTTGGCTAATACGTGTTGTAACTTGTGTTGATGTAAAGGGGTTTAATAGCATGAGTATTAACAGTACTTAATTGAAATCAGTGATTTTTCTTCAAATATTGTAAATCTCTCTCACTTTCCGGAAGACCTCATGAAATTGTATCTGTAAAAGCTGAAGTTTTTTCTGTGATAACATAGGCTGTGATTACTGTGGACTTGTGGTTACAGAAATTGTACCTTTTTTGGCTTGGGTAGTTTTCTTGTAATGTGTTGTAATACACAATGGAAAAAAACACTACCAAAATTCAGAATCTTGTACAGCAAACTAAATGTATACTATCAAAAAAAAATTACCTAAAAAAATTGCAAGGTTTTCACTATTCTAATTTTATGTATTGAAGAAGATCATCCTCATATAGGCTGTATCCTGATGCTGCCCAAGTTTTCAGTGAAGGCAGGCCCACTTTAAACAAACACTAAATCCAATTTCAGTCAGGCCCATATCTTTCGATTGCAATTTATTTTTCTTTAAATACGCATAATGAGACTCAGGGCTTTTCATATCTTAAGGCATGAACAACGGGAGCACTATGACACATTTATATAATGCTTAATTTCAGAAGTAAGGAAATTAGATAAATGGGTATATTGGGCCCAGGGTTCAGCTTCTGAGTCTAATTCAGTACATTAGCGTTTTAAATTATGTTCCTTTTTTTAACGTAGTCTCTGTCACCATTACTCTCCCTTCCCATTGATGATGTTCATCACTTATCTGTTACAAGTTCTCACTTAGTTGTGAGGGAGGGTGAAGCTATTTAGATTGATGTTGATGATAATAATATATAACCATCGCAACTTTTTTCTGTGTGTCTGGAGAAAAGTAGATTGGTAACTTAGCTCCTTTTCCTCATAGGAAAGCTCCCCAAAAGTAAATGTTAGCTGCAGGAATTCCTAATGTGGTGAAGACAGAACAAAATGAGACAGCCAAAGCCCCATGTAACCAGCCCTCCACTGAGACGTGGTAAGGAGCATTAGAGTGTATTGAGTGACATTAAACAAGATTTATATGGTTACACAGAGCTGCAATTTGTGTATGCTGCAGCATATGAGAAGAAGAGTTTTTGCAACTTCTCCCCCAGCTCCTAAAGATGGCCTTTTCCTCTCATATTTTTGTGTATACAGAACAATTTCATTTTGATATTTCCCAAGTCTAAATTGAAAAACTTCAAAAGCTAAATGTTTTACTTCAAGTTCAACACAATATTTTCTTCAGATTGATTTTTTCTTCATTTAAGCAGATTGTTTTTTCATATTTCCCATTTGTGTCAGACAAATTAAAAACAAATTTTATAGGATTTGTTGCTGTTCAGTCAATGAACTAAATATTAGGTTATTACAATGCCTTTATTCTTTTTGCATGCTGATATTGTCTGATTGTACATGAATAGCTTTCTACCAACACTCCTGTGTCTTTACGAAGAGTCTAGAAAAGCTCTTAGTCCCAGTTTTATCCACAAAGACCTCAGAAAAGTCCATAAGCAGGTAATTAGCTTCTAACAGAGGAGCAGAAACCCTCAGAGCAGAGCAGACATCCACATTACCTAGTTTGGATCACTAATTAAGTCGGGATTCAGAATTATTGCTTTTTAGGAACCTAAATTCCCTTAGATGCTAGAAAGAGACAGGAGTCTTCAGAAGGTAATGAACTCAGTAACACTGACTGCCTGAAGTAAAACTGTCTTTGTAAGAAACTAAGTCCATGTGCTGAATAGTGAATAAAAGCTTACATGTGTTGCTGATACAAGGGAACCTGGCTTAGTATCCTGGAGCATCGAACAGAGCTTTGCGGTCAGGAAGATATACAGCACCTTTTGCTGGAGGCATTTTGTCCTTGCAGCATATTGCAGCAGTGAAATATAGATACAATTACAGTAAAATATATTCTTTTCCCATTTTTTTTATGAGTTGAAAAATACTGAATTTATAAAAGTTCTTTTGGTGTGGTACAAAACCTATTTTTTCCTCCAAGAAATTTCTCTTTCTTCATCAGCTATCATTTCATAAAATTTTCTCCTATAGACTAATGTTTGCGAAATGCTTTGAAGTTGAAAGCATTAAGTGCCTGGTGTGATTACTACTATTACAGAGCATAGTGTGGCTATACAGAATGGCAATATTCATGGAAAGTAGTTATTTGACATTCTCATATTGAAGTAACTTGAGCCATGTTTATCCCTAGTGCAACTCAGTGAGGTCAGTGGAAAGCTATCAGGGATGAACTTGGCCCTTTTTGTTTTTATTATTTGTAACATAGTTTGTATCACAAGAAGTTAAGGTTACCCTAAGACCTAATTCAGTAAAGCATATTTGTCTGCAAAACCACTGAAACACCCTGAGAGTCAGTTTTCAATGTCATCCATATCCCCCCAAGCGCTTTCATCATTGAAAACCTTACCATAAAAGAAAACCTCCTTATCTTCAATTTATTGCATTGGAGTTAATGTTTAAAAGCTGTCATCTCCCATGGAAAGGCACTACAACACTATAGTTCAAAGAGCATAAGTCATCTTTAAAAGTGAGCCTTAGTCTTGTAAGTTACTCAACTGCTCTTGAATACTGTGTCCTTTCCAGTAATATGAAATAGCTGTGCACCTTTGGATATCATAATGAAAGCTTTATAGATCACTACCCAGTGATTTTGTTGAAGGGTGAATACAGTGATGAAGTAAGAGACTACGGAAAGCAAGAAAGAAGGATGAAGGACCAGAAAAAAGATGTATTTTTGTTTAGATTTCACCACTTGACAGAGAATCATAGAATAATTTAAGTTGGAAGTCACCCGGTTCAACCACCATGAAGAGCAGGGCAGACAGAATACTGCGTATTCTTTTTTAAACAAAAATAAAAAAGCTCTAGGAAAATTAATTGTGCAAAGCCAGCTAGGTTTCTTGCTTCTGGTTCCAATAGTCTCTCCAGCTGTCCCAGAAACGAGGCAGGTAAAATCTTGCTTCTGGTTATACAGAACCCTTATGCGTACTTTGTATTGGGAGAGGATTCTGTGCTTCAGGATCCTGCTTGCACCTCACTTCGTTAGAAGTTTGTCTTTTCTAGTAAAACCGTAACCAAAATTACACTGGAGTGTGAGGCAGATACAGTGCTCAGGATAGTCAAACCTTTAAAAAACTTCTGAGCTTTTAGTAAGGATAGGGAATTAATTCATAACTCAAAGACACTAACAATTCCAGTTATTCATAGCAAAGATAAGGGAAACTGCATACTTTTCCTATGTTAAATCACGTTTAACAAAGCTTTCCAAGTACAATAACAACTCACTTGAAAATCTAATTCTGGATTACTTAAGTTGTACTTTTCTTAGCTAGAATTTCTTAAAAGTGGATAGTTTGATGTATAGAGGTACTTATGTTTGTTTTACAGACCTGAACTTTTCTCTTACAGTAAAGTTATTATGACGCTTCCCAGCTGTTCAGGTAAAATTATGTTTCACCACCTTGTGGATGATGCTCCAGTTTTCTCTGAGTAGGAGTAGCCATACCTACATCCCTAAGACTGCAGCGTAGGTGCTCCGGTGCTATGACATTAAGATAAGCACAGCTACTGATTGCCAAAATTAACAGTCTTGAAGTTACTCTCTGCCACCATATCAGAAGACATGAAAACAATGGCATACTTCTAAAACAAAATATTTAAAAGTGCTTAGTCTAAAATAAGAATTAGAATTTTAGACATGAATGACATGGATGCATCTACCTGAGTTTCCAGTGTTTGCTAAAGCAGCCAATTGTGTATAGAATGTTTGCAAAATTTAGGGATGGGTGGGGGTGTTAAAGGAAGGGATGCAATCTAATTATGAAAATAATCAACATGTTTAAAACAATAGCTTTACAGTTACTGAATTCATGGTAATTAAATCACAGTGACACTTCCTTAGGCTTTAAGAATTGGTAATGGAGTTCTTGTAATCCTCTCCTGATCTTCTCAGGGCATCAGGACTGTGGTTTATTGACATGTAATTAGATCAGGATGTCACTACATCAATGTCAGTGTAAACATCAGTAAGTAAGTAGCTGATCCTTACAAGATCAGCAACCTAATCTCCTCTGGGATGCCGACAGGCTTTGTTAACACTTAGGCTTAGGATTGTATCTGTTCTTTTAATGCCAGACTCCCTACAAACCTTCGAGCTTTGACTTCCCAAGTCAACTGGCATCTGAAGTGAAACTAGTTGTACTCATGTTCTGGCAATTTAAATATCTTATCTGCTAATAGATTTTATTGATCAGGAAACAAACAAATAGCGAAATCTTGTTGGCAACACTTTTTGTAGGGTGAGAGGGGATGGGGTTGGACTTTCTAGATTATGGTTTTAAAATGAGTTGGCTACTGCATAAGTAACTGAAATTACCAGCTTCTAATGACACTTGTACAGTAGCTGATTTCTTACAGGCCTTATTCAGGACTTTAAAAATCTGCAATTGTTGCTGAAATAAATCTTATAACATGTTTAAAGATTAATCGCAAATTGTATTTTAAATTGCCAGCAATACGATCAAAGGAAATTATTTCAGTGGGTGGAGGTTTGAAATAAAATTTCCACTTCTAAAAACATTTTTAATGGAGAAAAATTATTTATACTTTTATTTTGAGGGAGTAGAAAACATATCTTAATCATCTGCTCCGTCCACAAACTCTAAATCCATTTCTGTAGTCAAACGATTGTCAGCTTTTCTTAGACTGAGGACTTCCTAAGACTTTTTGGTGGGCCTATGTGCAGTTAATATCCATGGTAATAGCCTGGCTTTTATTAATTACCTTTTAGATGTACTTCATAAATACAGTGTAGACCACTGGGCTTCATAAGCACAGTTTGAAAAGCACAGATTGTTTTTCTTATTTGATGAAAACTTCCACTGACTCTAAAGGAAAATAAAAAACCCGTTCTTTTTCTAAAAGTTTACAATGTAGCTGTGAAGCAAAGTAATAAAACCGTTGATGTAAGGTCTAAGCTCCTACTGAATTGTGAAAAAAACTCCTGTTAGATTCTACCAGTATTTTAACAGCCATATGGGACTATTTTCTTGGCAAGGATGTGTCATGTCAAATATCGTAACTGTGTGAAATTCACAACCGTAAATAAGTGTAGGTGTTTAAAGACAATTATACATATAATGAGAAAGAGCATAAGCATCTAAAGAACAGTAGTTACAAAAAAAAATCAGTGTGCTGAAGTGATATTCATTTTAGGCAGCCAATAGGAAATATGATTAGGGTTTAGGTGTTTACCAGGAAGTTTAACAAATGGATACTTCCAAAGCTTTAGAAATATTTAAAATATTACAAGTATTTGGAACCTAAACAAATTTTAGGACTTGCCTCTGCATTTATTTGTTGCATTTGAGCACCTGGTTGTTTGTGAGTAATGAATATGAGTGGGTCCTGTTATGCCAGTTCTCTAAGCTAGTGCACACCTTTAAGAAAGAGAAAAAAAGAAAAGAAAAGAAACCCAAACCTTGCAACCTTTTGTGCTGGGATGTGTGCCCCTGTGGGGAACTGAAGTGCTAAGAATCACCAGTCTGCTGCTATTATGCCTGCAGGGTTGAAGCCGGCCAGCTGGTCTTTGTGTCCTTTGTGCTCCAGGGTCGGGACTGGTAGTTTTTCACGGATTTGTTTACTCTGACCTCCATACATATCAGAAAAACTTGAAAAAAAAGGAAGTTACCTAAAATAAATCCAAGTATGTACATGGTAGAACTCTCATTGACAAATTCAATCAAAATGAATTGACAATTTCATGAAAAAAAACAATTTTAAAATTTTCTCCCTGGGGACTAAAAGATTTAATAGATAAAAAAACAGTATTTCCCACTCTTGAAATCAGGCATCTGAATTAAAATTTGTTTTAAGTCAATAAAACTGTTAAGTGTTTGAAAGCTGCTATCATTGGAAATTAGGAAACAAAAAAAAAGCCTGAATACAAAGTTAGAAGTAATTGCCTTTTCCTGCATTTGGTCTTAGTGAGATTGAATCTTTCTCACAAACTGAGATACGGGGAAGTTGTGAACAGTCTTGATGGAAAGTGGGAAGTTGATACTTCATAACACCTGCGAGGATATACTGTAATGTAGAAAGCTGGGGCCTTCTCTAACTGACTGAAAGAGGAATTCCAGGGTAATTTATTCATACTTGCTCTCTGTACCTGAATGATTGCCATATATACATACCTATAATCATATTTAAAAAATGGTTCAAACATGATTTTAATTTTTTTCCAGGTTTAGAAATTACTTATTGTCTTTAGACAAATACACTCTTTAGCCTTTGTTTAAATACATGTTTAAAAAACTCTTTCCTTTTCCAGGTAACACTCAAGTTTAATGGGGTCTTCATTGAGAGAGCTTGTTGTATTGGAGGTTAGGCAGAGGTTTGGGTCATGTGGTAGAACAAAGCAAAGATTTCCGTGGTTTCCACAGCTGCTAATCCTTTAAACATTACTTCAGAAAAAAAGTTCATTAAAAAATGCCCACTTTTTCTGCTCTAGAAATGAACACAATACTGCAGACATATCACTCCTTTCTCTATTTGTCTAAGTAAACCAGCTTATGTGAATAAGGGAAACTGAACAAGATCTCTTCCAAAAACACTCCACCAGTCAAAGCTGGAAAGGTCAAATTATTTGAAAATGACTAATGATTAGTTTATAGTTCCTCTAATACACAGGTTTCATAACAATGGAATTAATCTTCAGAAGAAAAACATTAGAAGGTAGTTTACTCCCAAGGGAGACATGCTGGGGTTTTGTACTAATAGTTGTGATGAGCACTCATCAGGACAGACAGCAAAACCCCAGGATGTCTCATTGTTTAATCAGTTCGGGTAATATCAGTTGATTAATCAGCTGTGCTTCCTTCTGAAAGAAGCTGTTCGTGTTTGCAGCGGTGGTAGCGCTCCTCACGCTGCACATCGCTGATCGCAACGAACTCTCAGGAACTCTGGTCTCCAACACCGGGCAGAAAGAGCAGTGCTTCACTAAGCTTTTCCTATGGTTTTCAAACTGATTTTTTGTTTGTTTTTTTTCTTAGTGGTTTGGTTTGGTTTGGGGTGTGTTTCTTTTGAACAGGAATCATAGAAGCATTTTGTCTGTGTTTAGTGACTAATGCTAGTGTCTTGAACGTGGATGGACTGAGTGATCTCAGGAGAGCCATATCTTCCCCTTGACTTCCTTGGTGGCAAGATTTCACTGTTTAAGTGAAATCCATCTTACCTTCTCTTATAAAGGTATTTTCTCAATACTATTATTGGTGTGAGGAAATATTAGGAAGGACATGCCAGCCTTCTGCATTTCCCAGCCACAGCGCATCTGATTCCTCCTGAGATAGCATAGGGCCATCTGGGTGCATACTGAAACAAGGGTCTGTGCTTCTGTCATTCATGAATGCTAATCACAGCAGATTCTCATCTCCCATCTCCATGGCTTTCCTCCTTGCTGAGGGCAGTCCTTAATGGCACCTTGAAGTGTGTGTTTACATACGTACAAAAGACGCAGTGTACTTAGATTTATGTGCTTTTTTACTATGACTTATTTAAGAGAGAGGTGAGTGTATAGGCTGCCATATAGTTAAGTCATTGCAAATGTGAAAACCTGCTCCAAAACTGCGTTTCAAGGATTAAATTCAGTGCAAAGGAAAGTTGAATGTACTTTTAAACCATTATAATGATTGTGCTTCAATCATAAAAAAAATGTCGTATATGAGGGCCATCACATAGTTCATCGCATAATTCATCAATGCATAAGTTAAATTCGGAACTGGATGTGCTGGTGACAAATTCCTACATGGTATAACTGTCCACGAGTCTCATTCCTGAGCTTACTACAATGAAATGAGCCTGGAACTGTGAAGAAGAGAATTCCATTTTTAATTTTCAGTGAGCTAAATACAATAAAATGCAAGGAAATATGCTGCAATTACATATAGCTGGAGTATTGTGGTGGATCAAAGCAACACTTTTTTAAAGTGAAGATTATTTAAAACTATTTTATCAATTTTGATTTATGCCGTTTGTTCTGGGAGCATGAAAACGGTCATTTATCCATTTTGCAAACAGGAAAGAAGATTATTAAATGGCAGTAATGATCAGTGAGATTCTCTACAACCTTTTACTATTACTATCCAATAATTCACTCTAATGTCTAAAGTGTCCTTTGGTGACAACTCCAAAGCAGATCACTGGTCCTTGCTAGCATTAAAGTGCTTCCTTTTTAAAATAATTCATTGTACATTTTACATGGCTATAGTAGGACATTATGCTTTCTTTTTTGCTGGGTATTAGGAGAAAGGTTTAAGGAGGGGGCAAATGAACAACTTAAGTACTATAATATAAGTTTGAAGGAGTTTTCTTTTGGAGTTCTTTGAGAGGGTGAATTTGAGAAATATACAAACTATAAATAGAATGTGTAATACGGAATAAGCTTATATTATTTGATGTCATCATCTTCTGTCTTCTCCATTTACCCATCTCTATACGTGTCTTCTTTTGTCTAATTGCACAATAATGATAAAGTGATAATGTTTGCAACTTGCAATTCTTATGAAATTGTGACTAAAAGAACAAATGCATGTGCATTAGCATGTGCTATTATCCCATTAGGGATGGGGAAAGAAACATACCTTTAAAGAAACATACCTTTGAATTTCAAAGACCTTCAACAACAATGCATTAAATTGGAATAAGTCATTTAATGGACAGAGACAGAAGAAGAAAGGATATCTCTTTTTTATGTGTTCTTTTCCTTTTCTTTCTTTAAAGATTACTGAAATAGAATACCATAAGAAAAGTCAAGTTATCGGTGAGCATTTAAGAACACCTGTGAGCAAAACTTAATTTTCTCAGATAATTGACTAGTTTAGCTGGCTACCTGAAATCCTGAAAATCATGAAGACCATTAGTCTTTCCAAGAAAAATAATTATTCTTTTCCCTTGGCGTACTTATTTCAGTTGATCAATAAATACTGAAACCACAGCAGACAGAACTTAAGGGTGAATGGAGGAGTTTTGCTTTCTCTAGGGTTACTTTGGGCCAATTTTCTCTTGGTTTGGTCTTTTTTTACCAATGGATTTTGTAGTCTGATATTTTGTTTCTACCTTATGTGAGATTTTCGTAGATAAACCTTGAGTGCGCAGTCATTTCTTCATAAATGCAGATCCTTTGAGGACAAGAATGCACATGGAAACCAGTGGGTCTTAGAGTTCCATGAAATCATCTCCTTTTCTCCAGAGTTGTGGGTGCAACTGCAGAATCAGGACTTCAGCTTGCAAAATGCTCTGAAATCCTGCACATGGGATGGATGTATGAAGTACCTACGAAAAGGAAGGATGAGAAGCAACTGAGACTTACATGTAAATTGCATTTGTGTTCACATCCAATCTGGTTCATCTCTTCTGGTCAAGAAAGTGAAATAGGCAACATTGTATTCCACCTTACTGTTTTTCAGTTTAATCTGCCAGAGAACATTTAAACTGGATGTAGTACAAGAGTACAATTCATTTGCTATTGATAAATAAAGTTTAGACCCTGTTATTGTACATACATTGTATGAACTGGTGGGGAATGACTGCGAGTCATTCAGATATTCTTAAAAAAATACCTTCAGCATAACTGTTTATTTCTACCCAGAATTAAGTGAGTTTCTATACATAAAGCTTGTCTTGCAGAGTCATAGTATGTGTAAAGTAAGATGAATGCAAAAAAAAAAAAGTGATCGTACAGAGTTATTATTAATTTGCGTTCCATAAGCAACATGCACATCCCCTGCAAGAGGAAAATTCGTAAAGAGGAAATGCTACCTTTTGAGTTGCACAAATCTTGAATAGCTGATTTATGATGAGTTCTCTCTGTGCTTTAGAGGGTTTTGCTATAAACACCTTTTCTTCCCCTCTGTGTATGAAGATGTACCCTGATAACTCCAGAGGTATAGTACATACGCCATCCAGGTCAATGGATGCCTTTGCACTGGCTTCAGTAGGCTTTCAGCTGGGCCACACTGCGAGATCTGCTGTTCTTTCAGTGTTCAAGGGGTCACCAATTTTTTCAGAAGTATATTTCCATTAAATCTTCATTTTTTTAAGAGTCCACAGTTACGTGGTCTTTCTCAGATGGAGCTGTGCTTGCTATCTGTAGTCTTAATACAGATGTCGTTTCAAGGTGTATTTTTAGGTAGGTTTCTGGAAAATGAGCAAACATATGGCAATACAACAGGGAGGCAGGTGATGTACATTTGAAAGCCAGAAAACTAGTATGTTAAACAGTCACTTTGTTCTTAGTTGTTCTGTTCCACAGAACCATTTTAGGACCTTGGTCTTACATGTAGAGAATTCCGGTGTCCTCAAATTTTTAAACCGCAGCTTTCAATTCCTGGGCTGAACTCATTTTTTTTTGAGATTTAATGATTAAAATTTGAACACTGCCCTGCTATGCCATCTGAATGGTGGGAAATAAAATTCAGTGTGTGTGCCAGACATGCACTGGAAAGACTTAACTGTGCATATCTAGTCAATATGGAGGGGAAAATGGAAAAAGCTCTAAAAAGCTGCATACCTTTTACACCTAATAGAAAAAAACAATTTCCATTGCAGTGTACAAGTGTGTTTATAATTTTACTTCCGAATAATGCAGATATAAAATCAGGACGTTTAGAAGTTTTTCACATAAATAACACTTCCTATGAAACAGTACTTTTGCAAGAGTCAGAGGCTAGAAACAACCTTTTGGAACAGGAAATAGTTTCGGGAAAGATTTTACGGCAGCCTGAGGAAACCTGTCCTATGTCAGGCTCTGTTCTTTCCTGGATTGGTCTTGGCATTCAGAATGGGGTTCTGTGTCATTGGAAAGCGGCAGGATTGCTCGTTTCCACACAATAAATGATGTTACAAATTCAGATACTAAAACCAATTATGAACAAAGTTTTTTGTTTTGTGGTTTGTTATATTTTGCACCATTGAGGGAAATGTGAGTTAAATTTTAAACTCTTCTTTGCATCCAGGAGTATATTGTTACCTTTAAAAAAACCCAAACAAAACAACTAAACTGAAATAGTCATATAATCATTTCAAATGGGAGCTTTAAGAAAGAAAACAACACTAAACATTACAGGACTCAAAGGGAAATCATGAAAGTGGACAACATTGCCATTTACATGAGAGCTCATATGTCGATCACTGAAGGACAGGTTTTACACAGGCTTCTATAAATACCATTTCCTTTTCTAATTTTCTGTTGCTGCCACTGCCAGTTTTTTACTTTTTAGCTATTATCTGCTGTACTATTCTGCCTTTGAAGGATGGGGTGGAGAATTGCCCTCGCGTAAGTCACACATGGTTGGAGGGGTCACATGCTTCAGGCTTTGTACTTCAGACCTGAAATACAACACTGGGATAACTCTTACTGGATAGTTCTAAGTAAACAGTTTAAAGTGGAGGGAAGAGAGAAAAATCTTTCTTTTCTTTCCTTTGCCTCATTTTTTAACCTTCTCCTGTCCAGCTACCATCTAGACATTCAATTTTCCAGATTCACTAACACCTAACCCTAGAAGTTTGCTGGCATATCCCTGTTAACCATGACAGACATTAGGCAGGTTAATGGCAAAAAAGCACCTGTAGATCTACTTCCAGACCAGAAAGTGAAATATGCAGGTACTGATTTCAAAAGCCACGGAGCCACCCATGTCCATGGCATTAGGTCCAAGTCAAGGTGGCCAGGGTGGCAAACCAGCACTTGGAACTGGTGCTGGGCCCAAGCTGTTACTGGGAAGGGTCCCCAGGCATGGCTGGGAGCAGACCAGGTGAAAAACATGGGCCAGCACCACACCAGAAACTTGTCACACGACCTAGCAGTGCAGAGAGTTGAGATCCACTGCTGATTCACCACTACGGAGTCAGCCCTCATCATCAGTCTGGCTTGTCAGCCCTAACTTCTTATAGGCACTTCTTCTCATTGCTTCCCTCAGACTACCTGGCAGACAGGGAGAAATGACCAGTCATAAGAGACAAGGCATGCACCTTCTCTGCCCCTGAATACAACATACTACCTGTCTCCTGCCCAGACCTGGAGAGGGTGCTGCCTATTTCAGGCTTTTAAAGAATTTGCTTTATTTCAATAATGGTGCATGTAATTAATACATGTGCATTGATTTGTGGAATGGATTTAATGATGGGAAAGGGAAACTCTGCATTCCTTTTAGGCAGAGGAATGTTTGGTGGGCTGGATATGTCAGGCCAGAGAAGCGTGTATTTACCACAGGTGGTTGTTGTTTCTCCTGGGGTGCTCCTAGCTGACAGTGGTATCTTTAGAAAATGAAAATGCTTTGAGTTTAGGATGGGACATGAGTCAGGAAACATATTCATACAAGACATTTTCAAAGAAGCAGAAACATGAGGTAAGTAATTTTCTCATATAGCGCATGTACTGTGTGGCAGAAGCAAACCTGTTCACCTTAAGCTTCTCATGCATGTGTGCGTTTCTGCTGAAGAAGGGGTGATTGCATGTTACGCTGGTTTGGACAGCAAGAGGAATCCTTACAATACTGGGTAGTGAGTGAGTTAGTGACTAGGGAAGAAGACCTGGAGTTGTATGGGTGCATCTTATTTACATCTTGCTTTGAGTATCTTGATTTCAACTTTTTTCATGAACACTCATAAGGGACAGCCTCTTTATGTGAGCACGCGAATGCGAAGTCAACTGAGAAATTGGTAGAGAATGTAATTGGACAGAGAAACAATTTTCTTTATAAGAAATAATGACTGACTCCAGCAGACATGGTGGGAATGTTTGTTCACGCCTTATGTGCATGTACAAACGCGTGTATACGGATGGTTATCTGATGTATATATAGGTGTAGGTAAATATATGTGCATATATGAATATAGATGTATACAGAGATGAGCATACTTGTAGGTATATATACATGTGTGTGTGCGCTTCTTGGATCATTCCAGAAAGGAACAGAAATAGCATGATATAGTTTAGGCATTCAATTATGTAGCTGAATTGGATAAACATCCAAAGAAGTGCTGGTAAAAATATCTTACAGCCACTGGTAACTGTAAAATTCTAATTAACAACAAATCTAATTCACATGAATTACAGCTGAATAAATAACACACCAGCATTTTTCATCATGAAACCTAACAAAATGTTTGCAAAGTTATGAATTTGCAGTGAAGTCTGTTTATGGGTTGTAGAAAATGCTATGGAAACAAAAAGACAGGCTTATCCACCAGTTTGGGAGCAGATCTTAAAATGAGTGTTGATATGTCGAAAAGATTAATCATGAATGATTTAGCCAAAAAAACAGAGAAACATAACTAAAGATGAGAAAATATGAAAGACTCCATGTAGTTTTACTGAAGTAACTATGAACTACTAGCCCTTGACATATCATGGTCCTAACTTCATAATTTTGACTCAACTATTTTTGGATCAAGACTTTTTCTAAGATCTTCAGGATTTGTGAAAATAATTTGTCTGCATTTTCAATCCAGTAATTGCAATAATTGCAAAGAAAATTTTAAGCCTGAATGCTGATTTTGTACCTGATATCATAAATTATACAATATTTTTGACAATAATTGTAGTACTTCATCTCTACACTTTGGAACTCTCCATATTAGTGACACTCTTTAGAATGTTCATTCTGAAAAATGTACATTTATTCCAAGCAAATGTACCACATTTTCTGCATTATGCACAGTGCTCCCCTTCACCACTTTAAATAGCCTCTAGAAGTGATGTATTTACTGAAAAAGCCTTTCTATGTGATACGCATAACTGCATCAATTTGTGCTTGGTATATGAAAGGGAGATTAGGCCATATTTTTGGTTTTCTAGAATAATTTTACCACTTTCTGGATCCTGGACTTTCAGAAACAAGATATTTTTGTTGTTCCTGTCTGGTAGAATAACGAAGGAGGTGCCACACCTTAAGGCTACATTCAGTAAAACTGCAGAAAAAGGCCTTCTTTTTGCACTTTGGTGATACAAATCGCAAGAAGACTGTATTACAGATGAAAATGTTACACTTGCATCTTTAGTTGTTTTGAGAAATCATTGCAGGAATGGACTTGAAGGCTGCGTAATGATAATAACTATGCATTTCAGTACTTCATAAGCAACTTTATTTCCTTTTACATTTTCTGGATTTTCAGTATTAATTTTCACTAGTTTACTTGTATGAGTTCTTCCCCTTAGTTACAGGTGCATATTAGACTTTAAGCTGCTGAATAGGTTTTGCTTTCTTGTGGGATGGTAGAGCCAGACAAATATCCAAGTTGTCTTATTTGACCGACAAGTTGAATTCAATATCAGTCAGCAGTCAGCATCATTAGAAGTGGTTGGATGAGGTAGTGCTCTCACTGTGCCCTAGGAAAAAGAAAAAAAAAGCAACCAAAAAACCCAAATCCAAACAAAAACCTCAGGTAAAACCCTCTTTTATTTTGTCAATGACTAGGTGTACTTGGCCTTCTTGAAAAAGAAACTACAGCTTCAAAAATCTGGAAATTGCAGTGCCATTTCAGTAAAGGCTAGTGAGAGCAAACGACTTCATTTTGTAGACATGTCACTCAGATTGCTTCCATCAAGAGTACACTGACTCTAGTAAAACACAGCAAGACTTCTCCCTTGGTCCTGAGGCAGGGATGTTTTCAACAAGGTATCTAAAGTTAGGCTGGGTTTTTTGGAAGGTAGCTAAACATTTTGCACTTTAGCTGGTTCCTACAAGAAATTTACTATTGTTGTAACCCAGTATGTGCTCTTTGATGCTCTTATTATTACTCTGAAGTCATACTGTAGAAAAGCAGCTCAAACATCTTTCCACCTCTTGTCAAGTCCTCAGCAGAACACAGCTTGGATCACAGAAATTCATCTCCTTGGTTTTGCATTGAGATTATGGGTAGTGAGTATTATAGCAATACCAAAAAGTAAAACATACTGAACTTGGCTAAGTGTCAATGATATAATATAAAGGAAAATATTACAGTGTGTTGTATTAAACCGATGCTCACATCTTTAAGCAAAAATATAGTACAGTAATGCTGACCGAAGCCCATTTTATCCTATGCCTGTGAAGATGAACCATTACTTTGCATCCATTCTTTACAGAAACAAACTCTGATCCCAAACTGACCTATTCTGAATTCAAAGCTTTCTATATAAGCATCATAAACAGCAGTAGTTTATACATTCCTGTTTAAGAGTATCTCTTTAAATTCCCTGAAAAACAAAAATAATTCTGTGTATTTGCCTTAAGCAAAGAAAAAGTGTGAAATAAATAAAGGAGGGAGAAAGAAGGTTTATGTGATACGATGATTTAAATGATTTAAATGTCATTCCTGGCAGGAACTTATGACATTCTTGAAAATGTGTACTAGGAACACATCTTGACACACATAAATTGAACTGTATATGAAGACTGCTGTATTTTATTACACACCAATGACAGGTACCACAGAACTTCAACAGAGCTGCTAAGTTAGAAGAATGACTGTGAAATTTCAGGGACTCTGGACCCCAGAGTGGTTTTGTTCTACAGTATAAATGTCCATCCTCTGTAAATAGTCTGTATTTAGCCATGACAAAAAAAATTTTGGTTCTGCATCAAATTTCTACTCTTCTTATTTAGAAAATTATTGATTTTAAGATGCCTAACTCTCTGTGAAATAAGAATAAAAATCCCATAAGCATAGAATTATTTTCCTTGTTATTATTCTCTGGGTTTTCTTGTCTCAGGTACAGTGTATTCTTAGTCATTATCAATAATAGCCATTTCCTAAAAAGAAGAGCTCATACCGTTCCTTGTCCTATTTACTGAACACAGAATCAGACTGTTAGTGTAACATAGCCCTTCTAGGGCTATAGGATACAAATACAGCAAGCATACTAGAGCTCATGTTGCAGGCTGAGAAGCGCAAAGGATTTCTCATCTGAAACAGAAACAGGTGAAACATTTCAGTCATTTTCTATCTTTGTTTTTTCTTGAACTGCCAGGTATGACAGATTGTACTGAAAAATATAAAATATATTGATATATCTATAAAATAAAATCTCCAAATAAATTATCTGAATCTCTGCCTGTAGTGACCCATAAACACCTGAATGACAGATTGGTAATAAGCCTGATCAGAGTGGTCAAAAATTCTGCTGGCCCGTTTCAATCTGTTTTCTAGTCTTCCCTGTTTTCCTGAAAGTGTATTTAACATCTGAACAGCTCCCTCACAACTCTCCACTAACTCCTCCATTTTTCTCAAGGGTCACAACTAATAATAATTACTTCTGAAGAAGTTTTTCCTGTGATAAGTTAAACCTAAAACAAACCCCAAAGAGTAGTACAATTCCCTCGGGACAGCATTATTCAGTTTTAAATTGCTCCCACTAGAAGATTTAGAATTTTACACATATCCAGAATTGCTTTTATAATAAAAAATAAATGTTCTATAAGTGACAGTATCATGGGAATATCAACAGCACATAAGTCTAGTCAAATCCATGAGAGAAACTGGCATTCCTTAAGCTCCTCTTTCTCCCTTTTTCTTTTCACACAGCTTCCTGTGTCACCACCAGTTCTCAGCTTGTCTTTCTTTTTCAACATCTATTATTTCATAGATGCTGTTTTAATTGCATTCAGCTTCTTTAAATGTTTGTTCATTTGTAATGTGAGTTCAGATCTCCTGGTGTGCCACTGTCCATATGAAGCGCATTCATTGTATTTAATCTGGAGCATTCTCAAAGTCTATACTCACTCAGACCTGTATACTTTCAAAGGAGATTTCTGGTTTTCCTTTAGACATTTATGACCTGCTCTATTTTTCTGTGGATATTTGATGCATCTATGACGTCTTCCTTTGCTAATTACAACTTAAGCATCACTATAAAGATGACATTCTTTCCTAGCAAGCGTGTAGTTGCCCAAAGGACACGGAGTACAGCTATTTCACACATTATTATTATTTGCTATCTATTATACAAAATGAAGAAACAATAGTGCAGAACAAAGCAAATGGGGGTGATACACTGTAGGTAAGAAACACGGGTTATAAAAAGCTAAAAAGCACCTTTTCTTGCCTTGAAAAGGCTACATTTTATTTATGCATGTGGTATGGGTGCTACTAAAACTGCAGCTCTTGATGCGCTTATGGTATGCCTATTGGTACCCATTTTCTTACATTGAATTACAGCTAAAACCTGTAGAGGCTACAATCCATACGACCATGATCTTGTCCTGATTTCTGTTGCTGTTTTTAAACAAAGAGACATGTAAAAATATGAGCAAAGCCTTAAACGACAAAAAGGCATTAGAAAGGCAGACAAGGAATTAATCAGATGCATTTTTTTATTCCGAAAGACCTTCTTCTTTAGTCAGGCAAATACGATCAGAAATATTCAGTAATCTCGGGGTAAAAATATGTCTTTTTTTTAGCACTCTAGGTACATGGGTGAAAAATACTCTTAAGGCTGGTATGGGGGGGGGGAGTAGTGTACAGCATTCTCCTGGACAAAGCAGGTGGCACAGCATTTTTATGAGACTTTAAAGACTGTATCTATTGTAATCGGGAAATTTGTTTCAAGTTATTTACACAAGCTTCCTCAGATTTAGACCTGGTGAAATTAAGCATAGATTTAGTATTCGCTACAGCTAACATTACAATTCTCACTGCTTTATCTGTGGCCAGGAGTGCTGACTGTGCAGGTTCGCATGTTGCAAAGGCGCACTTGCTCAGAAACACGCGGGGCACTTTGCTTGTTCCCTTTCTTTAATTTCTTTGCTTCGCGTTGTTGAGAGGGTTAGAGCAGATTTTTGGTTCACATAAAAGTGTACGGTGTTAACTAGGTGACATATGGGTGGATGAAACATTACTGATTGTCCACTGCAGCCAGGGAGGCCAAGTTTCCATAGAGATAAGAAGGAAAAGTGCTCCACGCAACCTAATTGGTATGCATCTCCAGATCAGGTTCATTGTGCTTTTGCTAATGACAGGGTTGTCTCAGTAATAAGGATGGTGCACTGGAGAAATTTGCTGCCTTGGTATATTTTTCCCTGGCAGAAAACTACTTAGAGACTGTAGTCAGTAAGAAGAGTGACTGGCAGGCTGAAGGGGCTGCTTAGCAGCATATGGGGGAAGGCTGGCGCTCTGTGCCACATGCATATGGCTGCCATTAAACTCCAGCTTTGCGCTTTGTGTATTTCTGGTCCCATGCCAGTAAGCCCACCTGCTGCAAGAATACTTGTAAAGCACAACTCAAAAGTGATTGAAAAGCTACTAGAATAAACTGTAATAACACAGTGCTTCACAGATGGGACATAATTGCAAGCTAAAGTGTACAGCCTCTGCAGTAATGAAAACACGAGCCATTAAATTAAAATCATAAGGGAAAAAACTATAAAAGTCTGTTGAATTTTTTTTTTAGTTTTATTGCAAAACTTCAATTTTCTTGCCCTCATTAATCAAATACCATAAAACTACAGTGCTACTTTGTCTGAGTGAAGATTCAGGCAATTAAAATGATGGATGTAGATTAAAATGATGTAACTTTTGTTATTTACTCACTTGGATAACGTAAGCTTTGGGCAATGTTAGGAATGGAAAGCTGACATGAATCTATCAATTTGCACATTAAGGTATGGTTGGGACTTTGCACTTAGAATTCACTTGTGAAATAGTTGTTTTCCAGAAAAAAAAGTGCCAGTATAGATTTTGCTTCCTTAATACATTACTTTTGCCCGTTAAATAATACTAATTTGATTTTTCTTAAAAAAAAAATTCAAAAAAACAGACTTTAAAACTGTGTAAACACACAAAACTACTTGAGCAGTATCAAAGCAGTTTTAATTAGTGGTAGTGTGGTAATAATGAAATCGCTAATCTGACATGTAATTAGTTGTACGGTGTGTATGAGTGTTATGTGAAGCTGAATGGGCTCAGCAGGGCCCTAATACATTCTGGCCTCTCAAGGCGTTCTCTAGTGGAGAGAGGCCTGACAGAGCCATCTTTGTTCTGTTCCCTTTCTGTGGGTGGGCGATGCAAGGAGAAAGAAACATTTGTTTCACAGTAGTCACTGAAGTAAACAGGCTCTAAAAGCCTTTTTCATTTTTAATTATGCATTTCTCCAGCACTCATCATAACGAAGTACATGAGAAAGGCTTTAAGCAAGCCAAATAATGTCTGACTGGTTAAAAATTTATATAAATGTCTATTTAAGGGAACATAAATCTAACAGTTTAGTTCATCTTTACATGAGGGTCTTTCTCCTTTTAAGAGGATGAGCACTTTCCTAAATGTGCCATTTATACAGAATTTGTGCGGAAGTTGCATTTGTTCTTGCAAAGACTTTGGCAAACACTAGAGGTGCTAATGAGCTACCTGTAAACGTTTGATCCCATCCCTTTTCTCCTCTGGAATTGGGTCAAAAAAATAATAAATAAAAATAAAAACCTCTGAAAAGATCACATCCACTCATTAGCCGCCTGAAAACTCATAGCAATATCAGATGACTGGCATTTCTTAGTACACTCTTGTTTGAAAGAAATTTACTTTTGTGGAAGACTTGTCAAGAGTAAGGCATATTGGCAGCCTCCACATTACTACCAGACTTCCTAAAATTCTGGTAAAGTGTATCTGTGGCCCAGAGAATCTGGACAATTATCCAGATAAGTACAATATGGACAATTAAAAGAAAATGGTCAGTTTTATTTACTTTTGCAGAGCTGATCTTTTTCGCCAGGCAGATGAGGCAACCAGACATCTTTTCTCTGAATGAGATCAGTTTGTCCTTGAGTAAACAGAGCATAGCGTGGTTTGCTCACACTTTGTAAATTTAGAGCTTGGTTGAGTGATTAGAGTCCAATTATTGCCAAGCAGCAATATCCAGGTGCAGACAAATAAACACTGAAGGCAAAGTGCTTATAATCAGTTGCTAGTTGTTATTACTGCAAGTCAGGCTCTAATGTTGGTGTTTATTAAATAATACCGGTATCTTCTCTGAATCAGATAATTTAATTATTACTCTCCTACTCATGCTCCATTGCTTATACTTTATCAATATTTTTAGAAATAAACACTCTTAATAACCTTTTATTATGGTTATAAGACCACCTAGGTCCTTCCTCTTCACTTAGATTGTTCCTCTGATCTGGTATCTGTACATCACGGCACAGAGCTACACCAGGCAGTGAGAAATTATCTGGAAAACTTGTCAAACTGCACTGTCCCTGAGTTAGTTGTTTATTTACTGCAAGCATCACATGAGGTCATGAGGGACATTTGAATTGGGAATTTTCTATAGAAATTTTGCTTTTATCTTCTTTAATGAAGATCATCATCAATAGAATTAAGTAATGGCTAACTTTGCCTTGTTACTTCTGCAAACTCCATCCATTTTTTATGCACTGACCCTGGTACTGCAGGCTGGGAATTAATAGGGATATCTACAGATTAAGTATCTACATTTTCAAAAATGAGTATATTCTCCCTCCTTTTTATGCTTGTCCTCATTCATGCCAGGTTTTGCTTATATATAGGAGGGAGCAGATGTGGCAGTGTCTAGGTTGCAAAAATGCTAGTGGTTTTTGCTTTTCTGTCTCAGATTAAAGCCAGGTAACGTGGTATGATACCAATACATTGTATCAATAGTGCTGGGCCCAGGTAGGTGCCACATTGCGGTTGAAAAAAGCCGAACTCTGAATGATATTGTTCATCATTGAAGATGTGAAGGTATTAATTAAATTTTTCACCTGACAAATGTGATCTTCTCATTTTATAGGCTTTATTTGTTGAGCTGTTACAGTTCTGGGCCCCCCAGTTTGAGAAAGATGTTAGGATACTGGAATGTGTTCAGAGGAGGGCAACGAAGATGGTGAAGGGGCTGGAGCACAAGCCCTATGCGGGAGTTGGGGCTGTTTAGTCTAAAGAAGAGGAGACTCAGGGGAGACCTCATTGCTCTCTAGAACTACCTAAAAGGAGGTTGTAGTCGGGCAGGGGTTGGTCTCTTCTCTCGGGTGACCAGCGACAGAACTAGAGGACATGGACTCAAGCTTCGTCAGGGAAAGTTTAGCCTTGATGTTAGGAAAAAGTTCTTCATTGAAAGGGTGATTGGCCACTGGAATGCGCTGCCCAGGGAGGTGGTGGAGTCGCCGACCCTGGAGGTGTTTAAGGGGAGACTGGATGAGGCACTGAGTGCCATGGTTTAGATGATGGTGGTGTTAGTGTTGGTGTTGGGATATAGGTTGGACTTGATGATCTCAGAGGTCCTTTCCAACCTTATGATACTGTGATACTGTGATACTGTTTGTTTTGAAGTCAGTGAAACATAGGTGGGCTCAACATTTTTCAGACCTTTTCAAACACAGTCACTTTAGCACCTCAGAAAGTGGGGTCCTACTTCTTTACTGCAAAATGCTCTGTCTGCGCAGTGAAAGGCATTCTCTACTAGGTATTACACATCCGTTTTTGGCGAGATCATGCCAGTCCTGGCATGGCACGCTGTTTAGTATGACTAAGGCTAGCATAATTTGGCACTTTGTAAGACATTCTATTTGAAGAAAATTGTAAAGAGAAGGAGTGGTGGAATATAACAACAAATTCTACCATAAATAATGTGATACAATGTCAACAAGACATTGTTCATCTTTTGTTGAAAGATCCTGCAGGGCAATGCTTGGACCCCTTAAGATGTTTAGGATGATCTTTTTACCCTGAATGCAATGGGAACTGAAAAGATCCAATAGCACTTCAAGGCACAGCAATCAGCAATTACTAGACCAAGCTCATAATATCTGACTTCTGAAAGCCCAGTAAAGCAGGGGAAACATTCAAGACACAAGTCCTTGGCTATTAGACCTTTATCCCCATATTGACAAACATCTTGGCTTGGGGAAGGTGACAGGATAACTTTTAACTAAATATTACTATTCCCAGCCAACAATGAAAACCTGTATTTCCACTACTCATCTCTTTTTGTATTGGACAATAATTTTTTTTTCATATGTTTTGACCTTTATCTTTTGGTTTTGTTATATTTTAACACATAGATATTAAAACTAAGTTATAGTTGTGTCATATAGTACTATACTTATGGCTATATACAAAATTGCATACAGTGTACATATTTTGCATGATGACATTTCAAGCAGGAAAGTAGTTTTCTCCTTGGAAAATGTCAAAATTTTGTCTGACAATTTCAAAATATTTTTCATATTCTTCTTGAATTGAGAAACGTTTCTGAATTTATCTTTTGACAGAGACAGTTTTGACTTTGCTGGAGAACTCTCAGCTACCACTAGTAAACATGTGGAAGGGACTCACTGGTATAGGGATGTAACCCAAATTTTAATAAAGCCCCAGGGAGTTTTGTCTCTGAAATTGATGGAATTATGCTTTTCTCACTACTCCTGACATCCTTGCCACAAAGCCTGATAAAATAATCAAACTCTAAAGGAAGTAGATATATAATTTAAAAGAGCTTGGACTCTAAAAGAGCTTAAAAGATAGACTATAATGGATGGATTTTAAAAATAAGAAATAAGACAGATAAAATGCAGAATGGGATTTGGGTAATGTAAGACCTTCTTGATGACCATACACAAAGTGGTAAGCCTGTGGAAGGCAAACTTTATCTCTTGTGAGACTACTGAGCACACTGATTCTAATACATCCTTCAACCAGTCAGTGCTGTGTTGCCAGCCATGTCATGCTCTCTCTCTGGGTGGATACTCCCATCTTTGGGTCTTGTTCGGAAGTTTTATGTAGTTCACCCCTTAGAAATGTTAGGCAGTGTGGTGGTAAAGGCTGAAGAGGGGTTGTGCTTTGTACTGCAAGATGGCTTATGTGCCACTTGATCCAGAGTACAGCAGTGTCTCTTCTTAATGTCCTTTTAAATATTTGTAAATTCTTGAACTAATTTAACATATTTGTGCCTATCAGTTCCAACCTGCAGTTTCTGTCTAGCCTTTGTTGACTGTAGATCTGTAAACAATAGTGTACTGCTAGATCATAGAGTTTAAGCTGACTCTTGAGGACTGAATTGATTCACTGTCAGCACCCATCCCTGTCCAACTTTATCCCTGTGTGTTCCTCTATCGGTCTCAACAGCAGGCTTTCAAAAATAATCTTTTAGGACCTGAGCTAGAAAGACCAAGAGCAGGCATAAATGTTGTTGCCATAAGCACGGACCAGTGTGAAAGCAGATGAAGGGCTTTTTTAGGTTTTCATAGAGAATAAATTTTGTCAAAATTCTGCGAATTACAGAAACACACTTCCAAGCATTCAAATTGTGTCTTTTAACATATTTTAAACTTCTCATTTATTTTGAGAATTTTTATGGTTGGAGATTGTTATATTTCCTATTTGTCGGGTTTTTGTCTGTTTGTGCTTTGCAAAAACACTATTCATGGGAAAAATAAATAAGGAAGTAAAAATATACTTTTTGCTTTTGACAAATTTGGGAGCTGAAAATTACTGGTAGAAAATGAGTATTTCCATCTTTGTGTGAACTTGGTGAAAAGCCAACATCTTCCACAGCTGCAGAGGTGCAGGGCCAAATTAATTTGTGGAGCAATTCAATGGACTTTTATGAAATGACATCAGTAAGAGTTTAGTCCCCATGCAATAAAAAAAAGTATATAAAATAGTGGTAAGTTTTGGATTAAGTATGGTATGGATAGACACTGATGTAACACTATTTCATTGGATTTGAAAGGGTGCAGCAGCAGGTAAAGAAAACAATAATCTTATTTTATTTACAGCTCTTTAATTACTGGTAGTCTTTGTTTAATGGTCCATACTTGCTCTTCTATCCCCTCCATGTATATTTAAGTCCGCATTCCCCTATTTTCTTATATAGATAACAGTAAGACTTGTAACTGTTTTAGGCTATAAAGGGCCTACCAACTCATTCCCTGGTCCACAGCATCTCATCTTGCTTCATCAACCAGTCAGTGAGTGTGTGTAATCTTTGAGCCCAGAAGTAGCATACGTGATCACAGATGCACCTGGAGTTATACAGAAGAGGCTACTGTCGTGCCCCACCTAGGACATATAGCCATGTTTCCTTTCTGAAGGAACATGTGGGACAGGGAACTAGCACATGCCTACGTTGGGTGTCTCGCTTTTATTGGGATCTTAACAAACTGGCTGGGCATTATTTGATTTACCTTTAATTCTGTTCCAGTTTAAGATTGCGTTGTTCTTTGCTATCCCTAGAGTGTAGAAATTATTTTTAAAAAGTGCTTAAAATCCATTGCTTTGGCTTTCCAGGTTGGTGGGTTGACCCTGGTTGGACAGCAGATGTCCAGCAAAGCTGCTCTATCACTCCCCTCTTCACCTGGACAAGGAAAGAAAACATAACAAAATGCTTGTGAGTCGAGATAATGACAAGAAGACATCACTTACCAATTACCATCAAAGGCAAAATGGTCTTGACTTGGGGAAATTTGTTTAATTTATTGCCAATCGAATCAGAGTAGCATAATAAAAAATAAAATCCAGTCTTAAAATCACCTTATCCCACCTCTTCCTTCTTCCTGGTCTTAACTTTACTCCTGAATTCTCTACTTCCTCCCCCACAGTAACACAGGGAGACACAGAATGAGGGTTGCAGTTGGTTCGTCATATGTTGTCCCTGCCACTCCTTCTGCCTGCCTCACCAGGGTCTTCACCACAAACTACAGGAGAATCTCGGTTCTGGAGCCTGGTGCACCTCTTCCCTCTCCTTCTCCACTGACCTCAGCATATTCAGAGTTGTTTCTCTCACATATTCTCACTCCTGTCTCCAGCTGCTCTTGCTGTCACACAGCAACTTTTCTCCCATCTTAAATATGTCATTAAAGAGGCACTACCATCATCAGTGATGGGCTTGGCCTTGATCTGCAGTGGGTCTCATTTGGAGCTGAATGACATTGTCTGCATCACACATATAGGAAGCTTCTAGCAGCTTCACATAGAAGCCACTCCTGTAGCCTCCCCACTACCAAAACTTTGCCACACAAACCCAATGCAGCGAGTTTGGTAAGAGCAAAAGGAAGAGCTCTATGGTCCATAAGTAAGGCATGATGGAACTGAGGTAACTCAGGTTGTTTAGTCTGGAGAAAAGGAGGCTGAGGGGAGGCCCCAACACTAAGCTCGTGTGGCCCATGCAGAATCATAGTATTTCTTTCATAATCACAGCCAGTGTCTTTGGAATAAGTCAGTTTTACTCTAGTTTGTGGAGTTCATAAGGCATTTTAAGGGCAAATGCCAAGAGAAAACAACACTTCTTTCTCACAGTTCTCAAGATTGCTCTTTGGTCTTTTACATTTTCTTCCATACAATATGGGATAACTGAAATCAAGACTTCCATTTCATATATATCCTTCCAGAAATACTGCATTTTTTAAACTCCAGACTTTGTGCTCTTTGAGAGTTCCAATGTTTCTAATTAGGACTGAGTTTATTACTCTAATAGCTTTTATTCATATTAGAATACCAGTAAGACATAGAAAATTAGTTTTACAGTTTTTCTTTTTCAGCATACTTGGAGACTGTGGATCCACTTCAGGCAGCACTACGGATTTAATTAAATTCCAGCATTAACTCACAAAAGCTTTTTAGATCTTTACTTTGTCCCTTGGAAGTGAGTTTACATCTGGAAAATTCATTTCACAAGTAATAATTTTTAGAGCATACCAAAAGGTATTAATAATTATGGTTATTTTCTATTGGACCTTAGTGACATGGCACAGATGGCTTTGATGTTTAATCAGTAACTGTGCTTCACAGCTTATTTTCATTAGTGATTAACCTTGACTTATTATATAACAGGATAACATAAGACAGAATCTGAGAGACAGTTCCCTTTGCTAGAGCTCTGTTTGCTGTGAAATTTGGCCTCATTTTCAACAAAATGTACATCCTCATCTGGTCACTGCTTATGAATGATCACACATGGACTTTTGTTCGCTGTACTGGTTCATAAATAGACTTGTGGCTTTTGTGTATCCAAATTAGTTGCTCCTGAGGTGTTAACCAGTGTTTATTTAAAGGACTTACTGTTAATACATTTCTATTTTAGAATTATAAATTCTTGTCTTTTTTTTTATTTTAAAATAGAAAACATAGGTGTTCATCCCTTTTTTGAAAAATACACTAGGCATGCTAAACTGTGCAAGTTAGCAAGTCCTGTGCTACATCTTGTGTGGATTGATGTCTTCACATAAAATCCTTTTATACTGTGTTCCAGCTTTTCACAACAACAACAACAACAAAAATCTAAAGAATATGACATCTGAGGTACGGTGCTGCTCCCTAATTACAACAATGGATGCCTGTTAATGGATTTCTTTCTCTTCAGCTCTGGGATTACCTGTGAGATGAAGAGTCAGGACAAAAACACTTAAAGAATGAAGAGCAGAAGTCACAGAAAAAAAGTGATAGTTTTTTTCAGACTGACATTAAATGTAATGGAAGAAAATGCAAATGTGTTTAGGAAGTATCATATGCCTCACAGTGTAAAATATTTAACTCAGAATTCAAAGCTTTAGCTCTGAAACTGGATTTCTTGTGTTTCAAGGACTGATATGTCTCAATATCATCGTCCTATTCAAGATGG
Organism: Dromococcyx pavoninus; assembly: GCA_033558185.1. Lineage (NCBI taxonomy): Eukaryota > Metazoa > Chordata > Aves > Cuculiformes > Neomorphidae > Dromococcyx > Dromococcyx pavoninus. Next base: position 845,022 of record JAUMJL010000668.1, on the reverse strand, counting down.
ACTCCTGGATCATGAGGTAGAACTGTCTGATTTCACTATCAGAAAATGTAATATCTTTTCTTCTAAGTGTCTAGAGCATGCCCTTCCCTCTCCTCCCTCAGTAGCAGAAGGATGCCATCTAAAAAATTGCTACCTGTGACCAGAGCAGTCTTTACATCCAAAAGTAACAATAGGGAGACCTAGAGTAGGCTAATTCTCAAAAAATATTACAGTAACTCAAGTTGTTGAACTTCTAAGCTACCACCTAGTCTGGTGTCACTCTTTTTAGTAATGTGGTTTAGGATCAACATAAACATAATTTATTGTCATTTCCAGCTCTCAGTAGTGCCAATCAAACTTAAATCCAAGGCATAGTAAGGAAACCTCACATACAGCCTTATTCTTTACAGATAAGAGTAACAATAGCCTTTCCTTTTCTTTGGCACCTGAAAAAAACGTTCTAGTCCCCAAGCAGTGGAAGAGGTTGGAAAAAAGTATCTTGTGTTCCTTGGTTTCATAAAATCCCAATGAGCTGCTTCGCTGCCATATTTCTTCTTTCCCACTGATAAACAGAATACTGATTCTCCCAGAATGTTCAAACTCTACATAAAGATGAGAAAGAGTAGAAGAACACAGGTCAAGAAAAAGGCAGTAGGCACCTATCTCCCCATGACTGCCTTCTGAGCTCAATTTTGTGTCTTGCTTAACAAAGACATCTAGTAGTTCTTCATTGTGTAACCAAAACTGGGTCTGAGAGTCAAACCAGAAAGTTCCAGGTGAATTCAGGGATAACTCTCACAAGAACTTGCTTACTTCAGGACTTCCCCCACTTTCCAGAGGATTCTCCTTCACATTCCTAAACTTATTTCCCATTTATTAAGTCCTTTTTGACTTTTAGAGGACTGCTTAATGTCCTCAAACCTTGGCCAAGAAAACATTTCTGACCTTCCCTCTGCAGTTTTGCTTTCTGTGACTGAACTCATTTTTGGCCTTACTGACTTACATAGCTCTGACTTCAAGACTCGATTGTTTCAGTTCAGCATATTTGGAATGGAACAAAACACCTTGGAAAGAGCTTCAACTAGTAAAAGAAGCAGCAGACTGCCTGTTTGACAATGTAGGTCAATTGTGAACATATCTTAGTGTTTCTTCACTTTTTTGCCCCATTAAATTTGGATGTCCAAAGTCACTTTCTGATTTTTTTGCAGTTTTCTTTGAGATTGATTCTATCTCATCCAGCAACTGTATTTTCCTCTGCAGAGATGACCTTCATGACAGACCTAGTCCAATAGAATCAAAAGAACTGTAACAGGAATGGAAAGCAGCAAAAATGAGAGCTTGAACTAGAAGATGTAAATATGTATCATGAAATAAAAAATATGATAAATATTTAAAATGTAGTCTTGCACATTTTAAGAATAAAATGCAAAACTGATTTTTCTGATTGGCTTTCATTCAGTTAGCCATCAACACATACAGTTAATGTCTTTTTTTCTTTGTTTTCCTTCATCTTCTTTACATACTTGAATGTTTTTTGTGTGAGGTCATCATTTCCCGCGATGTGACTGGAAGAACTTCAAACAGAAAAGAGAGAAGAGTGGTAAATGTTCTAGTTTTAGAAGGAGTTTAGATTAGATGTGAGTAAATACTTCAATCTGTGCTCATACACTGTCTCTTTATACTCCATAATTACCTAGACGATCCGTCATTTATCTGTAGAACAGGTGAGGCAGCCTTGAGAGAAGAATATCTTTACTTGATTTGATTATTAAGTCAAACACTCAATCCAGGCACAGTAACAGGATCTTATAACATAGCCATTTAAATGTTTGGGCTAAACAAGATTAGATTTCAAGGCCTACGTGCTTAAAAAAATAAAATGTTAAAGACAATTTGCCACGTCTCGCAGTGTCCCTGGTTTCCTAATGTACTAAACACTGTCATAAATATGTAATCTTTCCTGGTGAAGATGACATTTTCCATCCGAAACCCTTCAGCAACGATATGTAGTGATTCTGCCATTTCACTTCAGATCTCTTTCTCATTGTAAAGTGAGCAGCATTTACTAGGATGTAATCTTACATCTAAAGAGACAATCATAAGTTAAAACAACTGAAACGCATGTATGGACTAACCATATGGATGACAGTACCAATTAGTAGAGATTTTGTATTTATTTTTTATATTTTGAGCACAGGGCGAGACCTGCCTTTTTCTAGCAAGTGGCAAATTTGAATGTGAAATGTCATTAGTGCTGTTTTTCACTAACACAATTTCTTTTCTGAATAACAAAAAAACACATCAGTGTTATTTTTAATAAAAAAACCACCCTTTAATTTACATACATTTAGGGTGAAGTAAATGAAAATGCATTATGTTACCACTGTGCTATTGAATAATGAGCCTATAGGGTTCTAAATGGGAAGGAAAGTTGTTTTTCAAGCCTGTGCCCACTGTTCCCTTTACAAAGGCACCATTGTGATCAGGATATATGAACTGGGTTTCTAACAGTAAAGATCCACCTTCTGGCAAAGAGACAGGGAAATAAAGCACCCCAGTAAGCTGCCACTTCAACAGGAGAAGCTGAGCTAACGAAGGAAGGACAGGTGGAACTGGTCCCTTGGCCTTTCAGTGACATTTACAGCCTCTGTGCAAGGACATGCTCCTTTCTTTCTGTTTCTATTTTCTCCAGTTAATCAGGTGACTTGAAAAGAAGCTAGATAAGGGTATTGTTTGCACTGACAACATCCTGATGATACTGTCAGAGGAGATCACAGGAAAATGTTCCCTTTTTGAACCAATAGAGTCATTAGGGAGAGTACTCATCACTTGAGTGCATCTAGGTTAATTACCAAGGAAAATCTGGAACTGGCAGCTATAATTTTTCTGAAGAAAGTATTGCTATTTTTAGTCCTGATGCTATAGAATGTCTCTTACAGAACCTTACAGGACCCCATTTTACAGTTCAATGGCAAAATAATTTTAGAAATGTAGCTTTCCGGTTGAAATTAGTGGGACACTTTCCATGGAAATTTAATGAAAGTACAAACTGTGAGTTATGTACTGTATGAATGAAATTCATCTCTGTTTGCCAGGACTGATTACTCTGTTTCCCACAAATGAGCAAGCATATTTCTCTATTGCAGTGTCACTTTGGAAAAGAGAGAAGTGTCAGGTTGAGATGAATGACTTATCCCTGCACAGATGTAGCAAACTGTCACATGCCTGATTCTGTTTGCTATGGTACATTATGGCATAGAGTAGCCAAAAACCCTCCAGCATAAGACAAACACAGAATGCTGTTTTTGGATCAGCATCAAAGCACACACAGTGGATGCCTTTTTAGGAAAACAGAGACATGGTGTAGTTTTAATCTACAGTGTATTCAATGAGTGCTTACAAACCCTAACAGTGCTCATGATTTTTAAAAAGCCTCAAACAATAAAAGGAAGTTGCTTGAGTGTGCTGGGTACTTATTCAACTAATAATTCTTAGAGTACTTCTACTGTGGTGACTATTCTCTAAGGACCTGGGAAAAAAGTGTATTTTTGAGCCTAATTACCTTTTTTCCCAAATTGTTTGAGGCCAGGGATGCTTTGTGGTGCTTGCCTATCCCTGCTGCAATAGGCATGCTATCAAGCATGCTATCATATCTATCATGTCTATCATATCTCACAGGTACTGTCAAGCCAGAGCAGTTAGTGGAATTCAGAAAGTTGCTCACATCCAGTAGCATAAAAAAGATCCAAATGGAAAATAGTTATCATGTGTTCAGAGGATAGAAAGAGTTAAATGTTAAGGGGTTAATGAAATGACTGTCATGTACTCCTCTCCCCTTCCAACTCAGCTTTTTAATACAGTAATATTCTGAAAATATTTACCCTAAGTTGTTCTTCAAAACTGTTTCAAATCTGTGGTAGTTACTTGGGAATTTGGTTACAGATTTACAGGAATGTGCACTACTTGCACTGCTTTCTGTAAGCAGCTCACACATATACATTATGAATACTTTGACCCATTTTACTTAAGTCTGACTGAAGAGCTGAAGTCTCAAACACATGAAATGTGGTTAAGTTTCTCAAAAATGACAGCCGCATTAAGGAGGTACATGGTATAGAACCAGCTAGACCATTTTATTAGACATCATAGAGTCTCCACTGGACAGATGAAGATGAATCTAGGGTTTGAAAGATCCATTGGCCATGAAAAAACTTAATTTTTTAGAATATTTTGATTTAGTTCCATTCCTAAATCCATAAGAGAATGACGTGCCAATAACTGTTACAGCAGGGAAAAAATATTTCAGGTTTCCAAAGCAAACATTTTAGTAATTGCCCCTCATTTATTTGTGTTTTCTAATTCGCTTTAAATACTACAGGGAATCCTGCAATTACTCATAGAATGTACTGTCTGTACCTTCCTGATTGAACTGCCACCTCCCCTACACTTTGTTAGAGCTGCCATTCAATGCAGCTCTGATTCAGACTCAAGGGAATAGCCTTGACACAATGCACTGAAGGTAATATTTGCAGAGAAAAAGGATAATCGCTTAACAGCAGCCGAGCTCCACATTTCCATGTCCCATGACCTCTTTTCTCTCCAGCCTTGGATTAAGATCTTGGTATCAGTCCCTGGGACTCTGCTGTCCCCTTTCATGATCCCTTACCCTCAGGCACAGTTTGGAGGTACTTTTGACAGGTTAATATACTTCACCTGACAACAGCAGTGGAGTATCACAGTCTGTTTCCACTAAGGTCACAGAGAAAGCTAGAGTAACATCTTTATCTGTTGATATTTGCCAAGATCATCACCTTTAACTGCACCTCTTTCACGAAATCTGTGCTCAGTAAAATAGACTTAAAAATGAAGCTCAATATCTCGTTTTCACTCCATTCAGGATTGTTATTCATTCCTAATGATATTTCTTTTATCTCAGGCTATGTTGTGTTTCCTAAAATCCCAATTTCACATCATTTGAGGAAAAATCCTTAATACAAACCTACCCTTAAAAAATCAGTTTCTTTTGTGATGTCCAGCTGCAGGGTTTTTTTCTTCAATTAGATGCTAGTATGTAAGAAAAATACTGTCAAAGCACTGATATGAAAACGTAAATTGCATAAAATACTGGTGATATAAAACCAAAGTCATAACTTGACATCTACAATCTGGGTTTTTTTTTTAGCATTATGCTAATAGGACTCTGTTTTGTTTATACTGTGCTATAGATTTGCATTATGTTTATAAAAAATAATTTGACAAATTCTCTGCTAGTGCAATATCTGACATCAGGCATAGTATAGCAGTGCATAAGGGACTGTGGATGAGACAGGGAGCACTTTAACATGAAAAATCATCACAAACCCCCATTGCTTACTTAAAACCTGCTAATTTAACAGATCTAAAATGTCTGGAATGCAGCTTGGCCACTTCTCTAGCTAGTGAATTTATTTTGCGTTATCCTGATTTTTGGGAGGATGAAGAGACTTCATCTTTCAGCCTCCTCACTACCTCTACTGTTAATGGGAATAATGAATTAGCAGAAATGTCAGTGCAATCTTGTACTCTCCTTACTACAAAATGCCCAGCCTGGAGGGTGTGGGGGGGTGGAATTGTACATGTGCCTTCATCTGGTTACCAAAGATTCATAATTTGTAAGTGATAATTAATGGCCACTTTTCCTTGAAACGTACTCCAACTTTCAGAGAATTTCAGCTGATATGTATCAAGGATATCAAGGATTATGTCATGGCAAGGATGCAACAAAACTGAAGGTTTCTGAAGTTATTACATTTATATCATAATTACCTACAAGTCAACTAAACATACCTTGTGTGTTAGTTTTTGCTGGTGCTCTGCTTGTGGAGCTATGTAAGTACACTAGAGATGTTTCCTTTTCCGTAGGTTAGGACTGTAACTAAGCTAAAAGAGCACATGTATGCAAACTTTGCAGGTTGTTGCTTATTGTGTGTTGTTCATGCTGTGAAACTATATATTCAAATCTTACCCTCTTGGACCTTCCACACTTTGTCAAAAGAAAAAAAAAACAAGTCTAGTAAGTAGAATTTTCTGAGAAATCTGCCAGCATATGGAAAGCTTAGGGGAGAGGGAGAAGAGAAGCATTATTATTGTCTTGATTTTTTCCTAAAAAAATTAAAACCTGGCAGTATAGAAAAAAGAAGCAAGCAAAACAAAAAAAAAAAAACCAGCCAAAAACAAACCCCAGAAAATTTCTGGCTAAACCTCAGAAATTCATAGTGGAAATCCTTCTGAATGCTGCAGCTGGGCTTCTTGGACAGGCAATATAACTCCCAATTCTATTCTCCTCAGTCAGAGAATCGCTATTGTACATCCCAGGGAGCCCCTGGATGCGGTGCAACAAGGACATGCACATCAACAGCCCAGCCAGTGAGATCAGTCTACAGAGATACAGAGATGGTGTATCTTGCATGCCATAACCTTCATAAAACATCACACAGGTGTATTTTAATGTTAAATACACTAAAATCATGTTATGTAAATGTAAATGTAAATGTAAATATAAATATATGAAGTGTGTTTCCATGTGGATTTTTAGACAAATTTAGTTCAGGCTAAACAAAGGGTTTTTTAAGGAAGTGAAAAACAGAATAAGTTTGAGGCAATCCATCTCTTATCTCCTGTTACCCACCCATCTCCCATCCTCCCCTCACCTTACCTTAATATCATAATGGTCAGGCAAGAACAGGCTTCTAGATACCAGAAAAATCTTCTGAGAATGATACAATAAATCTCTGACATGACGCAATATTGCTCTCAGCTACCTTCTCACTTTGAGTTTGTGTGTTTATTGATTTATTTATTTATGGTACTAGGAGGTGTTAAAAATAAAGTCTTATAAATATGTAGTTAGGTGTATGTGTTTTAAGATGTTTTTATAATATGACCTAACTGTGGCCTTGTTGACATTTTTTCAGCTGAAGTTATTGGAAGTTCTTGCCTCTGAAGCCTGGTCAGGTTCCTTATAATGAGTTAACTGAAAGAGGCGTACGTGTCCTACATACCGGCAGGTTACCTAGCAGAGATGGTAGTAAAACATAATAATTATATATATCAGTTACTGAATTGTGTTATTGAGAGTCACTGGTAGAAACAATATGTACAGGATATTCCTAATTATCCCTTCAGTTCGGTAGCGTATTTAAGGCACTGGCAGAAATCTGTGCTTCCCTCTCTTTTACTCTCTCTGCCAGGCCCAACTTTAGCTGACATGTTCTTGATTAGCACTGCTGTAATTATGTGTATTTCATCCATAGTGTTTTTATGCCTTCTAAAGCAATAAGGGAAGTTTTCTGTTGAATAGTAGCTGAGAATACACTGTTTTTTAATTTTCTTCTAAAATTTTATAAAAGATTGAATTGTTACATGTTTTAAAGTTAATGAGACAATTAGCATTTTCATTCTGTCCTAAAAGCACGGGCACTTCAAAACACTTATGCCTGTTTCATGGCTTGATTGTATTGAAAAGTAGGAACTCACCTCTAACAAAGGCTAATTTGCTGTAAAGTTCATGCTTTCTCTGATACATCTTCTGGGTACTTCAGATAAAACTGTTCCCCACAATAAGATCTGTAAGGACTATTCTTTTTCTGAAATATTGTCAGAAATGCATCACCAACAATACTGTTGACTGGAGGACAATTCCCTTTGACTTGCACTGAGGTTGGCTCTATGTTTTATCCTATTCTCTATTTCTATTTGAGTTGTCAGAAATTATTGCATAATTTATTTTCCAGTTGCTCAAGAGACCTTGAAACAGCTTTTCTTGAGCTTTTCTGTTTCAAAGCTCCCAGAAAAAGAAAGGTGAAATAGAAAATGTAGAGTAGACATTATTTTCCTAAAACCTGTTCAACAGGTGGAGCTGTATGCTGCAAAATAGAGTTCAGAAATGAAATCAGTATAATACGTCTGTTGAATCATTTTCAAAGTTATAGGGGATACTATGCTTGTACCAAACATGGGGGTTTTTTTAAGTTTTAGGAAGAATCTTTATGCAGTTGCTCTGGATGGGGATAAGAAAAATGAGGCTCAAATATGAGATTTTGTGATTTTCAGTGTGTTTCATTGGTGGGCAGTAGTCCAGTAAGCTTTACTCTGCTCTTGCTTAGAAACTTACGAAGTAATAAATGGAGCTGAGGGGCCTTGGATGTCGCACAGCTGTTCACAGTATCACAGTATGTTGCTCAGCCTTGTATAACTGGTAAATTGTAATGCTACATCAAATATTTATTAATCAGCAGTCCTTATGGCTTTTCTTCTTGCTATTAGTGAAAGAAGTTTGAGTGACAGAAAATTCACAGAAGACAGTTTAATAAACCAGAGCAATGGATACAGAATATACTACAGAGCATCCTGCTCTGCCTCTTGTGCCTTCAATACCAGTTTTGACCAGCAACCTTTTGAGAGAGGAGAGCAAATCTCTGACTGCTCTTCTGCAGATACCTATTCTCTTTCCCCCTCCTCAGAAAGGGGATTGTTTGCCTGATTTCTGTTTTCCTTAGATTACACTGAAAATACGGCTTCAAAAAATGAGTGATCTGTATTAATATCGCTCATTAATCCATATCTGCTACTACTGCTACGACAGAAATTGGTTTATTTGTTCATGTCAGAGGACGTAATATATATAATCTAGTGCAGTCCTTCGTTTCTACCCCGATTTTACAGAGATAAAAGTATTATTTCAGTAACAGGAAGTAACATATTATATGCACATACCATGACACATAAATTCACCTAGAAAGGAAAAGGGAGGAGATGGTACTCACAGCTGACATTTCGGATATGCATTACCCATTCTTCAACAGTGTTGTATTGTTTATTTACTTCATTTGTTTACAAAAATACTCGTAAGCATTATCAAGCAGTAAAATGGTGGTTATTAATGGAGTATGTTTTTTATAACAGAAATAATATTTTATCATGTTAGTTGCAATTCTTTAACGTTTTATGAGGTTTTCTTCACCTCATCATTAATTTTTCTCCCTGCATTAGTGCAGACTGACAGATTTCCTCACCTTTCCTCAGGCTAATGGAAGTTTTGATATTTCTTGGAAATGCATCCTGCCCAATGTGACAAAGACACAGAACCGTGTCTTATCATTTAATCCTCTCAGTTGCCTACCTTTATTAGATTAGATACTTACCTAATCTTCAGAACTGTATTAGTTGAATATGCCACAGTTGGAAGGTTTTACTCACCCTGGGCAAGGAAAGAATAATGTAGGTATTTCATCTATATTAAGATGACCAGTGTATTAAGATTTCAGCTGTATTAAGATTACCTCTTTTCCCAGTAAGTTTTGATTTATAGACTTGCACAGTTTTGGGGGTTTATGTTCCTTTCAGCTTTGACCTTATATGGCCAAATGATATTCCCTTTAAGAAGGTCTCGCATGAGAAGCATACAGAAACCAAAAGTCCAGTTGTAAACTGCCCAAGGCTCAAGCAGGCAGTGACAATGACCAGATAGCCAGTGAGAGTCCTGCAGCTGAGTGACAGAAGCTCTTGCATGCATGAAAGTGGGGTTTGGCACTAGAGAGGAACAGTTTCTAGACAGTTCCTTTGAGCTTGCTCAGAAGAGTATTGCTACGGGCTGTATTAACCTATAACAACCGCTAATGGTGAGCCTTCAGAAGCCAGCTCTCCTTCAAGCTGACCATAAAAAAGGGCCAAAGAATGTGTCCCTGTCCAAGGGACCGTATGAATATTTGAATGTAGGGCCTCATGAAATATTATTTAAATAGGTGTGAAGAGGAGGGAGAGAAAGAAGTAGAAGACAGGGCATAAACCAGAGAGGGAAATCCTAGACGTAGGCCAGGTGAACCAAGAGAAACACCGAGAGAAGTCTGTTTGGTCTGGGAAGTCATCAATATGGTAAAGTGTCTGTGAGAAAGAAAGCTGCCTTCAAATCCTCCACCTCTCCTGACTTGGGGAGAGTTGATTTAGGTTTTTCTGTGTGACAAGTAAAAGGCTGCATCAAAGAAATGCTTGAATCGATCTCACCACCTAATTTCTGAAACTGTTACAGTAAATTGTTGCACTCGTAAGACAGCTGCCCTCAGCTCCCCTTAAATGACACATCATGTTGGCGTTGTCCAACATTAGACAGGGGTAACCGTGTCATCCAGCAGTTAAATGAGGTGCTCCACTGTTTCACAGATGTCTTCCTAATCAGTTGGGACATTTGCTAACACGATTTCTCATTATGAATACATTTTTAAGCTGGTTACCACTGTGCAAAATAGCTGTATGTCTTTGCTAGAAGGTCACTACTGAAGTTTGGTTCACTTTTTGGATTTGATTAAAATAATAAGCTTCCAGGACATTATTTTAAGTTGATGAGAGTAAGGATGCTAATCTATAGTTAAAAGGAGATTCATCTCAGCAGTAGAGAAACAGTAATATTACTTTTCTGTCTTATTTTTTGTCAGGATTTGTCCAATTTTTCTTTCAAAATAAATGTACTTACTAGGGTACATCTCTTTTGCCCAACAATTTCATATAGTTACCTGAAGTAAAACTGTAGACTTTACTCAGCTGATTTTTTTTGTCATATTTCCTGGGTAATTTATAAGTAAATTACATTTATTATCATGATGTCTGATCTTTGCTTTCTATGATTCCAAGTCATTTGATATAAAATGGTCACCTAAAAGAAGTTTAAAAAATCACAATGAAATTATAGGCTGGGTCACAGAAATTGAATGTAGGGGTTAATCCCAATTTTTAAAAAGATCATTTTTAGCCAGCTTCTCTTGGCATTTCTCTGTATAAATAGCAAAAATCCACTGAACTGTGCAACATAAGATTGTCTTTTGCGAACTGAAGATATACTGGCACAAAAATGAACTACTACCAACTTTTGCAGGACTGGTAGTTATACAAATTAAACTATAAAATCACTTGTGATTCTGATCTAAAAACGTGAAATGTTTCAGAAATGCCATAGCAAATAATTTTGACATTTCTGATTTTTTCCTTTTTTTTTCCTTTTGAAACTGTCAACTGAATGCAAGTTGCAAATAGACTTGTCAGAAACTTTGTTCAGTCATTGCTATTTTTTTTGATGATAACAGTCATTTGCTCCTTCAAAAATGGCTAACCTTAGTTTTTATCCAATGTTCTTATTAAGAATGTCAGAATTATTTGAAATGTGTTCCATTTCCACACAAGAATTTGCATTTTCGTATAAGAAGCTGGACTGGGAATGAAATAAAATCAAAATAAAAGATAATCTTTTTTTTAACTTTTATTGAATCATCAGTCTATTTTCCAGAATGAAGAACTTCAGTTATTACTAGATTCTATTGTGGATAGTCATCACAGTGATAGAGTTTTTTAATTGTAATTTCAGAGTGAAATGAGAACGCTTTATAGTATAAAATAGGAGAAAACATCACTCATCATCATCATCTTTTTTTTTTACTGATTAGCTTAAAAGTACACCCATCATAAGAAAAAGTAACTTGGAGAACACAGTTGAGTTCAAACACATATGCTACTAATCTCATATAATAAGCGTTGCTCCAATGGGCAGGAGAAACTACGCTAAATAGATGGTAAGCTACAATTGGCTTCCTAAAAACTCATGGCCCTTGACTTTAATTTGTCTTCTGCATCAGTTTCTTATATTTAAGAATGCTTATTATTAGGTCTTCTTGCTGTGCTCTCCTCAGTTCCATGCCACTAATTAGTTTTGAGTGAGTCTGGTGTTCTCTAATACATCCTCCTCTGCCGCTGCTAAGTCTGCTGGAATTGCCACCACCCACTGTCCTCTCAGTGCTGTAACTACTGCGTTTATTACACTATACAATAATGCTTTTGTAGTATTTCCAGTAATCTCTCCCAATGCAAAAGTTATTTTTAGTAAGATTTTGGCATTGGTATTCATCTTACCTACCTGATATATTTATGGTAAAATTAATATTTGTTAAATACTTTTTTCATCTCTCTTTATCATCTTGTCATTTTGTTGATACTAGAATATAAGGATTTTAATGCATTCACAGATGCTCACTTATCTGGACATGAGGGGTTTCTTTTCTGTCCATTCTGCATGCATATATGGACATGCATGTTTGTGTATAAGTGTATTGAACAGAATTTTTCTTCTTGGCAATGAATGGTTCTTTAAACACGTGTCAGTGTGGCCAGATGCAGACACATATATGATCACCTGTCTGTTTTGCAAGCTGGCCGTGTTCCCAGAAGGGTTTATCAACTTGGGCATGGTGCCATGCTTGCACAGCTATACAAGTTGTGTGCTGTGTGCTAGAGCTTGTTCATATCCAGCCAGTTGAGAGCAAGAGCAAGAGCAAGAAAAGGCAAATTTGAACATGAAGATGTACCCTAAAATCTTCTCCAAAGCACTGTTTGTGGGATCCTTCCTTAACTTCTGTGCCAGGCTGACAAAATTTCCTTTGTAAACTAACTGAATTGTAAGATTTGACAATCAACACAGAAAAAAGAAAAAGGTAAATTTTTGGTCTGAAAGTATGATAAATTTCTTCCAACATCTTTAACTTGAATCTCTTTTCTTGTTCACAAATTTTGGGACTGATCACTAGTGTCTTCTCTGACTGTTGTGTCTCCTTACCACTTTTCCCTTCAGCTTTTGCATGCAGGACCCATTCTCTCAGCTGATTATGAGAGATCATATTAATGCACTAGGGAGCTGTAACTCTCAGCTAATACTTCATTTGTTTCAACTTTTTTTGGGAGCAATTGTGATCAAAACTAGTAGTTTTTTGAGACGGTGGGAAGGGATGCCCTGTGCAGTCCCATATGTGGCACAGAGCATGGGCATTTCCTCTCTACCATGGTGTCAGTGAAGTTGATGGATTGAGCTTTTAATAAGGACTCTAAAAACAGCATTAGAAAATTGTATATTTCAGAAGAAGATAGGGAAGAAAATGGTCACTGTGGACAGCTTGAACTAGTTTTGATTTATCCTCTCAAAAGAAGGTGCTTAGGATTAATATTGTAGTATTGACTTGCATGCAGCACTGTTCTATGTCAGTTCCAAATAACTTTGGAACTGGCCAGAACTACTCATTGGTTTTTAATGGAAAATGTTGCCTCTTGCCTAGAATTTCCTTTCATCCTGGCATAGAAAAATACCATAATTACCTTCTGAATATGTTTTTGAGATATTTAAGACATTTCTTAAAATGTTTTCCTTGGATAAGAACGAAACATTGAATCCTTAATAAAATTAAATATTTTGATGACATTCTGTCAAAGCGTATGACTAAATAATATGTTCCTGTGAAACACTTCTGTCCTTTCTAGTATATTTCTGGCAGTGTTGACCAGCTCTAGCCATTGCTAAATACTGTAGTCACTTCTGGGTCCTTAGGTTTACCTGTATCGCCACCACACAGAACTAAATGAGGTACCTCATTTAGTGCCTGTTGAAATATGATACTCCGTCGGGTCTAGTGACTGCAAAAGAAACTTTATTCTTTTAAGATGTATCACTGGATATTTAAATTATGGAAAGGATATGTTCTACATGTATTTATAAAACACATTCCTTTTACAGTATAAGTTCTTTTTAAGTATACAAGTTTCCTCACAGCTTTTCAGTATAATTTTTTTACATCGGTTAACCTGGGTAGTCTATCATGGCAGAGAACATGCGAAGTATGACATCGAGAACAATTAAGGCATTTTTAGTTTCTCACTGAAGGGTAGTTTTTAATGTTACTTTTTTGTGTGCTAAGTACTCCACATCAGTAGAGTCTATTGTGTTCTCTTAAAATAGTTCTTCTTCTGAAATGTTGACATTCACACTGTAGAACACGTTCCTGAATTTCCCTCGTTTAGCACACAAGGTTAAAAGAACCCTTCAGCCACCAGCTGGAATCGCTGAAAGTTATTTCAATCTTCAGTTCATATTTCACAGTTTTCTCTACAGAAAATTGTAGGACCTTTTAGCACCTTTGCATCTTACAGGACGCTGATACAAACATGTACTTAACATAAAGTACACTAGTAATGGTCTACAAGTCAGTAGAACTATTCACATGCTTCATCAGGCAAGTGCTACAGCGCTTCATTGGACCAAGCCTTAGGAAATTGCCATTGTATGGTAGAGCAGCATACAAATCCTTCCTTTCCATGGAGTCATTTATAATTGCTTGTGTACAACCTTTATATCTTTTACTTCTGTAGAGGACGTTTAGGATCATTGTTCACTATCCAGGAGAAGAAATTTTTGTCAGATTTGTGACCTCTTAAGAATGAAAGAAACAGAAAGAAAAGGTCTTTTCCTGGTCTGAAATTTTCTCTGGCATTGCTTACTGAACTCCTGTAGCATATGTACAATAAAATACAGAAATTAGCAATGCTGTCCTTTCTTGGTGGCTACCATAACTGACTGTGACCGACCTCTAAGCAAGAAATAGCTTGTAACAATCCAGACCTCTGAGCTTCTGTGCTGGCCCTCTCCTTCTACTCCCTCACCAAGAACACATCTCCCACTATCTTACTCCTTGCAGACTGATTGAAAAGAATGTTTCATTCTTTCTGTCCATAGAAGCAGTAGAGGCCTTTTCAGATTAAAAAGAGCCTGAATCATCAGCATTCAACACATTAATTCAGGCATTGATGGGTGTGTTCCCTCCAATGTCTACCTTCTTCCCTCTGCAGACTACATTGAGAACATGCTGTGAGATCACCAAACAGCACAGACTGACAATAACGTTGTTCAGGTCACTCACAGATATGTACTGAATTTAACTACCCAAGCCAGCAGTTTGATCATCCTGGTATTGCTACGTAGTTCCTGCAGAAAGACTGAGACTGACTCATGGCAGATTGCCATTACCACATATGTCACTCTAAGCACAGGCAAGCTAAGGAAACTAGCCAGCTACCTCACTTCTTTAAAGCTCAGCTAAGTGTCTAAACCTGAGTCCCACAAAAACTCTCATCTTCATTAATACCGAATGAGTCTGCAGATATTTCTCAGGTGCTTCCAACTCTCAGTGGATACAATCACTGCTGGTTACACACAGGCTATATTTTCTAAATTTCTTTGCAAGTAGGATAGGTACGAACTTTATTTTGCTGTGGAAATTTAAATACTGAGATACTGTGAAAATTTAAATTCAACAAGGATAGATTCAGTTACACAATATGGATGTTATGTATTTCAAGTGCCTTAGCTTGGCCAAGATACTTGCAGTAGGCTATCAGATGTAACTTGGTTCCCATAGGTGATCTACGCCCTTGTGGAATAGCATTTGGAGCCTAAGGTGGATCTCACAGGAGGTCTACATTTGTCAGCCATTTCTCATCTCCACTGACTCCAGGATGAGAATTTCTGGATGCAATTCCATGCTGTAATATGCCCACAGCAGTGCAGGACACTCTGGGACAAGGAATGTTCAAGCCTGCATGTTGTTTTTGTTTGTGCTCTCCTCCACTTCCATTTTAGAGTTGGCAAATGACAAGTTCAGCCTGATACTTCATGAAGGTAACGAGGGTAGTGTTAAGGCTGCTGTGTTTGCACCTTAGTATGCGGAGAATATTTAGTGGGAACTGACATGAATTGCTTCACTAACAAAAAAAGGAAATAAAACAGCAGTAAAATGAATATTGCTACTGTCTGTTAATGAATGCTAAAAAAAAATGGTCATAGAATTGTCTACAACATTTTTTAGGTTTTATTTGCAGCAGGAGTAGTTTGAAGGAGGCATCACTGCCTTATACCCACAGTCACGGAATGAGACCATGGGAAAAAAACCTTGGACTGATTCACTTGTACACTTATCTATAACAATAAAAATGGGAATATTTTGCTTGTATTTGTTTGGAGGTATTCAAGATCTGTCACCTTACAACATCTTGGATTTGCTATAATTAATGTCCATTTATATTGCCTCTCCACCTTACAACATCTTGGATTTGCTATAATTAATGTCCGTTTATATTGCCTCTCCATCATGCTCTAAAGTTACCTCTTAAAAATAAAAATCACCACGGAAATTAGTCAGATCGCATAGCAGCTCTTTTTCTCAGTGAATAGAAGAGTCTTTTAAACCTGAAGTCTATCTGTGATCTCATGCCTGTGAATTAGCATGCAGAGCTACACAACCCTTGTGGTGGAGGCAGAGGAAGAAGCCAGCACAGGCAAAGAGCAGCAGCAGACGAGGGAGAGGGCTAGTCCAGGAGGAGGAGTACACAAAAAAGAGAGAATGGGAAGCAGTTTCCAAACGGGAGGGAAATGGGAAAAAGAAGAGCAGCAGCAACAGTGGAAGGGTGAAGGTGAAGAGGGGAGAACAGCTGCTTTTCCCCCTTGTACCCTGACTGAGTTTTTCTCTGAAATGCCTATGTTTTTTGAGCATATTGATTCTGTGACCCTCTTCAGCTGTTTGAACTCTCTGCTGGAAAGAAACAGATTTAATCCAAATCTGTTTCTGGGATCTGTATTATTTTGCATTCCCTTGAGGTCTGAAGGAAACAGAAAAGACAAATGGTGTGATAATCACAGACCACACCAGAGAAAAACTGAAATAGGGGTGAAACAGCTTGGGAGACAGGTCTGATTTTCAGAGACTGCCAATGTGATGGTCAAATTTCTTCACATGTAATTTAAGATGTTTTTCAGAGCTCTGCACTGTTGATAATAAAAACGCACTTCTTTGGGATATGGAATTGATTGATTTTTTTCAATTATTGTTTTCAGTACACTTTTCATAGCACCAGAAAAATCTCTTCCATTCTAAAAAAAAAGCACACAAATGTAGAGTCTAAAACTGAAAAGAAAAGGGTGTTGAAAAGACAAGAAGAGGGTCAATAATTTTTTAAAACCTGTAAGGATATACAATATCATTAGCAAATTTTAGCTCTTTAACTTTTCCCTGGCAAGGTACTTTTCTGAGGCATTTTGTTGAAAATTTGTTTTGGAACCTTTAGGTGACAGCTCCTGAGGATACAGTCACAACAACTTACTTCTTTGCTCTTGGTTGTCAATAGCACAGATGGTGCAATTTGTATAGGTGAAGGTCTTTCTCCACCTGAAGTCTGAGTCCTTAGGTTACAAAGTTGTATTACAGAATCAGTCTGTGCAAAACAGCTACTTAGGAATGCAGCCTGAGCTTGGGTACCTGAGTACTGCCGTGAACTGTAACTGATCCAGAAAGGAGGACTGATCTTCTGTGCAACTAAAATACATTAGCACAGTAAAACTATTTAAATGTTAGCACAGTATAAATAACATAACATTTCTTGGAGAGATGGGCAGTCAAATGAGACTGTACTAACTTGGAAAGGGAAAAAATGTTGGTTTAATTGGCTATTTAATGATTATCTGTTTTCTTCTTCTTCTTTTTCTTCTTCTTCCCTTTTTTAATCCAAACAGAAAGGTTAATCTAACTATACATTTAAGGCTTTTAAAGGCTCCATTACAAGACTTATTATGCTAAAAGAAACATACCTGGCATGCTCCAGTTTTCTAAATGTATCAGCAATGCATGTAATGATTCACTTAAACCATCATGGTCAGAATTCTTTTACATTATTTCTATGTAAATTGGATGCTTCACAATTACTATAATATGTGTGAAATTCCACTTATTATTTCTTTTAACATGGAAACTTTTATCACTTAACTTCAACTCACTGGACAGAATATTTGAACCATTTGCAGTCATTAGAGCATTTTTGTTTGGTCAAAACCCTTGTGGGATTATACTTCAGAAAAATAGCATGAATTACATTCAATGCAACTGAATGGCAATTTTAAATGTATAAGGGGCATCAGGAGTGCTCATCATTATACTTCGAATTCAACGTTATATTTTTTCTGTTATGGACTTGTTTTTACATTTGTGTCTTTTATCTTCAAGAGACATATTTCAGCATGTAACATTAAAAAAGCCATAATCCATATAGAAAAGTCTACCTGGTGAAGTACATCTGCTTTTTCATGTTATGGAGGATCAATTTAAAATGCTAGCTAGGGTCACAAGTGTTTTAGTTTCTCTTTACTAGTCAGAAGCCCCTTTCCTATTTCCTGTTTCCTAGGAATCACTGCGTGAACTGGTGCAGCAAGAAGTCTCCTCTAGTAGAACCGAAGGTCATATTCACCGCTAGTCTTGACACTTGGCACAGGGTGTCTCAAAACTTTTGGAGATTCCTGGGAGTACCAGTTCACATCAGGATGAAGAAGGCAGAAGAGAAAAGAAAGACTTCAGAGCAGCAAATAACCCCATAATCCAGGCAACTGTTGAACTGCAGGAAAATCTTCTTTGGATATTTGCTTTGCCATTTTCTCACAGGCAAACAAGCCTACCTTGTTAGCCATTAGCTGTTCTGGATTGATCTCTCTGGTTAAGCTATCCATTGGAATAGGGTCTTGAAGTTCAGAAGCCTTAAGATTGCTCTAACAGCTTGCATGAGGGAGCATTATTTGTGGATTTTCAAAGAGCTCTAATAAGAGTTATGGCACTAGAGAGAGGTAGCAAACTGGAATAGGCAAGAGGTTTTGCAGAAGGTAGGACTGGTGCCTGTCTTCCATGGTCCACAGTAGTAGGACCCTGATTTTTGCCTATTCTTGGAATCTTTCTTTAATACTCTGTCTTCCATCATCTTCCAACCCAAGTACATTGACCAGTCATTTTGGAAGTGCCAGCATTTTTCCATCCCTGCTTCTTCCAGCTTTAAGACTTCTCAGTTTGTTTCTATTTTAACTGCACTTGATAACATTTATTCCAGAAAAGAGTTAACTGAAAGTAGCAGATTTTAGTAAGAAAATGTGGGGGTTTTTTGTTTCTTTCTTCTGTGAAGATGCCATTTTTAAGACAAACTGACCATGGTCTCACTGCTCTCGGTTTTACTCCAGTAAATTCTGCTTTTCATCCCTCAGTGAAAGTCTCTTGTTTTAATTCGAGAAAAAATGCCTCAAGTTATAAAGATACACCCTGATTCCAAGGAAAAGTGCTTCAACCCTTCCACCACTAATCTTCCACCATTCATTTCCTGAAATTAGTCTACTTGAACTCACACAGCTATGTGTGTTTTATTTCAGCATCAAAACACAGAAGACACTATAAAACATGGCTTTTTTACAGGAAAGGTGAAGTACAACATCCTGAGTCTTGGGGTGGTGGGAAGTGTCATGGTTTGCTGAGTTATTTCCTTAGATTTGACCCTCAGGCCTCTGTGGCTTCAGGTAAAAAAATCTTTTCCTTATTTTCCTTTAAAGCAAAGGCATTATACAGTGCAATGAAAGCTTTCTTTCCTCTTGACATGAGAGGTAGCTAGCAATAAGTTTCTTTCTGTTACATAGACACATCTTTGCTTCTCTACAACACTTATACAGACAGTGAAAAACAAGATCAACATAATTAACATAGTTCTTTTTCTTTGTTTCAAACAAGAACACAATTTCATATTTGAATTTGTGTTTGCAATACAATTTTTGACTAATTTTATTAAGTGGTTTGAAGGACATATATTGAATTTTCTGGGGTTTTTTTCCTATGTTTTATATATTTGAATTGAACTTAATGAATATTTGTAATATGTAAACAAATATTTACAGCTACATATGTTGCAATTACTGCATATTTTAACTGCAATTTTTAAAATATGTCCTTAAAGTTTATGTTGCTAATAAAATCCAGAATAGGTCAAATATTTTTTTAAGAATGACCCCTACCACTCCTACACCCTGGCTACTGTGTATATGGCATTATTTTAGATTTGCACATACACATCTTAAAATTAACTACTTTTCTAAATATTTGCTTTCTCTATGCATTACGTTTTTACCCCGCTCATTAAAATGCAGAATAAGTGCTCACTTAAAATTTTCGTTTGAAATGAAGCTACCTGGGAGTTTTGGTGAAGTTTATGTCTCTGCAACGTAATCACCAATATTTAAATAGATATGGTTAAAAAACATTAAAGACCTAAGTTTCGTCATAACTCATATTAGAATTGGTAACTCTGCTCACAGGCAATGGTAAGAGAGACTGAACAGTTCTTTTACAGAGAATAAGCCACTGGCAAGTCAAGCAATTCACTAAGGATGGAATGATTAGCCACAAGGAGCACTTACAACGTGCACTGGTAATTTAGGTAATTGTATTGCAGGGTTTGTAGATCCATGAATTACAGATATCTATTAAAAAATACATATCGTGCAATTTGAACATATCCTGAGCCAGACACCAGAAAGAATCAGCTATCAAGTAATTCAGATAAGATAAAACATCACTGATGTATAGTATTTGGAGAAATGTAGAAAACAGCATGTAATAAAACTGTAGCATACACATTTGACATAAGAACTTCTTCACTAGGATCTTGCATATTTCAACACTCTAAAAGAAAAGCTTTCTCACAGAAAATTAAAAGTAAAACAAAAAAAGGGAGGAAATATCTTACGAAGGAGGTGATTTCATTGGAATACAATGTTAGATTGATTTATGTTATTGTTTTAAAATATATGATACAGTCACACCTAACCTAGCAAAAAAAAAAATCCTTCTATTTATTTCCTTTTATGCACTGCATATTTTCAAAGACCTCCTATAGTTAACATTATAATATAGTTAGTTGCTACAAATAATCTGCACTGATTATAGGAAAACTGTCAGTGTCTGTTCAAGGTCTGAAAAGGCTGCAGCAAATAGCTTTTCTCTTTGCCATGGAGACTGGGGTCTGTTTTTACGGTTACTCTGGTAACCAAAGCCTTTCTGGTGCTAGTCCTTTTCAGTTACTTTAGCTATTACACCCTCTGGTTGAGACAAAAGGGAGGCAATATGCAGACACTTCCCTATAAAGCAAATCTCAGGGTTAAAATTGAGAAAACTTGTTATAAAAGAAACAAATGCAGCTTCTGATCAGCTGGTTACATTGTAGCTGTGAGGTTTTGGTGTGCTTGCCTACATGCGGGGAGCTAGTGTTTGGTATGTTTGAATTTTAATCTGATTATTACAGGACTAGAAAATGGATTAGGCATCTTCAGTGCTATTTCAAGGAACACAAGTCTCAAACCTGTGGCACTTACAGTGCAAAACCCATCAGTTTTCAAAGTTACCAGTTGGGGAGAATTTTTTTTAAGCGGAGGGTTCTGACATTGCTTAGGGTGACAGATATTAAAATAGTTGTAAGTAGAGATTACAGAAAGCTGCCCCCACAGTCGTGGGTTTGTTATGTGGCATTAATAAATCTTCACGGAGACAAGGGTGCTTTAGAAAACAAAGTCAAAAAATGGATGCTGAAAGCTTATTATTTTCACGATAATAAAATACCCAATTGAGTGATCAATCTCATGAAGTTTATTACAGAAGATTTGCAACAACAACAACAAAAAGACGGAAGGCTGAGTTGTAAAATATTTAGCAGTCTAGATGGTAGTAAGTGTCATTTTTGCTTGCAATTGGTAAGTGTAGGCAGGCTCCCAAATTATCTTGTTTTTCAAAATAGTAATATTTTCACCTTAGATAAGGGCTTATTAAAGCAAATTTTTACCCTCCCTACACGTTTTAGTTTGAGCTTTCTACTCCAAATAAAGAGGATTTGTCTCTGGAAGAAACAGCAGACTAAATAGACCACAAATAATATGCTTCACAAGTGAACAATCCATTCTTGCTTTAAAATGGTCAAACTAAGTAACTCTAAACACTGCAATACCCATGGTGATAAACCACTTTTGAGCTACAAAGTATTCAATTATTTTTCATTTGAACTATTAAGTATGTCACACAGAAATTCCCCATTGCTGTTTTCACCCACATTGACTACCATGTTTAAAAAAAAAAAACAACTTTGTGGTATCAGAAAAGAGTTCAAACTAAAACACTGCAGAATACAGCAACTAAATTAAGATCAATTGGTATTTGTTAACAGAGAGGAAAGCATCTACAGTATTTAAAAAACTAAAGTAGCTGTCTCTCCATAAATTAAATGTAGGTTCAGAATACTGGACTGATCTCAGATTAATCAGTTTTGTGCATTTCAATAAGGAATATTCATTTAAATGTAGAAGCAGAGTATTAAAGTGGTAAACATAAGGTTTTCTGAGGCCACTGTTTGATGTGAGCATCACTACGAGAAAGGACAACTACCGATTACAGATCCCAGGTGTGCAACTGATAAACAGGTGTTCCCAAAGTAAGATATAAAATATATTAAACATCCTTTTTGTTCCGTTTTCTGGAGAAGATAGGTGTCATAAGGAGAAAGGGAGAAACACGTGTCCTGAAATGGCTGGAATGAGAAGGAAGTTGACTATTTCTGGATATACTGTAGTCAACGATCAAAGAAACTTATGGAGATTTGTGCTGAAAACAGATCCTGCTGTTTAACCAGATTTAGTGGATTCCGGCAAAACTTTGGTCAAATCCGTCCCTAAACTTTCTGCCACTTCAGTTGTTTTCCTCTTTTCGAAGAACTGGATATTGTTCATGATAAAATATTGATCTTGCATACTCATATGTGGGGAAAAATCTAGACCTGTAAATTAGGTGGAATGGAGGATGGCAGTTTTCTTACAGCCAGATGCAGTCACTGAACTGAACACAGAAAACTCGTGGCACAGGGAGATATTATCACCATGTTTGTCACTTGCCTTTCTTAATCATTTCTTGTATTGATACTTTCTGTTCCAGTGAAAGCTCCAAATGCAACGCCTCTCTCGCACCCACATTCAGTAAAGCCCATTGGAAGTGGCACAGGGTGGAGTATTCAGACTTTGTGCCCCTCATCAGGTCCCCAGTAGTGTGGGAACGCTCACGTGAGCCCTAAAAAAAGCCTTCTCTTTACCTGGGCTGGCAGGTAAAAGAGAGTTCTGGCTCTAACCTGCTATCTTTGGTTTCTTATTCCTGCACTCAGGAATTACACCCCTACAGCTCCACTGCAAATCGATTACCCAAGGTTAACGCCGCAAGAAGCCCCATCTTTTGTGGGAATCCTGCCTGGCTCCTGGGTGAAGGTTTGCTTGCAGAACACTGCATGAAATGCATCTGCCAAGAGCTCACACTCCTCTGCAGGGCCAGAAATCTGCAAAGTATTACCTTTGCCCTTTCTGTAGACGGTGACAGAGTTCCTTACTGCAAATAGTGCACATGGTGCTTGGCAATCTGCAGTCCTTCATGGCATTTTGCCTGCAGGAAAAAAAGTCTTTATTTCCATTTTACAGCAGAGAAATCCGAGATCGAGTCTGAACAGCAAGCTTAAGGATAGAATTTAAACATGAGTGCTGGGATCCTAACCCCACATTGAACTGAAAACTTCACAGCAAAGGGCTTGGACAAAACCCTCAGCTATGCTCAAGGCACATTCATCTGGGGTAAAAACATTTCTGAAGTACAGCAAAGCAGTTCAGACTGAACTGGAAGCCTACTTGTGTGTCTGAGTGTGCACATCACGTAGTTGAGACGATATGCCTGCACTGAAATCACAAGACATGGTCATCTAAGCCACAGGCAAATTACATACAGGTAAATGAGGAGGATTTATTGCTTTTGCACAGAGGTACTGGTAGAGAATGACTGGTCTGGTACACCCCAGTGAATGAACAAAAACCCCACAAGCATATTTGATCAGTGAGTATTTGAAATGTTCATCCCAGGATAAGCTGCTCTGTCTTACTAATTTCAGATCTTCTTTGAAATTTACTTTGGTCACATAAAAACTGGACACCTGTGATTCCAAAATATTTTGCCCTGTCTGAGGGCTGTGCACAAGTGACCTTAAGGATGATCTGTGGTCAAGTTCCCAAGAACCTTCTAGCCCTGCTCCTCTTTTATAAAATTAAAAACCATGGGACATAAATACTTGACCTTCTGTGACTTCTGGGAGTGCAAGGATTTGTGGAGAATGATGGAAAGGAAGATTTGGGCTGTAGGATTTTAGAAAGAAGATCTTCTAAAATGAATGATTGATGTCTGAGAGGAGTGGATATGGTAGTGAAAACAGAAAAAAATACTGTTACTTGTAAAAAAGTATATTGACAATGCTCAGCGCAGTGACAAGCTTATGTATACGCTTACCACTTTTCATGTGTCCCCCTGCTAAGTAGGTACTCTGTCCTCATACTATTGCGCAGAACAACTGGGGGAACTGGCCCATACTTTCCAGTCATTTCTTGGGTGTAGCAAAAACTTCTTGTGATTAGCGATGCAAATATAGAATAGTTTCAAGAAAGACATGTCCATGCAAAACTGCGTTTCACCATGAACTGTATGTAATATTCACCTCAAATAAGTGCAGACAACATTTATGAAACATCTTTACAATGGTCTCATAAATGAAGTGGCATGCTGAAGTATCATTTAAAAATTGTAAAATCAGTCTCAAAGATATTTGCCTGAGATGTCTTTGAAAGCCATGAAGTATAACTCCTGAACCTGCTTCCCACATAATAATTTGATTTTTTTCAGTCTCCTGTTACTTCTCTGTAAGGGGGGGAATGGGAATTTAGGCCCCAGTTTTGCCAAATCCAATGTGCATAAGAATTCAGAAATGGAATTTTAGCAATTAGAGCTTTTTTGCTGTAGGTTTATTCAAGTGAACGGGAGCCATACACATATAGGTGTTGCTCAGAACCCTTATTTGCAAATTATCAAGCAGCACCCAGCAACAACGATAAGCTTAGAAGATCCCTTTCTCTGACTGCCAGTCTTGTGGTCTTGTTTCAGGTGCTTAAACCTAGAGAGCTAGAACAATTTGAGGCAACTCATTTAGTCTGAGACACCCTTATGGTGCTGCCAGGTTTAAAGCAGGAGATCTGGAAAACCAACACTACTCTGGACTGATGGCTGAGAGACAGCCTGGAGACCCTCACCCATCTCAAAAGCAGTAGTTTCTTGTTTAGGGAAGTAAGGCATCTAGGTTTGCTTATTTAGGCAACTAAATCACACGTAGATGATCAGCAGGAACAATCCACATGGATTTTGCAGAAAGACAATCTTGTGTAACTCACAGCTTTTTTCTGTAAGAACTGATCACAAATGAGTTCAAAGAATACCCAAACACCCTGAAAATATTCTTTCAAAAAAAAGAATAAATTTACTTCAGGAAAAAAGGTATATAAAGTGTTTCTAGTTTCAGGAACGGTGTTTAAATAAGCATCTGACTTTCACCCTCTGTCCTTCAAAACCAAAAATAAAACCCAACCTTAAAGTAGCTTCCTTTTAAACATTTTGTGACACCCTCATAGTAAGTTAAATGAAGTCTTGCTGAGGAGCTACACTATCAATGTATGTCACTGCTATGAATCCATACATTAAAAGAGTTGAGATAGGTTTCAGTATAGCGTGGACTGCAGTATCATTCAGATATTTTTAGTTTCTACACCTTTATTTTTACTTGTTAATTTTAGAAAAATTTTTTCTATACCATTAACCATTCAGATAGTCACGCAGTTGCCAAAGTTACTTCTTAAATTGTTCGTGTTACCCTGCAATTTTTTAATTTGCCATCTCCCAGCATCTAGCCCATGCCCCCAACCTGGCAGACGGTTTCATTACAAGCATCATAATTGCTTTTTCTTTCTCACAGACCCTGAACACTGGAACTCTATGACTGTGTGAGGTTCTCAAGCTTTCATCAAAACAACACTTTTTCTGCCTTTCATTTGTGTAGCATATTTTAAAAAAACACCATTTCAGTGTGACAGATTTACAAACAATACACGTGAATTAAAACTAATGGAGTGATTATTACTACTTTTTCAAAGCCTTCTCAAGGTTTTATGGGCAGCTTGTATCAGCCTTGAGTTTGACCTTGCCTGCTGTTGAGAATTGGTTCCCTGCTGCACATACTTTAGGGCTTTATCCAAGCTTGTGTTAGGCAACCTAGGTGAGAAACTTTCTGCAAAGACTAAATTTTCATTGTGAAACAGAAGTCTGTGTTCGCTTATGAGGTTTCACTTAGGGGAAGACAATGGTGTCCAGTCTCAGTTCACCAGCGGAAGTGGCAGGAGCATCTCCCCATTGGAGGGATGTGGAGAATAACAAGTCTTGGCCGGAAAGCTAGCAGGCATAAGGCAATACATCTCCCATATCACACCCAGTACCTCTTTTCCAAAACCTATCATCTTGCCAGGTAGCAGAACGTGATTAAATACATGAGCAGAAGCTGATGCCATAGAGAAAACTGACGGCTTCTGTTGTGCACAAGAGCATGACCCACGAACACATGCATCGAGTTAAAGGGATATGAGTCAAAAAGTACATTGCCAAGATATAATGCATCTGTTTAAGATGAAGAAAGACTTCCAAAAATCGTATGACACTGAAATTTTCTTGGCAGATTTGCATGGAAAGCAGGACTAGCTTCATACACTCCGAGACCTGTGAACACATGTTGATAAATTTATGATAAGGGGCAATATTCATTTTCTCATAAATTTCTTTTCTCTCAATGCTTTTCTTGAAGGAGTAGCTACTTAGTAGTTAAGTATACTGGTAATATTTTACCAATATACTGTAATACTGTGGTCAAGACAATTATTTTCAATTTGTAAATCAGTGTTTCTAGGACATTTGGCAACATATATTCTTTGTCTAAGACAATATGTGATGACTTTGTTAGAGCCGCACATAAATTCTTACTTTGGTTAATGTAAAACTTTATTAAAACAGTTATTCAAATGCAGCACGTATCCTCAATTGTCATATATGTTCCAAAAGTTTTGGAGAGTAAATCCATGTAAAGGATTGACAGAGATTTATTAAGCTGCCTATAACTGTGCCTAATTTTACCACAAAGATGGTTACATGGCCGTTACAGAATTTGAGCTTAAGTTCTCTAGGCCTCAGTGTAAACGTAGACTGTAACTTTTTAAAGCACAAATAACTCAAATTGTGTGTAAGATGGGAGTCAGTACTGTCAACATGACTCCTGCCGAGCATCAGCACAGCCTGCAAGATATATTGGCAGAACTGCTCTTGATTTACAGATACAATATAGTATAGATAAGGGCAGCAGCCCGTATTTTTGTGGATAAATGACTTATCCATTTAATTGTGGTTAACCATAACTTCTACTTGCAACCTGCTCAGCCTATCAGAAGATGGGTGAATAAAATATTTTTGATGCATGTTTATTTTCTCAGTGTTCCAGTGAATGAATATTTTGAGAAGGGGGGGTTATATAATTACTTTTTTTTCTGTTAATTTTTAAAACAAGCATAATTATATAATGTGTGGTCTTCTGTTGTATTAGTTGAAGTACTAAACATTCTTCTGGAAGCACCTGTGTTAAGGGTCTAATAAACAGATGACTTAAGAGATCTCTTACTTCCGTATCGTGTTTTCTATCACAGGGTTACCTGGAGTAATATGACTATCCAGAAGTACAGACATAGTTTATAGAGCTTTTACTTGTTAGCTTTTAAGTATCAATATATATTTTTATGTTTTAAAATCTCTAAATTATATTAGGAAATATATTGCTGTGAAGCAAAAAATTGAAAATTGCAAATATTAAATGTATTTTTCTGTATTCTATGATCTATTACTTCAGTTTAATGGCTTTAGCACTCAGAAAGTGTCTGAGTTAACAGTTATATAAATTCACTTTTTTATCAATTTAACTCTTTGAGTCATATGCAATTAGAGATTTTGTTGTCAGATTTTTTTTCTTTATAGACTGCTCTTATAAGTTGCTCATTACTTTAAGAAAAAATACAGGGCCCCCTTTTAGGTCAAGGTTTATAGAAAACTGATAGCTTTTTTTCCAGAATTAACAGAACAGATATGTATATATAACAACATTAAATAAAATAACTGTATAAACATAAAACTGGAAATATATATCTGTACTTCAGTGAAGTTGGTTAGGAGGCTTGCACATGACGCCCCTGTCTTCTAATGTACAATTTCAACAGGTACATAAATCCCTGACTATTTCATTATGTTCCATCTCATTGTTCTTCCTTTAATCTAGTCTACTTTATCACTGGCCATTTTCAAGAGCTTTCATTTTTTTCACCAACATTTATCACTTTTAAAAAGGTCTCTGGAAACAGGATGTCTGATATTTTCTTAAAAAATACAATTCTCTTCACAGTAGGCCTTTGCAAAATGCTTAGTACCTCCTCTTGGGAATCGACCTCCTTCAGTCTACATCAGAACTATAAAATCAATCCCAGTAGACTTATGAGGCGGGTCTCCTGAGTATTCTCCACATCTTTTGCTTGAGCTCTCTTCTTCAGGGTGGACCTTCTGCACTCAGCTTTAAGTTTGAACCCTGAAATGCCATGGACACTTTCTCTGGGCTGTTTACCCAGTGTTGCTTTTCTTTATTCCAAAGCCCCCTGCCTCCAGTTATTTCAGATTTTTTTTTTTCATTTTCAAGCAATGTAAAATAATTCAGCTGCACCTTCTGAACAATTGAACCTCAGCAGATCTGCCACTTTGTGTAAAGGAAGAAACAAACACATTAAGAAAACCCTAGCCATTGGAGAAACGTTTCAACTATGTGTATTTGTTTTTATTTAGGTGACCTATATGATGTTGTAAGTCATCCTTTCCAAGAGGACAAAGTGCTTCGGAAATGACTGTGCCATTTATGGCTCTATAGGGTTACGTTCGTCGTGTGTATATGTGCACAAACGCTCTCACGTACACCGAAGAGCGGAAGTCATTTTATTTTACACAAATCAGCTACTTAAGGTAAATTGAGATATATAGAATTTACCAATGAAATGAGTGATTTGATGTGAATAAAAGAGGTGGTGTGTTGCAAATCAGTACTGACAGTCAAATGGGAAAAATTGACAGAGCACTGTAATCACTCCCAACATCCACTGAAGTTATTGATCCAGAACCTCTATAATCCCCTTCACATAACACAAGCAATTTCATATAATACCTGTAATAACTGTGCATTCAAACTCAAGTAGCCATCAGAAGCTTTGTATCTAATGGCGAAGCAGGCCTCTGCTGAGTAAGTGTAACAACTAGAGCACAAAACCGCCGATGACTCTCGCCTTTCATAGGTAACGGTCTGCGATAAGAGCTAGTTCAGAAGATAAACAGTTCCTAACGCCAAGGAAAATGAGCTATTAATTGCCTGCTCACTAAATACGTTGTAAAGGCCCTAAAGCCCTGGGTGCAAACCGGGCAGAATGTAAGCGGGATTTGGGGACTGATAACGCCCTGGGCGCTATCCACGCAGCAGCTATCTGATGTTAATTACAAGAGGGGAAGGAGGGCTGAGAGGTATTTAGCTGCTGGGTCATTACATCCTTCCCAGGTGTTTTTCCCATGAAATGTTCCACCAGTTTTACAAGCTCCTTCTCTGGCTGATGGATTATTCCACTGCCTTATCAAAGCTTTGCCAGCTCCTCATTAATATATAGAGCGAGCAGCGCGGTTCTATATATCATTGTCTTCTTCTTGGGGAGGGCTAATCAGTCAGGCATTATCAGCCCGTCAGCAGAAGGCAGGCAATCAGGCCTGACAGCGGAGAATCATGGGAGAGCAGGGAAGGTTAAATGAGGCTGACAGTTGTGATAATGATGATTATACTATAAATTAAGATATGATGATAAAGGAGAATAAAAGACACAATCTGAAGCAATATTTGGTTTAACATGTCTCTCTTTTTCGGTTCTGTTAAATGGCCATAACATTTATCACGGCGAACAAGAATGGACATTTAACTACCATGATAAAATAGGACAGCATCAGATTGAAAACCCAACAAGTTGTGATTATTGTGTCAGGCACTTTTCCACTGGTTGAAAAAACTGGAGATAGAGCATATGTTATAATCATTCATGCATTATTCTGCAGAATGAAATGAAAATAGATCTATTTTAGAAATGTCTTCCAGACTTCTAGATAAAAAAAATCCAAAAGGAAAAAATAATATATTCCCCTGCTTCCAAGATCATTTTTTATCAATGAAACTATAGGAAGCTAAGTGACAGTTCCTCCCTCCCACGTCTTCCTAACGAATGTGTGTATTTATTAGGAGCTGATTTGGAGGAGTTGTAACTGTTTTGTGATTAGTCTCTTGTTAAGCAAAACACTATAAATGAAATTACAGAACATCAAGACGGCATTTTTAAAAGACAGTTTCTTGTTAGTCAGTAAAAATTAGTAGGTTCACACAGGTGAAATCAAATAAAAATTGGCATGCTTTGACTGTGGGAAGATATGCAATACTGTGGATTTCATGCTACTATTTGATGGTTTGCTTAGATTGCCAGATGCTATATGTATCATTTGTTTATGATGTTTATGTTTAGGGTACTTAATAATCCCAAACAGATACTGTCAGACTGTGAGAGTGAGAATAATGCTGATTAGCGCAGTTCATGCAGTGTCCCATCCTCCAAGTATCTACATGATGTAAGTCAGGGCAGCCAGACCAGGCTGAACAGAAAGTATTCTGTGTGTAGGTGTGCTTATCGTGTACTGAAATGAAGGAAAAGTTTGTAAGGGAAAGTGTAAATACTTCTTTTTGGAAAACTACACATTTGAGAATAAGTTGAACACAAACGTCCAGTATATCTACAAATAACAACTGTGCTTCCTGCAGGTATGCTAAAGAAATCATTATATATTTATACACATAGAGAACTTTGTATAAAACAAAATTTAATTATTTGCCCAAGTATATAATGTCTGTGTCTGTAGAGCTGACCATGCTTCTATTTGTAAATGAAATACCTCAACCTGAGCCAGTGGTGTAAAGCTTAATAATTGCTTTGTATATGAATACCTGAGTATATTTTTGTACGATGCACTCATATGTCATGTATCTCTATCTGTGATATACTTGCAAGTCCATCACTTACCAGTATTAGTGAGGAGATAATAATTTGATAAATCACCATATTATTTGTTTGCTACCTAATTTGTGCCTGTGGAGTTTTTGTGTTAGGCATACAAGAGGAAATAAACTTCAGTTAGTGTATGCTGTATTAAAGTGACAGTGCAGGAGAGAAAAACAAAATGTTTTTAAAGTTCACAGCTTAATTTTCTACATCTCTCCTTTATCACTTCACATTGGGAAGTATTCTTAGTATAAAAGCTGATTATTAATTGTAGAAGTGGTTGAAATGACTGTGCAAGTCACAGACACAATGATTTGCTTTATAAATTAAACAAAGTTAGTCCACATCAAGCCTCCCATGAAATATGATTTTTCTGGAAGCTGCTCAGACACTACAGTGATGGCAGTCACTGAAGTGCCCTAGACAAACAGAAATCTTTGCTGTGATTATAGTGATTACCTTTTCTGCAGTGACTTACTCAATGGAAATAAAACCAGACCTATATTACAGCAGATTAAAAAAAATAAATAAAACAAACACACAACTGAAAAAAGCCACCTTGAGACGACCCCTGCAGTTTTGTTTTTTGCTGGAAATGGGCTATTGTCTAATGCACTTTAAAACAGTATTTTTATTATTTGGTCAGTTTGATTTACTAGAGCAGTGAAAATTGCACACATACCTCTCACACAGATGTAAAGGAAGGAACACAGATAAGTTTATAAACCTGATAGTCTGTAATATAAATATTTATGCAACCAGCATTCTCTGGATGTGCCATCTGCTCTTCAGAAAAAAAATGCAGATATTCATTATTAGAGGACAAGGCAAGAGCGTGGAAAAATACAAAGAAAGAAATGTGATCAAATGGAGTATCCTAATGCAGCATCCTATGCTTTATTTGTGTTTCTTTTGTGTAATGATACGCAGCACTTTGCCTTGTTCCAATTTGAAACATGTTACTGCATCTGAATAAAACCACTGGAGTTCTTTCTCCATGAAGATAGGGATTTTGTTTTGCTATTTATCCTCCTTGAGATCAGGGTTTTATTAAAGGACCAACGCTGCTTCAGAGACTTTCTCACTGGCTTGTTCCATCAATTCAAGTGCGTGCTGAAGATATATTCACAGGACTTCAGTCCAATAAACCAGCAGGTTTTAGTGAAATAATTTATTTATTCTAAGAGGGAGATAGGGGATAAGCTTGGTGCAATCAGGAAAGAGGGAGGAGACCAGTGCAAAGATTATGGCTACATATTTTAGGGAGATCCACCACTAGAGAAGAGGCACTGTGCAGGAGCAGATTCAACTCGTGTTCTTAGCTAATGGTGATAAAATAGAACATACCCCCTATTATCTGCCCCAGCTGCAGCTAATCTGAAAATAAACCAAACTTATTAGGTGGATTGTTTTAAAAGCCTGTATTTATTTGCTGATTTGTGCAGCTTGTAACATCAGTTGGGATAAGTACTGCTTATAGTACTTATACCCATATAGGTAATGGATACCCATATAGGCAATGACCAAACTGAGATTCAAGTCAAGGCACATCAACTTAAAATTTCTTAGAGGGAAACAGTAACTCTGTTGAATTCAGTTGGGATTTTGTGATTAACTGTTTGGCAGCTAAGATTTATTCTGTGGAGATTTTAATAAATGCAGGCACACAGCACTGGTGTCTGGATACTAAGGTTCAAGAACAGGGATCCTTTGTCTTCCTTCCAGTTTCTTCTTTCCTCTCCTTCCCCTTCCACTCCCCCTTAGTGGTCCAAGCATACAGAGTGTAGCCCTGCAGTACATGGCCACAGCTAACGCCAGTCAAGTCTGAAATGCTTAGTTGAGACTCATTAGTCTTGTTATAAAAATGCGATTGGAAGTGTGGTTTATCATTTGGAGGTAAGGTTCTAATTTTGGCACATAGGAGGCTGCAGGCAGGAAAATATCTTGTTCCTTATTCCATTTTATTAACTTTGTTTTGTTCGCTTGAGCCTAGTACTGTGTTAGACTTTGAATAATCACAGCTGTACAGGTAGCTCCAGTGGAGTGAATGAGAGGCTTTTTCAAGGGCTCTGCTCCCTGCAGAAATGATTTGTACCTCTGCCTGATTGTCACTAACAGAAAATGAGAAATAGGAACATTGAATGCAAAGTAATGTGTTCTGTACAATTACTGGATTAATAATTTTATTCCATTACTGTGTAGGGAGAGGGGACATCAGGTTGAAGATCTGCAATTCTAGTATATTTCTAAGCGTCCTGTTAAGAGAGTGAGCAAGGGTCAGGAAACTTAATTATGCCATAACTAGATAGAAATTGCCAAGTGATAAAAAGAAACATCCAGCCAGATTCAGCAGGAAATTACAGCTTTAATAATATAGCATAATGCCTACTTCTATACAATTATTGGAGAGACCCTGAATGATTTTAAATAACAGGCTTGGTTTTCCAGTAACGACAGGGGAAAAAAAAAATCTGAAAATGACATTTTGCATTTTGCTGCAAATATTTTTCTGAGTTTTTAGGAGTGGGGTTTTTTAAGATTAATTTATTAAAAATCCTGTATTTACTCTTGGTAATGTGAAAATGCTATTATTCTGAAATGAGAGAAAGGTTGTATTTATGGAGGAATTCATATTTGTGGAAATTAAGCCCGTGGAATCATACTTTTGATCTATTGTGTTCCTGTATTATATTTGTAATTTTTAAATGAAAAAGCAATATGCGTTGAAATCTATACAAAAATACTTGACTGAGTCGTTCTGTTCTATAATCCAAATTTTTCCACACTGTGAACTTGTTTGTGTACAATATCTCCCTGAATGGTATTATTTCAGTAAAATGGTTATGAAGAAATTAAAGATGCACTTGCATGATGATACAGGATTTCCTTATGATTTTGTAGTTTTTACAAAATATTAAAAAAATACTTTTTTGGTATAAGCAAAACATATCATCTTAATGAGACACAGTTCTTTTATTTTCCCCTCCCAGACGAAATAGGATATTTTAAGTATTAAACTCTTATCACCGTCGTAAACATTGCATGTGATATTAAGGCCTTTTGCAAAATACGTGTGTGTGTTTGTCCATTTATTTCTAATGTAAAAAGGAATGGTTATTTCTGGTGCTAACCCAGGAGAGCCCAGCATTTCATTTTGTATTCTGAGGATGCAGATTAATCAACCTGACTCTCTTACCCAGGGCTAGCCATTCTGCTTAGAAATCTGCATATCTGCATATTACTGTTCTTCCCTGAGTTTAATTTCCTACAGGAGCTGATATTAATCACCCTGTTTAAACAGAGGGGATTTGGGGTCTATACAAATATGACATTTTTTATGGAAGTTGTAAAATATTTTCTCCTTTTTCATTATTATTTAAAGAGACAATAGCATGTTGCTTTAAAAGAAAGTATAGGAGATTATTTTTGTTTATTGGAGCTCACATATATTTAGTTTAGATTTTAATCATAAAACATGGCGCACCAAGAAAACTGTTTTATATTTTTCCTTCCAGAGGATGCCCTCCCTGCCAAGAAAATTCCTTCAGATTTCATTGTGTATGACAGAAGAGAGTTGGGCCATGTGTGTCTCAAATACATCCTAGCTGAGAAAGTTTATTTAACCCTTTATTTCAACCCCATACCAGTTATATCACTTGAGTATCAAGCACCACACAAGTAGGTGAGCATTTCTACACCCCTGTTTTTTAGCTGGTGAACACAGGCAGAGAAATGTTGTTGACTTGTTGGGTTGCCGCTGAAATCCATGACCAAGGCATGGACCTTTTTTTGGATTTCAGTGGCCCCTCGTCCTCCACAGATACCTGGGGAAGCAGCCAAGGAGCTGCGATGTTGTTACCAAGGGATGGGAAGAAGAAATTAACTGGTAGGCTCTCCCCCTGTCCTTCGCCGGGTAGATTTATACCTACACAAGGCTACCAGCCCTGTCTGTGTATGATTTGGTCAAATGGGGAATCCTCATGGCTGATAACTCCTTGTTGCCTCCAGGTGAGAACAAAGACAATTTCAAGAAGGCAGTGGCAGTAATGCTTTTGGTGTCCTTCCTTAAAGTCGCCTCCAGATTTTGTGTTTGAAAAGTAGAGAACAATGAACTGTCACTGTGTGACTCCACTGATGTCAAGCGCATTGTAATGGGAAGGAATTCAGTCCAATCCGTCTGTCCCTCAGCCAGTATTACTTGGCATATTTTATTTTGGCTGCATAGCTGCAGTTACGGTCCAAGCACAAACAACTCAGAAGAACAACATGCTTGGAAATATGTGCCTGCATACCCCAGGAGTCTGCCAGCTGGAAAAACAGAGCATACATCAGTTACTGACTGAATATACTGCCCTCGTTAAAAAACGAAGCTGCCATCCAGGTTTTTGTTTAAATTTACACCCTGGCCTATTGTGGCACTCCAGGTTAATTTGGATTGGCACCTCCTTTGCAGAGCTCTCTGATGTAGCTCTGAAAAAGATGGGGCTTTTTTTGGTTTTTTTTTTTGTAAAGCTGTGCTCTTTCATAGGAAACCCCAGACTCTTGTCAGAGCAGTGCTTTTCTGTCTCATTTACATACCCTAAAACTTCATGAGATGAGATCCAACATGACATCCTTCTTGCTTTCTCTACCACAAAGTACATGCTGGCCTCAAGTTGGGAAAAATTTGAACACGGAATTGCTGGCTGTGGTCCAGTCAGACCCAGTACAGAACAGATATAATAGTGAGTAATGATCATGTTAGTTGTGAGGGAGACTAGTGCCTTTATTTGCAGAGGTTAAACAGTACTTTTTTAACCTGATATGGTCTGGTTTCTATCCAAACTCCTGGTGTTTACAGAAGTAAAGTTCTGAGACTTTATGTCACCAGTAGTTCCACTGTATCTGTTTGGGCAAGTAAATTGAGGTGCTACAATGTACAATCAATGCAGGCATGTGTAAGCTTTTGATAAAAAGCCGCAGTGATTTTTATCTATTTTTTCATTTCTGACCTAAGACTGAATGGGAGTTTGATCTAAATATTTTTTCCCTCTATACAAACTTCATCAGGTTGTAGAAATTATTTCTTGATTTAGAAAATTTTCAGAAGAAGGTAAAAAAAGAAGTCATTCCTTCTGAGTAAGCTAAGATTTTCTAGAGGATTTATTATCAAAGGTCTTGGCATCACTGTGAAGAGATTAGGGGTATTCATATCATTCTTCCTGAACACCTAGGCTGCTATATTTTTGTTGCCTGTTACAAATCACAAGGGTATCGCCCCAGGCAAATAACAGCTTAGCATGTTTATCTGTCCGTGCTAATAGCATTTCATTTGAAGTCTTAAAAGCCACAAGTGGCTTAAAAGGGCACTATTACATGACTTCACATTTTATTGCAAAATGACAAGGTCCAGTTTCATTTGTTCTGCTTTGAAGTGTTCATGTCCCTTGGCTGGCTGATTGCAGCCTTTTCCTATTCAAACCTGGAACACAATCTCCTGTCTTCTCTAGACAGCAGGGAGAACTTTGGTTGTAAAAATGCTGGTTTTAAGCTTAGTTGTCTGGGTTCCATTAGTGTAATATTATCCACTGTGACTTGCTTTAGTCCTTTACTTGCCTGTAAAGGAAAAGATTGGGTGAAATTCCATTTTTGTAGTTAACTTACAACTTTATTATCTGTCCTCATACATACGGAAGCTAGAACTGAAAATTGTTTAAGAGCATTAAAATAGGGTTCTGCATCCTCATAGAAAAACATAAAAGTTTCTAAAAGTGATAGTCTGGACTGAATATGCTATTTCTGACATTTGATAGGCTTTAGTTAATTTATAGCAAAAAATATTTTCATCTTAAAAAACTGTGTACTGGGACATTTTTTGGAAATAGAGAATACAAAATAAAGCACAGTCAGTGTAGCTAATTGAGGGCAGATACTTAAAAGCTTTGCTGAATCACCACCAAAGACAATTTTGTTTGGTTTGGGTTTTTTATTTATCAAAGATTTCTGTAACACAATTATATGTACTAGAAATAGCCCCAATCACTCTCTGCTCAGGTGGATATCATGTCACGTTGCTAGAGACAAATAATAAAGACAGATAACTCTTTTGGTGTAAATCTGAAGTATTTTTGTGCAATTATAGCAGCAGAAAACTTGGTTTACACAGCTCCTTACAGGCCCTCAGGACAGTATAGTTACACATAACTTGCAAGCATGCTGCTAGTATGGGGATTTGCTGATTTGGAACAGAAGTGTTTAAGTTTCATGAATTTTGGCATAATCACACAGGATAAAATCTCAGAACATTTGCAGATTCCCATATTTTTCCACTTCTGCTTATTGGAGGAAATTTTATAAAATATTTTAGATAGGAGAAGAGTAAGAACCGCAGAATCTGCAAATTAATTTTGTATTTTAAAGTGTTTTAAGTCCAGAATTAATTCTCATAGTGCTCTTAGCAAAAAAACAGCCTCTGGTATAACATGCGTGGTTTGAACATAAGCATATATTTTCCAGCTACAAAACAAACACCAACACTTTGTTTCACAGTAAATATTGTCATCTGAAAATATGCCTGGCCTAGGTTAACACACTTACATCACATTTTTGCAATAGCGGGTATGAGATCTTCTGTAAATAAATCTATCAAAAAGTAAAAATGGAAGGAATTGTTCTGAATCAAGTGATTATACCTGTAAAGCTTGTAACAAGAAGATATCTCACTCCTTTTTAAGAAACAAGAGGCGGTGAGACAAGAGGCAATGACAGGAATATTTTTTTATTTGAGTCGTCTTCTATAACCAGAATCTTATTTATTTTACTGAAATCAGAAGAGTATTCCGATCTGCAAGAGCCTGAGTGGGGGAGATGTATGTCAGAAGAAAAGATAATTGATGGTAAACGTCAAATATTAAATCTTGATCTGGTTATTACCCAGCATATTAGCTATGTAAGTAGCTTAACAATTACAGCTGTGATTGACTAGGTGGGATCCAAAATCCTAAATATCAACTGCCAGAAGGGATAATTATAACACATTAGCACCTGCGTGCTTAGACAAGATTGACAACTCCAGTCTAACATCTGCTTAATATCACTTTCATACTTTTCTTTTTTTTTCTTTTAGAAAGGAATAACAAAGATTTACTTGTAGCATAACAAAAATTCAGCATCCATGTTACCTATACAGTTGATTATGCTTGCTTGTTGTGTTTGGTCATGTTTTGCACTGACACATTTAAAATTAAATAAAGGCTTTTGGGGATTAGACAGTCACAGTTGTGGTATATTTTTGACAAAATGTACCTGTCAGAATCATTTGAAGATATCCCAACAAGTGGGCTGCTCTGCAGTCGGTTAGGCTGGCCAATGTAATTTAACAACAAAATGAAACTAGGTTGGAAAAGAAAGTTCTTACTAACCTGCTACAGAAACAACAGAGAGAAGAATATTCAGTGTTCAACATGAACAGAATAGTGAAACTGCCCTGATGGGCTGTTTGCAGAGGTCAGGCAAAATGTTCCTCTCCCAGGACCAAACATGACCACCCCAGCTCTGTGCAGAAGGCCAGAGCTGTCCACCATGGGATCCACACTGCAGTGCTGGAAGCGCAAGGGCTCTTCTTTTATGGTGCTCACCTTTAGAGCTTCATATCTTTGTGCCAGCTCCCCTCCGAGCCTTGCACCTGGATGGTCCCTGAACTGATTTGCAATAGGGTCAAGCCTGCCTCAGGTCTTGTGGTATCCAGGGACCTCCTTCAAGGCTACTCTGCCTTTCTGGTTCCAGGGGACCCCCACCTGCCCAGTGAAATTCAATGGTGCGCTTTGCCCAAAGGCAGGTGTTGCTTTCCATGCATTTGCTCCCAAGGAAATAAGTGCATTTACCTGAACAATAACAGCGGAACAGCTGCCCCAGCTTTGCAACATAGGAGAATCTTTCCTGAGCAGAAAACTGATGGAGCTGGATTATGGCCTCATAAAAGAGGAGGATGGTGATAGCGGTGCCATTACAATACAAATTTGTTTAGACATAGGCATCATTACTCCTCTGTCTTGTAGGGCAGATATGTCAGTCCTTAATTCGTAAATGAAAGACCCCTCCTGTCTCTATGTGTTTCTGTGCTGGGGAAGACCAGTAACTGAGACTACTCTTGATCTCATTGAGAATTTGATGCAAGTTTTAGCTGAAGTAGGCAGAAATTTCTCACAGAAAAATATATAGCCACTACAGTAGCCTGACTGGATGAACAAATCCACTTAGTAAAAATTTGTAAAAAAAATTAAAAATAAAAAAGGGTACAAATCCCATTGCCCGTGTGTTTATCTTTATATTAGCGGAACAATACCTAATTTTATATTAAGTCCTTCAACAGTTTTAGTGACCTATGAGGCTTTAAGCCCATGTAACTCCCTCCCCATCTGTTGGGCCTAAAGCCTAGGTTTCTGTTTAAATTTAGAAAAAGCAATTCAAGTATGCTCTACTCAGACAAGATGCCATGGAACACTGGAAGACTAAGTCAACCAACAGTGGCAGAAAAGCTTATTTACAGAGACGCAAAAGTCTTCTGAGGGCACAGCTGCTGCTTATTTGGACCAACTCTGTCAGCAAAACTTTTTGGTGGTATAACCACCTCTAACCAGCTTTGGTGTGATTTCTCCCTCATCGGTTTCTCTATTCTTTACTTTTGTTCTGATGTGGTTCTTTTATTTCACTGTTATACCATGCTTTCATCTTTTATACCATGCTCCAGCCATAGTGATCACTGCATAAGCAGGTGAAAGCTGCAGGAAGGGAAGACTCTTCCGGAAGCCAGGCAGGTACTGAATAACTTGGCATCACACAGGAATTACCTACTGCCTTTATCTGTGAAAGCACTGCAAAACCCCAACTCTGGTTAGGCCTCTAATGAGCCTGAATGTAAACCTAGATCTCACATACCTCTCTGCATTATCATCCTTTACCCTCTGTTTGTAGTGCAACTGTAGTATAATTGCCATTTTGTTCTGTCTATCACTGCAGTCTGATTCTATTTTCTGAAATTCACCTCTCATAATGCAGAGACATTTTTATTTTTCTGTCATCTTAATTCACACTTTTATCAAAACTATTTTAAAACACTTATTTGATGATACTAATAGCAATATTTTTGTATTTTCACTATGAGGACAGTCAAACACTGGAGCAGGCTGTCAAGGGAGTATCCATTATTGGAGGTTTTCAAGATCCAATGAGATAAAGCCCTAAGCAACCTAAACTGAGCATATAACTGACTCCTATTCAAGCAGGAGGGTGGGCTAGGGGACTCCTGAGATCTCTTCCAACCTGAATTTTCATGTGATTCCAGTTTCTGAAATCTATAGTGAGAAAAATATGGTACAATCTATTTGCTAGAGAGTGTGAGAAAGATTTGTATGACTCTTTCTCTCATTCACAGAATCACAGAATGACCTAAGCTGGAAGGGACCCACAAGGATCATCAAGTCCAACTTCTGTCCTTCTGCACAGGACAATCTCAAAGTTCACACCATATGTCTGAGGGTATTGGCCAAATGCTTCTTGAATATTGTCAGCCTTGGCGCCCTGACTGCTTCCCTGGGGAGCTGTTCCAATGCTCCACCACCCTCTGGGTGAAGCACCTTTTCCTGATGTCCAGCCTAAACATCCCTGGCACATCTTCCTGCCATTCCCTCCAGTCCTGTCATTGGTCACCATCGAAAAGAGGTCAGCACCTGCTCCTTCTCCTTCCCTTGTGAGGAAACAGTAAACTACTATGAGATCTCCTCTCAGTCTTCTCCAGACTGAACAGACCCAACAATACTAGCTATTTTAAACCCCTAAACTATTCTGTATTTTTCAGAATATTTATTAAGACATTAACATCAATGGGGTAAATGAAGCATTTTACATCGCATTTTGGTACCACTGCAACACTAGTGCAGGTTTCTACAAAAGAAGCTGCAGGACAGAATCTTGCACTCACAGAGGAACAACAATATTCTGATTTTTAGAAATCTTTCAGTATACTGCATATTGGTTTTTTTTATTTTGGGAACTTAAAGGAATACATTAGAAGAAAATGACCCCAAAAAGGGGTTTGTATGTATTACCTTTTCTAGTTATAATGATTTAATATACATTTAATTTTTTAAAAGTGGCTATTAGAGTTCAAGTGGAAAATGTAACTTAATTTAAAATTGATCAGATTGTCTTTTGATTTCCAAGTAAATATCGCCACTGAAGAAATTGCCTAACAGGATTAGGCTATTGAGGATAATAGTAAAATAGGCTCGATTTTTTAGTGACAGGACAACGGAAGAACCATAAATCATGTGACATCCTTTTGTATGTGAGATGATTAAGAGAGATAATTTCTGGTTTATTTGAAGGGAGGTATCCAAAATCAGTGTTCTAAAATTTATGCTGAGATACTTGCTTGGTGCTGTCTGGAAGTGAAGCAGTTTTGTACAGAATGATTGTTCCTCATGTTCATATCTCCCTATTTATTGATGAAATATGTTGAGTTAAATATATGTGCACAACAAAAATGATGTTAAATGAAGATGGTCAGTCCTGAAAGAGAGGAGACTTTGGTTATTTGGCTTTTCTACATCTTCAAAGCCATTGGTTGAGAGGGGAGAAATGGAGGAAGTCTGCCATTCCCTCCTTTGACTGGCCACTGCTGTCCATTCTTCCCTTTAAAAGAGATCAAGATGAAAATTTTGCAATATAAAAGCTGCTATTCCTATACAGACTAACACTGTTTTACATTTTGTCATGTTCTTTCCATTAATAGACACTTCAAAAGAGGTCATGGTACCTAAAATAGACTACTCTCTAATATCTTAGTACCATTAAGCTGATAAAATTATACATGTGTTTCACAGTGATAGCAGTTACATAAATGCATGGTTTTACAGGTTAGTAATTACATGTATGAGTGCCTTGCTTATACTCTTGAAGTTACTGGCTGTTCTACTGCCTGAATCATTATATGATCAATGCTTACAAGAGATATTAAAAGCAGGCTACAAAAATAGTGAGGTTTTTATTATCCATATAAATTTAATGTCTTAGCCTGTGTTGATCTAGTAGGCAGTCCGGCTTGATAAAATTTAGCAGTAGTTAGCTTTATCAGAAAACTTTCAACATAGGAGTTGGGGCTTTTTAGTTTCACTTATTGTCTCCTTCTGACAGTATTTGGAATAATGGTCAGTCCTATTGCTGCTCTGAGATGTTCAAGATCTTCTGTTCATTCGAAGTTTGTTTGTAACTTTATAATGTGTATAAAAGTTAAAACAGCATTTCCTCTACGCATAAATGTTCATTTTTATGGTCAATGAGACGATAACAGAGTGCAGTCAATGCAGAAAAATTAAAGTTCATATATGGTGGAAGGATTGTTTTCTCATCTGTTACCCTATTCTACATTCACTTCGTTTCCCAGATTCCCTGTCAAGCCACACTGGACCTAAATGAAAAAATATTATATTGTTTCGGATACAAATGTTATCACTTTACTCTGTATTCCCTTCTAGACCACTATGTTACCTTCACAGTCTTAACTCATTTATGTTTTGAAACTATAATAATGGTTTTTATTATTTGCCCTTTTTCTATCTTCGAACCCATTAATTAACTTTACCAATCCTGTGTTTACTGTACCCCTTTTTGAAAAAAACATTTCTTCAGATTTTACTGACAGAGAAAATCCACTGTATTTTTTGATCTTATTTATTCATCATTCCCTGACTTCTGCAAAGAATGCTGGTAGATTGAGGAGACAGGATTTATCTTTACAGCAGC
Organism: Dromococcyx pavoninus; assembly: GCA_033558185.1. Classification (NCBI taxonomy): domain Eukaryota; kingdom Metazoa; phylum Chordata; class Aves; order Cuculiformes; family Neomorphidae; genus Dromococcyx; species Dromococcyx pavoninus. Next base: position 802,469 of record JAUMJL010000668.1, on the reverse strand, counting down.
CATTCTGGTTGGTCCCAAGCAGGTTTGAGCACTTGATGGCCAACATTTTTCTCAGAAAAAAAAATAAATATATAGAATCCTCATCTAAATCGCAAGATGCAACATAATGATATGGGCAATCAGATCTCCTTCTTCTGGATGTTAGATGATCACAGATACAGCAGCAGTGTTTGCAAGCTTCCCCACCGATAGGTAGAGCAAATAATTCACAATGAATAATGCATCCAATGAGTTTAGCCTCTCTCTCTGATTGTGGCATATGCACGAGCAGGCAATGATTTTGTCTAATCTATTCATTATTCAAAGTATTTGATTAGTTTGGGGTGAGCTTTTTAAACTCCACGTACCATTTTCTAAAAGTGCAAACAATTTGATTTACTTTAGTTATTCGTGATTGATCAGGCAAGTCATGAGGACAGCACACTTTTGTGGAACATATTTATCTGCCACATTTGTCAGTATTAATGTGTTTGAGCTAAAACAAAATTTACAGTAAAGAGACTTTAACTTTGAGATTCAGTTTTGTTCACCTTTTTTTTCCAGTATAACTCAGTTTTACAGAAATTCACAGAAGAGGTGCAAACTAGGACCACGCTGAGCCCACTAAAAATCTTACCTACTATGAGACGCTTTGATTACACACTGGGCCTGCCTAGCAAATATAGGAAAGGGACTTCAGCTTCAAGCCAACTAAATCTTAACCTTTTTATTTTGACCAACAAGAATATGAGCTGATGTATGTAACTATTGGAGCCTATGAAGGCCAGTTCCATTTAGGTACATCATCAGTCAACCATTATATAATAAATGCTTTCATTTATCAGTCACTTCTAATCTATGTCAACTTTGCATAATTTGATTCCTGTCCTCTATTTCCACTCAGCGTTGAATTATTTTTACCTCAGGAACACATCTTGTTTTGGTGATTAGTCCATAAATTCCTTTACTTAAGAGCTGATCTCTTCAATTTCATTATTGTTCTCAAATGTTATTGGGTCCATCAAAACTGCTTGGCTATATCTGTCTCTGAAAAGAGTGTATTCCATTAAAAATACTGTTATTTATGTCTAGAAAAAAATGCCACTCCACTACTCACGATCTCTTCTGTTTCAGCATACAATATATTAAAAGTCCTTTCAGAAACAATGAAGTGGTATTGCCAGTGCATCAAACTTCACAAAAGTCCATGATGTCAAGGTTTGCTGGATACAGTTACCCAGTTATGGAGCAGTTGTTCCATCCATTTAAGTAGTTAGACAATTTAAAGCTTTAACTGGTACATTTTTTAACATCAGACTGATCCAATTATTGTGTTTTTTTCACCACAGAAATACAATCACAAGCAAGATAATATTATGCTTCTGTCAATATTATGCTCTGAAAACTGTGGACACTTTAACTTTTGCTTTAAGACATCTACATTTAAGAAACTGAGATTGTTCTTATACCCTGGATTTATGCCAGCCTTTAGCCCCAGATTGTACCCAGGGCACACCCTGACTGACAACTCCCATGCCATCTCCATGAAAGCATTGGTCTTGTGTGTGTGGAAGGAAGACTGGCGGTGTTCCCCAGGCTGTGGCAGGAGTTTTTACTTCTTCTGTTGAGTATTTTACTTCTTCTCTATTTCCATGTGGTAGGCTTATGCAGTGGCCAGTCCCTGATCAGTGGCAGCAGAGCAGAGCTTCAGGCCAATGCAAGAACTTGCTCTCCAAGAGGGGAGCAGGGGAGAGCAATTCTGGTTGGCAGTGTTTTCAGCTGAGCAGCCACATCTATTTAGACTAGATATAAGGAAGAAACCTTTTACAGTGCAGGTAGAGAAACACTGAAACAGGTTTTTCAAAGAGGTGCTAGATGTCCCCTCCCTGCAAATGTTCAGGGTCAGGTTGCATGGGGCTCTGAGTAACATGATTGAGTTAAAATGTCCCTGCTCATTGCAGGGAGGAGTTGGACTAGATGGCCTTTAAAGGTTCCTTCCAACCCAGTCTATGATTTTTGTGATTCCATGATCCTATGACTAGCTGTCCTTTCCCACAACCCTGCTCCCTCTCCTCTCTCCTGAGACAAAGCATCACTCCATATCATGATATATTGATATGAAAAAATGGCGTTCCCTACTGCCTTTTCTTTTTGTATCTGATTAATTATTTCTTGCATCAAAATAGCATGCTAAGCTCCTCTTCATATCTGCAGATGGAATGAGACTTTAGCTCAAACCAGAACATCACTATATCGAATAATATTAAGGAACAAATTTAAAACTTCATTTTATTCTTTTAAAATTACTTCCTGCTAATCATAGACTTTTAAGTTCTGGGTAGAAATTTGGAGTAGATTATATTGATGAAAAAATTAAGTTAAATGACAATTTTAAGGTTCAGGCTGCAGCAGAGCTGTTCAATCTGCAAGTTATCTGGTTAAATCTCTTTATGAATGAGGGCAATTCTATCATCAATCTATAAACCAGACAATTTTCAGGCAGTAACTATTGATCACTTATGTATTTTTTGACTAAATGGGCAAAACCCCCCCAAAATCAAATAAGAACTTTATACTCAAGTATATGCCTTTGTTAATATATGCATTAATTGAATGGGAGTAGAAGTGCCTATGACTCACCAAGAGGGATATGTACAACATCTTGCTGCGTTTTCTTAGAGAGGATGGTATCACAAGTTACTCTTTCTGTTTCTTTAATGCTTCAATACCATGAAAAACATTGAGAAAGGCCTTACTATCATCCTGATGAAACTTTACTGAAGACCTACCACTACCTGTCATGGCTCTGCACATATGCCAGAAACTCCAGAAGCCCTGAGGTCTTACAGCAAGCAAGGTCGGGACAAGAGTGATTAAGATCTTGCTGATATCAACAATCTTCTAGTAAAATTTTGGCAATTAGTGTGACATCAGATTTCAGTGGCTTTTTTCCCCTCTAGTTATTCCCTGAAACGCCTACCTGAATGCAAGGGAGATTGGCCTGAATCAACATTTTAGTGTTGGTGTTATCAACCTATCCTTTAGAAGTTCTTGTGTAGGAAAGATAAGGTGTAACTCTCCTCTCTCCCTGATGTAGTGTGATTTGACCATCAGCTATCTCAGGCAGTGCTGTAACAGTTCTAGCACCCCTCACACAATGTTGTTTGGGGTTTTTTAATTGACTTTACTACCGCTCTTTTTTCTTAGCTTGGTATAGTCAAGTATACAGCCAAGTACAGTCCAGCAGACTATCCACATATGAAATAAAACCTTGAGGGAATCATTCTGGGTGTAAATCTTCACCAGTGCTTCCTGACTATATCCTAAATTATCTATAGCAAAGACACAACTCATTTGAAGCCCCAAATATGGAAAAAATAAGGATGGAGGTCTTCCTATGTTACTCCTCCCAGTATAGGACATTATTTCAGTGACTTTATTCTGTAAAATATGCTTTATCTGCTATTTCATGCTCAGAAGGTGTTTTCTACCAAGTCCCTCATCAGCAATGTGCCTTAACTCTGTCTTTACTCCAGAGACACCCTCATACACCGCCCAGATTCTCCAAAACCAATTGCACTTGTCTCCATTTGAGGAAATATTTGAATTCATCCCAAACTATTTGGCACATCTCTTTAAAAATGATATTGATGAACACTGAATTTACTTAATTTTAAAGTTTCACGGTTCATGCAAAGTTTGATCTCTTTTTCAACAGTGATGTGGTTTTAGAAAACTGTTTAGTTTTCTGCCTCTGTCTTCTTTGACATTGTTCTGTAAGTGCTGTCTTGTTAAGAATAATGTTTCTTCTGTCATGGGTATTCCACTATCATTGCTCCATCTCCAAATATGTTTTTTTCCATATCCACATGTCAATCAATAGCTTGCCTTAAACTAGCAAATGATAGTCAGTGTAACTCAAATTAAAGATAAATGGTTTTATGCTGAAACTTAACTACTGATGGTAGAAGAGATAGTATCCATGGTTTCAGGAGGAATGAACACAACTCCACAGCTGGATCACCATAACTGCTCATGCAGTTCACATGAAATAAATTTGAGGTATATCAAATAGCAAAGCTATACAGAAACAACTGTCCATTTCTGACATGTGCTCTACTGAGATATGTGCTTTGTGAATGTAAAGACCAATGAACCAGTAAAAAGGGTAGTAATAATGCCTACCCATAGTGACTGTGTTGCATCTGGCTATTAGCATATTCTTCCTAGGCATAAAGTCAGGAACTGAAACAACGTCTACTGAAGGAGGTGAAAAGATATCTGCTGACCCCAAGTAGCTTTGGATCTAGATTACAATGTAGTAAATGTCTTTCTTGCAAGTGGTCTCTGACCAGTCTGTTGGAGAAAGTAAGTTGTGATTTTCATCATCGTTTCTGTAATAGTCTATGATACATTCCCAAGTGTGTGTCTGTGTATGTATATCTAAAAAAAAAGTGTGTGTGTATACATATACACACACATAAATTTACTATTCTCATTATGTTTTATTTTGCTTTAGCATGTTTTCTATTCTGTATCCTTCCTGTTTGTCATCTCATTTATACAAATCTTATTGCCTCTTGTGTATGTCAAATCCTTCCTGTTTCTCACACATATTTCCAGTGTTTCCTCAGGACCCATAGGTACCACAACTATATTTTGCTATCATAGAAATAATCATATAATATATGTGGCTTCTGTCTATATACTTGTACAAATTTGAGTATTCAAAGAAACTACACTAGATCAGTTTTATTTCTCGGTCTTTTTGTCACTTGCATTTTTAGACATTAAATTCTTATCAGCATCGTGTTCTCAGAAATGCTTTCAGCGTGCTCAGCATGATGAGACCTTGATCCTGAAAGGAAGCTCTTGGTGGTTTTGTGTTGCAAGAATCTTTTCTAGGATAGTGAGAATACTAGTTTAAAAACATTTTTTCCTACACAATGGAACAAACCGTATTGACATGCTCAAACCCCATGGAAACTCTTGGTTTTGCTTTACAGCTTGTGAATGGATTAACAAATCTTACTTCAGACATCAAGTTCAAATTCTTGGGCATCTTTCTTCTTAGGCCTGCTGAAATAAAAGTTATATTCATGGCAGTCCAAAGACAAAATAATATATTTGAAAGTTTTAAAACCATTCTTTGCTAGCACGTAGATCTCAAATGATATTCCAAAGTAGAATTGTGCCATTCAATAAGAATTTAAAGAGGCCACAGAATTGCTGAAGAAAATTGCATGGTGTAGATCTCAAGTATCACCTGAGTATAACCAAGAAAATTTCAAAATGCCATTACCTGTTTTGTGATCTCTAATACATCACAGTAAGTAATAATAGCAAAATATAATAAAAACAAATAGCTTTGTGTATCAACATTTTTATTTTCTAGTTATTCATATATTTCTGGTTTGATCAGCTGCTGTCACCTGTTGGCCCCAAATTGCAATTTTAAGCTCCAAGCTTTCAAACTGGTAGTAATTGAAACTGTAATGCAAAGTGAATCCTTGCTTTCTCCTTACCTTCAGCTGAAATAGGACACCCAAATTTGCATAACAGGTAGATTGATGGTTGGTGTGCTGCTGCAACAGCAAAGGGTTAGATCTTTGTTTTAATATCCCTGATTAATGAAGTTGAAGCTACCAGTTTGAGTGAAGCATTTACGTGTCTGTGAGGAGAGGAGAGATATGACAGGGTGAGAACCCAAACATCTGCCTGCAGGAGGGGGATGACTTAAGGAGTGTGAAATTATCCTCAAACATTCAAGCTCCTGAACCTAGAAAATCTCTCATGAGGTCACATACTTATTCCTCTTTCAAAAAATACAGCAAGAATCTTCCTCTTTGTATACACAGGTATTTTCGTGTACACAAGCCAGTCATCCACCCATTACTGTTTATCTGTGTTTGCTAAGACTGATTAAGACTTCAAAATGTGGATATAAAGAGTCTACAGAGAGTTAATACATTCGTTAAGACACACTTTCATCAGTTATTTTCATGGATTACTATAAAGTCTCCAGACTGTATGGTTTCTGCCTTCATTTGTTGTAAACACTATGAATTACGCCAGTGGGATTTAAGCTTTTACTGACAAAGCTATGGAAGGGACTTTGCTCCCACAGATTTTGGTGGGAGTACACACCTACACGGTCCCATGGATCCAGACCTCAGACAATATTCAAACATTATGCTTTTCCATTATCAGCATTTCATAGTTATAAGACTGAATTCATCAGGAAGATAATCAATTTGGGTAGCTTGCGCTTACAGTGCGTACTATTGTATTATGCAGTGTGATTATATTATAGTCATGTAATAAACAGAATCATGTGAAGATAAGTAAAAAGCCTGTGAAAAATAGTCATAACCGTGGCATGTTAGAAACTGATATAATAATACAGCCACCAGCAGAAAGCACTGTATTGATAATTTCAGCAAAACCAAATGTAAGTAGTTCATGTTATTTTGATTTCCAGAAAGCAGATTTAGAATTCTGAAGTATTATTGCTATAAAGGGAACTGGAGCTCAGGCAGTTTAAAACCTAAGTGGGAATTTATTAGCAACAAAAACACATTTGCCACCTGTTATGCTACGGGTGTGTTAAAAGAGCTGATATCAAACATATGGTCTTTCGTGGTCTGTGAAAAAGCAGCAGCTGTTCCAACATGTCCAGGCTGTAAGCTGAAAGGATGAGAAAAAGCAGTGAAGAAACACCACTACAGTAGTCCTTAGTCTTTCAAATTGAAGAGCCAGAAATAGAAGAGATAAGACAAGGACTAGATGAAAGGTGAGACAGAATGCGCACGTGCCCTCAGCTTGCAGAAGTACACATATACACACACGTGCATGTAGTCATATAGACATATCCTCAGATGGGCTTAGAGCTAAATCTATAAAGAGAGTTCAGGTGTCCTTAGATCTCTAAGACCTCTCAGATCTACTGTGCTGAGCTGCGTAATATGAGCCTCTGCCATGGGAGTTTTTGATAGCTCAGAAGAGACATGAATAAGCTACCTAAGGTCAGCATAGACCCAGTATAGAAACATCACAGATGAAATGAACTTCCCGTTTTACTAGGTGTTGCTCAATGTGAGAAAAAAGCAACCCCTTCCACTCCCCAAGCATTCACAAACCACCCCTGCTAAAGGTAGGCTCATTTTCTTGTAGGTTCATTTGCCTTTGAAATCTGGCTAGCAGAGTCACTGTGATAACATTTTTATGTAATTTTTAGATGACTTTAAAACTCATTGATGAAATTAGAAGTTAGTTTGGTAAATTTAAATGACCTTACAAAGATTTATGCTAAGTATGAATAACATAAAACAGTCATCATCACTCAGGCTTAATTTGTGACCTTATTAACAAAGGAAAGAAAAATTATTTGGAAGGAAGAAAATTCATACTTATAAGGGAGAAGGGCTGCTGTCTAACCATCACCTGAGAATAAGGGAGATTCCGGTTCTAATCAGACCTCCTAGGCCTTTCTCTCCTAGGTTAAATGGAACAGACTTGGAATAATAAATATTATTCCTAGAGACCAGAAGTATTACTAATGCTACCTCTAAACAGCATAGATATATCAAATCCTTCTGGGCTTCATGAAGAATAAAATCTTTACCTGAACAGTGATAACCTTCCTCTTTTTCAGGAGAAGAACTTATAAGCCCATAGTTAGGACATGTGGGAGATGCAAATTTGAATTTGTTCATGAAAGAAGGTGGCATTAGGCCTCTAGAAAATAGGTTTTCTAGCTGGACACCTATTGCATGAAAAGAGGAGAGTGACCATATTCTGAAAGAAAGGAACAGGCGTAGTTGTATTCAGCAGGGAGTGCACTCATGTAAATGCGTCCCAAAGAGTTTTTTTCTGAACTCCAGTTGCAATTAAGCACTGGTCATGTTATGCAGTTCTATCAAAACCAAGTAGATTTGGCATGTGTATAGGTAAATTAGAAGTTTTAAAGATTATGTCAGCAGAATTTGGATGCTTCCAAGGCCAAGAGGCAGCTCAGTCTGGGACTTCCGGATCATGATTCTTATGACAGGCACTTGCATACCACTTAGGTCCCATTTCCAGTACTTAAATCCTTCTTGAAACCCATATTTATGCTGCAGTCATTTAGGAAACTGACAAACATTTCTGAGTTACAAGCAGTCATATATGTTGGCTCCTTATTTATTTCATGGTGGGACAGAGGATTATTTAGAGTGTGAGGTGGTCTGTCTAGAATTCAGGCCTTCTAAAATTATTAGCTACATAAAGTTAGACAGGAAACAAATCTGAGCAAGGTAGATAGTAGTTATCCAGGGATGATGCTTATTGCTGTTGCACCAGTTGACGACTTTGACATATTGCAGCTATTAACTTCACCTCACTCCAAGTCTTTGTTCAGTTTCTTTGTTTCCAACTGTTTTTCCTTGTGCATTTATTAGTAGATTAGTATTGAAATTACTTCTATCCTCAGTACGTTTTTCCAGACTTCCAGTTCCTCAGTAAGATCCACTTTCTTTCTCCTTCTCTGCAAAGACTACAGGCAATTTTATTTTGCTCTCTGACCTTTATGAATAATTAAGTTTGCTGTCTACCTGATTCCTTTGTCCGGTTCCCTTTTCCTCTGCTATTTTTATAAGGCATATACAACTCCTTACATTATTGCAAATGCAGTTTCATTCATAAATCCCTTATGCAGGAGTTGGAATAACTTCATCTACGATATTATTGTTACCGCTCTGAATCAATGGTAACGTTTTATATTACTGTTAACCACTGTCCTGAAACTTTTTGATCTCATTCTATCTCCAGATCCTGCTTCTACTCAGTATTGCAACCTTATGATTACATAGGGCATAAGCGCCTTCTCTTATTTTGTGTCCCTAATCTCATTATCTTCCACTTCTCTACATTTAATTGCATAAGGTACTTATCTTCCTTTGGGCAAATTTTGTCACAGTCATCTTGACTTTATTGCCCTTCTTCTTTCTATTGATTGCCCCTTCCTACTATGTATCATCAACAAATTTCATTCCCCTGATATATCTCCCTCTTCCCAGGTAAAAGTAAGTTCGGATACAGAGCTAAACGGTGCTGCAGAGCAGTCTGTCTTTAGAACAAATTCTTACTCTTCCTGTGTACCTTTCCCCTATGGTCTCATAGCCACTCTTTAAGCACTTACATGCCTGCATTTGTGACACATTTAATGACCATTATATATTTTAAATATGTTTTTATTTTATCTCATTCAGAGATCTAGTTTTACAGACGCTTTGGAACTGCCTCCCCTTGTTATATCATTACAGAGGCATTATCTGCAGACAGTAATTTGTCTTTATACATTCAAAAAGGGATTTCTCAGCATTTATCTTTACACATTCAAAGAAATTGTTTTGTCTTCTTCTCGCTCATCAAAAATAAATAAACAAAAAAATTAATAAATAAAGTGCTAAAATATCATTCTCTTACTCTGGTGTTACACCAGAGTCTAAAACCACTTGGAAATTGACAGAGTGGAATCAAACATTACATGAATTTTCTTGTGGGGTGAATAGCGAAAACCCCATGAAAGGAATTATTTTCTTGTAATAATTAATAATCATTTAACAATCTCATGGGTCTGGGCTCTCAGCTGATATAGATTTCTCTGCTGGTTTTAAACCAGCTGAGTCTGACATATCAACTCTTTCCTCTATTGCTTATGATTTTACATTGAATCAAAACTGCATTTTGCATTTTTGCAGTCAGAGGAAACTGGAGGGATAAGAAAGGAGCAAATATTTAACTTTTATAGTTTACTGTCTGAGTTTTCATATGATCCTTTCCTTTCTGTGTCTCTCTTAGGTAGTTGCTGCCAAGAAATATCTTAGTCCTTATGTACTTAAACTAGATCGCTAAAGAAGTCTTCATTATTACCCTAATTCTTCCTTTTAAGTGAGTAGAATTTTAACTATTGTCTTCAAAATTAGTATAGTGCCTTACAGAGTAGTTACTAGTATCAATGCATAAATTAATAAATAGGAAGTGATCAGGTTATGCGCTTAGTTTTAATTCAAGGTAACTACGAAAGCAATGTCTTCTCCAATACAGATCTTAGGGAATGCAGAAGTCTTGTGCAAAAAAGAGTTCCCTGAAATCCTTTTCTCTTTATTCAGTTTTCTAAACACAGATACAATAATTCAAAAGATCCTGCTTTTCACTAGCACAGGTCAGTGCTTTGAGATTCACAAAATCCTGAGGGCGGGATGAGAGGTCGTATCTGTAGCTGCCTATTAGAGGCCATTCTAGTGCTCTAGTTTTCAAAGCATTGCTATCACAGGTATCTGCAAATCTCCTTCAGTTATGGAAACATTGTTTGTAAAAGCTGATACAATAGGATTAAAATTTAAGCATTTGTGTTGTAAGAGATTAAAAAAAGAGATTCAGGAACTGACTTACTCTCTTTTCCTCTTCTCATTCCAATAGATTGCACCTGTAAAGTTCACATTGTGCAGGTAAATGTCAACACCTCCAGATATCCAGTGTGCAGGGAAATTGCAGTACACACACATTAAAAACCTCAATATCTTTTTGAAAACCTTTTCTAAAGCAAAATTACTTATAACATGATTTGTAATTTATAAATGTACACAGTAAGTTTCTATGAGGACCCTCTGTTCTTGTGCTTGTAGTTTATTGAAATATGGAAACAGACAAACTACTTTCAAAGTACCACTCGTGTTCTGACTGTCCTCTCTGCCATCACTGTTAACTCTGAGGGTTTTCATGGTTTAGTAATTCCTGCACATGTGTCAATACACATAGCGTGTACTAGGATTTGGTCCTGAAACATACCCAGGAGCAGCAGCAGCTGCAGGGAAACAGGGGAAGCAGTGTAGCTGCTGCTGAACAGACCACTGGGATGGCTGCATCTGCCATTGCTTATTGAGATCTGGGAGGAGGAAAACAACCAGTCCTGAGACATCTTCTGCCTGTCATGGCAGTGCATGCCATAGTAAAAACACCAGTCTTTCCAGTCAGCTGATGGCAGATTATTTTTTTTCCTCTAAATGTAAATTTCTCTGAGTTAGCCCATGTCTGTGAATACATTTGTCTGAACGCTAATTCAGTTCTGAGGGATACCAAATCAGGGCTGATAGCCACTCCTTCTGTAAATGTAGTCAGTAAAGGAAAACATATAAGCTAATGTAAATCCTCTGCTCTGTGCATGAGTAAGACCACTGCAGCTTGTAATAGATTGTGAAAAGACAGGATTTGCTTTTGGCAATTTCCTCTCAAAAAAAAGATGTTTCTTCCTCATGAAATAATTAATCTTTTTATCATAATTATATTGTTGGCTCAAATTTACAGGCTTAGACTGTAAATAACAACTGTGAAAAAGAATTCAGGACTGGAATGAATGAGATATAAAACTAATTCTCACCAGCCTACTTCATGTTGAGCGATACACTGCTTTTTGAAACAATCTACAGCCAGACTTATGTGGGAGAACATGCCACTTTAGAGAGATATCTGCATGTATATTACCCTGATTCCTGTACTCCCTGCAGTTCCCGAGTCTAAGTGACTATGTCACATTGGCAACGTTCTGCCACTACGTCACAGTGAAACTTCTTTTTGCCAGCCACCTCCTGGCCACTGCAGAAAGAAAACCTCAGACCTTAGCCAGGGCAGTATCTCCAGCAGAGTCCAACAAATGCCTTGTTTTATATCCTTAGAAAAGCAACACTCTATGAGGTACCTTGGCAAGTCACTCTTAACACAGCCTAGAGACAGTCTCCTGAGGTGCAGAGAGAAAGCTAGTATTCAACATGAACAAAGATGGCAGATTTTGGCCCAAAGTCATGATATTGAGATTGAAGTCATAGAAAACAAGGAAAATCTGTTCCCTTATCAAAACTAACTTGTCAATAGTGAGAGCAAAACTCCAGGCAATTAGCTTCTGAATCAAACTCCTCCAGAATGCAGCTCACAGCACAACAACAGGGCCCCTGGCCTGGCCTGTGCAGCAGGCCACTCTGATTTGAGAGATAGCAAGGCACAGTGGGGGTTGGCAAGCTGTCTAGCAATTGGAGTGTGCCTCTTATGGGGTCCCATGGTTCAAGAGGCCCAGCACCAAATCCAACAGTATGACTGCCTGCTGAAGTATGACCTGATAGACTGGGGGTTCAGCAGAGGGAGAGAGAAACGAAACTCTGCCAGATTCATTCCACAACTGTAAAATCATTCCTCACGCTTGCATTCCTGTGTGGATAATCTGTCTGAAAGCTCATCATAAAAGGACAGAGAATACGCAAGAAATGAATAGGCTGTGGCTTCTTTCCACATATCTCCCAGGGCTCCACCCAGGCTCGCTGCATCATTTAATAGAAAGGAGTAAGCTGGGCTTGACAAAGGGCTGCTTCAAATTACTGTCAACCTACTTCTAAAGCCAAGAAAAAAACAGGTGACCAAATTACAACTATAAGCCATAATTCATTCCTTACATTGCTCCCAGACTGTTCACCTATGCACTACCCCTTGGTCATGATATCTTTTACAGTTACAGTTCAGTCCTCTGCACTAAGAGAGAATCTCAATATGTTGTTTTCACTTATTTTCATAATCCTTTCTCTTCACATTAAAGGGTCTCTTCAGTTGCATTTACTCTGCCATATCTGCATGGAAAGTTTATAAGCCTACAATAATGTATCTACTTCCCAAGCTGTCAAAATGATATGGCAGGACAAAGAACCCCTCCCCCAAATCCATGTACTTTTAATGCATCGTAGGACCTCTAAAACAAACTAAGCAATTTTTCCATCTCCTGTTTAGCTTCTGCTTAGGATTTACAGTTTTTATCTCACATCTGCAAGATTCAGACCTTTACATCTGATTCAAGTTTACATTTAGGTGACCGATTGATAAGAACAAGAGTAAATAAAACATATGTATACTATGGCAGATTGCAGTTCACATCTGTTTTTCTGGGGCACACAGCAGTGTTTCTTACAGTTAAAAAAATAATACAAAAGAAGAATAACATCAATGTAATAGAAGTCTGTTCAGCAAGAGGCCGAGACAGAGATCTGAAAATCAGCAAACCATTAAGCTATGGCAGCCAGAGATCCAAGTGTGTTTTTCCATGGCAAGTCATTTGTTGTGTATAATCTGCAATAGCTTTAGATGACTCTTCACAGACACTCTTCATAGGCAGGGAGTCAAAAACAGCTTCCTGGGAGGGAATTGGTGTTCTGCCCCAGTGATTGCTGACTACTTCTGCAGCAGTGAAGGAGCTAGTACTCAAAGCAAGTGATATTGCAGTCTATCAGAGATGATCATTTCATAGGATGATACCAGCTTTCCTATTCCAGAACAGGACACAACGCAGCATGGAGTTTTTTCAGAGACCAGGAACTGAAATAACTTTGGAGAACTTCTGGCAGAGCAAGGAATCCAGTTTGGGGTGCAACCTGAATCCATACCAACTTGTCAGGATCAGACCCTTTTCAACAGTGCCCACATTCCTCGTTGAGGAAAAAAACTGGAAGCAATTCCAAGAGCCAGATAAATTTCTGCATGGACAGTCAGGGGACCATGGCTTGGGGTACATTGGAAGTCAAGATACTTAACGCCAGAGATGGAACCCAGTGTAGATTCTTAAGAAGCGAATATTAATAAAGTTTCATCATCTTGTCAGAAATTTAAGTTTTGTTAGTTGATTTGGATTTCCTCATGAGTCAATGCACAGACACAGGGACCTTTCCTCTGGGAGATGCTGAAGCTCTTCTCTTATGACAGAGAAAGATTTCAGTCTCTGTTGACTAAAATACTGGTGCTGGCTCTCCAGTGAAGTATCTTAGACTGGGTAGTATTCATCCTATTAATGCCTGAACACAGAATATAATTTTTAGAGGAGAAATATTTTCACATGAGGCTTTCCCATTGGTATGAGAGAAGAAATCTTTATATGAAGGAATACATAAGAAGGAAATTCCTTAAGCTTGAATGTTTAAGGAGTATTTTCCTGATAAAGTTTGGAACAGTGTCTGGAATTAGGAAAATCCACTGTATGACTTTCCCACTGAGTGCTGTTTGGCTGTGGTAATTTTTGAGTTGCAACGTATTATCCTATTATCCTTTTGAGCAATTTAGTTGAAAAGTAATGTCACCTAACAGAAAGAAATTATTCCCTGAAAATCAGAGCATTTATTTCCAATGAATTTGTTTCCTTGTCAATTTACTTTTAAAAATAATAAGAAGAATAGATACGGTTTACATTCTTTAAAAACACCAGAGAATCCTTACAGGGGAGATGTTACAAATGCTCAAAACATGGAAAAGTTTGAAAATCCACACAGAAGAGAGACTTTAACTGAAGAGCAGATTCTTTAGTGTGTGCTAACAACTGAGCTCACACAGGAATGTTTCACTAGATCAGCCACAATGACAAAATCATTGTTCTCTACTTCGCTGTTTCCATACAACCTGTAGCTCTGAGATCTCTCATCTCTGCCAGATTTGGTTAAAACTGGCCCAGGTTTCAAAAGTCTTAAGGAAGACAGATATACAAGTAGTTGCACATGTCTGTGTGTGCACACACAAATACACACAAGCTATATTCTATGGGAGCAAAACCATTTCCAGCTTGAGCTTTAAATGTTATCTGTACTTTTATATCAAAATAGATTTTTTTTTGTAAATAATAGTGAAGGGAGAGATTTTTACAGTGGAAATGCTTAAGGAAGATAGATCCAATAGCAGTGTTTAAAGAGCTGCCTGATCACTTTTCGTGTTGTTGAAAGTCAAGATAGTCTTTGGGTACTTGGTGAGCTGCCAGCTGGCATTTGTAACAGATACTTGTTTGTTCATACCACTCCGGCAGCTTGCACAGCAGGTCGGACTACTATGAAGTATCTGGTCATGTGAGAGGTAATGTACTTCTTTGATTTAGTTGTGTCAGTTTGTAATTAAACTGTTATATTACACTCCACAGTAAGCCCACATGATAGAATGAAATAACTTGTATTGAAGCATGTGTAATAGAAGGAAAGATGTATAATGTGTAGAAGGCAGATGACCTTTTGACATTGCCTGTGAAGCAAAAGCGTTACCTCTATGTCTGGATGTGCTAGAATTATTTGCTTACACCTTTTTACTTAGGTCAGCAGGTGGTAAGGTGCCTTCGATGAAATGAGGGAAACTCATCAGTTCTTTGAAAATGTGTATGTGGTTCATTCAGTTGCTTCAGGTAAGAGTGACAGTTAAAATACGCTGTTATCATTTTGGAAGGGGGAATTCCTTGAATATCTGCACACATTACACTTTTCTTCATGTGTGTCACTGACCTCAGCAACAATGAACACAGGCACATTGAAGAGTGCTGTCTCTCTCATTAGAGACTAATTTTACGATATTGTAAACGATTCCAGTGCCTCTCTATTACTGCAGAGCATCACCTCCCTCTTTTCCTTTCTTTTCTATTCTTTTCTTTCCTTTTTTTTTTAAGATTTTCTGAACTCTGTCATCTTGTTCTATAACCTTGTTCTTCTAGGTCTTATCTAATGAGTGAATGTCCAGAAATGAAGGAGGATATTCTTCACTGAATTAGTGTATATGAATATCAATTGTATGAGTGCTAAAGGCTAAATAAAGAGGAGAACATCTAAGTTACAGGCAATCCTTTTCACGTGACCTATCGTAAAAAAAATCTCTGATGAAGAAAACAGAAGAAATAGGTGTCTATTAATAGTATTTATGCTATTTAGGCTGGTGCTTGCAGAAACAACACAAAATTTAGACTAGCAACTATACAAACAGCTGTAAATTACTTTGAAGGCAATTTCTTGGTCAATAACTTCACCTATGTAAAGATATTTTTTTATGGGAAGGAATTCTACAGAATTGTGAGGAAGCCTCTTCTGTTGTTCTCTTTTCCGTTATGTTTCTCTGTTTTCTTCTTTATGCTCCTGAAGCTGCCCTGTAGCTATGCATACTACTGAACCGCTATATAGGAGAGGGGTACAAGACTGGAAAGTTCTGTCCAGGCTTCAGACCAGTCATTGAATCTGCCTCAGTAACTTTAGCCACATTAGACTACTTACTATAAGCCTCCTTCAAGCTTTAACTTCAACTATATCTACACTGACAGGCACAATGCTGACAGCTTATTTGGACAAATCTAGATAGTTTTATGTGTTTTATTTTTAATAGTGGCAACACAGCTGTTAGGGTACCTCAGGTAACAGGCTATTCTTTGTTGCTGCTGCTATTTGCTACAGATCCTTGAGGTTAGCTATTCAAGTCTCCGTTTTCAGTGGGTTTGTTTGTCTGTTGGAAGTGCTTGCAAGCTTTTTTCTACTTGATAACTTTAAGTGAGAGTTCGTGTGTTGGTATCCAGATTACATACTTCAAGTATATTCAGTGCTTCGATCTGATTTTGATGGAGCTCATATCTGACAGATAGTGTCCTCAGCTGATGATGAAGTCTCTCTACAAAAGGCCAGTAATTTAAAATAGACAATGCTTTTAAAGATGCCTAATTTCTTGTCTGCTGTCACAGTAAATCATTATCTCCTGCAACCTCATGTTGAGATGTTTTGGTGCTATATATCTCTATTCTTGTAAACTGGTGAATTCAGCAAGTTCTGTTCTCTGTATTTGATGTTACCCCTTTCTTGAGCTCTGCTTTGGCTGGTAACAAGTCACTTAGATAAACAAAACAATGCCTTCTCTGTATGGTGCTGCTTCTTGACACATGGGTTTCAAGGGTGCCTGGTTTGGTTTTGAATGCTCCAAAAGTCTTTGCATCTTGCACAGTTTATTTGGATCTCAAGTTGACACCAATGTGATTGGTCTGTTGAGAAGATGAAGAGAGCAACCATTTGCGTTATTCTGGGGTTTTCTTGCTGTCTGGTGAATTTTACGTTCATTTTATATTTGCATTTTAGAGGGAAAATGTTGCTTATGAGAAGACAGTAAGACACAAAGCACAGTGCCAGAGTCGCTTGGATTTGGGTTGATATGTTCTTCTCCCAAGGTTCCCTGCTGCTCCTTCCATTTTTCGGTTGTCGCATCTACTTTGGTGTTAATGTCACCCATCACGAAGTGTAAGTTCTGTTTTGGTATGCTGTCAATCACACTTTTCAGGCAATTGTAGAATTTGTCCTAGTCACTGTGTTCCTCTGTCAGAAAACATCTCCATATGATTGATGTCTTTAGGAACCTGGTTTAGAATCTGGCATATATGATGTGCTGGCTGATAGCTCCCCAGCGGAAGAGTGATTTTTCCACAAAATCTGTCATGGTGAATGCTATCCAGTTTGCATGTTCCTTCTTGCAGAGATAGCTCAGCTTTTAGCGAGTTCAGAGATGGGTCCCCATTTTTTATCTTTACCAAGGATCACAAAAAAAGGAGTAAAGAAAAGAACATTGATGCCCTTTTTAAGAGCTTGTAAGCATATTGAAACAGATGTACAAGAACTCTTCTCTGAAAATCTGCAGGATAAACCACAATCCCTGCATTTTCACATTGCTCCAGATGTTCCTATACCCATGAAAGCAAACAGATAATCATACAGGAATTATATTAGGTAGATGGCCAGATTGTCCAGTGTGGTGTGAATATTTCCTTGCTTTTTGAGGCACTACACACCGCAGAACTCTCAAGGACGGCATGAGCCCCTCATCTAGTACTACTGCAGATAGAACTGCAAACCTTTCCAAAACAGAGAAATAATAAAGAGCGACATAGACCCTGAAAACATTGACATGATATGGAAATAACATGAGATTTGATTTAGAAAAATGCAAGCTATTGCTTTGTAGGTAACAATCATTTGAAACATGTAACTCAATATGCAGAAGAGTGGTAATACCACCAGAAAGTGGTAATACTGAAAAAAAAGAGAGTTGAAGGCATAGTGTGCTAAATATGAGGGTTTCATTTTTATAGTGCTGGAATAATCCTGAATACTACTTTGGGCTGTCTACCTAAAGGCATTCTTTTTCTAATGGAACTTCTGAGAGTTCCCCTGGAAAAATGAAGTCAACCATCACTTAGCAAGAAAAATATTGCCAATCTGAAGGGAATTTGGAGGAGCAACTCAACTGATTAAAAGATTGGATGGACCTAAACATAGACAGAAATATATAAACTGCTGGTTGATTAAGCAATGACTAAGGTGATAGGCAAATTGGAGGAAAATAAGGGAACAGGATAACATTGACATGTCTATTTATATGTATACAGACATCAAGGAAGAAGTGTTTCTTGTGAATGCCACACATTTTGTAATTAACACTAATGGACTGACACTATAAATAAAACACTTAAAATGGCTATTGCAAAAACTTTACTTTTGTTAAGCTGTGAAAATTTCTTCTAAGGTAAGTTAAAAGACATTTAAAAACTGAGATGTACCTAGCACTGGTAAAATTATAGAGTGGATCATCTCACACTTACAGGGAGACATAACAGGCGATCTTTGGTCTCTTTCATCCCTGGCATTTCAGATTCTGGTATCAATGCATAGTTAGTATTAGCCTGATTTGGTTTACTGTTCTCATTGTGGTAATCTTTGGTGTGTTTTGCTTTCTGAGTAGGAACTCATGTAATATATTCAGTATCAACGCAATATTCAGCTAATCTTCTTATGCTTTAGCTGTTTCTTCAGATTGCAAAATGAAGAATATCTTTAAAACTGAAAAAAAAAAGTATTTGGAACCCAGCACTGGAAATAAATTATCTTTCTATTTTATATTACCTGTGAAATATTTCTGCCTTTTCTTAGTAATATATTTCATACTTTTAAATAAATATCACTAAAAAAAAAAGGAAAAGCTTCTTGTCTAAAAAGATAGACTAGCTTATTTCAGAAGGTATGGAAAACCCATAAATACAACGCCCATTATAGCCTCTTCAGCTGGCAAGAACAAACATGATACAGGCTTGGCATTATTTTTGACAACACTAATATAATTGACTAGAGGACAGGGTAATCTAACGGCAACAGTTTTGGTACATTACAGTAATGCCAAAAAACCAGAAGCACTTAATATCCTCAGTCTAATCTTCCTATAATCACAGAACCACTGTCACTCATGAGACATGTTCAGGGAGAACTTGTTCACGAGACGGTGAATTCAAGGGTGAGTGAGGCACTGGTCCATGGCTCAGCAACGCTATGCTCACTTCCCAGTATTGCCTTAGATCTTCTCCATGAACAGACGGATGTTGCACTGCCAGTGGTTTATATCTACTGCCTCTGAATGGTCCGTAATAATTCTTCCTTCCCCCATCCTGAAGTACCATTTCCCTTTTTTTTCTGAGTAAAAGTTGTGTTCAGAAATGCACCCCTAAAACCTGGCAGCAGCTGGATCAAACCCACTGGCTAGCAATTAGCACGTTTTGTTGGGAACACAGCAGTGCTGGCTTTGTCTGCTGGCACTGTGATGTGCCTGCCAGGGTCAGCGTCGTGGGAAGTTGTGAAAGCGTCACAGCTACCACTGCTCCTGTCCCTCCAGTTAGAGGGTACCCTGCAGTTTCTAAACTGAGAAGCCATACGATTTTCCTATTTTTTGGACATAGATTGCCCTAATGTAAGGTTTTGATGTTGCTGTAGCTGGGAATAAGGACAGTAAAAGGAGAAAAGAAAATGTATGCTCTACAGTCTGTGTAGCTCTTCTAGGTCCTGAGTCTGACAAATTCAGAAAAGAATTTGTAAGGGATTTGTAGACTTTTAGAATAAAACATTTTCTTCCTCCAATCTACCTCTTAGACCTGCAATATCCCCTTTCACATCTATTTCAGCAAACACTGTTGCTGATCTCTGTTGGGTTTGCTATGTTTTTTTTTAAATGAAAGGTAGCAAGTCCTGCAGCTTCGCTACGAGGTGAAGGTCAGAAATATCCCTTTTCTGATTATCTGCCAAAACAACTCCAATCAGTCACAGATCTTGCCTTCATCCTCAATATCCGGTCTTTAACTAACCAAAATACTGGTACTCATTTAAACTAGGCATCTCATCTTCCTACTTTCCAGAAATTCTTGCTATCATGTCAGAAAGAAGGAGAGGACATGTCTGAGTAAAGCTCAGATTAATAAACAAAATAATTTTTATGACTAGGTTGAATTAAATACAGTGACATTTTGTGTTTTGGCCATAATCCCTTTGGCTGACCCGGTGTGATCATGAAGATCCGCTATTGGAATAAGGTCTGGGATATCACTATTGGAATAAAGTCTGGGATATTAATATTTCTAGTGTAAGTGACATTAATTGGCTTCTACATTGTGTATTAATAATAAGGGACAGTTAATGTAGTCAGGACTTGTGTATTACTAAGGATGCCATTATATGTGTAAACTACATGCAGCATGTTTTTTTATTGCTGTTTCCATATTGACTTTAGGTGAAAGCACAGCTGGGTGCTTAACACAGTGGTGCGGAGGAAGCAAGCATTTAAATATTCAGCTCCCACTTTTTGAAAATTGCACTGCAATTTGGAAAGTGCATTCTCTCTTAGGAAAATTAGGCCTTAAAGTCCTGCTGCAGATGACTGACAGTGTCAATTCTCCATCAGTTTTCCATTCCTCTGATCACTGGTTAATTCTCCATTTAGATAGCATGACTAAATTTCATATTGTCTTCTCCCACAGCAAGGAAAAAAAACTGTCTGTACTGTCTTCATAGGAATATTAAGCAGGAAAATATTGCATTAAAGACCTTTTCATCCAAGATCAAATTTGCAAATAAGGGTCTGAACCTCCAGTCTCTGATATCAGTAGCACTGGCTGAAGGATCAAGCTACAAAAAATCTTGGTTCTCGAAAAACTGCATGCAGGGTGCAACATTGGAATTTGGTCTGTTTTAACAGAGATATTGGCTTTCTCAACTATCATCTTGTGAAGGGCCTGGATTAAATAGCACTAGCTTGTAATAACAGAAGAAAGTTATCTGAGTTTAGCAATCAACTAAGGCTATAACTGCCACCAAAGAAGCAACGCTTATTCCCGCTGCTCTTGACCATACATGTGTGCCCCACCTTCGTCCTGTTGGCACATGCAATTACACAGCTCCATGTGGAAACGTGATACACAATAAAATTAACTAGGAAAAAAAGGCTGTGTTTTAACTAGAGTAGATTTGTGATCCAATCCACACCATGCTTGCAAAAAGCCATTAGCACAGGCATGAAGGAAGGTGTGTGGCCATACAGATAAATTTGGAAGGAAGTGCAGTCACCTCATCTAGTAGAAGCCTGGATTTAGACTGACCATAAAGCCATCCTTTAATGGTGCAATTTCATATCATGTTGACTGTGATCTGCCTGCAGAAAAGGTGGTACCATTCTCTCTTCCCTTCTTACCACTTCCAGGGTTCCTGGCCCACTGAGTGACCAGGCATTGACCTGGATCAGCTTGCTAAACTAGTAGAAAACTAATCAACAATTCAACACAGTTGTGCAGCCCTGGGAAGAGGCAGAAAGGAAACAGTATGTGGTGAGAATAAGTTGCGAATGTGCTGGTCAGCAGGAGCTACACTTAAAACCAAGTAAGTGCAAAGTTGACTCACACCCTTGAAAAGCAAAGATGAGTCCAAGTTGTTTCTGCATAAGTTTACGGATTCACTTCATCCCTGTCTAGATAATCTTGATGCATTTCTTGTGCCAAGATGGCATCTTTTTTAAGGAATGTTAGAATCCCTTTTATCATCCGCCCAGCAGGGTTTTGTACTGGGTAGAGCAAGTTGTGCATGGAGACACTTACTTGGTTTTTAGATGTATCTGATGCTCCAAGATGCTAAATTATGTTTATATCCACCTTAAGACCACTTTAAACTTACTGGAATGGTGCTTACGAGCCGCAGTGCAAAATAGATGTAATAATTTCCCAGCTATCTTTCTTTATAGATGTCCAGGTGCATTTTTTTTTTTACTCTCTTCTTTATTTTATGTGGCTGATGGATTTTATATGGCGTTTGAGGAGCCTCTCATTCTCTGCTAGAGGGGAGTCATAATTTATTTTCTTTTGAAGGGAACCTGTATAAGGATTCTTATCAATAAAGGTTTCTAAAATACAGGAGGGTGACAAAGTTCAGCTGAAGAGATCTCCTTTATTGACAGAGATAGCAACAAATGTCGCAGTAAATAAATACCCAGTAATTGATTCAGAGAAAAAAAAATCCACGAAAACCAGCCTTCTAACCAGCTGTGTCATTAGCAATGCAAAACTAGTCCTCGCTGTTGTTACTGAGATTTTTTTTGTTACTCCCCTCCTCCTTCCTAGTTCTAATTCAACCTTTATTATTTTGCAAGATTTTGCCAGCAGAAAAAACCTCCATACATCAAAGTGAGTAGAGAGTGACTGGGACAACATTCTGTAGAGTGAGAGAATGGGACACTTGGCATTAGGAGTAACCGCTGTGCACTTAGAGATGAACAGTTTTATTTTAATCCTTTCATTTACTTCTTTAGCTCCTTTTTGTTTCTGCTGCCATAAACACTTGCTGTGGAGCCAGTGTTCGGTACTGAAAGGATTTTATTTTTTTATTCCTCTCATTTCTCTTGAAACGTGACGCTCAAATTGGAGGTAGGAGCAGAGATCAACAAACCCTGTCAGCTCTTGTCAACCCAGGTGTGACAGTGTGATCTTCTTAAATTGCTGTTAATCTGCCAAAGATCTCTTTATCTGCAGTATCCATCATGCTGTTTGCTCACATTTGGTTAACACTTTAAATTTCCTTTTTGGAGGTGTCACTGTTTACCATTTAGCAACTAAGAAGAACTGTGAGAGTAGCTTAAAGCATATGGATTTGAGAAGCTAGAAAAGCTCATTAGCTATTCAGGAAGAATAACCTTAGTGAAAGTAGTAAGAGCTGTATAAAGAATGCTTTTCCCTTTCCTCGTAACAATCTTCTAATTATGTTGTCAAGCTTGCTGTCGTGTTCTCCCCCTGTGCCATTAAGAAACAGTTTTTTAAGTTAAGAAAGAGATTTCCAGATCGTGATGATGTTTGCTGATTTTTTTTTTTTGTTTAAAGAATCTATGAGTATTAAACCAAACATTAAAAAGTGATTTATATGCAGCACAATTATCTGAAATAAGGTGCTCAAGGCTGTGGTGGTGACAAGAGAGGCAAGGGGGTGCTCAGCAGGCAAGGGGTTACTCTTCCATATCAGTGCCAGGGGATTTCACCTCTGTGACTAGGATCTGAGTGTAGTAAGGACCTTTGTGACTAAAATATAGTTGCAAATCGATAGTTGCTAAAGGGGTCACAAGCAAGGCCAACAGATATCTGTAGCTGCAGATTTCTGAGCAAAACCCAACAATGTTTCTTGGTGATGGATGGACAAGACCAACTGTGTTTTAATCCATTCTTATTTTACTATCACTCATATTTTGATGGGAGGAATAGGAGCCTAACTTTTAAATATTCCCTTCAAGTCATATGCCTGGTAATTTAGTGATGCAACACGGATCCATTCACTGATATTGGCATGTTGGTGGTCATACAATGTCTTATAACTAAAATAAAATCCCCTAGTGGCCAAAAAAATACCAGACTTCTTGTTTCTGATTGATGTCATAAATATCACCTATCGAGTGGTTCTGAATTTAATGTTTTAGTACTAGAAGTACATCCAGGTGGTAGGATCAGGAGATGTATCAAATGACCCAAGCCATAGCACAGTTTAGGAACAATCTGTAAAATAACCATCTTTATCAAAATTACTAACTATGGTTACAGTTCTGCCTGTATGCAATGTGTTTTGTTATTGAGACACAGTGATTTGTTTTTCACTAGCACAGTTACGATTTAAGGTGTGTAGAAAGTGCTATTGAGCAAATACAGTGCACTGCATAAGTACTTCCTTTGAAAGTATAATGGCATGCCATCACATATTTCAATTTTCAGGATGTTTCGCAGAGTAAGATTTTTTCCTCTCCCATTTGCCATTGTGTGACTCCACTTTTTTTTCAGCAAAACTGCTTTTGATTTCAACAGCAAGAGAAAAGAATTTGGCTAGTAAATTTTACGTATGAAAAACAGTTTTTACCTGAGTGAAGACAATTCTGTTTGACTGATGCAGCTCACCAAATAAAATCTGTCCATTTTTCTTTTATAACAGAGCAAGAGTAAATTTAGAAGTGATTTTTTTAAAAAATCCCCTCATGTTTTTGCTGTCACATACAAAACTATTGTCTCACTTAGGTATGCAATTGTCTAATTGCAAATTATTCATCCCCTTTTCATAACATCAAATCAACCACCTTTTTTGTTTACATATATAGAGCAATAAATTCTCTGCAGACTACCAAGTAGACTGCCAGAAGTTAGGAAGATTGCTACCAGGAACCTATTTTATTTGTATTTCACTGAAAGTTTGGTAAATGCGTACAAATTTTTGGAGTTGACAGAACTGTATTTTCAGATTAAGCTGTAGTGTTTCACCCAATGAGACGAAATTTATTTTTCTTTCATACAGACACATCCTATGTACTGCATTAGCAAGTGCAATATGTACTAGTGCATAACCAAAATCCTGGACACTATGAATCTGATAACAAAGCTATCACTAGTGCTTAACACAGAATTTGCCTGTATGAGTGAAAGGCTAAGTGTGCATTAAGGACTTGACAAGTGGAAGAAGCTAATATATATTTCACATATGGATATATAGATATTTCTTTTAGTGGACAGAGCTAACCTTTTCTCCCATAAAGTATGCAACTAAAAGGTTGTCAAATTCAAACATTGCAATGGGCTTTCCAGGGAAGTGGTGGAGTGGTCACGCCTAGAGGGATTTAGAAGATGTGTAGATGTGGCTCTTAGGGACACGATTTAGTGGTGAACCCTATAGTGTGAGGTTTACAGTTGGACTTGATGATCCTAAAGTTCTTTTCCAAACTAAATAATTCTGTGATTCATTTACAGTAGGAATCAATTTCTCCTAAGTGAGCTTTTCCATTTTTTGGTCTTCTGAGGCACTATAACCACAATGGAAACCACTTGCCAAATATAATTGCTATTTTCAGACCCAATGTCATTCTAGAGGCCGCGGATTTTATGTAGATATTTTTTCGTTAGCACTATTTTTTACAAGACCCTCAGTAAGCTAGCCCTGCACATACTCTTCCAGCACATGACCTCTAAAGCCATGGGGCCCATATTTGCTCTTCAGGGAATGTTTTTCTGGAGCAAGTTTCTGATCTGTATAAATCCAACATTCTCCTATATTCACATGGGACTGATCTCCATGTCCCACTCCTTCTTTCAATAATGAAAGCCAGTATTCTTTCCAGATAAAGCATCTCCATTACTTTACTTACCATATGAATGCCTAACATGAGGAATTACATCAGGTTCTGAACCTTTCTTTAAACCTTGTGAAGTTCAGTGAAAGGAATATGCCACAACCTGATTGTGAGCAATAGCTGAAGGGTATATAATCTGGAGAATACTGCAGATTGCCTGTGCAACTTTTCATATGGCCTTTTAACCATTCTGTCTCCTGATATGTTTGGGAATACTCTGCAAATGTGTCCTCAGGTGCAGCAATAATGTAACAGGTGTATGTTAGCCTACATAGTGTTTCACGTTGGAGGGTATGGAAAGTATCTTTGGAGGTGGTAGACATATTGGCTGCCTTCCATTCAGGGTAAGAGAGATAACCCTGTTTTTTCTTGGAGTTGTAACAAAAGATTACCTTTAGTACTCACTCTCATTCAAAACTTTTATGCAATAAACAGGCTGCCATGCAAACATACACTTTCTAGTTCCTAATTCACCTTTCATTTGTTTTCTCTCCCTCCCATCTTAGTGCCGCTATTGAGAGCTCTTCCTGTAGTGGAAGACAGAAGAGTTTTCTGATCATTCTAGTATTATGATCATTCACAACCTGTATTATTCTTGATCCAGAGTACATAATTAATTTTGATTATTCACAATTTGTGCTTATTTCCAACGAATCACAACTTTTATATGTAACCCAGGTGTCTCACGATTGTTGCACTCCGAGTCCCCAGGATACAGGAGGATGCATTCTCTGAATTGAAGAGGTTTCTTTCTAATTTGATCCAAGACAGAGACAAGCATGAATAAGCAAAGAAGGAGAGAGAGAGGGAGAAAGAAAGAATAGTGGGCTCCTACTCATTACATAGGTTAGTAATGTCACAGCTTGATGATTCTGAATATTTTTCAAGTATCCCTTTTACAAATGAATAAATAACGACTGCTGTCATTACAGAGCTGTTCCACCACTATGTTTTGGTTGAGTTTTTTAAGTATCACTTACAGAAGTGCGTCTTGAAGAGTAAGGGGACAACAGGGAGAAGAAAACCAGAAGATATCATATTTCTGTGTGCTTGGAGTAACACAGATAGGGAGTGTAGAGGAGACTCTTCCTAAGAAGACAACTTGGACAACTTGCTTCAATTTACCTGGAGAACAAAGATGAATGTCGATAGCCCAAAGTGCCAAAAGACAGAAAGAGGGGACTGGGAGACTGAAGAAGGGCAAGAAGGTTTTAAAAGAAGGACCATCATGCACTTTTTGCACAATGTCCATACTTTGTTTGCTTTCTTCTGTGCCTCATTTCCTTGGCTGGACCAATCTGTAACTACAAGTCAAAGTTACAGCAATAGGACATTAGAGGATATGTAAATCTAAACGGCATGATGAACTCAGCAGAACAGATGAACGTGCTCTGGAAGGTTATGGTCGGAAAAGCTTAGGAACCACTAAGTGCAGTATGTTTTAATATAATGAAAGACACTGTTTATGAGCATAGAGCTGTGTCTTATATTCCCATAAGAAAAATAGTATTATTAATATGCACTTCATGAATGAATTGTAGTTAAATAATTAAACAGTTTACTTGAAGGATATCTGTTTTCTAGATGATGCAAAGAAAAAAAGTCTTCATTTTTTTAACTTTTTCTTTTGGCTATTCAAAATTAGAGCTATAAACTAATTTTTTCCTTGCTTTCTTCTCAACCCTTTTACCAGCAGTGGTATTTGATTACTACGGTAGGGTCAACTCCAGATTCAGAGTATCAGAGATGAACTGGAGATGCAATGTAGGGTCTAGGTCATTCCAAAAAGATAACACATTTGGTCACGCAAAGTAATCTCTAGGTTCTTTCGACTGTATGTCCTGTGTGCAATGAGAGCTTAAACATATTTTCCTCCCACGTAGACTTATGCATTGCAGACACCCACAAGTAGGTGCCTGACTGTGAAGCTGAACACCACTTATCAATTCCAAAAATTGTCTCCAGCTTTTCTTATAGAGCAGCTGCTGCAGGTAGATAACCTACTTGGGTGAGGTGGAGTATGTCTTACTCAAGTTGCTTCTCCTGTTTCTTCTTAGTCACTGAGAAACAGCAAAGTGATCTTCCTGATGTCATGACATGAACTGGAGAAAAGAGTTATGCCTATTTCAAGATCATGAAAAAATATCTTCATTCCTTGGTTTTGGTCAGGTTTTCTAACAGAAGTAGGATCAAGGAAACATACCTCAGGTTAAGTAAACCAAAGGCATCAAAAAGACAGCTTCTGTAAAGAAGAAGAGGAGGGTGGTTGTCACTGGGGACTCCCTTCTGAAAGATACAGAGAGTCCAATTTGCAGACCAGACCCATTGCATAGGGAAGTCTGTTGCCTACCTGGGGCCTCAGCTGGTGATGTTGCAAGACAACTTCCCAAACTTGTCAAGTCCACAGATTATTACCCAGATTATTTTCCAGGTGGGTAATAATGAAAAAACCAACTAGAAACTTCAAAGCAATTAAAAAGGACTTTTGAACCTTGGGTCAAATGGTAAGGGATCAGGTGCACCAGTAGTATTCTTCTCTCTCATAGGGAATGGTGAGGGAAGGAATGGGAGGAGCCAGGAGTTGAATGACTGGCTCCGAACATGGTGCAAAGAACAAAACTTCGGGTTCTACGATAATGGGTTGGCCAACACGCCAGGCCTGCTGGCAAAAAACAGGGCACACCTGTCCCATAAGGGCATAAGGATACTCTCCAAGAAGTTGGTCAAGAGGGCTTTAAACTAGATTGGAAGGGGGAGGGGGACATCACTGGGCTCAACAGATTAAATCATGGGAATGGCACCTCAGGCTCTGAGGGATGGTGTACTGGTGAGAGCTCCTGGTCTGCCACCTCAGCGGAAGTGGAGAAGAGCACTCCAGGTGGCAGACAGAATTCAAAGGTTATTGGTGGGTTACAAAACACCGCTAGTAGACAGTCAGGACGTGAGCCTACTCCACTTAGGAAAAGGGTGGAAACAACAGCCCAGCTGAAGTGCATTTACACCAACAAACACAGCATGGGCAACAAACAAGGGGAGCTGGAAGCCATTGCTAGGCTAGAAAACAATGATGTAATTGCCATCGCAGAAACGTGGTGGGATGATTCGCACAGCTGGAGTGATGCAATGGGTGGCGATAAACTCTTCAGGTGAGACAGGCTAGGAATGAGAGGCGGTGGGGTTGCCCTCTATGTTAGAGAAAGTTTTGATTGTGTTGAACTAAAATATGCTAATGATAGGGTTGAGTGCTTGTGGGTTAAAATCTGTGGAACTCACAGTAAGTCAGGCATTGTGGTGGGAGGCTGTTATTGGCTGACCTGTCAGTACGAGGAAACTGATGAGCTCTTCTACGAGCAACCGGGAGAAGTCTCACGATCGCTGGCCCTCATTCTTGAAGGAGAGTTCAACCTTCCAGATGTCTGCTGGAAGTATAACACAGCAGAAAGGAAACAGTTTAGGAGGTTCATTAAGTGCATGGAACGCAACTTCCTGATACAACTGGTGAGTGAACCAACTAGAGAAGGCACCCCGTTGGATCTGCTGTTTGTGAACAGAGAGGGCCTTGTGGGGGTGGTGACTGTTGGAGGACGCCTGGGGCTCAGTGATCACAAGATGACAGAATTCTCAGTTCTTGGAGGAGTAAGGAGGGGGGTCAGCAGAACTGCCACCTTGGACTTCCAGAGGGAAGACTGGACTGTTTAGAAGGCTTCTTGATAAAGTCCAGTGGGAGATGGTTCTCAATGACAAAAGAGCCCATAAGGGCTGGATACTCCTCAAGAAGGGAATTCTGGCAGCGCAAGAGCAGGTCATCCCCGTGTGCCATAAAACGAGTTGGTGGGGAAGAAAACCAGCTTGGCTTAACAGAGACCTCTGTGTTGGCCTCAGGAAAAAGAGGAAAATATACAAGCTTTGGAAGAGGAGGCAGACATCTCAGGAGGACTACCAGGAGCAGGTGAGATCATGGAGGCAAAAAATTAGAAGGGCTAAAGCCCAGCTGGAACTTCAACTGGCCAGTTTGGTGAAAGACAGTAAGAAATGTTTCTTCAAATATATTAACAACAACAGGAGGACCAAGGAGAATCTCCCTCCCTTACTGGATGCAAGGGGAATGGTAGTAACAAAGGATCAGGACAAGGCAGAGGTACTTAACACCTTCTTTGCCTTGGTCTTTAATAGTAAGGTGAGACATTCTTTGGGCTCCAAGCCTCCTGAGACAGAAGACTCTGAAGGTGAACCCTCAATGTTCCAAGAAGACTTTGTTAGAGACCTGCTCAGACAATTGGATGTCCAAAAGTCTATGGGGCTGGATGGGATACACCCAAGGATATTAAGGGAGCAGGCAGAGGTTCTTGCCAAACCCCTTTCCCTCGTCTATCAACAGTCCTGGCTGACTGGGGAAGTTCCGCTTGACTAGAGACTGACAAATGTAACTCCCATTTACAAGAAGGGTCGTAGGGAGGATCCAGGGAATTATAGGTCTGTTGGGTTGACCTCGGTACCGGGGAAGGTCATGGAGCAAATCATATTGAGTGCTATCACACAGCACATGCAGGACAGCCAGGTGATCAGACCCAGTCAACATGGGTTTATGAAAGGCAGGTCCTGCCAGACCAACCTGATCTCCTTCTATGACAAGGTTACCCGATTAATGTATGAGGGGTAGGCTGTGGATGTGGTGTACCTGGACTTTTGTAAAGCCTTTGACACTACTTCTCACAGCATACTGATTGAGAAACAGGCTGTCATTGGCCTGGACAGGCACATCCTCTGCTGGGTAAGAAACTGGCTGGATGTCTGGGCCCAGAGGGTGGTAGTAAATGGAGTTAAATCCAGTTGGAGACCAGTCACGAGTGGTGTTCCCCAGGGTTCAGTGCTGGGTCCAGTCCTATTAAATATCTTTATCAATGACCCTTAGCAAGTTTGCAGATGACACCAAGTTGGGTGGCAGTGTTGAGCTGCATGAAGGGAGGGTGGCTCTGCAGAGGGACCTAGACAGGCTAGTTCGATGGGCTGAGACCAACAGGATGAGGTTCAACAAGACCGAGTGCAGAGTCCTGCACCTGGGACACAACAACCCAATGCAGAGTTACAGGCTTGGGGAAGACTGCCTGGACAGCTGCCTGGGGGAGAAGGACTTGGGGGTGTTGATTGACAACCGTCTGAATATGAGCCAGCAGTGTGCCCAGGTGGCCAAGAAGGCCAATGGTATCTTGACCTGTATCAGAAACAGTGTGGCCAGCAGGACAAGGGAAGAGATTGTGTCCCCGTACTCAGCACTGGTGAGGCCACACTTCGAATCCTGTGTTCAGTTCTGGGCCCCTCAGTACAAGAAGGACATTGAGGTGTTGGAGCGCGTCCAGAGAAGGGCAACGAGGCTGGTGAAGGGGCTGGAGAACAAGTCCCACGAGGAGAGGGGATTGTGGTTTTTTAGCTTGGTGAAGAGGAGGCTGAGGGGAGATCTCATTGCTGTCTACGGCTGCCTGAAAGGAGGCTGTGGCAGAGAGCGCGTTGATCTCTTCTCACAAGTCACAGGTGATAGGACAAGGGGAAATGGCCATAAGTTGCACCAGGGGAGGTTCAGACTAGATATGAGGAAGAGTTTCTTTACCAAAAGGGCGGTCAGGCACTGGCACAGCTGCCCAGGGAGGTGGTTGAGTCACCATCCCTGGTGGTGTTTAAAAAATGGGTAGATGAGTTTTTGAGGGACATGGTTTAGCAGAGGATGGGTACGGTTTGACTCAATGATCTCCAAGGTCTTTTCCAACTGGAATATTCTATGATCCTAAGTTTTACTTTTCTACATAAAAATGAACCAAACCAATTCTGACTAACATTTCAAAGGAATGGCACATACTTCTTCAAGGTTTTTCTTTGGCTTCAACCAAATTTTGCTATCTAGCCTCAAAGCAATGTCTAGTATCATCATATGTGTGTAGAGCTGGAAAGATTTTGGTGGCTGAACTTTCTCACTAAGTGAAGTGGTGAACATTACACAAGCCCTAGAAAAAGGGAGAGAGAACAGTAAAACCTGAATTAAGTTGGGGCATCCAAAGTCTTGCTTGATTCCCCTGTATCAAACTAATGTGTTCATAACTTTCTAATGGTAAAGCACGTCTGTCGTGTGTGTTTACAAATGACTTTGTCATCTATCTTCACTAAACAATTTTTCCCAAGAGAATTCAATGATGAGTTTCATATCAAGTATCTACAAAATTTTCCAGATTCAAGTTTATCTCTGCGCTGAATTTCTCTTTGGACTGTCTTCTTGGTAATTGTATTCAGAAATTAATTCTTTTTTGTTGATCCTTGATGTATGTGTTTTGCCATTCTTCCCTTGCTTCTTTGCATACGCTATTGGCATTACCCTGGTTGGAGAACCACTAGTATTTGTTTTTCTCTCTTAGAAGTGGGAGAAGTAAACAGGGCCTGCATAATGTATTTTCAAGTATGTTAGTTAAATGTCAGTTCAGGATAAATGATCTATAGCAGCACTTAAAGGAGAGTGAGAATGAGAGGAAAATAAGTTATTTGCTCTCTCTCTCTCCACCATTTCTGTATCCCATTAGCTAAACCTAAATTCTATTCTTGCTCAAACATATGCCTGTTGACACGAGTTTTCTTTTTTAGGTATCTTTCAGAGGCCCTTCGAGAGAAGCCCATAAGCCCCATGCCAAAGTTGAATGGCTTTATTCCAGGAGAAAGGGACACCCTTGGTACTGAGAGTAAAAACCTTCCTAGGTTCCTATGGAAAGGAGGGGAAATGCGAATATGTTTAGAAAAGTCGAAAGAGGGGTAAGAGAGGCAGAACTCATTTTGGACAAGGGCAAAGGAATTTGGATGAGGTTTTTTAGCATCAGTGTCTCAGTCCTTATCAGCAATTCAGCATACAGCGGAAGACCTAGGCAGACAGAAAATGCTTATCTGCTGACACAGATCCTTCTACCCATAAGAAACATAACAACAATTTGGAAAGTGTTCCCAAGAATGGACATTAAGCCACTCCCTGTGCAGCTGGAGGGTTGGTTACATATAACAGTAAGATCTGGCAGCCAACGTGTTGCCACTCGATTTCAGACATCATGAAAATGTCTGGAATTTATAAGCCTGATTTAAAAATAAAAGGTAGAAAATAAATGAGTCTTTCAGCTGATGCCAGTGAGCCATGCACCAAACTATCTCCAAGGTTAAGTTCCCACAAAAAACAGAAAAAAATCTTTCTGAATTTTATTCACTCATTCAAAAATCCATAGACTCTGAAAGCAGAAAGAAATGCTGCAGTATTTGGATGGATTAACAGTTCATACTGGACATGGCATCTTTCCTAGAAACTGGACCACAGTATATCTTGTAGAAAGAGACCATTTTAAAGACTCTAAGACTAATAAGCTTTCTACCTGCCCTGGGAAGCAGCTCCAGTTTTTAATTAAATTTGCCATTAGGAAAATATTTTTTTCCAGCTTGATATTTGTCTTCCAGCTATTGCTATGCATTTGTCTGAAAGACTGAATAGCTTCTCACTACAGAATAACTCTTCCATATGTGATAATCTAAACACAGTGATCAAGTTGCCTATTCACCCTTCTGCCAATTAAACTGCATAAATCAATTTTCCTAAGAATGACTCTGCATGGGGTACTTTCAGTCTTCTAGGATATTTTTGTGCTTCCATTTTTTAACTCTTTTGAGTGTTTTCCCACCCTTCTAGAAATGAGTACACTAAAACTAGAAAAAAGATTTTTATAGAAGTTTCATCAAGGAAAGGAAAAGAAAAATCTTGGTTTCTAGTTCATATTTCTAATTACCCTAGGTGTACCTACATTGATGACATCATAACAAATAAAATTCAAGTTGCAGCAGTTATTGATGGCAACACCCATGTCTTCTGAGTTTTCCAAGACAGGCTTCTACACTACAGATAGATCTGTAATGTTTTAACGTTCATACATAAATGTTTTATCCTAGATTTCCAAATGCAGTGTTTGTTTCTAGATGTGTCCATTCCACATAAAGCATGTGCCAGTGGATTGCACTTGACTCCACCCTCCAATCCACATTATTTACTAAACTGTTAGCCTGTCACATAGAACTATAACTAGACAACATTGTTTCACTTTATTTAAAATGGCATCAATCAAATTAGGGTTTGAGTGAAGCTGCAACTAGTAACAAGTGTGTGCTTACTTGTGTGTAAATGCAGAGTATAGGGGTGAGTCCTGCCAAACATTGTTTTTTGTACCAGGGAAATATTTTTGAGCCTCAGTGGAGAAGAAAGCCACAAGCAGAAAAGTTTGGAAACTATTTACCTATGTAGCTGATTGAAATAGTTTAGTATTATGAGACCAAAGACCATTCCCTGGGAGCCCTGGAAGTGATGTTTGTTGATACCTTCCTGTTAAAAACCATATTTTAAGGCCTATCACTGAACCAATTTTTCATCCATCCTACTTGCACCTGCTAATCCTACATAATGTAAGATTTTTAATCATGCAGTACTGTGTTAAATGCCTTAGAGAAATTCATGTAAACTATGTCAGCACAGTTGCCTTTATCAAGGAGACCGGTAATCTTGTTAAAGAAAGCTATCAGTTTTATTTGACAAGACCTCCTTTCCATGATACCATACTGACTGGAATTAATTAGATTTTTAATCTGTAAGTCTGTGTTGCTAGAATCACAAATTATCTTTTCATGAAACAAGCAAATCTACTCTGTTGTCCCAGGTAACTGAATAGACTCCTCTAAGTAGTCAGATTTCATGGCAACTGTCTATTCTTTTGGAATTCTCCAAGTTTTAAGAAGTTTGCTTTAAGTATTTTCTATTAGACAATACTTCTTTGGTATCTTCTTTAAGTCTTCTTCAAGACTGGTAGGTGAGTTAATAATTATGAGTATGTCACTAACAGGTCATATAGCATAATTTGAAAGAAAAGTGTCTGACTTCACTATTTTAACTGAAAAAAGTAATTAACACTTTTCAGATGCATCATTGGAATTACTTGTGTAATAAAACAAAGTTCAAAGCCTGAAACAGTAACTCAGTTGGTCATAATTCTTACTAAATCCCTCTGGATGTGTGTGAGTTCTCTCTTTTACACCACATACAATTCACTACAACACATCTCCCATGACAGACCGAGAAGCAAAAGAAGCAGTTGCTTAAAGTTGGCAAGAACAAGAGAAAACTTCCTGTGGTTTTCTGTGCAGTTTAGCACTCATGAGATCCCCTCTGGAATACTAGTTCATCTTTCATTAACACATTCAGGAAAAATATGGACCAATAGCAGAAAGTCAAGGTGACATGAGAGCAGCAGTGATGGAGAGGCAAAAGGTGTGAAGAAATGTCAAAAAATCTGGGTTGCTATCTGTAGAACGGATGACAGAAGGAGAAAGGAACAGCCTTCAAGTACATGAAACATCAGCGCGCAGCACAAATAAGAGCATCGTATAAGAGCTAAGAGCATCTCTTAGCCCTTAAATGAATTGTGACAGCAGAGACTAAGGTTGATTGTGCAGAAAACCTCCTAAATATAAGAGTAACAAAGCCTTGCAGCTGGTGGTCTGGAGACCATGGTGTCTTTCACTGGGTATTTTTCTACCTTAGACCATGAACTGAGCAGATGATCCGTTCAGGTCCCTTCCAACCCTGACAGTCTGTCACAGCTGTGTCAGGAAAACAAGTCTTCTGTCCAGGGACTCTCATGAGATTGAAAAAAAGAATGAAGGTGTAAGAAACTCTCTTTCCTGCAGCTTCTATCCTTCCAGTTATGAGGTTCTTTCTCCTGTGCAGGTTTGTCGGGGTGGGGGGGGGTGTCGTTAAAATAGACAGTCTGGCATTCTCATCATCACAACATGGAGTCATTTCTTTTGTTATGAGCAATGAGCTAAGAAATGAGGTAGATATACCTACCACCATAACTTATCATTATTTGTCAGCCTCTATTAAATGTTTTAAGAGCTATTTTATAATTTTAAATGATCTTGACAGTTATTTTATTTACTAATAGCAAGAGTGTTATTGGCATTGTGTGGGTTGCTTGTAGCAGCAAGCAGTAGCATAGCAGAGCCTCTGCACAGCTGCTAATGCCTCTTCTTCATGGGGAGTGAGTGGGAAGAGTGAGGAAATGAGTGGAGATTTGGCTTCTTCCCTTTGGTGTGCCAGCTAGTGCAGCTGAATCATCACAGCAGGGAAAATGTGTAATTGTATATCAGCAGTAGATGACTTCCCTCTGGAGCACAAGGGCAGTGCAATATACTTTTAGGTACTTCTCCATAAAAAAGCATGTTGAGATGGTACAGAACATACCACAAACAGATGCCTGAGTTAACCCTGAATGAGTTGGTTCAGGAACAAGATGTCAGGCAAACATATTAGTATGATATCCTGCCTTGGCTAATTTATCCCAAATGACTGATATTTCTCAAGGCTTGTATTGTGATACACAGAAAACTTAGTGAGACTCAGGCAAGATTTAGGTTCCTAAGTTCCGGATATCTTCAGACCACCTCTGATCTGCTAACTGCAAATGTTTTTTAATGTTTGGCATTAAAATTGTCTTACATTTGTCTTGTTATATGTGCATTTGTGTGTCTATGTGTGTATCCAGCAGGGCATCACTATGGACACCAAATACATAAGCCCCTGTAATCTACCACCTAGATATTCTTTTTCTTCTTGAAGCTGAGTCCTAAGAGGTCCATGTCAGTCAGTAAGAGCCCTTTGAAATTACCTTTTTGAGCAAGTGCTATATAAGGTACAGAGGCAACCAGATTCTATTTAGAAACTTAGTAATGCTGGATGCCTTGTGCTGAAGCCATATGACTTGTTACTATTAAAGAAATAAAGATCCAGTTCACTCTGAAAAGGAGAGATGTATAGCCTAGGGAACAATCTTTTGCCTTGGGGCTGAATAATCACAAGGTTGTCCTAAAAGAGTTCTATGAGTTTTGAGGTCCACTCTTGGGAATTGCTTCCATGTCATAGATTGCATATGGTCTTTTTATAAAATAATTTGTAAAATACTTGGAGCAAGATTAAAAAACAGGTTTATTCCCTTCTCGTAAGAGCTTGCTTAGCAGACATGTTCTATGCTCTTCCTAATCACTCCCTAACTCAACCTTAACTGATATTTAGGGTTGCCGTAAAGTTGAACAGTCAAAAGAAGAGGAGGAGCTGAGTAGTGTCGTATCCCCTACCCCCCGATAGATAAGCATAAAGGGACATCCCGCTGTCCATGCAAGTTCTAGAGGCCAGATATCCCTTCAGCTGCAAGACTTAGGGTAATCTCTCCAAAAAGGTGAAAACAAGTGAGATGAAAAGAGATTATGTTAGGCTTCTGAATAAACTTGCTGACTGAAATAAAACTTTGACCAACTGGAATTCAATTATTTAAATTACTATTTATGTCCATAATATAATCTAAAAATACCCTTTAGACACAAGCATACTTTACAGTCAGTTCTTATACGACCTGCCTAACTGCAGGCTCCTGCACAATTTTTCGGGGCTCATTGATAACTCCTGTTACCAGGTCAAATGCATTCCCAGAAGGCCTTCAGTGTTAAGATAGTTTATCTGCTACATATTCCCTTCTGGTTCTGTTCAACCATTTGTAGTCTGCTGATCCTTCTGAAGTACCGCTCAGGACAGCATTAGAGAATTTAAATGAATCTGAACATACTCACTTTATCTCTCATATGGTTGTCTACATTGGAATGTTTATTCACATGTGCTAATATTACTATTTATTAAACTTCATTAAACTTCAGTTGAACTCCTGATTGTCAGGAATTTTCATTCAATGAACCACATTAATTATACATTATTTGTTAAAATTCTCTCTTTAGGATAACATGGAAATGTAGGTTCATCTACAGCTTTAAAAATGTATGATCTTCTTAGGGATAAAATAAACCTCAACAGCTGAGTTACTAGCAGAGACTGTTGTTTAGTAATAATTGCATTATTAAGGCCATGAGCTCTATTTCAAAATCTTACAAGTTTAGTTCTTTATAACTCTCATAGCTTCCTAATTTTTCCTTTATATAACTTCACACAAAAGGTTGGTTTGGAAAACACAAACAGGCAAAAAACCCTCCGTGTTCAAAGGAAGAACTGGTAGTTGTTAGATCAAATCTCATGAAACAGACTTTTTTCCTCTCTGCTAGCTGATTGAAGAAGAGCAGCAGGAGTGATGGCTTATCTGAAAATTGGGGTTCCAATTAAAAAAACTACTTGAACACATATTCAAAGAAAATCAGGACAAGCTTCAAGCACTGTCTCAGTTCTAAGTAAGTGACTGATCCTGCTGACCTAAGTGAGCCATATGTTCTGGCTACAAGCAAAGCACTTGCTTAAATTTGCCATACGCAAGGCCACCTGCCTACCTGCCCTTTCTTTCCTCACCCCTCACTCTCCAATCTCCCATACTTTCCCATGCATTGGAGGCATCCCCAATACACTAGTGGCAGCTCCAAGAAGGCATGGGGAGGGATAAAATCTCTGAGATACAATGCCAAGTCACCAAGAAAATGAATCAACTTATTATATCTACAAAAAGGACTACAAAATTTAAAGGTAATTCAGCAAAAAATACATATGAAGAACTTTATACCGTTATGAGGAAATCACCAGAAGGATTTAGTTCAATTAAAACCATTCAGCAACTAGAACCAGCAGCGTCTTTACTCCCATATCTCAAGTGATTTACTGGAAAAAGCTCTCTGTTGTAAAGGCTCTGTTGTAATTTTGTCATCTTGGTGGTTGCAAACGGGATATGATGATGTCCAAATAGTTGATCCCTTAGCTCCAACTGCTTTCTTTTCATACTTCTCCTTCAAACATGTAGGGACATTTCTTGGGCACTAAATCATGTAGTTCAAAGGAACAGCACACAAACCGTTAATTAAACATTGTGTGGTACCACACAAGCAATAAGAGTGACCACACCATTTCTTCAGTAATTCCTGATTTTAATTCTTACATGTGCAACTATAACAGTATTTTAGGGAGCTGTAGTAAAAAACCCAAACAGCCAGATATGCCCTGCTCTAGGCTCACAACAACATATATCCAATCTGAATGAGCCATTCTATTGAATTTTATACATCTAAGTGTCTTGCTGAGCTGAAACAATATTGGCATCCTTAAAATGTCCTGGGTTTCTCCTGTAAGTCGGATGGGATTCCTTCATTTTCATCTGGAAATCAAAAATATCACAGTTAGTTTTAGTTTATGAAGATCTTAAGGCCTAGTATATAGAAATTCCCAAAGAAAACACATACTTTCTGTATCAGAAAAATGTAGCATTTTTCCTTTCTGAACTTGACAGTTCTTTCAAAGGTCCTTCGAATTCATAAAGCCATAGCCAAAGTATTTTTATTTATATGTGTAATTCAATTAATTTTTAAAGAAAATACCTAGTTAGATGCATGTAAACATACTGGTTAAGTTGTATGTCTTCATTTTTTCCACTTCAGTGACTGAGACTCTGTAGAATAAACTGTAAAAACTGCATCAAAGAGCAAATTCTCTTTTTATTGCCTGTCAAATTATTGCTGTGACACCCATAGTTGGTAGTGAAACATTGTGATCCACTGTTAGCAATGAAACACAGAGTGTGAGTTGTTCATTTAGTTTAGGTAATGTACCATAAAACGTTGCATGAAAACACTAATTTTCTCAATATATGTTAGTAGACAGACACAGTATTTACCAACGAGATATTGAAGATGATTTAAAACATAGTTTATTCATCTGAAAACTTTCCTAGGGTTGACTTAATCACTTTATATTTGACATTGCACTAGAGATGCAGGGCCCGTGTGCTGAAGGAGCAGAAGCTGCAATTTGGCCTATGTGTCTGTCAGTCCTGGGTAGATGTCACACCTGACAAATGCTGACATTTCTACAGTGAGCTTCATATGCGTCATATCTTTGACACTGAGCTATCAGTTAAGGTTTCAGTGGTGTTACACCCACGATAAATTTTGTCATTTTTATCTTTACCATGTTGTTTTGTTTATTCTCCCTTTGTATTCGATGTCCACGCAATATACAGGAAATTTGTAGGTCATTGCTTCAGTCCTGCTGCTAGCTCTCTTAGCAGTCTAAACACTGCAACCTGACATTCGCTCCTTTCTCACAGAACTGCCCTGACTTCAGGTATCTAACTGAAGGTGATCTTGAGACTATTGTTACAGTGTGGCTTTGGGAACTGTACAGATAAGAGCTAGTTTTATTTAATTTATCTGAACTGTATAAAGAGAATCATAAAACCCAGTATTGTCAGCCTTTAATAATACTACCATTGAAACCTTTCATTATCTTAATATCAGTGTATTGAAAGAGAGTTTCTTTGTCTCTGTCCTTTTTCTTAAGATGCCTTTTTTCT
Source organism: Dromococcyx pavoninus (assembly GCA_033558185.1). Lineage (NCBI taxonomy): Eukaryota > Metazoa > Chordata > Aves > Cuculiformes > Neomorphidae > Dromococcyx > Dromococcyx pavoninus. The sequence continues at coordinate 762,810 of JAUMJL010000668.1, read as the reverse complement.
CGGTGTTAAGTAGCAATTGTTTGCTAAGACCAGCAGAGGGGAAAGCACTATTTCTTGGATAGCAAAACAGTTCATCTAAGCACATCATAATAAACCTTATAAAATGACAAATATTGTGGCTTATACATTTGTTCATTATCTTTTCTCAGATTTTCCCTGCAAGGTTTGTTTTCTATGTAGATTCTTACACTGACATTGTGGCCAATGACCACAGAGAGGTTTTCTATATCATTATGGATAAATATACACCAGCTCACAGAGTGAGCACCCTCCAGTTCTGCACACATATCTCATTCTGCAGAACAGCTTGAGACAGTACTGTTCTCCTGTTCCCTAAATCCTGTTTTCTACATGGGAGAAACCTTGACCTGTAACCCAGATGAGAAAAGACCATGCCCTTACAGGGGTATTAGTCTGGATAAGAGGAAGACTAACACCTCTAAGCATATCATGGCATCAAAATCTAAGTTTAGGCACAGACTAAGACCAAGAGTTCCACCTCCAGCACCGCTACCTTCACAGAGTTTGCACTTAGGTGAGGCCTATTTCTGGACCTTCAAAGAAAGACAGTCCTTCTACTTCCCTACCACCACACCTCAAAACCAGTTAATCCTGGGAGAACTTGTCCATGGCTTCTGTTCAGAGCCAGTCAGAAGTTTATAGACAGATGTTCATTTTTCAGCAAATGAACTGCAACAAATCTCTTCTCAGTGTCCTCCAAAAAAATGAAGTACCTCAGGTTTTCCTATGCTTAAAGCCTCTTTATTTTTCGTATGTTTTGTGGTATGTCATGGTTCTCAGCAGAAAAGATGGCAACCTTGTATAATAGCATTCATTATTCCTTTAATCTAAGTCAGATTAAATAAGAAGTCTTTTTAATGAGTTTTGCATCTAGACAAATAATTTGGTTTCCTTGGCTCTGTAAACCACATTTATTTATTCACTCCTCAAAAGTTTTTTGCTATCTCTGTCTCTGATATTTGAATTTCATATTAAAGGTATGGGAATGAGACAGACCTTTTATCTTACCCCAATAAACATCTTGTAATGTAAAAAAGAACACAGATCAACCAATGTGTATGGCTGGTATTCCCTTCATGTGCTCTAACACCTGGCAAAATTATTCATTAATTCAACAGCCACATTTAAAAGCAACAGTTCAAAGGCCTATGAATGGCAGGATAACGTGTTCAAAACTGAAGTGCACTTCAGCAGCAGTAGTGTCAGAGTTTAGAGAAAGAATCATTTCCTATGAGATGGAGGGCTTGAGAGAGTGAGATAGTGGTTAGGAGGATCTCTACTTTGTAAACTGGTTTCTTCAGCCTCTGGTAAAATCAGTAGAGATTAGCTGACATACATTTAAGAAGAAAGGCATACAGTGGGGACAGCTTTCCACATTAAAGTTTCTCCATGAAAAAACTTCATTGGGTTATGTGATTTTTTCCCCCGTGAGTTAGTCACCAATGGAAATTTAAATCATAAAGTAAATACAAAATATAAAAAAGAAACAAAAGGATAGGACTTTGATGCAATGGTGCGATAGATGTTAGAAGATGTCATATAGCTACTATTAGCTGAAAAGTGTGATGTGTGCCAGTCACACAGAGATATTTACAGAGTTCTTGTGTTTCTATGAGATAAAATGCACCATGTGAAAGAAGCTGTCCGAAACTGAGCATGCTGGGCCTCAAGGGTCCATCCTTGAGAGGCATCTTTGCCAAAGAGTGATTCTGTCTTGGCATCCTCTGGCAAGGTATATATTGCTTTTTAAGAGTAGCTCCAGTTCTACACTGAAACCATTAAATCCCAAGGTTTGGTACTACTCAGAAGCTTTCACAAGGAAATTTGTATGAGCCCCAGGGCATAGCAAGGCTTGGATTTATGCCATCCTTAGGACAGTCCCAGCTATCCACGACTACCTGCAACATGGAAGGATCACTTCTCAGCATGACTGTCCTCACTTGTTCACGCTGCTTTATGCTCAAGACTGCCTTCTAGGGACAAGATACATCAAATCTATGACAGACCAGCCAGTGCAGGGCCCTATTTATAAATTCATGATGTTGCATACAACAAGGATGTGCAATCGACTGAGCTGCAGGTGTTATGAATCTTACATTTTAGCTACACATTGTAAGATGTAGTGTATGGCCATGCACCCATATCTACCAAACAGTTTAAAAAGACCTTCTAAGACTGTCTGTTTCTGAAGATTTTGCTTTTGCTCTGGCCAAATATATTCATTTCAGAGCCTCTTTCTGTGCAGCAGCACTATGCACTTGAGCTTCAGGAGCAGACATCTATTTCATAACAGTTTGTTTCTCTTCTGCAAAACTATACCATCTTAAGTTGTCTCATGCAACACTTTCTGAAATTCACTTGAATGTTTCAGTGAGCATAAAACTTCTCACTGACAGCAGTGGACGTTGGATCAAGTCTCAGGTGAGGCTGTCTTTCCAGGGTTCAGAAATTACTCTTTCTTTATCACATAATCTTTTTTCCTTTGGTGATGGTATGTTTCTCATAAGATAAATCACTGGAACATGGACTCTCATTTACATCTTAAAACCCTAACTCCAGAGGATGGAAGCAATTATTCCATAGCACATTTCACCTTCTTCAGTCTATGAAATTTCAAATGCCTCCATCCTCTAAGTCATTTTAAATTGATCTTCTACTTAATTCCCGAATCTTTCCTCTCAAGGTTATTCAATTATATTGTACTGGGTAGTGTTCTGTTAAAAGGTTTCATGTTTTTGAACCAGTAATGTCTAAGCCTTGGGTGAAGGAGAGGTAGCTGACGGTCTTCTGTTTTTGTTTTGAGATATATGTTGTTCCACACTCCATTGTACAGCCAGCACACTCAGGTCTTTAAAAGAAATCTGGAATTTTTTTACATATTATTTGACCATTTTTTAATATCCAGGAAAGGAAGATGCAAAGGACAGGGTTTGTTTTGAATAAAAACCTTCTCCATACTTAAAAAAAGCAATTAACTCAAGCCTAAATTTACAGAAAGATATCTTTTTAATTAAATTCCTAAGTTTCTGAGCAGCATTAAATTACATAACTGCACAAAATGTGCTGAACTTCTGCAAATCTCTGCTGATGTCAGAACCAAAACCAAGTACTTAAGAACCATGAAACTCTGAAGTTGCACTTCTACGCACAGTACTTTGAAAACATGATCACTCATTTCAGTTTCCTACTGAACAGCAGGGGAAAAGTTCTATATACAAAAACATTGTATGCTTTGCTAAATACTCTCCCTGCTTTTTACCCGAGTCAGAGGGAGATCAGCTCACTATGTTAAGATAATGCTAAAATAGTGTTAAGATCAAGATAATATGCTGGTATCAAAATAGATACCTTATCAACCACATTTGCAGACAGGTGAAAGGGAAATCATATTCAGATATACAAAAAAGGGAAATTTCTGGCATCCGTGTTTTCCCATTGATTTCTCAAATGATGTCAGTGGCTGACAGTAGATAGAAGCAGTTAACGTCAGGTCCTCTCTTTGCCTTAAAATGGAACAGCAGATATGGCATTTGACACTGTAACTTGTTCCAGATGTCTATCACGTTGTTATATGTTGAGTCTCTGTAGGAAAAAAGATAATAAGGAATCTAGTGTGGGAGCAGGAGTGACAGATTGCAAAAGCTCACCTTACGACAGCTGCTGCTCTGGGAATTCAACCCCTGTTTTAGGCTGAGAAGCACCATGTCACCCGCAAGTCTCATTAACATTTATGTAATGAAAGATGACAAATACTACCCTAGAAGACCCCTGCTGGAAAGAGTTTCCAAGCATGTACGTGCTTTAGTTTGGATCACAAGGACTTTGCAACTGTACTGTGTTACAGTTGAATAGCTCTGTTCTCACTCATGGTTATTGCCTAATGATGGAATTTAAGTCCTTAACTTCAGTGAACTTTCGACTAGGTCACATCTCTGACTACAAGTTGATTTAATCTGATTAAATGAGAGCTGCATTTGGACTATGGTGTATCTAAGTGACATACATTCAGCTATTTAGTCCTCATTATCTTTGGCGTTTATGACAACAAATATCAAAACTGACTATAGCCTTGGTCAGAGGTGAACCAGGTGTTTAGGTACTTTGGAGTTTTGGCTCACAATCAGTGAACAAACAAATGGCTTTTTAACAAGCTGGTTTACACCCTATCAGCTGTAAGGTCTTTTTGCCTGTGGTTGGCAGCAGAGGCAGTAGATGGGAAACCATACCCTCACCCCAAACACTCCAGGAAACAGTTTGACACCATAGTGCAATCTTGTGTCCTTTAGAAGGAGTACCTAAATCATCATATCAATCAAGGGTTTGGAAGTTGACTTCCATCCTAAACAGAGTGATGGGAAAACTACCACCTTGATTACCTGCAGCTACATCTGCAATCACATCATTTCTGTTTGTGTGTGAGAGCCCATGTCCCACTGCAAGGACGATGTTAAAATGCCCCTTAAACGAATAAATCCCATGCCCTTTTGAACTTTCTACAAAAGAGCATTTTCTGGTGTACGCTTTAATTTTTATAGGAAATTGGGTTCCTAATATTGTCAGTTTACATTATCATTACATTATTCTGTTTCTTATAAAGCCTTTTTGAGGGTCAAGCTCTAGCAGTCTTCATTGAACCTCAGCTGATGGGTAAGTCATGTGTAAAGCCCATCTATGATCCACTGAACCAGTGAGAAGTGTATCTCACACAAGCTATGTTTTGGTTTCCTAGCACCCAGTCATCATCCATAGCGGTGTCTACCTATCATAATCACAGAGTCAATATCTATGTGCCTGCTTCTCAAGTCATAATGGTAGCATATTTGTATGGTGTTTTCACTTTTTATTTTCCTTTTGGCTCTTTCTTGCAGCTGCTGGTTAGTAGCATTTTCCTCTCATTTTGTTCCATGCAACCTCTTTGCACTGAATTCCAGATGCATATGAAATGGCCACAAAAGAACTATCTGGGTTAAATGAGTACTAAACAGGTTTAAAATTAGTGCTTATTGTTTGGAAGCAGATGCAAGCTTCAAACAAATGCAAAACATCAATGCAAATGCAAAAAGGAGGGCAATTTGAAAATCAGATCCTAAGAACTTGATTCTATAGGTTGTTTTTTCTAGTAGTAATACCCAGAACAGTTCTGTTAATGTAATGGAAGCACTCTGCATAACTACTCTACCAGCATTTTTGTTTACAGAGTTCATGAATCAGCAAAATATCTCAGGTTCCCTGCTATTCTCATTTTAATGAACTGTTATCTTTATAAAGCTGCTCTTTTAGAAGCTAGTAAACACTTCTACACATCTCCTCATTACATTCTACAGAAATTGTTGTTATTATAGAGTTAATTTTTATATTTGTTTTCCTTTACGTTTTACACTGTTTTTCTTGAAGGTTAGTCATATCCAGAACCATGGTCATGGAGATCAACAGTGCTAAAGCCTAATGAGTTTTATCTGTCCATGACAAGTGCAAACTGATGGCAGCATATGAGGGAAATGTCTGTGTTGAATTTCTTCAAATAGACCATTGACAAAACGCTTGTATTTTTCTGAATTTTCCTTGCTTAACCTGTTGTGCAACTTGAAGCAAAACCAAGTGTTATAATTATGCCTCCATTTTGGGTATTGTCACGGAGGAGTTTGCTTTAGGCTTAAGCAAAGCAGCAGGTTCCTAGTGTGGCACATGAATAACAACAACAAAATCTTGGTCTAAAGTGAGACAGGGATATCTCCCAAGTTTCATAGCTGTACCTCATTCCTTTGCCCAGCCTATGGAGACTCAGAAGCCTGGCAGAGTACTGTTCTTGTGAGCTATTCTTGCAGTGCATACAAGGTGCCAAGACGGAGTGAGCTTAAGTAGCAGACCACAGAGACTGTACTGCTGCACCCTGTTTCATGCTTGTCTCCACCTGTGTTATACTGTTGCTGAGAGACCTGGCTGTGCAGCTGACAGGTGCTTCAAGAGCAGAGAATGAGACAAGGAATGATGGATAGCGGAAGTCAGCTGTAGCACCACACTTCCAAGTGCCTGGGAGCACCAAATAGTTCCTGAAGAGCAGACGCACTCACTCAAGGTTGGCAGGGAGGCTTTTTACAGCCAGGCACAGAATGAGACTGCCTGCCCAGGCAGTGGAGCAATGGTTATTTGCATTAGGTACAGAAATACTCACTCAGCCTCAATTTCCCAAATTTGGAAGGATGGTGCCCTGAAATTATTTTTGGGGGGCTCTCGGATGCATTCAGTTTGGTTTTGGCCTTGCAAAGCCTTGAACTGGCTCTAAGTATTGGTCAGTGATGAGCACTGAAAGTATGGTGGTGATCAGGAGGAAGGGATCATGCAGAGGGCCATGCTATAAATTTAAGTTTCCTACACAAAGAACACATGAAATGTAAAGTCCCCCAAAGAGCCTTCACTGCCAGTATTCTCTGTCTGTGACTTAGTGGATTGTCTTCTGGATCCTGTGTGCCATAGGATTTCTTCACAGGAAGCAGTTATAAAAAGTACTTTGCCTAGACAAATACATAGCTTTCAGGTAACTTTGCCAGTTTGCATTGCTCATTAGAACAATTCAACAAAAACGTTATGACTTGCATGACTGCATGATCATCTATCCTGAAATAAGTTTTTTTAAGATCTGCTTTTAAAAATCGCTTGCAATTGTCTCTTGGATGAAGCATAGTGCACCAAAAATCTGTCAGCATATACCAATTAAAATAGCAGTGATGTTTGATGTAGATATGCAGCCACTGAAATCAGAAAGGGGACAACAGCTAGTTTCAGAAATAGTTCTGAACATGTCTTAGGTGTAATGGTTTTTGGGAACAGTTTTGATTTAATGACAGCATTCGGGCAGAAAAACAGTAGAAAACAGTAGAATACCCAGAGAAAACAGTAGAATACCCAAAGTATTGTTGCCAGCAGACTCTTATGGCTCACAGCAGATGTTCATTGGGATTCATTTTCATTGCAAACCACAACCGCTCCTCCGTATTGTTCATGTCACTGTTCTCTTTAGTAACTCTAGTTTTACCTCTGTGGCCTGCTTATTTGAGCTCTTTCAAATTCCTAGAATCATAGAATCATGGAACTTTTTAGGTAGAAAAGGACCTTTAAGATCCTCAAGTCCAACAGTAAACCTAACAAGTTCAAATCAAGTCAAGTCACCACTAAACCATGTCCGACAGAAAATGTTATATTTTATACCACTTTAATTGTTTACCAGTTTATGAATATGACATTTTTGTATGCATCCTCTTTTCTGTATTGGCAAATATCAGAAGTGTGAATAAATAAGTGGAAATAAAAGGAATAAATTCATAAATAAGTGGAAATAAAGGGAAGCAGAACATACTTGTCTTAAAAATATATGTATACTACTTGAATAAAATAAATGTATTTTCCAGGATTGCTTATGCTCACTTTGAATGCACAGAGATTGCAAGGACATACATGTCTTAAAAGCACAGCTCACTAGACAGCTCTGTCTTGGTCATTGGAAAGAGAATAACAACTGGTAGTTAGTGCTGGCAGTAAGGCCCTGGTCTCAGGAATGGGGAAATATCCATTCCCCAGCTGCAGGAATAATTTGTGGACACTTGACCTTAGCGGAGTTCTCTCAACCGGTTCCTAGAAACCACATCATTTGTTCAATACCTCCCTGGTACTTCTTGAAAGCGACAACAAAAATACTCGGGCACACCTCTCTCCTTCATCGCCTAACCCATGAACCATGCAGCAAGACTGCAGATGCATATGCCAGGAGGCTGCAGCTATCATTCCTCCTTAATTATTACTGCCTCCATTGTCAGTCTGTTCTTCAGTCACTGGGCAGGCCAAAGGCAATCAGGCACATACGTATTTCTCCAGATATGGAGGCACCAGCATCATGCAAGTGAAGTGAAGGCAGGTGCTCATCTTAATCTTCTACTAAGGACTGCAGGACAATCCTGCAGACATCCACATGACATAAAACAGAACAGTACTCTATTTGTGTATAATTCTGAGGTAATCAGAGCACACAAGGGGCTCATATATTCATCACACAAGCAGTATTTACCTCAGAGATGGTGCACAGTGTAGTAGAGACAAAAGCAAGTGAGAAGTATTGGAAGATGACTAGGTCACAGCATAGTATTCAGGTAGGGAAAATCACTCCAGATAATGAGACTACAGTATGACAGCACAGTTGTTATTTGAACTGCTCATCCATGTGGAGAGACTGGGACACAAAACTCTGTGATAGACATTTATTACCACTCACTAGGTCTTAAAAAGTAAATACAGCTAAATTGGCTGGAATTATCTCTTTTAGGACCCAGATATAGCACAAAATATTTGGGAAAAGTGAAGAAACATTACAGAGGCAAAGGCATATATTGTGAGTGCTGCATGGCTTAGTATGATCAATATTTAACATGAGGCTCAGTGGCACAGGACAAAAAGAGTTGTATGTGGTATTTGGCATATTTCTGCAGTGTAATAAATTAACCATTTAATTGAATAGTCTTACATTGAATTTCTTCAATTAGTTCACTCCACTTTCAGTCATGTATCATTTCTTATGTGAATTCTCTTTCTGAAGGCACAAATTTAATTGAACGCCTTGAGAAAGGACTTTTCTTGTCCACAGTGCAAGCTCAGGTTTATAGAGAGTAAGCTGGATTCAAAGTATTGGTGCTCAAATGGTTGCACATCACAGAAGTATTACAATTATGTACACACACTAGAGAAGTCCCAAAGGAACCTTCATTTCTGTCACTATACATACATCTGTGCAGCCAAGTCAGGAGTAGCTCGTAGCAGATAGGCATTGTGATTCTGTGCTTTGCAAAATAGATACCTATCTCACCCATGAAGTCCAAATCCAAATCCAAATGAATTTCAAAAAAATCTCCACTAGTCTGGCAGTGGCACAAACCAGATGAACAGTACCCTTCTCCCCTTCTGCTGAACATTTCTCTGTATGGAAATCTAGCTTCAGCTTTTTCTGGTATCTGAAGAGATGAGAGTACATTTGTTTCTCTTCCTAGAAAAGTGACTACCTTCTAAAAGACAGGGTGTTCTGGGAACTGGGGTACCCCTCCATCTCTTCTTTCCCAATAAACATTTCCATAATTCAGAAATCACTGAGATTTTTTGAAAGAAAGCCAGATAAAAACTCACTAGCTTATTAATTTGAGCATTGACCTAGAAAGAGGGATGTAGAATCCATCTAATTCCATAGTGTGCTGAAGTTTTATATGTAAACTGGAAAGATCTCATCACAAGACAATGGGATATGACAACCCTGAATCCAGTGCCTGGATCCTGCCATTATTGGAAGCAGTCCAAGCTCCAGCAGGCAGAGAATAGAATGGAGTGATTTCCTCTCTTATTCTCCCAAATTATCTGGTGATCAGTTCGTCATTGTCATTGAGCTGATTACTATTTGTAGAGGAGGAGGGAAAAGGAGAAGGGCAAGAAAAGGTAAAGTTGTTGCAGACCATTGATCTCAGGAGAAGATTCACAGCAAAGACTTAGGGAGCACTTATTTACAGTCCAGCATTGAGCTTCCATGAGAACTGCAGGATTTTTAGGCAGTTTTTTCTCCTCAGATTTTTTTTTTTTTAACTTAGGTGGCTTCTTGGTCAATTAATTTGCTTCCACAGTAAGGTGTAGCCATGCCTGCCTCAGGTTAGAAAAGGTACACAGCTCAGTACCCTTTAAAGAAGGACACCAAATGAAAGCAAATATGCTGAGGGAACAAAAAATATTTATTGCCAAGAGCAGAACCATGGATGCTTCTCCGTTCTTCCACTGAATATAGATTTTCTTGAAAATTTCTGAGCAGATGAGTCCATGCTGTGTAAGATCCTTGCACTGTTCGTCCACTACTGCAGTAGCCTGGCTACCTTCAGGAACAGTATTGGCTGGCCTCAGTAATCAGCACTAAAAAACCCTTGTCTTTTCACATATTTTAACATACAGCCATAGGGGAAAACTCAGATTATCTGTGAACAGAAATATTTTCCTCAAGCAGTGCTGCTCCTCATTTATTACAGTGAAAAGACACACCAAAAGAATAACTGTGAGAGTGCTATATACAGGCAGTTAAATTGTGAAGTCTGAACATTGGCTGACCATGCAAAAGAATTTGATTTTAAAGATTCTGATATCACAGAACAATTTAAAAAACACAAAAAGTGACAGAGTTTGGCATAACTATCAGGGTTTTTTCCATAACTAACGATGCTAATGCATTCATTCAAATGTCTTTACCTTAAATGTCTTAATAGAAATGATACTATTCTCCACCTAAATTTTGCATAGTCATGCAGTCAAGCCAGGCTTGAAATCAAGATGTGTTTCAGATCATCCAAGTAATGTTCATCACTGTAAGATCTCTGAATCACTACATATACTATATTTGACTTCTCTATTCATAGTAAATAGAAGAACATTGGAATGCTTTAAAAGACCTAAACATCCCATTTTCTCTACCCCTGCCACTACTCACAGGCTCTTCACTTAAATATAGGAAACTAATGAAAACTGCAAAGTAAGAGAGATTGCTATATGTTTGTACAAACCGTTCCTGCCACTGCAGTTTTGGGCAGGATTGGACTATTTGCTTTGGACGGAACATTAACTCATACTAACCTAGAGCTAAAGCCCCCCAAACTTTACTTATACTGAAAACAGCCTACAATATTTTCTTTAAAAAAAAATATACACTCATTTACATTTAATTCTGACAATTTCATGCTGTACGGTAAGAATGAGCAGACATGTAGAATCAACATAGTGACAACTTCAGCGTATTACAACTGATTAACAGGAAGCATAGTTAACCAAACAAAAAAAGAATTAAAAAGGAATTTTTTTTTAAAAAACCACCATTAGACAGCAGACTTCAAGATTGTCATTCTATCAGGGACATATCCTTTGGAGACTGGAGTTCAAACCCAGCTGAAGCCAATAGCACAAAATTTATGAGAGACAAAAGACTAGGAATTAGAAAAGCTGAGAGGGAATTTGAAGAGCAAATATAGAAAGAAACAAAACAATGCATTATATAAATACTTGTGGAGAAGGATGGTTTTGAGAGAGCCAGTGGCTCTACTGGCCCCTTGGGGAATGAAAGGAGGAAAAAATGGGGATAAGGGCACCACATCCACTGAACATTCTTTTTGCTCCAGGCTTGTCAGAGAAAAAGTCTGTTCTCTTCATATTACAAAGAAGAAGCACTGTCAGAAATTAAAGCTTTTGAGATTTTTTTAAACAGCTTTTAGAATGAAATACTTTAATTAGTCTTGAGACGGCAAAGAACCAAGGCTTGTTTCATGAGGGCGTTAGTGGTGTTTAATTGCTGCTTTATCACCACTCTTAGGAAGAAGTAGTCCAAACTTCAAACCCTTACAGCTTTGATCCAGGGTGTGTGCTGGAGACCTGTGTATTGTGCAAGGAAACTCCCTGGTCCTGAGCATACTGAGTTCCTCAGTATTTGGCTGTGCTTTTTAGGAGAAAGTTGTTCCTCTGTCAACCCTCACAGACATTTTGCTTCATGTTCCAAATGCAACACCTGGTATGAACCACTCCAAGACAGACTTTCAGGCAGCATGGGCCACCAGGACTGTGGTTAGTCTATTAAGGAAATGCCTCTGTTCTTCTGATATGTTAAGGGGAAGCTCTATCTTTGTACTGTCTGATTGACACGAGGACGAGCTTTCAGCCTTTGGAAGAGACATGTCATGGGATTTTTGAGACAAAAGCTGTTCAGAAAATTATGTAGACTGAGGGACGCCTACTCACTACCAGACTCATGTGTTGAATTGCCTCATGGCTGATCTGGGATTTTAGCAATTCAGAATCTAGTACGTCCATTTCAGATTACACTTTACAACCCACTGCTGCTCCCCGTGTTTCCAGTTTAATTCACTCTAATATGAATTCAAACAGAAACCCCCCCGAACACACACAAAAAACCTAGGCCTCTGCTTCTTACGGAATAAACAAGCCTTGTTAATTCTTTACCTGGGTCATTTCGGCGTGAGGAAGAGCTGGGCACAAGCTCTCTGGTCCCTTGGCATCGGTGGGAGAAAAGGGTCCTGAGTACCTCGTGGAGGGTTTGAGCTCACTGCAGAATCAGTTGCCCCCTTAACATACCAAATGCTGGATAAAAGCTTTTTTATGTTGTTCACATGCATCTCTGGTGGAGTCTACTTCCTCTGGGCTTGTAAGGTGATGATGGTTGCAGTTTTATTACTTCTCGGCCAGACAGAGGGAAGAAGAAATCAGAGCTCAGTACTGTTTTCATTGTCATCTCATTTGTGCCATCAGCATGTTTGCTTGCTCTTGTGAGGCTGGTCATTTGGGGATCCTTTCAAAGGTGCCTCTGGTAGCAGAATCTCTCCTTCAGTTTGTCTTTCACCTCTTCCTCTTCTTCACTAAACAAAAAGCCTGTCTTTTCTTCATCAGTGAGTACAACAAAACAGCTGTCTGCCACATTTCCTTTGGCTGGCAATGTAGGTAAATCCAATTCCCTATTTTTTTCAGCAGAAATTATATTTTATCATTTTAAGGTAGTGGAACATTTTTAAGAGTTACATAACCTTTGTATATTCTTCATTTCAGTGAAATGTTCTGAAACTTCCAATATTAAAATAAAGTTAATTACAGAGAAAACTGTGTGAAGCAAACAGATACAGGTGTGTATCTGACTGTGTTACAGACATAAACATTAGTGGAGGTTTGTATTAGGTAAAAGAAAAACTCACTCTCCAGTCTGAGTAACTCAAGCATTCTACAACAGCGTTCAGCAGTGAAAGACCGTGACAGTCAGGTTTGTTTCATTTATCTTCCCTCTTTCAAAAATTGCACTTGTGTCCAGAAATAAGTTTCTTATATCTTCATCGTTGATGCTACTTCTGTTTACTCTCTGCTGATAATTCAAAGCTTTTGAAGTTATGGACATCCTTGTTTCCTCACATCAACTGACAGCTGTGAAAGAGTCTATGAATTACCTTTGGGAGTAAATCATGTCAAATACCACCACACCTCATTCTGATTCTGTTGGAAGCAAGCAGCTAACTCTTGATTTCTCAGTTGTCAGCTTTGGCAATGGAACTTAGTAAGACATCTGGTAATTCCTTCCTTTCCCAGAATTTCTCTGGGACATCGATTTCTGGTGTTACCTGATTTCCTACCTGACGCTTCAGTAAGGTCTTTACTTTTACAAGTGTGTTTCTGAGTTGAGGAATATCCTCTTTTTTTTATTGTGTTGGTGAAATTGTCAGGGTGAGAACTAGATACAGTAGTTAGCACGGCCTAAAAACTAGACTCAAAAATCTCCATTTGTTACAGAAAGAAGTCTGAACTTCCATTCTAGTAAGCAAGTAAATCAATAAAAAATAAAAATAATGTTTGCAAGATTATAAATAGGTTTCAAAGTAAACAGTCCATTAAGATGAAAGGTACAGTTTGCAGTCCTCTTAGAACTGTTGATTCAGTCAGGATGCCTGTAGATTCATGAAAATAGCACTGCAGCACCCACATTTTAGTTTTTCTTTCTACAAAGAAGTGTTGTCTTTAAAAACCAAAACAAAAGTTTAAAATGGTACAAGACAATTGTCAGAAGCTGCTGCATATATTTTCAGTTTTATGTTATGAAGTAGTGAGGGGTTTTTTTCCCAGTAATAAGATTCTGCCACTTAAAAGTAGTAACAGGACTGAAAAAAAATCCACATAGAAGCAAAAAGTGGCCCTATTTGATAGTATAGCATACAGTACTGTATGAGAGGCTACCTTGTGAGCAGTTTTGAGAGCATTCTGTTGATGGCCGATACCTTCATTTATATGCGTATAACCCCCTCATTCATGTTATTTGGGGAATATCAGAATCTAATGATTACAAGAGGAGTTCCTTAATAGGAAATGAGGGTTCTTTTTAATAAAAGATAGAAGCTTGTGTCTTAAAAACTCATTAAGAGATTTCTGACCACACAAATGCCCTCCAATTACAAGTTCCTTTTTGGTCATCCATTCTAGTAACAATAAAAAAAATCACCAATAGATTATAAATAGTAATTTCCACGACCATAACGTTTCTTGCAGAGCACGAAGTTCAGGAGCTTGTAGAATATTCTTTCTATTTTCTAACTAACAGATGCTTCTTTGACCATCACAGTCCTAAATGTATACAAGTTCTTAAGTGACAGGATATATTACCAAGTCAATCATTTCTACTGGTGCTAGACCATCTCGCCTTATAATTTGGTCACACTGGCATATTGTTTATCATCTAGCTTGCATACTTGTTTTGGTTTGGGTTTATGCTGAGCAGAAGCAAGCTAAGACATAAATTAAGAGACATAATTTATAGTAAGCATATTTTATTTGGGTCATTCACTTTATATTTCCTGAATTTATTTGCAATAATTTTAACCACACCTTAGAAAGGGATGTCTTTGGTTTGCAAGTCTAATTGTCTCACAGTTACTATGAGTGTGTGGATTCAGCCATATGCAAGAGTCTCATTGTCACATATCTCTCTCACCTGGTCTAGAACTAAAGCAGAAGAAAGGAATGATCTTGTCTACTTACATGGACTAACCCTGGAGGACATTTCAGTAGTTTTCATTGAACTATATACCATACCGCTTCTCAACATTTGTCTAGAACCCTTTAGACTGCTCTCTGGGATTGAAAAATTTTCACTGCCTAGTGGAAAAATGTGTGGCAGGTCTTCCTGGTGGAGGAATAAGGAAGAACTTCATAAGGAAACCTCATGAAGATGTCCTTCCCCTAGGGACCCTGCTCACAGTTTTCTCAGCTTCTGGTTATTTTTTGAAGTACAGGGATCACGTAGATGTGAACGCTGTGTTCTGCTAATGGAACTTCAAGGATGTTGTTTTGCATCTTGCCTAAGAGACCAAATACATCAACTTTATAATGTACTCCATCTGCTCCATCTATAAAAGCATTTGTCCTTAAAACTCCAGTATCCTCACAAAGACAGGTCTCCTGTTAATGGAATCAATTAGTAGAGTTCAACATACCAGTAAATGAGAGCTAATACAGCAAAACAAAATCCTTTTTTGCTTTAGATATTTTTTTAATGAAACTTGTTGGCTCTTGCCTTTCAGACCCACCCGTCTTTACTTGTTGCTTATTTCACTGCTATTATGTCTAAATTAATGATGTGTTTGGCAGTCAGACAACTGATCCAATTGGCTGCAGTGTTACAGTTTGAAAATGCTCATCAGTCCTACAGCCTACTCATTTTCTATGATTGACATTAACACAACCATTGAACACTGTGCACACTCCTGCTCTCCCCACACACTCAGAACACAAACAACAGTGTTTATATTAATTTGGTGAATATACAGTTGTGTTTATTGAGTATGGGAAGCTTCATTGCAGAGGAGTGGGGAGGGAACCATTGCTGGATGAACAGTGACTCTGCAGCTGACTCTGGGATCCCAGCCTGGTGTTGCATGATCCCTTCTAGAATAAGGCAGGATATATTTTTAGAGGGGGAGCTCTCTTAAATGGGCAAGTTAGCATAACTGCATTTCTAACTACTTGGCTGCAACAAGGAGGCAGAAAAAAAACCCAAAGCTATTCATATTTAAGTTGCTCTGCCACTGGCTCAACAAGAGATTTTAGCCTTGAAGTGTTAAAATGGACATCCCTCTTTTCCACTATCCAGGTTATCAATGATAGAATTAGTAAATAATCAAGACAGACTCTTGTGAAGGTCCATAGTCCTTCCATTTTGACAGTGAAACATCACTATCTACTTTCTAAGTGCAGTTTTCAAACTCATTTTATACATACCCTTTAATTTTTCTGTCTATACAACTATGTCCTTTGCTTGCTCATTTAAGTGTCATGTGAGATAGCGTCAGAAGTTTTGCTACGATCAAGAAAAATAACATCTGTTGTTTCTCCTCAATGAGCAAGGTCTGTTAGCCACTTGGAGAAAAAAATTTTGTTTCATGTTATTTGTCCTTAGAAAATTAATGGTGAGTGTTCCTCATCTCCTTACTTTTCACATGTGTAGAAATATTTTGATTGTTCTTTTCTTTTTAGAAATTGAAGATACTCAGGTGGGCTATGATTTCTCAGCACCATTTCTTTTAAAGATTGAATGTACGGCTGTACAGATACGATTTCCTGGCAGTTAATTCACCCTTGCCAAGTTCTCAAAGATAACTGTGAACAGCCATAGATTTCATCAGTCAGTTCCTTAAGTACCCTCAGAGTAAATTCATCAGGCTTAGCTGATTGAAAATCTCTCATTTATGTTCCTTCTCTTTAAGAGGCTGAGATCTTGCTTACCCTTTCGCGGCTGGAATTAGTTGTACTGCTTACCATCTCAAAACTGACCTCTTTAATGAAGGGCAATGTAGAAAAACTTATTTCAGTGTATTTTCCTGGAAGGAAACTCTAATACTTAAGTGCTGATGTCATAGGCGTCAGAGCTAAAAGCATTTTCCCCTAGGTCAAGTGGAAAGATCTTGGGAAATGAACAAATGAACATTTTCCCCTTTTAATTCTTTATACTTCATTCTGTGGTGGTTTTTTTCTTGAGCTTTCAGTATGGCTACATATTTGCAGCAGTATTTTCAAGAATATTGGATTCTAATTAGTCTCACCATCTCATTTTGTACAAGAATTTATTTTTCTTTTTTTCCAGCCAAGAATAAGTTAGCAATTAAAACACTCACAGTTCAACTCTTATCTATACATCAATAGGATGTTGTCCAATCAATTCCTTTAAGAACAGAACAGTACTATCCTCTGAACTAGTAAGTCCAAAGCTATTCAATAACACTATAAGGATGTAGCAGATTAAAGACAATGATCATCTTTCTCTGAAACATCTACTATTAGTTTATTTTAGAAATATAATTTCCAATACACCCATTCCTTCTACTTTGTTAGCAACAACATCTCATCAAATATTCTTTGCTTCAGGACCATAGCTATACTAACCATCTCACAGCAAGAGTGAAAAGTTCTCTGACAACTGATTCACAAGGCAAGGAAAAGGCTGAGAATAGCAAATGAGACCACCCATGCTCCACTCTCAAGTCTGAGAGCTCTGCAACAACAGTGCTTACTTTCTTACTTTAAACCTTTCACTGCCAGTCAGTGTTGCTATGCAAATCAGGGCTTATAGAGTACAAGCAGAAACTAATATAAGAATGAAATGCATTGGTTCTAAGACAACCTTTACTACTTTACATGCCTGACCATTTAGAACGTATATCAAAATTAGATTATGCATGTAAACCAAACGTAGTCTGAGTTAAATGTCTGAAAGTTCTTGTAATTGCAAAAAAAAAAGTCATCAGCCTTCTTGATTCACATAAAAGATGTATGCTTTACAGGCCCCAGGGAGAAATATTTTAGCCTTCTTTAAAAAAAAGTATTTAGTGCACTTCAGTCCTCATCAATATCTATATCTGATTTTTCTATATCTGATCATGCTTTTCAAAATAGGCCTATTTTCATAAAGTCAGGGAACATCCTTGAAGTAAGTTTCCCTGGATAAGCAACTGCTGAGAGCAGAAGTGCAAAAGATCTGGCAGCTATCAAAGAAGGTTACATGAAAAACACAGCAGTAGGATATTCCAATGCAGTAGTAAGTAGGAAGCATAGCAAGATGAAAATAGAGTTCTTTGAAAATCAAAAGACAAGTAGGAAAAACACAACGTGACTAAGGATGTTGCAGAGTGGATTTTGTATTTCACTGTAGCAAGGATTTACACCAACTCACCCAATACACTAATCACAATGGGTCAGGAACACCTCAGCTGTGGAGGTAGAACCTCTAGCAGTGAGATGGTAATGAATAGTAAGGTGTTCTTTCAATCACTCCAGTAAGATAGAGTACAGCACCTCCATCTACACCCACAGGATGTATACAACAATGTGTAAGCATGGAGGATAAAATTAGAAGTGTTGAAGTGCAATATTAATTAATAACGATAACATTTAAAATTGGGGGAGTTTTCACATATAGGTTCATCACTTAATGGGAAAGGAGAGCAAATAACAGACACAAAGATGAATCTTCCAAAAAATAAACAAACCAAAACAAAACCCCAAACCAACAGAAAGCAAATGTTACTGCAATTCATTTAAAAGAGAACAGTGTGGAAGCCAGAACAGAGAAGGGGTAGGTCCAGTAATATTTAGTTAATTCAAATGTATTTAAGTTAATTGTTCCTGATGAAATTCACCACTGAGCACTTAAAGAGTCGCCCAAAGCAATCCCTGGGGCTCTAGAACTATCTTTGACAACTTGAAGAGAGTGGAACAGGATTCACAAGACTGCAGAGGAGTCAGCATAGTACATATCATTGAAAGGAGGGAGATAGGACTGTAGCCTAATTCAGTGTCAGAAGCAATATTAGACAAAGAACTAAATAATCAATGTATAGGCGTCTTTAGGATATTAATGTGAATAAAACTGCTAACATATATTTGTCAAGAGTAAATCATGTCAAATCAATCTACTCCCTCTTTACAGAAGGACGGCTGCTCTGTTGATTGAAAATGACACAGTAATTCCTGTGATATACCTAATCTTTGATAAGGTTTTTGAGTTTGGTTTCCATATATTTGTATATATGATACGCCATAAAATAGATGCAAAATTGAAAGTGCATTTAAACTACAAATGCCTCAAATGCATTATCAGAATAGGAACAATTCGAGCAGGATTTTGCACTGAGTGTCCTAGACTCAGTTTGATTCAATGTGTTCATTAATGACTTGGGTGACAGAACAGAGAATACACTTAAGACGTTTGTGGCGATGTAATGTTAAGAACACAAGCAAAGGCAATATCAGAAATCTAATGGATCTTGATACTTCGGATGTCAAACTGGGAACTCAGTAAAGACTCAGTAAAGCACTGCACTGAAAATAAATGTCAGAAACACAATCACAAAATAAAAAACTGAAGAGGCAGCAATCCATCAGAAAGGGACCGGCTGCTATGGCAGTCTGCTGAGTGAATATGAGTAGAAGTTGTGACACTCCTGGAGCAAAATTTAAGGCAAATCTAATTCCAGATGAAACTCAAAGGAGCGTCACAAATAACAAACACAATGCACCGATGCACTCATTCTTCTCTGCTTCGAGTCAGTCAGGCATCCACTGCAACATGATGACGCATTTGCTCAACATGTGAAAACAGACAAAACATTTAGAAACAGGATAAAAGTCTGAAGGAAAGAGTCATGCTAAGGAGGAGACATGGCAGTCCTTCAACATATAAAAGCAGAGAGAGCTCTGTGATGGGTAAAGAGAGGCAGCTGTGGCAGACTGCTGGAGATAGCTAAATGAGTGTGGGTTACTCATGATATGCCATGGCCCTGGAAACCCAGGCTGCCTGCTGCTGATGCTACTGCCAAGAAAAGGGCTAAAATGCGTAGAGTTGGGGCTCTTCGGTGGAGGAACAGGAGTTCCAGAAGCAAGAATAACAGATTTATTTTCTACAACTTTCTCCTTGCAACTACAGTCTGGATTCAGCCTTTCTCCTTGAAAGCTGACTTTCAGCTTTCAGCCTTGCCTACACCATTGAGAGGCTTCGAGCTGTGTTGTAGGAGGCAAGTATGGAAAGCGTGGGAATCATTTCTTGTTGTCCACCCAGGGAAGTACAACAAGATATTTAATAGCTTTACAGTAGAACGGGTATAGCATAGATATTAGGGCAAAAGATCTAAAGAGAAGCACTGGAAACCATTGCCCAGAACACTACAGAATCTCCTTCACTGGAGGGATGAAAAGCCATTACGAAAAATACACATTATCATCTATAAACAGGTGAGTTTGTTGTCTTCCTGGGAAGGAAGAAAAAAGTGACCTCGTGAGGGCCATTTCTATCTTCAGTATTCTGATTAATAGCATTGCACTATGTCTCCACATTTTGCCTGGAAAACTGGGAAGGCAGCACATTGCATTCTGTGCTGATGGCAACTTTCAGAGCACCTCTTCACAGCCCTGGGACAAATCACTGCTAGGGTACAGTTCTGTATCTTTTTTAGCTAGGATTATATGGTGTGTGACATCAGCCCATAGAAATTGTTTCTGGCTTCACTCTCTGGCATCAGTGAGCAAGTGCTAAGTCATACATCTGTTTGGGAATGCAATCACATTATTATCTCCTGACAGAGAATATAATCAACTAATTTCGGGCCTGGTATAAATGGATAACCATTTATTATAAATGGATAACCATTCTCAGCTACCCTCTGAAGAAGCCTCCTTGTCTCCATTACTGCTCTATAGGTAAATTAAACTCCTCAATTTATGTCCTCCAAATTAGTTAAAATAATTTAAAGTAGATGGAGTTAACCGCTTGGAAGTTATTTCTCAATAACTAAGCTATTAGTAATCATTCCTAGGGCTCTTTATAATCAATGCTGGATTGTTTCTCAGTGAATATGCACATCTCCTTGCTATTACTTCAGTGGTGCAATGCTGAGTTAAGCCAACTGAGGATTTGGCCCACAATATCTCAAGGGTATTTCCTTTTAATTTAGTAATAATTATACCCTAGGCTAATATACTAGAAGGTCTTTGGCCTTTGAGTTAATGAGATAACACCAACATGGCCCTCAAAATAAATTTATTCAGCAAAGAGGAAAATTATTACTTCACAAACAGGAAGTAACCTCAATTTATTATAATAAATCTCATTGTGTATATAAAAAGAGAAAAAAAGACAGAGGAGATTAACAAGTAGGAAGATAATTTTTAATGTGATTTTCTATGGTACTTATCTCCTTGATATCAGATAAACCTAACCTAAATTGTAAACCATGGACATACAAATACACACACACGCACACAAACAAATTATATTAATCCAAATTTCAACACCTACTAAAGGCCTCACAGAATTATTGCAAATGCTACAAAAGGCTGAGAAGCATTACGTGTTCTGTCATTCACAGAAAGGATTACATCTCAGGGTAGATTAATAATAACCTGGGAATGTATGTCTTCCATCCTCCTAGTGAATTAGTGGGGAGACTGAACATGTGGTCTCTGAACAAGAACCTAAACAAAGAGGCGACTGCAGCTCCACTCTTCTAAACGTTTCAAAGGAAAGTTGTTTCATCTTCCCTCCCGTATTCCATTTTTGTGGAGGAAAATCTGCCAGGATTAGCAAGCAGAGCTCACTGAGCCAGTTCTGTTGACCACAAAATTATAACCCCATAATCCTAGGGTTACGTGGAGAGCGAATCAAGTCCTGCAAAAACCAAAGGAAAGTGGCAGTCTCATACATTAAATGTTGCGCCCAAAAGGAGAGTTACAGGGAATAGATTTTTAACTTTTTGGTCAAGTAATACACGCAGTTTATGCAGTAAGTTATAGACATAAACATAAGATAATTATTTCTGTTTCACTTCTGTTTGCATCCAAGTTGTTTACTATACATTTTTATAGTGCAACAGTAGGAGGAGAATTTTGCCCGAAACTTTACATAGTTAGTTAGTCCTTTCTTGTTCTAGGTGAAAATATTTACCACACTTCCGAAGAACAATTTTGCGAAGAACCATACTAAGCGAGATTTTTGGAAATATGACAACTAGTATTGATTTATATACCTAGACTACCCAACTATAGCAACGTTGGTATTGAAAATTACATTTGAACTCTCACAAGACATGAAATCACTCTGTTAAACAGAAATAAATGCTAGGTTTGTTCACGAGCTACAGAAGTTTGAAGTATTCTGGAAGGGATGCTTTTACAGACATTTTTGAAGAACAGTAGGTTATGCGGTAATTTTGCACTATAAGCACGGCATATTTGTGGTTTCATATCTTAATATGTATCTGGGTAAAACTACATGGTTCCAGTTGCTCTTTTCACTTGATTTGAACTGAGAAATCTGGATAATGGTGAAGAGGACAGATGAAAATATTGAAAGCAAATAAAGAATGTAGAGGAAATGTTCTGAAGCATAAATACTGTGTTTTGCAAGACATATAGCAATGACATTTAAGAGATATGCTTTAGTGTGTAAGTGTGTTTCTCAAAAAAACTTAATGTGTTTTTCTGTGCCAGTTGTACCTAAGCAGATCCATTAACATAGAGTTTATATATGCATATGGGTCACAGATATTAATTCTAAATAATTATGTAGATATGTACAGTTGAGGATCTGTCCATTACATACAAATTGCTTCACCATATTTACCATGCATATCATGAGGTAGAAATATTTCTGATGATACAACCTTTAACTTAAAACTTAGTGCAGTCTGTCCTCATAAACATTGCATAATTCGGTTCGTGTCTTTATCTAACAAAAAATTTAAGAAGCCTTTGAACAGTTCTTGGAAATCAATTTGTAAGTGAGGAATGTTCTGAAGGAAATAGACTAGATTTCATTATAAACTGAGCACTGTCTTCTCGATGTATTCAGTGGCAGATATTTCCCAAACTGAAGTTAAGACAATAACTTTACACACTGTAAAATGGTCCAAAAGTGATGTGTGAGCTCTGCAGAAGGATTTTGGGTTAAGTGTAGATCAAAATGCAACCTTGCTAAAACTGCTAACATATAATATATAGTGTATTGAAAATGATAGTTAGAAAGAACGACATATTAGTTAAAAGTGGAATATGTGTCTCTCTTTAAATCTTTTGATGCTCTGGCTAAGGCCCAAATAAGAATAGGAAAGTGTCCTGAGAAATGTTGTATTTAGTCCTGCTGATGTTGCAGTAGCATAGGCAATACTAAGACTGAGTGAGACATTTTGCCGAAGTTTTGTGCTGCGTTAGTAAATTAAATATTTAGGAAATCATAAAATGTATTCCTTTTGGTCATCTCTTTATGAAGCTCACCATTGCGTTTGCAAATCCAAAACTGGTATCATAAATATTTCCCTTGTTTGACTTGTGAAGGTTTTGCAGACTGGCAGGATTTGGTGGTGGGATGTACTTGGAAAGGAAGGGAAAGGAAAGGATCTGAATTCTTGGCAGACACCCAGTGTCCTGGAAGCATCAGCTATATATGCAATGGACACTTACTCATCTATGACAGAACAAGGACCTTCAGGCAGATGCCCAAAGAATATGGTTGTAATACAAGTCTATGAAGTCTTCTTATCTGGTCGCACTAATTTTAAAGCTACAGAGTCATGATAGGTTCTTCTACTGCTGCGCGTTGCCTTTTTCTGGGGCAGTGACTTTTCTGCTCTTTCCTACACAGTGGCTGTGTGAACACTGCACCATGCCTCCTTCCTTCCTTCCCTCCACCCACCTCAGCTATAGGTACTGAGGTCATTTACCTAAAAGGTCACTTGGGAGATACAGAAACCTATCAGACTATTGCAGTATCTATCATGAAGTTCTTTCCTGGACAGAAGAGCCTATCTCCAATCTAAAAACATTGGCTTGACCACCCGATGGTGTGTGGCCCAGATAAAACCTTCAAGATGGTTTGTCTTGACTTCTTTCGGGTGATGCTGACTTTCCAAACCACCTCCAGTGATGGACTGTAGTTTGGACTCTGATTTGGAAACCATGCAATCAAAATTGAAATACTGCACTTGCTTATCCTGTGACTTGCTTCTTCTACTGTCAAGGATCAAAATATTTCTGCAAATTGTAGGGACACTTGAACTGCTGTTGAAAGAGATAAAAGTTTATAATAGAAAATATCAGACATACTAAATACAGGATTTGCCTACAGTCCCTTCCTTTTACTTTACAAATCAAACTTGAATACTCTGTTCCCAAACAAGTTAAAGCCCAATGCTTTGCTTGCATTGCTGCACTTCAGAGGCAGTTTGCAGAACATTACAGATGTTACAGAATGAAACTGGTGTGAACGACAAGGGAATTAATCATTCAGGTGTGAATTTAATGCCTTACACACTCAGTCTCAAAGAATCTAGAAAACATTGTGAAAATATTGTTGTCATTGTTCCAGAACCACTCAGCAGTCAGTTTCTGCAGAAAAGAAAAAATACTCCCAAATAAGTATTTCCTACAGAAGTCCTGCAGAGTTATGCAAGTATTTCAGCTTATTTTAAAAGCCCTCTGCAGAATTCTAGAGTATAAGACATTTACAATTTTGCTATTACAGACAAGTGGAACTCCACTTTGAGTTAGTCTCATTGGGCAACAGTGAACTGGAAATTATAGTTAGTTCTAATCCATTTCTAATAGCCTGGTGTTGGCCTCAAGGCATAATTGAAATTCTAATATATAAGACTGGAGCAGCTGCTAAATTTGAATTTACGTATTAACTATTTGGAGGAATTAGTTAATTAACTTTAACATTGTTATAGTCTCTTTAACAGTGTTTCAAAATAACTGACTGTGATTAATAGACCATGATAAGAATTTTGATCAGTTATGATCTAATGTCTCTTGGTTAGAAAAGGAAGAATTTATTGCACATTAAAATTTTGTTTGAATTATTTAATTGTAGATTTCAATCTTGTCTCAAAATGCAATCTTCATCCATTCAGTGATATAAGAAGTTAGCCTCCTCTACACAAACATTTATAAACCTTGCCTCCATTCTTTTCCTTCTGCCATTATTTCATTTAATTTCATGCGGTTTTAATGAGTGACTGTTTTCAACAGTTTTTGTGAGTTTCAGTCAGCAATATTTCATTCCGGAATAAAAGCTAATGATCCATAAATTCTTAATGCCATATTTTTATAGCCATTAAATTAGTCTTAAATGGGCTCAGTAAGTTCTGTGATGTATGTCATTAATTGTTAATGGTGTTTTAACTAGATAATTGTTGTAAAAGGTTGTTTATCATCACCATTGGTGGGTAACTGTTCCTTGCAATCTGTTCCGCCTGGTACCGCTGAACTTATGCTATCCACCATTGTGTGCAGCAAAGAGATCAAGAGACTGTGAAGCATAGTTTAAATATCAAATTCAAACCTGCCCAGTGGATAATGAACCTACAGACCATCAGATTTAATAAGATCAGGTTACTTTTCGTTTTTCAAACAGAAACACATGCTCTTTGCATGTATTGTAAATGAGTTATAAACCAGTACTGCCTAAATAGTAAAAATGCTTAAGCTTAGATCCCAGCCAATTCATACATTAAATTACGTAAAGATTATGCTATCCAATAACTTCATGAATTGAGTAGCATGTGAAGCTTGGATAGGGATAGTCGTTAGTGGTTTCTTCTTAGGATAAAGAGGTAGTACTACCTTAATGACATGTAATAGAGAAAAAGTTTATAACGTGGTAAGCAAAGTTAACATTTCAATACAAAAGAGTAAGTCAGTAAAAGTAAATTGGATCCCCTCTTTGGACTTGAATCCTTAAGCAATATTACAACTTCACAAGCTGTTTCCTCCAAGTTAATTACCAAGTAAACAGATATCTTCAGTAAGGTCATATCTAACTACAAATAATAGGAATACAAAGTCTTGTTTCACTAAACATAGGAGGTACTAAGGACCTGGAAGCAATTCTTGCTGTTCTAATTCTCTCTCAGTATTGTCCTAATTCCTAAAAACACGTACGCCTTTGTGCTTGCTCTCCAAGGTGGGTTTTCTTAGGGTATTTGTACAAATTTGATGTCTCTGAGTTATCTTTTCACATTTTCTCGGGAACTCTGACCTCATTATTTTTCTCTGATACGCATCTCCCTTAGAAGAGCTCTGGTTTCTTGCTTTTTCTTTTCACCAGTGATGGACAGAAACTATCTCGGTGCATGACCTGCTGGTTCGTCCTTCTTTGTTTGCACTCCATTCCATGCAGCTGTTATATATTTACCCTAAATGTGACATAGTGGATATCTGGCCTCCCTTTTAGGGTAAGACCTTTAGCATAAGATTCACCCAACACTTACCAGAACCATGCAGGCAGAATGAACTGTTCAGTCAAAGGCAGCAGGTCATACCTGCTGTTCCTTCGTCTCATGTCCTCTTGTGTCTGAATTTACATGGAGCCGCATAGATAGTAGGAGCAGAAGCTGAATTTTGCCTGTATAAATAGAGGCTAGTGAGGGGGGTATTATGTGCCAGCTCCAAATCCTCTCAAGACAGATTGGGTGTTTCTTAAGGGGGTTACCTAACACTGCCAACTCTTCTCAGTCATTCCAAATGTAGCAGGGAGGGCATAAGGGTTTGGAGGCATTTGTTTGGCCTGACCCCATGCATAACTAACGTGTGAGTTGTGTATACACCATGCAGAACAATCAAATGCAAATTATAGTGACTTGTTTGGCATGCAGCAGAGTGATGAGGCTGTAGTGTTGTATTCTGCCAAGAAAATCAGGTAAAACGACACATGGCTGTGTCCATGCTACATATCACAATATGGCAGTGTCAACAAAAGTGTCTGCATGTACAGGGGATACCAGAGTACATAAAAATCACTTATCTGAGTTGTATTATGAGATGTTTTCAAGAACTCCAAGGGGTCTTCAGCTTACTGAACTCACTACAGAAAATATGTTAAAATCCTTTGGGGTGAGCTCCTTTGGGTATCTGGGTTGTTATTTGTAGTACCTATTATATCACTGTGCATAAATCTCTAGAAATAAGTCAGCCATTGTTTCAGCTCAAGACTCTATTTTCTACTCCTGGTTTTAGTATTCTCACATAAGCTTACTGTAATCCTCTTAATAACTATGTGTTCTGTTTACAGTATTTTGCGCAATATCAACCCTAAGCCACTAATTTTTTCAGTTGTTTAATGAAGATTAGATTAATTTTATTAGCAATCAAAGGGTGCACTTTTCTGATGATCAGTCATAGTTCTGCTGGGATTTTTTAAAAAGCCTAAGGGAGGTGGTTATCCAAATGCCAATGGATTTCAATGAAAACAGATTACATAACACAGGCCATTGGAGAATCCTAGCTTTAATTATAACTCTTGAAATACATTGTGCATATCTACACACTTTCTTGCAGATCAGTCTTGAATCATACTGCCAAAAAAAACCCAGATAAGTGACAGTGATTAAAAAAATAATAATAATTTTTAAGCCTCATACAGTATCATATATAGGCTGAGGGCAATGATATGTTATGTTAGCAAAGAGGGATTCAGGCAGTACCCATCCTGTTAGTGTTGCTACGGAATCACAAAGCAGAGTTTTCCTTCAACACCTCCCATCTTGTCTCTTTTCTATTCTTCTCTTTATCCCACCCTAAGCCTTCGTATTGAGCCAGATTTGTAGGATCCAACCAGCAGGCAGGTTCACTACTCCAAGGATTTCTCTCTTCTGAAGATGTTTTATTTACATTGATCAACTGTTTAAAATTGGCAGAAATCTCTTTACAGGGACAACTATAATAAATACAGTCTCACAGAGACCTCAGCATCAAAGAACATATTAAATAAAATGCTTCTCATTTTACCATAAAGTATGCCTGACACAGATGTTTGGGCTCAATATCTGACAAGACATTTCCCAGTCCTGTGATTCCATGGTTTCTTGAGAAGGACAGGTTCTCATTCTGAGGATGTGAATGATTACAAACTTCTCAGAAATATATTGACTTTAAATGATGCTTAGCCTCACTGGCTATTGCTCCTCTTTTTCACAGGTGACTATTAACACTGCTGTTGACCTCCTCTGTTCCCCACAGAGACCCCGCTCAGGAAGTCACTGATGTTTCCCCATGCTGAGAAGGAGAGAGTAACTGCAGTTTCCCTGAGCACTGTTGGCAGGGAGGAGGAAAGAGAGAGAAAGAGTCCACTGGGAGCATCAAAAATACTTAGAATGCTCTGGCTCCTTTTAATCACTGAATACAAATGACCTAAAAATGACCTTAAAGATAATCCACTTCCAAAAAAAGAAAATTAAAGAAAAAATGAGGCAAGCAGGGAAAAGGGAGACATATGAAGACGTCCCTTTGATAAACTCTGCCCCTTACAAAGGCTGGAGGGCAGAATTTGACGATATGAGTGGTGACAGTAAAGGTGGCAGCTTTCCAATATCACTGTTGTCAGTTTATCCTGAAAAGCTGACCTTTTTAAGCTAGCACAGAATCTTTTCTTTTTCTATATGACAGCATTTTGCCTTATGTGGAAACAGTTCCCTAATAGGCTTTCTGCTGGCCATTTATTACACAAGGAGTGCTAGGTTTGGTTTCTAATAGTTCCTTTTCATCTAGCTGCCTACTGCTGACTGGAAAGTGTAGGTTTGGCTCCACTGATGGCTCTCTGTAATGGCTGTGATTACACCCTCTGCATCTTCTTCACAGTGCCAGCCTTTCAATTGAACAGCACATTACGCCTGGATAAGACTCAAAGAGCAGCTTAATATCAGGGTTCTCTGGAGCTATAATAACTGGTTCAAGATCGAATAGATAAAACCACGTCAACATTTCTGCATGGCCCATGAGGTAAAACACATCAATCCTGCATATGTCTATCTGTGAGTTAAAACTGTATTTTATGATTGTTTGGGGGCGGGAGAGAGGATGAAAATACACCAACGTTAAGAGAAGGTCCAGAGAAGGCAAGCAAAAAGCAACCTGTCGCCTGCTGCATGTGTCAGGAGCAGAATCGCTTCATGTCAGACCGAAGAGATCACTTTGCAAGTCACCATTC
Organism: Dromococcyx pavoninus; assembly: GCA_033558185.1. Lineage (NCBI taxonomy): Eukaryota > Metazoa > Chordata > Aves > Cuculiformes > Neomorphidae > Dromococcyx > Dromococcyx pavoninus. Next base: position 734,219 of record JAUMJL010000668.1, on the reverse strand, counting down.
TTAAGCAGATATCCCTTTAAACTTGAGAAATGTGATTCTGCAAAATATTTCACTCTAGACAAGCCCAGTTATTTGCAGAGAATCTAATGAAATGTTGCTGTAAGTACAAACAGGACGGTGCCTCCAGGAGGGGGGCGGGGCTGGGAAGAGACTGGACATGAAAGAGAAACTCCTTGTAAGCTTTTAAATTCTATAAATTTACTATTCAATTTTGTAATCCTGGAATGCTGAGAAAACAGGTCTAAAACACAAAATATAAAAGGAAATAGGACTACAGTTTTTCATTTGCTATTGGTTCTTTAGAGTTTACTTTTTTTTTCCATCCTGTGCGGAGGCAAATATTAAGCAGTGAATATTTTAAATTCAATTCTGTTACATTTGGCTGATTCTGAAAACCAGGAATCTGCTTTAAAAAACACCAAATTTTGCAAAGATTTTTCACAAAGGCAGGAAGGACAAAGACTGAGCTGTTATCAATGCCTGTATTCAAAACTTGTGTCAGCTCCAGCTGTAAGAATATGTCAGTAAATACATTTACCCAAAAATTCGGTTATGGTAGTTAGTTTGTGGTATGGTGTTTGTGTGAAAGCTAAGAAAATGCTTCATGCAATTTTCACAGAGGGTTGGATTGTGGAATCTTTTTGCCACATCAGTCTTCTAGACTGTGTTGTCCACATGCAGATCATATCCTTATCAGCAAGCAAGTGCAGATGAGTGAGAGTGGGCCTCCAGAGAGTAAAGCAATTAGTGCTGAGCGCTTGCTGTTCTCACAGTGCACTCTTATGAGGTTTTTTGGAGGAGGTCACTTCAGACAAGATGTTTGTGGCTAGAGACCAATAGGTAAACATCTGAAGCAGATCTTCCGGTTGATTTTCATTTGAAAGGAATACAAACCATTTACTCTGAGACTGCTCCACAGTGCAAAACAGTGCAGGTGGAGGCGATTGAGAGATTTCCTTCAATAACACACTCCTGCTTTGAACTCTTATGTGAATGTAGATGCACCCTCAACATCCAAGAAGGAACTGCTCTCTGAATGGCTGGATGCTGTGAAGTGCTGAAGTAGTATGTATAGGACACTGGACTTAATTTAAATAGCCAGTTCATAAGTTCATCATAGTAACTCTGTTCTTAGGTTTCTGCTGCAGAACAGCTCATTAAAACAGACTTTTCGAAACACCAGACATCACCATGGGGAAAACAAATCCTTACATTTATACAGTAACACTGTACATGCTGTACAGCTGCCGCTCTCAAGATGGTATGTATTTTATGTAAGATGAAGTTTCCACTTTCTCCAAATAACTGATCTTCCAATTTCACTCCAAAATTTAACTCCACTTACACCTTTACAATGCTCCACCAGCACTGATATAACTGCTGGTGTGTGAAACTACAGAGGTGCACTGTAATTGTTCAGCTGAGCCAATGTCATCCACTCACTTTTCCATCTGCCATCAGCAAAAACCTGCAAACTGACAACAGCCAGAGAAACCATGCAAGTCTTGTTCCTCCCAGGCTACCCTGTTCCCTGAAGTTTGCTGTCTCACTGAGGCAGTGAAACAGTCATCAGAGAGGAGTGACAGGCACAAATTTCCAAGGACCCATATGAGTCTTGTGTGGGTTTTAAGCAAAACTGGCTTCTTTTTTTTTTTTTTTTTTTAAGGGGCTCTGGCCACCTTACTAGAGCTGACATGAATCACACAGCAGAAGCCTGATATTTGGCATGTGAGTGAGAGTGCTCCCATGAAAAACACACCGGTGTTACGTGTCTAGTTCCCAGAACTCTGATGCCTCCCTTTGCGTCCACCAGCAGCAATGCAATCATTCAAATGAGCTGAAATCAATCATATAATGAGTCCCACCATATGATACTTATCTTTGAAGGGAATGAATAAATCATTGTGCCTTTGACAGGGTATTTATGCCATAAATTGACCTAGGAAGTGGCATGACAACACTTTGATAGTTATGGCTGTGATAGTGACAATTTAGGAATGAATGCGTCTTTGTACTTTGACCAGTTCAAATCCTGGCACCTGTTGAAACCAAAACTGCGCAGGGAAAAAAATTCTGCCACTAATAGAGACGTTGGAAACAAAACGGGGAACTGTCAGAGGAGAATGCAGAGGAGGCCTGATGCATAACCCCCCTGCCAGGAGGAAACATACCTGAGAGCAACAGGAAACTGATAAGCTCCTTTCTCTTTCATGACAGAGCAAACCTTGCGAGCCTGAACTGAGAGCAATCACCAGTATTCACATTTCAGCACTGAGACACGCTCTGTAGCAAGGAGCACTCTCAAGCTGATCACATTCCTTCTTCAGGTATTTCTCCACTTCTCTCTGTTCTCTGTCCCCTCAGCAGGTTTCTCATTTATAATTAATATTTTCATAAATAATGTAGTCAGAAAAGCGTGGATTTGCGGAAATGGCCAACTCTGTCCTTTCTGTCCAATATCAGCTAGTCTCTGCTTACACATGACTATTATGAATGGTTAGAGGCAAGCTTTGTTTGTTTAGAATGAACTAAAACCGAATGTGAAGGTAGTTCCCTTTTGCTTTGAATTTATTTTTTGTATCTACCACCTGCAAGCTTTGTGTTCTGAACAACATATTGAAGACGCTGAATGTTGAGTGACATCAGCCTGTCATTCTTTATTCTTGCTATAGTGATTTTTAGTGCTAAACCTATTATTTTTAAGAAGTGTACTGTATGTGTGAACAAAGCATTATAACATATTCTCAGGAGTTCTGGGAACTGTAGACATGTGAAAGTATTTGTGGGGCATAAAGGAGACAGTGATTTATAAACAGCTTTTACAAGCAATTATGTATTTATAACATAACTGCGTGCAAAAAATCTTATATATAATATATAAATAGGACTAAAATATAAAGTATATTAAAATTGTAGGTAAAATATACACTATATGCAACATATAAATACAAATATATTTTTATATATATATATACACACAATTCTTATTCTTTCTCTGAATGTTTGGTACCTCTCTGGAACCTCCTAACTAATTGCAATATTAATGCTTACAAATTTCAATACTTGGTGCTCTAGACACGATTCAGAATAATCATGTGGCATAAGTTAATATGGTTATTCCCATTCATCAAATGATAAAGCTGAACCATAGGGTTAGATATAAACACAGGGCATCTATGTTTCAGTACTGGATTCAAAGATACCTTCAGAACCATGATATCCAATCCCCTGTTCTCATGGTTGAGTGTGTTGCAGATTTTATTTAATGAACTGATCTATTCCTATCTGTAAAGTGATAGGGATTTTTTGCCCACACAGGTCCTTAGGCAAACTTGTCAAAGAAGGGTATTGTATTAGCCACTGTCTCTCTCTCGATTTCATCTCCTTCTCCATTATCTCCAAGACTTTCTTGAAAGATTTTCCTGAAATCCATGCTGACAGTTCAAGATATTCTTCAAAGAGTATCTTGCACGGTCTTCTGTTGAGCCATCCTTCGACCTTCAGTGCAGCAGCCTTTGCTTTCTCCACTTCTCTTACCTTCTACCTTAGGAGAAACGTCTCCTCAGTTCTCAATTGTCCTTGATTTAATATCTAGAGTCAGCACCAATGCTTATCTTCCTGACTGCCGGAACTCCTATTTTTGATGTTCAGTACCTCACCTAAGGAACTGGTAAAGGAACATGTACAAAGGCACTCTGGCTAATCTGCTGATGGTAGCTTGCAACTTCAGTTGTGTGACCACCTTCCCAGTCAAACTGGATGCTCATCTTGTGTCCACAAATGTACTGGCAGGATCATTTGTGTTCCTGGACTGAACTGACTTTCCAGCTAAGGATACCTGTCAGATTTTGACAAGTGTTGTGAACATCTGATTTTGAAATACAGTTGGCTTTAGCCCCTTTCTGACATGCTTCATGATCTAGGATAATAGACTTTTAGGATGAGAATGTCCCTCCTCAGGTTTGTTTTAATCTTTCTTTTTTCAACGTCCCCTCTCTGGTCCAAGAGATTACAAAGCATGTTGGTGTGCTAAATGTTTCGAAGGTGCTCAGACTTCCCATGGATGTGCAGAAAATCTGGAATGTCCATTCCTGTCAATTACTATATTCTTTTTCATTCATTCTTCTGCATGTTTCTTAATGGCTCACATTCCAGTGTCCAAATGGAAACCCTCTATGTCCACTTTAAGATTGAAAGAAGAAGCTTGTTTAGCTTCCTGTGATGGAAACCATTTTGGACATAATACCAGTGGATGGTACAATGTGCAATGTGCAATGGTTTAACCACATCATATATCCTCAGTCACTGAAGAAGACACTGCCTTGTTTTCAGTAATCAGGTTTGGATGTCAGTAGTCTCAGAAGATACGTATGGGGAGTGTATGTCAAACATGCCTTTGCTTCTTAGTATATTATTTTCTCAGGTATTTCTTATACTGGACTGCTGAACAAGGACAGCATTGCCTGGTCTCCTGCCTTCCATAGAAGAAGGTATATTATGATCAAATCCGTGAAGCCTGCTGTTTTAGTAATCTGCTGTGAGTGCAAAACTACAGAAACTACAGTTTACAACTGGGAGAGGAGGGAGAAGATATTATGAATTCCAGGAGGTCTTGTGCTCCCTGGGTTGCATACAAGCACTCTTCTGGTTTCATTAGAATTAATATTCTTTCCTTGTACATCAGCAACATGAGATCACATTTTTCTAGTCTGATATTTCTGGGGTTATGGTGAGCTATCTCTGCAGTTTACCTGGATCCAAAGCTGTTGTTTGACATAACAGAATACCTGCAGATTTTCAGCCTTCTTCTGAAGTGTTCTGTCTTCAAAACAAACAAGAAGACCCCGTGTTTGAAATACTATTCCCACTGAGCATGACTGTCTCCCTTTTTACCTTCTCTCCTCTTATAACAATAAAACACTTATACCTTCTTTTTCTCAAGCTCATCTTCATATCCCGTTCCATATATAGAAATGATGTCTGCTTCCTAGCTTCTGTAAGAGTTTAATTCTGTCACTTCCATTATTTCAAAACCTTCCATTTCTCACGCATGCTTTCTTCTTTGCTTTGAAAGCCCTAATGGATAAGGAAACCTAATGGTCACCCGGGTAGCAACCCCAGAATTGAGATGACCAGATCTAGACCTACTTCAGCTCATGCTTTACATAGGCAATGTCAGTCATATGACAGTCAGTGCCCATCAACTGTACCAAGTCAATGGTATCTCTACATATTCATGGGTAACGACCTCTGCTTTGTATATGCAGCACAGGCTAAGCCAAGCACCTCTGCTTTCTCCAGCCTCTTTCTTTATGTTGCTACCTGCTTATGCATCTGAGCTGCAGGGAGCTCAAGCACAGACTATATTACATAACAGGCTTCATTAATACACTATAGCAAAGATGCAAAATAAGTAATGGAAGCTGAAAAATCAGAGTTTCTGTATAACTTATCCTTGTCATTAACAATGGGAAGGCACTGGGGGACAGACAAGCTCACCATATGGACTTTGGAAGATTTCACCTCTCTCAGAGACCAAAGGGCAGCATATTCTTTGACTTGGTTGGAGCCATTCTGATGGAGACTCAACTATGTTCCGTCTGTCCTGGACTCTCCTAGCCACAGCAAAGAGAAAGGGGCTGTTGGCAAGCTTAGAATCCACTTTTTGGCCCTTTTTATCCTAACATAAAAAGGGATCGTGAGGCAGCAGTGAGAAGGATTAAAGCACTGGCCTTTTTGGTGGGATCATTTTCTTCCATGCAGGGAAGGTGTCAAATGCTCACAGGTCAGAATACTAGCATTTCATACCCAGGAGACTTCAGAAACCAATTAAGATTCAAGCCCTACAGACTCCAATCAGTCCTTGTTTAACTTCAGTTCTATGCCAGAGTAATTTCACTGAAATCAGGTGAATTACTTCAGTATTATATTGCATGAGCAACTCCATCACTTTAAATGAAATTACACTGGCATAAAACTGGTATAACGTAGGTGACATGAATCAGACCTCACATTTGTAGCAGGCTTGAATACACGAGTATTGAGAGGACCTTTGGAGCTGGGCCCAAAGCACTCACAAAGAGAGCTCCTGCTGTTATTCCAACCCATAGGCAGTTCCTCGAACAAAGGCCAATTATCTGAGCTTTGTGAGAAGGGGGTAGGGGACACGCACCAATATTCATAAATCAGGCAAGCCTGGTGTTTACTAAAGTGGAGGGCCTTCGTTCCAATTAAAGTCTGTCAGCATTCCTTCTATGAATTCTTAATTTCCTTTGCTTATGATATTTATCAGTTTTCACCTGCATATTACAACATACTTCACAGATGAGATGAAATATCCTCATACCCTGTTTAGAGATAGGGAAACCATGGCATAAAAAAGTGAAATGACTTGCCCAAGAGAATAGCCCCAAGGTCACCTGCTACCGAAGGTAGGCCTGTGCCCACGTGCTGCTGCCTATTAACAATTCTGCTCACTTCTTCCAGTGGTGTGCAATAAAAAGGATGGAAATTATACTTTTTCAAAGGCTTTCTTGAACAACACCTTAAAAAAAGCTGCTGTATATTTTTTATTTTTGTGAAAAAATAAATAGCTATAGTATTACCAAATCACTTAAGAATGCTTTGTTACAATGTACAGGATTCAAACAAAAAAAATTATAAAATATTCAAATTTTTTTAACTTAAAAGGCCAATTAAAGATGGAGAAAGCTTCAGAAAGAATTTTGACAATGTCGTTATATACAGTATAATAACAAGATCATTATAAGTTGTAAATATCTTGTCATTATCTGTTGTAATTATCTGAGTACATTCACTTATATTAACTTTGTAATTAGATCTAATTTCACACTTATCAAGTAAAATCATTTTTAACATACATGGCAGTACAGCTCTGTCTTTCTGTTTGCCCCTGGACTGATTTCTAACAATAATAGGATGGAGAAATTCTGAGCTAGTCATCCTTCCTCAGGACAGCAACAGGAAACCCTGTTCCCCCACGTGAGGAAAAGAATTATTTTATCTACTCGTCTTTGGCCAGAAAGACAGGAGCTTCAACAACTTGTGGCAAGGAGAGGTAAATTATTCTGTGAGACAAGGGAAAAAAAAAAGATAAATATGATTAGAGCAGAGAAGTAATATTACTACAAGGCTTAGCCTACATTACGTCATGTAGTCAAAAGATACATTTTATTCATGACTGTATTATTTAGAGAATGTAAAACTTTGTTTAAAGCATTGCTGCTACTTTCAGCTATAGTCCTAAATTTTCTTGATTATTCTTCTTTTCTGGCAAACTTTCATGACTGCTTTTATGCTTTCCCGAAGATACCCTGTCACTGTGTCAAAAGCCCTGCGTTCAAAACAGTGCCTATGAGGGTACAGTGGTGCAAAGGCTAAGAACAGCTGTACTGGGTCAATCTGAGGGACCTTCAGATCCAGGACGCTGCCTGCAACAGTCTTCCTGAAACTCTCACCCTTCTCCCTCTCACAGACCCACGAAGTGCCCAAAGTCCATCTAATCACATCCTCCTGATCCCAGCCAAGATGGCCTTTCACAGTATAAGCAAGAGGAATTTTGAGAGGAATCAGTTTCTGCTCTCTTTTCCTACCTTGCCTCTAGGCAGGGCAACATCCATTGGCACTTCAGATGTTTACAGGGATGAGTGGGAACTGTCAGGGCACTTAGCACTTGCTTTAGTTCCTCAATTGCACACTTTTCATCCTGTAACCTTGTCCTTGCCTTCCCCTTTCTCATCTGTCATTCCCACTGTTTTCTCCTTATTTTCCTTTTCCTGCAACCCTTTCTTCCTAGGGCCAGGGAATATACACAGGGCCCTCGACCTCATACCTCTCAGAAATCACAGGCTCAGGGATACCCTAAGCCAGAAGAGGGATCTTCAAATGTAATTCCCCTTGACAAACTATTCTCTTATGATCCTGTCTGATCCTTGAAGCCAAGGACCTTTTGCATAACCACATTTTCTGGCAGTGCATTCCACTCTTTCCCTCTGCTGCATGAAAATGAATTTCCTTCTTGTTCACTTTGAACTTCTTCCCTGACCTCCTAATTGATTCCTCCTAGTTCTAGTATGAAGAGAAATAGAGAATAATCATTTTCTGTCAGCTTCTGTATTCTACTCAGGATCTATAAACCTCTTCAATCATCTCTTTCTCAAGGAAAAGAGCTCTAGTCTATTTAACCTCTCCTTGTTCAAAGCCATGCTCCTATCAACCTTGTCCACCTTCTTTCTTTCCTACTTCTACAAGATCCTTTGGGAAAAACAGTTCCTCACTACTTGTACATGGCACTAAGGCAGGTCTGTCTCTTCGTTTGGCTTCCCTATTCTCTTCTCTAAGCTCTTGAGATCTGCCTTTCAAGGAAAGGTCTGTAGTGCAAAGTCCTTAGACCTGAAATCTCCTAAGAGACAGTCATACAGTTCCATCTCAGCTGTGATGAGCTGGTCAAGTCTAAACACTTTGAAAATGTCAGTCTCAATTAAAGATCAGAGTTCCTCTCTCCCCTCCAGGTGGATCCTCAGGAGTCTGAGGAAACCCAGATGTCTATCTCACTTCCGCACACAGCAGACTTCCTCCCTTTACCCAAGAAATTCAAGAAAGCAGAAACTAGACACAGACCAAACTCTTTATTACAGTGAGATGATTTCTAGAAAAAAAAAAGTAGGAAAAATAATGCAGAAATTATTTACCTTTGAAGATAATATTAAGAAAGTGGAAAAGTACGTGGCAAATTTATTTTAAACTTCAAATAATAAATTCCCTTCAGTTACAGAAATTTCTTCACTTAAGTAAGCCACCTGGGAATTTGCCTTGTGTTAACTGTCTTTCAAAGTTAGAAGGGGAGGTGATTCAGGCTGTCTACATAGATGCCTGGTAAGGGCCTAAGATATGGCCAGATCTTAATTGTCACCTAATGGCACATTTCCCTCTACATTTGTGCCTATCCATCCATTACTTTGTGTGTTTTTATAATGACTAGTTCTTCCTTGGAATAGTAGTTTTCAAATCTCACTCCAGGTAACAATGAGGGAAACCGTTGGGAATGATGTAGGCTGAGTGTTATGACAGCACATGAAATATAATCTCTTTACAGGTCTCCAGTCCAAAGCAATTACACAGAGCTTTAAACTTACACATCCCAGTTGTCTCAACAAAGTAGATAAAACAACAAAACACCTAAAGTAGAGCACCCCCTTTAGTGGTTTGGTAGTGCAAGTCTACAGCTTACACTGACTGATAATATCAGCTAATGTGTCTATTTGCAAGAAATTTGCCAACACACTGGTCTAGGAGCCTTTTCATTCTTTTTTCAAGTAAAATTGAAATGCACTGGTTGTTTAGATGAATCATTTCCCTCTCCTGCTTTTGGATTACACATTCTTTTTTTTTTTTTTGCACCTCATATCTTCTTTGCTCTTGATGGCAAAGCTAATGTCAGAGCAGACAGAACTAGTTCAAGATTTCCCTAAGTGATATCTCTGAAGCAGAGCAGGTGCAGATGAGGAAAAAGGATCAGCCAGTTTTTAAGAAGTCAGATTTCATTGTGAAGTAAACAGAAGGCAAAGGACTGATTTCAAAGCACAAAATCAGGTCCTTTTATTTATGTAGAATGCACCAATTTGCACAATTTGAAATGACTGGTTACATAAACGTATACACTTGATCATAGTTTAATTTTCCTTGGGCTGTGATACCTAAATCAGGAGAGCTGTGAACATGGCATGCAGGTTAATTTATTTCAGAAGAGTCACCTGGAGAGTTACATGAAAGATATGGAAGGAGTAGTTTGTATTATCCAGTGAGAATTTTTTTTCACAAAATTTATCCTTGATGTCTTGTCATTAGCCGTTTGAAAAAAAAATTAAGCGATTTTGTCATAAGCGTTTTTTACGTATTTTGCCCTTAGTTGAGTTCTCTGTCTTCCTGTAAATTTAGTGAAGTACACAGAATGCAGATACAAGTTCATCATGCTTCTTTTCTACTAGTTGTCCTGCAAGATCTATGAAAAACTATGCTTGCTAAAATGAAAATGTCAGAATCAGTGAAATATCAAGCTTGTAGTGTCTCCAAGACGCTATAGAGTGGGTTCACAGAAATCTCATGTTTAAATTGTTATATCAGTAAGATCACTCGAAGATCTAAAATTGCTGCAAATTTTCATACATTCCTTTACTCTTTGGTACTTATCGGGCAACACAAATTAAATACCAATTAAATTATTTTGAAACCTTTTTTTGGTAACATGACCAGCTTTTAATAAAGATGCCTTTCTACTTCTACATTGCCCACTGAAATGCTACGAACGAACAAAAACACTTTAGCAGCATATATACATACGTGAATACATGGGATTGAACTTCTAATTCATTCCTCAAAGCGTAACTACTCTCAGAAAACATAGTGAGAAGTAGACCAAGATGGCTACATGTCTTAAAATACTGTTGTAAATTCAGAAAGTCATAATTTTATCCAAATAGCCATCAGATTCCCTTCTACAAGTTATATCGAAGTAGAAATATAAAATAATAACTAGATATTAGTGAGGAGATACTCTCATGGTGATGTCAATGGCAAAGCTATTGGTGTATTAATGGATCTGGGGCCTCACGTAGGATTTCATAACTTGCTCATTTTAACTATTTAGAAGGGGGTTTTTTGAGTGAAAGAAAAATGAAGATAATTATGCAATCTTCTTGTCTTTCTCCCCTGGTATTAATTCCCAATATTAAGGCAATTATGCTCCCAGAAAGGATATAGTTTCTGTTTACTAAGTCTTGTGGTTGAAATAGAGCTGCAGTGCACAACAGAGGTGCAAGCAGCATCACTCAGGCCTCTTTACACCAAACCCCATCTCTGGAATGATTTGGTGCAGCATGAGCTGGGACTGTGAAATCAGTCTAGCCTCCTCTCCTGACAGTAGAGTCTACCTTCACCAGCTGCCAGACACATCTTCACAAACACCACTTGGTCTAGTGTTCCCATCTCTGCCAGCTCCACTGCCTGGTGGACATTTCATCTATGCAATATTTCTGAAAGAAATTTCCCTAACACAATAGCATTTCTTCAGCATGACACTTTGGGAGGTTATGCCTACGTCTTTCAGAGACAAGCTGCTGATGGCTTTACTGTGAACCCTCTGCCACACACAGCTGCAGATTTATTGTCCAACTTGTATTTAATATTGCAGTCATTTCTACCTGCGCAAGTGCTATCCCTAAGGTAGTGCTGAAAAAGTCTGAGGAGCAGAGCCAGAAAACTGTATTGTTTCAACCAATAATCACAGTGATAACGATTTCACTGTTCAGCAGACCACACACACACATATTTAAAATCCAACAAAGTCGTGATGACAAAAAGGTTACCGAAATGTACCATCGATCCAAATGTATTTTTCTTCTCATTCAATGGGTGCCGCCTTCATCAAAACAAGTTTTTTTAAAAAAAAAATTTTTCTTTTTTCTTGGTAAGCCAAGGAAGGTTCTTTTTTTATTTTTCACTGTCTCTATGAATTGCTTCTCTCCGCCACTGGGTAAGCCCCAAAGACGCTGGCTGGCTTGACAGTTTTACTGCCAGCTTTCTTCTGCAGCTTCAAGCGAGTCCTCCAGTAACATTCCCGGTTCCAACCTCAGGATGAGCTGTTCAAGGATGAGCAATGTAGGATTTAGGCATATTCTATCTGTCAGTCCCATGAGCTTTTTGGCAGCCACAGTCTCTGGAAAGATCAGAGATTATTGCTTCCACAGGGAAAAACCTACAAAACACAGAATTCAGCAGAGTATTCATTTTCTTAGCATCCAGAAAGAAGCTGGCAGAGAGCCTTCTGCTTCAGTAAACTGTTCCAATTTTCATCTGAAGATTTAAGTATTGGCAAGCTCAAAATACATTAAATACAGCGTGCACATTCACATACACACTCACGTGTGCCTTCACACAGAGACACGAGATCACTTCTAAAAAATGTTGCTTTTCATCTCATTCTGACAATTTTTTAATAGCTCAGTTCAGGCATCAGACTCATTTGACCATGTTTCATTTCTGGAGTAGAAATTGAATGTTAGTAGAGAAGGTCCAGTATCCAGAATAGGAATCATGGCATCAAAACTGTATTGCTTCAGTCTTCCCGAAGTCCAGGGATGCAAGCACAAAGTCATCCCGGTGGTCAAGAGTTAGTAAAGATTTGGGCAGGAAAGTGAAGAAACTGCCTTCTTGTAGGATTTTCCTTTGCCAATCCACTTCCATTCCCACTAGCAGTTTCTAAGCTGACTCAGCACCAACAGCTTTTACAATGTTCTCAGATGCCTTCCCATACCGAGGAGCCTTTTCATATTTCAGCCTTTTCATATTCCAGAAAAATAAGAAAAAAAAAGCGTATTCAAAAAGGACAATTCTAGCCTAGTAAAGCTATTATCCTTCAGCTTGCTTTAGGGACTTCCAGCAACCACAGTCTAACTTTAGCTGCAATAAATTTGGATAAGTGGCACATTATGGTAAACATCTGTCAGCAAGACATCACCATAAGACTGGCAGTACTAGCAGGACTATACCAGGCTTTGCCTTACTGGGATGGGATAAAAATGTGCAGATGTGAAAAACAGCTGTTCTGTTTTCAATAGCAAAATTTTATAAACTTTGAAAAAAAAAATTTTTTTCAAATGTCTGATATAAAATACAGACAAACTGAGGGGGAAAGGAAAAAAAAGAAAATAGAGCTTTACGCACAATGTTTATTTCTGACAGTGAACAGTAAAATATTATTTTTTCTATTGCATTTCAATCAGATTTTGATCACTTACAAGTATTTAAAATTATTATCTTATTTTAAAACTCATGGTAGTAGTAAACTTGTTATTCTTACAGACATATTTCTCTTTTCCTGTTTAAGAATAAAGAATATTGGCATTTTTCCTTCAACAATGCAATATTTCTCGTATTTTATAAACATGTCAGCAAACAGAAGATGCACTTAAATATTTTAGCATTCAGCATAATGCCATAACTGATGCTAGATATATTTGTCACTGCTCCAAAAAATGCATGTGTATAGAGAGTTCACAAATATACATGGCAGTAGTTCCTATCTGCTGCCTAAATGACATATAATACAGTTTTTACTATAAAATTGAAAATATATTTCAGCTGGAAGTAAATCACTAAGTTCATTGCTGCCCTTGTTTCCCTGCTGTGTTCCTTCTTCTATCATTCAAAACAAAACAAAACACAACAAAACACAACTCACCAACTTTATATTTTGCATTTTTACTGTGGGGACAGAGTCCAAATAAGAACCCAAGCAAAAGCAACTATCTTTGCAGGAGAAAGAAATAAAATAATATTTGAGCATAACCTTCAAATGGAAATTAAGAACTGCAAGTTTTATGGAGTACCTACTTCCCTTCATAGGATCTCCTGAGGTCTGTTTTCCATAGTAAATCCCAGAAACTGCCTTGATACCATGTTGGCAGACAGATATATCTTTTTGTCCATTATGCTACCTTCTTGGCCCTGCTGAAAGTTAAACATATAACCAGTTATAGAACAGACACAACTCCACTTCATGATGTACAGCAAAACATTTTTACACTGATTTGTCAGCATAAAATGCCCTTGAAATGGATATTGTTTCCTCTCATTTGAAGATTATTTTACTCCGCAAGCAGCAGGCAGATGCCATGAGTAAATGAGCTTCTGTCTATTAAAGGAGGAAAGGATCTGGATTTTTCCATACAAGAGGCAATTCTATTAAGAACTAAAGGAGGAACTGACCTAACTTTGTCAAATGACATTTCAGTCATGTTCCTGGGCAGAAAGTAGTCCACTGCCTAAACAACAATTACAAGGCCATACTAGGGAAGGTGCTGGAGATGATAACCTGTAAAGGGTTATCAGGGAAAAAAAAAAGTGGAAGAGAACAGTAGGGTAGAATGGGTAATGGAAGGAAAATGAGCTCCCAGGGTATCACTGAAACCACCCAGTGCTACCTGTCTACCCAGTGCAAAACCAGGTAGAAGTACATTGAGCAGTTTATTTCTGAAGTTGACGCTAGCTGGGCTCCTCTGGAATGTCATGCGCAATTCTGCCACTCACAGTTCAAGGAGTGGTTCCCAGAAGCAGCAAAACAACCACTCAGAAAGTGCAAAACACATCCGAAGAGTGAGAATCTCAAGCCAAGGAGGTCCTGAATGTGCTTTCCTGAACAAGGTGGAACTCCTAGTGACTCCAAAAGGAGCAGTGATTGAGCTGTAGGCACAGGCTTCTGTGTGAGGACCAAAACAGAAAAATCGCCTCTGGCAAACTGTCTTTACTTTACCTTCAGCACCTAGCGAAAAAAGTACAAAACTGATGAACAGCAGCACAGGTTAGTGAGAGATAAAATAAACCACCTCCGTTCTTATCTCACTACTTACATTTTTTTAGTTAAAAGAACAACTGGAGGGTTCCCTTGGGAGCTGCTGCTCTGTCCCCAGGGCCGGGCTGTGAAATTTGTGTGGCCAGGACACATATGTGTGTATGTGTGAGTGAGAGAGAGAGCTTTCTAGCTGTGAAGACGGCTGCTGCGGGAGACAGCAACAGGAGGGGGTGGCGTATTAGCGCACTCACTTTAGTCTCTTGGCTGGTTGCCAGCGTTACAGAAGTTGAGAAATCATTTGTCACGAGGATAAAAGCCAAATACATTGCTCTGGGTGAGATGTAACCTGACAGTCTCCTGTGACTGATGCATTTGAACTACTAATACACTCTATATAAATGCCTTTTTCTGACAGCTAGCAGTCATAATTTTTTCCTTAGTTTTTCTGCTTGTTCATGCTGAGCTATCCGATTTCCTAGATAACAGATTCTCTGTGACGAGCACTGGGTAGGAGGACAGTTCTCTGTCAAGCCAGTTCTACACTATGAGTTTGGAAAGAAAGTTACACAAAAACTTAGAAAACATTTTTTTTAAATTACTGTTCCCTAGTATCTCCCTTTTTTCCTCCTTTTTTTTTTTTTCAAAATACAAAATACCATACAGTCAGCTGGCCAGCGGGAACTTCATTTATAACTGTCAATTTAACAGTTCATTTATTTCATTGAAGCAGTGAGACACAACAGGGGTGTGGTAACCATGAGATAATCACACCTCTGGGGTCTTACAAGGCAAGGAGAAACAGCCAATTCTCTCTAATCCCACAGGGGTGTGATTAGTGCTCCTGATAGCTACAGCCAAGGAGGTTATGAGATAAATTGTGCATTTCATGTTCTAGAAAAAGAATTAAATTAAAGTTAAAGGTTTAACCAGCCTTATTAGAGTTCAGTAATTCATCTTGATTATAGATATGTATGACAATGAACACAGATCCATATACATTTAATTTCATTAAAGGTTAAGCTAATATCTATGTCTGCTATGGAAGGTTCATTCACCTCTCATATATGATGCTTCCACTATAAAATATGTAATGGGTATTTGGCAGGTAGACAAGCACATCATGGTGGACATAAATTACAGAATTAATGATCTCATCTATTAGGCCATATTGGTCATTTCCATCCTCCAGAGTTGTTGTCTGTAGTGTACGTTGTCCTGTTGACAACAAGTCCAAAAGGTTCACTGAAGAATATGAATTTTTTAAAGTTAAATATTTTTAAGGAACAATTGTTATGGTTGTTCCAAAGACTAAACCAACGTTCCTTCATCATTGGAGCTAGCATATGAATTGCCCCGAGGAGTTGTGGTAGGTTGACCTTGACTGGCTGCCAGGTGCCCACCAAGCTGCTCTATCACTCCTCCATCTCAGCAGGACAGGAGGGAGAAAATAATATGGAAAAAATCCCATGGGTCAAGATAAAGGCAATTTAATAAAGAAAAAACATCTGGTACTGGCTGCAAGTGGCTCTGTCTAACATGGGAGCAGGTCGTGATGTCTCTTCACAGAAGCCACCCCTGCATCCTCCTGCCACTACCAAAATCTTGACACAGAAACGTAAAATAGGAGTCTGAAGATACGAGTACAAGTATCAGCCATGGTACAGGTGTCATGCTCATTACTGAGGGGAAGAGAAGTGTATTCAGATTTACAAAGAGAACTTTAAAATAAGACTACAAAGACTAATAGGTGTATGTGACTGCATGTGTAAAATGACCCACTGCATTCTTCTTCAACAAACCAAGTTTCCGCTACTGTTTTTCACACAATTGGTCCCTGCTGGACCCAACAGTCAAGTAGTTCAAAGTATCTCCCTGGGCAGCTGGGATGTGGAGGCATTCAGGGGGCAGGTCCATCAGAGTGCAAATGCTGTAAAACTTTCAGGAGAGTCTTTGAGTTTTGCGATCTCTGTGGAATGATGCAGGTGTCTCCAGGCAGACAGTTTCCATTTGTGACTCCTCAGGCTGCAGTGATGCAAGCATTTTCAGGATAAGGAAATAGATATAGAAATTCTCTCAGCTGTCATGACAATTGCAGTTGTCAAAGTCCAATCTGATACCCCTCAGATCTTTTTAGTTAGTGTACTTGAACACTACTCGTCCATCCTGGGAAAGAGAAAGCATGATCTGCACACTCTCAGTATTTCTTGAACACATTCACTATTTTTTCCTGTTCTTCTGTTTCTCTTAATAGACCTCACTTTGTGAAAGAGAAGAACAGATAATGATTTACTCCACAGAAATTTCTGTAACACATCCGAAATGCCATATAGGTTTCTCCCAGGATCCTGGATCTAATTCCAGTTTCCCTCTTGCTTTACAGAACAGCATAAAACAAGATAAATTCAGGTGTTCTGGGTCAAAAGAAGGCTGCAGCCAGCTGAGGAATCTCCCAGTTAACTCTATTTTAGACACAAGAGATCTGATAGGGGTATCATGATTGCAATCTCAAAAAAAAAACCCAAACCCACCACCAAAATATCTATATAAGTTTTCAGAATTGATGTTAATGTCACTATTGACCAAATAGGAAGTTATTTATTATTAAGATTATCCAAAATGCTGGTTGTTAGTTTAAGTGATTGCTAAAAGCACCTAGGTCTGGCGGTTGCTTTCAATGGTCCCAGAGTGTGTTTCATGGCTGAGAACAAATGGAGTGCAGGTATATTGCTTTAATCACCTACTACAGCTGTGATCCAGTCCTTGGCCTTCTTGTAAATGGGAAGGCCAGCTTACAGAATCATAGAACCGTTTGGGTTAGAAAAGACCTTTAAGATCATCAAGTTTAACTGTAAACCTAACACTGTCCAAGTCCACCACTAAACTGTGTCCCTAAGCATCACATCTATAGGTCTTTTTAATACCTCCAGTGATCATGACTCAACCACTTCCCTGGGCAGCCTGTTCCAATGTTTGACAATCCTTTCAGTGAAATAGTATTTCCTAATACCTGATGCAACTTGAAGCCATTTCCTCTCACCCTATCACTTGTTATATGGGAGAAGAGACCAACATCCCCCTCACTAAAATCTCCCTTCAGGTGGCTGTAAAGAGCGATAAGGTGTCCTATCAACCTCTTTTTCTCCAGACTAAACAGCCCCTGTTTCCTCAGCTGCTCCTCAGAGGATTTGTGCTCCAGACTGCTCACCAGCTTCATTGTTCTTCTCTGCACAAGCTCCAGTAGCTCAATGTACTTCTTGTACCGAGGGACCCAAAACTGAACACAATCACTTCCCTGGTCCTGCTGGCCTTACTATTTCTGATACAAGTCAAGAAGCCATTGGCCTTTTTGGCCACCTGGGCACACTGCTGGCTCATATTCAGCTGGCTGCTGACCAACACCCCCAGGTTCTTTTCTGCTGGGCAGCTTTCCAGCCATTCAATCCTAAGCCTGTAACACCGCATGGCGTTGTTGTGACCCAAGTGCAGGATCCTACACTCAGCCTTGTTGAATCTCATACAATTGGCCTTTGCCAACCAATACAGCCTGTCCAACCCTGTTCCACTGGGACGGAGTTTTTTAAACATTGTGAAGGGATTTCATGAGTGCCATCCTCTTTTGCTCTTCAGTGGACACCTATGGAGCAGTACTGCATCCCTAAGTCTGTTTTTCTCCCCATATACCTCAAGGGTGGTGCTGCCTCTTCGTGGAGCAGAGCTGCTGCTGAAATGTGAAACAAACATAAGCCTTTGTAAGTCACCTGAAATATAATCTAAAGGTATATAAAACATTCAGATCCCCCTTCAAACAATATTTTGATGAATATTTGAATATATCTGCACTACTCTAAGTAGCCTAGATTGGGCTGAGCCTGACTGGAAGAACGTTCACTTACTCTGTAACAACAGTGCAAATCCCAGCAGTGGTATTTCTGCAAGAGTAAATGTTTTGGAGCAATGTTGGCGTATTTCTGTTACTAAGGCAGGTTTGGGAGAACCAGTACTTTGATACCTGGGGCACGCTGCAAAAATTAAAAGACTTCTTAAAAAAATTATTCTTCTTTCAAAATGAAAGAGAATTATAACCCTTTTGTCCTAATGGTAGGGAAAGGGTTTTAAATTCCTGAGTGTTCCCTCCTTCTAGCCCCAAAATTTTTGTAGCTGCGGCATTGAAAGCAGTCCCATTATTTTTAATGATATATCAGGACTGGGTAGAAGAATAGCATACCATATATCAAAAGCTACACCCTCGGAAATCACAGAGCTCTTCAAGAAGGCACCAACGGGTTAAACTGTGACCTGACCAATTTGCTATGGTTCATTTGGTCTATGCTAATTGTTTTAAATGCTCACTTTGTGGCATATTCTTTACTGTGCTGATGGGAAGTGAGGCATATTTCTTTAGAGCAGGGATTCAAGGATATATTTATATTGGAAAGACTTTTTTAGAAAAGTATAGGCACACCTCAATAGCACTATGTAAATAGTAATTAAGCTTCACCATTTATCCAGTTTAAGGAAACATATGAAATAAATACTTTTCAAATCCTTTTGCTTTGCTTGACTTTTCAATGCCACACTTTTTTTCTCAGTTCTTCTGAAATGCTTAAAGTCACATTGTTTCCTTCCTATTACCAGGCTTTTGTGTTTGCCTGTCTGGTGGGTGGCTTTTTTTTTTATCCCTTCAGACTCTGGCCTGGTAGTCATTCTTTTGTCTTTTATCTTCATCTTCTTTCCCCTTTATTCCCCCCTCCTTTTTTATTAGACTAGTCAGCCCTGATATAAGTCTTCCCAAAGCTACTATCCATTACACTGTCAGCAAAGCAAGCTGCCTTACTGTAGGCCAAGTGTCAACAGAAGGTGAGGCAGAAAATCAGCCACAATCTAAAGCTAATTACCCTGCCTAGAAGTTAATTAAATACTTGTTAGGAGCAGCAGGGTAGATCCTAATTAAACTTGTCTAATAACAGTATGCTGACATACTCTGACACTGGGAATTCCTACAGGGTTTAAATAATTGTACAAAGGGCAATAATACCTGTCACATCATGGTGTGCAGGCAAGCCCTGAAGATGCACACTTCTCAGTATTTTCTGTACTAATTTGCCACATATTGTGCCCTTCACATGTGTTTAATTTACACATGTTTTAATTTTGGTGCCCTGGTTCTTTCTAAATGACTTTGTTGTTGCTGATCTCAGTGTAAATGACTGCAAAGGGAGATGGTCACAATCATTTCATTATATGATTCAATACACTAAATCTGATAAAATCCTGCTGATGGTAAAGCTGTGGCCTTTCCTTTCACACTTAAAGACAGCAGTGATTTTATCTGGAAGTGAAGTGTCTGGCACACTTTGCCAGTCTTTCCACACTCTCAGTGGCCAGATTCCGCACCCAGAGACAGGCTGGGAATTTTACCCATTGCATTTTTAATTCATAGGAGTGCCACTGACAGTCTCTTACTCCCACTGCTAAGCTCCTCTTAAAACAACATCTCTTTAAATTAGTCAGATCTTCATTTACATTCAAAACAAAAGGAAGGGAAAACCACTAATAGGTGCAACTGCCAGCTGAATTGAAGGGACAAGGAGAGGTGAAATGCAGAAGAGGCTGATAACAGAAAAGAACCTCTCTTTTCTGCTTATTTCCAGTCTTTTGATGGGCTAGAAATATTTTTGTTTCCAGACAGGAAAACACAATTTGCCATCATTTCAAATAAACGAAGGTTCCCCACAAACCACAGCGGGGCTTTTGTCTACTTGTTTTTAAGAGATCCTCTATGCCAGCAGTTTTAATGCTGGTTAAAAACCTGCCATTTGACCAGGTTCTGTTTTTCAACTGATGAGTTGTCACACTGCCTTGCGTGAGGGTTAATCCCCCATTGTGTCGCCTATGCCACCGCAAAGAAGGACTGCAACGACAAATATGCAATTGCTGATAAAGCTTGTCTCTTCTCGAAAAGCCCCGAGAGGTTGTGTCGCATGCTGATGGTTGTTTACCACAGCAAAATGCTGAATGTCAGTTTTAGGAAAGTCATGTTTTGAAACTTTTTACCTATTCTCCCAGTAAATTAGCTTAATTTCTCACCGTTCCTTTACTACCCTTGACTCAATCATCCTTTTTTTATAAGGGGGTTAGGGTTCTTGGGTTGTAACCGGTGATGGATGCTCAAAAGTAGATTTCATGTTCCCATCGTTAGACCATACTTGAAATGCCATGTCAGTGAATCTAATGAAATGGAATGCCATGACATGAAACTAATCAGACACGAGACAACCTTAGACAGGGGGGAAATAAGAGACCTGCAAAGAGTCAAACTGGTCGTAGTGCTCTCATTTTGCACCAGCTCCTTGAACAGCAAGGATTAATGGAAAGATATAAGCACTCAGATCTTTTCTGGCAAGACTGTTGTAGAAATAATCAATTAACCTTGGGAGATCAAATTGACAGAGCTTAAGCATGAAGTTATTTAAAATGCCAGATTATCTAGGCAGATGAATACATTTGTTGCAATACTAAAAATACTTCTCCAAATACCATTTTTCTGAACTGATTTAATATTATTTCCCCAGGAGTCAACTCTGCCTTTTTCAGTGTGCACTTTAACACATTAAAACAAAATTAGACTTGATCTACTTCATAAAGAGACTAGTGATTTTTCTCTCTTCCTTCATGGAGTGGGAGGGTTATTATAGAAAATAGCTTATAGTAACCTTATGCTTTTAGCTCTTTATTTGTGTTTATTTGACAACTTCTCTATTTGGGTTCCTGTCTTCTGTGGTGATTTTTATTGGTTCGTATTCTGGCTAAATCATCTGCTGCTTCATCTATGGGGTTAGAATTACTTTTGTCCCTAAAAATACAAAGAATGTGAAATATTTTATAATATCAGTTATTTTTATCAAATAAAAGAATCTAATCAAATGTTCTTTAAACAATCAATTTAACTTCATTTGGTTTGAAGAGATAGCAGTTTTATTTTATTAAAATGCTTCGGGCTGTGTTAATCAGACTAATAACCTCTCTACTATTTTATCACATTGAAGTAAGATGAGGACAACGTGAAGTCCTGGCGGCATAAGGCTGTAATTCTAGGTCCATTGCCGCAAGCTTCAGCTGTGATCCAGCATGTAAGAATATGCTTAATGTCAGCACGCAAACAGTGGTAACTCTTGCATGCTTGAAGGTAAGCATGGATACACACACAGGCTTAAGTCCTTCCTTTAAAGAGAATGTGAACAATCCCATTGATTAAATTGGTACATACTTATAATTATGAGAATGGTACAAATTTTACCACACAAATCTTAAATCAATTGTTTTTTTAATGTGGAGAAGTTGTTGCATTTAATTTCCTTGCTTGTTCATACTTTCATTCATTTAATATTTTATTACTTTATCTTTCCTCATTTATTTACAGTGTTGCAGGAGTTTATATCAAATGCATCAATTTAATTTGAGAGCACGTTAGAGCTTAACCTGATTTTTATACAGCTAATAAGCTAAACAGAAAGTACAAATGCATTTAAGCCAGTATGGAAACGTTTGCACACAAAGACATACAGGTTGAATTATAAAGGTGTAGAGTGTCAATCAGTTCAGACCGACCAAATTCACCCAGCTGCACTTTGCTAGCAGCCACACCAGTTTCAGAAATCGCCATCCCCGACCATTTGTTCCCACACCAACACTAGATATTACATAATGGAATAAAGTAATACATCTATGAACACCCCAGTCCCAGGCAAATAGAGACAGGTTGTTTTAGCCAGCGCTAGTTGTGACTTGAGCTAAGTTAGTTGTCTTTGCCCGAAGCAGAGCAGGGAACATCCACCGAGCTCTTCTCATGAGCTACATCTCAGCTGGCAGTGACAAGCTGTTGAGAGTGCTGGATCCAGAAAGAGCATCTGTCCATGCTTTCCTACTCCCATTCCTTAACTATTTATCCTCTCTTCACTCAGTTCTCTTCCATATCATGAAGTTGTCAGCCTAACAGGGAAGTGAGGACAGAAAGGAGAGTAAGTTCTTGGTGAGGCTGGCACTCAAGACAGAAGACAAAAGGAATGGGGAACAGCTAAGACCAACATCAATGTGTGAAGAGGGGATTAGTTATGAAGCAGATGTTTGGGGAAATTATTCTTTTGACTTGGAAGAACTGAGCGGAAAAGGCATTTGGAAGATTTTAAGTTTTTGCATATGGGTAGAAGTGTTAGAAGCTGTCAGAAAAAGGACAACTTTTATAGACAATGAGTCATTGAAAAGGATGGCTTCATGTCACAGAAGCCACAATAAAACTATTGGCCAAACCCTGATTACAGATATTCAACTCTCAGTCAAATGCTTTCTTAAAGTGCTTGTCAGTGAACATGTCATACCTCAAGCTTAAGACAGTGCATCAAACATAAACGACACTTTTCAAAGGTTTTCAAGTAGCAGAATTTCTTTACAACATAGTCTGGCCAGGACAATTCATGGAAACAGAAGGAGCTTTGAAGAAGCCAATGGGTTAGTAGCAAATGTAATTTATTTAAAAGACAGAGTTGGATGATCATTTGAAGACTAGAACCCCGTTTACTAGGAAAATTATCCTGGAAACGACTTTAAGGGTCATGATGGGTTGCCAATTGAACAAGAACTCTCAGTCTACTGATGTGATAAAGCACCAGTACAGTTCCTCCATTCATAAAGAAACAGGAGTGGAAAGTAGGACTGTTGGGGTTATTTTTTTGGATCCTCTGCCTTGTTGTTCTGTTCTCAGTTCAAGAAGAGGGATAATAAGTTAGAGATAACTTAAAGAAGAACCACAAGAATGTTTTAAAAGTTGGAAACATGATTTACAGCAACAAAAATTCAACTTGTTTAAATGAAAAAAAAAAAAGAGAAGGTTAAGAGGTGATTTGATGGTAGTTTGAAAGTAAAACATAAGGAGCAAAAATATGCCAGTGGACGGCTCTTTAGACTAGAATACAAACAAGTGAAAGAACCAGGACAAAAAACTAGAAGGTGACAAATAGAGTTCAGGAGTAACATATTTCTTCTTAACATTAAACATAATTAGGCCCTCTAACAAGCTGTAGCTGTGGTTGATTCTCCATTGCTGGGTATTTTTACTCGAGACTCAACATTTTATTTAATACTATCCCTAACACCAACTAAAACTTATTCTACAGAGCTTACAGCTGGTGTTATATCAATAGTCATAACAGTTAACTGTAATAGTTCTTCCTGGCTTTACTATGCATGATTCTTCTAGTCAGTGATAAATGAATTAAATCAAAGGCACATTTTACAAACCCTCTTCCAGAAGGAAGAAGCAACATAACTTATTTTTTTAGAAGTCTTTTATTGTCATCACTTGCCCTTGTTTTTTAGAATTCACTTCTCTATCAACCACCACCACTTGTATAATGAAGCACTGTTGCATAGGAAATGATGCTAATGCAGGTTTCTCTTTTCAAAGTCCAGATTTAAGATAATACAATGGAAATAATGATGCTTGTTCCTCTCCCAGATAATCTACATTAAACAATCTCCAGCCACTGCCACATGGTAGCACAAAGGGAGAGAAGTGCAGCAAGGCCATGGTGAGTCAATAGCACAAAATCCCTATGAATGTTCTGGGTGATTTGTCCACGGGTTCTTACTCAGCAAAAGCACCCTTCTGTAGTCCACCTTTACACAAATCCTTGGCCTTCACTGTTTTTGGAAAATTACCACAAAAGGCAGCTGTCAAAGGGCGTACCAGCAAGAACAGCAATGACTCGGGCAACTCTGCAAATTTTAAAAGCAAGAATATGTTAGACTCATATAACGTAAGTGCTCATGTCAAGAAAGGTAATACTTGTAGCATTTACCCTTATCTTTACCAATCTACATAAAGTACCTGGGTGAAAAGTATTTTGTAAGTGACAAATGTTGTTATCATCCTCAGTTTAATTTACAGTTATTAATTTGCTTTATTTTTGGATCACAGGAAGTCAGCAATCAACTTTCTTGTGGAAGAGAGAACTTTACGAACTTGTTCATGTTAATTAAGCGATTGGTAACATTCAGATATTTTGGAAACACACCTCATGTTCTTTCAAACAAGTATTTAGCAAACAGAACATACAAGGTAGAACTAATATTTTAACTATCAGACTTTTACTACAGGAAACAAGGCCTGGACAACAAGGAGAGAATGCAGCTAACTAAAGGATAAAGGAAATGAATAACAAATGGAGAAAAACAGAAGCAGGAGGAGAAAAGAGACAGTTAAGGGAGAAAAATGTTTTGCAAGGACACAAAATTAAAGTTTATTAACTAACAGCTAGTTAGTGAATAAAAGGGCAAGAATCCAAGTTCTGTAATAAAGAAGTGATAAATTGAGGTAGCAGGAGAAAGGAATAGAACACAGAAAGTTTAATACAATGTAGTTAGGAAAAAAGACTAAAAAACTGTAAAGCATAAACCAGTGGCAAATAGAAGGAAATTAGAGGGATAAGAGATGAAAAATGAAACCAAAAAAAATGGATGGTATATGGCCACTTACTAAGAAGTCTACTGAAAGACGGAGGATTGGACAATAAATAAAACGCACTTCATCTTTCGTGTTCTTCTGGTTTACTGGATGACAAGAAATTGTAAAGACAGAGTTGAAATTACATAAGAAACAAATGGGTAGAAGCTGGTATGCTTAATAGCCTGAAAATGTAGTCTATCCATTCAGCATATTTCAGCCTAAAATAAAGAGGAGTATCCTTATGCATTTTTACTCTTCAGCTATCCAGTGCTCTCTCATCCTTACTAGCTTTTGTCAAATCCAGCCAAGAGTGTCTTCAAGATATTAAATGACTCTTGTTTCAGGGAAAGCAGTCACTACAAAGAGGCAAGAAATCCAAATCAATCTCTACCCACCAGTGACAGAAGATTGCAGTGTGTGCACAGATGTTCTCTCTTCTGTGACTAGTAAATAAACACCACGCAGTTAATAAGCACAGATGCAGCACAGAATCACCCAAAAGACATGCTGTCTCTTTTTCAGCTGGTAGCTGGAGACAGAAGAGGGAACTGAGGAAACTGGCAGTCTGTAGAAGGCTAATCAGGGGGGAAAAAAAATGGGAAGTTGTGGGGTATTGGAAGAAATACTGGAGGGAAGTCAAAATGTAGTAAAAGTGAGTTAGTGGAGAAGTATTGTAGCATAACGCCATGGAGAAGGAGATCTCTTGAGCACTGGGGAGGGGCTAAGGTTATTGTGGAGGGGAAATCACTGGACACAGGGAGGAGAAGCAGAGTTCTTTCTACATGCTGCTACAGCAATGTAAGTTGTGAATCCATGGAAAGCCAGGCTTTCACCCATCCACTCCTCCTGAAACTGTTTTTTCCTCAGTACACTTAGTGACTTCACTAGTGGGCTGATAAAAAAATATATAGAATGATATAGCTATTAAATGCTTACAGGCTCTTAGAACAGCATGTGAGGGAATTGTTTACCAAGTACAAATCTATAAAGGAAAACAAGTGGAAGTCGTATCACCTTTGAGGTGAATGTAATTCTAATCTTAGTTAAGCTAATATATGTCAGAAGTAACACCAGGCTGCCCTGATGTGAGCGGTTTTATAATCATTGGCAAAAGATAAAACATGCTCTATGCTGTACAATGATGTCCACATTTTATTATTTTAGCTACGTCAGGAATTATGAATATTCGTTTGTAAACGAATAGCTTTCACTAGCACTTTAAAAAAAAAAGTAACCAGAAGGTCATCAACAAGGGGGTTGAGAGAATAATATATCATGAATAATGTATTAAATTATTTCAGTCTTTATCTATTAATGAATTATCTTCAATCATCTTATAATTTTCTTGAATGTATTTGTAATTCAAAAGTACTCCCTATGCAATTTCTCAAAAAAATTATTTCTCTAAATTTTTCTTGGCCTTTTTGTGGGTAGAAAGTAACTGAAATTTGAATTCAATTAGTTTGTTTTTAATAGGACATACAGAATAAGGGTCTCTGTTTTTGTGCCCTCACAAACATATTTCTAAGAATTGTTACCTATACAGCGTTAAACTTTCCACCACGAAATCTCTTCCACTAAAATTTTTTTAACCATTCCATTTCCACCAGTACCCTAATATGATGTGCAGAGTGCTAGGGCAGTCATTGAAATTCAGCACCTAGGGTCTACTGCTTGTTCTTGGCACAAGTTTTTCTTCCTAAAAGAACAACCTCTGCTATGGGTGTTCACTCACTTCTTGAAGAATTTAAGTACAAGAAAGTCATAAAAAGAATATTTTCTTTTAGAACACATCAAATGGTAGTAGCTGACCAGGATTTTTTTTTTCCATATCAGGCTATAAATAACTCCTAATGACCTTACTGAGCATCTTAGGTGATTACTGTATGTAAAGAACAAACCACAAATTTTCATTCCTCTTTCCAGCATACCAAATAATACCTTGTACCCCACTGACAATTTTTATATACTATGAGTTGATTTTATGTTTACTTCTAATACTTTAAGTTATAATAGTGATGACCCTACCTGCATTGGAATCCTGCAGTCATAATATGACTGACAGTAAAAGAGATTATTTTTAATTTTCATGACATAGTCACAGAATCAATCTGTACTGATGTGCCAAATAAAACCAACACATTTGTACAAACATTTAGCTCACATAACTCCTTCCAGTGTTCAGAGATGTGCAGAGGCCCCTTCCATGTGAAGATCCAGCAGCTTCTTCTGAAATATCTATGGGTAAGGGAGTCTTACTGATATGGATATAGTGGCAAAGGTTGGCTCATTTTGAAACTCAGCTTTTCATCACTGATTGAGATAAGCATCTGGTAAGTTTGTATTATCTCTCCAAACTGTATGACCCTCTGGAGACAGACCTATTGCTATGACTTCAGCAATAACTTTTTGGCTCTAGGGTTAGTGCTGTCCTGCTGGCAACTGTACATCTTTAATAACTTCTCAGGAATGAAAATATGCATGCCTACCTCAGACACAGAGTAAGAACATTCAAAAACCTATGAATCCCCACATTCATGTCACAGCTTTGTTTTTGAATGCCATTTAAAATAAGTTTCTAATAGGCAAAAAGTGTCCATCTGCACTACAAATTCACAGCACAAAATGATGTTAGGCTGAAAAGAGAAAAACAACTTCATCTTCTGAATAGCAAGTGAGTCTATCCAAGTCTTCTTCCAAGTTCCAAGCTCTTTTCTCTTGGTCACTTACCCATTCACTTTGTTGGCAGTCTTTGGTTTTTTTCCTCTTCATTTAGCCAAACATGACGCCACTAACTACTCCACCTAGGACTCTACCCAGTGGTCAGTGGTGTGTGAGAGAGTTCATGAAGTCCATTGACAGACTTTGGATCAAGCTCTGACCATAGTACTCCAGCAGCTGCTGATCCTCTTCCAGCGGCCCTTTCTGCTAACTTGATCCCCATGGAGAAGAACCCTAATTGGAGGACACAAACATCTGTAATCGAGGCTGACATCTAAACACAGCCACTGAAATATTTTGGATTTCTTGGCTGCAGCTCACAGTGAAAACAGAGTTGTTTTTTTTTCCTAGAAATATCATGCGTACTTAAATCCAAGTACTATATTCTCATGCATAGAATCAAAGAATTTAGAAAAGTACTTAGGAACACAGTTTCCATATTTTATTGTAATTAAAGGCTATAAACGTTCATAAAGAGAAGCTGGCACTCAGCTTTAGGGATCAAGCTGTGTAATCCTCATCTGGAGCTTTCTTGTATTTACATTATCATGTTAGATCTTGATAAGACAGTGAGTTATCTAAGGCAGAAACCTGCAAAATATCTATCATACCAGAACAAAGCACATTATGCCAGCCTTTTTAATACCAGAACAGGTCAGGCAGGCTCATCTCTAGACAGCTCCAATACCAACTAGAATCCCACCTCACTCCCAAAGGACAGCATTCTCCAGGGACTACAAACAGTTGTAAAATCTTCCCTGGTCCCACCTGTAGGGAGCACAAAACGGCACCAGACAAAACCAAACACACAGTTCCTAATTTGGTTGCTCAAAATCAGTCAGCGATCACCCACAGTGAGCAAGGAGCAAATCCAACAGGACAACAGAAGAAAAGAAAGAAAGGAAACAGCAGACTGGTCCCTTAGCACTACTAGCACAAATCCCTGCAAATGCACCAAGGGGGGTGATGTGCAGCAGATAGGCTGTATCGCACAGACACAGGCATGCCTGCACGAATCGGAAAGACTGAATCCAGTGAGCAGAGTTTCAGCACGTGAGCCTTTATGTGAGAACAGAAAATATAAAGGGAGGGAGAGGAGCCAGTGATCATAAAACTTCCTGGCATCAGCTGACAGAGTACGGGCAGAAAGGATATGTCTAATTTTAATCTTTCCTCCATGTGAGGGGTCTTTCCTTCCCCTCAAACACAGTGAAGATGCTTTCTCTGACCATAAACTGTTCAGCAGGGACCATCTGACTTAGTAAAGGCAATTTATACTCATCTGGTAAAGTTGCCAATCTCCATTTGCAGGCTCAGACAGTCTGTGCTGGCTATCAAACAGGGAGCAGTGGTGAGAAAAGAGGGGGAAACTCCAGCTCATACAAAGACTTCCCCTTCCAATAGCACATCTTTGTCCAGGTAGGTCAGATCCTGAGCACCTCAGTCTCCTTCCCAGCTTTTGCAACTGCTCTTTTAGACTATTTTGGCTCTATGCATCAAGCACTTGCCTGCACAGCCACAGACCCTTTTTCAGCCAGTCTTCTCCAGAGACTCTTTACTCCCACTGGGAACAACCACCAAAACTCAACAGACTTCCCCTATCACAGATTGCTTTAAAGATCACATTTTCACAGAAGTGTACAAAATAACTACAAGATTTCTCTATATATACAAAAAAAAACCCAAAACTCTTATATATATAAAAAATCATTAGCCTAATCCAAAACGTGTTCACTGGATTTGAAGTTAGAGGGAGAGAGAACTCCCTTTGCATTTTACCTTCACAATGGTGCTGGAATGGTTGAATAAAGTGTGGCCCCGCTGCCCATATGCCATTCAGCTTCTGTCTGTCTTTTTGTTTACACTGGGAATACAATAGGAACTATAGTCCTTCCAATGCATCATTTATAAGTGTATTCTACCTCTGAATGTACAGACAGAACTGGCTCTGTGAATGAGCTCTGTGAATATTGCCAAGACACTGTGCTTTGTTCAGCATTATTCTTCACAATAGATACCACACTTTGGAAGTAATTTTAAAAAGGGAATCAAAATAGTGGTACTTTTAGCCTTTGTTTCTTTTATACCACACTGCATTCTCTGTCTCTCACTCAGCTGCTTCTATTATACTGACAAATTAAATAAACCACTCCATTGCTAAAGAGGCTTGGGCGGGCTGGGCTTCGGTACACTGCCGCACTAGGAAGTTGAAATAAACATTTATGCCGGTTTTATTCTTAACAAATTTAAGCTAACTTTAGTCAAGCATCTTTTTTTTTTAAGAATGAACAAACGAAAGAAAGAAAGAAAGAAAAAGAGAAACGGGGCAAAAAAGAAAGGAGTACTTCAAATTTTTGAGCCGATCTGCATCACCAAAAGGATCTGGCATCTGAAGCAATGGAGTAAAGAGAAGCCATGTGTCCAGGTAATGAGCCTGCTTTTCTAGTGCTCCACTGTTTAGAAGCGCTGCAAGTCCATTCCTGCTGTGGGGCCTCTGGGAGTGTGACTTGGTGAGTTACGGGCAGAGTGGTGTGCTGCAGACAGGGTCCACTGCAGAGGCTTGCAGACTTCTGCAGCCAACTTTCAACTCAACACAGGAGTTTACCTCTCCTTTCTGCAGGCATAGCTCTGTTTTGCAAGGCATCTTGTTCACAAGTTGTTCAGCGCAGAGAAATCGGGGCAGGTGGGGGAGTGCTGAGAAAAGTGTGCTGGGTGGTGAGGGCAGGTCTGGCGGCTTACAGGTGTATATTTATAGATAGATGGATAGGTAGAAAAATACATTGGTTTTTATTTTGGTTGTAGTCATATTCCCATTGCACCTGTAGCAAAGAGAGAAATGAGAAACTGAGGAGGGAGTGGCAATGTGATTTTTACCCTTTTTTCTTCAGCAGGCAGTAAACAGAGAGGAGAACTGGGGAGTCACTTCTGGTGGTCTGCTTGTATGTAGATTAGATGTGAAAGGCTGTCCTCCGCATTTGCAAGTGCTGGTGCAGTGGTGGGGATGTACGCTATTTATAAAGGCTTGTCCATATAGTCCAGTATTCTGGAAAGTACTGTCAAATGAATGGCATTATTTTCCCAAATGAGCTCTGAGTAACGAGAGCAATGGATTAGGGTTTGAGAGCTTCTCCTGTACTCCTAGGCTAGCAGTGTGTGAATAACATGGGACAAGCCTCACCCTGCTGTGCCTTTCCCCTTCTCTCCTAACAAAGCAGATGGACTACAGGCAGCAGCCGGGGCTGGGGAGGAATAGTAATTTTTTTTTTCTATGGGTTTGTGCTTGTTTTAGGGGATCTTAGAAGTGGTCAGCTTTCTCCTGAAATTGCTGCTAAATGCCAGCCATGGGCTTTGGAGACCTGAGCCTCCTTTCTGAGGCTGGGAGGCTTCGGCACGGGCTGGGGCCCCTCCAGCAGGGACACCTCTAGGCTGGCCAGGCAGGGAGCAATCGAGGCTCATCTTTTCTTACTATATCAAGACTTTTAAAAAAAAGAGGGGGAGGCAAAAAGAACCCTCAGGTGAAATTTTCTTCTATCGTTTAACAAAACTCCCTTTAATTTGTCCCCAGGGACATCCATTCACCTTGCGATACCCTGCTTGTGTCTGTCAACGCCACCGCGCAACCGACTTGGGAGGGGGTGGATACTCCCTGGAGAAGGGAGTGGGGAAGCTGAAGGTCAGGGTTACCCACTGTGGCATGACTTTTAAGCTAAAGGGGTTTTTATTTCTCTTGTTGCCGTGTCAGGTTTAATTTGGCCTGCATTATTCTAAAAGGGTGGGCCTGCTCATGACAGGAGGGGGTTAAATGGGATTACAAGCTTTAGAGGCTGTCAGCAGCCACCGCTGCCTGGGGATGTTAAATTGCGATTTAATGGTCAGCTTTATCGGTATAGTATCACTGGAAATCTGCTGTTTTCAGCAGCTTAATAGGCGCTGTGTTTTCAGGAGGGGACTTTTTGGGGGGGAAGAAGGGAATGGGAAGAGGGAAGAGCTGGCTGGGGCGGGATGCAGGAGCGAGTGGAAAGAGGGAAGAGCTGGCTGGGGCGGGATGCCGGAGCAAGAGGGGTCTTGGAGCCCCCAGAGAGTGGGAGCAGCCCCTCCAGCGGGGCTGGAGCGAGGGAGAGGAGGAGCCGCGCCCGCATCCTTACGGGGCTCAAACTTTCCAAAGGCAGCCTTGTAGCCCCCTTCCTCGGGCTGGGGCAGAACAGGGAGCCATGGAAACCTGGCTGCCTGGACAGGGGAGGAGGGGAGGTCCGAAAAGCAACCGAGCTCCCCTTGTTGGGGAGTGTCTGCGTGTGGGTTGTGTGTATGTGTGTATGTCTGTGTTAGGGATGCTGTGACGGGGGTGTAGAACACGCTGCCCCGCCGGCAGGCACCAGTATTATTGTCTGCTACCGACTGAGGGAGGTCACTCCGGAAAGTTGAGGATTAGTAAATTTAATATCCTGTCAAAATTCTCATGGTAATGAGGCCTGGCTGGCGGAGCTGGCGCAGCAGCCCCGGCTCTGCAGCTCCCCGCCAGCGATTGATGAGCATGAGGTTTGTGCTGCGCTGGCACGGAGCGAGCAGAGCCAGTCTGACCAAGGAGGGGTGATGCCTGGGGCCAGCGCACAGCTCCGGGTCGCCTTTAGCGATCCCGACTAATTCCCAAACCCTCCCAGCTCGGCCGCAGTAGCAGAGGTGGGCTGCCTTTTGGTTTTTCTTCTCCCTCCCTTGCTCTCGGGATTTCTGGCATTAAAAATAATTAAGGAAGAGGGCAGAGAGGCAAAAGCCTGATTAACTCTGTGGATGTCATGATTAACCATTTAGATACCAGGATTAACTGTGTAGATATTGCACACAGACTGATTTTCAAAGAGCATTTCTTTAATTTGCAGCACATATAAGTTTAAAAAAGACAAGACAGGAGGAGAAGGTGGGAAGAAAATCTGCAGTGCAAAATAATAGGAGCACAATAAATAGTAAACTGTGGCCCCAATGGAGTATTTTTTGAGCTGATGGATGATATTAAAATACAGTTCCTAAATGAGTGACAAAAAAAATGGGGGGGGGGAGAGATGGAGAGAGGAGGAGAAAAAAGGAGGAGGGGGGAGAGAAAGTTCCTGTGCACTTTGTTCAAGGTTCTGCACCTCTCTAAGCAGCTGTCACATCCGTACATTATGGTACATTGAATCTGAATGAGGCTCTCCACATCAAAACCTTGCATCCATTATGATATCATCTCCTGCTCTAAGCTGTAATGCTTATTAATTCTGCACCCATACTCTCCAAGCTTCAGCAAATGTATTCCATCAGCCTAGCATTTAATTTAATTAGTACAGCTGGGCTCTCATTCTCCTTTCTGTGTCAGAGGTATTGTCAGCACGTTCTGCTATAACACAATTACTGATTGCTTTTAGATAGGCAGAAATATGATTAGGGTATTGGGTGACTGTATCATAAGCCTTATTAGATTCATTTGAAATCTGGAGATAAATAGGAAACTTTTATTTGCAGTGTAATGAGATTATGCTTATTAGGCCAAGGCCTCACAACCTTTTGCAAAGAACATAGTGTATCACTAGGATTATACTCTGGAACCACACTTTTTGCTCATAGCATCCAAGCAATTTCTCAGTAGCTTTGAGATTTAACTGTTGTAGCCCTGTACACATTTTAGAATTGCTTTCTGGCTCAGTGGCTTTCTGCTCTGATAGACTGCATGCATCTTCCATCATGTGTTTTTTCCTGCTTAAACCCGGAAATCTGGGGACAAGGTTTTGTTTAACAGGGGAAAGATGTTTGAGTGAACTGCAGCCATGTGTGGATGAGTAAACATGCTGATACATTGGATGGAAGAGTTTTAACCAATAGCAGTCCCTTTATTTAAACTTATTTTTCCCATCAGTAGAAAGCTGCAAAAAACGTTTAATAATCATCAGGTTTTAGAAGCTAAAAAGCATTGCTGTTCAGATACATCCGAAGTTGAAACTTGAGACAGAAATTGAGTTTTCTTGTGTAAAAATTGCTGAAAAGTCTGCACATTTCATGTCACTTCCAGAGAGAGTTTATTTAAATCTTAATGTATACATCACAACCTTTTGTACTATATTATCCTGACAAAACACGTGGCATAGTGTTTGAGAAGCAAGAGTTACGCTTTTAAAAGTTCATTTATTATAGGGATTCAGAATTCTGATCCAGTAATTTCTCTGTAACAATCAAAGGTACAAACAACCTATCACTGACTTTACATGTTATAGAAAGGAGTCCATCAATTTTCACATTGGTGTCAAATTTGGGTTTCATTCTGTTTCCACGTAAGGTTTACTACAAACTCCAGTGGGAAGAAGGTTAGGCTGAGTGGATCCTTTTCCATTGTGAGTGGCATTACCCAGCATGGAAGCAATTCAGAACTGAGTATGGCAAACCCCCAAACCTGGTTTTGTATTCCTTGTTGCACCACTAGCTCTGCAGTTAAGACAGAAGAATTTGATGGGTTTTATCTCAGGCTAAGGATCAAACTCGAGGAGGAAAATATGCATCGGTACTGTCATGGTATTTTATTTTCCATTTGCCTAGCACTGAAGACGTGTCTGCAAGGCCTGGCTTGTCTCTGTCATTAGCAAGCTCCATGTTGCATAATTTGTGTCAAATATTTGTGATATTTTAAAACTGGCTTGGGAACAAGCTTTGAAGAGGTCAGGTGAAAGTTCTTAAAGATGATGTTTCTGTATTGCTTATCTGCTTACTAAGGGGGCTTCCAGAGACTCGGACTATTACAACAGCCCAGTGGAGTCCTTTGCCAAAGTGGACTGAGCTTTGGGGTTCCCAGCCCTGCCTCAGCTAGTACTTCTACCAGAACTGTGCAGGAATGTGTGTTTCCCCAGCTGAGCTATTTTGTATACTTTGCTATAGAGGAATATATATTAGTTTGCAATTGCTACTGAGTAGCCTCAGGAGCCACAATATGTATGCCTAAGCAACAACAGCACAAAGTTATTCTAGAATACTTCTATAATCAGGAGATGTCAGTTCTTTGGAAAACAAGAGGGATCTGCTTTCTCTGTTTTTGGTACTGGCAAGCTTAGGCACAAAATAGTAAATGAGCTCTAGTTACATATCTAGGAGCAGCAGCCTTGTTAGTGTTGAATCTACTAAAAAGTGGAATTTTGAAAATCCAATGTTTGCACTTTATGTAAGAAACTATTTCATTATTGTACAGCTTTACAAAGAGATGCCACTTTAAATCAGGTGTATTTTGGAAAGGAGGTGATTTCTCTGGCAGTTTTAGGGGAAAGACTACCTAGCTTCTTTCTGCCAACTGAAAAAATATGAACAGCAACCCTGTTTTATACTGAATCCAGCAGAGATGACAAATGCCACAGTTTTCCAGTATATTGCTTCATCAAGAAAATATTTTAAAGTGTGGTGTAATTGCTATATGTGAGAATGAACTGGTGGCCCTGTTCATGTTTCCCCAGCACCATCATCCTGATTTGCAGTGAGCAACAGGGTTATTCACATGCTTAGATTACACACATGCTTCGGTGCTCTGCTGGATCGAGGCCTAATTGACACCCTAATTGACAGGCTCAGTTGAGAGACTGAAGACTAAATTGGGCTTGGAAGCCGAAACGTGATGTATGTTTTTACCCTCAGAGGTGGTTTGTCCAGGCTGTGCTTGAGATGTGTTACCCAATAATGTGTTCCACCTTCTGCTGTAGCTTTTGTTGCCTTTCTTTTGTGGCTAGATAGAGGACTTCAGCTGCTGGGCAAAAAACACAAATAAATATGTTCATCCAAACTAATGACATGTTGAATGCTAAATTGAAACAAACAATTTTATCTTTGGTCTTTCTAAAAGAACGAGTTTGTTAAAAGAAATAGTAACAGCCATTTATTCAAAACCAGTTGATTAAATGAAAACGTAACTAATTGTTAGATGTTTGTTTCATGTAGACTCAAAGGTAGAATCACAACAGAAGTAATTAGGGTAATTATTAAGGCCTGTATTTAATTCAAACCCCTCAGAGAATATTGCATATTCATGCAAGTGAGCTATATTTCCTATTAAAAAGATAGCAGTTTCTCAAAGCTTTCATTTACAGGTATGTTTTTGGTAATGTCTTTTTATAGTATATCATTCTCTTTCTACTGTGACAGTGTTTGTTATTCATAATGATGGTAATCAAAGGGGAAATGTTACTGGTAATTTCTCTGTGCACTTCTAACCCCCAAATATTTCTAACAGTCATTCATCTAAGGCATTTGAGAGTTTGAAGATAGGGACATTAGGATGAACTTGCCTTGATCTCTCTGCAGAATGTACTGTGTCCATTAAGATACTAAAGCTAGGCATTTTTATATGCTCCTAAAGAAAATGCAGTGAGGCGTTATTTATAGAGTGACTGAAAAATTGAGGCAGTACTTGTACCCTTTTACTCACAATGAAGAAAAATTTAGCTCAGTTTCATGTACAATTTCCTTCTTTTTAAGATTGGTCTTTATAAAATTCAAAGAAAATCTACAAAATAAATGTTCAGGATTGTTTACCATGGAAAGGTTCTCAAAGGGATGTTGGAAACTGTAAGAGAAGATGAATTTTTATCAGAGCATTATGGGAAAAAAGCAGCCAAACAAAAAAGAAAAAACAACCGCCAAAAAAGCTCAAATGCTTCATGGACCCAGTTCTTACATGTTACTGATCATGCAGGACAGAGTGGCAAGATGTCTTTCGATATTTGTTGTTGGCAGATGATACACACCATCTTTACAGGGCAATTGAACTTGTGTGGTCTCTTCCTGGATGGATTTAATGCTTGAATTTAAATCCAAATTCTCATCTCAGTAAAGACAGGTGTTTCTCTTGAATTCCTGAATTGCAAAGCTGTGTTGATCATACAGAAAATAATGTTGCTTTCTAAATTAGTAAGTAGTTTTTTTCCCCCTATTGTTTCAGTCCTGCTGTAACACTCAAGCAATATGCCCTGAGTATGTGTATTTGACAGAAGCAAGTCAAAATAGGATCAAAGTTATCTCAGCAAGATTCCTTAGACCATACCACTCAAATGATAAGTTACTGGAATATTGTTAGTGCTATTAAATAGAAATATAACACACTAGAATTAAAAAATAGCAATAACAATAATTTGTATTGCCATTTTCTCTTACTGTAAAAGTGCAGTAGTGGTGACAGTAATACCTAATTAACCTAATTTACTTGTACAACAGTAGAAGCATAAAACCTTAAAATGAAGCTGACTATAGTGGTCTGATGATGGTCTGCCTTTCTAAAGTACAAACAATTGGTGCACCATGGAACTAACCAAACAACAAAGTGGGGAGAAAAAAGTTGATACAATCATACAGGATATAGATGGTAGAATTACAATTAGCATAATTACAGCTCTGCAGTTAAAGTCCTGTCTGTATATTCATTGTAGTTCACATTTTACTCCTTTAGACATTTTTTTTTTTTTGCACCAAATGAGATAGACCTTCTTGTTTGTGATCATTTAAATGCACATTTTTAAATGAGAAATAATGCAGGCTCGTTACTGAACCACTAGAGTCTATTGAGAGTGATCATAGGTGTCTGCTAGAAAACAGAGAACAAGGGTTGCTCACTGAAAAAACCTTTTGCCAGAATGATTGCATAAGCTCGTGTGTTAGGACTCAGCATTTTGTTGCCTGTCCACATTTCTACAAAAGTAGATAATTAGAGAAAAAATAGAGCTTCCTTTCTGTTTCCCATCAAGCCTTACTCTCTCTGCAGTACTCTTCCATCCTCCTAGCAATGTCCTTCTTCTTTTGAAGCTGTGGGAGAGCCAGGTAGGACATAGGACTGGCTCTGCTGATGTCAATAGATGTTTTCCATCAGACCCTGTCTCTTCTGTCCCTCCTTCCAAACAGTGTGCATCTTTTCCACTTTTAAAATCATCAATGTCTTCATGAAAAAGTGCTGTGAAAAGTTACAGTGCAGAAGTACTGAAGACCTGCACAACTCTTCTGCAGCACAGAGAGGATTTTTAACAGATAGCTGTAGACTGTGCTTTTCCTAACCCAGTAGTCCATTACTTTACAAACTGATTTCAGAAGAAAGGCCTTATCTACCTTATAAGAAAGCTAGAGTCGGCCTTCTATGCTGAATCACAGCACAAATTGATATACTGTGTCACAGAGGTTTTACAGACTTATCTATTAAATCCATTTCTGATGGCAGAAGGGTTATTTGGTCAGATCCATAACATAAATGCCTTTTCCTTCAAGCACTTTTGACATGCATACACTGTAGAGTAGGCAGAGAAAACATGAAAACTTGCTTTAAAAGGGATGAAATCTTGTAGTTGCTGTTAACACTTAGTTGGCTTTGCTTCCCATTATGTACCAACTTACATTCAAATTGGAGAATACATGAAGACTTCTTTTCCTCTTTATTTTGAGATCCTTGTCTAATTACTAGCTTCTCCACAGTGTTTTTGTTGGGATGGACTGTGCCCTTAATATTATTACAAGCCCTCTGCAAGTTATGGCTTAGAATATATGTACCCCTGCAGGCAGATATAGTTCTTGCTTCCCCACATATATCCTAGGTAGCAGAAACTGAACACCTGTGTTGTGAGAAGTCACCAGTTGTGTTGTGCGTTACTCACAGAGTGTTCACTTCTTAGCATGGAGAGCTGCAATAACAGACAATGCCTTGATTAAGAAATGCCACTGAAATTCAGGAAAGTTAGATTCTTTATGATCTCTAACTTTTATTTTATATTTAACCTCGATCACATTTTGAAATACGACCTCTGGTTTGTTTAGCAATCTTGCTTACACTTGAATGAGTCTGCTGGGATGGGTGTTCTGGTGGGTTCTGTTGCCAAGCTATCTGAGTGTACCTGTTGCTTATGTTAGCCAGTGTTCATAAACCAATTCCCCAAACAGAACATACTTTATTAAAGAAAAGATGGGTTTGTTGGTATAAATATGTCTATGCATAGAAAACAAAGTCCTATTCCAGAAAAAGTGTGTTTACCATGTACCATAAAAAGGTATGGTAACATCCGTCTTCTGAAAATGGGTAGTGCCTATATGATGACCCAGTGCAAGCACCCTGTAGACCTGTACATATCACTTTGGTAAGTGTCAGATGTCTCAAATTCCCACCACTAAAACAATCTCTTTAATCAGCCTGTTCTGAGACTAAATGAGTTGTTCTTATCACAATGTGCAAGTGTTTAATTTTAAGACTCTCTACATTAGTATTAGTCAAAATCTCCCCAAATTTCAAATTTTTGAAAGTTTGTAGTGAAAATGCCATTTTAATTGCGAAGCTTTTAAGACGTAATGACAAATACAGGGGTTTTGGCACACCTACTGCTTGGAGCATTTATATAATTGAAAAGAAAAGAATATCAGCAGTTTTCAAAGTATAAAAGTAATACTTAGAAAATTTTCTGTGGCATTTTTAACACTTTTAATAATTATTATTGTTGTTTAAGGTGTCTCATATTGTTACTTATATTGTGTCCAATTTTTAGAAAACTTGATAGATGAAAATCAGACAAGAATGTTGGAAGCTACAGAAGGTCAAACTGTGGGAACAATGATCAACAGGCTTTGGTACATGGTGTTTACAGATGTGTGCATGTAAGGCAGTATGGAAGAAGATCACATACTGTAGAAATGTACAGAATGACAGTGAAAAGAAGAAAATTAAACAGAGATGGAAAAGAACAAAGGAAAAGCAAAAAGGGATGAAAAGAGTGTTTTGAAAAATGTTTGGGAGCTGAAAGGATAGAAAAGGTATATAGATCAGAAAACACTGTGCTTGTTGCATGATAAATGAGGAAAGAAATTAGAATCTAAATGTAATACCTTGATTCTCAACCACATTGTATTATATTGCATCATCATAACTCAATTGTCTTCATGTAAGTTAACAATACCAGGAAATTTAATCACTGGAGCATCTGCCACTTGTCTGTGTAGGGAAAATGTTGGACCTAGCATATCTTGGGGTCTTTTGACATGTCTGTAATGCAGAGAACTGAAGAAGGGTTCTCACTGACATTTGCTTCAGTAGCTATCCCTGGTCATTTTGAAGAAACCTGGAATATCTCTGGTGTTCTCCTGTGACTTCCCATTGAGACCAGACCTGGATCGTGCTTAGAGGAGGATGGGACAAGGGAAGCCCATTAAATCTTACAGTGAATTAGGCCATGTCTTTATGTCAGACTATGAATGTTCTCAAGTTCTTGGGTTTCATCTGTGTGCTGGCCATGTCCTGACTCCATCCTGGTATGCACCAAACTTTACCCTCTGCATCAAAATTTCCAATCAACTGGAAATCAAGCTGTTCAGAAACTATGACTTCAGGGTTTATGTTGATAGGTATGTAAAATATAGCCTTAAGCAAAGAAAAAAGTCAGAACATTACAACCTTAGGAGTTACTTTTTTGTGGAAGGAATGCTAAGTATTGGTGACTTCTAATAGTTGTATGATGTCTCTTAGGACATACAGCTGAATCTAAATTACATGTAGTAATATAGTAGCAAGAGGCTATGCATTTTTCAAGTTGATATGGACAAGATCCTGATGTAATTTATCTCAATATATTGTAACAAAAATTACAGCAGGATACCTGACTTTCCCAGCTTCAGTATGGAGATAGTGGTCCAGGTGAATGTAAGAAGTAAACTCCCAATGTGAACATTCAGGTTCACACTGAAAGCAGTTTTGGACTCTGAATTATTTAGCGTAGTGAGATTTTCTTGCAACAAAAAGTTCAAATGCTGGTAAAGCCTAAATGAGATTGTGGAGCTCTTATTATCCTTACAAAAGCAAGACCAAAATAATGAACAAAATGAATATGTTGAAAAAAAACTTGGTATTGAATCAGTAAGATGACTTTTCCCATTTAAAGAACCTTTTTGCTAGTGGGCAATTACAAAAATTGTACATATTCTGTGGCTTCTTATTCAATAACAGTGTTGGAGGCACCCAATGCTGGTCAAATCTGTCTGCTGTTATCACTACCTTTTTTAAAGATGGCTTGCCTTCACATTTCCATGAGATACTGGATGAAAAATAATGCTGTGTAATTAGCAACAAATTAAATGCCCACATAGCAATTTCCATGCAGCCTTAAATTCTTAACGGTATTTTCTAAGTCCGTCCTGTGACTGTGTACTGCAATCTTATGAATAATACCAGCCACAAAACCTCACTAAAAATTTCTTGTTTTGTTTCAGTGACATATTGTTGAGCCTGTTGCAAATTTATTTTGTATATTTATATATTTTTAATATGTATTTTTTATTTTACAGTTACCCAATTTTGAATTAAAAACTCCAACCTAATTTTTTCCTAAAGTGAGGTAGCATGTATAGCACGATCACTGGGTCATGTAGTGACTCTCTAACTCTAATTAAATGATTGATCATAATAATAGTACATATTGTGGTTGTTTAGGTGTGTTGGCCTAACAGAAACAACACTACTCAGCCTTTACTCATGTTTGTCATTTTCAGTCCCCCAAAAGAGAAAAATGTGAATTAAAACTAAAGAGAAATGCATTCATTTGGGCATATGTCATACAGATGCAATAGAGGTAATTGGAAGCTTAAGCCTTAATCCTGCAGACACAGAAGCAGTGCTTAACTTCAGTGCATGCAGGTTGACTTAAATGCAATTATTCATTTTTTTTAAAGTGCACTTGCTAAAGCAGATGATAGAGAGGGGTAAAAAAAGAACTTTATTTAGCAATGGACTGCTGAAACTCTGCAAGGAAACAGACCTATAGAATTACAGTTGACTGTACAATATTTTTACAACAGCACATGAACATGTGTATGCAGTATTCACTTCACCTGTATTCTTTAAGGATGTTGGAATTATTAATGGAGTAATATATTTGTGTTCAAAAGAGAACAATATCAATAGAAAAATAGAAAGTACATAGCAAATAGCAGTATGTTTGAGCTAATCTACATGTGTGCACCTGCAGTAAAATGATTTGTCAGTGAAGAAGTGTTGGATGTATGTAGCTATCAGTGTTTGTGCCTGTCATGAAATCACTCACCCTCAGCAAGTGCTGATTTTTTTCATGTTATGGTATTATTTAATTTTATTCTTTTAATCTGAAAGAGCGGCCTGAGATCAGTAAGGGGATGGTTTTATCTTAATCATCTCTCCTTTCTTCATAAACATGCAGATGTTCAACCTTCCAGTAACTCCAGTGATGATTTTTTGATGCATGAGGACAATGGAGTGAAGTAGTTTCACCTAAAACACTATTAAAACTGGTAGTCTGGTTATATTAATATCAGAAGGGCATAATATTGCTTGTGCCTTTTTAGAAGGTGGGAAAATATGACAGTAGAGCTTGAAGTGAGGTTGCTTTTTTCTCCTTTTACTCTCCAGTGACAGAGTGTAACATTAAAAGGAAAGTTGCTGGGCTTTTTTAGAAAGATATATTTTAAGATGTTTTTCTTAGCTCAACTCTGATCAACAGAATTGGCAGTTTCAGATATCCTCATTTATCCTGGTGTGAAGCTCTTAACCAACATTGCTTCTTCCAGGAAAACACTGATGGAATTTTTTAAGCATTTGTACTCAATAGACATAAAAGGATTTCAGTGGACTTTGTAGGTAATGTATGTAAAACATCTTAGTGGTTGAAAATTATTCTAGTACAGTGAACTTCTTGCTACCAGAAATTTTATATCCTTTTGACATATGAAGAAAATTATCTTGGGTTTGTTTTCTTGATTTCTGTACCTGGGATGCCAGAGGAAATGAGTATGTCAGGGTTAAGACTTGGATGTGAAGGAAGCTTGTTGACTAAGAGATTAGTAGGCAGAAATATCAGTTTTGCCCAGCCTGTACTTTGAGACCCTGAGATGTTTCTTTGGTTCCGCATCTGGATGCTCCTTCTAGCTCTATCTAACTTGTTGGGGTAGATGAGGAGGTGCCACATTTGATGTAAGGTCACGTATTCATAGACTCTTAGAATGGTTTAGATTGGAAGGGACCTTAACGATCATTGAGTTCCAACCCCTCTGCCATAGGCAGGGACACCTTCCACTAAATCAGGTTGCTCAAAGCCTCATCCAGCCTGGCCTTGAACACCTCCAGGGAAAGGGCATCCACAACCTCTCTGGTCAACCTGTTCCAGTGCCTCCCCACCCTCATAGTGAAGAATTTCTTCCTAGTATCTAATCTAAACCTCCCCTCTTTCAGTTTAAAGCCATTACCCCTGGTCTTATCACCATCTGACCTTGTAAAATGTCTCTCTCTTGTAGGCTCCCTTTATGTACTAGAAGGCTCTTATAAGGGCTTCCTGGAGCCCTCTCTTCTATTTCTACCATTGATCACAGATGGCAAAGTGTGACATTGACACTAATGTTACTGTTGGGTTTTTTTCAAACAGAGTGAGATTTGTCTTAGCTCACATCAGTGGCTCATCCCCATCACATCTTTATTTTCACTGGAAGGAAGGACAGGCGTGCAGCTGGCTCAGATCACTGCATGGTCTGGCCAGGCCTCCATCTGGATGATCTAAGGGTACGATAACTGTTTGGTATGGTGTGGATCACATGTCCCAACAACTAGACAAAGCCTGTGAATGCACAAGTGAGATGCTGCTCATTTTTTGTATGGAGTTTCCACAGGGTGAGACAGTTTCACAAATCTTGAAAAGAAGAAGCTTGGAGCATGCCAATAGGATGTATTAGACAAAGGCATCTCATTCATGTGTACTGCTGCCTACTTGGGTTTCAGGCTACCAAGACTGTTTCTGAGATACACACTAGCTAGGGCGAAATACAGGCCTTTATCGAGTGAGCAGCGTGAAAAAGT
Organism: Dromococcyx pavoninus; assembly: GCA_033558185.1. Lineage (NCBI taxonomy): Eukaryota > Metazoa > Chordata > Aves > Cuculiformes > Neomorphidae > Dromococcyx > Dromococcyx pavoninus. The sequence goes on along the minus strand of JAUMJL010000668.1, from coordinate 690,797 downwards.
GATCACCGTTCTTGTCCTTTTGAAATTAATATGATCAAGACTCTTGTTCTTTGCGCTGGCTTCGGCATTTCTATGGTGCATTGTCTCCTCTGAAAATATCTTCTTCAGACTCAGGCAGGTTTTTGACAAATCCCTTCCTGCTCCCAAATCACTCAAGAGGACAGTTAAGAGTAATGTGTAGCCTTTCCGAACCAGAGAGCTTCTCAGTATGTCTATGTATGTTATTTGAGTTCTGAAACAGAGGCAGTGCTTGACTTTGCAGTGTCATCTGCTGTAGGTGGTGGTAGATGGCAGGCAGGCAAAGGGGCAGCATGAGGAGCTCTCCTCATCAGTGAGAAGTCTGCAGGGCAGAGTTGGCAGGCTCAGATTCCTTTTACTGTCAAAGGGCAGAAATGGACACACCCTACAGATGAGCTATCCAAACAGGTTTAAATATCTGGTCAGGTTTTCAATATCTCTAAGGATGGAGACTTCAAAACCTCTCTGGGCTATCTACCAAGGATTAACTGAATTCTGGACTTAGAAGTACCTGTTCCCTCCAGTGAATATATAGGAAACCTAGATGATAATTCAAATGGGGGCAGCTGATTTAGGTGTAATAAAGCCTGCCCCTAGTGATCACTTAAACTAAGACTTAGGCAGCATAGAGATGAGTTGATTTGGCTCTCTTTCATCATATTCATTTTCCTTGCCTTTACCTGCCCTTTATTCAGAGATAATTTTAAGAATGTGTGTAATATAGTTCATTACTTCCCAGCCATAAAATACAATATCAAAAATTGAATTAACCTCTCCAGGTTGACCATGAGCTTTGAGCCAAAACATGGAATCAGGTTTTTTTAAAATTTGAAAATAGGTAACCTGATTTTTCTTCTTTGTTCTATACCAGGGGTGTCAAACTTAAGGCCCACAGGCCAAATCCGGCCCTCTACCTGGTTTTACCCGGCCCAGCACCTTGTTTCTATCCAGTGGTTAATTATTTATGCACAACTGCAGTTCTTTTGAGGGAGACATTTTCCAGGCGTTTATTGTGTAGGATGCGCACTGTAAGTTCAATATCATGCTTATGACAGCAGCTCAAATGCACAGGACACAGGACTGGTGCACTAGGGGTTTTTCCCAGATGGTAGTATCTTTCAGTGGAAGAATCATGACAGAAAATAGAAGCTGGTGGAATAGTCACCCCAGTATGCTGTCCTTTACTGCATGGAATAGCTGGGTTTATCCCCTTCTAGTGCACTAAGAAGATAAAAGTTTTCCTAGCAGAAAAGCTAAAAGATGTTTTTCTTCCATATGGTTTGGACCTGTATTTTGCCAAGTTGGAGTGACCAGATTACTTGCTTTGATTTGTCTGAGTCTAGGAGAAGTACTTGCATTGAATGTTCTTCTAAAATGCAAGCATAAAGACTTAATGTGAAATACTATTATATGTGTACTTTTATTAATGTACATTAATAATAAATACCTTCCATACAATAGTTGTGACATTAAATTATGCATGTAAGAAGTTGCCTAGGTATTTAATGTAGTATTAATATAGAGTGAAAGGCCAAGGCCCGTAAACAGCTGATGTTGTTAGCATACCTGGAAATCTGTTGCAGAGTTCCTCTATGACAGTATGTGTACAGGTATTCTCTGTTCAGCTTGTTCATCCAAGATTGACATCTTTGTAAATGTTGCATAGAGCAGTTTGAATTACTTGCTGGTTTTGTTTGTTTCTGTTGCATCACAGTCTGTAGCTTCACACTCTAAATAATCTCGGTGTAGTTTCATGTGAGCTAAGATCTAATAGTTTTTGTCTTTTATTTAGGGGCGTAACTATGCTATGGTTTAGATGATGGGTTGGTGTTAGTGTTGGGTTATAGGTTGGACTTGATTATCTCAGAGGTCCTTTCCAACCTTGTGATACTGTGATCTGTAATAATGTGATAACTGTAAAATTTCTATCGCGACAGTTCTGAAATTTAATGAAATAGACTTGTGAACAAAGGACTAGTAAAGATTTTCTGAAACCTTATAGAGATGTGTGGTTAAAATGTTTGACACTGGTGTCACTATTATATGTGAGGAGTTTTGTGAGTGTGTATATGCATATACACTGTATAGGAACACATAGATACATGTTTGAATAATTATGCATATAATGACTTGCTGATCTAAAAATCTTCAAGATGACTTGAATAAAGGGTTGGACTCAATGATCTCAAAGGTCTTTTCCAACTGGAAGATTCTATGATTTTTGAATCTTGGAATTATATCTTGTAGTGAACAGGTAATAGGATCACTCCTAATGGGAATTCTTTCTCTGGTGAGATTGTATTTGTATGTGAAGGAGTATATCTAATATTTTTTCAAGTCAAGGTAGACAGAGGTACTATGATAATTACTGTATTTTGTTTTCGCAAAAAGAGCAAGGATACTTGCCAAACTAATATTGGAAGTCTGTAGAAATTAAATCTGATTCAACCATGAGCGTGTTATATATTTACCTGATGAGGGAGGGAAATTTTCACACTTGTTGCTCAAGGAGATATGTGAGTTTGGAATTTGTTTTCTTTCTTTTTTTCTGTTTTTTTTTACCTAGATTTTAATTTAGATTAAGAGGAATGGGAGTGTCTTTGTGGTGTCTGTGTAGTGTACTGATTTCAGTGTTGTACTTTAAAGGGCTAATTTACCATGTGTATCTTATCTATATGAGTATGTCCTTCATGTCCAGTCTAATAAATGTTAAGTTCCTGGGGCTTTTTAGTGGGACAAGGATAAATCAATCTCTTTTTTTTTTTATCCCAGGGCATTCTTCTCTGCATTACAGCGTTGCCTTTTACCTGTTCAGTGTAATTTAACCTGAGTCAGGAAATCAGTTGAATCTATGGCTGGACAACAAACAAATCTAAGAAATAAATTATTCCCTCATCCCTGGAGTTTTAAGATTTTCCAGCACAGTCATATTATACAGTGTCATAAAGCTCCAAAAAGCAAAGCAAATAGGAATACTTTGTTCTTTCCTCAGTCCTCAGGGACTGACTAGATTCTTAAAAACAGTTTAGCAAATGTCTGTCTAATGAAGTTGCCTTTTTTTTTCCCCCCTGTCTACCTGTGTTTGACAGTTCTTCAAATCTTATTTTGGTCTCTAGTTACACAAAACTTGATTATTTTTGGGTATTGAAGACAGTAGATTAAATCCTGAGTTATTCACTCTCCTGTGGCCATGCTCTTAAGCCTCAAACTGCAGCATGGTCAACAAGCATCCCTGAACTTCTAGTTTCAGCCAGAGGAATATTTGACTCTCATTCTTCGTAAAATACTTGGGTTTAGTATAGGCCAGAAGTCTTTAGAAAAAATGGACTTGAAAAGGTGATACTAGCCTTATTTCTAGACAAAATAGTTACAAATCCCAATTGTTTTCCCTTCTAATTTGACCTAGTTGTAGTTACTCTTCTGAATTCCCCATGCATAATGAAACACATCTATGAAAATATGTCATCTTAAGCTGTGAAAATCTTAAACATTGCTAATCTGTGGAGCTGGTAATGGGGAAGGGTTACCTATGGATTTCTTTGAATTTCAGTCAGGTTTGATGTTCATGTTTATGCTTCTATTTGTCGCAATAACAACAATAGCAATTAAAATTCAACAGATTTCATCCATAGGTGCCACATTTGCATTTCAAGGGTAGTGCATGGTGAATGCACTTTATATAGTCACTCCTCAATGAAAACAACAGTGGTGGTGGCAGTATTAAAGTAGTTCGTAAGGATGCCTTTGCCCAGGCCACCACATAGCAACCACTATGTTGCTAAGGACAAATAGCTCTTGCCTGCCCTAAGAAACTGGATGAGAACATCAAAACATGCCTTGTGAGAGACCTCTAATATCCATTAGTTGTAGCAACTGTTCCCTCAGTCATGAATGACGCAGCCCTAATTATTAAGGTAATTAGAAGTTATAACACTGGCAATATTAAAGGGAGAACTTCTAAAGCCCATTAACAGTGTTACTTTAAGTGATCTGGCTGTGAACTGTTCAAATCTCTAATTACATTATACATCTGTCTTAAAGGGTGATGTAATTAAGTGATGGGAGAGGGAATGAATATGTAGTAACTAGTGTGCTATACTTTGTAAGTAGTATTTTCGCAGAAACCAGCCTTAGTAATGTCATTATGTCATTTAGGGGTGGGGGTTTTTGCTCAATCGTATGCCACATGTAACCAAAAAACACTTTGATTACATAAAAATGATTTATTGAGGTTTAGTTTATTATCAAAATTGTGTTGGATTGGCTATGTTACTCATGCATGACAAAGCCATTAGTGACATATTTATGCCACCTCAAACAGCACTACACTTTCATACCATTCTTTACAAGGGTAAGTGGGTAAATACCAATATCCTGTATGTCCTACCTGGAGGAAAACTCTTTTAAATACTTTGAAAGAAAATGCATTAAATGTTAAAAAAAAAAAGAGTAAAAATTCTCAAAAGTTAACAACAGTTATGCTTGAACAAGAACAAAGGACAGAATTCTGCAGTTTGGCCTTTAGGTGTTCACATCATGAATTTTTACTGAGCACCAGAGAACAGAGGAAACTTAGCACCAGACCCTTCTTTTCAGATTGGAAGGAAAGATAGATGGAAGAAAGTGGAGATACAGTGAAAAACAGAGTTAGATGGATGGAGGACACTATAATCCTAAAGTTGTCTTTGTAAGTTATCAAAATTGCTTTTCAAGAAGTACAAAAAGCAGAATGGAACCTATTAGCACTTTCTCATATTCAGTAATATTTATTATCATGACAAAGAGGAACAAAATAAAGTAATTCCCTCTTTCCAATTATTTTATTCAGAAATTGGCTATTTTTTTCTAAGCATGAAAACCCCAAATTTTCAAAGACAGTGGGATCCAAGTGCTGGAGTTTGGTTTTGTGGTCCTTTTGCATCAGTTTTCAATAAAATCTCACCATTTGTGTGTATATGCAGCCACAGTGGCAAGGTTTGTTGTCCAATTAGGTGGTTACATTTAAAAAAGTATTTCTTCTAGATTCAGTGGTAGTCAAAAGGGTCCACATGCAACAGAGCAAAGCTCTTCTTTTCACATTCAATATCCCATCATGAACCAAGTACTCTATTTTACATATTTTTAGAGATGATTAGTGGATTAACCTTATACCCTTCCTCCAGATTCTTTCGGGTGGGTGAATTGAAGAGGATTTGTACCACATACTCCAGCAAGCATTGCAAGGTCTGTCCCTCGCTTTGGTGTGTGGGGACGTTGACCCACATTCTATGCCCATGTGAACACACCCCTACTTGCAAAGGCACATAAAATCACAGAATCATAAGAAGGGTTTAGGTAGAAGGGACTTCTAAAAGTCATCTAGTCCAGCCCTCTTCCATGGACAGTGACATCTTCCACTTGATCAAGTTGCTCAAATCCCCATCCAGCCTGACCTTGAACACTTCCAGGGATGGGGCATCCACAACTTCTCTGGGTAACCCGTTCCAGTGTCTCATCAGCCTCATTGTAAACAGTTTGTTCCTTATATCCAATCTAAACTTATCCTCTTTCAGTTTAAAACAGTTGCCCCTTGTCCTGTTGCTTCAGGCCTTGGTAAAAAGTCTTTATCTTTCTTACAAGTCCCCTTTACATATTGAAAGGTTGCAATAAGATCTTCTCCATCTTCTTTTCTCCAGGCTGATAAACCCCAACTCTCAGCCTCTCTTAACAGGAGAGGTGTTTCACCCCTCTGACCATTTTCATGGCCCTTCTCTGGAACTGTTCTATGATCCGTGTCTTTCCTGTACTGAGGATCCCAGAGCTGGATGCATTACTCCACATGGGTCTTACCAGAGTGAAGCAGAGGGGGAGAGTCACCTCCCTCAACCTGCTGGCCACACTTCTTTTAATGCAGCCCAGTGTATGACTGGCTTTCTGAGCTGCAAGCACACATTGCTGGCTCATGTCCAGTTTTTCATCTGATGCCATCATTTACTTCAGTGCTCCTGTGTGTATAAGCATTATTTGAGAATGACCTGTGTCTGTTCCTGCACTGACAGTTTTTGAAGCAATGCAAGTTCCCTGTTGAACACCCAGATATGTCTTTCAGTATGCTCCGTGGTGTATCCCAGACTCTTAAATGTCTGATCGTATCTACAGGCCACTCTCAACATCCATTACATATCGCTGCTGAGTGGGAACACCAATAGTGCTTGGTTGCATCCAAATACCCCCCAATATGAAACTGGATATTGCCAGAGCACACAGCCAGACCAAGAGCTTGTCAAGGTGCTTGATGCTGAGCTCTGTTGGCCAGACAAGTTCTGGCAGAAGCATGGGTCAAGGGTTAAAGGCTGGGCACATGACCTGTCACTCTAGATTTGAGAGCTGAGTATGATGCATACAACTTCATATTGCAAAGAAAGAAATATTCTCCTCTCAGACACAAAGAACAAATCATTGCTATCTCAGTTCGAAAGCAGAGAATTATATTCCTAACATATCAAAAACAAAGAAGGAGAGTAACAAGGAAATTTATCTTATTTGGGGGCTTTAAATAAGTAAACAGTAGCTTAATCAGAACTGGGTGTAGAGCCCAGTTGATAGCAAGAGCAAGTCAAGTCAACATTGGGCGATATAAAAGTGAAGAGATACAAGGCAAGCATCTAGGGAAGAACTGGGATCAGAAGCCAAGCCAAAGGACAGGAAACTGGATATAGTTGTACCAAGCTGAAGGGCAGAATGAGAGGAAAGGCAGAAAGCCAGGGAATTACAGTGCAAAGCATAGCACGGGAAGGGAAGCATGACACAAGAGGAGACAAAAACAGAATAAGCAGTTAGGGTGTGACTATTTCTTTGACACCCAGGGCAAAGGACCAGCCAAGCTCAGCTGATTGTGTTTACTGTGTCTTCAGGGTCCAGGAAAGGCTGAAAAAGAGGGGCTGGGCAGGTCCCTCCAGCTGCAGCTGCAGTTGAAAGGTTGAAGTAGGCAATTGGTCCTCTCTGATTTCCAGTACTCAGACAAACATAAGACTTAAAACACTTCACCTCGTAAGCAGATATTTTTAAACAACAGTTCTGAGACAGGCAAGGAAAGGGCTGGGGAAAAAAAATAAGTGTCAGATTAACTCCACTGCTTATGTGGAGCTGTGGATGTTGAAATAAGCAGTGTCCTGACCTTGGTTCCCAGACTTCATGGAACACAGTACTCAGAGACATTTATGTCACTGGTAACTATATCCTAAGTAGTTCTATAGAAATACACTACAGCAGTAGGTATAAAAGAGAGAAAATGAGGTGAGATACCTTGCTGTGATTGGTTTGAGGATTATGAAAGCAGGTTTTAAAGGTTACAGGAAAGGAGATATCTTTGGTGGAGGGTATAATGATGCATACGAAGGCATATATTCATGGCCCGTTTTTTTTCCCATATTTTAGAGTAAGTTTTGAAAGAAACGTCAGACCCCAAAATTATATTACAACAATATTGTGATGATACTTAAATTGTATTTAAATTGATGCTTAAAGTCTGGAAATGGAATTTTTTCTAGGGAAGGGGACACCTATGTTCCCACATCTCACTGAAAATGAAAGGCAGTCAGGGCTTTCTTTCTCAGTTGTGTCTTCATACTCATTGTCTTTCCTGATATTGAGGGGCTGATCCTGAGGTGGCTCCACATGACCTTATAGTTTCAGTTTTTTGCTACCTTCCATAGACATTACAGTGCAGTCCCTAATTTCATGACTACTTACCTATTCTCAAATCCCACAACATAAACAATATTGCTTCTATGAACACCTCTAGTAACAGACTGATATGTTTGAGCCATCATACTTCTCTTCTTGGAGAAGAGAGGGCAATGGTGACAGATAAGTTAAGCTCCACCATAGAGGTGACAGGTGTTGCAGAACTATTGTTAACCAAGTCCCCACACTATCAGAAGTAGAAGCTACTCGGTGAAAATACTAGGAGCCTAGTTTAAAACAAAAGAAAAGGCAGTTCTTTTTACCCACTGGATAGTGAACTTGCAGAACTTGCTGCCACAAGAGACTGTGAAAGCAGACCCTGAGAGGGGCTTCAAAATAAGGGTTAGAAAAATTCGGAGACAGCAAGTCCATAAAGAGGTTTAAAAGGATCAGAGAGGAGGATGCCCTCTAAAACCCTTAGTATAACTATTTCTGTGCTAGAGGAGTACAAAAGAAATTAATTGCAAATAATGACTAGACTCAGATGCTGTCCCTGAATGACATCTCCTTTCGTTATTGAGCAAAATACAGGGCTAGATGGACAACTGGTACAACCCAGTAGCTTCTGTTGTTTCCATGCATTCCACTGTTTGTTTCTTTGGGTGACTCTACTAATACGCAATCTGTGAATCTGTTCATTTTGAAGCAGCTTCAGCAACTCTTTTCTGACATACACTAAGGATTTCTCTGCTAGCTGAGAACATCTTGTGTTTTGGTGTGGGTGATGAGATGGCTATTTGCCTAAGCTAACCTGGGAAGATGGAGTGTACATCAGGACTAAATCATCCTCTGAACAAATAAAGTGTGAAAAGCTGGTCAGAGAGCTAAATAGATGGAGAGAAAAAGACTATTTAAACTCAATCTTAGGATAACTACGTTAAACCTGATTTTATTATGTCACCAAGGGTCTTTGTTAACATTTGTAACTATGTGGTCAAGTTTGGATTTTGAAAAAAAAAAAATTGGCTAGTGTAGAAACAATCTTGTAGTAAGGTTGATGTACAGACTGACTGGTACATGGCAATACGTAACATTCCTAGGGGTGATAAGGTTACGAAAGCTGAGATACTGGATCGTTTCTGAAGTTCCCAGCAATGGCTGGTGCTTCCAGCATCTGTGTGCAAGAGGCACCTTCTGCAAACATGTTTCATGGAATCACAAAATCATAGAATGGTTTGGGTTGGAAAGGACTTTAAATACCACCTAGTTCCAATCCCTCTGCCATGGGTAGGGACACTTCCCATCAGACCAGGCTGCTCAAGACCCCATCCAACCTGTCCTTGAACATTTCCAGGGAGTAGCTGGAACTTCCCTGGGCAACCTGTTCCATTGTTTCACAACCCTCATTGTGAAGAATTTCTTCCTGATGTCTAATGTTTATACAAATAGCAAGAGCCCGACAGAGGAACAGTTACTTAGTGGGGTTTGGAACAGCAGCACGCAAAATCAATGCAAAGGTGTAAATTATTAATGTGTTACTTAACTGACTGCTTTGTCCCATCTCAAGTTTTGTGATGTTTTGCACCATTCAGATTGATCCATATCATCACTTTGGTCATATATTCCTGGTGGGGAATTATTTGACATCAGTTAACCAAGGCAGTTCAGTTGCAGGTCTTCTCTAAATTGAACAAAGTCTATAGGAGTGAGCAGGGTATGCTACTTACTGCAGATGGTGCTTGAGTGGGAAACTGAGACTCCTAATTCTTGGTTTTCTACTGGTTTGGCAAGTCACTTCATTACAAGCCTCAGTGGTGCTTGTTTCCTCCAGACAAGAAGAGGGAGATTATAAGACAGGAAGTGTGATTAGATGTTACCATTTATTGTTTGGAGTTTTGCTCAGGCCCTTTTCTAACTCAGAATTCAAATTCCTCTGTTCAGATACCTGGTTCATGCACTATGTTTCTGTCTCCTGATAGGAAGAGGGAAGGATTTAGGAAGAGGTGAACTTCTGCTTACTAAGAACTCACTTCTAGTAAATATTCGGCAATGTATATTTAAACAGTGCTGTTTTGTTAATATTCTTACTAATAAACTTAATTATTTTAGAAGAAAAAGTGCATAATCCTAAAAACATATCAAAATGAAGAACACTTAAACCACGAACCTTTGTGGCCATCTTCTTCATATATAGTGTTTAGTTTTTGTTATTATCTGATTCTTGGCACCATGCAAAATTTGGGACTACAAACTTTGAGACAAGGAAAGCTTTCTCTTAAAGCAATGTCTGATGTACTTCCCAGGCAGGTGTGCACTGATGGACCAGTCTTCACAGTGTATTGTGGACAATTTCATCTAGTGAGTCAGAATCCTTTATTTATGCAACACTGACTCCCATTTTGAATTGATGTGACTCTGTCACCCACTTTTTTATTAAACAAGATTCTGTGTTATCCAACAAAATATAAACTGTTTCTTAGAGCCACAGTTAAAGCAACTTGAACTGCTTCATGCAGATGTTGTCCTTGTATGTTTTATTGTATTAGAGTTTTAGATAAGTTTAATATTAAGCATTTATCAGAAGACTATAGAGTTTACATAAAAAGTATATCCTCTTACTAAGACCTCATTCACCTGTAGAGTTCTGATAACATGTATAAACCACTCAAGCTCCATTTTTGTTTGGTTATTACAATATCAGATCCTGAGTTGAACCAAACCAGCTTCTGCATTATCCCATATTAAATTTTTAAGCCACCAGCTTAATATTGTTCTTTCTTACTATTCATCAAGTCGATAACTTAAAAAGTGTTCTCTTTTTTATTGTGATTTATGTGCACTTTAAATACTTCAATCCATTTTCTCTTGAAGTTTCCTGAAATACTAAGTTGAAAGCCAATTGAAATTCACTCACCGAGGGCCCTGGGTTGAACTGCCTCTGCTTTCTCTCTAAACCATAGGTTGCTTTTCTTTTAAATCACTGCACCAAACTTTGTTAGGGCTCATCTGCAAGTTGTACACACAATAAACTGGCAAAGCCCAGAAAAGTAAGGAAAGGAAATTCAGATCACTTAGTGGAGCACAACAATTTCTCTTCTTGCTCAGAGGCAACCTTAACTGTTTCCCTTGCTACTATACATTACATGTGGTAATGTATAGTAGCAAGGGCTCTGGCCTTCTGTTACTGTTTTGCACACACTCCCTTACCATGTCACATTCTTTGTTGGGGTTGGTGTTTTTTGCCTATAATTAGTAGTTGCAGACATTTACAGACATTTTTTGTGTCATTGGTTGTGCTGCAGAAGTGTAATTTGGTGAAGGGGCATTTGCACAAAAGAGAAAATGGAAGGCTGATTTCAGTCGAAGGCTGATTTCAGTCGTGGGGGGCCGAGTGATTATGAGGCAGAAAGAGTTTATGTCAGTTCCAAAGCAGCACAAGGTATACTGACAAAAAAAAAAAAGACTTTTATTACAGAATAGTGTCTGTGCAGGAACACAGGGAGTTACACAAGCAGTAGCTGCTGCAGCATTGTAATTATACTGCCATAGTTCTGCCGGTTAATTTCCTCACATGGACAAACCTTCAATTTTTTCACTTGCAAGGTCTCACCAAGAATTCTTATTCTGGATTACTTTCATAAATTCCTGGCCTCTTTATAAAAATGTATTGCCTTTTAGGACTTCAGTTATTAGAAAAACTGCAAAGTCTCTCCCAGGCAACACAGTATCTTTGAAGCACTGTGCAGATTTTTATAATGTCCAGAAAACACTCTCTGGATTGCATTTTGTCATTGAAATGCTGTGCAGACATTATAAACCCCTAAGACGGATGGAATAACCTGACAGCATTAATAATAACACCAAGTCCCCTTTGCAAAAATTAGAATGACTGCTAATTGCTCTTTAGGCATTAAAGTAACAGCATAAGAGATATGGAACAGCAAAATGAAAGTATAAGTTAAGAATGGGGGTCTGAAGGCGGAAAGAATGCTTGGATAGCCAGACTGCCAGTTTCTTGGAAAAAAAAGACTTTATTACCTGTGAACAAAGCATTGCATTAATATCTTCCTCAGCCCAAAAGAAGGGAAGGAATAGGAGAGCAGCATATTGCCACTCTTTTCTACACAGAGATAATGCTGTTCTTCCAGATTGGGCAGCAGTACACTCTCCAACCACAAAGGATTAAGGACCAGGACATCTTTTGAGGAGTGTATGCAAACTCTTGACTAGTCTCTGCACTCATTTATGATATACAGCCTGGGCACCTCATTATCCTTGTTGCTTCTAGACTTTTTGTTCTCTTGAATACTTAAGTAGTGTGAATGTTTGTTCTATTAGTGTAAGAAAGACAGAACTGGCTTTGCTAAAAGCACAGTTAATTTGAAATATATAATTAACTATGGAAGGAAATTGTTAAAAACTGGACCCAAAAGGGAAAGCAGGAAGTTGTATAGTCAGCATCCTAAGTAAACTAGAGTAAATGCCCATGTAACCCTGTTGTTACAACTGTACAAGATGTTTTCATGCTGTTACTGGATTTCATCACATTTCAAGGACAAATGTGCATTTGCTCCAATACAGGGCTCTGATTTCTCCAATTACTTTAGGATTGTATTTTCAAATGGCAACGGCCTTAATCTTGGAGACAACCAGCTTGAGAGCCTTCAGGGATCTTCGCTGTCAGAAGACGGGTTCTCAGACTCTTTCAGACATCCCACCTACCAGCTACCAGAATCCAGTATCACTACAAATGGAAGCCATATTTAAGCTTTTAGACTTATTTTTCAGAAATGTTTAGTTCTATAAAAAAGTCACACTCTGCTTCAGCCAGCTCCCAGAGTAAGCAAAGATTCATTATATTAGTGACCACCAACCCTATCCTGATCCACTAATTATTGCTGTTGACCTGGGCACAGCAGAAAAATGAACTGCTACTTTGAAACTGTGTCTCCTTATGTTTTTGAATAGGATCATAGAGTCAGCTATACAAAGCAACAAATCTGGCAATAAACTGAAATACTATTTCCAGTGCTGTTACTACCAAGAGAATGAAAGGATACACTTAGAACCACGCTAGCTTCAATCCATGATCCTGAAAGAAAGGCTAAGGACACACTGATATGTAAGAAGAATAATCTATAACCAATCAAAATAAGCTGTACAAAGTACACTGACTTTGAAGTCTGTTTTGCCTATCTTAGTTAGAAGGTTTTGCACTGGTCCTCCTTTTTTGGGTGAACAGAGGGTTTATCTGCAATTATTCTGGGTAAAATTCAGAACTGTTTAGTTATTTTATCATTTTTCTGTCATGGAATAGGAGCTGGGCATTTGGCAAAGGGAAATAGAGTTTTCCATTATAAATTTGTAGGTAACAAAGTCAGAGTGCCCACTGCAGTTGCTCACTGCGTTGGAGAAGCAGACCACAGAACATCCTGGAGTTGTTCCCTGTTTGATCATCATCTACTGTATTTAAAATAACCTGTCACAATCCCTTGGCAAGTAGGATACCTAATTTGCTTTGCTTCATTGAAAGGAGGAGATTAAAAAGGACATTTGTGATTTGTAGACCTCCTAGAAGTACTGTCTTAACAGTAGTATTGGGAGGGTGGTTGATTTTCTTTCTTATAGTTTTACTGGGGGCAGGAGAGACGGTTGCATAGGTAGTACAAATAGGAAATCATTTAATTTTTAAGTTCTAGTTTCAGACCTAAAACTCATCAGTATAGTGGGAGTTGTAGTTCCAGAGCTAAAGCTTGAGTCTGACAGTTAGCATTTATTTTCTTTGCAGTCAATGTTCCAGATAAAGACTTACGGGAAGACAAAAAAATCCACAGTGTGGTGTAAATCTGACAAAACAAGAAAAAGAGAGAAGAATAATATCAGAGCTCGTAGGCCTACAGTTCTAACAGCTCTGCTCCTAACAATTTCTTCCTTCATTTACGCTTCCAGTAAAGTCTCCCTGTGTTTACCTCTAATTTAAGAAACTGTCCCTTAATCCCTTCCCTTTCTGTTCTCTGTCATCCTCGTGTTACTTCCTTCCTCTTATCTTTTAAAAGCTTGCTCACTCACTCTCCACACCCACCCTGGCTTATTTCTTCCATATTAATAATAATCTTAGTACTGAGCACTTATATCGCTCTCTACATGTTCAAAGTGCTGTACAAACCTTAGCTAATTAATCCTCACAACACACTCCCCTCCCTGTGTAAGATAGGTAAGTATTATTATCTCAGTTTTACAGATGGGGAAATTGTCGCAATGACTCAGTGGCAGAGACACAAGCACAGTAACCTTGTTCTTGCAACCTCTATTTTGAAAATACCTTCTCCAACTCTGCTTGTCTCTATAAATACCTTCCCATCTCCTTTGTCTCCTAAATCATCACGACAAATCCACTGCCTCCTACTGCTGCCACAGCTCCCTTAATTGTTGCCATCTCTTTCGCTCCCTCAGACAACTCTTGCAGGAGCTTTGCCAATGCATTGCTCCTTTGGCTCTTTGAATGCCTTGCTCTTACATCTGCAGTTTTCATCTTGCTTCCACCAGGCAAGATGTAAGTAACACCTTGCCAGCTTTACTAATTTGTGGCTCTCTTTCCTTCTCTTTGCCTGTTTTTTTGTCCCTGGATCACATCAAATTCAAGGTATAGGTGCCTAACACAAGGCTGCACATTAGGGATCTGGATCAAGATAGCCTGAATTCGCTTCATTTCATTTCCTAGTAGCTTGGCGTTTCTGAAGGCACCCTGTACCAGCACGAAAAGAGCAGATGCAGGTTTGTCAGTAAAATTTATAACCTCTCTGTAGATGCAAATCTGAATCGGGTCACAGCACTCGTGTTCAGGACCAGGTGTTGGTGCAGATGGAATCCACTCCTTTGCATTTTCTGTATGTGAGCTGCTACTCACCTTAAAGGCCAGGACACTGCTTCATTGCTGAAGATGCCAACCTGTTCCACTGACAGCTCTGTGTAGCCTGGACCGCATTTCTCAAATCTTGCATTGCGATGCTTGAATAACCTTCTTAAAGTAGTTGTCTTCAATGTGGCCCTGAGAGCAAGTGGATTAACAGAGGATATTTTTAAATCCAGGGAAGAAGTGTCCACAGTTGTAAGTAAGCACATCCAGCATTTAACTGCCTCTGCAACTCCCTGGTGTGATACTTCCTTGTTTCTGTATGTTATAAACAGGTGATCCTTGCTGTCATGTTCCTGTGATCACAGAATATGTGTGTCACTTGAAAGACTAGATCCAACTACTAAGTGCTCAGATATTATCTTTGGTTTACTCTCTCTGGATTGATTATCTTGGTCTTATCTGACCAATGAGTAATGATAGATGGCGACAGGGTGGCTAACTGAGGATCTTGCTTAACTGCTACCATAAATTTTGTCAGTTTCTTGTTTCAGACCACCTAATTAGACATGATTACCCGAATTTGTTCTTTAAAAGACACTACCATAATGTCATGCCCTGTCAAGAACAATCTGTTTAATGGACCAGTGCTCATTTTGTCATTTTCTGTTCTATCGTATGACATGGTATCACACCTCTGCAAGTAAGCTATCAGTTTCTGTGGTGCTGTACTGAGGATTTTTTTAAGATGCCTTCGAAGATTTGTTTGGATGAGACTCCACAGCAAGTTCTTACTCACGCTCATACTAGTGAGGGGCTAACGACAATGAACTGGACACAAAAGCATATCTTTTTTTTTTCATCTTGTATATGCATCAGTGTCATAGAGGTCAGAGACTGGCCAAAGAAATTGCTGGCTTCTTGCAGCCAAGTTTTGCTGACCCATAACCAATAGTGCTACAGCTTTTTTCATTATTTTATGTCACTTTAGGTCGTACATGTTCTATCAGTC
Organism: Dromococcyx pavoninus; assembly: GCA_033558185.1. Classification (NCBI taxonomy): domain Eukaryota; kingdom Metazoa; phylum Chordata; class Aves; order Cuculiformes; family Neomorphidae; genus Dromococcyx; species Dromococcyx pavoninus. The sequence goes on along the minus strand of JAUMJL010000668.1, from coordinate 675,249 downwards.
CATTACATTGTCATACATTGGGTCTTTACCTTCTGCAGAGAGTGAGCTAGGTAAGTGGCCTACCTCAGCAATATTTTTCGGGAGTCTTGTCTCAGAGTTAAATGTTATTTAATTAGGGTTTAGCGTGATACCCACAGCTGAGGTGATGGAATCGGAGTGCACCTGAGTGGCCTGCTTATGCATATGTCCAGGTTCAATAAGGTCACTGTTGTGCTAGGTTTATAGGCCACAAAACATGGCATCACTACATAGTTCTGCATAACTGTTTGTTTTCAAAACTTTGGATACCCCCTTCCTATGGTGTACCCTCCTCCGTCTGCGTAAAATGAACACTAGAGGGTGTAACCCACAAACCTCTCAGCTCTCCAAGGGCCATTCACTGTGGTTTAGATTAGCATCACTTTCAGACACAAATGGTCTTATCAAGCTGTACACATTCGTGGGTGCTCCGCTTCCTCCTAAGCAGCAGCACCCTCTGCATAGAGACCTCTGTGCTTCACTGTATCTCCCAGACTAAATTACCTTGAGTACTGGCTCTAACATCATGTTTCCTCCTCTTCGCCCACTCTAGTCTTTTTTTCGGACTCTGATTCTTCTCAATAAAAATGGAAACCAGCTGCTTAGGTTAACAAATAGATGAGTTGTTTGCTTGAGGTGTGGGGGGCTGTTTTTCCTAAGGATCACGTTATTCATTGGCCTTAGAACCTCTTAAACATGCAGTTGGAAGTCTCTGCATTATTACCTGGGAGCTGAGGCAATCCAACTCTGGGAGGTTGTTCTGCCCAATGGCAAGTGCTAAGTTCCTTGGTCTTTTCTAAGCTTGCTTCTAACCTCAACATTCAGTATATTCATTGTGCTCTCTGACTACTCTATGGAAACCTGAAACATGAAAAAAGCAATTGGAAATCAAACGATCTCAGCACAAGACACAGGGAGAGAGAGTGCTGCAAGCATTTGAATGCCAGCTCTGGCACCAGCCCTGATGCCTTCAGCCACTTCAATAGGTTTTTTTTTTTCCCTTCTTTCCTACCTACCAGACAATCATAAACAGGGCTGTGGTATTAGCCCGTGTGTATATGCTTACGTGTACCTATTTACCATGAGTATAGTTACTGCTGTTTGCCAGAGTGGATGCAGGGACTTCTAGATGCTCATTCAGCTAGGCAGCTGTCAAAACCTGTTGGAAAACAATGGCTTGGTGAAACCTGTTCATTGCTGGGTTTTTTCAATTGTGCTTTCACAAGGAATTACATTCAGTGTTCCACTGAAAAGCTCTTTTCTCTAATGTAGAATTTTGATGGGAAGTTTAGATTATCTCTAAAATTTTTCTCTTTTCCCATTTTCAATGGGCATTTACCTGTTTCCAAATTTCATTTGTATTTCCATTTCTAAATTCAAATGTTATTTATTTTTCCCATGAAAAGTGTTGGTTTAAGCAAAACTCACATTTAAGAGGATCTCTTTTTAATTTCAAAGTTTTACGTTCCTCTCTAATTATCTCTTTAAAATTATAGCAAGTGCCCCCACATAAACACTTTCAGCAGGAAGAATTGACTCCTTAAAAATATTTGGTTATGTTTTTGAAGATGCTCCAAGAATAGTCTTGCTGACTCCACCAAAGCCCAGAGCTTCCTTTTGGAGCAGGTCTTGAATGAGGGTACCATGCAGCCTTCCATACAAACTCAGCACTGATGTCTTGCTGAAGGTCTGAAGTGCTCCTTCAGGGAAGTATACAAGCAGGTGCTTCATGTTAAAGTTAGATCTCTCAGAGTGAAGATGGAGACTTCAGACTCTCAAGCTCACGTGCTGACAGCAGCAAAGATGCAGCCGCACTGGCTGCAACTGCTCAGGGCTGTGCTTTTCACGAGGATAATTACTCTGTATTGTAAAACATGTTACTAGCTCTTCATTGCTCTTGGGGCCAGTTTGTTGTCTTTATGCGCCACATAAGACTTCTGCCTACCTGTAATCCTGTTCTCAACAGTCACTGTCATGCTGCAGCAGCTGAGCTTCTGGGCCAGCCCAACTGTGAGCTGCACAGTGGGGCAGCACTGACACACAGCCCTTGCTCCCAGAGCCAAGCTCAGAGGACTCCTCAGCACCATCTTCTCATGTGTAGTGTGGCCACAGCATGAAGACCACTCATATGTTTTCTCAGTCATGTTCATTATTAAGGACTTTGCTGGATGAGAGCTGAATGCTTAAGAAAACCCGATGTGAAGTAACAGGGAGAATCTCATGTTTTCAGGGCTACAGTAGACTGCCTGGTTTCGAAGAGTAATGACAGTAACTGCATCTCCTTATTCCACATGTATTCTGCCAAGATATCTAAAAATGCCACATGAATGGCTGGTGTTTTTACTGATTTTTCATCCCCAGTATTTACCTCTCATTCCAAAAAGCTGCAGTGGCAAAGGTCTTTGCCAACTTCTTATGTAGCAGAAATCATTTCTTACATAATTTGCTAGCAAAATATAAAGTCTCTACTATTTTTGAACAGCAGAATTTCTCTAAAAAGTTATATGATGTGACCAAAACATTAACATCTCATTCAGAGAATTTGTTAGTCTGAGTAAGCTGCCTTTCAGACTACAAATTCATGTTTAAATAGGAAACGAAGGAAAAAAAAAAGTCTAGAGAGGTCAGTGCTTTGTATCTAATATGCTTTTGCAGTTTACTTTTGTTCTGGTAAGCAGATGCTTTGAAAACTGTTCAGCTGCAGTTCAGACAAAGGTCAATATCAGGCCAGTCAATATATCATACAAAGCTCCAAATCAATGCACTATGAAAGGAGGCTCAGCACCTTCTGCCTAAAAAATATCTAAAATAGAACTTAATTCTCAGATTCAGGCTGTCCTAGGGGATTTCCTTCTTCATGTTCCCGATGGAGGAGCACACGAGGATATTGCAGTAACTGGTAATCTTTTAACCACCTATCCATATACTGAATTTTGTGATTTAAGTGAGCATATCGACAACCAGCCTTTGCTTTTTTTGTACATAAATGTTAGGGTGCCAGGGTTATATTTTCCACATAAAAGATCAGCAACTTTATTACCCACAAAAGGTGGTTATTAGGGTCTAAGACTAGAATTCATCGTAGTAAGTATGGTTATTTACTTTATACATTTATGCAGTATATCAGCCACAGCTTTGACAGTGTTCTGCAAATTTTTTTCGTGCAAAGACATTCAAATCCAGGAAATATATTCATACCTGCTGTCAACAAGTGCAACTCCCTTGGAAAGCTCTGAGCCAATTTCAGCAGTGACGTGAACGGCAGCATAAATTTTAGGTCTAAATTGGTCAGAAAATATGTGAGAGTGGGCATAATTTGCATGCTGAGGACTGAGATGAAAAGTAGCTAGCAAAAAAGAGTGCAATTAAGTGGGGGGGAATAGATGCACTGGCATAAGTGTAGTGCATTGAATTTGGTTCTGAATTCAGACAACTACAAGCAAATGTAAATGTTATACTTAATGCAACTGGCTATTTATAGTGGAGTGAACACACTTTCTCTACCTGTTATGCTCATTGCTATGCTAAAGGTTGGATAAGACTATGTCATGCCTAGGCTAGCAGACATTCAGCAGATATTCAGCATATACCTGTTATGTATGGGCTGAATATGTTTCTTGATTCCCCAGCGGGCTCCATAGTATGATCGCAAATACACTGACTCTTCATGAAAGGGAAGTAGTCAGAAATTTTAAAAAAAATCTTGATCACCTTGAATATGTTTTGGGGGTCTTTTGCTTAAAGCAGCCTTTCCTGTATTCCAGGCTGCTGTGATAGATCATGGAAGGTGAGGGATATTTATCACAGAAGCGTCACTTCCTTGATACATGCTGAAGAGAATTGGCTAAGAACTGTGTAATTAAATGAGGGCAATATTCAAACTGCCAACAGGAACTGCTCAACTTGGGTGCTACTGTGCTTCCAGGCAGCCTCTGGCAGGATGATTCAGTGCGTCTGAGGCAGATGTCTCAATTCCAAATACAATGGGTGGGGAAAGGTGGCCACCTCTGAAATCATTCAGGGCAGCTAGGACCCTATCTCGCTCCACTGCCTGAGTGGGTCACTGAAGCTCCTACCTACCAATCGCCTGGGAAACCTCTCAGTTTAGATCTGAACAAGTGTTAAACCTCAGTCACCTTACACCCACTTGAAATCCAGTGCACTGAGTCCTCTCTTGAGAGCAAGCAGCTAATGATGGAGGAAGAGGCAGCAGCCACTTCAGAATAACTTCAGTGTTTGAACGCTCTTACAAGAAGTGGGAAACATGGATTTTAAGCCTTTCTTAGACTGAAGGGGTTTGAACCACAATTCCTTTTTCCTTGGAGCTTATCTTACCCATCAAGCTAGAGGGGTTCTTCATTCTGCTCACTATGCAAGGCTATGGAGCAGAGAGAGAATAGTTAAGAGGGAGCTTGATTTTGCAGCCCATTGGTGAGGGCATGCATGAAGGAATCCTGAGGCTTGGTCCCAGCTGTGACTTCTGTTTAAGTATTCTTTACTGTTAATTTTTAATATAGGCACTCATACAGTCAGACAGCCATGGCTGACAGACAGTAAAGACTGCTATTTAATTCTGCCTGAATTTGTATCAAGCACCAAAAACATGTGAACAAGACACTGCCCTAAGCCCTGAACTTCTCACACTGAAGGATAAGCATCTAGCAGAAACTGCAGCAGCGTAGTTGTCTAATTAGGTGTAGAGTTGTTCAAGGCCTTCTGCAAAGGTAGTTGAGAGAGAAAGGAGACCTTCGGAGCAAAAGTGAGTCCTTTCTTCATCTGAGTCACATTCTGGAAGTGCTTGTTCTCTGTTGATTACAAAGGGAGCCTAGGATGACAGTGTTACCCAAATAAGGCTCTTAGTTGAATTTATCATGCCAGAATCACAGGAATATAATTTCTTTCTCCAGTTGTTTTGCAGTTTATTACTGTTAGTTTCTTTTGTGTCCTGCTCAGAGTGGTGTGGACCTCTGGAGGAGAATACAGTGGCATATTCTAGATTCAACCTCACTGCAAAGACTGCTGCTTAGCACCAGCCTTTTAAATTGATGTGAGAGGTTTTTAATTCCCTTTGCCCCTGGCAGCAAAGCTCTCATTCTTTCATGGAACCAGCACACCAAGAACAGATCCCTTTGGAAAGATGCACTGCATCGTCAGTCCTGACATGTAATGTCAGTCAGCTAATCTACCTGCTTTTATGTTGTTAAATGCATCTTCTCCACCAAAGCATTGTGCAATTTCTAAGTGTAAAATACATTCATCATACTGGCTTTTTTTTTTTCACCTGAGAACTTTTTCATTATTCCAAACACTGGCTCTCCTAAAAAGCAAGAAGTCCTAGGAAAATAGCAACAAGGAATGCCACACTGCTGGACTGTGGTGTGGGGCAGGTAACCATAGAAATCCCTTTTGAAGTTCTGACTTACTTGTTTTCAGTATTTTTTGACCTAGAAGAACAAACTTCATATTATTAATATGCTTATTCAAGAAATATTTCCAGTGCCAGAAAGGAAGAAACTCATTGCTGTGGAAGTATGAACTGGCAGAGTACCATTTAGCCAAATACACAGAGGAAAGTGTAGATATTTCAAAGCAATATCTGCATCACAGGCTAGACCTTATGAATAATTCTGTGGCCATAATAAATTTTTGTGGCAGACACTGTATCTTCTATATGCTTCCAAAAACCCTTGTTTCTGGCTGTAGCCTCATGTCATTATTGTAAAAGTAATGAGAGCAAAACCAAAATTGGGCTGCTATAGAGTATTTTCATTTTTTTTTCTGAAATATGCCTTTGAGGAGCTTTGAGTGACAAAACATTTTGTAACTGTAGTCCAGAATATATACAACTATAAACTGCCCCAAACTAAAGACTTTTCAAAATCATACAGATTGCACCATCGGTGTAAGTGCTCTGTCCTCCCACCAGTGGACCTGAACGGAAACTCTGGCTATATAGAGGCAATTTTTCTTTTTCCTAAATAACAGAGCAAATAATAACTGTAGGGGAAAAGGTGTTTGGTGATGAAGACCGTATTAAATTAGGGTTAGTCAGTTTGCCATGACTTTTATTACAGTCTGAAAACAAAATCTGAGTACTCTTCATCTGTAATGTCTTTGGGATTTGGAGTTTTGCTTTTGACAAATTTTCCTAGGATGGTAAATACCTTGTAGTGTTCAGATGAGGTGATTGATTGCATATCTTCCCAAACCATCGAAAGGGCTTGAAGGTGAACCATACTTTTTGCTGATCTGTTTAAGAGCTATGGCAACAGTGTGTGCCTATTCTTTTCAGGGTATCAGTTGACTTTACTCCAAAAATAAGTAGCGCTGATTGGAGAGGGAGTACTAGGGAAGAAGCAAGGATGATATGATTTAATCTATAAATTTCTTGTGATGGATAAAGAAAACACAGACCCTCTCTTTGATTTTTCTTAAGCCTCCTCCCTGTTCTATGTTACCTTTAAAACTATTGACAGTAAAAAAATGGGGCAAATATGTTTCCTCCAGTACTATCTAATTTAAAAGTGAATTTGAAAAATTATTCACATTAACAACTTCAGGTTAAATCTAAAAGCCTTGCCAGAAATCTCAGAGAAAAAAAAACAGCTGAAGGCTAGTCTAAATGGGGAATTTCCCCTCAGGGCATATCTCCTCATTTCTCCTACCATACTGGTAGGGATGACTTTGAATATGAATTCTGGCAGCTTCCCTTCTCATCATTTTGTTATGCCAATGTATTGTGGGAATGTTTCATTTCATTTAGCAGTTCTTGTTTCCTGTTACAAATCTCCAGATTATTTCACAGCATTATGTGGTAATTAACACATCGCCTTCTGTGTGGAGAGCTGAAAAGATTGCATTTTAGCTGATAGGATCAACTCAGGAAGAGACTCTTTCTCTCTTTAAAACTAGCTATTCCAAAAAAAAAGTATACTGAAGTTATCAATAATTTAATAATCTGTGTGCTAATGCAGTCTGTGGTTTTATCTTTATCATTATTGCTTTTACTGTTATTATTAATCACTACATTTGCTTTCTACTGCTTTCTTTAGTGTGCTTGAGTGTCATTGCCTCTTGCATCTCTATGAATGAGCTTTGCTCTCCCAGTCCCATAAATGTCAGTCTCTCTGCCTATGCTACCCTAAGCTGTCCCAGGCCATCTGTGAGCACACAGCATTGGGCCTCCAACCAGCTTTCCATCCATACAACTGCTCCATGTGTAGCCTGGGGACACCAGTGGGAGTGTGGCTGCCTGGGTGTGCTCAGGCAAGGAGGATGCTGCGCAGTGCCAAGAGCTCACTCCCCCTGCACCAAAGGCAGCGCTTGCAGGTTCAGAATCAGAGAGCAGGTAAGGTAATGCTGGCAGCCTCAGGATCCCCATAAAACCGTTGATGTGGCTTTTTGGTGTCAAGATTTAATCCAAAGTCTTTCTCCTGTTGTGAAAGCTGGGTTGGCTTCCACACAGCAGTTCTGAAGGCAGAGGACTATACTCAGGCAGGATCTGCCACATTCCTTCCTATTTGGAAATTTTGCCTTATTATAATTTGTAGATTTTTTTCAGGCACAAGGTCACTCCCACACCTTTTCTGTCACAGTTTGTTCTCTCCGTGTGGCTATGTGCAAAACAAACAATGTCTCATTGTTTTGTGACTCCACCATGCTTCAGTAATGTAGATTATAGGTTCTCCTCCATTGCCAGGCAATTTGGTTTTTTGGTTTTAGGCCTCCTGTAATAGTGCGTAGGTATTTACAGGATTTTTTTTTCTAAGTACCGGTGGGTTTTTTAGATCCTTTATTTTATACTGTTATTTTTATACAACCTTCACCCTATGATCTTATCCATATCATGTGCATTTAGTTGTATGAGCTTTAAAGAGTTACTTTTGTATTTCTCAATCTATCTGTAATTGTTATAGCTTTTATCCTTGGGTGTTAACAATTCTAAAAAGTGCAGTTACTTTTGAATCTCCAACAGATGTCTTAATAAGAACTCAGCGCTTTTCAGCACCTGTTTCTTCCCACTCCTGGTTTAAGTAAACACGCATTATAATTAGTTTTCCAAGACAATAATCTGGTTTAATTTTGGTTAGGCAAAAATCTGCCCTTGCTGTACAGGTGTTCTCTCTTTAAGAGAAGCCCAAATACCTCACAAATACAGTTATATTCTCTTTCTACTACTTTCTCCTCTGAAGTGGGGACCTTGACATCTCCTGCCCATATCATCCCATTTATATGGTTCTATGCAAAGAACTGTCAGAGAAAACTACCTGAAGGCCTCCAGCATCAGTGTTTGATAATATGGGCATAAGTCCTAGATTTCTGCCTTTCTTTCTGTCATTAATGTAAATTTACGCGTAAGACATCTGCTCTGCCTATCAGTCTAGACATTAAATGAGACCTATGGCTTGCATAGCATAAACCACAGAATTACTGATATTTCTCTGTGACTGAAATCACTATTGCAAAAACTCATCTGTACCAGGACACTTTCTTATAAAGTCCATTTTGAGGTAAGAGGCACATTTGCTCTCTTCTGCTTGTCCAATGGAGTGGGGTTTTTACGTGTATGTTTATGATCCTCTTTCACCATGAAAAAGAGTATCTTTAGGATCACCAGATTGAGAGCCCTTGTTTTGCAAGGACCACATCATGCAACAGTCTTGTTGGCCTTTCAGGGACTCTTCATAAAATCAAGACTGCCAAGCAGTAGGGAAATAAATACCTGAAGTGTGAAGATTATGTAGATTAAGCAGTGAATTTGACATATCGGGAAGAGATATGAACGAGTCATTTTTAAATGGAAAAAAAATTTAAAGCTTCTTTGACCCAATCAGCATGTCAAATCAGTTCAAATTTCTTATACGTGATTGGAAGAATTTCAATGCCTATATCCCAACCTGGTTGAATTTGGAGCAGCATAACATAACCATTATACCTTATAACATAACCATATAACAGAACTGTTCTGTGGTATTAAATCATGCAACAGCATTAGAGTATGATAAAGGTAACAAATTAACTAAGTTAGGCAATACATGAGCTAGATGCAAAATGTTTCAAGAGCAGGACTTCAAGCTTCCCAGAAGTCTCCTAGATATCTTCTACCATGACAGTCAAGCTACTACAATACAAATGATGGCCCAAAACTCAATCTACTCCATGTACTTAAGTAGAAGCAAAGAAGGGGGAACTTTACTTATACAAACTGACATGACTGTCAGCATTCAAAAATATGACATTTATAAGAATTTGTTCACTGGAAAAAATAAAAATAAGATGTATTCATGCTACAAGATATCTCTGGAGAATAAACTGGTAGTAAAAAGGTAAGGGTTGGATTTTACTGCATGCTGGAGATCAAAGTCTCATGACTGTTGGTGGCTTGATGGGGTGTTTCTGTAATTTATATGCCATTAAAAAGTATTAGAGATTTACATTAGCTAGAAGTATGTAGAAAAGGAGGAGGTACTGCAAGGAGGAGGAGACACATTGTTCAGCTGAAGAGAGGCCTGGCCTTCTATTCTGTACTTTCAAAAGAGCCTTTGCAATTGTATTATCACAGGATAAATACATTAATATATACATGAACGTTCGCACTTTAAACTGCCTGTTTGCTAATGGCCATAGCCAAAGAAAACAGGCTAGTCCCCAGAACTGAAGTGTGAGTGCAAAACATGAATGATTCAAGTGTCCAGATAGCTGATAGTAATGCAGATTACGAAGCACAGTGTTACAGTGAATTCCCTGTATCAAAAGAAGTGCAATAAAAACAGCAGGGCATATACACTTCTATATAAACACCAGCAAAACCTATCTTAAAAATATCTGAAGGTGTTTGCGAGCCTGTGAAGCAGATATCTCTAAAAGGAAGCCTATCACCAGCTACAGGTTATATTATAATGGTGGTTCGTCCCATCTGGTATAGGTGGCTCTCTCGTGTCACTGTAGGAAGAAGACTATCTCATGCTGCCAGTTAGAGAGACTCTCTGACAGGTTTAGTTTAGACACCATTGACAGATGTCAATGCACTAGTGCTGCCTACGATGTAAGATGTGAGTGAGGTGTTTCTGAGCACTTGCTATTCCCAGCGGGTCATTCAGAATAACCTCTTAGAAAAACAGGTCATTGGGCCATAGTTCACCTTTACAGGTGGCTGGGCTGCTCTCAAGGTGCTTTGACTGGCTGAAGAGATGGACCCAAAGAAAGAAAGGAACTTTGTTCTCTTGGATATTGTATTTAGAGCTTTGATTTCTGTTTCTCCTCTCAGCAAAGTCAAGAGATGGAGAAAATCTTCCAAAGTGTTATGCAGTACATCAATAGTAGCAGCAAGCACTACTGCAATTTAAAAAGGACAGGGGAGTTTGAACAATTTTCTGTTGAAAATTTAATATCTAAGTGCTATAGGGAAAGAGAAAGTGTATTTTAACAGTGTGGCTGAAATTTTGGCATTAGCTATGGGAAGAACTTGACTTTAACCTTGAGAATTGAATATTATTCCAGCATGCATGGGATTGTTAGTTTTTGTTTGTAATTGCATTTGATAACTTAATTTAAATGAGGGGCATTCTAGGAGAGAAGAAAACTAATTTTTAATTATATTTACAAGACAAAATTGCCAACCCTACTCTAATGCTGGTGTCCGGGCCTCAGAAATCCCAGAACCTGGAGGAAAGAGAAAAAGTATGGAGAAAGGATGACTTTCCCTTGGTCAAGGAGGATCAGGTTAGCAATCATTTATGCAGACTCAACACATATAAATCCATGGACTCTGGTGGGATGCATCCAAGACTGCTGAGAGAACTGTCAGATGTTATTGCTAAGCCACTCTCCATCATCTTTGAAAGATCATGGAGAACAGGAGAAGTGACTGAGGAGAAAAGCCAGTGTCCCTCCAGTCTTCAAAAAGGGTGAGTAGGAGGACACAGGAAACTACAGGCCAGTCAGCGTCATGTCCATCCCTGGAAAACTGATGGAACAGCTCATTCTGGATGTCATCTGTAAGCATGCAGAGGAAAAGAAGGTTATTGGGAATGGTCAACATGGATTCAGTAAGAGGAAATCATGCTTGACCAATCTGATAGCCTTCTATGATGCCATTACTGGCTGGGTAGATGAGAGGAGACAAGTGGGTGTTGTCTACCTCAGCTTCAGCAAGGCTTTTGACACTGTTTCCCACAGCATCCTCATGGGTAAGCTTAGAAAGTATGGGTTAGATGAGTGGGCAGTGAGGTGGGTTAAGAACTGACTGGAATTCTGGTGGACAACAAGCTAACCATGAGTCAGCAATGTGCATTCTTGACCAAGAGGGCCGTGCATTAAGAAGAGTGTGCCCAGGAGGTTGAGGGAGGATATCCTCTGCCTCTACTCTGCCCTAGAGAGGCCTTGTCTGGAGTCTTGTGCCCAGTTCTGGGCTCCCAGTTCGAGAAAGACAAGGAACTAGTGGAGAGAGTCCAGTTGAGGGCCACAAAGATTATTAGGGGACTGGAACACCTCTCTTATGAGGAAAAGCTTCTCTGTTTAGCCTGGAAAAAGAGAAGACTGAGAGGGGATTTTATCGATGCTTACAAACATCTACAGTATAGTTGTCAAGGGGATGGGGCCAGACTCTTCTCAGTGGTGCCCAGTGACTGGACAACAGGCAACAGGCACAAACTGGAACATGGAAACTTCCATCTGAAAATGAGGAAATCTTTTTTACTCTGAGGGTGATGGAGTATTGGAACAGGTTGCCCAGAGAGGCTGTGGAATCTCCTCTGGAGATATTCAACCCCCCCCGGCCACATTCCTGTGCAGCCTGCTGTAGGTGAACTTTCTTTAGCAGGAGGATCGGACTGCATCACCTCCAGAGATCTCTTCCAAACCCAACCATTCTGTTATTCTGTGATCCTTTCCAACCTGTCTGGAGACATCCCTTGCTTCTCCAAATGTGGTTTAAGCCTTGTCCTCTATGGGAGGACATATTGCACTCAATATGAAGAAGACTACCCACAAGGTGCATCCCGCTCAGTTTGTCTACACGTGTTTTCAATCAAATCATCATCTGCAACTCAATTCTGATTATCTGAAAATAAGAAAATGATATGTCATTTTTCCATTTCTTTGTTGTAGGTCATCCAAATGGCTGTCCTTTGGCAGCTGTTTCACTTCCCAGCATTGCTTGCAGTACTACTGGTAAATTAAGCCCAGCTACTTCCTTTTCTCTTCATCGTCCTTCTAGCAATTGCCCTATTCTCTTTGTTACTCTTTATTTTATTGTCGAAAGTTTTATGCTAGAGCTCAATCATTTGGATGCTCAAACGACTTCACAAAGACTAAGAATGAGAAAAATGTCCCTTTAATATATTTAGAAGGAAACTATAGTAGATAATTAACGTTAAACACACTTAACATAAGTAAGATTTACTGAGTCCATATACTGAAACCAAACATAGTTAAAGGTATTCCATTTTTTACTTGGGCTTTGTTTTTATTTTCTGTGTTCTCTGAGATATGCTATTGAATCTCATAAGATGACTTTTCATCTTTTATTTCCAAACCAGGCCAATAGAAAAAAAGCCATTCGTTGTGAGGGACTCATGAGTTCCTAAAGACTCTGCATATACACTGATATCTCTAGGAAATACCTGGTTTCACTTTGAGATGCAGAGCTTAACACATGAACTGTCTTTGGGACCGGAGAGAGAGATGAAAGAAGTAGAGTTGAACGTTAAGAATGGCTAGATTTTGAATAAGAATCTTTTCTCTTTGCTGAATATCAAGCACCCCAAATTAGCCACTTCTGGCTGCTCAGAGAAATCAGAAACTTTTTATTATCACAGGAACTTCAGAGAAGCACAATGCAAAAAGCCTTATAATCTATTTCAGTGTCTGTGCTCTAAATAAATATCATTAAACCATTAACAAGCACAGTGTTCCCCATAATGAATCTAATATCCTTGCTCACATTGGTTTTTTTTTCTGATACTTGTTGGACATAGATGAATATGGGGGATATTTATAAACTTCTGCTTAGAGTTTGCCTGAAATAAAGCAACTCTCCAAACAGAAGTGCTTAAAGACAAAAAAATAGCAGTCTAAAAAATTTCTTCTGAACCAGTATTACACAATCTCTAGTACTGGTTTTCACCTTCTCCTCATGAGAACATAAATTTAATTCTAGATATATTCTAACATACTCCATGTCATCCATTCATACAGTTTTTTTCTCCCATTGAACTCTGTTTTGCATCCAGCAAGACCTCTATGGAATAAAGGACTGGCAAATCAGGACCATAAAATCCATTTTAGGATTTGGGAGATATCTCTGTTTTTCTGAGACGTCTATTTCAGGTTCTGTCCATAGACATTTGTGTGGTCTTCAGCTGTGTTTCTCTCTGCCTCCTGGGTGAAAGCCAGACTCAGTGGAACGGGCAGCAGTACAATTTTACAGGCACAGCCAGAGGTGGTGTTTACTGCAGAAGTAATGTCTTGGGGACATGAAGAATACCTCTTGGAGTTGTTGGAAGTTCAGTTCCATAGCAGTTATTATTGCTGGCCTTCGGAAAAAAATTGACTACCCTTAATTTACAACAGCAGTAAAATTTTCATGAATTTGTTTGTAGTCTTGGTTCATCAAACAATGTCAGTCTTGATACAACACCATGTTGATGCTTCCTCTTATTATTAAGCCATAGTGCCTACACTCACAAAACTCACTTCTGTATAGAAATCAAGCAGGAAATTGTATCTCTTCTTCCACCACTGACGAGAAAGTAGAATAGTGTTCCTTACTCCTGAAGAGAACAGATCAAGGTCCTTCAACTTTGGCCTTGCTTGTGAGACTGTATTTCATTTGAAAAGAATAGAAATCTACAAATGGCAAGGATGAGCCTCAATGTCAGCACGTGGAGGTTTTATACTGCAAAGCCCAGCTGAAGAATTGATGCCAGAAACCATTACATTTTACAGAGGATCTCCAGTTCAGAAAATGAAATACTTGTCACTTGGAAGTCGAGACTTGCAGAACCCAGTGGGGAATGAGGTTAATCAAGCCAAGAACCTTTTGAACTTTAAGACAAATCTGCCACAAACTATCCACTGCCTTTTTTTTTCAAAGCATATGTGCACATCTCTCAGAGATTCATACATCCTTCATCTAATAAAATACCACGGTAAACAGAAATACCTAACCTCCTATTAAAAATTGTAAAATACATTATTAAAATACACAGAAAGCTACATGACAGATGTTCTAGACTTTTGTAATAAAATATATATCCCAGGAGAAAGAAAATACAACATAATAAGTTTTCTTTCTGGTGGGTTGTTGTTGGGGGGCTGTTTATAGAACAGTTGAGCTGGGATAGTGAAACTCTCAAAAACTTGTACAATCACTTAGTTGTTTTTATTTACTATAACACATTTTCATTTCTACTCTAGGTTTTTAAAACATTTAAAAATTATGTTTATGTAAATGATTATTTGTCCAAGGAAATGTACAGAAATTCTCTGCCAATAATGCTCTTGCCCCTGCTGAGCAGTTGGCAAGATGCTTTTCTAAAGTGAAGAAACAGTTAAGGATCTTAAAATACGTATCCTAATGTGGTAAAACACACACTTAAATCATTGTCCTTTTACATGGACACCAGACAAAATATTCTTTACACATTAAGACTCAAGTAAGGAAGCAGGAATGAGATGCCAGCTCTGTAGCTTGTATCTCAAAACCTCAATGAAAGCAGCAGGACTGGAAGCAGGGGAGGGGGGGGAGAAAAGAAAAATGAAACACAGTAAAAAAGCTTACCAATAGATACACAGGGTAAAACTCTCACTCCTTGTGGCTCAAAGTCGTAACTGATGAGAGTTTAACTTGTGTTTTTCATGTTGCACACAGGTATGAGCCACCACAATTAAGAGGACTGAAGAGCCTGTTGCTCTGTCATAAATAACAACCCAAAGCAGCAGCACCAGAGACAGGGAGGAGGAGAGAAATCACAGCCTTCGCTGTATCTGGGGCCCAGCACAGGTGGGCTGCAGGCTGGACATCTGCCCTCCCTTCCCTTTTCATAAACCCACCTCTGAGGGACACCTGGCTAACACAGTCCATCACATAGGAAGGGTTAGCTGCAGACAGCTGTTCAGAGAAATCCCAAATCTGTGATTTAGTGTGATCAATTGCATGATTAGGCTGGCCGTTGTTGAGAGTGGTGATTATCTAATGGGAGCACTGTGATCTCTGTCACAAAGAAACTCTGCTAGGGAAGGAAAACTCACATGAGACATCAATATGCATTTATACAAAATACCTCTGGGCATCTGTGCAACCAACAAGCTGTAAGTTAATGGAGCTTTTTCTCTGTTAAGTCAGTGGAAGGACACACACTTACATTACATCTGTGTCAGAAAGTGAATCTTGGTGTTAGCGGTGTTCTTTCAGCTGAAGCTTTTAGCCACACTAAGGTAGGAACTTTATCACTGAGCTATTTGGGAGGTATCAAGCATAGACATTAAACAGGATTATGCAACAGCAGTCTGTTCTTGCTAATTAAAGTGTGGAAAAAAGCCAGCATCAAATTATTTTGTTTAGACAATTCATGGCTGGTTTGGGTAGTTCAGCAGGTACTGCATTTGGTTTCACTATTTGGTAAGATTTTCAAGATTTCACAATGACCTGTAATAGTCTAAGATACAGATTTTAAGTACAGCCAATGTCATTTTGCCTAAAAAGGAACTTAAAACATTTTTTATTGAATTTGAATATTTAATAAGTAGTTGGTATTTTATTTATGTATTCTGGAAAAAAGTATTCTTAGGTCTGCACTCTGTGAATTCTGTTCACCCGTAGCTTCAGCTACCAATTTCACCTACATTTCAACTAAATAAAAGGCCATCAGGCTTTTAGAAAACTCTTCTTTAGTTCAACATTTTTGCTTTTAAATGGACTCACATGAGATAGGTTTTGCTTTGTAACAGTCCCTTGCTCCAACAAAATTCGCTTTTGCCAGACTGAGTGGTAGGAATGAGTTGTACCAACGTGCTTAGCATGTGTCCACCAGGCAAAATCCAATTCAAATGTCCATTCATCATCCATTCACACCCATAGACTCTTCCTGTGACCCCCTCCCTCAGTTTGCCCCAAGCAAGAAGCTGTAGTGTAAATTAATTTTTCTGGCAATTTGTGTACTGTAACCTTCTTTCCCAAACGGCCCCAGTAGATGCCTCTGCCCCAACAACATGACCAAAAATGTGTCCTTTGTGAGCATACTCTTTTGGTAAAGAAATTCTTCCTAATATCTAGTCTGAACCTCCTCTGACACAACTTGTGGCTATTTCCTCTTGGACTGTCACCTGTCACTTGTGAGAAGAGATCAACACTCTCTCTGCCACAGCGTCCTTTCAGGCAGCCGTAGACAGCTGAGGTCTCCCCTCAGCCTTGAAGCTAAACAACCCCAGTTCCCTCAGCTGCTCCTCATAGGACTTGTTCTCCAGCCCCTTCACCAGCCTCGCTGCCCTTCTCTGGACGTGCTCCAACACCTCAATGTCTTTCTTATAGTGAGTGGCCCAGAACTGAACACAGTATTTGAGGTGTGGCCTCACCCGTACTGAGTACAGGGGCACAATCACTTTATTATTGCTGGAAACCTCAGCATATGCTGTCTCTCAGAGCCTTGTTAGATAAGTGAAACCCCAAAAGAACTCTGGTGCAAAACCACATATGACCATAGGTAGGGTTATGATGACTACTGTAGTGACTTTAGTGGACAGTGCAGGAGATATGGCAATAGTTTTGTTGCCCCTGCTCCCAGGTTCCTTGAAGAAACCACGCATTGCAATTAGTTTTCTCTCAAGTCTGCCACACTGTGTCCACCTCAGCATTCAACCAAGTTAAGTAGGTTGGTGTATTCGTCAGACACATCGCCAAAATTATCAACAGGAACACAGCTTAAGAAATTACATTTATATTGTCACCATTGTGATTTACAGTCAATGCCTGTTACAGATGAAGAGAACTCCTGCCCCTGCTCGACTCGTATCTGCCCTGCTATTCACAGATGATTTTGCGTCCTCTTCACCTTTGGACAGTTATCATTAGCAACCCAAGTATTAAAAACTTCTTAAGTGAAATCTTGGATTTCACCACACAGTTCCTTGGCAGAGTCAGATCAGTGACAAATCTCCATCCCCTGCAAAGGGCTAAAATGAAGATGGAGTTCTTCAAACTTAGGATTTAGAAGAAAAAATGGCTTGAATAACCCTTCTAGCAAAACAAGCTGGGTTTTAAGAGACGTAGAGTCAGTAGAGTGTCTTAAAATCAATGAGCAGAAAGCTTTAATAACTTTCCCAACCACTGTTTTCCTCCTTGCATGAAAATGACTCATTAAAAGGACATATCAAATTGCTCTCCATGTCTGTGAAAGCAACCAACACAAGTGGAAAATTTGCTAAACTGTTACATTGAATGCGATATATAACAAGAGGGCTAGGAAGACGCTGCATTAACATGTGGGAGATGTTAAGAGAAAAACACAAATGTTGATGTAAGAATGGGGAGGAAATTTGAATTTGCAATTATGTTTTAGATTTTTTTAAAAAACGTTGCCGTTCATAAAACAGAAAGAAGTCTAGTTTGGTACTTTGTGCTCTCAATTTTCAGTATAATTTTAATGCAAGTGTTTGGTTTCATACTTTAAGTTTGCTTAGATATTGTTGTAGTATTTTTGCCCTCCATCCTATGCAGAGCACTCATGACACTCATTTATCTCAGTTGTTGTGGGAAACAGAACAACATTTTTAGACCCACATATTGATACAAAGTGAGGCTATATGTTTATATTCAGTGATTATAGACTGTTAAATATGGGGATTTCATAGGAAAGAAGTCCTTTAAATGGACCATCATGTTAATCACAGAAAATAACTTCTGCCCATCCTTCTGTAGGCAAATCCCTAAGAAGGCCAAGAGTAAGAAAACTGGACTATAAAACAAACAAAAAGTCTGCCCCTCTCTCACAAAACCGCAAAGTCTCAAAATCACAATGGGTGGATTTTTTTGGCTTGAAATGGAAGTCCCACCATGCTTGACATGCTTGGGGGCATGACAACCACCTCCAGGAATACCGCTCCTTGACAGTCCAACACTATCAGAGAATGCTCATCACACTGCATGCACAATGCTTTGCTGTTCTTTAAAAAAACTGCCATCTAAATCATCTAGCACTGGATCAACCTGAGGTTTCACTTTCTCAAGCCCAAAATATGTTTCCCCTTCAAGCATGCAGAATTGATACAAAACACAGCGCTATTTCTTTGAAAGAGCCATGAAATACTCATATTGCTCCACAAGCTAAAAGGATGAGCATGTCCTAGGGCAATGGTGTCAAACACATAGCCCAAGGGCCACATCCAGCCCTCCCCCTTGTTTTATCCAGCCCAGCACCTTGTTCCTCCCTGGCGGCAGCACCAAGCTCCTTGCCCCTGTGCTTCTGCCAGCGCCAGTCACGTGTGCAGCGTGTGACACGCGTTACGCTGCAGGAGAGCGTTGGGAGCCAGGAGTCTGACACACCTGTCCTAGGGTCTGGACCACAGCATGAGGAGGGAGACTTCTCCAGTCTTCCTTCTTGCTACCACCCCTCTTGAGGACTTTTGTTTCGGGCTTTTGGTCAGTGAAACGTGGGTGAGCTCACAAGGACCTGAAGATAGCTGGAATCAATAGGAAGTCGTGCAAGGGTCTTGCCTCTTGAAAGAATTGAAAGAGTGACATTATTTCACAGTCCATTAGAAAGGTGTAAACCTTGTGAAACTCAGGGCAGTTTTTCCTTATTAATATATCTAGCTAAAAGCAGCTTTTGAATCAATGTTTTAGCAGAAAAGGCTGTTTACTCTGATAATTAAGGAGGGTCGAACAGTTAGGCCATCAATAAGAGCTGTGCTAGTCAATTCAATAGATCTCATTTTCATAAGGAATTCAGGTGGAAGACTCTGCATGCTGTTCTGTTCCTGAAAAGAATCTAGTTATCATACATTAAAAGAAAAAAAATCTTGAAGCACGTTTTTCATTAATTTGACCTATCAGTAATAACATTTTCATGACACAAAAATACCAATGAATTTTACTGCTTGCCAAGGGAGGCATGTTGCTACCAGAACGCATCCTGAATGCATTCAGCTAGTTCAGCTCAAAGGACACAATGGAGCTTATGGACATGGTAGGCTACCATTCAAACTGGCAAGGTTCCCATTACAAATATTCCTTCCTTTGAATATCTCTTGCCATCCAAGTACATGATGCACACAATTTAAGCATTCTCCTTAACGAATCACAAATGAAGAGCAATTTCAGGGGACATGTGAGGCAGATCTTGTGTTACACTCAGTGAGCATCTCCAGAGGAAGCAGTGGGAGTAGAGACCCCAATCCAGAGACTCTTGGTGGGAATATGACCATAGAAAGCTTTGGATCTATCCCAGAGAGTGCATAGCACCTCTTCAGAGGTGTTCAGCTGCTAGCAGAATAAAGCCTTAGTTAAGTATATATAAAACTACTGGCCTTTATATGTTTTTTGACATTTAGGGGTAGTTCTGCAGATCTTGATAGGCTGAGCTTTGTCTGATTAAAGAGCATGGGATGGGACCCTAAATTACTAAGAATAAAATGTGTATTGTTATATATTGCTACTATATGTTTTCTACAGTTTGTGTATAAGAAAGTATGATTAAAAGTCGATGAGAGACTGTTTATAAATTTTGATTGCTTCATAATTTTAACTCTGAGCAACATTTTTATCATAATTATAGGCTTTCTTAAAGCATTTATGCAGATTGTTTTATTCAAAGGGGATTTATTCCATATAAACTCCACTCTTTTATCTCTCCATAAAATCAGTGTGTGAACTCCCAGCAACCACAACTCCACTAGACAGTCATCACATCAGTAGCAGAGATATTTTCAAACAAGACAACATTCCTCAGATATTCTGGACATTATTTCCCATTTTCCCATCCCAGTGAGTATCTTTGTGGTAAATAGTAATAATAACCCTTAGCACATTTGTTACCTCTTTATCTCTATATAAAAGTATTAGCAAGTTTACACTTATAATTCCTCTGGGATGTTCCTGTGGTTTATGGTAGCCATTGTATGCTCGGTGGAGGCTTGGGGAGATTAAGTCATATATCTCAAATCTTCATCTCAAGGAGAATCAAATCCAGGGATTTAGATGCACAGCTTCTGTTCATTTCAGTGAGAATCTTGTGTCTAAATATCCTAGATGCCTACAAATATTGAAGTCTAAAGGACTTACTCAAGGATCTCAGGCTATTTCTTAATCATTGTTAACATTCAGTTGATTGCACAGTGTGAACTCCTTTCTGGTCTGTAGCAGGGAATGAGTCCATGGCTCTCAGTTCAGATTGATTCATGTCTTTACTGCCTGTAAGAAGGGGGCTTCAGAGCAAAACATCCTCTGTCCTTCCTCCAGGTTTCCTCACAAAGGATATGAGACAACCATCCTAGGCAAAAGCTCAGGGATTCTCTGGTGGGACAAGCAAGGCATCAGGATGCTTGGGTGAAGCATGAGGCAATAAATTGACAGCACAGTTGGACCTAATGGAACTGAAAATTGGTTTAAACCACTGGATGAATCAGTGTCAGTCCTGATAATACAATGAAGGAGACCAGCAAAAGTGAATCACCTTCACTGGAAGAGCAGCTGAAAGGCCTGAATAGTATCATAGCAGTCACTATCTCAGCAAGCTATGCCTCAATATGGTCTTCTCGTCCCAATGACCCAAGAAGGCACTTCTCCAGCACTGGAACTTCTATAGAGTTAATAGAAAAAAATATATGTCCTCTATTTGCATATATAGCTAGGGCATCAAATGGGCAATGTGCTAACACCTCCCCCAGGATATACAAATGTATAATATTAAATATATATAAAATACAGGAAAACATTTTTGCCATCACGGTAGAAGATGGACTTCTACACACATGTGCTTGGATGCCCAGAAAGAAACTGATTTTTTAAAGCTGTAACATGTTCTAGTGGGTTCAGGACAGTAATGACAGAGAAAATTCTTCCTTCATCAATGAGGAGTGTTAGTTTTCCTCAGTCTCTTTGATAAGCCACAAGGCCTGGTGCTAAGCCACACTACATTTTATAGCACTACTTTCAAATTTAATGATTTCTTCAAATGATTGGATCACATTGCAGTGAGATGACCTGATCCCCACCCCGTACTTCCTCCTCACAGGCCACTTGAAAAGCTAATTTGCACCTTGGTCATGGAATGGTTCAGACTTCAGATTCTATTCAAAGGGGAGGCAAATCTAAGACCTAAAAAAAGATGTTAATTCAATTACTCTCTGCTGCTCTAAAATGAAACAAGAGCATCAACACCATGTAAATACTGAGTTCTGTGCAGCAATGCAATTAGATTTCACCTGTTGATTTTTATAGCCTGCAGTCTTCATGTTCCAGGTCTTGTAGCTTCTCTCTGATTGCTCTCTGGTATAGATCAGGCATAATTCTACTGCAGTCACAGGAACCAAGCCCATGAAAGACACAATTTTCACAGTATCACAGTATCACAAGGTTGGAAAGGACCTCTGAGATCATCAAGTCCAACTTATAACCCAACACAACACCAACCCATCATCTAAACCATGGCACTCAGTGCCTCATCCAGTCTCCCCTTAAACACCTCCAGGGTCGGCGACTCCACCACCTCCCTGGGCAGCGCATTCCAGTGGCCAATCACCCTTTCAGTGAAGAACTTTTTCCTAAGATCAAGCCTAAACCTCCCCTGACGAAGCTTGAGTCCATGCCCTCTAGTTCTGTCACTGGTCATCTGAGAGAAGAGACCAACTCCTGCCCGACTACAACCTCCTTTTAGGTAGTTCTAGAGAGCAATGAGGTCTCCCCTGAGCCTCCTCTTCTTCAGACTAAACAGCCCCAGCTCCCTCAGTCGCTCTCATAGGGTTTGTGCTCCAGCCCCTTCATCATCTTCGTTGCCTTCCTCTGGACACACTCCAGCATCCTGACATCTTTCCCAAACTGAGGGGCCCAGAACTGCACACAGTATTCAAGGTGAGGCCTGACCAGTGCCGAGTACAGGGGGACGATAACTTCTCTGGTCCTGCTCGCCACACTATTCCTGATGCAGGCCAGAATGCCATTGGCCTTCTTGGCCACCTGGGCACACTGCTGGCTCATGTTGAGCTTCCTGTCAACCAGCACTCCCAGGTGCCTTTCTGCCTGACTAGTCTCCAGCCACTTTCTCCCCAGTCTATATCTATGCATGGGATTGTTGTGTCCAAAAGAAATCTTTGTGTTTTCTACCTGCAACACAAGCCCCATATAATCCTTAGACATCATGGTCATTTTTATTTCCATCTCCTATGTTATTTAAGAGACATTTTCCAGGTCTAGCGTCTGAATTTGTGCCATAATAGTTCGACCCTGAAAATATACTAATATTAAAATTTGAAATATGGGAATAAATACAAGTTGAGTGCCTGGATTTTTGATAACACTGCAGCTAGAGAGGGTGCGCATCTATATTTCAGAGCAATTTTAGAATAATCAGGTAGTCACTGGACTCAATTTCAAGACTTAATAAACTGCAGCATTTGAGAAAAAAATATTAATTTATGCTGATTATGTTTTAACTTCTGAGGTTCACAACCGTTTCATGGCAGTATGCTGAAAAGGGACAGCTGTGTCTGTGCTGGAAAGCAATAAAATATTCAGAAATACAATGGTAAAAAAAAAAAAGTCACATTAGAGGTAACAGAATGTCCATTTTTTAGGTGACAAGATGACTTTTTTATTATCCCTCAAGGATGCCGGTAAAAGTTGTTTCCAGATTTGTCTCCTTGTTTGAAAATGATGGTCATGGTTTTACCATAGCCTTCCCTTGCAGGCAAATGGGCTGGATAATAGACACAAGCATTTTTCTGCATGAGGGAGTTGAATAAAGACTGTCTATACCTCCACTCTAGAGCCAGCGACTGGCTACACATTTTAACAACTTGCTGCATATTTTAACAACTTGCTGCACACCAAAGTTGCAGCTACAATTGACTTCCAACAACTTGAAGGGAATTGTTCCATGATAAAACCTGATTTCTTATTTGATGATTTTACCCGATGCTAGGCTGTAGTTGGCTTTGTGAAGGCATGGGAGAAAGCTTACCTCGGGGCTGGTGCTTTTGACTTGAGGAGTCCCCAGCAACCTCAGCCTGGAGCACTATAGGTAACACTGAGCTTTTTTTTTCTTCTTCCTTTCCACATATTTTTTAAAATCTAGAGTTTCTGATCAAATAGGTGCAGCAACCTTCAGGTCAGTCCCGAAAGCAGTGTGTCTGCTGTGCTGCCCCAAGAGCCCTGACAAGGGCTGGGAGCGGCTCTGAGTACCTCTCCGAGAGCCCGAGGATGCTCTCCGGGCCCACGGAGCGCCTGACGGGGGCTGCGGGAATTCCCTGCTCCCCGTGTTTTCTGAACAACTGAGGCAGGACAAGCTGGCGTCGCCGCATTCATTATTATTCTGCAAAAGTAAGGTTTGAAAGTCCCTGAAAAAACAACAAAAAAAAACTGTAAAGAGGAAAAACTTGTAATGAAACAGCAGAGATTTGGGGTTGGGGGCGGGGGGAAGTGGAGAGAGAGTTCAGATCAAAGGGGACTTCAAGATAAAAGGCAGCAGTAACTGCATATGATCAATAATCATTCCGTGTGCATTCCTCTACTCATTCAGCATCAAGTAGGACCGAACAAATATTGCAACTGAGTGCTCGACAAAGAAATCAGCTGAGCGTGTCTTTAAACTATGATTAATTATTAATAATCTTTTCAATTAAAAGTTTCATTTAATCCTCTCATGTCGACCTGTTTCAGAAGCTACATGTTTAGCTTCCAAAACGATAATGTGAGTGCAGACTTTTTCTAGGAAATTTGATATCATCCATATAATATCATTTCTGCAATGAATTATCATCTTTTCTTTTCTTGTTTCATTCTAGCCAGCTGAGTCAACGAACAATTTTTTATATAAATAATTATGATATTTTTTAAATGTTCAAAGGGAATTTGTCAGGGGGGTCCCTCGAAGCATAGGGAAAACCACATATCCGTGAAGATAAAAGTGAGTTTAAAAAGAAAAGCAGCTTGTATTTCGAATAGCAAGTTTAGAAGAAATTAACCATGACTAGTATATTTTCCTGCTGCTGCTCCTAATCTCTTTTGCTATGTCCTCGGCAGGTCCCTGCCATACTTTGCAGAGGGTCTGACCACCTCTTCCTGTGGTCTTTTGCTCACCCTACAGAGGCTGCAGTTGTGCAGCTGCCTGCTCGCTGTGTTTGTGATTATTCCTTCTCCTGCTGCTTTGTCCGAAACAAAACTCCACGAGTCCAGCTCTAGAAAAAGAAGAAAAGAGTCCCCACAACCTCAGACCCTGACAAGCTTTTCCTTCCTTCCTTCCTTCCTTCCTTCCTTCCTTCCTTCCTTCCTTCCTTCCTTCCTTCCTTCCTTCCTTCCTTCCTTCCTTCCTTCCTTCCTTCCTTCCTTCCTTCCTTCCTTCCTTCCTTCCTTCCTTCCTTCCTTCCTTCCTTCCTTCCTTCCTTCCTTCCTTCCTTCCTTCCTTCCTTCCTTCCTTCCTTCCTTCCTTCCTTCCTTCCTTCCTTCCTTCCTTCCTTCCCTCCTTCCCTCCTTCCCTCCTTCCCTCCTTCCCTCCTTCCCTCCCTCCCTCCCTCCCTCCCTTGCCTCCCTCCCTCCCTCCCTCCCTCCCTCCCTCCCTCCCTCCTTCCTTCCTTCCTTCCTTCCTTCCTTCCTTCCTTCCTTCCTTCCTTCCTTCCTTCCTTCCTTCCTTCCTTCCTTCCTCCCTCCCTCCCTCCCTCCCTCCCTCCCTCCCTCCCTCCTTCCTTCCTTCCTTCCTTCCTTCCTTCCTTCCTTCCTTCCTTCCTTCCTTCCTTCCTTCCTTCCTTCCTTCCTTCCTTCCTTCCTTCCTTCCTTCCTTCCTTCCTTCCTTCCTTCCTTCCCTCCTTCCTTCCTTCCTTCCCTCCTTCCCTCCCTCCTTCCCTCCTTCCCTCCTTCCCTCCTTCCTTCCTTCCCTCCTTCCTTCCTTCCTTCCTTCCTTCCTTCCTTCCTTCCTTCCTTCCTTCCTTCCTTCCTTCCTTCCTTCCTTCCTTCCTTCCTTCCTTCCTTCCTTCCTTCCTTCCTTCCCTCCCTCCCTCCCTCCCTTCCACTTCAGATGTGGAAGAGCGGCACTGAGTTGAGGAAATGAGGTATCAACCACAGATATTAAACAGTATATTCAGGTTTTCCAGTATATACGGCAATCAGCCCCTTTCAATGAGCCATCATATTTGTCCTTAATTTCGACTTTCCCAAAAAACTGTTCTAATATTCCACTGTTTGAAAAGTAGGAAGATTTAGCATAATTTGGAGGTCAGATTTCTAAATAAGCCTGCTTTAAATAACAAGCCCACACGGGAGATTGTCAGTAT
Organism: Dromococcyx pavoninus; assembly: GCA_033558185.1. Classification (NCBI taxonomy): domain Eukaryota; kingdom Metazoa; phylum Chordata; class Aves; order Cuculiformes; family Neomorphidae; genus Dromococcyx; species Dromococcyx pavoninus. The sequence continues at coordinate 649,752 of JAUMJL010000668.1, read as the reverse complement.
CTCTATTTTGTATACAGTTTACACACTGGCACCTCTTTTTAAAACCCTATACGTGGGTTAAAACTCAATTTTACAACCCCCATTTATATGAGATGTAGGTTTGACATCTGTTTGCCAGAGTGTTTTGCACTTAGCCTAACACCCACTATTAAATGACAAAATTGTGGCAGGCTGTCAAAGCCAGCTGACTGACAGCTGCTCTACTTTACAAAAAAACCCCATTCAAATATTTGCAGGGTTTGAAGCTTTCTGTAACGCTGTCGCCATTCTCCCCGTTATTTAGCATGTAAAATATAAGTCAAAGTTTTAAAGCTGCTTTCCAAAATGTTGCCATTTTTCCATATAAAAAGAGCGAGCGGTGGTTGCTGGCGGGGATCCAGCGCCAAACGCATTGGATGGGTATTTCGCTGGGTCCCCGCGTTCCTCCTATCTGCACAAACCCGATAAAACTGTCATTTCGCAGCGTTTCTTAATATTGCAGCTAATTAGAGCTGGCGTGTTATTGAAGTGAGAGCAAAAAAAAAAATCCACTTAAAAGAGAGGGAAGGAAAAAAAGAAAAGAAAAGAAGGGCGGGAGGGGGAGCGAATGTTTCCGCGCAGGCAGAGGAGCGCACGCAGGGAGACCCCCCCCCAGCGGGAAACGGACAGGCTGCGGGGAAGGGGCACCGAGGGCATCTTCGCATCCCCGGAGGGCTGCCCCCACCTCCAGGGGTGCCTCTGGGTGTTCGTCAGCCCAGGACAACTTTGGAAGGACGTGCAAGAGAGGGAGCTGATGGGGGGTGAGCGCTGTGCCTTGGCCGGGGTCGCTGCCACTTCCAACACCACTGATGTGGATAAAACATTTCATTCAGGTGTTTTAATACATCTAATGCACGCCCTGTTCTTCCTTCAAGCGGGAATACGAATCTGTAAACCTTAAGGGTGGTTTAAACTTAAAAGCCAATTGCAACAATTCTGATGTTTTTGTGTGACCGAGAAACGCAAAATAGCTGGCGAGATAACCTCTGCGTGCCTGCTCATAAGTCTTTGCAGCAGTTGCTGGGTTTTTTTTGAACCCTGGGTGCCTCCTGCAGCCTTTGCGAGTCAAGCGGGGCTGTAGTTGTCAACAGAATCGGAGGTTAAAGGGGGGCTGAGGGGGCAAGGGAGTGTTTATTAATTCAATTTTTAATGAGGACTAGATCCACTCCGCCCAATAAAAGACGAAGGCTCTGGGGCGACAGGAAGGCGACTGTCCCCAGTGTTTGTTCCAAGCGCTCTGGTCCCCCCGCAGGGTAAGGACAGCCACAACTGGCTCCTGGCTCCGGCAGCGGGTAAAATCACCCCTCCTCTGCCGCCTTCCCTCTCCCCACCACACACCTCCCTCCTCTCGGCATCACACACCCTCAAGCAGCTGGAGTGGAACAGAAAACTGGTTACTCTTGAGTTTTATCTGGAACTCTTTAGCTGATTTGTGTCCATTCTAACAATCTCTATCGACTGTCTTTCCTAGAGCGGTTGTCATGTTGATAGAAAAGGGCAGGAAAAGAGTATTAAGGGCAGGAGGAAGGAGTGAAAATAGCAGGAAGAGAACTAACGGCGCTATCTACGAAAGTAGAGGGTTATGGCAGTCAGCGGTACAGGAGAAGGTGCGGACCCACCGCAGCCATTCCAGAAGGAGACAGGGAGGTTGCTGACAAAGCCCGGCTCCATCCCCGGGAAAGAGAGGGGAGGCAGGGAGAGAGGGGGAGCGAGAAGGTGGAGGTGGGGGTCTGAATCTCCATGAGAAATCCAGGTTTATTGTCAACAAAGGAGGATCTGGCCAGACTCGGAGCATCCTCTGTCCTGAGCTGCCGAGGCCAGGCAGGGCACGCCGAGAGGGAAGAGAGGGGGGTACCAGGGTGGTCAGAGTGGGGGGAGCCCCACGGTGGTCACGGTGTGGCACAGGTGCAGGGAGCAGCAGCTAAGGGTGGCTCTTCCTTTCCCGGAGGCATCTCCTGCGGAGAAAGGGGTACGGGACAGTGGCCCAGCAGGAGTGACGAGGAAGAAAGGCAAGGTTAGAGGAGAAAGTGCGTGTGAGAGAGGGAAAGGGGAAGAGAAAGAGGAGTAAGGCTCCGGGCTCCACCTCCCCGCTTGGCGCGGCGCTCCAGCTGCTCTCAAACCAACTGCTCAATTCTATTCACTGCCGCGACGGAACAAAAAAGTGGCTATTTATTAGAATACTTGTTTGGTATTGTTCGATGCCACACAAAAGGCGTTTCATTATGTTGGGTTGGGAGAAAAACCCCTCTCCATTTTTCCCCCCTTTTCTTTTTTTTTTCTTTTCTCTCCAGAGCGAAACAATAACTTGAAATTGTATTTAAAGTCTTTTTTATCAATAATAAATTTCATTTTCTTCTCTCTCCCTCTCTCTCCCCCTTTCCCGTGCAGGCTGTGTGTATGTGTGTGTGTGCGTGCGTGTGTGTGTGTGTGTGAGGGAGGGAGAGAGCGAGCGAGCGAGGGAGCGCGGATGGTGAGTGTGCGTGTGTCGCCGGGCACTCGTAGCTCGGGCACAGCCGCCTGGGAGCTGCGGCTGGGCGAGGGGCGAGGAGGACTTGCTGCCCGGGCACGGGCAGAGGAAGGTGTGAGCTAGGCTAGAGCAGAGGGAAAAAATAAATTCAAATTAATAATAATAATACTGTTAAGGCTGCCCCTTGAGCTGATATGTTGTGAGGAGGCTGGAGCTGGAAGAGTAACTGTAAGTGTGCCTCTAACTTTTGAGGGGGTCTTCTCCCTTGTCTTGGGAGAGGGAGGAGGGGAAGCCGTCGAGGGGAGGGCTTCCGAGTTATTTTTGCTGCGAGGAGGGAAGAGCCGTTTGCAATCACTGGGTTATCGTTTGTGGCACGGATTGGAGGGGGTGAGCAGTGATTTGGGCTGCCCCCCTCCGCCTTCCCGAGGAAGACGCCTTCACTGGGTTTTGAGGCGGGGGAGGAAAGCGGCGGCCGGGACCCGGGGCTGCGGGCGGGGGCTGGGGCGGGGAGGGCGCGGTGGGTGCCCGGAGATGCCTCCCAAGCGCGCAGCTCGGTGCTCGCTCCGCGTTCCAACGCTCAGAAATTAACATGTCGGTGCGCGGGTGCCATTCAGTGAAAGGTGCTTTGGGCAAAGAATCAGTTTCGCTGTGACTGACCGACGGGCTTGGCTGTATTAATACTGCCCCCCAAAAAAAAAAGGAAAAAAAGGGAAATCAATAGGCAGAGCATCTCTCAGCTATTACAACTAATGCCTGCTTAATCTCTGCCCCTCCGAGCGAGGGTTCACATGGGCTCTTAGCATTGCTAATGCGGCCAGGCTGAGCCCTGCTCCATCTTCCCAGGGAATGAGGGATCCCCGGCTCCGTCCCCGCGAAGGTGACATCTGCCGGGACTTTTCGATGGGGAGGCTTTGCCCGACCTCTCGAAGTTAAAGTCCCGGCGGAAAGAAACTCTTGGGGGTTGGGGGTTAGGGTTACCCGGGGCGGTCCGACTCGGGATCTTGCCCTCCCTCCCCTGCTCCAAGGTGGCTGTACAGCTTCCCCCTTATTGTCGTCAGGTTTCGGGATGTTTAAAAAGTGAAATGGATTTTTCCTCTGTTATTTGCCGGTGGTGTTTGAGGTCGATCAACAGGCAATGGAGCAAGGCTGTACATCTATCGATCAGGGAGAGGACGGGTTTTGGCTGAATCTCTTTTCAGAAACAGGTGTTTAAACATGATAGCGGCTCCAGTCAATTAACCCATTAAAAACCCGTTTTATCGCATTGATTCCCGCAGGCTGCCATAAAAGGTTAAGGTTTGAAAGCCTTTTTGTTAAAGGGGAGGTGGAGGGATTGTGGATGGGTGGATGGATGCATGGATGGATGGACGGACGGACTGGGGGGGGCGGGGGGCGGCAGGGGTGCGTGCAAATTGTCCCCAAATGTACAGTATCCAGCAGGCGACTTAGAAGCCAAACTACAGTTTCTTACTTGCCTTCCTGCCAAGCCAGGCTATTTCGGCACGGCAGTACGTTCCGTCTCTGCTCCGGCTGCTCCTGGGCCCGGCTCCTGGGCGGCTGCCACCCCCAGCCTGTCGTGGGCCACCCGGCCACACAGGCCCCCTGGCAAAATATACACATACCCCTCGCGAAAGGGGTCTCCAGTGGAAAGGGAGACAGCTAGACACCCACCCTTGGAAAAGACGTCGGGCCGGGGGGCGAGGGCTGCCGCCTTGCACCGGATGGGGATGCAGCTAAACTGTAACCCTAGGAAAGTTATTTCCCAAACAGGATGGTCCATGAACAGCCTGCCCACTCCCACCTATCCCCCCAGCCCCTTTTTTAGTTTTGCCAATGACAGCTCTTCAAAACGATTATTTGTTCAAGGTATCGGTAACTGCGTTATTATCCCGCCTTACGGGTGCCTACCAGGGAATCCATGTAAGTGTATTATTCAGTTGGTGATCTAGGTGAAAAAGAGATCTGTGAAAATCACTCCCTTTCCAAAAGGTAAATAAGCACTGGATCCCGACAGTATCTCCAGTTGGTGGGAAGGAAGTCGGGTTTTTTCTCCTCGCCTCGCTGGGATTCGTTATCCTCCTTCCCATGGCCAGAGTGTTGCACTGGATGGAGCAAGAGGATCATGTATTTCCTCTGAGTACCTTTAATTTCCAGGCTAGCAGTCTGAGATTATTTAGATGTTTTTAGTTTGCCCCTTGTTTGCTGTTTTCTGAAGTAAGCAGTGGATGCGACTGGGAAGGTTTGAAATCGTGTCAAAGTGATGTTTTAATCTCATTGAAAAATGTATTAAAGGAGAAGATGTAATTTGTGTGGGATGTTTCGATGAAAGGAGAGATTGGAGTGGATGATACTTTCGCTCTCCTGTGAACCTCATGTCATGTTAATATCGAAGCCTGTATAGCTAATCTAATTTGCAATAACGGGATGGCCTGCGAGAAAGAAGCTTCTGTATTATTTCGTTCCTTTTTTTTCTCGTTTACTTTTTACACAAATTCATTCTGACTTGCCCTGTATAACGCCTTTGCAATTTGGGGGTAACTGACGAGGATGCAAACCAAAAATATTTCCTTTATGTTGTTCTAAAAGCCACCCTCCAAGCGATGCACCGCAGACATAAACAGCCAGATTGCCGTACCGTAAACGGGATGCAGCACTTTGGCTTGGGAAGTTGGTTTGTTGTTTGTTTTTTTTCGTAACTGCCATTTAAACAGCCCAATTTTAAAGACTAACTTCTTAATAACTTCCCTATTGTACCAGCCCGACAAGCTCTCCATCCCCGCAGTTCTTCTTTTTCCTTAGAAGTTTACCATTACGAATTTATACTTTCAAAATATTTTCTTTGTGGTAGAAATTAAATGGCAGGGTAGATATTCTTTTGTCTACAGAGGCTTTCGATTAATACGTTTTATAAAATAAAGTAAAAGGTCTGGCTATCCCTTTAGGTATAAACCCCAAGCCCTAGAAAATAAGATAGCGCAAACCCTCATCTCCCGTGGGATGTTTTCCATCTGATTAGCACGTATTCCCGGCGTGCGCCTTAGTAATAATAACACAAAAAAAATCTTTACAGACCTGAAAATTACAACTTTTGTGTAACGTAAAAAGGTGTATTCAGCTTGCTAATTACAGGGGGTTGTGTCAGTAGAATCTTATCAATGACCCGTTTAATTTTACTGTAATTACTGACAAAATAAGACAAGCATAGATCACAATAAGGAATATCCCTCTCTCGGAACAATATTATGCTGGAAGTCGAGATAATGAGTAACGTAAACAAACATTGAGTAATGAGTAACGTAAACAAACCATGCTCCTGCTGGTAAAACTTAGTTAGGACCTCATTCTGCTTTCCTCACCGACTCCTAACTTCCATCGGGCTAAGGATCGGGCCCCTTTCAAGGCGAAGGGCACTCGGTATGCAAGGGCAGGACAGGGGAGGGAGTTCCTTCCCAGACTGGGGCTTAGCGTCCCGACAAGATGTGCCCCGCCGTTCTTCCCGCAGTGCCAGCCCCGGGAGTCGTGCTGGGAGGTGACAGCCCCCAGCCCCGCTGGCAGGTTGGGGTGGCCGCCGGCTGCAGCTGAGATCAAACGTCCGGGAGATCGATATCAGCTCTTCTAGGTGCAACGAAAATACAAAGCCCGTTCTCAAAGACAGTAAAAAAAAAAAAAAAAATGAAAAGGAAGTAGAGAAAACAAAAAGGCTGGGACATATAATCTCATTGGAAAGGAATGATTAATCGATATTGGGGTGTATGCGTGTGTGATGCAGAATTTTTTAGAAAAATGGCTCCAGTCGTCTATTTATCTGACACATCAAATAAATAAATGGAAGCACCTACACGGAATAGCTGGATGCCCTGCGGTCGCTTTGATGTTATCCTGAGCAGGCTGCCCCAGCGCACACCCCTGCGCTCCGTTTCGCTTCCCCTCCTCAGCGCCGGGGGCACCTGCCTGCTTTCCTAGATTCAGAGATCATTCGACCCCGTCTCGTACCCACCCACAATGTTTCCCCACCGTGCCCCCCGTCTTTGCCCGAGGGCACCCCCGCCGGGGGGCCTCAGAGCCGGTGGCCCGGGATGTCCCCATCCCCGCGTGTTCCCAGCGCGGCGGTATGTGACCTGTCTCTTGAGGGGTGGGGAGGGGGGGGGCGTGGAAGAGAGGAAAACCGGCCTGGGAACCGAGTTGTCCCCCCGAGCCGCTCCGGGGAGCTGCAGCGAGCCCTCCGCTCCGGTCGCATTGGTGTTGCGACAGCCCGGGCTGTCCGGGAGCAGAGACACAGCCCTTACCCTCGTCATGTTTCTCGTTGGTTGGCACGGCTCTCCTGGGCGAAGGGGGGAGACATTTCCCGTCAGGGAATTTTAGCCCTTTCCTTCACACACACACACCCTTTTTCTTTCCTCCCCGTTCTCTTTCATTCATAAACCTGGTGGCTATAGACGCAGCTTGAATATTGACGTCTCTTCCCCCAACTGCTCCTCCGTTAACCCAATTACAGAATTCATCAAGAACTGTGTTGAATTATCTCTTTCCATACAGTATCAGCATTAGCCTAATTAAAAGCTATAATGTCTGATATAATGATTAAATCGTTAGCTCTGCTGTAGGGAAGCAATATTTTGTTTTCCCTTCAATTAGAAGCTGATTGAGGTTTTCAGAGCAGGTCAGCTGTGAAATTTGAATTATATGTGTGAGTACCGTTCACAGGGTGAGCCCCTACTCGAAAGCTCCAGAGATTCTCCAAACGCTTTTACCCAGCAAGCTGTGAAAAGACAACAAAACACACAGAGAGCCTGTAGCTGATTTGGGACTGGGGCGGTAGGATCCTCTGGAACAGTTGTTGGTGCTGGAAAGGAAAACGTGGCTTTATTCAGTCGCCCTTTTTCCTCCATCCCATCCCAGCTAGGTAGCAGCTCATATTCAAAACCGTCGAGTCGCCAAGTTACCGAGGCAGGAAAGGTCTTCCCCTCCTTCCCTTGACTGCCGTCTCATTTGCTTGCTTTGGCCCAGGCAACGACACCCGGGAGGGAGACAGCTGTTTGCATTTCATAGAATCGTAGAATGGTTTGGGTTGGAAGGGATCTTAAAGATCACCCAGTTTCAACCCCCCTGCCATGGGCCGGGACACCTCCCACCAGACCAGGCTGCTCAAGGAATTTCCCGCTGGCCGGCGGGTTTCGCAGTAAAGGGAGAAGAGGAGCTGTAAGCTATTCCCACTCCGCATTTCAGGCAGCATCTCCCCCAAGCATCTCTCCCCATGGCATCTCCCCGGAGCGGGCTGATGCCCGCCAGCCCCAACATTGTCGGGGGCGCGAGAGACACGGCGACATCCACCAGACGGCGATCGCCGCCTGCTCCGGGTCTCCCGGCTCGCACCCCTTGCCATCTCCTCGCCTCGGGACCGAAGGCGGAGGGGATGCAGCGGACACTCCCGTCCGAAGGAACGGTCCTTCTTGCCGGACCTTTATTCCTCCCCTGTCCTGTTCCCAGCGCGGTATCCCCTCTCCGCCTCCTAGCTTCCCTGCAGCGTTCACTCAGGCACACACCGCTCCTACATCCTCTCTGCCCCTCATTCCCACCACCACCCGACTTATGGCTCTTTGCAACTCCACTTTCCTCCGTGGAAGTCCAAGAACCTTCGATTTCTGTCGCAATCCCTGTTGGCACCACCGCAGCCCCAGCAGACCCCTCCTGGCTTGTCGTCTCTGCTAAACGGCACTTGGAAAAGTGCTTGATCCTGTCCCGCGAGTCCGGACCTGCACTACCTTTACCTCGGAAAAAAATGCTCCTGTCTGCACCCCGAGCTGTTTTTTACCCCCCTCCCCGGTCGATATATTCCCCCATCCCCCGGCCACCGGGGAGCAGGATGTGCCTGTGGCAGAGGCTCACACTAACGTCATCCCCCTGCTCCCTGTCCGCATTTATCCACCTTAAGGTGGAGAAATACTAATACCCTAAAAGCAGCCAAACTACTATGAACATGTATAGGTACTTATTTGCAGGGAGGGAAGAGGCAAGAGAAAGTCCAGGAAGGAAGCAGCCCCCCGGGTTGTGCAGATGCGTGACTGCCCCCCAAAACAAGGAAGGGCAGAGTCAGCCTTAGCCGTGGTTTCCCTGCATGTGAGGAAGAGGGAAGCGGTAGTTTACCCTCAATTTCCAGGGATGAACGTGTGTTCCCGCAAGGTCTGTCAGCTCGCAATGTGCAAAGAACACGTCTGGAAAAGGTTGTCCCACATCGATTCATCCCATTTATTTCCCAGGAGGTCTTCGGGTAGCTTTATATAAAATTTCAGGGAAAAATATCGCTAGGGTGGATAATGTGTGAGACATGTAATTTCTCTCGTGTTTTTTACTCCCATTATCTTTGTTCAACCACCTTACTGCAGTCATCTTGTCTCCCTCTCCCCCAACCAATTACAGTTTTTAATACATCATTCAGCAATCACAGTGGCCTCGCTTCTTCTCCCCCTGCAGTGTGGCAACCCATCAGCTGGGGAAAATATCAGCTGGAGCAAATCCCTCTCCCACATTAGGGCCAACTGGAAGGGAATAGAGTGCCTAAGAGAGCATCCCCACTTGAACTCAGAGCAACACTTTGGCTGAACTCAAAGCGCCCAGAAGCAGGCCAAGCCTTCAGCAATTGGAAGTGGAGAGGCGCTTTCCTCTCCTCAATAATCCCAGATCACTATTTCATGACGAGTGGTTGGGGCAAAAAGAGAACTCTGATCCCAGCCAAGGGCCTAAGGTAGTTGCTTTGTGCATAGTGCATGTTCCTCCTGCAGAAAACTTCCGGCAATAAAAGCAGTAACTGGTGGAGCTGTGCTGCAATTCCACCCCTCGGATGGCCACTAGAGTTAGGAAAACGGAACACTCACAGACCTGGATAAGAGCAGGGATCCTCCACGTGCCTTTCTCCATCTGGCGAAAGAGGATGTGGGTGCCAGTTTGTGTGTGTGTGTGTGTGCATGAGTTTGTGTAACGGATGGGCCGTTCCTACAGCTACAAATAAAGATTACAGCGTGAATCTCAGTAAGGACCACTTTCTCCTCTCTATAAAGTAACAGAACAGCGACGGCACAAAGAGAGGAAAAAAGTCATACACCTGTACTTCTTTCATACAAATACAACATGTTTTCGTGTACCTTCCTTAGACTCAGATGCTTTCAACTCCCCTAGGACTAAGTGCGTAAGGATGGTGTTTAACCCCTGTCTTGTGCGTGGCCTGGTACACTTTTAGCACTGGGGAGAGCCGTCTGCTCCCAGCTTCCCAGGGAGCTCCGGGGAGAGCTCCATTCCGGGTGAAGTCACAGAATCACACAGAATCACAGAATGCCAGTTTGGAAGGGACCTCAGGGATCACCTGGTCCAGCCTTTTAGGTAAAGACGTGTGGACTTTTTAGATGCCGCACGCGCCGGTGCGGACACCCCGGGGCGCCTCAGCTTCCCCAAACGCCTCTCCACGGCTGCGTAAGTGACGGCCGAGGCAGTCCGCGGTGCAAGGCCTCCCTCCAGCGATGCCCGGTGGGGAGGAGGCGGCCGGTGCCTCCCGCCGGGTCCGGAGGGGCGAAGCGAGGGCGGGGCACTCCGTGACATCCCCCCTCTCCCTCTTCCCGGCCCCACAAGCCCCGGTCGCGGCGCGCCCCGGCGGACGTCACCGCCACAGCGCGCGCCATGCAAATCGCCTCCCGCCGCTGCGCCCTCATTGGCCGCCGCCAGGCGATTTAAGGCGGGCTTGACGCGCCCCGTATGGCTGCAGCGCCGCTGGCCCGCGCGCCCGGCGGCTCCTCCTCTCCTCTCCCGGCCCGCCAGGGGCCACCGCCAGCGAATTACCGTGCCACCGTGCCCCGATTGCCGGGCTCGACCCTTATTTCGGTTGGGTTCCTTCTTACCCCACCCCCCTCCCTCCCTCGATCCTCCTCCCGCTTTTTTTTTTTTCAGTTAACGTTTAAATACTTTATTTTCACCCTCCCCACCACCCTATCCCATCCCACCCACCCCCCCGCCTCCTTTTTTTTTTTTTTTTTTTTTTTTTTGCGTGGCGGTGGGTTCTCCTCTCTCTTCTGCTCCGTTCACCTGCGATCAGCGGATGCAAGTCACACACGCTCCCTCCCTCCTTTCCTCCCTCCCTCCCTCTCTCCAAGTTAGCAAAGAACAACAACAAAAAAGACGACAACAACAACAAAAAAAACCGAAAAAAAACCAAAACCACCCCACATCGCTCTGTTAAAGGATAAGAGCGGGAACGGAGGGGTGCGCGGGGAGCGCCGGGAGCGGAGGACAGCGCTGACGGCTCCGTACACTCCTCCTCCCTCGGCGCGAAGTGAAGCAGCAAGTTTTGCCGCGCACCTGTTTGAGCAGCTCGAATCCCCTCGTCGCCGCCGCCGAGTGATTTGCAAAAAAAAAAAAAAAAAAAAGGGAGAAAGTTGTTGGTGGTTTGGGTTTTTTTCCTCCTCTGCCGGCGGGGTCGCCGATCGCTCTCCTCCCACCTCCCAGTTTTTCTTCTCCTCCTCCTCTTCCTTCTTTTTTTTTTTTTTTTCTTCCCCTCTACACGGCGGTCGCTACCTAGAAACAACCGGGTTTTGCCTCGCTCGCTTCCCCGTCCCTCCCGGGCTCTCCTCTATGTTTGATTCTTTTTTCACGTCTGGGGCCGGTGGAAAATAAAAAAGCTACTTGAATGTACAGCATGATGATGGAGACGGACTTGCACTCCCCTGGTGGAGCCCAGGCCCCTACGAACCTCTCGGGGCAAACTGGAGCGGGAGGCGGCGGCGGCGGCGGCGGAGGAGGAGGCGGCGGCGGGGGGAACAAAGCGAACCAGGACCGGGTCAAGAGACCCATGAACGCCTTCATGGTGTGGTCGCGGGGTCAGCGCAGGAAGATGGCCCAGGAGAACCCCAAAATGCACAACTCGGAGATCAGCAAGCGCCTGGGGGCCGAGTGGAAAGTGATGTCGGAGGCCGAGAAGAGACCGTTCATCGACGAGGCAAAGCGGCTGCGGGCGCTGCACATGAAGGAGCACCCGGATTATAAATACCGGCCCCGGCGGAAGACTAAGACCCTGCTCAAGAAGGACAAGTACTCGCTGGCCGGGGGGCTGCTGAGCGCCGGCTCGGCTGGGGGAGGCCCTGCCGGCGTCGGCGTGGGCATGGGCGTCGGGGTCAGCCCCGGCGGCGTCGGGCAACGGCTGGAGAGCCCTGGCGGTACGGCGAGCAGTGGCTACGCGCACATGAACGGCTGGGCCAACGGCGCCTACCCGGGCTCGGTGGCGGCGGCGGCGGCGGCGGCGGCGATGATGCAGGAGGCGCAGCTCGCCTACAGCCAGCACCCCGGCAGCGGGGGGCACCCGCACCACCCGCATCCGCACCATCCGCACCACCCGCACAACCCGCAGCCCATGCACCGCTACGACATGGGTGCCCTGCAGTACAGCCCCATCTCCAACTCGCAGGGCTACATGAGCGCCTCGCCCTCGGGCTACGGTGCCCTGCCCTACGGCTCCCAGCCCCACCAGAACTCGGCGGCGGCGGCGGCGGCAGCAGCGGCGGCGGCGGCCGCCTCCTCGGGGGCTCTGGGCGCCCTGGGCTCCCTTGTGAAGTCGGAGCCCAGCGTGAGCCCGCCCGTCACCTCGCACTCGCGGGCCCCGTGCCCCGGGGACCTGCGGGAGATGATCAGCATGTACTTACCGGCCGGGGAAGGCGGGGATCCGGCGGCCGCCGCCGCCCAGAGCCGACTCCACTCCCTGCCCCAGCACTACCAGAGCGCCAGCACAGGGGTGAACGGCACCGTCCCCTTGACGCATATCTGAGCCCCTGCCGGCACCGGAGTGGCCGAGGCGGGCGGCGGGCGCGAGCATTGGCACCAGCTCCGCCACCGGCCCCGGCTCCGAGCGGCCCCGCCGCTGCCAGAGCGCGCTCAAATCCGGCCGCCCGCCCGCGCACCGGCCCCGCGCCACTCCTGGTCCCGCTCTGTCCTCTTATTTTTGCTTCTTTCTCCCCTCCCCTGCCTCCCTCTTTATTTTTTCTTTCTTTCTTCCTTCCTTCCTTTTTGTACAGAAATGTTTTGATGTTCTTGTAATAATAATAATAAATAATAATAATAATAACGAGAGAGAAAAAAGGTAACTGCTGCTTTACTTACCTTTTTTTTTAGGAGGACTAGTTTATGAAACTAGTTTTAGACTGAACTTCTGTGTTTTATCGAGACTTTTTGTACAGTATTTATCATTCACCCAAGAGACATAGAGCGTTTATTTGCAAAAGAGAAAGACAGAGAGAGACAAAGAGAAAGGGGGGAAAAAAAAGTGACGGCGAAAAGACAAAAAAAATATCAATAATAACTAAAACAAGTTGTAGACGATGCCAGCTTTTGTACCCCAGCGGAACCGCTACGATTTTCAGTCACGGATCGCTTCTTGTGAAGGCTGTTTATTGCCTAATTAACTCGAAATTGATGAGGGAACAGTTCTCATTTATTACTGATGTACTAAGGCAAATCCGAAACAACACTTAAAAGGTTTTTGTAGGTGTTCTTGCGTTTTGTTTTTTTTTCTGTTATTTTTTTACTTGTTTGTTTATTTATAAAACTTTTTCTTTTGGAGACTGCAATTTTTGTTTTTCTGGGTTTTGTAAAACTTTATTGTATCTGATTATTTTTTGTTTGTTTTCTTTTTGCTTTTGTTTTCATTTGTATAATTTCTTGTAAATGCTTGTGAAATAATTTTTATTTAGGCGTTACGAGGGAATTCAGATTGTGTATATAGTTTACTAAAAAGTCTTTCTGCTAAACAGAAATCCTAAAGATGCGTTCAATTTTGAGTTAAATAAATTTCAAAGAGGAAAAAGCCACCTGTTTTTTTTTTAATCTTAAAAAAATCTAACTGGAGGTCATAATAGTGTTTACCACGGTGTGCCTGGAAACAGCAGGTAAACCTATAATATGGGGAGAAAGTTTTAAACCGCAGCGGCAAACACGATGCAGTAAACGCCGATATCTCGTAAACCTTGTAAATCAGGAGGCATGAAGGTAGATTTGTTTTGATGCTCGTTCCGGCTTGCGAGGGAAGGCGACTTACAGAGTTACTCTTTCTAGCCGTGAGCGTTCGTTGTGCGTATTTTTGGGGGGGGCTGGCGCTCCTGGCCTTTCCCGGGACATCGCTTTCCCGCCCTCACCCGCCCTCTGCTCGTCCGGGAGCCCCCACCGACCCAGGGGGCATCGACCTCCCTCCCCGGGGGACGCGAAGGCACCGGCAAGGGCGCGACTTCCCCTCTAATTAACACCATGAAAAGCGAAAGCGCTTCGGTTTGAGCGTCCCGAAAAAGACAAGCGACCTCTAAACCCCAAGCCCGAAAAGCAGCCTCATCCTTGGCAAGCATCCCCGGGGGACAGCGGGGAGCGGTGGGGTCACAAGTTCCGACCCCGCGCAAACTGGGGCCCGGTTTCTGCGGATAGATTGAAAGCTGTCGAGCAAAATGATGCGTGTCTGTTCTCTGCAAAATGTTGTTCAATGCTTTGAAATTTAATTTGACTTTTTCTTTTTTTTCCTGGCTGTTGATCGGTACCTTTCGATATGCTGGAATTAAAAGTTCACTGTAAACTTCGTCTGCTGGTAATAGCAGCGTTAAGCGTTGCGTTTAAATATCATACTGGAGTAAATAAATTTTGAAATTAGTCATAACTGCTTAAACAAAAGGGGGCAAATATGCTTTTCACTTCCAGGGTGGTAATGTCGGTGGTAGCAGGCTGAAGGGCTTTTTTTAACCACCTTTTAGCGCTGACGGATGAGCACTTCATCCGTCCAGGAGTGGGGAAATGTTAGTTGGTTAATGAGGAAAGGTTTCGGTCCGTGTTGGAGATGCTGACAGGCCAATTGACATGTGTAACACTTACGAGTAATTTTGACAATTTTGTTTAAAACACTCATTCGTTAAAGTGAACGCAACCTTTTCATGGAAGCTGTTTATTGGTTTCGATCAGGTAATAAAATTCACCTTCCCTTCTTTTTATAAACTATTTGAGACTTTATTAAAGCGAGGTGTGTGCGGGTTCAAACAGTCAGCAGGCGAGTTTTGGGAAGCTCAACGTGCAAACAGCGCAAATGGAGAACAGGAACTGGTGAGAAACCTTCCGGAGCACTTGTTAACTCCAACCAAGTGCGTTCCTATGTGTAATTTAAAATATTAATAGGCTTACCTTTAAATGGACGGAAGATGAGTACCTGTTGAACCGTTTTTTGAAACGCCTTAGCCATCATGTGTATGCATACTTACACATATATGTACGTAGATAGCATCATGACCGAAAACAAGTATGTGCGTGTATGTGTGCACATGCAGATGCATATACATCTGGTGCAACCTTGTTACATGCCTTTTCTTTAAAGGTCATAGCTATTGAAAATCACATTTACTGGCAATGGGGAAGAGAAAAATCCCAGCGAGACGATCCTGTATCGCTGAACACGCCTGATGTAACAGGGGAATTGGGGTGGTCAAGGGAGAAAAGCAAATAAACATCTCTACGAGACAAAACAACGTAAATAATAGAGGGAAGCGCTTGAAAGAGAAATATTACAACTCTCTAAATGAGCTCCTTTTAACCAGTCTTCCCTCCTCCCCTCACGATTTCGCGGCTCAATGGCGTTATGCCTAGAATAATAGGAATACCTGCACTTTCAATATAAAGGGATTAAACAAACCCAATCGCAACTATATTCAAATAAGCTTCGAATATTCTCATCCCACCTTTCAAAGAAATACAGTCCTCTCTGCTAATGTCCACACCCCACCCCACCCCCCAAAAAAACAAAACCCAACCAACCCCCTTAACACCCTAAGGGCAGAATTTATAACTGTTCGTGGTTTACTGGCTTGGCAGTTTAGTTTGATTGGAGTTAAACTTCACGTTTGGATATACAAACAAAGTTAAAACAACTTTGCTAGGCAGACGAGTTGGATTTAGGTATGGTAAAATAATTTCGTCTTGGGTTTTTTTTGCCATGCGGGTTATATATTAGAGAATAATTGAATATGCAAAACTAAGAATAGGTTTAAGCGATTTATGATTTAAGTACATTACATCTAAAATTGTATGAAATGTTCCTCCTATAACATGATTGACAGAGCTATTAAAAGAATGGGAAGAATGTGGAAGAATTAAAAAAAATCATCTCGTTTTCAGTAAAAGGAAGGAAAATCCAGGGGGTAAGGGGAGAGGAGCGGGCCGGAGATACCCTCTCTGAGGAGTTATGCTGGGTGTAGTGGGGGGGCGGTTGAGGTCAGACCCCCGCCACCCTCCACCATCACCGCTCCGCTGGTGTTTTTTCTGCCCCGAGAGGGAGGCGGTGGCAGAGGAGCCAGGAGGACAGGAGGCACAGTGCGATAACAGGTTTGATCCGCTCCAAACTTCGAGCCAAAACGCAAACTTGGCCTGAACTCCACAGCTTTTTTACCAAGGATCTTCTCTCTTTTTTTCTTTTTTTTTTTTTTTTTTTTTTTTAATTCTCCTTCCTCCCTACTTTTTTCCCTGCGGGGCTTGTAGGAGTGGCTCTGGGCCCCGGGGAAAAGCCTTCCACCCAGCTCCACTCCTCCGCACCCTCAACTGGAGTCACACAGCAGCAAGCCCGGGGGAGGAAGGGGAGGGAGAACTGCGGGGAGTATAGATAGGACGGCCTCGGACTTTTGGGACCAGACCAGCAGGGAAGGGGGGAACACATTAAATTCCGCATGAAGCTAAAAAGAGGTATGTCTCTAGGAATCTGTTCAGGAGGTCGTGAGGGCTCAGCCCCAACACACTTGGAGGGTCGCAGCGGGGCAAGAATCCCCCCAGATGCCCCTTGGCAGGGCAGGGGGTGGGGAGGATCCTCCCTCCCAGCTGCGCCACACGCTGGTAGCATCAGACTGGTAGAGGCACCTGAACGCCTGATGCGGTCACAGATTTTTATTATCATACTTAAAATGCCACAGAAGGGGAAACAAAAAAGAATTAACACTCCACCGTTCCAAAATATGACCCCACACCGCCAAAACCCAAACCAAACAGCAAATCTGAGCTTCACTGTAGAGTAAAACGCAGCTGAAACACCCGAGCTGGTAGCTGCCCGTGGATTGGACGCGTTAGCTGGAGGGGGTGCGCTCCTGGGCCGGGGACCTTCTCCAGGACCCCGTTATGCCCTCGCCTTTCCCGGATACTCCTTGATATCCTCACTCACCCACCCCCCACACCGAGACCTTTTCTGCCTGCTCTCCCCGGCACGCACCGGCCCTTCCCTTCCCTCCTTCGCTCAGCAACACATGGGGGAGTGCTGGGAAGGGGCAGCGCCCTAGGGGCAGTCAGCATCCGAGTGTGTGTGTGTCTGTCCGTCTGTGTGAGGAAGCAGGGGGCAGATCTTGGTGGGAAGACCCCCGGAGGCATGGGGGGTATTGTTTGAGGGATGTGCGTGGGTCTCTGAGACCTGCAGCCCCACGAAACGAAGTGCCCCCTGTGCCCTTGGAGGGACTGCAGAAGAACGATGCAAGAGGAAGACAGGAGTGGAAGGAGGAGGATGAAGAGAGAGAGGGAGAGAGCGGAGGGGTGGGGTGGGGGGAGGAGGGAGGCCGGTGTTTGGAGAGCGAGGGATTAGCGAGAAGAGTCCTGACCCCGAGATCAACGGCCAGTCAAACCCGTTTACAATCACCCAGTGGAACACCGACGGCTCCCGCTGCAAGCCAGCGGCCGGCCGGGCAACCAAAGAAACCAGAG
Source organism: Dromococcyx pavoninus (assembly GCA_033558185.1). NCBI lineage: Eukaryota > Metazoa > Chordata > Aves > Cuculiformes > Neomorphidae > Dromococcyx > Dromococcyx pavoninus. The sequence continues at coordinate 632,534 of JAUMJL010000668.1, read as the reverse complement.
CACCCTGTGGAGGGGAAGGTGGGGGAGGCCCTGGCCCGGCTCTGAGGAGAAGGGAGACATCGCAGTCTTTGAGGGAGCGGGAGAAGGGCTAGGAAGAGAAGCCCCAGCGGGGGAATGCAGCGGGTGGCAGTGGGGAGGATGCTTGAGGCGAGCCCCGTCTCTCCGCCACAGCCTTCTGGCCCCGTACCAACAAGGGGGGAGAGACGGGAGTAGAGAAGAGCAGGGGGCGATGCAGGCATAAGAGATGGGGAGAGATAGCTAGAAAAGACAAGGGCGATACTGTCAGGCTCTCTTGAGCTCCACTCGGGACCCTCCCGGGCTTTGGTTCCGCGGAGCTCCGGGCGAAACCAAAACCCGTCTTCAGTCATGCGTTCAGCGGCGCGCTTGCCGCCCTCCCGCACCGCAGGCCATCTGCTGCACGGCTACTAGGGGCTGGGGGTGAGTGGGAAGGGAGTCACTCCGCCACCCAACGGGCCGGCAGCGGTGGGAGGGCGCCCCGCGGGGCACCGGCGCCACCGCTCCGCCGTGCTGCCCACACCCCACGCACACGGCGGGGGGGGGGGGGCGGTGTTGGGAGGGGGAGGAAGAGGCAAAAGACACACGTGACCTCTTTTTTTTTTTTGGAGGGGGAAGCAAGCACAGCCCCGCAACCTCTCGGCATTTTGACCCATCCTCTTCCAAAAAATACAGCCCTCCCACCCACCGCGAAGGAAGGATGCTCGGTGGCTCGGCGCTACCCCAGCACCAAGCACCTGTGTGTGCGTCATGGGAGCCAAAGGAGAACTAAAGGATCTGGCCAGTCTCGGAGACACCCCCCTAAAAATATGACCCCGCCCCACTGCCCCTCCAGGGAGGAGCCTGTGGGGACAGGCAGGGACCAGGAATTATGGGTCAAGATGAGGGAGTTTCGGTGGGTTCCTCTAAGGGTTAGGGGTGGGTGAGGTCTGAGACAAGTTGGACTCGATGATCCTTGTGGGTCTCTTCCAGCTCAGGAAATTCTGTGATTCTATGAATCTGTGGCTGAGGGGGAGAGGAGCTGGGCAGCTAAGTGTGGCTGAAAAGTCACTGCTGGGGAGGCAAGGCCAAAAGAGAGACAGAGGAGGCAAAAAGAAAATGTAAACATTAGGAAGAAATTCTTCACGATGAAGGTGGTGAGACAGTAGAATAAGTTGCCCAAGGAAGCTGCAGATGCCCTGTCCCTGGAATTATTCAAGGCCAGGTCGGATGGGGTCTTGAGCAACCTAGTTGGTGGGAGGTGTCCCTGCCCATGACAGGGTGGTTGGAACTAGATGATATTTCAGATCCCTTCCGACTCAAACCATTCTACGATTCTGTGACTCTATGATTCTATGACTCTATGATTCTATGACTGAGGGGGAGATGTATCCGGCAGCAAAACCTGGCTGAAGATTCACTTCTGAAGAGGCAAGGCTAAAAGAAAGGCAGAGACCAAAGAGAAAATGTGACAGGACACAGTCTTACAGAGCTCCGAGCTGGACAATTAGGGGAGGGCTGACGTGAACAGGAGGGACTGAAGCAAGGGGACTGGGGGATCGGTGGGAGCCGACCCCTGCTGCCCGGATTGCGGGAGGGAAATCAGAGATCATGCGTATGGGGCGGGTAGGGCCTTACCTGCCTGCTGGCTTCGCCCTGCCGCGCCTCTGCTGAGTAATGTCAGGAGGAGCCGTGAGACTGGGGCGGCCGCGACGGGGAGGGCAGATAGCAAAGGAGCCGAGGGGTCGGGTGTGCAGGTACAGACGTAACCAGAGGCGTTCATTAGCAGAAGCTGAAGGGAAAGTCCATTGACTTTTATATGCAGTGATACATTTGCTGTTGGAGGAAACTTTATGAAAGTGAGGATTAGCAACACAAATTTTGGAGGCCCTCGAGGAGCTGTACTGTAACAGAGGTGTGGTGTACGGAGTCTACGTATGCTCGAGATGATAAGGGGTGCTAGCAGGTGACCTGGAAGTCATTCCTAGTCTTCATGCCTAAAATGGGAACACCTCTAGAAATGCCTGTGTAGGATATGCTAGAAGTCAGTAGGAACTGGCTGGACTGAGTTGCAGCACTGTATGTACTATCAAAAAGTTTGGAGGAAGAGAAGGGAAAGGGACAGAGAAAACATTGACTTTTAAACAGTTCAGGCTTGGTCTCCAGCGAGGACCAGTCGTCCAGGCAAAGTCACTGGCTTTGGAGTGGAAGCCTTGCAGCAAAGAAACCCTCCTACTCACAAAGCCTTGGGGTGCCCCGTGAAGTTTCATGCCTATCTTTCCTGGACAGTGTAATTCCCTGAAGGGAGGAGCCTTCAGAAAGATCTCGTTTCAAGAAAGTCATTTAAATGCTTTAGCATGGTCTGTCAAGATGGGTTTGGGGGAAATATCCTTCATCCTCGGTAAAATCTCATTGTCCACACTTTCAGCTTGGGCACCTCTCATTGATTTGGAGAAGACGTGTGCCACGGTTAACTGTAGCTTTCAGACAGAGGGACTATCCTTCAGAAAACTTAAAAAAAAAAAAAAAAAAGGAGGGGAACAATGAAACCGAGGAGAAGTAGGAGAGCATCTGGCGGTTGTCAAACAATTGGGCAAGTGCTAGAGGGCGAGCTGAGCTCCAAGGAGTGGGGAAAGGAGGTTTCAGCCCGGGGCAGGCCAGCGTGGGCTGAGGAAGTGCAGCCGACACGGGGGGAAAGGACCGGAGTCTGCAAAATGTGCTTTAAGAAAATAAAAGCTTTCACCGGGAGGAGGTGAAATACAGTTTACCAAGGCATAAACTTCTCCATAGCAACTAGGAACTAGAGTTGGACAAAGGCACCATACATTTTGGGCAGTATAATTTATCCACGGGAGGGGGTGAAGGTCCGGGGGGGCGGGGGGGGGGGGAGGGGGGAGGGTAGCGAGATGCTTATTTTCTACCCTAATATTGTCTCGCACGAATTTCAAAAGTATTGGATTAAGCTCATTTATTTAGCCAGTATGGGGGGGGAAAGTGTATAAGAAGATTGTCTTGCAAAAATTGTTGGACAATGGATAGTTCAATCCTATTCTAATTAGAAGAATAAGGTAACAAGTTCGAGTTTGGAGCTGCAAGCACAGGATGCCCAGGGCGGGGGAAAGACTTAAAACTCCAGGAACGGGAATTCAAAATGAAGTAGGGACACGAAATGCAATTCTGACCCGGTGCGGAAAACTGGGGGCTCTGAAACCATCTCCTGATGTCTCAGAGTTACATACACCCTAATCATGATCTTCCCCTCCTGCCTTACACACAGGTTCATATCTCTATCTTTTGGAAAAATCTTGCATAATCACTTGATCAAGCGACGGGATGAACTTTCCGTATTACCTTTTGTTTTACTTGTATATAGCAGAAGAGACAGGAAGGGCTTTGCTTCGGTTTGGGGTTTTCCCCCCATTATCTGTGCCTACGTGCACTGTCAGTCCTACCTTCCTCTAAATTGCTTTTCAACTATGGGGCAGGTGAGGGCTGCGTGTTTCCCCTTCTCGGTGTTAGAATGTAGAAAATAATGCGAAAAAGTAGATGATTGTGCAATCTGTTTATTTGTGTATTTCCTACCTGGAAATACAGTGAAAAAGAAAACTGGATGGGAAAAGTCTTTTAAAACACACGGCTGCAGGGAAACTGAAGTTTGCATGTTTCAGAAGGGTGAGATCTGGAGGAGAACTGTAAATCTCAGATTCCAGAAAATAGCTCAGGAACGTTCAATTGGGGGGGGGCAGGAAGCCGAACAAGTGAAGCGAGAGTTTGGCCTAACAGACTTCTCAGTGGTGTGTCTCGAACTGACATAGAAGTGAAGAGGAAGGGATACAGGTGTGCGCAGTGCATTTTCCAAACGAGAACTTCTCATGCTCTGGTGTCGCATCATTACTTATATGTGCTGTGGAATAGCCAGAAGAAACAAGTCATGAGAGCAGAACATGTATTTATACCCCCAAAAGCACTTAATCTGTTAATGTTCTTCTCAGTTTCTTGCTTTCTAGCAAGGCTAATGAAATTTCTGCTAACCCTCCACCCAAAAGGTCCGTTTAGCAGACTAACTTTTGGGTTATTCCATAGGGAGAAACAGTCTCCTTAATGATTTTGTTGTGAGTAGGCAACCGCAAAGAAAGCCATGCATGAATTTCCCAAATACAGAAATATCTTTTAGGCATGGCAAACCAAACCAAGGTAAGTGGGACAGTCTCATCATGATAAATGTACCAGATACTTAAGGTAAGGAAAGCAATGAAAAGGCATTATTGTGAAGGACTTCCTTGGGCGATCAAATGAGCTTTTCGGAAGAATTTGGCAGAAGCTTGCTATTTACTTGTATTATTTAATGCGTAGTTCCAGAAAGATAAATTAAATGTGTTTATGCATCTCAGATATGTCTTAAATGTTTCGTAATGCCTAAGTCAAGTGTTCATGTATTCACAGTTATGATGGTTTCCTATTTAGACGTCTGTGTTTTTCATCGCTCTTAGAGTAGTCTTAAAAGCTGAATGGCAGAAGATGCTGCAGATGATAGGTAAACTCATTTTCATGAAAGAGGCCAAACTCAGAATCCCTTGTTCAAAACGTGGTATCTGCTCCTGAGAATATTCTTGCTGACGAGCAATAGCTAACACACATAAAAAAGAAATTAATTAATCTTTAGTAAAAATAGACAAGGGTGTGGATAACCACTGCTTCAAAATATATGTCATGGCGACAGTTACTTGGGAACATCCCATCATTATTTCCTGACGTTTACAGGGGAATGCGAATCTCTCTCCATACACATCATGTTCAAATACTGGAGAGCGGAAGTATCTTGTCAAACCTTGTAGTTCTAATATCATATGCCCATTGATAGAAGATTCGCTTCAGACGTGAAAACTGAATCATGAATGGAAGTATGGAGGCGGAAAATCAGAGATAAAATTCACGGAGTACCGAGTTTGGGTTTTGTGGTACGAGACATAATAAAAACTTGAAGACAAGGGCAGAAAGCGTACTACAGGCGCTCTGTTCTTGTTCTATGAAGCAGCTGGGCAACATCTGGAATGGAGTCCTTTCCCTCATCGGACATCATGCAGCAAGTACAGCCACAAAACACCTGAAGGGGAAACTTCGGCGTTCTTTTAGCCAGTGCACACTCTTGGTTAGCAAGAGCACTCGGTTTAGAGGGACTTCCAGTGCCTCTCTGGGGGTCACAAACGGAACGGTGCAATGTTACTTTTAAAAAACTCTTCGAGTTTTCAGAGGAAGGCAATTGCCTTTTTTCTATGAAGACGGATTAAAACTCTTTTTACATGGAAAGCAGGGGAGAAGGCGGCTGTGGAGGAGCCTCCCGCCGCCCTGCCAGCAAGGTCAACCGTGCCTCCTGCCAAATGGGCTCCTGATCAAAACCGGGTCAGGCTTTAGCGTCACTTACTTACTTTGAAAACCAACCTGATTAGTCTAACTAGTTGACAAACCTCACTCAATGAAGTCCAGCATCTGACTCTAGCAATGCTCCCTCCCCCGCCCCTCCCCGACAGCGTCGAACAGTTTCTTGTAGAGACTCTTTGTGAGTGGCCCCTTCCCTTCCTGCTGTGGCGCTGCCACTCGGGGGACACATCCCGTCCACGGCCGTGTTTCTTTCACAAAGCAGGTTCAAATGTCTCAAGCCCCTCTCTCACCTCCATTCTGCGTGAAGGCGGGAGGGACTGACCCGGCGCGAGGCGGGCGAGTGGCTCCCAGGGGGTTGCGGGGATTCAAGGATGCGGGAGTACAGGGATGAGAGGATACAGAAAGGACAGCGGACAAGACGGGGAGGCCCGTCGGTGTCATCGTGCGTGCGGGTAGGGAGCTCCAGGTCCCCGGGAAGCAGCTCCGGGGTCAGGTTATGGCGTCGCAACCGAGATAACCGCTTCTTGTCCCTGGAGAAGGGACGCGGGACAAAGTCGTGCCCCGGTCCGTGGTCAGGGGCCTCCACGCTGCACTTTCCGAAGTGGGAGAGGCGGGTCTGGCCCCTGGGTGATCTTAGTAGGGGCTGGATGAGGTCCCTGGAGTTCCCTGGCTGTGGCTTATCCGCAGCTGGAAGCTCTAGATCCCTGAGGTTATTGTGCGCCATAGACTTTCTCTTGATTCCCTTTATTTTTGTCACTTAGTGACCAAATGGCATCTTCCATGACCTAAGCTGCAGACAACTTGCTTGCCTATAAGCTGGCTCCTACGATGTGCTTTGTCGGGTCATTTTGGGTGAAGCCAGCTATTTCTGGGAGTTTGGAAAAAGCGCGACTGCTTTCAGGAACATTTTTAGGAAACGTGAAAATATTAAGCTTGAGACAGTGGTATTTTTACCCATGCACGACGCAAAATATGAACCAGTTTAAAGGAATGCCTCAGAGGGGGAGAGAAATAAATCCGGAGTCATTCTGCAGTAAAACAAAAGACCAGAATATCTTCTCGGCTTAAGTGACTTGTCACTAAAGAAAAATCTTCCCTCATATCAAACAGACATTTGGAAGAGTTTTCCTAGATGAAGTGCCTCTGAGACCTGTATTTTCTGCTTTAGGAAGGTTCTATGTTTTGCTGAGTATCGTTGTGCCACCAACAGAGGAAAAATGCAACTAGAGAAGCAAGGAGCGTTGACGTACAATTTACTAGTTAGTGACTTTCTCAAAGAACAGGTTATCTCCACCTAACAGGAAGATATTAATAGAAAATATTAGCAAGAATTTTGCCACTATACAGAATGGTTCCAAACTTGTAAGTAAACATAAATTCAACAAATATTACTCTCATTTTGGAAATTTTACAGTACAATTACTGCAGACTAGCAAGATCACTCCACTGACCCTACATAGATATTGCCAAACTCAATTCCCTTATTATTACTCGGAGCCAACGCTTACTGAAAAGAGAATGCAGCATCTCTAATTTAAATGTTAGTTTTCCGGAAACAAAATAATACAAAACAAAACAAAAAGGGAAAAAGTAAGAAAAAACAGTCTACAGCTGACTAGACTAGTGTTGTCTCTTGTTCAACCTGCAAGTCTGCAGGTTATTTTTCTCTAGTACAAATATAATCTAATAGCGAGGGTGGATATTGTTTTCACTTTCAGCTATCTGCTCTATACTGCGCTCTCGTTCTACATTAGATGATTACCTTACTGTCCTATATGCACTATTTAAAGGGAATTACCTATTACTTCAATTATTTGTTTCTTATCAACTGATGTTACACTACAAGGATTTGCATTGAAAGGACACAAAGAAAGAGCAAGTCATGGCACATTGCCAAATAAAAGAGTAATGTTCTGGTGAATTTAGCCTAAATAATTTACTGCTATATAAAAGTGGAAAAGTGGAAGGTGAACCCTTTGACCAATAAATCTCTCCTGCATGTGAAACCCTTATCTTGTCCCCTCCAATATATTCCACACTAGGAAGCCATCATCATTGGCTCTGGTTTGTTATTTGTAAACCTTGATCTTCTGCACTCGGTGTCCTAAATATGGATAATTAGCATCAGTTTATCACGCCTCTGCATATTTTCTCTTCTCTCCAAACATGCATGCTTCTATTGGCTGCCATTCTGTCACAGAAGATTATGGAGACAGATTGCAGAGAATGAATGTGCTAAACGAGATTAGGAAGGAATAGAAATAGCAACTTGGCCAATAAATTCCTCGTGAGAGCCTTATCATACAATTACACGTTGACTTGTTTCACACTCTCCCAGCCTCTTAATCCAACACCCCCACCAAGAATAAAATTTCACTAATTTCTGAATTACTGCATATCCTCATGACTTGTCACTGAGAATGGTTGGAAGAAGCAACACGGTCGAAAATATCACATCAAACTTCCAAAACGAAATGCAACTTTACAGACAGAAAGAGATGTGGTTTTGTACCATTTGTGGCCATATGCAGAAGTTTTTGTGCCGCCGCAGTTTCGGGGGTCAAGACTTCAGCATCAGACGTTTTGCTATAGCCATTTACTCCCTAACTCTCTACACTGGGTATTATGTTATACTTTAGAGGGACTTGGGGATCAGAATACGATGAACTGATGCTGCTGAACTATCTTACGTGATCGTCTGCTGTGCAATTAGCTCTCACCTCTGGGTCCTCACAAACTCGTCGGACAGCAACGGTGAAAACACATATGGTCGTTATCGAATTCTTGGAGGTCCCTGAAAGTATGATATTTGAGAAGATGCCAAAAGTAAGACAGCAAAGTGAGACAAAATGTGGCTAAACTTAACGGAAACATTAACCAGCTCCGTGGAGTTAGTTTTGTCCGTTCTGATGAGCTTATTTTAGTGTAGACGTCAAGAAATCATTATTTCTATGATATAATTAAGAGGCTTGGCAAAACCCTTCAGGAGACATCATCTCTGGAAATGCCGGGAGTCTCCATTTCCCTCCTCATGCTAGCCCAGGAGGAGAACTTGCAAAAATATTTATATGGTGGTAGTGTTGCTATCATTGGTTTAGATACGTGTAGAAGAATAAAAAAAGCCCGAAGATCCGAAGACAAATCCTTGCTCAGTGGATCTATACTCTTAGCATAGATTGGATGGCACAGTACACTTGTCTTTCAATCTTAACAGATTTTAGCGTATTTTACAACGTTCATTACTGTGAAAGGATAGCTTTAAAAAGCGAAGTGTTTGTATAGCTCGAGTAATTGTATCCCCTAATAAATGTGAATCTTCAACCACAGACGGTCTTTCAGAACCAGGACGAAAAGTATGACGAAGTCACAAGTAAGTGATTCTTAGCGTCACGCCTGCCTGTGCAATAAGATGCTGGAAAACTTTTAACGCAGCAGTGAAGCTGTACGCATCGCAAGTGTTAAGGGTGCTCAGAATAAGAAGATTCCCTCGAGTAGGACCTTCCATGCAGGCTTTTCCCGGGGTGGAAGCGATCCAGGCGGCAGCGCAGCATCCCCAGCTCGCCCCACCCTGGGACCGCGGGGCGCCCGCGACCCTCGGGTATGGTAAACCCATCCTGCGAGTACTATAAAGTACGAAGCGCCCTATGAAAACTCCACGCCTGGACCCTCTGAATTAAATTAGTCAGGAAGTGGACTTATTGATGGTGTTGGTGGTTACTGTGTTTTTTTTAGTCTGTCCACTACTCAGGCTTGTAGTGGTGTTGGGCATTTATTTTTCTCTTACACTCCCATGGATTTTTTTCCTCCAGATGGGAAATCAGACCGCAGCTGAAGGTCACCTTGATCCCAAGCCTTAAAACCATAGTGTTGCAGAAAATACTGAGAAGATGTAAGCATGACCTTCTGGGATAGCAAGACAGCTTGCTACCTGTTTGCTGCCACAAGAGCCTTTGAATGCCTGTGGTCACATAAAGTGAAAAATTAGTAATGTTCCCTTATTTCCTCCTTCCTTTTCTTGCTACATACGTAGGCATACATATATATTCATATGGACGTATATCTTATACGTACACATACTGCACATACATTTATCTATGTGTACACACATATCCAGAGTGAATTGGGTAGCTGCATTAGAGAGGGAGACGTTTGCCATTAATCTGGGAACAAACCGCTAACCTCGGTGACTGGTATTTTAGCTTTTCTTTTCTCGCTTCTCTCAGTGCGGGGAGAGCAGTAAAGCTTGTGTGGACTGATTGTGAGGGGCTCTGCTGGAATTTGGCAGGCCAAGGGCTTGGAGAGAAGCCCCATGCTGACTCCTATTCAGTGGGCCAGTTTTCTGCGAGCTTTGGAAGTTTCACTCAGCCGTGCACTCAATGGCTTCACAAAGCTGATTACAAGCTTCAGCGCATTCCTGAAGGAGCCAAAAGCGACGCAGGTGCAAACGAGCCGAGGGAGCCCCTTATCCCGGTGACAGAATGGGACAAGCTGGGAAAGGCTTGGACCACACAAATCCAAGGCTCACCAGGCAGCAGCAAGCCTGCCTTGGGAACTGGGGATCATTATCCGTTCCATTCAGCGGGGACCCAGCGGAGGTAGCGGCACGTCCTGTGGCTGGGGACGACTCCCGGGGCGCCGGGAGGGACTAGTCCCGCTTCACCTGACCTCCCCTCTCCCTTCGCTTTACGCATGGACCTGGGGTGCCCCTGCTCCCTCGAGCTGATTCCTACCCTAGCCTCAAGTACTTCGCCGTTTTATTCCTTATTGCCCTACCACACGCGACAAGCCCTTCTTCCCCTCCTCCCCCACCCCGCGTCCCTCTGCCCTTCCCCGTATAAACACGGTGCTTAAGGATCTGTCTGGAAATCCAGCACGTAAAACGCACTGATCCTAAATAGCAGGTACTGAAGTTCCTAACAAACACCCTATTTGAAGACTACCTCTAATTCCAGAGAGAAACCAGCCGGGAGTGCACCCGGCTCCCTCCCACCGCCCAATTACCACAGCCAGCCAATTCCCACAGAAACCTCCTGCAACACAAACGCCTGGGGAATGCTTTTCGACTTCGTGAAAGCAGCCCATGGGCTCTCCTGCCCTTCCTGCTTCCCAGGGGAGTAAGGGGGCGGCGAGGAGCGGTGGAGGGGGGTCTGGGAGACGGAGAGGGTGAGGCGTGATTTCCTTTAATTGGGGGATCTCGAGGGGAGTTGCCCTCATCCCCGCTCTCTTGCCCCCTTTCCTGTCTTCTCCCTTAGCCCTTCCCCTCCAGCCGGGAGAAGAAGCTGCACTTTACTTCGCTGCGAAATTAATTACTGCGCTTCTCCGCTATCAGTTACGGAGGAATCAGCTTTTCCTAGGGAGAGGAGAAACAATTAAAAAGCTTTTCAGTCTTGGGGTGGGGGGGGACACCTCGGACCGCCGAACACATAATGTGACGAGGGGACCGCCGCGTTTCTGGCCGCTGGTTTCATATGCAAATAGCGAGCTGCCTCCAAGTTATCATTATGGGTTTTTTTCTCTCTCTCTCTCTCTTTTTTTTTGGTAATGTTATTATAGCGTCGGGGTTTTTAATAGCCACATGCTCTCCCTCTTCTATTTCAGCGAGGTTTCCTTGGCGATCAGCCACGCCGCTTCTTCCTGGACGCCCTGCCTTCCTCCCAAGCGCCTGCCCCACGTCCATGTTAATTTCGCCCTATGGAAATGAAAGCGGCCCGGCCGGGCAGCTGATATTAAAGCGATCCCCTCTGGCCCTAGGGCTCTCCCTCCCCGCTCTTCGCAGCGATCATGCCTCCGCGCGAGCCGTGAAAACGCCCCCCCCCCATCCCTGCCCTCCCCGGCGCCCCCCGCCTCTTTCATGCTTGCGAGATGCTGGGGAGACAGCGGTGCGTTTGCTTGTGCGGAGCACACCGCCTGCAAGCGGTTGCCTTGGCAGAAAGGTGCAGCTTTCTGATGTTCTTTTGTCTGATAACTAATTCAAGTTAATGCGATCTTTATGTAAAGCTAACAGCGGATAATTGTCTATTTTCTCGCCAACAATCTCCATCACAATCACTTATCTGGAAACCTGCGGTTGTATTAATCGTTATATTCCCCGAGATAAGCGTCTCTCGAATTATCAGTAAACACTGGAGGGAAATTAAACAAACTCCAGAACCACTTAAGTTTCCTCGGCGACTTTTAACTCCCTTTCTCTGGGGGATGGGAAAACCCAAACCAGCCTGTGACCAGAGCACAGGACGAATGGGGTATGTGTGTATATGTGTGTGTGAACCAGTGGAGAAGGGCCTGAAATTTGGGATAAATTTTGAAGTCAAGTCCTGCTCAACCCGTTTGCCTTTCGAGGTTCCCGCGGGACCTTGGTGATTATTCTTGTAAATCGTGTAATTAAATGTATTGGTCGCTGCAGGGGAAAGACGCGGAGAGATTAAGCAGAAGTCGCATGACTTTAGGTCTGCTCTACGAGGAGGAGAGAGTTCTGCTTCCTTCTGAGAATCACCGTATTAGCACAATTATTGGCAATATTTATAATAGAGAGTGATCTGAATCCCAAGAGGGCAATAGAGAGTGCGAGAGAAAGAAACTACTGTGGGAATATGTTTTACTGCTCAGATCCCATCAGTTCCGTTAGGTGTAAAGAAATTGTAGCAAATAGTGCTGGAAACCCCTCCAGGGAAAATGCACTTGTATGACAAAGATTTTGTCTTTTTGAGATGAAGTCAAAACATCGGTGTCAAATGAAATTCATTTTCAGGGCACTGCCGTGTGTGTGTGTTTACTCGAGTACCTGGGTAGTGAGGGAAAGAAAAAAAAAAGCCCAAACCATGACATTTCAGTCGGAAATCTGGGCCAGCAGAGAGTTTGCAGTTTCTCCGGGGAAAACGAGACGTGGTCCAGCCTCAGCTCGCTCCCTGCCGCTCCCAACCCGGCGCCCAGGCTGGAAAACCCGGCAGTCCCGCCCGTCTTGTACGGTGCGAGCTAAGAGATCTCTTTGCCCTTTGCGTTTCTGGGAGGGTTTTCCACGTCGTAAGAGGTTTATGAACATTAACTAATTAATCCTGGTGCTTAGTCACGGGGCAGGCACCAAGGAATTTCAGAACTCTTCTCTGTGATGATATTTATTTATTGTCGTCCTATGATTTTTAGTAAGCAAACTTTGATTTGCAGAGGTTTCGAGTGGCACGGCTCCTGTCCTTGCTGGGGATAGTGAGGTCTGGGACGGGGGTGGGGGGGAACCCCAAACCCAAACCTCAAAAAAACACACTGCAACCAAACACAAAAAACCCAAACAAAATACCGCAATGAAACACACACCTCCTGTTACTGGTTTGTGTGTCAAGGCAGCGTATTTCTAAACAGGATCAGCTTCTTAAAAAAAAAATAATCCTTTAACTGATTCAATTCTCGAACTGTTTCTGTTGCCCTAAAAGTTCCCAGGGTAGCTTTTTCTTATGGCATTTGAGAATCATCCCACTTCATCTCTCACCTGAATCTTGTCATCTGTGCCATCTTGAAGTGATCTGTGAACAATGCTGGTCCCTTGGACAGCCCAAGCTGGTCAATCAGGCAGAACAGACTATGCAAATGGAATGGAAAGGCGAAGCGATGGAGAACAGTGGCCCCCATTGTCTTGGGCATTTCAAAGCGAAGCCCAGCTGCAGCAGGCGTTGCTGTCTCGGACCTTTGGTTGCTACTCTAATGTCATCATTGCAAAACATCACATTTTGAAAACTCTACAGTTTGAATGCATGAGCAGCCCTCCGCAAAGATTTCACTTTGCCGTGACATCTTTCGGAGTCACCAAAAAAAAAAAGCTAAAAAAGGGGGGAAAAAAAGCAACCCAACAACTGGGGACTGCGATCCCAGCCACACTGCCTGCTCACAACCCTCAGTCTCTTTCGCTGCGCTCCTCATAACTGCGATGGAGCTGACACTAAGCGCCTTTTGCAACCTTTTCCTTTTGGTGAACGCCTCGCCTTTTTTTTTTTTTTTTTTTTTTTTTAAGAATCGAATCGGATGATGATTTAAGCTGCAATTAACTTATTTTCTGTCGGGTCTTTCAAGTAGCTTAATGAGCTAACGCCGAGGAAACTTAGCTGTGAGCAGGCAGTCAAGTTTTATTCACAACTGCTCCCAAAACTTCAGATACACGGCCTCTAAAAGAGTCATGCAGTGTCTTTGCGAGTGATTAAACTGGCAATTAAGCTGGGTATTTATTGATCCAATAGGAGGCGCTTTTTAAAAAAATACTCAGTTTCTTAATACGCTCATGTAGTTCCTACTCCTGAAGACTGTGGGCAGCCCCACTTCAGCTCTACTTCCCAGCACTGGTCCCAAAGTTACCCCTGCCATGAGAAATGAACTTTCACTGCAGTAAAGCTGAGGGCTGTTGGATGACTAATGTGCATTTTCAAGTGACTAAATCACTGCCCATGTTTCACTTATTGTTCCTTTTCATTTTCTTTTGTCTATAGGTGACATTTGTGATCACCATGTGGTGAGCAGAAGAAACTCCCTTCTCTTCCACCCTCATGTCAGGAGCTTACACTCAAGGAACAAAGGTCTGTGCCACCAATATCTTAAAATTTTGGTGGTTACTTTTCCCTCCTGCCCACTTCCTATCTTATAGGAATTAGTGAATCCAAAACGACTCCAACAACAGCCTTACTACAGCAAGCCTGCAGAGGTGGATAACACCACAGCCAGCCTCAGACTCTGCCTGGCTCATAGATGGAATTGTCACTTATTTTAGTGGTCACCTTTGAGTGCGGACTATTCATCCAGGAACAGAGAAGAAATTTTCATTGGACTAAGAGAGCTGAGCTAAGTAACTCTTAATTGTGTTTTTTGTAGGACCAAGAATAATTCAGTGCTTCTTTTCCATTCGTCAAACCGGTTCTTTCCCTTTTGCTGGGTAATCTATACTGTAATAACATCATGTAAATTCCAAAGAAAGAAAAAGATGGAATTATTTGAAACTAAATAATCATCCACTGCTATTTGGTTAGCTTCTTGAATTTATGTTTGCCTCTTCCACAATGCTGAGTATTGGTAAGAAGAAAAAGATGAGAGTAACAAACAAAAGCAAAGCGAGGTTAAGGTGAATGGGGCAAATAAATTACTGTAGAGGTGCCATTTGATCGTCTGGCTGAAAGTTTCCTTCCTCTCAGCAAAGAGAGTTTTCCAAGGACAAGTACTGGGTTAAAAGAAACCCACTTTCCTACTATATCAGCCTCGTGGTCAAATGAATCAACAACAGGAACTCAGCTACCTGCTTCGTGCAGATGTTTCAATAGAAATGATATGGACTGTTAAGCACCCTTCCCTGCCACGCATTTGTTAGCAGATGCCTCCAAGATTCTTTCTGTATCAGTTCACCGCTTCAAAATCTTACCTACCAGACAAATGGATCCCTGCAATCTATGTCCTAGGAGAACTTGGACATTCTTCAGGTACCCCCTGCATCTCTCACTTGCTAACTTGAATGCAGAAACCAAGAGAAAAATTAAGATTTGTGCCCCTGGTGCCTACACAGAGGACAACAGCAGTGCACATAGCCAGGAGCCATATCAAACATCCTCTTACTGTAAGCAGGTGCATCTCCATCTGGATCTCTGCTAAAGTATGTCCAGAAAGAGATTGTGAAGGAGAAGGGTGCAGTGGCTTTCAAAAAGGATCAGCTGCTCTGTACACCTCCTGTGGAGGTGTTGCCATAGGGTCACACAAAGGCAGGGGTCCTCTCTGTGGATATCGTAGCTCCCACTCAATGGTGGGATCGATGATGTCCACCAGGGCCATCATTGGGTAGGGGATGGGGACCCACAAGGTTATCCTACCACCCTTGACCCAGACATATCCCTCTCCCGCAAGAGTCCTTTTCTCAGCTGATATTGCCAGTTGGACATCACCATGTCTCAGCAGCTTGCTGGCCTCACACCTCAAAGGTGGAGAGCTCAGAGGTGGGTTAACCACCTGCGCTCAGGTCAGCTGTACCTCCAAAGCACCAAACAAGTTCCCATCACCACAGGTTAATGGAATGGGCTCTGAGGAGCAGGAAATGGCCCCAGATCTGCCCATTGCTTAAAGCATTGGGATAACCAGGGACAATCTGCTTTCCCAGAGGCCCCACATCCCCCTGCAAATGTGAGCTAATTGGAAACAAGAGCAGCTCCTCCTTTGAAGAGCTGAACTTTGCTTTTCTCTCACAGCCAGAACTTCTGCCCCTTCCCCCTACCAGCTCCAGTCCTGGTACATTCAGCCACAGTTATCTCTGCTCCTGCACTGACTGTATTTTTCATGTTTATTATCATCCAACCCAGTATAGTGCCATCTGGCACATGCACACACGAGAGGAAGAAAAACGTATATCCAGTAAATGGAGCATACACAGTTTGGGTTTTGTTTTGTCTTGTTGTTCTTATTCTTCTATTTTTTTTTTAAATTATGCTGAAAGAATAACTGATCAATTTACTCTCACAAAAAATGATCAGAAACCCCAGTTATGAAATTAAAATCATAGGAGAGCAGTGCCACCAGGAAGGGGCAAGAACTCTCCTTCTGCTGAAATGCAGTTTCTTCTTTTCCTCCTTTTGTATTTCATTTCATCTTGTGCTCAGATAAGGAATGGAACTACTTTAAAATGTTTGTGTTAACTCTTTTTACCCTGGATTTATTCTAGTCTTTCAAATCATTATTTTACTGTAAGATGTATTTTAGGCAAGTGCTACGTAACAAACCACACTCCTCTGAAGCACTGGGTACTGTAAACCACACTGCAGTCCCTGAGATTTTTGTTATTTTCACTGGTACAATATAAATGGATGGAAAAATACATCTGCAGAGTGGATGTAAAAATGCACGTAGCAGTTTCAGTGAAAGATAGCAACTAAAGCATTGCCACCTTATTTCAATGATAGTTTTGTAAAAGAATTGTATAATCAAAGCATTTTTCTTCCCTGATAATTCATGCCCTGCCAGATTATCAGTGGAGTTGCCTGGAAAAAAGTACTACGCAATGTATTACTTGATCCATTTTCTTTCAAATTTTACTTTAATTTTGTCTAATTACTGTATTGTGATCTAAGTCAGCAATCTTAAATTAACTATCAACTTAACTTTTGGATAAACCCTACAAATGCATGACAATGATGAAATTTGGATTACTGTCAGTTATTGTGTAATGTCTACAACATGGAAAAGCAAACCTTTAGATATTTTAATTCCATTTGCATATATAGCATTGTATTTCTCCTGGTTTATTATTCGGAGTAGAATTCTCTGCCATTTCCAAACTATAAAAATAGTATTAAACCGCCCCTTGTTTGGGGTAGGGTTGTGTGGGGATTTTTCCCTAAGTTGAACCATAGTTTTGATGAAAATGCAAAAGAAAATAATTTTTAGTATTAAATTCTCAGGTACTCATATTTCTTCTGAAAAGCAACTTGTTTTATAGATACATGTGCAGATACATGTCCCTAATCCTGCTAAAATAAAGACGTTTCAATATAGGTGATACAGTTGTATTGAGCTAGATTTTGATTTTATGTCTGTTTAAAATTCAGTATGTTCTCTGCTCAAGCGCTGATCCAAGACTAAGTGATGTCACTCTAATGACTTCAAGTGGGCTTTGGATCAAGGCCTCTTACACCACTATGCCTCATGCCACTAGGCTGAGAAAGGCTATTATTTACTTTTTATTCCTTTTCCTGTGAAATCAGATTAATTTGGAATGAATTAGAAATGCTTGAACAGAGATGCAGAGATGTTGATGGCTACTTTTTATGGCAATACTTTTCATTTGAAGTATTTCTTACAAATACAATTTGATAGCAAAATAAAAACTTGTACTTTCCAGTATATTTCCACTTAGCTTTGATTTTTGCGTGAATCGCGCTTTACTTTTAAATGCATGTGTTCATTGCCTTATTTCTGGCAACAGCACATTGCAATTTTTATGTAAATAACAAGTGAAAAGAGAATCTTTTGTAAAATACAATGTATGACAAATTCACTGAAACAGGCAAAATAATTTAACTAATGGTTATTCAATAAATGTCAGGAAAGCAATTCCATACCTTCGCTGATCGAGGCTGCTATGTAACATGGAAGAAAGCGATCAAGGGCAATAACATATGGAGTCTGTTCCAGTTGTTAAGCACATAATTAGAAATTTAGCAAGTCTTACCAAAGAGGATCATGAACAACCACAATTAAAAACTCAGATCTCTTTCTGCTTCGTATGGCAGTGTGTATGGAAAAAAAGTGTTTGTTTTTTGGGTGATGATTCAGATTAGCTCCAATTAAACTTAAGTTTAACTCTGAGAGCTGCAAAGTGAAGAGGGCATAACTTTGCTGCTTCCTGTTAGAAGTTGTTTTACTTACAAACAAGTAGAATTGCTTTTAAGCATCTCCAAAGGAAGAGGTATAAAAAAGAAATCAAAGTGGAAGAAATAGAAGGTTACAAGTATAACGCAAAATCCTTATGGGTCGATAAACATTAACAGGTAAAAAAACCAACCTGAATCTACCCAGAGCTTTGCTTCATCCTACGTGCACTGAACATGTTAATTTATAACAAAATCTTGCCATAAATTACCCTAGTTTTCAGTTTCCAGTATTTCCACAAATACTGTTAATTCAAACATCCAGAATCAATATTGTCTGGTTAAATGATCTGTAATTAAATTTTAGCAGTCATTAGAGAGGGGCAGAATGATATTTCCATATTTAAAACCGTGCCACTTACGTGGACTGAAATGGCAGAACAGACTTGGCTGGTTAAACCACAGCTGGGAAGACAAAACATGGGTAAAGAAACTCTGTAATAATTAAGCAGCCCATCTATATCATCGTGTTAGAGTTAGGCCATTATAAATGGTGTGTAAGTGAGGCAATGTTTCTTAGAAAATTTTAAGGAATTTAAATGCTTAAAAATATTTTCCAGCTCACTTACTTTCAACTTTAAGGTTAGCCCCTGGTTTCCCTATTTATTCTTCCAACACTCCTGAAGTGGTCTTCAAAATGTATACATGTGGATTTATTGTAAACTTTGCTGTTGCAGCTTCGCCGTGGTTGTTCTGACTATTTCAGAACAAACGTGACAGTTTCAACTAATGACCTAACACCTATTGTGTTAGTGCTGTTTCCTGGTTATCTAGTTATTATTTATTTCCTGCTTGTTCTATTGTTCCTTGCCTTACAAAGACTCCTGTTCACTCTGATAAAATTCCTTATAACATGGCTGCAACACCAAGGGTTGGGTAAAAGGGGTCCTCTGAACGACAACATAAAGAGCATATAACGAATCCATCACAGCAGTCAGTAGTATAATGCAATTTATTTTCACTAGACATCCTCTTCACTACTGGATTAGTCACTTCACTAATGAGCAAATGACCCATAACTCATAGGAGCGGAAACTTAGAGTTCAGATCTTGCCTTCACCAGTGCATAATGTTCACAATTCTACAATTGCTTAGTATTTATTATTCCTTCCCATCTTTCTTGGGCATTCCATATGGTGGTTGAAAAATGCAGGACCCAATGCCAGAACAGATACTGGACTTCAATTTTTTTTATATTTTCATAAAAGATTAATAAAAGATGCTTCTTTCATCTAGATTCCACCAGGAACCCAAAAGCAGATAATGAACTGGTTTTAAAAAGTAATCTTTGTGCATGCTAATGCATTTAAGGTACTATTTTCTACTACTACACATTAGGAATTTTTTGAGTTTATTGTCCAGATCTCGCTTTAGTGTGACTTTAAGTATAGGGAGAATTGATCAGGTCACTCACTGTATGAACACAGATTGTCTCCTTGTGCTAGGAAAAGTTGACACTGCAATCTAAAAAATTCTGAGTTTACCAGTAAAAGAAGAATTTCCAGTTTTAATAAAATCAAAGAACTTGTGAGATCTCACTTTTAAATATGCTTTGCCCCTCTTTCTTTAAATTCACAGTTTGATTATATGTATTTACAGAGCCCAGTAATTTGAGTCTATGACTATTAATTGTTAGTGACTCGGAGTTCAGAATGAAATTCCATCAAACGTATAATATATTCAAAATTTTGAAGCTGGTGGATCACCCTATGCAACTAGGGAAGCAAAAATGGAAGCCAAAGTACATTCTTTATCTCATTTGGTAAAGAATGATGACAAGATTTCCATACCCATCATTATTTTTTACATTTTAAATTAAATTCTAGGACTCATTTTGAACTCTTAATGCAGAAATAGTTTCCTAGAGACAAAATCACTTTTACCTTTGATGATAGGGATGAAACTTTTCTGCTGAAATCCCCAATAGAAATTTATCCTCAACTTTATACCCAACAGATCACAGAAAATTGACCTGCCTGGCACAGTAAACACCATGGTAATTAGAAGGATTCTAAGCCTTTAGAAATATTCTAAGCCTTTACCCACTTACACATAAGGCCAGAAAACAAAATTGTTTTTGTTTCCTCAAATCCTAAGTAAGACCCTGGACCAAATCCCACTGAAGTCAGCTGTACTATTTTCTATTGACTACCATAGATCTGAAATCAGGATGTACCTGCAATTTTCTTTTATTATTCTGCATCAGTGATGGTTTGTGCAAAACCTTGGATAAAGTATTGCCAACAGCTCTCAGAATAGAATTAGCTGAGCAGTAAAATGGAACGATTGACTCACTGCTGTGTTATGTATTACATTTTATTGATACAGCAAGCACTATAGGTGTTAGGTCTATGAATGTCTTGGATCTTTCCTGAATTAATTCCCCTTTCAAATAAAAAAGCTGTGGTTAAACTGGAGTATACTTTATAAACATGGTTAATTTGGAGAATTTTCAATGATAAAAAAATCCACCACAGCCTTCAGTAGACAATTTCAGTGGATAGTTGCCATCACTATTAACCGTTTAGGCCTTTTTTTTAAGTCAGAGTTTGGCTAGCTTGATCTTCCAAGTCCAGTTTAACATGTATTCCTTTGTCTGCTAGACTGAGGAGTCCTCTACAGCCCGCCTTCTGCCCCTATATAGATACTTACGTGATCAAATCACCTCTTAACTTATGCTTTAATATGATTTATCTAGACTGAGTACCTTCCCTTTCTTCTGCATATACTGCCAATAATGCTTTCCAGTCTTTTATCCATGCTGCTTGCTCTCCTCTGAAATCTTTCCATCATCCTCTAGATTTATGGCAAGGTGTTCTAAAGCAGCAACGTGGAATTAAGACTGTTTTAAACCTGGAGTAGTGGCTTGTGTTAAGTTCTTATCAAAATGATATTAGTCATGAAGGCATCAGAAATAACAACAGCTGCAAAAAAAGTGACATATCAGCTGGTGCTTCAGGGTTAGAGCTTTTGGAAGAGGGGCTTAATGAGGAAACAAAAAAAATATTTGTGCCTTCAGCACTTGCAGATAGCCTCTTCATTTAGGATTTTAAATATAGATGTACAAGCCTGATAAGAGGTGGCATTTCATAAACTAGAAAACTCCACCTTTTATTTATTTATAAATGTGGTTTAACAACCTAAAATTTTCTGTGTTGCTTTGAGTGGAAGTACCACTCCTTATCTTGGTCTTGGAAGGCTGACTATGTTTGTGTCCAATGTTAAGATCATCGCAGAACCATGATTGGAGGACTGACGCTGTGCAAAGCTACGATCTCAGTACAGTTATAAAGTACTTGCCTGGGCAGTAAAAGTAGCATGCTAAAGTTTATCTTAATTACATTTTCTTTGGAAAATTATGTTGTTATAATTCACATTTTCTATAAGATCTCCAGTACAGCTACTCCATGAAAATGTTGCTATGCCATGTGAAGAGGCTTATAAAACTTCTTTTTGGTATTCCAACCAGTAAGTGACAGTCAGTAGACTGGTCTGTCATACAGATATTTGATGCAATGAATATTTAGTATTTTTCATCCAATCATGGTGGTATTTTATGAAGCTGCTCTAACAAAAAAACCCAAAACAAACAACCCCATCATATTTGGAGGAGTGAATTACTCTACTTTTCTCTGTTTTGATGAAATATATCCTACAAGACAAGCAAGAAATACCCCTGTAAAACTGTGTATCTGCTAAAAAACCCAACCAACCAGATAGCTCAATGTGTTATTTAAGCAAAAATGCACAGTTTTCCTATGACTGAGTTTTTCTTCTAGCTTTTTCTGTCAGTTTTTTTACTTCTGCTTTGTTGGTTTTGTTCCCTCCTCAGTCTGTCACTCCTTCTTACACTCCTCCTGTTTTTCTCTCTCCTGTTTCCATCTGCCTTTCCAAGTCCAGGTAGGGTGAGCAGAAATACAGACTCCTCCAACCACCCTGGGTTTCGAAAATGGGAGGTTTGTGCTCTAAATAGAGGTAAGCTGGGGAACGGTTGAGATCAGGGCTGCATTGTTTGTTCAGAGAATTAAAAAGGGAACTCCATGAAGCAAGAAGGCAGGACTGAAAAACAAATCCCAGCAAGTGGGAATTTCTCTGTAGTACAACTCTAAAACCAATTTCTGAGGAAGAAATACACTAAGTCCCACTAAGACTGGTCCCGCCAGGGTGATTTCTCTCATTTTACAACTTCAACGCCACTCTAAAATTGTGGCACGGTTTCATAAGTCAGTACAGTGCACAGCCATTTCACCTTCCCTCATCCCCCCCTCACTTGTGCAAGATGAGTCTAGGGTGCGGCGACAGCCACGAGTCAATCAAGGATGGTTCTGATTGTAAATGCCTGCAACGGTATAAATGACAGTGCCGAAGGAGATTATATTCAGAGCCACATACATGCTGCAGAGGTCCCACCTCGAGATTAGCCTAAAATACCACCCAGATCTCTAGATCCCTCCCAATTAGCACAGCCAGGCAATCTTTCTGGCACTACAGAGGCAAAGACGTATTTTTAGCTCAGTGCTGTGCTCTCTCCCCTGAACTCTTGGAGCCCCGCTGAGCCAATGGAGTCCCAATCAGTGGGCTAGCTCTGATGCTGCCCCTTCACAAAATTGCCTGTAAAACCAGTTCAGCAAAGGGATCTGTAATGAGCTCAGCAGCTTGGGCTTTCAGTAAACTGCAGTGGTGAAGTGAGTTCATAGCTGAAATACTAGCCCTTTTATTCATCAGTAGCACATCAATTAGTAGTTTAACAGGCAGAGGAAAGATACAGTGAATGTCCATTTAGTATTAGGCTGATCACAGTCTGCATTTGTGCTAATTCTGGCAAGTTTTCCACATTGTGGTGGCTGAGGAGAGATATTTTCTTAATTTCATTTCTCCATTCCATACACTACAAAGAACATGCCAACTAAGTTCTTTTGCAATGTATAGCATCAAAATATAAAGATTGATAAATGAGAAGTTAAAACAAACCTAACAGATTGAGCAACTCATGAAGAAAGAATTTGTGATATTGTTGTTATATTTACAATTCTGCTTTATTACTCTCAGAGAGCATTAAGCATTAAAAATTTGCATTATACAAGAAACACTTGTGAGTAAATCAGTGCCTCAAGTTCTTCAGTGGTTCTATCCTTTCTTTCTTCCTCTCTTACAAAGAGCTGATTTTATTACTTAATTAGTTCCTCTGGTCAAGGACTATGGACCCAAGTGTTGTCAAAGTTAGCAGAAAGAAACATCTGTCCATTCAGTCGAAGTTTTCTCCCATCAGCAGGAGGGACAGACAAACAGTTGATGGAAAACAATATGTTCATCAAATGATGGGCTACTATTATTTAACATACCAATTGGAACAGTTTAGGTTTTTTGTGTATTTTGTTGTTATTTCTAAGTATGGAAGAAATACTTGCTGGGAATATATTTCAGCTAATTTCAGGTTGCACATTGGATCTGTGCCTTCACTATTCATACTTGCAGCTCTCCCAGAGTAACTAGTTCCCCAAGGCACAAAGGGTAGTTTCTTGTCCATTACTGGTGAGTGGAATTAATAAAGTGTGGGATGGAATTATGATTTAATTTCTGCTTTCTTACTCAGAAACAAAATCCTTTTTTATTTGCAGGCAAACACAAGCCTATATAGCTCAAGCTTAGTAGGTGATATTGGAAGTTCAAGATTCTTGGGACCTTGATTCCCTTAGAAAAAGAGAAGTTTTTTTAACAGGTGGTGGCTATAAAGAATATTTCAGCTTTTAAGGTGTTTTTGTCTGATGTGCTGTTCCTAGGTTTCTATGATGTGAAATCACAATTTTAGGACAAATTTAATATTTGTTCTCATTCATTAGTAATGCAAAAAAGTCTCACTCTCAGATACTTTTTGGTCTGTTCTCAGGTAGAAAAAGAACCAAACACTTCAGAACTTTCTGCTATTCCTGTTCTTCAATATACCTTTACAATCACTGCTTTTTCTGTTATCATATAACATATTCTGGGATCAACTTCAGTTCTCCTGACATCTGCTGCATGACAGAATGCTGTCACCTTTTTCCGCTAAGTACCCCCACCCCCCAGTCTCTATTAAAGCCCATCGGTTGGTTTTATTTGGCTGTACAAGCATCTCTGTGTCTCTGCCACTTGCTGGAGCTCCCTCGAAATGCAGATTGATCTCTCCACTTCATTCACCTTTTAATGGCCTTGATTTTCAACAAACACTGCTGTATTTCTCAGAGTAAAATTTATCTGTGTTTTCTGAGATTAAAATAGTCCTTTCCAACAAGACAGGATTATATTCCATACTATGATGCTTTATTTTAATTTATTACATGCATATTACTTTCATAGTTATGTATTTTGTGTTTTCTGAAACTCCTCTGTCACAGTTGCTTCACCTACCTGACTCATTCTTCAGTCCACGTGTCTCGTCAGTCATGTGTCGTTCGCCTATGAAGTAAAAACTTTTCTCTCTGTGCTTTCAAGGATCTGTATTGCTGGGCTCCTGCTTTGTCCCTAACCTACCTGCTAAGACTGGTCAGAATGAGCATCATGCAAGGGTTTTTCATCAAAATACATTTTTTTTTTTTTTGGTGAGGATGACTGAGTTGTTACCAGTGAGAACAAACCCAAATGCTATAACCTCGGAAATGGTCAGAATGTGAAACTACTGCCAATGGCCATGTCTGCTTCCACTCGTTGTTTCTGTTGTTTTCTTCCTTCTTTGCTCCTCAGTGGACGCCAGATCCAATATTCATTTTATCTTCCTTCTCCATAAACACCTATACTCAGTCTCCCAGACCAGCCTTTATACCAGGGATATTATTGCCTAGATGCTCCAAGTACTTCTCTCTGTGTTTTTTCCTAATTTTCCTGCATTTTAAGAGGAACTCGTAAGGAGGAACAGCTGAGAAAGCAGTCAATGTCTCATTGATAGGGGTCATCATACACCTTTTTTATTAGATCCGCTGTTCCAGTGCTCCTTTTCCACTCTGATCCAACCTTCATGCTATTCTGGGAAAGTATATTGTAAATTCTTCGGGCTTTTTTGGGCACGTCTCTCACTTTTTGAGTCACTAAAATATTAATAAATTTTATAACTTATATAAAATAGAGTATAAAATATAATAAGATAAGGATACAACAATGGCATCTACTAATGTAAGCAATTGCACGTAACACATATGTGTAAGTCCTCCTGAACGGCACGATCAGATTTTCTTTGCTCCTCAGGCCTCCTGGGAGAGGTCCTGAGGGGATTCATGGTTATGAAAATGATGCCCACATGGTTTTGTCAGTTTTGCATAAATGCAGATCTACCAAGGCTTTACTTGGTGGTTGGTAATATCTTTGCTTCATGGTGCTGTGACTCACTGTACTCCCTCCAAACTAAAATCTTATGATAACATATTCACAAAATCAGTTACAGTGGGTCCAGTCTCCATTTTACAGACAGGCAATAGGAACAGCCACATGGGATCCCAGGCTAGGGAAGGAAGAAGATGTTGAGGTCACCACAGCAAAATTCACACTACTTGGGAAGGATCTATGCCTTGCATCCTCAGAAGTCTGATGCTGGCTGCATTGTTGATGTTCCAAAAAACACTTGCTACCCAGTGTGGATCCCTCTCAATTTTTCTGATCTGGGAAAAGCACAGCTAGGCCCTTGCAAGAGCCTCCCCGTCAGAGTTCCAGCTGAGACCATGAGGAGCAATTCCACAAGACTTTTCTGCTGCTGTGGTATCAACAGGTGAACAAGAAGCAGCGACAAACACTGAAGGCTACAGGTACAAGCGCATAGTGATCTCATGAGTACTGTCAGCACAGCTTTCTCTTTCTCTGCTGCCCACAAATGAAGGGAATAGGTGAGCTTGGCTGAGGGAGGCAGTGGTCAGGGAGTGAGGGAAGTTTCTTTAAGTAGTCAAGATACTGTACGTAGTTACATGTATGCAGTTGTTGTGCTATTACAGGATGCTAGTGGAGGCAAATGCAATGTAACTGGGGGGGGAAAGTAGTTATGTGTAGGAGATATCCGCAATGTGTCTTTTTCTGAGGGAGCAGGAATAATGTCTGGTCCCCCTGTGGAGATCAGATAGGGAGAGGTTTCAGGTCACTGTTCTCAAAATTGGGGCATGCAGGGAAACAATAGGATATGGGTTACTAGTAGCAATGTATCCCCTTATATGTCTGAGAAAGAAAACCTTCAAGTAATGGCCTTCATTAAAGTACAGACTTGTGATTCTTTTACTGGTAATAACCTCATATCAGTAAGCCGCAAGAATGCAGGGATGAGGATCCTTTGTACAGCCCTCAAGAACTGAAGTGTCAATGCTTACCTGATGCAAAAAAAGGGTGCACAGAGTCCAACCTGAGTCAGGCAGTTGGCTCCTTGTCGCAATCCTCCTCAGAGGCTGCAATTGGTATTCAAAAGTTGCATTCACACACAAGGTGGTGAGCATCCAACAGATTCTCGAAGGCAGATGAAGCATGACTTCCTTTTATAGTTTATTCAGGATTTTAGACGGGGCTTTAAATAGCATATGATATGAGAGAAGAAAACCTGATGCTATTCCTGAGATTTCTGTGGTTTAAAGATGAACAGGGTACTTCCTTGGTCCAGCAGACTTGATCTTACTGTGAAACTGCTTCTGGGAAAAACTGAGAGAATAAGCAGTCTTGACATCTGAGATAGATACACTGCATCCGTGAGCCTGAATTATGCACAGGGAAAAGTATTTTGCTCTCCTGAGTGTCTGTGAGAAATCAACAGAAAATGAGAGTTTAGATTTTAAATGAATCTAAATATTTAAAATCTGAGTTTAAATGAAAATTCAGTTTCTACTTTCACTAGTTGTTGCTCCTGGAGTCTTCCCATTATTTTTTTGATTTTTCAGAGTTGTATAAACTTAAAGTTTCAAGGAAATTTATCAGCCAGCAGCCTTACCTTAGTGACTGTTTGTATTTTTCCAGTGTGTCATGGTGTAAGTATGGCCAGGTCTGATAATATTCTGCATTACATCTCACAAAATGCCATTAATATCCAAAGGCCTGCATAGGTGGAAAATATGACTCATGGATATTTGAGATTTTTTATATTCTTTCTAGACCTGTATAGGGTCTTGGGCATTATTGTGCATAAGCAGTATAGCACAATATTAATAGGATAAACATATTTAGGAAAACTTCTTAGCAGCATTATAAAACACGTTTTAAATTGTCAATACTTCTGAAATTATACCAGCCTGATACAGAGTGCATTTGTCTTCCCTTCTATATTTGTATGAACTGTCAACACCTTATCTGGAATAGGAAAAACTGCAATGCATCTTTTTTAGTTCATAAGTAGGAAACGTCTCTACACAGCAATGAAAATGGGAAACTCTTCAGTATTATGCTAATACAAATGGTAACATAAAACCCCACTTCAAGAAGGTTTCAGAGAAAAATAAAAAAAGTAAGTCTGTCAAATATATTTGGTTAACAGAAGTAAAAGATTCTTGTCATCAGGTTGTTATATATTAAGATAAGCAGCTACTACCTCATCTGGACATAGCCAGTGTTTCCTTACTCATCAGAGGTCTGTTGCCACTTTTCAGAAGATATATTACAGTGACAACTGTTCTGTTATGGAGTCATAAATACTGTGTGAGTACAGCACAAGTATTACTGTGAATGCAATACCTGATGAAGCGCTTGAAGCCACTGAGTAATAGTAAAGGATATTTTTTTTTAGACTGAGAAACAATCAGAGTCTAAACATTGCTCTCCAGTGACTGTGGACTAATGCTTTAGACATCCTGGTGTGTCCAGGGCTATTTTTTTCTCTGCTGCTCAGTAACTATCCAAAACACTGGGTTCCTCGCTGTTCAGCCTGAGTTTGTTAGGTGCCCAAAGTTAGTTTTCAGGACCTTTAGAAGTCCTGAGCTTGGAAAACTTGATGACTAATTTGTTGCCTGAGATACTTCATGATCAAATAAATCTAAATACTGCCTAAATCCTGGAAGAACAATTCTCTTTCTCCCTTAAAAATAAGCAAAAACATTTTTCCCAGGACTGTCCACTCCTCAGTAAGAGTCTAGTTATGAAGCTAAAGTCCTCATCTTATTGTCAGCCCTCTCGCTGGGAACCACGTAGTGGTACTCCTCTTCCAGCATCAGCAACATGGATGAAGAATGCGCCCATTGAGGTGACCCAAGGATCTAATATTAGGGGGCTACCTTGTGGGAGCTGTATGTTCAGACCTTGTCAGGGCCACTGTCCCTGTGGGAGCACTGCAGAAAAATGAGAGAGCATGCTTTTGCCTGTGTTTCAAACTGAATGTTGTTTGAATGTTTTTTAATTTTTTGTTTGTGTTGTGTGAGCCAAAGGAGGTCTCTTCATTGTCTTTTGGATACCACTCCACCAAAATCCACTGGACATTCTCCAATTGAGAAGGCTGAAGTGGTTCATGTGCAGTGGTGGAGCTGAGCTCTGATGCCTGTAGAAGTGTCGAAGAGCTCAGACAGAACTCTTGCTCCTGCAGCAGCTCTGAGCAGCTGCCTTTGCAGCACTCATCACTGGACACTGATGTTCTTCTAACACTTCATCACAATTATCCTCTGTGCTGCAGAAATCTAACGTGTTTTCCTAGAATTCTGTGAAAAGAGTCACAGTCAAATTTAGCAGAATTGAATTGGCAAGAGATATCAAAGACAACAAGAAGGGCTTCTACATGTACATCATTGACAAAAGGAAGTCTAAGGAAAACGAGGGCCCTGCTGAAGGAGAAAGGAGATCCTATTTACGCAGGACATGAGGTACCGCTTGCCTTCTTTGCCTCAGTCTTTACTAGAAAGACCGGCCTACGGGAATCTCAGAACCCAGAGACCAGGGGAAATGCTGGAGCAAGAAAATGTACCCTTGGTAGAAAAGGATCAGGTCATGGAGTACTTAAATAAATTGGACATACACAAGTGCATGGAACCTGATGGGATGTACCCATAAGTGCAGAGGGAGGGGGCAACTGTCATTGTGAGGCCACTCTTGATGATCTTCGATCAACCATGGTGGCTGGGGTAAGTGCTCAAGGACTGGAAAAAATAAAACATCACTCTGATCATCAAGAATTCACTACCAGCAAATTTGCAGATGACACAAAACTGGGAAGAGTGATATGCCAGAGGGTTGTACTGTCACCCAGAATGACCTTGACAGACTGACAATATGGGCTGACAGGAATCGCATGAAGTTCAATAAGGTGAAATGCAAAGTCCTGCACCTGGGTAAGAACGACCTCAGGCACCAGTACATATTGACAGCTGCCCAGATGGAAAGCAAGACCTAGGAGTCCTGTTGGACAGTGAGTTAAACCTGAGCCAGCAAAGTATCCTTGTCACTAAGAATGGTAATGCTGTCTTGGGCTTCATTAGCCAAAGTATTGCCAGTAGATCAAGGAGGGTGACCATTCCCCTCTACTTAGCATATGTGAGGCCACAAGGGGCCAGTTCAGGGCTCTCCTCTGAAAGAGAGGCATAGATATATTGGAGAAACTCCAATGGAAGGCCATGAAAATGATTAAGAGACTGGAGCACCTTCCATGTGTCCAGAGACTGGGAACTGAGACTCTCCAGCCTGGAAAAGAGAAGGCTCAGGGAGGATCTTATAAGGGTATTGTCATGGTTTAGCCCTGGCCTGGCCTGAACGGCAGTTAAATGTGATTCCCACCCCCTCACCAGGGAAAGGCAAATGAGTGAACAAAGTTTCGTGGGTTGAAAACTAAAATAGCTTTAATGAAACAATAATAAGGAATATACTATTAATAATAAAATAATAAAATATATATAAATATAGGAAATTGCCCCCCCCCCAGTGACTATTTTACCACATATGCTGTTGAACAGGCACAAGGAAAAGTCCTGGGCTGGACTCAGTGGCAGGAGGGAATTGGACTCAGGAACTGAATTCGGAAATGCGCAGATCTGAGCTCAGGGGCAAAAAGACAGATGAGGTCCTTGCTGGGCATCTGCCATCAAAGAAGAGAGAGTGACCCTTGCGATCCCTCATTTTTGTACCTAATGTGATGTATATGGAATGTAATACTCTATTGGTCAGTTTTGGGTCACCTGTCCTGTCTGCTCCGCATTGCAGATGTGACGGTTTTCTGCCCCTTTGTCTCACAGTAGTTCACCAGCTTGAGGATGGCCTTGGTTTCTATAGGAATAAGTATAAGCAATAGCCTTTCTGCATACCAATGCCCCATGTTATTACTTCTAGAGAAAAACATTCTCCGCAGTTAACTTTCAGAAAATGGAGTTACTCAGATAAGACTTAGCTGAAAAGTTAGAAAATTGATACTACTTTAGCTCAAACCAGAACATGTATATAAATACCTGAAGGGAGGGTGAAAAGAGGCTGGAGCCGGGCTCTTTTCAACGATGTGTAGTGACAGGACAAGAGGCAATGGACATAACTTGAGACACAGGAGGCACCTTCTGAGTGTAAGAAAAGACTTTACTGTGAGAATGATCAAGCACTGGCATAGGTTGCACAGTGAAGTCGTGGGCTCTCCGTGCTGGGAGACACTGGTTCTAGGTGTTCCTGCTTGAGCAGAGGGGTCGAAGAAGATGACCTCCAGAGGTCCCTTCCAACATCACAGTATCACAGTATCACAGTATCACAAGGTTGGAAAGGACCTCTGAGATCATCAAGTCCAACTTATAACCCAACACAACACCAACCCGTCATCTAAACCATGGCACTCAGTGCCTCATCCAGCCTCCCCTTAAACACCTCCAGGGTCGGCGACTCCACCACCTCCCTGGGCAGTGCATTCCAATGGCCAATCACCCTTTCAGTGAAGAACTTTTTCCTAAGATCAAGCCTAAACCTCCCCTGATGAAGCTTGAGTCCATGCCCTCTAGTTCTGTCACTGGTCATCTGAGAGAAGAGACCAACCCCTGCCTGACTACAACCTCCTTTTAGGTAGTTGTAAAGAGCATCCTGTGATTCTGTGAAGTTTATGCAACTATAAGTACCACATTGTCCCAGGAGTCGCAATTGTATGAGAAGCCCCAAGCCAATGAAGATGACATGCCACAAGTACATTTATGCAGCACAGTTATGTACACGCTGTGTCAGTGAGCCGACTACACTGGCCTGGCACAAGGAAGTTTTCAGAGAGCCATGGACCATCAAGTGAGGGCAAATCTCCCAGCCAAGACAGGCTGATGCTTGTCACAACAATGATAAAGGGCAGTGTTTTGAGGCTATTAACCAGAGTTAATGTTTACAGTAACATGTTTTTTCATAAAAAAATAGGGGTCAAATTAGGAACATGGGCTACTGTATTTTCTTTCTTTGGTAGTTGGGGATCCCAACACGCTCTTACCATGTAAATGAGAGGTGAAATAACAGATCCTTTTACACTGTTTTTTTTTGAGCAGACAGGATTACTGGGCAGATTGTGTTGTGAAAAAAAGAATAGCTCCACAGAAGCCATGACTCTTCCCGTGAATCATTCTGTATCCCCTCTCCCTTTCCCACAGACGCTTTCTTTTTGTGATTTATATTAAAGGTAAATATCTTCTAGATGGGATTGTCAACTGAAAGGCTGGACTTAAAACTGGCTGAAGTTGGCTGTTTACTAGCTACAATTTTATATAATAAGTAGTGACTGATAATGGTTATTTGCCTTCCTACTCAGCGACAGAAAGTACACTTTAAACATAAGCATACGCATTGTCAAAATTATAAACATACCCTTCCCTTAAAGTGCCAAATAAAAATAGAAGTCATAATAAACCTCCAATATCAGGAGAGAAATTGAGGTGGAGTGCCTGGAGAAATGGGGTATAAGATTTTCTGTCTAATGTTATGTTAACAACAGCTATCAGTGAAGAGAAATTACATATGGAGACATGCTGATATTTACAGAAACTGTTGTGGAGGACTCAAAATACATAACAGAGAAAATAAGAGTTTTAGAGTTAAAATGTTACATCACATCCAGAAATCGAAGGAAATGTGTCGCAGTTCATGATAATAAAGGTGGAGAAAGGATTACAGGTGCATCTAAGGACTGCTTGGAAAACATGAATGGACATTCTTTCCCTGTAACTTTCAATGAGTGATTTGCCAAATACTCCCTGATGTGTATTTTGGAAGTGAGTGCTTATTTTTGTGCATCCAAGTTCTCAGTTTGTATTCCCAAGGACTGGTTTTGCTCCCTGGAGCAAAGCGGGAGCAGTCATGAGCCTCCCCTGACTTGTGTCAGTTGCGGTAGCCTTTTTGGACTGAGCTTAATGTCCAGTGATTACAAATATAAAGAAACCACAAAAATCTAATTTTTCCTGACTCTCTATCTGGTGCCATGCTGAGAATGCAGATACAGCAGCCAAATCAGCAGTGAATCTTAGAAAGATTATTTTGAACAAAAAAATGCTACCTAGCTGCTGAAGCCTGCTCTGTATCTCCTGCAATGCTCAGTGGCTGGCCATGATCTGACCCGAAGTGCATTCACTTGCAGTAAAACTGACAGACATTATGTGTCGTGTATCATTTCACAGTAACTTCCCAGATTCAGCAATTATTTCACTAATGTTTTGTTTCAAGTCTTCAAAAGTGTCTAAGTGTCCAAATTTGATTTTTCATGCATATAAGTAGTCTTAAGTAGCTGTCGCATTTTTGTACAAAAGATGATGCTTCAGGAGTTCACTGCAGGATGAATATCTGCTATAAATATTATTTTTGTGTTTGTGCTCACTAAAACGTGAAAAGGTAACATCTGAATGCACACATATGTTCCAGGTGTCTTTCTCAGAAAATACTTTTTCAAATTATTCTAACTGACTTATTGAGATCCTGTTAACTTCCAAATCAGTAACAAAAAAATGTGCAAATTCCTATGAAAAGGGAAAAGAAAAAAGAAGGAAGGAGAGGTGAGGAGAAGAAAAAGAAAAGGAGAAGAAAAAGAAGAGAAAGAGATCTAACACACAAATAAGTGAATATGAGCCTTAAAACAGCCTTAAGAATGGGGAAACACAAAATAAGGCAAGGCTTTATATGAAAAAGTCACGAACAAGACACTCAACTCATTAAAAGACATTTCTAAATGCTTACACTTCTAAAGTAACATCTCCAAAAGAAAACAAGATTTTCCTTTCAGTAAGTACATAGCACATCAAGGCTGATCAATTTGTCAATGTGAATGTTCAAGAGAAAAGAGATTACAACAGTAAAGGTTCTGGTATGTAAATTAAAGTACTTGGGTTAGACTAAAATGATATTGCAAAACACCACGTGTGCCCAAATTTGTAGTCTGTTTTGGGGGATGCGTGTGTCTTTGTGATCGTATATTTAAGGACTGTGAAGGTGCGAACACATCTGGATTAGAATGAATTTTGTGAACACAGGTTTTGTGAACATAAGTTTAACTGCAGGTGCAGCCCTAGGAACCTCGTGTTTCCAGGCAGACTGGGGACAGAAACTTCATCGTTATATAAGCTTTAACTCTTTCACTGAGAAAATCCAGTGAGGACTTTAGCTAGGGAAACTGCAGGATTTAGCCCAAATGTGAGCAATTTTTGGGTCCCTGTTATTTATGATCTGTGTTCTTGCAGTAGTAAAAATAGTACTAGACAAAAAAAGACATTTCTTCTCTTGAAGAGTATGTGCTCCTACTGTTATTTTCTTTTTATCCTTCCCCCTTAAAATTAGCCACTGCTTATAAAGTATCCGCAATAAATCCAAACAGTGGGGTGGAGGTAGAGATTGACTAAGTGAAACCTGCTCTAAGTGTACACCCAAGAGATCAACAGAAATCAATTTGTCTTGCAGAGGTAGGTCGTTATACATAAAAGCTGAGAAAAATCATACTGGAAGCCATGGGAACTCTTTCAAGCAGTAAAATTGGGGGTTGCCTACTGCATACGTCCCTGCTACTGGAGAGCGTGTGTATGTGTGTGCATGCATGTGAGTCACAGAGAGCAATACCTAGAGACACAGAGTGGTAGAGAGAGAACAAGAGAAAGGGGGGAAGGAAAAAGGGAGGAAAAAAGAAATCTCTAGAGACACACAGATGCAAAAGCACAATGGTTGTATTAAATTATTTTGAGCTTTTCGTACAACTTATATAATTCTCAAGTAGAAGAAAATAAAGCTATAATTTATGCACAGTTCTCCTTAGCAAGTAAAAAAAAAGGTTATTTTTACAACCCCCTAAATTGATTGTATTTTTAGAACACTTTCTAAAATAAGTGGAGAATTCAATCCTACTCTCTGAGGCATGTCAATTTGTGCCCACATAGTGGATGGAAAGATTGAGCCCTAAGTGCAGATCATGACATTATGCTGTGATAAAAGCTGTTTCTGTTTGCTTTAACACTCGTGCGTAGTGGTAAATGCCACCTGTGACACATTGGGATAAGTATAACTATCTCTATTGCATCTAGTGATTGCAATACTCTGAAAGTTGTTGTTTCTGAAAGTTACCTGATTCTCTCTACCTACATAACTTAATTTTATTCAAGTGTTTTAAGGCAGGAGAAGGCAGTCAAGCTACAGATATAAGTGAATTTTCCTTGCCAGGAGGTTTTTTTTTTCAGAACATGATACCAGTTAAAAAAAATTAATACTTGTCTTAAGAGAAAATCGGTCTGCGGTTTACTTAGGCATGTGATTGTTTCTAACCTTGTTTAGGAAAAGACTTGAACTCTTGCATAGGGCCTTCTTAACTGTGCTTGTAGGCATGGTTTAATCAGTGCTACGGTAAATATCCATTCACCCAGCCACTGCCTGCCATATGCTTTTATGCATGTAAGGGCATATATATATTACTAATCAGGATTTAGACAGAAAGCCTGCTCTTTCACTGCCTCCCAGACACTGGCCTCTTCTCGTACCATCAAACAAACTTGTTTCTACTACTATTTAAGTCACTGTGTTTGCAAAGACGGAACCAGAAACTACCAGAACCATCTAAATCAATGAAAATCTGTTGTTCAATAAATGTGTACGTCTTGCACCATTATTTTTGCAGAGATAAGGGCCATAAGATTACTGTGCTGCCAGTGTCGTACTGCTTTTAGTCTGCTGTGAAAACTCAGAGAGGGCAGCAGGGTGGCAGACTGCCTTCCCAATAAAATTTGTGCAACTTTTCCAACTGCCTCTTCATCCTCCAGCTGTCTCCTGCTACAGAAAGCTGTTCACTATCACAAACCTCCCAAGAAAGCCCATGTACATGTTTTTGATTGACTTTGGTGGCTACTACAGCTATTTTTTGGTAATCAGCTTCTTGGGGGGGAACCAGTTGCCCTCGTTGTCTGGGTACTCACATGCAGAGGTTCTGGTCTACACGTGAAGCTCCTGGACATGCTACCAGCCCATGTTTTATAAATTAGATGTCAGGAACAAATTATCATCTTCTCTAGCTGTGCTGGTTGTCCAGGTCCTTGTCTGCCATAAGATGAAGAACTGTCAAGTTCCAACCCCCAAAATCCTTCCTGCTCCCTCCTCTGTACTGCAACCCACACTGGCCTAGTTTTGAAGTATGCTGGATAAGGGATGTAAGCAGCTAGAATTTCTTTCCTGTGCTCTTTCTAGTAACAATTTTTAGAGGATTCCAAGCTCTTTAGCAATTTAATAAATCCAGGTGGGCTCTAAAATACAGTGAGTATTGACAGGTCCTCTGATAACAATAAATAAGTGAAAATGGTCGTTGGTTATAATTTTGTTGAGAAACTATTTTTGTTCTTGGGCAACATTTCATTACTTTGCTTGCATGCCTTGATGTGTTTCCTACTGAACTGGCTATATAGTTCTATAGATATAACAACACATATGCATGCATTATCTATATATCTCTTGTTTGCTAAACCTGAAGTAATTTATGTAATTATACACATAATGTATTTTATCCAAATACACAAAGAAGACCTTTTTTAAATGCCACTTAGGATCTAGATTTAACTTAAACCACTACTTAGTCTATCTTCCTTAATAAGATACTAAAAAGGAATTTTATGACAATATTATCAGTAGCATTTTGCCGATAATTAGAATAACAATAATAATACTGAGATATTTTTTCAGTAATAATGGTGTTATTAATGAGATTTTTATGAAAGACAGACTTCTTTAGTATAATTATGAAAATTGATCTTTTGCATTTTACTTATTCACTGAAATCAGATAAGTGGCTTAACTACATGTATTATTTCTAATAAATATTCAAAAGAATGCATTTAAACAAGGAACCTCATTCTATTCTTGCTCATATTCCTTGCATTTAAATAAAAGTGTAATTGCTCTGCTTTTTTAAACTGCTAGTTTGGATTAGCTGTCTAACCTGTACAGTGTAGCTGTTTGCTGTTTGCATTTTTAATAGCTTTATTA
Organism: Dromococcyx pavoninus; assembly: GCA_033558185.1. Taxonomy (NCBI): domain Eukaryota; kingdom Metazoa; phylum Chordata; class Aves; order Cuculiformes; family Neomorphidae; genus Dromococcyx; species Dromococcyx pavoninus. Next base: position 596,430 of record JAUMJL010000668.1, on the reverse strand, counting down.
CCATTTGGTGAAGCCTTAATTTCTCACTCCCTTGAAGAGTCCTGCCTTTAAGTCAGCTCTACAATTTAACCAGCAATAATCTGTCAAGATAAGATAAAGACCTACATCAGATGAAGTGCAGTATTTTTGTGTAGCATTCTGTCATTGCTAAAGGAAAGATCTGAGTATGTCAAAATGTAACACCTGAAAGTTTAATAAACTTTGTAGCATAATTTTACAGTTCAGATTTTAAAATAAATTGTTCTAGAATACATTAGCGTGTTCACTAGTGAAATCAGTTAAATATCTATATAAATATGTTTGGGTGAAGGGAGCCAGCAGTTTTTCAACAAGGATAAAAGTTCTTTCAGTTTTCAAGCCTCAGATTAAGTCACTTCCGAAAATCCTTTCTTCAATTTAGTTCTATTAACTCTGCAGTTTCCTTGTAACTCATTCATAATATTTGGCCTTAACATCACTGCAGAGGTTCATTAAATATTAAAATGTTCTTTTTTTTCTTAGAGCTACTAATACTGAGGTAATTGAAGTGAGGTATACTTAACTTCCCACTTTCAGGAATCAGGCTGCTCTTTGAGTACTCCTGTTCCTTTGCACATTCCCATTTCACTTATTTATGAAAGTTTTTTTTTTAAAAAACTACATAAAGATGAGGTCCTAATCCATGTTAGGGTAAGATAGTAACAGAACTGTTTCATGTATATATGTACTGATATGTTTACTGGAAAGAAGAACAAAGAATGAGTCTCTCTGTTCTGCCTTAACAGAACCTGCTATTCCACATACAAATGGACATTAATGTCTTTCATCTAACCATGCATAATCAGCAAAAATAGCAGGAGTATGTGCTCTATGAGCTAATCCTGAGTCTATGAGAGTAGGACCAGGGTCAGATCTGTGACTGAGGAGGGAAGACCAGAGCACTGTGCATGGGAGTCTTCAGGCAGCCTTCAGTCCAAATCCTGCACCTCTATGCCCTCTGGGCAGCTTGGATTGTGCTGTGATCTTTCTTTGCACAGTTCAAAAAAGGAGGAAGCTACAGGATTGCACAGTCAAGATTTTAGATTTGGTTTTTTTGAGTAACTGAACTCTTACAAATACTACTTTTTTTCTTTTTCCTTTTTTTAAATTTTTATTAAAAAGATGCAGCCAGATAAAAAGCCCTTGTTAGTAACTCAGTTTGCAGGCATTTGGCTCAACTCATTCCTTGGCCCCAAGCTGTTGTCTTTCTCCACAGTGATCAGCGCTCCCCTTTTAGATACGTTACATTTTCTGAGGACAGCCTTGCTAAATCATATACTTACGTAAAATCTTTCCATTTTGATGAAGTATCATTTTGCTGTGGAAAAAATTGATTTGCTGCCAAATTCCTCAACCCCCTTAACTTCAGTATTCCATCTTCCTGGAGTAATTCTGCACTGAACTATATTAAGAAGCAGCCCGAAATGACCTTTAGGAGTGCTCTGAAGTTTTGGCACCACAGATCCTGTATTAATTACAAATGCCATAGTACAGTGTATTTCCATTTCTCACAGTCAGTGGGAGATTCATGAACTGAGAGCTGTCACTGAATAGACTTTGACTTATGAGAACTAAGCTCTGCCTGAAACTGCAGAGGTTGTTAATAATATGGCTCTGTTTTGACATAAACTTGGTAGTTCTGTGGGTCATGGTTATTACTTATGAGGAACAGAATCCAATTTTTAGAACAAACAGGAAAGATATATCTGCAATAAATACATCCAGTGTGTGCTTCATCAAAACACTGCTGTCAGAAAACATGCTCAATTTTAAGGGTAAGACCAGAAGACTGTTTTGTATTGCTCACATGAGAAAGACCCATAAGATGTGGCCTGTCCATGAAAAGCGCTCACATTTAAGGAAGAGATGCATCTAAAATTAGGCTTCTAATTCCATTGTTAAGGACTTAAAAAATATTGAATAGTGGTTGCTACTTCATGGCAACTACAGAAGGCAGCTCAGTGATAGTCATTATCCCTATTCCATGAACAGGAGCTCTCGATAAGTTGATAGGAATTCTAGCACTGATGTGTATTGGAGAATTGTCCCATTATAGTGATGCTGGTAAATGGCCTGGCTGATTACTGCTAAAACACACTTTAAAGGAAGCTCAAAATATGTAAACATTTTCTAATTTAACCTTGCAGGGTGACCAGTGGGTTTTTTTTAACGTGGTTATTTGGGACTTGAAAATGGAAATAAAGGCAGCTTACAAACAAGGTCACAAGCCCATAGTCTATGAAAAATCACGAGAAAGCCTGCAACTGCTGCAGCTCTTAACAAATGCTGAGTGTCTGTGTGCCTGCTTGAAGTATACTTATTACATGCACAGGTCTCCATTCAACCAAGCATTTAATAATGTTCCTAAGTTTATACTTGTTCTTAAGACCTGGTACGTGTCTCAAGGACTTTTTGGAATTGCAAACAGCAGTTCCAATGCTATGACTCCCTCTGGGAGACAAAGTTTAGACCAGGGGAAAGGGTCCTTTGGAGGCAAATTGAAGCAGCTACCAAGACCATGAAACATGTATGGGCAAAAAAGCTCATCTGTCAGTGTCAAGGGACAACAGTTGGGCATCTGTTGCATGGAGGCTTGAAGCTGTGTGAAGACGACTCTCTTCCAGCTGTACTAAGTGAAAGCAGTACTGTGCTGAGATGCTGATCCCTGACCATCATGGGAGGTTGATGTTTCAGCAACTTTGTGTGAAAAATCCTCTAAAGCACTTCAGCAGAAAGCAGCAGGGTTAATGTCAGCTGCCCAACTCATCCAGCCTAACCCAGACAGCGTTTCCCATAGAATGCCAGCAGCAGTGATCTCCAGGAGCAGGCTGGTAACACTCTAATCTGACACAGTTCTTTCTTTACACAGTAAATTGCCACTTTAAACCTGATAGTTTTCTTCACAGTCTGAAGTGAGGCACAGATACAAACATCTCTTCATACCAGCATCACAAGCCTACATCAACCTGGAAAAGCATTTATACAAGTGTGAATCAAGACAGAAAGAGAGGCAGGTAGAGCTTCTCACTGATCAGCAGGAATGATGCACCTGGCAGTGCTGAATTCAGATGGACATCAAATACGCCTAAAATCCTTCCTGAACTGCAACCTTACAGCTGCTGTCTCAAAACAGGATCTCACATTTTAGACAAATCTCTCCACATCAAAACAAACTGATTTTGAGACCAGCCCAGGCTAGATACATGTACATTTGTGGTTAATCTAATGGTTTTCTTGTTTCCGTATCACATGTAATTTTTAATTTTTTTAAAAATAGAAATACTCCACGTTTGTGATGTGAGGGCATATGTCAATTAAAGGCGTGAAAAATGATTGTAGCAAAAGGCTCTGACTAGAATAACCACAGAGAAGCCAAGAGGCTCATAGTTTAATAATGAGTTCATTCAGAAGATCACAAGTCAGTGTCACAGCTGGAGTGAGGAAAGACTTGTGGCAATATTTTTTTTAAGAACTACATGATGAAAAAATAATAATAAACATAAAAAATGTTTTTTGTTGTTTTGTTTTTTTTTCTTTCCCATGGCATAGACAATGGTACTTTGGTCATAAGCCAAAACCTGACAAAGGTCCAAGGTTGAAAAGAGTTTCTTTGAGCCTGTCTTCCTGGTATAATTATTGTAGGTTCAGAGGAACCAGATCTGGAGTGTTGTAAAACTCAACACAATGAACTTGACAGACAGCCAGATTTCTGTTTTCAGCCAGTTTAGGGTTACTATAATCTCATTATTATGCTTGAAAGACGACAAGTAATAGAATCTCAGGTAACCGTTCTGTCTTTACTCAGCTGCATCTTCTCTTTTATACCGATTTCCCTTGATTACCTGAACTAGTGAGGCTCCGTTTTCAACCACTTATCTTCCAGAAATAATCATCTGATCAGCCTTACAAGGTTCTCACTGCACTCAACGGTTTTAATGGGTCAAGCGTTAAATTAACCCTTTAACCATATCCCAGGAGAATACAAAACTTATTAAAAAACAGTTTCCTATTCAGTCATTGTTAACTTTGCAGAGAAGAAGGAGTTCCTTAGCCTGTTTTGCTTGTTGTTCCCTCTACTCATGTCCTGTTTTACTGCATCTTTGCCCTTACTAACACACAAAGACTTTTCAAAGCTTCTGCCTAAGGAAACATTATTCAGGTTTCTTACTTCTGCAGAAGCATAAAACCTAAACACAGCAGAAGTGGTGTGTATCTTGTGTTCTATTTCAGGGCAACTTTTTACAAAGGTTAAATGAATTCTTCCATATACGGAAAAACACATCTGCAAAACCATGACTCACATCAGTCGAAGTTGTATCACATGCAGAACAGAAATGCTCACAAAACTCTTAAGGACCCCTCTATGTGAAGGAAAGGTTTTGCATCTCTCTCTGGTATGGGAGAGTATTAGCGCTAGCCTCAGTTACAGCAGGAGAAAATCAAGCAAGAGGTCGCTTACTCATGTAGGTCTGTATTGGTGTGAAGAGCAGTCAGCAGCTGTGCTACCACTTCCAGTCTGTCAAAAAAACCCCTCTGGAGTCCCTTGTGGGAGAAGGTTGAAGACAAGAGTTCAAGTAATGCTCTCTGGCTTCATCCTTCCTCGGGACAGTGCACAGCCGGAAGAAATACCTTCTACTCTGACTCATTCCAAAGTCAGGGAAACTGAGGGAGGTGGGAGAAGATGTGGTTCTGAAGAAGCAGCCTTGGCAAAGCTGCTCCTCAGATTAGGTCTGCAGTGTTAGTAGGGGTTTGTAAAAGAGGCAAATGGCATCAGTGACTGTACGAGGCCTTAATTGTTCCTGTGAAGCCAAGGCCCCTGGCATAGAAGAACTGCAATAAAAAGCAGTCTTTCCACAAAGGGGCAAACTCTCCCTTTCAGCAGTACTCGAACAGCAGAAATATTTTATGTAAACCAAAGCCATAAAGAGCCTCAATTTAGTAGCTGTTATTAATGAAGGTTATGATCCATCCCAGCCCTGCTTCTTGTAACAATAGCACAGCAGACATGCCCAGGGTGTAGATCTAGCCTTGCTATCTTCAACCAATTCTTGCTCACACAAAATTCTCATTGCCATTCACAGGGGTATTGCCAGGAAATTATTTGAATGAAAGACAGGTTTTTTTACAGAGAAATCTCATACAAGACTTTCATCACCTTTAGTTTGTACAATGCCAAATCTGATCTTTGATGACAACTGGAACTGCTTAAGGGGCTTTACTAGCTCAGATTAGTAGTCATCAAAGGAATATTAGGACTATAAAATCTACTGTGTATGTTAGTCATTATGTATCTTTATAAAAATAATGTGATGATTTCAGTTTGTTCATGCTATATGAGTCCTTTACAGTGGAGGAACAGAAAGAAAGAAGAAAGAGTGCTTAAACATTAGATAGCGTGATGATTTCGGATATATGGGCTTTTAAGAGGAATCTAGGATGAACGACCAGGGCCTTACAAAAGAAACAGCCAGTGCCAAGGATGTTGACCACCACCAGCCTGCTGGGCAGGGCGCTGCTGGTAGTTAGACAAGAGAAACACTAAAAAGAGGAACATAAATTGAGGCTCGTCCCTCTGTCAAACTTTGGAAACTTCCTGGGGTCTGCAATGAAGATTCCTGGCCTCCAGAATCCTCCCATAGTGAGGCATGTTTCTAATAAAGGTATTACAAGTGAAGGCTACCTCTTTTCAAAATATAGCTACTGGAAAAGATGCGTTGGTGATCTTTCTGCACCACTCCTTGTATACAGAATCTTCCCCCAAGGCACCAGTTGTTGGGGTTGAGTGACTCCTCCTCTTGTAAGTGCTTAAGTTCAGATCTCCTTCTTACCAGTTCTCTAATCATCAGTCTGCAAACAGGTGTCCTGCAGGCAAAAAGGCAAATATCCTTCCCTAGTAATTACTAAAAGAACGTGTAAGTCTGGAGCTTCACATATGAGTGGTGTTTGGGAGTTACAAGTTTTGCCAGTTTCTGTGCAAGCTCTCTGACAAATACCTGAGATCAAACAATATTGCATATATGTATTGAAAATGGGATTTCACTGAAGAAAGCCAGCAATCAAAACATAAAATTAGATGTCAAAAGAGACACAGTGACAAATTTCCACAAATTAAACTAAAAAGAAAAGGCAATTTCAGTTTCTAAACATAGGCACACAGTGTGACTTCAAGGTATTTCCCCTAGTCTTTGGTCAACCATTTCAGATGCCAATGTCAGATGTTGGCAGACATATTAGAAAGCCTCTCAGATACCTATACCCCTTTGTAGCAGCAGATAGAGGAAACTCAAGAGATATCCCACATGACTCGAGTGTAAACATTTCCATTTAGGCAAGTGATTCCCAAAGCTTGATTTTTTCACATTTGATCCTGGCACCTTGATTTTTTTTGTAATACCTTTTAATTTGTTTCCTCAGAAAAAAGTTTTTTTATTGTTTTCTCTTCCTTAGTGACATTGTTGCAGATCCTCCCACAAAAATATGAACATATACGTCTAAGATCAGCAGAGAGTAGAAGTCTGTATGGAGTCCAGGTCAGTACACGAGAAAAGAGGAAAGCAGTAATGTGAAATTTAAACTAGTTCTGAAACAAATGAAATCCATTTAAATTTAAGAGGAAAACCAGATAACTTCCATTTCTACTCTTAGACATATGAGTGATTAAAAAAGAGAAAATGCAAATTCAGGACAAAATAAAACAAAAAACCACTGCCATTTATAGGCCTTTATCAAAGCATATTTCTGAACAGCCTCACTTCAATATAATTTTAAATATGTATTTTGAAGATGTTTTTTAAAGATTATTTGTGCCCATGAAGAATATGGAAAAGGAGAAAAAGAAAGTTGCAAAATAGTTGTATGACCTTGGTTAAACTATGTAATTGGCAACATGTAAACTCTGTTCAAGGGGCCTTTTCAATGTCAGAGTTTGATTTTCAGCAAAATTTCTAAGTGGAGCTGATGCTCTGCTGGGAGATCAGAGTACATCCAATTCTCCCAAAGGCATGGAATGCCTGAAACTTCTTCTCTAAAGATTACCACAATATAGGCCTGAAACATATTTGGATTAAAGGCCAACAACTTATTTGCTTTAGCTTGAACAAATTTTCCTGTAATTTAAGGGAAAGGATAAAAAATGGTGGTAAACAGTACCCCAAAACTACATTAAAAAGTGCTACTGAAGAAGACATGATTTGTCTAGTACACAGGGTAGGTTCTTTATAATACTTAATGTGAAATCAGTGCAAAATCTTAGTGGTTTTAAAGTATTATTAAAATAAAAATGTATTACAATAAACACTGTGCAACTCAGGCATGACATTTCTGTTTTCTGAAGCTATAATTTTCTGCTCTCTGCACAGAGAAAATGTTATCAAACTGGATAGGCCTTCTGTGAGTCAACAATGTTTCTTAGATTATTAAAAAGGATACAAGTACTTACCCTCATAGTTATATTTTAATTTACCTTGAAAAGCAAAAATTGATTAACTGAATTTTTCCTAAATTTAATTAAAGTCTTCCCACTGCTAAGATAGAGCTTTTAAGAGTGAATAACCTGACAAATCATCAAAGCACAAGCAGACAAATTATTTTTTATGAGAGGGGCTAATGGCAAATTTTACTTGAATTGGTGGGCTCCGACAAAGTTCAAGTCTGTGAAAAATTTGTGTGCAACTTCATTGAGTCAGCAGTTAGATTTTCATCCATTTGTACAGTATTTCTATGCTGAATCAAGATGACATACAAACAGGTAAAACCAGGAGTGAAACCTCAGACCTACTGAGGTTACATCATTAGTTCCGATGTATTTTTTCTCATATCAAACGTAAGCTGTCTGAAAGTGAGCTATGCAGAATTAACTACTTGCCTAAGATGTTTCTATAACCAGTGGACCTTGGAGGGCAGACTGGTATCTAAAATAGATGTCCCTATTCTTCTTCATTGGTTATAGCAGGGACATAGATTTATGGCTGAGACTGGACATCTAAACTGTTGAAACCATCATCTAGTTGGTTGAAGACAGATAAAAGGAAGTCTGCTCCCCATAAGTGTACCATTTGCTATTAAGGTAATGTGAGTAGAGATCATCTTCAAAGCCCTTCTGTTAGTCCCTTTTTTGGCTGACGCTGGATTTTTAAAATGTATTTAGTAGTTTCTTACAAACTTTAATGAATCAAAGACAACTCCGTACAGCCTTCCCATGTTCTCCCAGACACAAATAATCAATGACTGCTCACAGAGAGGTGGCAGCGGAGGAAACAGATGGAACTTTTCCTAAACTTTAAATACATTTATCCTTTAAAAAGCCCTACAAGGCAATGGGGTCAGGAGATAAGTCATTCGTTGTGGGACATTGGGATGTCTGCTCCACTCTTGCTTCTCCTGCTGACCTCCTGTGTGGCCTTGGGCAAACTGCTCCACCATCTGTCTCCTCACCTCACTTTTGTCTGTGCAGGGGATGGTTACAGGGCATTTTGCAAGCAGATGCAAGCAAGCTCTCTCCGTGCCCCAACCCAAAATGACATGACCAACATGATGTGGTGCCAAGCCTGAGATAATGTACCCAGGACCTCAGAAAGGCTCTTCAGCTCCTTCTCTGTGCTTTGTTAGTGTAGTGAAATTACTTCTGCTCAGCTCATGGCATCAGCAGAGCACAAGTCCAGGTAGATATATCCATAGATTGTAAGTACCTTCTCACAGGAAGCTTGTGTCTTTTCTTTTGTACATGTAGAACAGGCAGTAGAAAAGAATCTGTAAACTCTGTCCTAGAGATTGATAGCACTGACTACTTATGTGAGTCCATTGGTCTGGCTGGCCACCCAGTTAGTGCACCCACAGGTAAGAGCAGATATTTAGTTAAGATAGTGACATTTCTAATTAATCCTTTTTTTCCCATAAAAAACAGAAGAAGGTTTTAATTAACTATGGAGATAAAATTTAAATTAATACTATAAATGGAAAATTGTGCATGTGTATACCTGTCTAGGTATCTGTGTGTATTTACACAATATATTCAATCTTGTTTCCTTGAGTGATGAATGTTACCTGGGAGGATTCACAGGCGTTGCATGAACTATGCCTTAAATGGTAAGTTTAGAGTAGTTGCTGAAAAACAGATTTACCAGACTTCCTGTGGGGTAGATGCTCTGTATCTCTTTTCAACAGAGAACGATCCACTACCCTGTTCTACTGGGTGGATGCCTGCAGGTGTGAGCCCCCAGCAACAAATTTCGCTTTCGTACATGAGGGAGATTTTGTGTAGGAAAGCTGGTCCAGCTCTCAGAGGAGAGAAAAGCTTATAAATCTCTTTATAACCCTTCTTCAAGTTCCTGCTTCTTTTTGTTGACACAAATAGTGCATGACAGATATAAAAGCCAAAGTGGGTTCTTCTTGTGCATGGTAAGCCACAGTGGTGTTATTTGTCTGGCAAACTTAGAAATTAAGTAGGATTTTGTGGAGAAAAGGGTAAGATACTCTTCAGCTTGAAATACAGGATGAGGGTTTGAAAGTTTATCCCTTGGGTCTGCAACAAGATCTTTTTTGTTCTGGCCCAACCCCGCTATCATGAATCATAGAATCATAGAATCATAGAATGATTTGAGTTTGAAAGGATCTTAAAAATCATTCAGTTCCACCCCTCCTGCCATGTACAGAGACAACTTCCACTGGATTAGGTTACTCAAAGCCTTATCCAATCTGGCCTTGGACCCCTCCAAGGGGGCAACCTGTTACAAGCGTTTCATCACCATCACAGTAAAAAATTTCTTCCTACTATCTAATAAAAATCTTCCCTTTTTCACCTTAAAACCGTTGCCTCTCGTCCTATCACTATACTCCTTGGTAAGGAGCCCCTTCCTATTTTCCCTGTAGCCCCCTTTGAGTACTGGAAGGCTGCTATAAGGTCTTCCCAGAGCTGTCTTTTGTCTAGGATAAACAACCCCACCTCCCCCACCCTATCCTCATATGGGAGATGCTCCAGACCAAAAAATTCATCCTTCCCAAAACCATAACTAGACTTGAACTTAGGGCCTGTAAAAGTAAGTGCAAGCCACAACTTGATTGAAGACTTCATGCTGACAGGTGTAACAAGTGCATGTTATTAATGTTACTGTCATCAGCCTAAATGCCAAACTCTAACCTTGCTCATTCTTTCCCCTGAGAATATCTGCAGAGGAAGTATTGAAAGCAAAGAATGAATCATGGTGTCCTACAATATCCATCCCGTTTCATTCTTCCAAGATAATCCAGAAAATGTGTGGAGATTGTCTTCTTTTCCTTTCAAAGTCTCAGTCCTTTCCTCCTGCTCCATCAACTGACAAGCTATATCTATACCTCAGCTGTGGGTTCTAGGAATATGTGCTGGGCGCAACTTCAGTATTGGCAACCAAGGCAGCCTGTTATGAGGTCCTCCCTTTGAAGAGTGAGAGGTCTGCAGCCCAGTGCCATGGTGGGTACCAGAGGGTACAAATGTGAATTTAGAACAACCGAAGTTTCTTGAGGCTTGGAGCTCTGACTTTGCCAGTGGAAGGCCATCTTGAGGGATCCCTAGCCTTGGGCCTCCCACCATGTATCCCCTCGTCTTCCTATGATGCAAATAGTTGAGGTTCTCCCAGCTTCATATACACTCACTTCTGTGTTTCCCAGGTGGTTTCTCAGCAGAGCAGGGGAGTAGTGCCTCTAGCAACTCCAAAATCATAGAAACAAGGAATAGCAGAGCATCAGACCTGATTTTCTGTATCACCCATGCCTCTACAGTTCATCCCATGAACCAGACAACCAGGTCAGTCAGTCAAACATTTAACTAAGTGTCTTGGATAGAGAAGCAACAGCATGAGGCAAGTAAGGGAGAGAAACTGTAGCTCTGTCTGTGTTGAGGTCTGGAGGGGGGAAGAAACACAGCCAGACTAGCTGTAATCCAGCTACCAAACTGCAAACTCTAGTGAAGGTTCAGCAACATGAAGCCAGTGATGCTGTTACTTCACCATCACTATGAGCTACAACGTTAAAGCAAAGTACATCGACTTAAGAAGCCTGGGCATGGCCCAGTCATTTGCCTGGCATGAGGCCCATGTGGAGAAAGAGGCCTTTGCAGATGCTAGGGATGGTTGTAAGGAAAAAACTCCCCTGTCTAGCCTTTGCACCACTTCTAGAAAGAGATTCATCCCAGACCCGACTTCACTGCTCCTAGTTAGTGAGCATGACTATAACAAATCCCACCTCATTTTGGAGTAGGTCCTCCTTTCTATTCAAGGGTCTGCAAAGGCTTTGAAAAAGGAAAAAGCCCCAGGGAACAAGTAAGTCCTTTGATGAAAATAGTCCTCTGATTGGCTCTCACCTGCCTATCAACTGGGACTCGCATCTTTCCTCACATCCAGCTGACTGGGCAGTGTTTCGTCTTTCCATGCCTCTGATGCAGTGCTCTGCAGGACTTCATATAGGAACTGTGGTGAGACCTGAGGTTATCAAAAAGTTCAAGTGATACATCATTGAGTTAGTCAACTTTCCCACTATAGGCAATATTTGTCTTCTTTTTGCAGCTGGTTTTGCAAATTCTATCTCTTAGGAAGCAAAGGAGACTAGGAAAGTCTGTTGAACTAAATAGCGTTTTCATTGCCCCCACACACACTTTAACTTAGGGTGCTGTGGTGATTGAAATAGTTGCCCTTGCTTGGAACATACAACATAAACATGCAACATAAAATCATGTATGTCACTTTTGTAGAAGTACTCACACTTTCCCTAGCAATCAGGAAAAGAAAGGCTTTGCAAAGTTTACTATCTACCCCCACCATTTCCTCTCAAAACTTCATTCTGGTGGAAATTTGGGTTATCATCCATACAGGTTTGTTCTTGCAAAATCTGCTTTTCAGCAATCAAATTTCATACAAAGAGAGATGAATTTTATTGAGCTCTCTGTTAGGGATTTTACAGCCTTCAGAGCAACGTTTCCATACAGCACAAATTTGTTTGGAAAATAAGTCCATCTTTTGTTTGAAGTGGTTAATTACCTTGCTATAGGAACTAAATGAAATAAAAGATTTAGGGATCACTCTTTCTCATAGCAAAGGAGAAAGTGATCTGTTTGCAGGAGTTACATTTTCAGGCACTTTGCTGAGACACCCCAACCCCCCTCGGCTGCTGACTGTAAAATAAGAAAACTATTACCCAGCTGGGGTAACAATAGGCTCCCACAGTGCTTTTCTGCTCAGCCCGCAGCTGCCAGTGAAAGTGGAAACTACAGCAGCAGGATAACATTCTTTTCTTACAGCCTGTTTCTATGGGCAAGGAGCCCTCCCACTGCTTCAATGTATTTTCTATGCAAAACTGTAGAAGAAGTGACATTTTAAAAGTTTTGACCTTTGTTTTTTTTTTTTTATTCCCCCCACCTTTTTTTTTTTACAATGAACCAAGGCATACATTTTTTAAACCTTCTGACAGGGTGTGTGTTAGAAACAACAATAGCCATTACTATAATAATAAAATGTTTCAAAATTTGAAAATTCTATATTGAGTATAGTGTATTGGTAACCTTTGTGCAGAAAAAGATAGCGATGAGAGATACAGAACTCTTCTGGTTATTGTCACAGGCAAACAGATGATTGTGGCAGAGCTCACACATCTTTGTAAGATACTGTCTTTGAACGTTACACTTACTTTTAATCACTAATTTCATATTTTAAGGCTAAAATTTTTAAGGATTTTATAGGCAAAATTTTTTTTCCCATCATTCTGCAAGAAAAAAAATGCAATCTTACCTGATTTTATCAAAAATGCCTTCTAAAAATGTTTAAAAAAGAAAAATAATCGGACAGAATAATGTTAGTGAACAATAGAAAATTAGCTAAATATACATGTATCCAAATTATATGGATCTAATTTGATAAAAAATTGGCACAGTTCCCAATTAGATTACAAATACAACAAAAAGAATGTACCCTACTAGTTAACACATAAAATAAAACACTAAATCTCAGGAAATGATAAAGAATGTTAGAAATGTAAAACATATTTTCCCAAACACAAGCAAAATAAATGAAAACTGTTCAAGTGAGGCGAGGAGGGGGAAAGGGTGCCCATGAGTCATTGAAGTGAATGTAGAACAGATTCCAAAAACAAGCCTGGCAGGTTAAGCCACGTGAGAGTCTTCCATTCACTACTGATTTCCTCTGCTAGATACTACCATGAGCTATCACCAGCTCATCCTTATGTTCACCAAGGACACTGGCCCTGCTATGGGTCCATCTATACATCTATCTCCCCGGGTCTGACCCCACATTATTTTCATACCCAAACCTCTCCCCTCCACACATTGAAACTGATGGAAATTCGACTGGTGCAAATGCTGACTGATACCCTATGGCTGGTAGGGTAGAAATGTTCTGAAATAATCAGGCTTAACAGCTGTTTTAAAATTCAGTAAGATTGAGAGGAGAAAGTAGAAAAATACTATGTTTTAAACTGATGACTCCACTGGTGGATTCATAAATAGCTATAAATATTTCTTGGCAACCTGAGCCCTCCATCAGAACGAGATAAAATCACCTCTCACTCTACAACACACACACTGTAACCAAATCCATCATTAGCAAACTACATCATTCATCATTAGGCAGCAATCTACTATAAACTACAATGAGTCCATTAAAAGATCATGAAACCTAACAAAAAAAAGCAAAAGATAAAAAAAAAGCTCTCCCAGGAGGGTCTGTGTCAAGACAGAAAATTCTTTCAAGTCCCCTTGTTCTGCGCCTGAAACACTAAAAACTCTCAGGACACCTCTTGGATTTCACAAACTGTACATGACATCTGCAGGTAAACAGGGCAAAGGAAGTCCTTGTTTCTACCCAAATTGTTTTCATTTTTTGTTTCCCTGGGCAGAACATCTCCTGTAGATTTTGCTCTTTCTAATCTGTGAATCAATAGCTTAAAAGAACTATCCAGAAAACTCTTCACGGTAAGGCTGCCAACAGGGAGCCAGGGACCAGTGCTGGTTTTAGGGAAGTCCCTAGGGCACCTGTACCTTTCTGGATGGTTCCTTCCATATTGGGGCACAGGGATCTGGAGAACCTGCCAGCCAGACTCTGGAAGGTCTCCTTGGCTTTGGTCAGTGTGCAACCAAGACAAACCAAGTTATCATTTCAAAAGTGTATGTCTCGTCATCTGTTGTATCAATAGTTATTTGCATCTTATTTTCTGGTTTCTTTGCTGTGATATGTGGGTGCAGGCAGAAGAATTCTAAAGGATTTTTAGGCTGATAGTACTTCCATTATTCAGGACAATGTGCTATCCAAGGCAGGCAGCTATTTGGGATAAATAGCATACCCCCATTTGTCCAAAATAGCCAAATGTCTGGCATGAGTCATGCCAAACAGGCAGCTGCTCCGCAGGAGTGTAGTACTGGCATACTAAAAAGCAGAAGATACTGGAGGGGCCAGCGAGAGCTAAAGGTGGCACCAGGGTATAGTGACAGAGTGTTTGTGGGGTCAGTAATAAACAGCTACCACACTAATTAAAATTGTCAGATGACGGCATCATAAATGGCAACATTTGTCTAAAGTTTGCACACAAGTTTCCAAGACTCCACTTATCTCCTTAGTACTTAAAACAGATGAAAAACTATTATCTTAGAGTCCACTGTGTGGGAGATACTGGTAGGTATTACCACTGGAGCACACACAATGCAAGTATATCACTGCTGGAGAAATACACTGGGCATGGACAGGAAAGTCTTGAGAAACAATCCCTTCAGTACAAGTGCTGCTATGTGATTTGCACTGCACAGAGAATTTCCTTGGCTGTCTGAGATGGCTTCCTGAGAAGTAACGACATTCACAAGGAGCAGATTGGATGTTGCAGGGATGTAAAAGAATAAATTTCCAGGTAAGTAAAGGTATCTCTGTCCTTAGCTGTTTGCCAGGTAAAGCCATGTACACGTAAACTTCTGAGCACTGTACATAGCCGTGATGTGTACAGACACCCTCCTGTCCTCTCCAGACTAAAAAGTCCCTTCCTCTCTCAGCGTTGCATAAGTACTAATGATTTAAACTGCAGATTATGCTGCAAAGTAGGTAATGAACTTTATTTTACAGATAGAGACAACAAAGACCTAAAATTTGTGCTGTACCCAGCACTGCAAAGGAAGCATGGGGCAAAGTCTTGGATGAAACCAGCTACTGAGAAACAATCTTCTGCTACAAGAACATCTTTTGTCACATTCACTGCAACGCAAGCTCAGCAGGTGCTGTTTCAAATTCAGTATCTTGGCCTTATACTTTTCTTTTAAAATAAATGAAAACAGTCCCTGGCATGTAGTAAACTGCTTGCCAAACTTAGGAATTCTTTAGCTTACATTATCTTTAGCACATTTAAGTGCCAAAAAAATAAAAAATGGAACTGGGTAAATGTGCAGTTAGTCATGCTTGTAAAAATGTCAAAGCTGTCAAAAATATTTGTGTGAAAATCATAAACAAAATCTGCTGCCATGAGAAGTTATTTGGTTCTTAATTATGGGACAAAATGACTTTTTTTCATGAAGACTTGAAAAAAAGAGAGCTAACGCTGTGATGGAAATATTGGCACTAACTTGACTCAGCTGCTTCCCTGGAGTAATAAAGCTACTCCCAGAAAGAAGAGGATTATAATCTTCACAGAATACCTTAAAAATCCAGCTAGTATGCCAAGCTTTCTTAGCAGGTTTCTAATAGGATGTACAGTCCTGCACCCCTAAGTATGTTTGGAAGGGTTCAGGTACTTAAAGGCACGGGAAGGTTGGTTAGTAGTCCTTTAATAGGCATTTTTGAGTGGATTACTTGAACTGCAACTCTCAGATTTACACACTTGCTTACAGAGGTAGGTATTTTATAACCTAAAAAAATAAACAAAAGCAGTAGGTCATCAGATCAAATTATGCAGGTCAGTGGAGAGGAATACCTATAGGTGTCTTGAGGTTTGTGTTCGCTGACCTGTAGGAACAGTTAGTGATCCCACTCCATTTCTGAAGGACAGATGTGCTCACCCGCCTGCTACCACAGGTGGCAATACTGTGGTCAGAAGTCCCCGTGGGCACATCCCAGGAATGTACCCCCACAGAGGGAGTTCACTGGGGCCAGGTGCACTGGCAGGGCCTTTGGAGCAGTTGTACTCTCTACCCTCTCTCTTCTTTGCAACTTTATAAAAGCAGACTCATACTCTTACTACTTGTGGTTAAGTAGGAAACCTGCACTGGTAGTAAAGTCACAGGAAACGGAAGTGAGCATTCCGTGGTGTAGTCATTCAGGGAATTAATTTCAAAACCATGTGATGAGTGCAGGCATGACCATGTTCTAAGAACAGAATCATATGTGTTCATGCATGGTTGTAAAGTGTAATACTCACCAAATCAATCTTGGAACATCCAGGCAGGCAAAGCATTTAAGAAATGTTTTTTTATGATGAAGGTGATGAAACACTGGAACAAATTGCCCAGAGAGGTGGTAGATACTCCATCCCTAGACACATTCAAGGTCAGGTTAGATGAAGCTCTGAGTAACCTGTTCTAGTTGAATATGTCCCTGCTTATTAAAGGGCAGTTAGACTATATGACCTTCTAAGATCCCTTCCAATCCAAACCATTCTACGACTTCTTTTGCCCTGAACAGCAAATTGAACTTATTAAAGTTAATGTCCAACTGTACCAGTACAGTCCTACTCAGCAGTGATCAGGATTCTCAAGAGTTTGGAGAAATGACACTGAAAGGTCTGCCACAACATGGCCCAAAAGTTTACTAGCAAGAAGCAACTTCCAAAAAAGGGCTACAGCAACTGAAGCAACATTTCCTGCTGAGCAACTTGGTTCCAAGCTCTCTCCCATCCCTTAATATCCCTGGGAGTTCAGTACTAATGTGTTATATTGGAAATCTAAAAGATTTCTTGGAACAGAACAAAGATACATAATATTCATCTCTTATTCCTCCATTTCATGTCTCTCTCGTTATCTTCCGTCCTCATAGAATTTCAGATTACAGCTTTAAAAGGTAAGGAAAACCAATCTTATATTAATGCTCACTAGATTTATTCACAGGGGTTATGTTATCCTATTTTATAATTGAAAATATCTGCATGGAATTGAGATACAATCAAAACTCCAGAGAAAAGTAACATTTTTCATATCACAAAAGGGATAAAACCTGAAGCAGAAAAAATGTGACATTAACTGAACAAAAGCCATGTTATGTTGGCTTCAATCATGTCTACCTTCATTCCTCTGAACAACTTGACTGAGAGAGTCCTGGTACCTCTTTCTGCTATCACCTTGAAAACAAGGAAGAAACAAGGCAGGACTCTCCTATGCGCTGTCTTTAATGCTTACTCTTCATCAGGCAGAGGAATTGGTGAAATATTTCTTCCTTCCTGAAAAAAAGATGTAGAGCAAGAGCTAGATAACTTTGTGCCACCCGTTTCTTGTTTGTCTTATGAAAAAAATGACATTGTTTCAACAATAAATGAGAGCAATAAATGATTTGTTACAGTGTTCAGGGACTTGTGAGGACCACGGGAAAGGCAGATCAGGAATAAATGGATTAAAGACAGTCTTCTAAGCAGGAGAAAAGAATATTGCCTGGAGAAATTTAAATGTTAAGTAACACAAGTCATATTCTGTGTCCTGTCTTGCAAAAAGGGTAGCAGAGAAATGTGTCATTTACCTCTGGTTATCCTTGGATGGGGAGAGGAGGGTGATGAAACCACTGACTGCTGGTCAGAACATTTCTCCCACTGGTGGCTCTGCCCATTCTCTGTAATCCAGGAAGTTGGCAGGAAGGCGTGTTCTCATCAGGCCAGCACAGGACTTGCAACTTCTGGAATAAAGCAGCAAAGCTATAATGCTCTGAAATACCATCTGCTTTCTGGCCTCTTCCTAGAACAGTACTAAAACATGCTGCCAATGGCTCACTCAAGAGAGCCCCAAAAAGCATCAGATTTTTTTTTGCTTCTCTAGGGAAATGGGCTCCTTCAAGGCCATTTGTTTCCAAGGACCCTAAAGAACAAAGAGAAGAAAAGTAGGTTCTTTTACACAACAAGGAGCAAGAAGTTTTGCTCATCCTTGTTGGGAGCATCGTTGAAATTCAACCTAAGCATGATAAACTGTCAAGGTTTGTTTTCTACAGGCAGGCTCTCAGCTCATTGTCCTCATTGTTGAGAGACAGAAAAAGGAAGTGGATATCCTCAGCTCTCTGAGGCATCACTTAAATACTTCTACAAAACCTTACCTCCTTCTGTTAGTTTTTCTGGAGTCCTGAAAACCTCAGATTTTAGGGTCAAGAAGTGGGATCCTTTTTACTGGGCCTGAGCACAGTACAGTATTGCAAGCATTGCAGCTATTTCACACTGATGCAAACACTAAGTGAAGAAAATGCACGAGACAAGGTAATGTGGGTTTGTTTCCTCACAGGAAGGGTCACAGCCATCCCATTAGTCCGTCCAATATCCTCATGAGCCCAGGAGTAAAGCTCTTGCCCTCATCTTGTCCCATTCTTCTGTTGCTATCTCACTTGCAACCAGGATATCAAAATAGGTGTCTGGAGATACATTCAGTCTCCTCATTCAACTTGAGTCCTACTAATGTAGTTCTTCCAGCATAGTGATGTGCTGCTGGTAAATACAATTTTTTGCTTCTTTCCTGATCCTACCAGCAGCTCTGAGAAGCATTGGAGGGTCTGTGAGACAACAGTACATAACTTCGCACTTGACTGTGTAACTGTCTAAGTAGAAAAAGAGATGCCTGTGTCTAAAGCTAAGATTGAATGAACTATAAGCAGAGAAATTGAAATCTAAAATTAAAATGTTACCGTTTTGTGGCAGTGTTATAATCTCCCTATTTGATAATTCCTGAGTCTCTGGTTTGTAGCATCTCTGCTCTGTTCACCTGCTAGTTTTACCACCTTTAGTTTATTTAAGGCACTATAATGTTAGACACCTACAAAATGTATGCATCTGCATCAAAGCTATTAGTATTTGGATTTTCTTAATTGCAAGTCATGTGACCTATGATAGCTGCTTAATTCAGGATAAGGCAAATTACTGCTGGGAAGCATATATATCTTTCCATTGACTTTAACAGAGCAAAAGAAGAGATGGACAAGTTCGGATGTCTGCACTACAGATGTCTGAATTTCACTCATTTAGATCTAAATTTGTCTTGCTTAATTCCACCACAAGCATCTCCATGCCGTTTAAGACAACTTGTTAAAAACGTATCTTCACACACATGACAAACAAAAAAAGTAAGGAGGACAGTGAGAGATGTGCAAATTTTCCACAAACAAGTTCAAGCTCACTTCTGTAACTGTTTAGGTTGAAAATCAGTTTTACAATAAAATGCAGAGATTACCCGTTTGGCATAGCTTTCCCACAGTAAATAATAGATACAAAATTAGCTAATGAGGGAGGATGGGAAAAAAAACATAGATCATTTGATTTCAGTTGCAAAGCTTTAAAACATTTAGAACAATATAAATCCTGAGACAGAGAGGGACTGTCCTCTACAGATGGGCATTGGGCACCTGTAACAAAAAACAGCCATGACCCTACATATAAGTTTCTGTAAAGGGCCAATAGATGGGAGACAGCTCATCGTGCGCACATGTGTTTGGATGGGAAAAATGAGTCACTCCCAACTCTGGATCAAACAGGTGATGTAAAGGATTGGCAGGGAGAATGATGCAGACAAAAGCTGTTTCTGAAAAGCACTGAGTCACATCCTAGGAAAAAGCATTTAAAAAAGCAAACTGGATGCAGCGATACCAGCTGAGAGCTGAGATTGAGGTTGAACACACCTACTCTGCTACTGAGGATTCACATCTGTAAACCAAGGAGCCTAGATTATGTTTTGCGGTGGCTCCTATAAGGCCTTGCAACTGACGTTCTTGGTCTGTTCAGCAGCAGGTGCATTAGGAACAGTTTTTTGTAATCTCATATGTCACACTTCTGCACAAGGTAGAATTTCTCTGGAATGACAAATCCTTCGCTGCAGAAACCCAGTCACAGGCTAGTAAAAGGTGGTCTACCGAAAGGGAGAATCAGGTTCACCATCTTTCCAAAGTTTTGCTGTCCTTGTTAGTGTTATTTCTGATTTGATCTCAGTGAAAGGGTTGCAACTGGGAGATACGCTGTAATATAAGAGATGGACTGAATAACGGTATGGACCTTGTAGGACAAAAAAGCTATTAATACAGTGAACTCTTAATTCCCCTGCTATATTTTGCTTAAGTTTGAGAGCAACAGGAAGTCAAACAGAGTTTTTTAGCTTTGGGTTATGAGTCAGCTTTATTGGATCTGGTTTGCCTTTGTGTTGAGCTGCTCAGGTATCATGCGCTTCTCCTCAGTACCTTTATTATCCTAACATCCCAGATTCCCTCTGCTTACTATGGGTAATGGAGATTAAGAAAGTTTAGTTCACTGAGTTAAGGAATTCAGCTCACACTGTGATACCTCTTTGCTGAGTTTACTAACCACTGACCATTCGCATTAAAGTAAAAAAAGCTGGAGACATTTGATGTAGAACAGGGGGATAACCACCACCTCTGTCATCATCTTCTTGGATGTGGCAAGGCAGATAGATTCAGTTAGCCCTTCAGGGGACCAGTATCTGATATGAATAACAGATTTCTCCCAATATATAAATAACCCAATTTCTGAGGTTGGGACCCTTCAAATGAGGCAAGCAGGTGTCTACCCTTTTAGGCACAGACAGGATAACTCTGCAGGGCATCTCCCCTATTGCTTTACAAGCCTCTTTCCCTATACACATGTAACAATTGATACAGCAGATGCTCTGAGAAGTAGAAGTCACCAGGAAGGTGAATACAAATGGAGTTAAAGATTAAGCCAAGAAGTAATGTTCAAGCAGTGTAAATGGACTCAGTTATAGTTTAAATTTTTGGGCATTGGTCCTGTTTCCTCAAATCTTTACTCAGTTTTCATTAATGCTTCATGAGGCCCTCAGAAGACCTAGTCAATTTGCATCTGTCCTGGCTCTGTTTCTGTGAAAGAACTTTTTGTGTATTCTGGGAAACAGATGTAAGAGATAGATTTTGGTCGATTTGAGGATTGCCATTCTTATGACAGTTTTCTGTTCAGAGAAGTGCCTGTCACTCAACCCCACTCTTCTGTTTTGGGAAAAAATACGGGCTGGTTTTGTCACACCACAGATTTTTGCTGGGCTCTCACAGCTGGCCTTTGAAACCTTCTGGAGGGACCAGGCTAAAGCCCAAGACCAGAGCAACACACAAGACAATTAACACGTTAGACCTCCCCATCCCCCAGTGAACTTTTGTCAGCTTCTCCTGTTCCTGAAAGAAAAGGGGAAAAACATCCTTTTTTGTAGTGGCTGCTTATTATATAAAGCAAATCAAGAGTGAAGGGAGGGAGTAAAGAGATGGCACAGAGCCCAATAAGTGCACCCTTAAATCTATAATTAAAACCAAAGGCAAGTTCCCAATATACCCAAATCAGTTATATAAGACCTTACAAAAGCTTCACACTGTTTGCTGGGTTTTGCTTTATTACTGTTCCCTCTCCTCGGAGTTCACTTCAGGTCAGTAGTGGATGAGGTATTGCCGTCAGAGTTTATGGCAGGGTAGAAATCTAACAGTGCCCTGTTTGTAAAGATATGCAAGTGTGCACCCAGAGGGAAAAAATAATCACTGGCTCTACTTGAAAGAGGAAAAAGTTAATGCTCGCACTGAAGTTCACTTTGGGCCACCTCCAGTTCTGGAAACGGGTTGCTAGTTACTAGGAAATTAAATTATATCCTGAGAGTCTGCAAAAGGCTTCTCCTTGCTTACCGGTCAGAGAAATATGGCAAACCCACATATAAGACAAGAAATAAGTCTGGATATGGCCTGGCTAGCCAGCCAGGCTAAGCCATGAGGATACAGAAGTGTTCTCAGAAAGCCCACAGCAAATCTATACCACATTTCCTTATGCCTACTAAAAGTAGCCTGCAGGAAATTATGAGTTCAACTGGCATTTTTGTAAGTGTAGGCAGCTCATTCTTCCAGGAAACTGTACTGGGAGTAGCTATCTCCATGTGGGAGTTGGAACATGTATCAGAACCGCTACACTAAACAGTATGCAAGGTAGGTTTCAGAAATATAAATAAAAAGCAGTTATCGTTAGTGATAAAACCCTTCAGTGCTGCATCCTTTTCCTGCATTCTTCACAGCAGAGGTAGGCAGCAGCATTCCTAGAAGCAATTTTCCTAGAAGAAATTTCCTAGGACCATACTCAAACTAAGCTCTTCCTTCCTATTAAAACACCGAAACAACCCAAACCATGAACAATACCATGTTTAAACACAGTAGAACTACTCAGCAGCAATTAGCACTGCACAGATATCCGTGTATTTCTGAGGTACCAGATTTCAAAGATAAGGCAATGTGGGTGCCAGGGGAAAAAGACTAAAGGGAAGAAGGTTGAAGTGTTGAAGTGCAAGAACATGCAACTTGTTCAACGTTCAATTTCATTACTTAACGCAGTTTGCTGAAGACCTCTATCCCAGGGTGGTGAATATCCTCCAGAAGAACTTACCTGGAAGAAGCTGATGATTGCTAAGTGTAGCACCAACAATCACAGATCAAAAGACATTCATGTTCTAAACCCCTATTACATTTAGATTATTTGTCCCACAAAAGAATAAGCAGGGGAAAATAGAACTCTTCCAAAAAAATTCCTGAAAGACACCTTTTTCCCTGTGACAATCAGAAACTTCAACATTTTTTACCAATATGATAGGCAGCAGAATTATTTGCAGGAATATTTGTGAAATCTATGACCATATTTTTTTTGCAATGTGAAACTTGAATGAAATGCAACTTTTAAAATTAGGAGGCCATATTGATTTAAAGGATGTGTTAATTGCTTGAACTCTGTTGTCTCTTTTGAGCTGTGGCAGTGGCCAGCTTGCAAATATTGCGTGCAAAAGTACAGAGAAAAACACCATGGGCAAAACTGTGTTGTTGATACAGTATACTTAAAATATTATATCTGATTGGATTCAGGTCCAGTTCCTCCTGCATGCCTCAATCAGGTGATTTTTGTGATTAAAATCTGTCAATGGCAGGCACTAAAATAGTTATCCAAAGAGTATTGCTTAAATTACACTAGTTTGATAGCAGCTCAGCCAACACCTGTGTGGGAGACCTGTGAGAAGGAAAGGCTCAGGGATCCCGCTTTCCTCATGCACCCACCAGCCCTCGTGGCAATGCGGGTGCTGGCAGAGCTCCAGCCTCACACTGTCAGGAGCACAAGACCCTTCAAAGGCAGATTGATCTTTCCAGTGCAATGGTTCCACAGCTGCCACGCAAACCAGCAGACCTAGAGGTATGCAGGAGGAAGGACTGTTTACCTTTTCAGAAGCTTACACATAGCCAGAGGCATGCTGGTTCCCAACGGGTGTCTCCACACAGCATATATATGATGTTTCACTAAGTTCTGTGAAGCCATGTCAGATGTACAGGCCATAAATGAGAAATGGGCTCATTAAGTTTCATATGTTATAGTATCAGCCCAGTCTGTATCTGCTGATACCACTCAAACTGACAACAAGCAACAGTTATGTATCTGCAAGAAGGTTGATATCTCTGTATTAAAAAGGAGGACTGACACTAAAAATTAAGGTTCACATTGTTAGTATTTTCATCATGAGAATGAGTCATGAGCTGTTGTTTTCCAAGTGAACACAGTATCAGACAAGCTTTTGTGATGTTATCATGTAATTACAGAGTGGGTGACGTTAGAAGGGACCTCTGGGTGTCATCTTGTCCAACCCCCTGTTCAAGCAGGGACACCTAGATCAGGACCATGTCCAAACAGCTTTTGAATATCTCATTATATAAAAATAATTTAAAGTATCTCCTTATCTACAAATCCACGTTGTCTTCCAGCTGTATATTCAATACAACAACTTGCAGCAGTAAGTGGGAATTATAAATTTACCAAGTAGTGTTCTCGGGCAACACAAAATTTTTACCTGGGAAAACAAGAGAAAGATGGATACACACAGACTTTTAATATTAGCATCTCTTTCTCTCTTTGGAAAGGCACCACACATCATTTAATAAGAACTTTTATAAGCAATCTGAGTCTAAGTGAGAAGCACCACCAGCCATGTACAAAAAACTGTTCTCTTGAGTCTTTCTAGAATGTTTCAAACCATTTCCATCAGTATACTGCCATCTTTCACGTTATAGATAGAAGCTCAAGAAAAAGTTCATCTGTCAGCTTTTCACAGGCAAAACATGGTCAACACATTCTGTGCAAATTTCATGAAGAAGACGCAATGTCTACACCAGTCTTATGTTACTTTTTCATGTGACATCCATTCTAACTGAGGAAAACAATAATTTGATGGCTCAAAGCATGTGTTAGTTTTGTGGGGTTTTTTTACCTCATCAAGTCAAGGTAATCAAGCATGAGCTCTAAAAGCTAATCAGGTTCTGGGTGGGATTGACTTGAATACAGGATTCCTTTTCCTTGAACCCATTTGATAATCACTGTAGCCTATCAACTTGCTAAAATAACCTTATTGTGTCAATGCTAGCATTAATTGATCCAATTTCCAGGGCTTGGATAGTGTAACAAATACTTTATTCCTGATACTTGTTTCAAAACTCATTTGCACTGTCTCATAGATTTTCAGGTTCAGGTGCCGTGTCTTCTCCTCCCATAAAATGCTGAAAAATGATCTTCAGTTTATAGTGCTATGCTGAATATCTCATTGCCTTTTCATTTCCTTTTTTTTTTTTTATGTTTTACATCATGAAACGTCACAAATTATTTCAAGGAATCATTCAAATAATGTGACTAACAGGTATATGACAGATCTTAGGTACTATGTCAGAGGGTAAGCGTTATAAAACAGTCTGATTTTTCAGTACAGTTATCTGCTAACATATCTTCTTTTGTTTATCATCTCTATCCCTTGTTTAGATTTCTTCGAGCCTTCCACTGTTTCTTTTATTTTCATCTCTGAGGTTTTCACTTTAGGTAGGCCAATTGATAAAGGAAATACCAAGCGGACTTTCACTTTCCATTCATGCTGTTTTCCCTCTAAACGTTTTCAAGGCACTCTTCAGTTATCATTAAAAAAACCCCTCAGAATGTACATATTCAAACTTAACTCAGTTACAGTGAAACCAGAGCTCACTAT
Source organism: Dromococcyx pavoninus (assembly GCA_033558185.1). Lineage (NCBI taxonomy): Eukaryota > Metazoa > Chordata > Aves > Cuculiformes > Neomorphidae > Dromococcyx > Dromococcyx pavoninus. The sequence continues at coordinate 571,229 of JAUMJL010000668.1, read as the reverse complement.
GGCAAGGTTAAGTTCTAAGTTTTTCTCAGTTTGTTGACTATTCTCTTTCAGATGTGTAACTTGCAGGAAATTTGTCCATGCTTTTCAAGACTTTTCCAGTTCCACCATTTTGACCTTTTACGTCTTACAGAGAACCTACATTTCAGGGCAGTTTCTGAGTGTGTTTTTTCTCTGAAGACTTCAAATTTTTCTTTGGTGACTTTTTTAAAAAACGCACTGTGATAAAGTGGCTGGATGCAAATAAATTGGTCAGCAAGATAAAGAGTTAAGTAAATGGCTTCTCTTAAATAAGGCGATTAAAAATGTTTTTGTCATAAACCCACTTTTACTACTAGTGCTGTGTACCTTTTTAAATCTGTTTTTTAATTACTATACACTTGTCAAGACAGCTAAGAAGAAATACTTCAGCAACGCTGCTGCACATAATGTACTTCTGGAAACAGGCTCGAGAGAAGAGCTGCTCATGTTCTCCTGCCCCTTAGCTCTGACAAGAAACAAAAAGAAAACTCAACCCAACTGTTAAAGCAAGCTATCTACTCATATGCTGTCAAAAATATGTGTGTGTCTTTTGTATCCCAAGAATTTCTGTTACAGGAGGAAATTTATCCCTAGAACCCATCCCTTACATTGCAGCTATTTGAGCTTTCCCGGCTGTTGGTAGCAGGCAGACATATATCATTGGTAGTGTGAGCAACTATTCTCTTTTCTTAGCCCAATGTGAAAACAATTGCTCAGGGGTCCTGTAAATAATAGTTCTTCGGTATGAATTTCCAAAAGAAGAAAAAAAGCCCCTCCATACACAATAAGCTGGCAGTAATTTTCACATTACTCCAAACAGTATCTCATTCATAGCTTGACAGAGCTGTTTTTTAATTCAGATTGATACTTCTCCTTTAGCTCTCCTGTTGCAGGTAGACAACAGAATTTAACTGTTTGTTACTGTTATCCATGGCTTTATTTGCTGCCAAACTGTTTCAGGAGGATATCTAGCAAAAACCACAGGCTAGTCTGTCCTAGAGAGAGCACAGGAATTTGGATGGGAAAAAAACTCCAAGCTATGAAGACCTGACAGTAGCTAGTTTGAAGTCCACCTCATGTGCAGGAGATTGCTCTTTAAAATACATCTGCCTGACTCAACCCAGGGACACAGTACAGCAAATAATGAGACTGGAGAGAAAGTAAGAGAGTGCTGAGAAAAACTGCACCCCAGACTACTGCATTTAAAAAATGCTCCCAAAGTGATTGTAAGTCATGTAAATTATGCCAGAGAATGGTAAGTACTCATACCTCAATCTGCAGTTTTATTATCTGCAAAGAATCATGTGCCTGGGGTATCTCTAGACAGGCCTTGGTCCACTTGCGCATGTAGCAGGTGCGTTTGTTTTGTGGGGGACAGAGATGCAGAGATGGAACAAAAACGAGTTTCAGAGAGTGGCACTATTAGTGCTCTAAGACCTATGTGGTACAAAAACAGTTTCTCTGAGGACCAATGGTTTGTCTGTACACAAGTAAGCTGCTAGGAAATCAAAGGCAATGTTAGGTCTCTGTCAGTTAGAATGAACCCCTCTTTCCAGCTGTCATAAAATCAATGTATTTCCTCTATACTTACCCTGACAACTATGCCATAATAAACTTCTAGGAGAAGCCGTAACCAAGTATTACATGAAGGTGGTGGTTGTGCTTATCTGAATTATTCTCTCTGGATACAAATGCTAGTCATCAGCTCCCGAGCTTTTTTTCTGCTCCCCACAGCAACTGAGATGCAGGTGTACTTCTCAGAAAAATTCGTGCCTAGGATATCTGCAGCCTGCAGTAGTGTCTGCATAGAAACAGATGATCCTTGTACTTGTGTCAGTAGGCCTGCATGGCTGGGTAAAATTAGTTTTCAGAGCAACAATTCTGAGGTGCCATCTGCAAAGCACAAGAATGCATGATACCATGAGAGTACAAAATATATGCATCTTCATCCAAGATCCTGGCCTATCTCCCCCTGCCATATGCTCCAACTGCTAAGCTAAGTTCCAATTCCTGAGTAAGTGCCAAACAGTAAAAACAGCATAACCTCTTGAGTTATATCTAGAAATGCAGGGCTACCGAATCTTCAACTGGTCATGATTCAGGAGCTGAAAATTCAAATGAAGATGTAATATTTGTGGTTGATAGTGAAAAGTGAAGAGAATAAAAAAGTAGGACCCAGAAGAAAACCTGAGATAGACTTCATCTTTCATTTTTCTTTCTTTATTTGATGTGTTAGACTCCTGTGTGTCACACAGGAGGAGGGAACTCACAAAGGGATTAAAGAAAGAATATAAACCAACATCAAGTAAGGAGAAAGTAATTGAAAGGTTGTTGAATTTAAATATGATCTAATTCCTTATTGAAAATTGCGGAATCAAAGAATGAAATTGATAGCAATTAACAGAAATTCAGATAATTGCATGATCATCCAAAATTACTATAGAATTCATTAAACAGACATCCTGTGAAATTTTTAAGTTGACATAAAGAAGCTAACGGAGAATCACAGCCCCACTAGTACACTGTACCACCTTTGAAATGTTTCACTCTGCTCAGAAAGACTAAGTCTGGACTCCATATTTTCAAACCAGAAAAAGAAAAAATAAGCCAAAGGTACATACTCCAAAGACTACCGGGGAATTAATTTTGAATCCCAATGACATTTTATCCAAATTCAATAGTGTGGGGTTACACTTTCGCTGGAATGAAGGTTTAACAAACACAAGAAAGAACCTTGGAGCAATAATTAGATAATTACAGAAATGCCATCCCTTTAAGTACCACTGAACTGCTCCCGCAGGGGATTCACAGGAAGACTCTAGTACAAAATGAGTGGAAATCCAGCACCAGTGCTGAGAGATATCAGCCCCAGTTCTACAAACACTTACTGACATAAATAATCTCACACAACGGAAGTTCAGACTGTGCTGATTTTTAAAGAAGTGCATATTCTTCTTTGCACGAAAAATCCTGCCCTGGTTACTGTACTTACGAATGGCTCATTTGCAAAGGAACAAAGGTTGCCTCACTTCACTAGCAAAGGGACAGCAGGATTCAAGGAGGGAAGGAATTTGGGTAGTTAGGATCATTGGATGACATGAATATCAGCTCCACCGAACCATCTTCCTCTTCACAGCAGGCACAAAGAGAGCTGTAAGGACATGGGGAAGACAAAGTAGAGAAGGAACAAATTCAGAAATATGGCTGCAGTTTAAGCCTTCTTGTGCCTTCCTCGGCTGTTGACTACAGCCATTGCCATAGAGCAGCTAGCTGCTGGCCACCACCAGCAGCTGAACAGGTTTCCAGCCAGCCCTGTTTGTTTGCCCAGTGTCCAACACATGATTATTCTGTGGGATCCTGAGCAGGAAAATATCTTGTCCCTTGCACATCAATGATATCCAAATCTAAAATAAAACATTGTGTATGAAGCAGAACAACTTCTGAAATCCCTTAGCTTTGATGAAAACTTTAGGAAGAATGTAAGGACCCAACCACAGAAAATCAGAGGCACGCTTTTTAACACAAGTAAACTCACAAATTATACTAAATGTCGCCAGTAGAAGTAGTTTTATTCTAATAATTAATTTCAAAGTTTCTCTATTTTAAATGTGTATTTGGCATTTCAGGCACAGTAGATATAAATCGTTTTTATCATAAATAAAAAAATATTTCAGTTATACTTGGCAAGCATTTAATTTTCTCTCAAAGCATCCAAAGAGGATAAACTGTTTTGACTTTGCCATCCATCCCTTAGTGCATCTCTGATCTCTGTGTACAGGCTTGCATAAGTCTCTGAGTCACACATGTTTCCGGTGCTGCCTGGCAGGAGAGAGAGCAAGCCTGGAAGCAGTCAGAGCTTTAGCAGCATCTTCTTTAGTAACAGAAAGTCAGTTTTTAGAAGGAGATCATGACTCAGTGCACCACTTGAGCACCTGTTTGACTTTAAGCATGTGTACACTCCTGTGCTTATTCAGCGACGGCTTGAGGCCAGACCTACACTTACAGCTTGTGTTTAAATTACACAGAAGCATGCTGGACTCAAGCATGTTTCAGTGCTTTGTGAAACAGGGTCCGCAGTGATTAGGAATCCAGAACACATCCTGAGTATAAACAGATTCTGACAATCATATTTTACTTGGACTTCATTTGTTTGGCCACAGGACTGAAATAAATGGATTTGAACACAAATGATTCTAGGTGCTTTGTTCTGAATTTTCTGAGAACAGCTACCCCGCGTCTGTGCATTTTCCCCTTGATACCAACTTTTCTAATTAGTCGTTAAGAGATATTAAACTATAAATTTTAGGCATGAGACTAAAGCTTTGAGAGATGTCAATTAACTTTAAAAAAGTCTCTAGAGGGATTGTTGCACTGTTTGGAAAGTGGCTGATCACTCCACTTTATACAACTATCCTTCCCTCACCCTGATTCCGGGTTCCACACCACCTCATACACTTAAAGTCCTTTTAGAGATCTATGAAGAAGAAATTCAACTAAAGGCTGGTTTCCCTTCCAGCATATTCAGACAGTCCAAGGGTTGAATGCGCTTGGTTTCATTGCGCTATGGGATTTCCTAGAAAGAAATCAAGGTGAATGAGAAGTCCAGTCAGCAGGCTTGTCCTCCAGCCTGCTACTAAGATGCCTTGAAAGACCTCACCATTCTCCTTTCTCTTTTTACTAAGTTTTAGAACAATCTAGCTTACTTACCTTACAAAATCCCTACCTAAGAGTGTCCATATTACTGAAAGAACCATTTGGACAGACAAATGACTTTCCCCAGAAGAATGTGTAAACGAAACACATATAATAGCAAATGGTCCTATTTTATGCAAGCATCTCATACATCTGTGAGCATTTCCTGGGACACATTTGCACAGGACAGGGACTGCTTGTAATAGAGTGTCTGGTCTGACTTTAAGCTGGAATCTTCAGTGTGCACACAGGACAAGCCCACATCTGGGAAGAACCATTCTTGTAAGTACACTGTTGAAAATGCATATGTGAATAGACAAAAATGACAGTATTTGGAGCTGATGTCTTTGTTCCCCTCGTCCTTGTGATTTTAAATCTAGCTTAAGTGATGGGTGAATGCTGAGGAAGAGTTGAAGGGATAGTCCTGCCCCATGCAGACAGCAGGAAGCACAGGGGTATTCTTATGGGGTTTGTTTCAGATTGATGTTTGTTTCATAGCAGTAGCTGTATCAGAACATGTTCCCCACAGGCATTTTTCACATAAACACACACATACACATGAAGACGCACAGATGCCACCCTTCAAAAAATTATACAACTGTTGGACTTGGTTATGATGGGCAAGAAGTAAATTTTGTGCTATTTATTCAGGTCTACTATGTGATGTAATGAAACATCTTTCTTCTCTCCCACACCCTACTAATACAGTTGGAATGTGAGTATTTCCTGTGGAGGAAATATCGATGACGATGCACTTAAGTGCTGTTCCTGCACTGTCACAGTGTGTACATGAGGGAGGAAGTTCTTTTAAATGTCCTCTAATTCTTCAGTTCTCTAGGATTTTCAGCAGCTGTAGGAAATAAACACAGAGCAACATACTCTTTTGGTCCATGAAGTAAATTAACCATAGCATATTCGTAATTAAGAGATTAATTTACATTTTGTTGCATGAAAAAAACATGCTGTGGCAATAACAGAAAAAAAATCCAAAGCCAAAAAAAACCTGATTCAAATATTAGACATGGAAAAATTTCCCCAGGATTTTTCCCAGTAAAACTTTATATTTCCTGGTTCAATGTCAATATTTCAAGATTCTCTCCCCTTTTCTGAAACACACACACATCCCAGTTTTCTCTGGCACCTCTTAAATAACCAGTGTATATCCTTTCCTTCTCCCCCTCCTCCCCCTTGCCATTCTATGGGATTCTCTTCTCTTTTTTATCCCTTTCCCTCTCTTGTTCTCCTACCTCCAGGACCTCATAGTTACTGCTTCATGCCCAATCGCTCCTATTCAGTCCTGTCTCCCTTTCTCTATATCCACTGGTAAGGAAAACTTACCAGAATGTATATTCCCCAAGAACTCTTTTCATTTAAATATGAAGAAGAGTCATTTGAGACTCCCTCCTAGTGAAGAATTGGTCATTTGTCAGTTGAAGAAGTTTCTTTATGAACTTTGGGATAACTAAAGATTTTACTGTCTTATGTTTTGGTTGTAAAAATTTTGTGGTAAAACAAAAGTGAAATGGTATTATTATGTCTAACACAAGTCACAACCAAATGTTTGAGCACTTAAACCACTCAGCTATGCTTTTAACCATAAATTGCTTTCTACCAAACAGTTCATCAGAGGAAACAGAAAGTTACATGCCTCAAAACATGCAGAAAGACAGCCTTCGAACTCCGCACTGCTTAACTTTCAGACACGCTTTCCCTGGTACTGCACACCGATTCCCTTCCTCCCTGCTTACATGCATATTCAATGGACCATATGCTTGATCTCAAATATCTCCAAGCATTATGGATCCTATTCACCAAGAAGTGGTTTGAACACTCATAAGCAAGGGCCGGGGGGGTGGGGTGGGGGGGTGGGAGGAAGAAGAGGCCTTTTCAAAGAGCATTCAAGAGTTTTCTGAGAAAGAAATCCCAGTACAGAGTGACCTGTATGTACCAGGCAGCAATCCACTTTAAAATAAACCCACATGTTTCTGCTGAAAATGTACACACACAGGCGTTAAGAATTTCTCATTATTTCAACATAAAGGAGATATTTCATGAGGGATTTGAGCAGGAGCTTATTGACAAACAGAAACCCAGTGATTCCTTGGAATCCAAAGTGGTTTGTGGGGTGACAAGGCAGTCCCATCACCAACTCCCAGCACATGACAAAAGCAGAGGCAGCTACAAAGCCGACACACCAACTGCTTCAGGATCTGCCATGCAGCCAGATGCTCTGTCGGGAATTTCTCTCTGACACAACAACATATGGGCTTTGCATTGCCATTTGAAGAGCACAACATGGACAGAAAAAATCTGGAGAGGGTGGGAAGTGGATGACACATCAGCCCGGTGCTTATGTTTGGTCTTTGGTTATTGGGTGATGCTTAAATGTATCTGTGGCTTTAAGGCAAAGAAAAATATTGCCCCAAAGGAAGACCTGTTGTAAATGCATTAGTTCCAATGCAGTTAGTGTGGGGATTAATTTATCCACTTGGTTGCTTTTTTTTAAAAAAAAAGACACAAATTCAACCAATTCCAATAATTCTTCCCTCCCTTCCCCGTTGTCAGATAAACAAAGGAATAATTCAGAATTATATTTAAATAGAAATTACGCCACTGTGTAACCACACTTGTTTCTCAAAGCTGTGTTAATCTGTTCACTGACTTGTCAAACTCAGGTTAACTAATCCGTGCAGCCCTGTTGCCTACTGCAACCAGTCCCGGCAAAAGCTAAGAGGATTCCCTGTGTGAGTAACTTACAGGTGCATGAAGGTGTAAGATCCATCCCTTTTTTCATTAAAAGCTGTCTGACATTACACTCCTGCACTGTTTTTTTCTAGAGCAAAAATAAGCAAGTTACACAAGCAGCAGACAAACAGCAGGGGCTGGAACTGCCAGTGAGAGAATGTGATGAGGCAGTCCAGAAGAGGAGGGGACCACATGTCCCTGTGGAAGGAAGCAGGTACCAAGGTAACAAGATCAAAGAGCAGAGGAACATATGCATAGCAGGAAGAGGATAAAGAACAACAGGAATGTAAATAGCATTGCAGAATGTTTAGGACACCTCTTTTTTTTTTTAAAAAAAAAAAAAAGGAAGAAAGCTAAATCTCAGGAAAAGGATATAAGTTTTCCTGAGTAAGAAGCAGTGATGGGACACATCAGTGCTAAAGGGAATCCCTGAAGCTACCATAGTTTCAACAGCAGCAATGTGTCACATTGACTTACTTTTATCCTTTTCAAGAAAGCTTGGTCTGATGGTTGCTAAAAGTAGTTCAAGTAGAACTAAACTAAAACCCCTCAATATGACAACTTCCTTCTTCCATTCTCCTCACGGACCCTTCACTTACACATGAACACACCCACACAACCTCAGTAAATAGGTTGGCATATGAGCCACCTGTGAGCCACCCATAAGGCAGGGAACACTCTGCTCCTGTCGCTGAAGGTGCTCTGCAGACTTTAGAGCTTGGAAAATCGTGATCATCATGTGTGTATTGCCCCACTTCACTTACACAGCAAGTAGGGATTCTCCAATCCAGCTGTTCCTAACTGAACCAGCACTATGCGAAAGAAGGATGGAGGAAGATCATGTATCTGCACCAACTATTCCCAACAGTATTCAAACAAAATATATCACTCTCTGAATGCAGTGTGTTCTCCTAAAACTGGTCAAGAAAATGGTGCTCCTTTCTGTCCTGCTGTCCACCACGTACCTTCACTATTTGCTTCTCATATTTGTTTTTTCCACTGAAAGCAAGATTTCTCTCAGTACTATTGATGAGCTGGAAAAAAAGAAATAAGGAGATAAAAATAAAAATAAGTGAAAAGAAGGAATTAGATTTTTCACCTTGTGCATGCACTACTTCAACTACAACATTTGTACTTATGAATCCTGAATAAGTGCTTGACCTTTTCATTGTTTCTTCATTTATTGTTCTCTCAGTTCCACTTCCTACTCTCTATGCTACTTCATCTATTTAGGTAGTTGCTCCTCAGCCTGTTTCTTCTTGCTTTGGTGAATTCTGACTCTGCAGTCAGATGTTTGTGCAAAAGCTCTTACTGCCAGCAGGACTCTGACACAGATTTTGGTGCATGAATGTCCCTGCCTTCAGCAGGGTCCTTGACTTTATTAAAAAAAAAAAAGTCCAGATATAATATATTTTAATTAAACCATGCACAACTCCTGTGACAAGCACAAGGAAAATCCTACCCTATCTCCACAGTAGTGCTGCATAAAAGTAGAGAGAATCTTTTTATACCCATGGCTATAATGGCAAGTCTCATAGACATATACAATATAATTTGAAAACTGTACTGCTTATACTTTTACCCTGTGAGTAGCTTCTTGTTATGGGGCTTACAATGGATTAGTTTTATCTTAAAAAGGAGATAGAAAGATAACTCCTTGAGCACTCTGAATGAGGCACTGTGAGCTTGCTGTGATAAGGCCCTAATACTAGCTGATTGACATCAAACATCACAGATTTATTTATAGTATATCAAGCATGATGGCGACATGGATGCAGACTATCAAAGGAAGTCAGTTCCCAAACAGAAAGCTAAATACTTAAGAGTCACATTTGCAGATATGCTTGAGACTCCAACCATTTCTCTCATGAAATTACGATCTCTGTTCCTTTCAGTCTAGGATATCTCACCTTTAAAAAGTTGCATCATGTGACTTTTATAGCACTATTTCTCAGAGAGCCTTAGGGAAAGAGACCCACCCCTGAGGATTTTTCACAGTGTACCTTTCTCTGGCAAAGTATAAATGGCACCCCAGATGCTTGTTATTTCCAACTCTGGCTTCAAGTTCGAGCTGTGAGCCCACCTGTGTGCTTAGACCACATCTAGAACAGTCAGAGGTAGATCATTCAGGGTTATTTTCCCATGAACTGAGGGCACACACCTTACTGAACAAAAGGGACATGGTTACAGGGAGAACTCATAATTAATTTGTAATCTGGATTGCCTCCCTTCCCCCTTCTTTGCTTTTGCTTCCAGCCCAAGTTGTGATCATCCAGGTCAGTAGTTCAACCCTAATTCAGCCAATGCAGACACAGGCTGCTTTCCTGGCTCCCTCTGAACATCTGCTTGCAGATGCATTACAGAAGAAGTACGAAACTTAGAAGAAAAGAAAATGTTTTATCTGAGAAGGGGTTTATCCATTGTATCATTTTCTGAGGAGTATGGAGAAGGAGATGGCAATTTTTTGGCTCTAAAATTCCTTTTTACTTTATTAACTGGGCATCACATAATATTAGCTCATGGTAAAAACTTTATTCAAAAATTTCAGAAAGAAGGAATATAGATTCTTTGCCTAAAACAAAGCATCGCCTGGAATCATCCTTATGATTTGCATCGTGTTAACTTACTGTTTGATGGCAGTTTGGAACCAAGGTAACAGGCAAATCTGCCATTCCAATCTATATTTCCGAAACTTCAGAAATGGGAAAAGTAAATTCGGCTGAATTTACCAGAAGGACAATGCTTACAAAGAGTTAGAGAAATCCACTCTGCAAGATAACTAGCTCATTGATAAGACAGTTCCATTAATTGCAGTTCACTTACAAGAGGAGTTAATGTGTTCCGTTAAAAAGCAGATAGAAGTTTACCAGGTAAAAATACATGCTTTCATAATACCCTCTGAACGTCTTTTTGAAAAATTTCTGCTTTAGTCCCCCTTTTTTTGTTTTGTTTTCAAACATACACTTGCAAATTAAAATAGGAGATTTGCATTTGGCAGTCTAGGTCCTCGTTGTTCTGCACCTCAGCTTTGCAGTTTGGTTTTGCCCAAGCAGTAGCAAATGAAGTCTATATAGTGAACAACTCGTGCTGAAGGAGAAGCAGCTGCTCGCTGACATTGCTCTCTACAGCACACAGATCTTGCACTTTTGCAGAAAGAGAACAAATGCTTGTGGAAAATACACATGGAGTTGATGCTCAAGGGGTATAAGATTAGGTCCAGTGTATTGACTAGGAAAACAGCCTGCAGGCCTTATGCCAGAGAGGCTGCTTGCCAGTGACTTCATTAGGGCTTTTGCCTATGAAAGGGTTGCCTGTTAGGATCCTGGAAACTTGCATCAATATGTCATTTTGTGTGACTAAAGTAGGCAGAATTTGTCCAAAGCGCTGGCCAGTTACGGACCTCAATCTGCCTCCATTTGCAGGCAACGTCACTCTTTCTTAGGAAATCAAGTTTTGATTTGATCCAGGGCTCTTTTCAATAGGACTTTCATCACTGACTTCATTTGACAGAGCGCCTCATGCAAAGGTCTCCATTCTCTCTTATATCATCCCACAAAAGACATCGGCAGCTGATCTCCTTCATAGACTTTGCCCAGGAATCCCAGAAACTCAAAAATCTTTGCAAATGTCAGGCAGCGCTTTGCATCCTTGCGATAGACCTCCCTGCTCTCCACCCTTGCCTCATGGCAGTGGGGCACCCATGAAGCCACGTTGCCAGTGATTCTCAGGGCTCTTCTGCAGGGAGGAGAGAAAAGAAGAAATAGAGTGCTGTAGCAGATGCAAAAACTGCACACATCTGGCAGTATAAATACACATGCTTATATGGCAAAATGCCATCATCAGGGCAGTAGGAAGAGGGATAGATGAGTTTGGTGGACTCAAAAAATAGCTTCTGGAGTTCTACTTTTTTTTATCAAACAGCAGATAAAGAAAGCAAAAAACCTAAGGACCAATACCTCAAGTACTTGTATTAGCACTGCACTCAGACACCTACAGCATCCTCACTCATGTAGGACAAAAACAGAAAATGCAAAAATGTTGAATTCTTTGCTATGTGCTAAAAAAATTGTTCTATGAAGCATATCACAGGTCTACTGCAAATTATCACTCATATGTTTTTTTCAGACTACACTTTTTTCTTTCCTATTTGCTTTTTTCCTGAAATTCACTGAGAACATGCATTTTAGTTGCATCAAAGCAACAGTAAAAAAATTCCTTGTTAAAAGACAAATTGAAAGCGATTAGCCTACTAACGAAAATAAAAAGGAGAATTACTTCTGGAGACCTCATCTACAGCTCACAGCACAGTAGGTCTAATGATTTCTGGGAATTCATTAAGTATTTGTGTCATTACAAACATGCTGTAAGTGCCACACGTATATTTATTACTCTACTGAATCAATGTTGATTCTTTGACATCAGCATTTCATAAATTTCTTAGTCATTTCCCCATGATGACCTCACAAAACAATCTCTAAAGCAATGCTAAGCCATTTGAATATTTCGCATCCTTTCCATTGTGGAGCCTTGCTCCTAATATCTTACTCTTTTTCGTTTCCCAGTACCCACTTTCCTCTGACCCTAAAATTCTGAATTAGCTGCATTTATCAGCTTACCTCTTAAAACACATATCCTCATAGCAAAGGGAAAGTACAAACAAACAGCACAAAATCTATTTTTAGCAGATGGATCTTAATTGTACAAACTTCAGTGGGGGTTATTTCTCTCTCCCTTTCCCCTCCTTTCCCCCCCTCCCCCGAAGTTCCTGGGTTGCGCTCCCTTCAATCTTGTCAGCTGTAAAATGGGTCTCTTTTTAACCTATAATGGATCAGTGAGATTAAAGGTGAAGTCATGAATTAGTAGCAGTGACAGCCCAGCACGATGGCCCCGGCAGCAGGGGGTCTCCCTTTGTGCTCGTCCACTCTGACCCCCCGTGCCACTCTCCGCCTGTGGGAACCGGACAAGAAGAATGTCGGGGTGGGGCCGGGGGCCGCCAGCCCCGGTCCCTGCGCCCGGCCAGCGCCCCCAACACATTCTTTCCCTGGAAATATTCTGACATCACCCCGTCATACCTCCTCGCTGGCTCCTTCGTTAACTCCTTTATGCCTTGCCGGCGACGGACAATAGGTCCTGCTGCACGGTGGAGGAGGGGAGGGGGGCATCATTCCGAAGACAACATTTTCAGAGCCTGTGGACCCAAGGCAAGCACAGTATTTAAGATTGGAAGGTGGGTGAATTTTCTAGGAGTGAGGCTGTGAGGCTTGAGGTGCTACTGCCGGCTGATGATGCACAAAGATTAGGGTTTCTGAATTTCTAAACAGACACAAAGAACAGTCCTACCACAAATAGTGCTTGTTCAACATCAGCATTTTGTCCCAGGAAACACGACAAAACTGCCAATTAGAACCACTAAAAATTGTTGACGCATTTCCAGTTTCCTCCATGAAAAACTGCAGTAAGGCAACAGCAGAGAGCAACACAGGTAACTGGAGCTTTATTTTGAGCATTCCTCTTTTGGGGAATACCTGAGAGCAGAGGGAAAGCAACAGAGCTATATCTTTCTGCAAATACGAGTCAGACTGGTCTTCTATCCATGTTCTCTGGAATTTTTTCTGTCCTTACTGAAATCTAGATGCAGTGTTGCGTTGATTCTATCTTCTAGGATAAACTGCTAGATTTTTCATAGTCCTTCCCCATAAATGCACAAGTTTATTAATTAATTATAACAGAATTCCTTATCCTGACCAATATGTCTTGTTGCTGAAGGAAGTTTCACATTTCTGACCACGCTTTTCTACATTTTTTAAAGGAATCCTATTGCACCTACCATCAGAACTCTTCCAGCTCATCACTTCTCTGGGCGCTACAACGTGTGCAGGACCTAACTGGAAAGGATGATCCCAGAACATTTACAGAGGATCTTTCCTAGAAAACCATAAGAGGATCACTAGAAACAATTTTACTCGGTGAGAAGATGTTTCATTCCTGTGATAGCATAAAGTCTGGTGAGAATTCACTATCTATGTGCCTTGAAGTTCTCTGCAGAGGGTTCTCCACATACCCTGGTAAAGTCAGGCGGGATTTCAGCCCCTGTAACAGCACAAAGAAATTTTAAGATGCTTAAATTCAAAACTGTAGTTCTTGCTTAGAGGCTCTCTAGCCCTGGGGAAAGATTAGTGTTCGCAGTATTCTCCCCTCTTGCTCTAGAAGATGCTAGGCCACTTGCTTTTCTGCCCCAGGTGGAGCAGTTTGACAAATGACTCCTCTTTTAACCTAGTTTGTAAATACTCCTAGAATGCCCATGAAGGAAATCTTGATCCAGTCTTGCATTAAAGAGCAAAGAAAGCAGAGTCTGTGCTACAACCAGCTTTGTTTTCTTATATGGCCCCATTTTGTCTTTTCTGCATCTCACCAGTCAAAGAGCCCACTAAGGACATGGGGAAACTTCCTGTAACACTAACACAGAGAAATTAATGAATGGTCCAGACAAATACAGGGAACAGACTGGACAGACTCAACGAGCCTCTTCATCTCTTGAGTGCTGTTTTGTGTAATCTGCATCTGACAGGAAAGCTTACCCCACCCTGACATCACCCTGTTTATCCCTAGCCTGCTCCAGCCCACACCATGGGATGAATGTGTATGTAGTGATTGCCAAAGGAAAGCAACAGCCTAGAGGGTTTCAGGAGAAGCAGTCCTGTCTCAGGCCACGAGCAGCAGTGGGCACTGGCTGGAAGTAGTTGGTGAGATGTGCAGATGGCATATTCTGAAGCAGCTTTCTGAGTAGATGATCTGACAGCATTTCCACACCAGTTCACGTCAGCTGTGTGATATCCAGTTATGCTTTCTGCAGGTCTGCTGGACCTTTTTCCCAGAACAGACTTCATCCACCCTGGCATCTATGAGGCTGCAATCCATAACGCTACATTTTGAAGACAAAGAGGGAAGTGCATTGGATTTGTACCTAACCGGCAAGGGAAGACGGCAGGATGCACATTGCAAAGTGTTGCTTAGCAACATGGCACGTGAGTAGCACACCAGGGCACAGTGAATCCTCGACCAAACGGGACGCTTACAAGTTGCCACTGAATTCCCCTTCCATGTAATGCCTTCCAAGCCCAAGCCATTTTGGGAGAAGGGTTTGAACGAAATCCAGCAAAGGGCTTGGCAGATTGAGTAAGCTGTCTGTGTCTGGTGTGTAAGACGTTCTCTTACACACCAGGTAGATCAGGATCTCTGAAAAATGCAGCATCAGTATCTGTCCAGTATCCATGATGCTCTTTTGTTTCCCTAGGAGATGAGGGATTTAGATGCAGTCTCTCCTCTGTCTGAGAGAAATCAAACTCATGTCTCACTCTTCCTAAAGGGCAACCCAAGCTCTATAAAGTTGTATAGAGGGGGACAAGGCTGATTTTACCTCTCAGATCTTCTCCTAAAACATGAATAGATCCCAGGTTTCCCCACTCACCCTCTAGCTACATGGTCATGTTCCTTCTCTTTGACATTCCAAGAGAAGTAAATGCCTGGATACCCAGTGGCAAGGCTCCAGCAAACAAACTCCTAGCCAGGCAGTAAGCACACCCTAGGAATGGGAGAATGTCTTCCGAGGAAGAGGAGAGACCTGAGCCTCCTAAATCCTGGGTAAATGCACTGGACAGTAGACATCTATAAGGGATGATATAAAACACTGTCTGTGTCCTACATTTAGAAATGTAGGCTATTTAGATTTCTTTGGAAGTGTTTTACCTTCCTACAATGAGAGGAGTGAGTGTGTGTGTGTGCACACAGGCAGGTAGGACTGACCCCCTCAATGGTCAGGGCAAGGTCCTTTGGGGAAAACCTTTCCCAAACCCTTCATCTCTCCCTGCTGGTTGTGGGCCGTTTCACAGTCTCCCATACCCTTTAGGGGGACATAAAGTCATAAGGCTCAGGACTCTGCTACAAGGAGGATTTGGGGGTGGGAAGGGGTTCCCCATAGTGTTCATTTCTTCCCTTAAAGGCTTCAAAGAGCTTTCCTGGAATTTGGTCCTCACCTCACCCAAACACAAAGACAAAGAATGGCATTAAAGTTGTTACCACAATTTGTGGTTTCATTAGGCACGTGTTATTCCTCCTTAAAGTCTGGGCTCTTGGGTTCAGATGACTCAATGAGACTCTCAGTATTAAGGAAAAAAGAAATGGAGTGCCTTTGGGATCTGGAGAACAGCTTGGAGACAACCATTTTTCTAACAATAATATGTGTTGTCAAAAAACATTTAATAAGTCAATGTCAAAAAGTATTTGAAAGTACTGTGATTAAAAAGCATATAAAGAACTCTTTGTTTTCTTTTCTTTTGAGATTTTTAGATTCCACTTCAGGTTTTGTGGCCATTGACTCACATCTGCTGGACGGGAATCCTTTGACTTCAACGGCTCCATTTCTATGTGAAACTCCTGGAGGGTTACAGTCTCACTCGTTATTGGTGTCAAATCTACAAGGGAGTAGGGGCTGGGACTGGCTGGCATGGTGGCTTGGTTCTCTGTTGTGCCTCCTACTTCCAGCCCCGTGATGCATCCCTGACTCATAGGAGAGCCAGTGGTGAGGTTCCTTGCATGGGCCAGCACAGCAAGCATGGCACAGATCCTCTTTCCCATCCCTGCTCTGTTCTCACTGGAGACCATGGCTGCGAGCATGCCAAGGAAAGCATCTTACTTCTTTGCTTGGACTTGAGCAGTTTATAGCAGCAAGTGAATGTGAGGATGGAGAGCATTTGCTGAGCACTGTTTGGAAAATAAGAGCATACTCTCTCTTGTGTCATTTTCTCTGCTCCTGACCATGCAACACAGCAGCAGCTCCTGCACATGCATAACGTGCTCTACATGAATCTGCTTTAGCAGGGGTATTGGACTAAGTGATCTCCAGAGGTCCCTTTGAACCCTGACCGTTCTGAGATCCTGTAAGTTGCCCCAAGCTCCCTAGGTGGTTATTACTATTATCTGTCCCTTCCTGCCAGCAGTGGGGTCAGCTGTGCTGCACGCTGGGAGGCAGCTGGCAGGGCTAGTGCTCCTCCATCTCTTCTGCAGGTTATTGCTTTTCTCTGTTGCACAAGGAGAAGGTGTGCATGTGTGCACGTTTATGGACACACACTTGTGCCTATGTGCGTACACGAGCAGATCCTTTCTCTGCGCAGGACTTCTCTTTCTCTGCGCAGAAGGGCTCAGAATACAGGAGGGCATCATTTAGTCCTTATGTTATACACCAAGATGGGAGGGAGAGAGGCGTTACCTGTGCTGGACATAGGACTGACTTAGACTATGTTAATCTCCATTTTTGGCATTCCCTGTTCCCTGGAAAAAGAGGTAGGGTAAAAATCAATCCTGAACCACTGTGTGGTGTATCTTGCATTCAACAGAGCCTATGACAAAGCCACAGTTTAACAGAAGCCCTTTAATGAGTTGCTCAGGTAGTTTTTTTATGTAGGAAAGGTGGGATTTCGAGTCATCTAAAATAATCAATGCTTTTCCGGTATTTCACTATCAGTCCAATCCTTGATATTCAAGTAGAACCTAGCTATGAATAAAACTATTTGACAAAAACACTGCAAGCCAATTTTTTAATTATTTTGTGGATGACCATTTCTCATACTGCTCACTTAGAAAACAACATAATAAAAATGTTTCATTTCCCATAACTAGACACTGAGAAAATGCTGGAGACACATTGAAACATCAAGCTTTCGGATGACTGCAACTTCTCTGAAATACTATTAAAGACAACTAAAAATGTCTCCATTAAAAATACAAAAATACTTTGTGACCAACCCTCTCCTAGGAAGGTTTATTATAGTTCTAAAGTCAATTCCAGCTCTGTTTTTTTTTTTCAGATACCTACTAAACTGTATTGTGAGAAAAGTAAAAAGAATTTTTATTTCCATTAGATTTTTATTTTAATCACCGAAAAATCATTCTTATGGAAATGAGAAAGACAAAAAGAATCCCCAGGGACTGAGAAACTTCACTGATTTGCATCATTAACACTGAAAAGAACTTGCCTGGAAATGGCCCCTTCACGTTTTCTTTTATTTACATTTCCAGACAAAAATAAAATTAATTTCAACAAGAAAGTTTCTTCTAGATTCATATCCCATTTTGATTAGTCTAGCTATTAAAACATGAGTATAGCTTGCTGTGCTTTAATGGACCAATTTACTCTTTGTTACAGTGGAAATGTTTTCTTTTTTTGTTGGGTTTTGGTGGTTTTTTTCGCTTTTACCCCATTTGTAAATGGTTTGCAACACAGGGACTCTCAGTGATCACTGATTGTATTAGCATTCATAATTAACACCAGTAATTGTTAAGGCACTTTTTGAACAATTACCATTTGTGGCACAGAATGAGAGAAAAGTGATATTCATTTAACTAAACTCTGCACGTTTCATTTATCAAGCCTGTCCAAGCATAAGCAAAAATGAAAAAACAGAGAATACTAAATATATATTTAAATGCAGATAAATTTCGATGACAAAGTAGTACTTTCAAGGCTCAAATCAAAATTTTAAAGTTTACCTTTTTTGTATCTTCTAAAGAGTTTTATGTAACAAACTTTCAGTGTCATCACTAATAGCAGCTCATGCTAAGGATTACTTTCTTAAAACTGCTACTCAAGCCTTGTGATTTGCAGTACACTTCTTATTACAGGATACATTATGCAGAAACCCTGTGCTATGTGATGGGACATGGCAACCCTGCTGTGAGAATGCCTATCAGCGCTTCTTTTAAGGCCCTTTCTCAATTGTCAGCGAAGTATTTTTTAAGGTTAAAAGGTGTAAAATTATTCTGAAATGCTTTTCTGACCTGTCGCCTATCACTGCAAAAAGCTATAGTTCATTTTTTTCTAAAATTGTATTTTTAAAATGTGATAATATTATAAGAATAAAGCTAGTAAGAGAAATATAGTTTTCTATGCTTTTCATGATTTTTTGTAATTTTTTCAGTACTGATGCACATTAAGATTTTGTGTCCCTTTTTATTTCTGATTTTCTTAGTTATGAATCTTCCTTTCCTGTGAGTCAGTTACAATGTACAATTAATGAGAAACCAGTAGTTTAAAAAAAAAATCTTTTCATTTATATTTTTGTGGATGGTTTAAATGAATTCCTGAATCATATTCTCTAATGTAAAAGTCAAATGCAGTAGGGTCATGAAACATAATCTCATTATACTGGTATATGACGCTCACAAGATCTGTCATTCTTCAGGTGCTACCTGTATTTTGATTGAAACAACATTGAATATCAGCAGGAAAACTAGAAGGAGGCTTATATTCTTCAGACTGGTAGCTGGTTTTATGGTTTTGCAAGCTTCTTAACTCTAGATTTCCCAGGCTACGTGCTGGAGTCAAGGTCGATGATCCTATAGTTTTAAATCCTGTGCACAAGAGGTTACCATCTCCTGTTGTCTGTAGCTTAGGATTTCCGAGAGCAGTTATCTCTTTATATGCTGGTAAAATGCTGGAAGGTACCTGTAATGACTTTATACTGAGTTTCATAGACTGTTCTCTAGCAAACTCTTATCAACATATGCTGGAAAACTCAGCATTGTGGTGAAGAAGCGTCAGACATGAAGCTCCTGATTATCACGTCTAAACTGTGGTATATGCACACAACAACGTGGGCTGCAGCTGAAGCCCAGAAGAGAAGTACAAATAGGTGGTAGAGAGGAAAACAGATGTTTTATGCATTGAATTGTGTGGCCTGTACCAGAAGGCCAAGGTGATTATGTCCAAGACTATGGCCTGAATATAAGAAGTGACAAAAGCAGGAAGAAGGCATCATCATGTTGCATCCAGGTACCTATGAGGATTTGTATCAGTCCTCTCCAACATGGACTCACCTACTTTTCCTGTCACCAACATCTATCAGTCAGAGTCTCCAGTAAGGCTTTGTTCCTTCAGCCTTCAGTGCTGTCAGTGATGTGAAGCTCAGGTGTGCAAATTGAGCGACCACTGTGTACTCTGCTGGCATTAACAAAAGAGAGACAGAGGTTGCACATTCTGCTTTACATTGATTTTATCGTGTTCTCTTTGCTAATTAATGGCATCTCATCAGCATAAGATCTCATCCTAACCTGCTTATTACTACCTTGATGACCAAACAGGAGAGAGTTGCCGTTCATGCACACATAGACAACTGGACCACATGATTTTTGGCATAGCCAAATGTAGACTGGGAGGACTGCACTGCTTGCCACCAAGCACCTTCAGGGAGCCTGTATTTCACGAGGTGTGGCCTGGTCTAACATTCCTTAGAACACTTTCCCCCTGGGTCCTGTGCAGGCTAAGAGCATGGCTTAGTGTCACCCAGCTCCTAGGTAGCAGGAGCAAGTGTTTAGGCCCTGAACATGAGGACAGAAAGTGAGTCTTCACAGCATGGTACAAAGTAGGTGAGCATACATGCCATGCTCCAAGGATGACGACCAGCCAGCAGTGACTCTCCAGCACCAAGAGAGGCTTGCAGCTTCAAGAACATATGATATTAAATTCCCTTCCTTGAATGGCTATTTTCAGTAATGCAAGATGAAGTGGTTCTTTCACGCAACAGACAAGCAGATTTCTAACACTTCCTAAGGATTTTAATCTCTGTATTTAAAAGTTGCTAACAAATGCGAAGTGTGAGCAAGGTCATTGTTGCTTAGATACAATTACAAGAATCTCAATAGTGGACAATTCTAGATGAGATTGTTACTGATGTCACAGGATGGCCTTTTAAGTTAGACCATAAAAAATAGTTATTTTTTGAAATGTGTGTGCATATATATATATACATGAAGTAAAAGAGGATGAGCTATCGAATGGAAGAATATGTCTTCATTCCCTGTCAGTCTTCCCACAACTATTCTGAATACACAACAGCCCTCTCTTATTCATGTTCTTCAAACTTCATTTCTTCCACAGAGAGGAATTCAAAGAGTTTTTAAAATAAGCCCATCTTTGGCTTTTTCTAGACTCTGTGTCCTTGCAGAAGGCCATTTCATGTTCATCTTGTGAGTATTTAGGAACATCCAGGATCCCAAGCACATGCTAGACAGGAAGAAATCAGTTTACTACCTCAGCATATAATCTAACTCTAACTCCCTTAAGTCTTGGCCTGGCAAAAATTTATTCATGGGTTTAACTGTAAATACGTGAGTAGTCCCTTGCTTATACACTTGAGTGTTTGCTTAAATGCTTGTATAAAATGTGTGTATAACTGTTGTCCTAATTTAATTTCACGATACAGAGGTTACAAAGTCACTTAGGAAGCATAAATTAAAAACAAAAGGAACAGTCAGCATGATGCCAGCCAGTTCTCTGGGACTAGACTAAGACACTATTTAAAATCACCTGTCTCAGATATGGTAGTATTAATCCATTTAAACATTTAAAATTCATCTGCCTGGATCTAAAATTATGATTCCTTTATCATTGTGAAAAGAAACGTGCATTTCCAGAGGCATTTCATCTCACACTAAGGTAAGTGACTAAGATTGTGGTCTTCTGTCTCTGGTGTGAAGAAACAATTCACAGACCTACAAGACTAGGATTGGGGAAGTAGTTACAAGGAGATACTACTATTCTTCTGAAGTTCCACGTTCAATTTCTTCTGCACCCAAACTCCAACTGTGTCCTCTGGATAAGTGAGGAATAAAAGGCAAGATTATTGTTTTGGTGTAATGTTAACACTGTTTTTATACAGCTTTCCACATAATCATTTCCATGAAGTCACTGCAATAGAGACAGAGAATAAGAAACCTAGAAGGAGCAATCTTCAGGACACTGAGGATTATGTTTTTACAATATTTCAGACACACTATGCAAATATCTGCATGCATATCCCTACATAAAACAGGGACAATCTTGAGAATTCTTTTCAAAGTACCGACTGAATCTGATGGTTGCTTTTTACAGGAAATCTGGATCATAGACATCTATGGGAAGCAGTGCTTCACACTGTGGAAAGATTAGGAGAATCTGTGTTCTCTCATAAGACACAGAACGTGACTATGGCCTTAATTCCAAATAAACAGAAATCCTCCTGCTAATTGCAGTGCCACAGGATATGGCGCTTAATTATTATCAGTTAATACCAAGGCTGTATTTTGTTCCTTAAATCAGGGCTGTGACGTAGTCACATAAAAGACACTTCATAGCCCTTCAAAGCAGCAGCATGAGGGCAAGGCTGTTCTTCAAAGGTACAGGTGCAGCTCATAAGCAGTTTGTGTCAGGTTCCTTCATGGATGCTCATGAATATCTGTCAGAGAGCACGGCCTTCCTGCTCCATCATCTGCCAAGGATGTTGGGGGAATTTTACAAGTTAAGCAGGACCATTTGCTTGCACAGTTTTCACTGTTTGCTGCACCTGGTCTAACTGGGGTATTGAGTACTTAAGCTCTGTCTTGCCTTGGGGTGGCGATGAAGAGAGAGAGGCTCCTGTTATGTGGAAAAGGACAGTTCTGTATGGGACAAGCCTCTGCTGGACAGCTTTTCACAGGGATGACTATTCATGGGGAAGACTCTCAAAGGGGACAACTCTATGCAGGGACAACCCCCCATGGGGGCCAACTCTCCATGGGGACAATTGTCTGCGGGGAACCATTAGAGTTAGGGTTAGGTTTAGGGTAAGCCTTAGGGTCAGGCTTAGGGTTAGGGTTAGAGGTGTTGCATGCAGAGTTTTCCCTATGTAGATTTGTCCCCGTGGAGAGTGGTCCCCATGGAGACTTGTCCCACAGAGAGTTGGCTAAGGAGGGTTGCCCTAGACCCCTAGTTCTAGGTATCATTTTTCAAAGCAGGATTTTGGGTAGACAAGAAGTGTGACGTGTCTAAGCATCAGAAGGGACAGGCAGCTTTGAGGAAAAGCGAGTCAGTCACGTTCATTAGCAATATGTCCAAAATGGATATACACAACTATCAGTTTTTAATTTAGATGTGCAAATTAAATAAATGGCCAAATGACATGAGAAATTAACAAGTCCATTTTAATATCCAAATAATGAATTTCAGGAGTTAAAAAGTAGAGAGACTAGTACAAAATTATCTATTTGTTTAAATTTTCAGATTTCGTAATCTAAAATATCACATTTTTTACTTAATAAAATTGTTTTCAACCCAGTATTTTTTATTAACACACAATTAGTATGAATATTTTTTTACTTCTTGCATAAGAGAGTAGATTTTTCTAAGCATTGTACAATATGAAATAAATACGTCACTTTTCTGTGCCTTTTCTTCCTTTTGTCCCTCTGATTTTTCTTTTTCAAGGATTTTCACACTTATCAAAAGACGTCCATATTGCTGGAAATCTAATCCATTTATTAGTGCACTGTACTAGAGAGTCATTAAAACTAAAAAAAACAGCAACTTTGTTTTCCTTGTTCCAAAAAACTTGAACTAAAATAGAAGGTAAAAGGAAACAAATGTTTTAACTTGTTTTTAAAATCTCAGTGGGTTTCTGTATATATACATATCCATTAAGACATATAGATATACATATGAAATACAAAGAAATCAGATGAGGTAATAGCACCCCCTTCTGAGAGTTAGGACCAAAGCTTATACTCTCGCTTTAAAGTAAATCACGACACTTTTCATCATGGTGCTGCAGCTTTTTCATACACAGTTGTTACTTCATCTTTTGTCCTACTGCACTAAACTAGAGATGCACATACTGTTTACTTGGTATTTATCCGCTTCTCCCTGTGTCACTGAGGAACTATTTGGCTACAAGGCAGCAATTATAATTTGGAGCTAGAAAGACCACGAAGAATTATTTTCTTCATTTCACCTGTTCAATTATTCCATATATAAAATAGCCCTTGAGCAGGTTGTTTCAGATGCAAGAGAGTGTTGGCTTCAGACTTATGCAGTTTGAGGACTGCTGGAAGAAAAGTGTGAAGGGATGATGTAGCTTGGCAGGAATATCAGTCCATTCTTCAGTGGCTCAGTTTTCCTGGGGGTAGGAAATCTCTTTTGAAATGGGCACGGCCTTCTCTTCTGCATCCCTTCCGTCTCCTCTAGTCTGCAGACAGGGTAGGAAAGGACCAAAACCTCATCTCCCTCTTGCAGCAGCAAGGGCTCAAGAAGTACTGTCTGCAACACTTAATGGGATTATACCCAGAGACATTCCAGTATCACAGGGGCTACATTAAGGCTCTTTATGATCCTCCCTGTAACTGCACCAGCAAACACTTTCTCGGTTCCTCCTTTAGTCTGGCAAAAATGTTCACTTACCTACTGAAAGAATTGCATTTTCCACACTCTAAGAGAAAAAACCAAAAGACGATGATTTCCTGCCTCATCCATCCTTTCCCAGTAGCAAATCTGCAAGAGCAGAGTTCTCATAACCCAGCAAAGAGTATTCCTGTGAACGGCTCTGTTCCACCAGACAAGGCTTTAGTGACATTGAACCATCTGAGCAGCCCACAGCTCCCCAGTCCAGAGCTAAAACAAATCATACCCGATAACAGTAATCACACCACAAAACCCTCAGAGAGTAATTGACAAATTCAGGGTCAAGAGTCAATAGGAGAATATAACAATGCTTCTCAAATTCCCACTTGTCATTGAAAACTGATGTGTGATATTTCTCAATACACACTCTGGATAAATAGTTCAGATACATGTTGCTGAAAAATAATTTGGTATGGTCTGCAACAAAGCAGCTAAGGAAAATACAGAACAGTATTTACTCTTTTACAAGCTGCACAAGAAATGTGTTTGATGAAAGGTGTCGGACTCCAAGGAAAATAGTGAAGAAAGTCTGCAACTTAAAGCACAGAAATCCACATGACATTGAGCTATGTACAATTTACCATGACAAATCAATGCTCTAGCAGAAAGAGACACAGCATGTGAAGAAAAAAATTAGCACAAGCCAAAGATAAGGCAGACACCATTTTCTACTTGTAGTGCTAGGAAAGAAAAACTAAAAACAAAACAAAAAATGCTAAAAATCAAGCCAAACAAATAGAAACAATACTTAGTAATACTGAAAGGGAAAGAAGTTCTTCCAGGACATGTATAAAAGAATGCACCTCATAGTATCATGAGGAAAATATGATATCTAAAAAAAATTGTTGAAGTCCACAAAAATCCATGTAATAACACTGAATCTGAAGGAAGACACACCCCCCCCAGAAGAGTTTTTTTGCAGCCCAAAAACTGTAGCAAGATTTTGAGGTAGGTATGCATAAAGTTAGTGTGATAAGAACTTATGAAGTAATTACAGTACATAAATCTGGAAATACCTGGAACCCAGATTACAATAGCACTTAGTTTTCACTCAACACTGTTATGTGTTGGACCTGGACACTCAGAGACTGTAAAAATGAAACTGATTTGGGGGGATGAGTTCAAACTATGCCTACACACTTCAGATCTTTCAGCTCAAGGGTGGTAAGCACACAGGCCCATATTCCCAACAAGACCCTCACTCAGATGACAATATTCATAAATCCATATAGAAATTAAAACACAGGAACAGAAATGGACAAGCATATATATTTTTGTGGAGTTCTTTAAAAATAATTGCTGATAGAACAGAATTTCTACTACAGGCAAATAGTCATATCTTTAGTAGTCCTTGGTTAATTTAGCAAATCTCAGTCTCCTCAAATAGAGGCTATATCTTCAGGAACTCTTTGGACAAAGATTTCCCCAAGCATCTTGAATATTGTTCAATTACAATTTATAGAAACTTACAGGAAGAATGACCGACTAAAACTGGAAGTTGTGGAGAGCATTAGGAAAGGAGAAGAAAGAGTTTTAGAGACTGAGAGAGCAAGCAAACTTTACTTTCTTATAAGTAAAGCGAAGGGTATTACACCTGTCCTTAAATATTGTGGTGAGCAGAGTCAGCCTCTGGTGTTGGATTTGGTCAGGTTTTCTTGCTTTCTTCTGTTCT
Organism: Dromococcyx pavoninus; assembly: GCA_033558185.1. NCBI lineage: Eukaryota > Metazoa > Chordata > Aves > Cuculiformes > Neomorphidae > Dromococcyx > Dromococcyx pavoninus. The sequence goes on along the minus strand of JAUMJL010000668.1, from coordinate 545,859 downwards.
TTTCTTTTAGTTTCTCTTTCTTGCTATGTGAAGACTCCACATTGATATGAAAACCTGTATTGGTTCTTGTGGAGTCCTTTTAGATTTACATGTGTTATCAAAAAGGGGCTCAACTTAAAAGCTGTGTTAGAGGCAGTACCAGAAGAGAACAGCAGATCCCTGTTAACGCTGTTGAATCAGGGCAATGGTAGATGGCTTCTTCTGGGAACACAGGAGAGGCTGCAGAGAGCCATTACCCTGGAAATCCCGCCTTAAGCAGTATCATCAAGAGCTAACAGCTCTTCCTTGCTCTCTCTGAGCATTGGCAGTTGTCCACAGAAGGGAATTGTATTATCGTGCCTGGAAGGAGAATTGCATTCTCATGCATTCCCATCCCATCACAGTTATTGCTGTTCCTGAGGTGGCACCGGAGGAGAGTTCAATTGATGCGAAAGCATTTTAGACTGACTGCAGATCAGACAGCCCCTTTACTCTTCTTCATTGCTGACAGCTCCTGTCTCACTCACCCTTCGACATGGCTGGGCAAACATCCTGCTTCAGCCAGTATGGCTGTGAAGGAGTGGATTACCTGGGCACAAGCTGGAAGCTCTCTGTTGCACCAACTAAATGCTGAGCAGAGTCACCAGTAAATAAAAATGGCATCTGAGCAGCCATATAATAATCCATTAAAACAAATAGCATTCTTCATTGAGGTGAGGACAGGAGACAAACCCCTGGTACTACCAGTGGTCTTTGCCTGGTCTAAGATCTGGAAAAAGTCTACTGGATTAGATCTGGACTGGAAATTAACACAGGACCTTGAAAGGAAACAAAATAGACTCTGTGATGAAATATGAACCCTTGCAAGAAAAGAGATCTTACAATTTTGCCTTGGTACTTTTTTTCCTTCTCTGTTCTCCTAATCCTTTGGAAGACTGGATACTTACCATTTCCCCTGACTAATTCAAAGCAAAAAAATGTCCATTGAGTGCTGGCGATCTGACTTTTCTAATGTTTCTGGGAAATGGCTGCCAAAGATAGGCACAACTGGAAAGATGGGTGCTAGGAAAAGTCTTAGAACAATTCACAACAAAACTAATCATGGTAAAAAAGGTGTAGAGACTAAGGACATGCAGAATTATATGCCTCTTGATAAAGGCTCCTGAGAGTTTGAAACTATCTCTAAAAGTGTGCAACATACTATGTCAAGAAAAAGAATGGGGGAAGCTATCTGATGGTCGTAATCCAAACAGTTGTACTATATATGCACAGATCTGAGGCCCATCTCACCAAATTTTTCTGACCAGCATGGAATTTGAAGTGTTGCAGCAGTCCACAGACAAGCTGAGAACAAGGTTTTCAGCATCATCAACTGTGGGACAGAACTATGTGCATCTGACTGGCAATCAACATGCAGAGATAGCTCAACACTGCGTGCCATATCGACCAAAGCAAAGAATTGCTTCCTTTATGAGAAAATATTAACATCCCAAACAAACAATCTAATGAAAATTCTGTTCAATGGTAGCAGTCTCAGTAGGCTAAATAACAGCAGCTTTTGGATTTTGTGGGGAAAAATGCGGGTGTGTGTAATAGCACAGTGAAGTCATCCTTGTGGGAAATACAATCTTAGTGGTTGCAAATTACTGGTGAAAATAGGCAATGCAAAGGACCATCTCATTCGAGGCCAGAGAGCCACAGTCTAATGTAAACAAGGTTAAAGCATCTTAACAAGCCATTGTCTGTCCACTGAGACACGGCAACTGTCACAGTACCTCAAACGAAGGTGAGATGTTCCAGTCTTCAGTGGGACAGGGGATGCTTGCTACAAGCTGATGTTCTCAACCAAGAGTCTAAGCTGGTGTGTTTAGGAGGGCATCTGAGAAATTAATACAGGAGATCAAACCCTTAGTCCTGTCTTCTGTGTGCTACCAGATGGACAAACAATGCAGTACAATCACATCACCTAAAAAATACCTTGCTGTCCAGAAGGAAAGAAAGTCCATTTCTGCCATGGGATGCTTTCCTGAATCAAGGTGTGCTGGGGCTTGGGGCTCCCTCCTTACCCTGCTGATATGCTGTCACACCAAGCCGAAGTGCTCACTCCGGCCCCTCTTCTCAGCATGACAGCACATCAGCAGGCCACACTTGAGAAGAGAAACAACACGAGGCACAAAGGAGAAATGCTAGCAGAAGCAGGGGTATGTGGAGAACAAGACTTGAAAGCCAGTGAGCAAAGAGGAGAAATACGGAAAAATTAGGTTGATGAGCATCTGAATCAAGACTTTGGGGGGGGAGGGGAAAAAATGTGTTTCTCTGCTTGCATTTTTCCCTTTACGCAGGCAAAAGCAAGAAGCAGAAAAGCTGAGTTTAATACTGTTCATGATGAAATTCAGAAAGAAAAAGGAAAAGAGATTCAAAATCAGAGCTCTGAGAGCTCCCACTCTCAGGCTGCTAGGCTGGTAATTTTCAAGCTGTGGTCCATTGTGACTTGTACTACCAGGCTGTGTTTACACTGTGACTTAGTGCCAGCAGTACCACTGGATAAGGCCTTTCAGCAGATCAACATCAAATCCTATTTTCAAAGATTTAAAACAAAAACAACAGCAGCAACAAAAGCCTCACTAAAAAAAAAATTGCTCTGAACAAACCCTTGGCTTGGTATTTTACATCTTGGACAATTCCTACACCAACTTTTAAATGAACATCTTTAGGTATTAGAAGACATTCATTTTGTGTGGATTTTGTAGGTATTGTGAAATATGTATGGTTTTAAAGTTTATCAGTTGTTTTCTCAGAAAGGAAGTACAGTATGTGCAGGCACATAAAGGAGACCCATGCAATCTAAATAATGACATTGAAGGTGGAGAAGAAGCCAATTTAAAATTACCAAGGCTTTCCAGTATTCAAACTCCACCTTATTCATGTATTTTGAAGGAAGTGCAGCCAAGATACTGAAGGATGCAGCCACAAAGCTCAATACTAGATACACAGAGCCCAGTAGTAGAAGGGATAGCTTGTGCTTCCGTGCCACTGTGTCTATGACGCCTGTTACATCTCCATAAATTTCTCCTGTTCATACAAAGAGAAAAGCACATTTTAAAGGCTTATTTTAAAGTCTCATTAAATAAAAGTACATTTTGCTTAAATGACTAAACTTGAAGCTGGAATAGCTGGCTTACACTGTGTTTTACATGTAAAATGGCTAATGTCCTTTACCTTGCCTGATATTCTGCCCCATAACTAGCCTTACCAGTTTTCTTTCTTTTGCTTGGTCAAGCTTAATGCTTTTGTCTTATACTTCCTAATTAATGTTGTGTCTTTCTCTGTATACTCTCTCTTGTTCCGCTCACCTTATTGATCTCTTCCCCTTCCTGTCTGGGATGTCAGCCTTGGTTTGACTTCCTACCGCAGTAACTGATTTTTGCTTTAGGTCTCAAAGTGAGCTAGTTCATAAGGCTTATATTTACTTTGCTTTTCAAAACCCTTCTCAAGCTCCTGTCTGCCACAGCAGTTACAATAAATAGTTTAATAGTTTAATGGTAGGGATAAAGGACACTCGATAAACTGAAACTTGATAAATGAAAGAATTTAGGAAGGTATATGTCTTGTTTCTACCTCGCACATCCACCATTTGCAGCTCACTTCTCACAGCAAACCCGAAAGAGTTAAAACAGTATTTCACTAGGTTTCACGATACCTTGACAAATGCAATACAGCAAATACACTAATATAGATCACTTCAATCACCCAACAACCCAGAAACTACTAATAAGTATATAGCCATGCTATAAAATTCTGAAAGGATTTTTACGACCAAGCATAGTCAAGGAGTAAATTATTCACCTCTTCTGAAAAGCCATCAGCACAGTGTCCTGAAGCACCAACTCACACCAGAGAGAAAGCAGCACCCAGCAGAGTAGAGGTAATTTCTTCTGACCCAGGTATGTCTCTTGAGAACATCAGACCTCACAAGACAGTTCAGAAAGCTAAAGAAGCCTGACTTCTAGCAAACTGCTGCAGCCACTTACCAAAAACCTTTAGAATTAAGAACTGCAACACAAAGACTGCAACAGCAATTGATTTCCTATATCCATGATCTACAGCTACATTCAGTTAGCTTGGACTAGTGCTAGGATAGCAGAGCATGTGCAAGTAACATAGTATTGAAATGTTCTACAAGAACCTTTTCACTGGCAAAAAAACAAGGTGTGGATATTTTTGCCCCATTACTGCTTGTTTTGCCTTCCCTGCTTCAGATATCTTTGTCTTTTCTACAGTTTCTCCTAAAGGAAGAAGCAAAGTATGTGTGTGAGGGAGTGCATATCCAAGAACCCCTAGAAAAGTCTTAAAACAATACTTATCCTTTCCTCTCAATACCAAGAATGCGGCTTCAGTAGGCATACAAATTCTGTTCTCTCCTGACTGGGGTTAGTCACACTTCTGAGCCTGCATTTCTTGCCTGAAGCAGCAGTTACTTTGTTATCCAGCCAGCCAGCATCCTTTTGTTGGTCAGTGAAGTTTTGGCACTGCAGATGTGATAAGAATAAAAACATTTAAGCAATCGGTTAATCTAACAAATATGTTAAATATAACAAGACAATGAGATCGAATGCCCACTGCTTTCATTTACACCAGACATAAATCTCAGAGAAAATTGCACAGATGCAATCAGAGTTGAACACGAGAAGTGTTTGGCACATTTGAGCTCTGCTACCCTGAAGATAAGACTTGAAAAAAGGACAGACTGCCTATCAATACCTTCACAGAGCACACCCTTTTGAGCTCTATAAATACATTACATCCTCACCACAATATTTTTTCCCAGGGCTGTCTTAAACATACACGTCCTCATTTCTAACTTGAGGGGTTTGTTTTAAGCATCCTCTGATAACTTTCCCCAGTTTTGAATTATTAGTAAGCTACTTAATTGTAGTTAGCATTTACCGACACTAGTCAAAAGTCTCTGCCAATACACAAAGCTATTTATAGAACAAGTATCTTTAATAAAATATTTATAATAAGGCAGTTGCCAGCTGTTTTCAGGTGCCCCTCACAGTCAAGTCTTATTAATGAAAGGTGGGAAGCATCTTCCTGGAGGAGAGTGCTCTGAGATTTGCAATTAAAGCAAACCTGTTTCACACTGTAATGGCTGAGTGTTGTCTCCAAATTGAACAGAACGACTCTTTAGGGGATAGCTGAATTTTCCAGACAATTTGTTTAATTAGAAACTCTCCTAAATTTTATAGGGATTTGAAAAAATAACTGTTTGAGTATAGCCCTTATTTTTCACCTCACATTTTTATGTTCCTCTCATGACAAACCATTTGTCATCTTTCAGCATCAAGCGAATATGTTCTTCTCTAATTCAAGATAAGAGATTTTCATAAGGAAGTTGATTCAAGTTAACTTTTTAATGTACCTTAGATAAAACGTATTCACCTCCTCTGTGGGCTTTCCTATTCAGAATGAAAGTTACCCTGATTTGAAACACTTGTCAAACATCACAGCAGGAAATAAATGAAACTAAGAACTAAACCTATTTTAATTTTGAATGAGAATGTACACATAGAGCTTCAATATGATTTAGCTAATCCACTTCAATTTCATACTTCTATTAATTTACATGATCTCTCTGGAGTCATCACAACAAGATTATTCTTAAAATTATTAAAAAATGCACAACTGGTATTATCAGTTCAGAGTTAAATGGACAGTCCAGAAGCCTTAAGACAAGGTGGGAGCCTTCAGCTTCTCTTACAGCTCCAGAAAAAACTCACTTAGTGTTTCCATAACACATACCTCTCTGGTTACAAGTCAAAGGCCTTTTAATATTTGGATTGTCACAGCCACAGGATGCCCAGAAACCGGTAAGAAAAAACACTGGCAATTATCTGCTACAAAAATATTATGCTTTTTTGTCTTGAAGTTACACTGCTATCCAGATATCACTTTATGAAGTGTTGCGTAAATCGATCTGTCAGGACAGGCAGTGCTTATGGCTTTGTTGCTTTTAACCTGCTTAACAAAAATGCTTCAGCTCATTTCTCTGTTGTTGAATGCAGGAATATCTCCCAGCTCCTGCATTTAGCTGTGCATGCCAGTTGCATCTGAATCCAGCATAGGGTGAGGATCTGGTGTACAGCATCCCCTGTCCCCAGTTCCTCACTGCAGTGCTCTCATTTTCATGGTCAAAAACAAGGGCTCACGGACAGGAAAGAGCTGTTTCATACAATTTAGGCAATTGTGGTGTCAGAAAATATTATATGCCTCAAAATAAATAAGGCAAAGTCATGGACAACACCACAGATGAGCTGAAGAAGGACTTCTCCGATTTTTATCATCTCCAAATTCAGGTCAAATAGAAGACCAAGGCCCCAAGAATGAGAGTACATTTATAAAAACCATTCACAGGATATGGAAAAAGAGAGCTCTCCTTTCCATAAGTTATGACTAGCAGAGATGGCAGGGATGAGAATGAGATTTTGCTAAAAGCAGCTAGGCCAAAAACAAGCGAAGTGTACAGTGACCCCACAGACACCAAAGTGAACATGAACTCTCCATTCATGAGCAGCACTTGGCAGTATAAACTGACCCCCAGCATTAAGACAGAGGCTTACACTGAGTCACAGACCTGCAGCTATAAGGCAATAACTCTGATGATAGCCTCCTGTGGCCTAGGGCCACCATGGAGGCCATGGAATGGTTTGGAGGAAGGTTTGATTTTTCTGTAGAACTGATGTATCTTGAGAGCAAACACCTCATGTTGGTAAGGAGACCTCTGCCCACTATCCACATGCTTCAGAGGTGGGTTACACGTATGCTGATGACTGTTAACATCAGAGTCTTCACCTTACAAAACCCTATGTAAGCACATAGGGATAAATTATTTGTCATGGGAACCACAAGGTAGTTACACAGCGGCTTTTGAATGAATCTTCTCTATATCCAGTGTGGGAAGTACACCAGTGGAGATTTGCATGGCAGAAGAAAACATGGTGTTGCTGAAATAGCATGTAATGGTACAATCAATTGGACAAAGCTAGAACACGGTCAGTAGACATGCTCCGGAGTAATTCTGGTTATCTCAGGGACACCTGAACCTCCAAAGCAGTCAAGAACTGGGAAGGCTCAGTGTTGACTTCAAGGCACAGTAGTCTCACCTGGTTTGAGTTTGGTCTGAGAATTTTAGAGATGCCATGCACTGTCCTGTTCCAGAGTTCAACCCTGGATCATCATGAAATAATTTGTTCATTCTTTCAGTCTCCCCTTCGTTAAACTTGAAAAAAATCCCTAACAAGAAGGAAGGCTCCTAGCTTGCTCCTCACTTGCACAGCAGTGAAAGTTGTGTAATGCTGATCCCTCAAATAGAAAGAGAACACCTATCTTTTCCCTTGGCTGGATGAAATTATTAAACTAGGCAGGAAACTCCCCAAAGTTTGGCCCACTGTGTAAAAACAAGTTTCCAAATAATTCAAAACACTTATTTTTGGTGGTAGGGAGTTGGGCTAAAACTTAGCATGAGTGACACATCCAAAACACAAGAAAGGTTGAAAGTTATCATCAAACAAGCACATCTGCATCGGCAAGTTCAGCCATACTGAAGGCTGAAAAACTGTTTGATGAAAAACTGTTGTTCTTCTGGAGTACCACAGACGTGTAAAGACTGCCCTTCAATTCAGTGTGTCTGAGGATGGCAGGCCAGCAGTGCAGAAACATAGGCAGATGTATCTAAGAGGATTTCAGCCTACCCTCACAATAATTTTTCTCTGAAGTTTCACCAGGTTTCAAGAGCTAGAGAGAGGGATCAAAATTTGGGGCAAATATTGTTCTGAATAAAAAGACGACAGTCCAAAACTTTTGCAAGTCACTGGATAAGAAACTATAGCATGCCAGCATTTTCCCATAAAATCTCAAACACTCTGGATGAAATAGCACACAGCCACCAGCCTCCCCCTTTCCCCAATCTCTTTGAAATCTGTGAGCAATGTCACAAATATGAGATTGAGCATGCATAATATGTACCATTGCACACAAGTTTCTGTGAGCAGACACAAACATGAAAGTTCACACAATAATTAAATAGACGGAAATCAGAGCAGCTGGGAAGATTCCAAACACCACGTCTTAGTTACTTAATCACCCTGCAAACACATTTCCGATTACTCTGTTTTTATTAGTTTCATGTTAAAATGCAAATCACATAGTGTAGTTTTAATGAAACAATAAAGTAGAAAATATTTTTTGGCATAAAGATCTACTAAATAGATTCTTCCCCCCTGAAATTGGCTTGTCTGATACATCCTCTGCTCAGTTTTAGTTCCTTCTCTACATTGCAGTTCTTTTGGTAGAACGCCAAAGCCTGTCAATTAACAGTAAGCCTATCCCTTATGAACAGCAGCAGGGACTGTGATCATGTTCAACTAAGATCAAGGATTAGTAAATCAGCATGGCACCAGATTGCAGACACTATTTAAACCCCACAGGCCTACAAGCCAATGCAGCAATATTATATTCCAGTTGAATGTGGAGAACAGAATCTCATAGTTACAGAAGAACTCACTTTTTACCTTTCCTGTGCAGGCAATTTCAAGTCAACTTAAAACGAGCTCCAATTAAATCATGTTGGCTTTCTCAAATGCTAGTTAGGAAACATTCACATGCTGCCACTGCTTGTATCCTATTAAGGACTTTCCATCAAATTAAACATTTCGTTACGCCAACAATAAATTAGAGAAGACTGGATTTTTTACAAGCAAACCAAATATTACACTGAAGCTGCCACAAAGGTTTCTTTTTAGAGCTTGAAGGAACTGTTATGCTATCTCACCCCTTGCCTGGCACAAGGAGTTGTTTCAAGGCTGTTTCTGCTGTTTGCTACAGAATCAGGCACACTGCACATGGTAAAACATTTTATTTGTTTAATAAACAGAGTTTGAGGTCAGGGCTTGATTTGCTTTGCCAGAAAATGGCCACCCAGTACAGTATACAACACTTCTTCTTTATAATCATTCCTTCCCTCGGGGATTTTCTTTCAGGTTTCTCTTTTTTTTTCTTAAGAAAAGGGTAGATTTCTTTTATCCAAGATCAAGTGACAAGGGAAGGAGTTGAGATGTTTACTGCCAGGTAAAACACAAAGTCATAGAGGTCCAGGGGGACCTCATTCCACAACCTGACTACCAGGTTGAAAACAAATGATATTATCAGAAAATGATCACAGAAAGCAAACCTCATTCAAACAAAAACAGTCTTTATTAACCTCTCTTTGAAATAACCTTTGCAAAGTCAAAGAACAATGAGGAAGGGTGACCTGCCTTGCTGCTGCTTCCCCTACCAAACAATCTCAGCTGGAGCAATGCCTCGTGCACAGCCAGACTGCCAGTGTTCAATGTGGTGATAGGTCTGCAACCAGAGAAAATACTTGGGCCTTTATGTAGAGGTTTTACTTTAATACTGCTTCCCCTACTATGCAATAATTTCCTATACCTGAAAATTAAAACAGGAAGAAACCTCTGATTTACAGCCCTGGTGCTTGTGACTTCTTTTTCCATGAAAAAAATCATGTAAAGAGGGAGTGACGCCACCAGCTGAGGGATCTCAACCTAGTACTTGCATGTTGTCTTGGGAATTTAACTACAAACTTTTCATATTGGATATTTCTGTTCAGTGGGACTCCACAACATGTGTCAGTTCTTGGATTTGGTGGATTTTGCATTCACATTCCTGCTTCATACTGGATGAGAGCTGGACAGCAAATGGGCTCTCTTTTCCTCTTCTCCTGTTTCCTGGTGAAAGCCAGATGTGCAGCCCAGGTGTGCCCCCTGGCACTGCCCAGCCAGATGTCATTTGGCATTGGGAGAGGCCCATGACAAAAGAGATGTACGTTCAGACACACCGTGTATATTTGTGCTTTTGTTTGGGGTTCCCCTCTCCTAACCTGATATATTACTTAAAGTCTGTTCCTGAGCAAGTCACCGCTGGCTGCTTTCCTAATCAAAAAAAGAGAAAGAAGCATTTTGAAAGTGTGATTCATGCCATCCTCAAGCAGACACCCAAAAAAGGGTCAAATTTTCTTCCAATTATTATAAAGGGATCCTGGGGAGACTGGTACACATAGACTTTTATACTGCAGGTACTTAAAGACAGCAGGTACGAGTTTTAGCCTTTGTGGCTCTTCAGCATGGACCTCTTTGCTGAACATTTGGAGTTTATTGGGATGAGAATGACTGAATGTCAGTGTCTTGTAAAGGACTGCAACGAATCTGAGACTCCAAATAATATTTGCTTAATGCTGTTTCCTCACTTGCATGTTGCACACAGACCCTGAAACAAAGGACAGGGCTTGAAGATTCCTACAATTCACTGCAAGAGAAGTTAACCAGACTCAGCTGTTTTTGCCTGCTTTCACAAGTATCCCATCAAAACAAATTTCTTAAATCAGGTTTCCTTCTCCCTCAGAACTCAGTGATTCAGAAATCCCTCTTGCTCAGGACTTCCCTACGGGTAACATGGTGATCAGCGTAGATATTAAGCATCAGTCATCTTTTTGCACATCTGCTGTGTTGCGTAAAGGAATTTTTTTTCTTTTAATGCTGATCAGAAGGAAGAGCTGTAAACTACTCAATCTTTTTATAGAGAGCATCTTAAATGGTATTATCGGTGATCCCTAATGGAAGAGCCTTTGAAATCCTTATGCATAGCAGTGTTTCTCTCCATACTAGCCTAAAAAGAGACTTGCTTCTATTCTAAATGATGCAGGCACAAGCTTCTGATTTATAAATGCAACTTTTAGCTTAAATTTAAGTCCAAGCAGCCTAGGAAAAACTAATATATTCTTGATTACTTTGCTGAAAATGTCACATGAATCATGGCTGCAAGTACTGAGTTTTCTTTAAGAGAATTGTGTACTGTATCTGTCATGACAGGGAGATTATTTTAGGAGAAAAGCTTTCTTAAAAGCCAGGATTTTAAATTTAATTAATAACTGAAGATCAAAAAGAAAGAAATGTTGCCATGCAAATGAGTTATTTCTAGTGATACCATCAGTTTTGACCCTTTAATTTGTACTTGGAAGAAAAAATAGTTTGTCTCATAACATTTATGGTGTATAATTGCTCAGATGGACATTTATCGGTTTGCCTGGTGTCTGATGGTCTCTGAACAGCTAAGTAAGAGAAAGGAAATGAACAGGCTGCAGAAGTTCTGATTGCAAAACAATTTCTCTTTGGAAGTGTTACCATGCCAAGTGAAAACACAAGAACTGAATGTAATTTGGCATTGCTAGAACTTGTTAGGGCTTTTTCTCCTCTTAGCAGTATCCTCATGTGACAGGATTTGGTTATGAGGAAACTCCTAGAGCAATGCTGTATCAGGTCAGTAAGGAGTTTAAAAGCCCCGGAGAGGGAGGAGAGATGGCAAAGGGAATGGAGATCAGGAAAACAACAGTGAAGCCTGGTGTAGCTTTCCCAGTTCCCTTTAAAGCCAAGATGTACATGCCAAAAGATCTTCTGTGCCCTTGAATTCTCAAACTATGAAGTAAATGTACACAACCATTTTTTTCTACCCCAGCTGCACAGAAGAACCTTTCTAATGCTGAACCCTATTTATATGCCTAATTATAAAACATAAAACAACTTTAAAAAGGTATCCAGTGCAAAGTACAGCGGTATTTTCTGCAGGAATTTATCATTGTATTTGTTAATTAGAGGCTGGAATACTAAATAATCACTAACACTATCAGCTGATGGGTAACATTTGTGTCAAACAACAAAGCTGTTAAGAAGAAGTACTACAGTTTCATAACACGGGCTTTTATTCAAACAAAAAACCCCCACAGGTTTTAGGATTTTTTTTCCTGCTGATCTTCTGCTGAGCTTATCAAGCTGAGCAGTCATGGAATCAATCTCACTGAGGAGCCGCAATTTCTCCCCAATTCTCCCATGAAGCTTAAAATCAGGGCTTTGGCAGCAGCCCTCCCACCCACCCACAGCTTTCATGGATCCAGATATAATGTAATTTTATTTTTATCCTGTATGCTTTTACATGGAGACTCAGAAATACATTTGCACTGTCACATAATGTCTATGAAAGCAGCAGGAAAGCAAATTCTGCCTTTGCAGGTTAGGGTAGATCTTTCAAATACTCCAGACACCAAAACCTTTTAAGCGGGGTGGGGAGGCATCTCTCTCCTTGCTTGTTTCTGATAGCAGATACATGACAAAATGGTAAGGCTGGACATGCCTTCAAGTCTGTTGCTTGATTCCCTTATCTCTATGGACTACTCATTACAGTCATAAAGCCATAGGACTGGTGGGATCCCAGTTATCCTCTGTCCTCTATGCCCAAGTAAGCTCAAGCATCCCAATTCCCTTTTAACAGATGCCAGTCTAACATATTTTTAATATCTCCAGTAATAATGAGGTGTCCCAATGTATTCCAGAACTTCTGCACCCATATTTTGAGGTTTTTTTCTGTGCTTAACCTCAATTTCTGTTTGGTGTAGTGTAACACCTTCATTTCTTTCCCATCCATCTTAGACAAGAAGGGACAGCAGCCTTTCATGTGCTTCAACACCTGCCATGTCACACCTCGGTATTCACTCCAATAGTGCAAGCGAACCTGAGGTGCTGCATTTTCTGGAGTTCCCAAAATGTGACATCCCAAACTGAACACAGTATTTTGTATGAATTCTTGTCAATGCTGAGCAGAAGAACTTGACATGTCATGCATGCTGCTTTCCCATTTATATACCCCAGAATGAAGTCTGGCTTTTTCAGTTTATATCAAATTTACCAAGATCATTCGAATTCTATTCATTGTCCAACAAGCCTGCAGCCCCTCTCAAGTTTTACTTGTTTGCAAGTGAATTGAACACAGTTGCTATGCTGTCATTTAGACTGTTAATGAAACCTGACCCAGATAACTGACACTCAGCTGTTCTTTTTCAGTGTAGTGAGACATGTAATTTTATGGTGAGAAACACAAAAAGTGCTCTTTTCTTTATAATATCTGAGTATGTGTGTTCTGCTACTGTTGTTTGTAATGGAATTACCTACAGCAAGCCTGATTTTTTTTACATTCCAAGAATTTTATCAATATTCAAAGCACATACGTTTGAAGCCTGGCTTTTCCTTTATGGAGGTGTTTTTTCTCCATTTGTTTCGCTTTGCTTAGTTTCTGAGAAAAGAATGAATATGATCAAGGTAAATAACCACCAAAAATCAAAGAATGGAAGGACTTGTTACAAGAGACTTGACAATTACCTGTTAAAACCAGTGTCTGCTTAATAAAAATGTTCAAGATTAGCAATAAGCAACTTATTCTGTAAGGATGGTCTGTCATTCCAATAGATGGGCAAGAGAGAAAATATTATAAGAAATGAAAAAAAATTACGTTTCTGCAAACTATAGGAGGAAATTCATCCTGTAATAATTCAAATAGCTGTTAGGACAGACAAGTGTCATAACATATTTATTTGTATGGTAGATGAATGTTTAAAAATTAAAACAGCTAGGGTTTAAATATAGAGTATTAACAGACACTTGCTTAAGGCATTTTGTTAATCACCTCAATTCATTATTCCATTCTTCTCTCTGACATAGTTAAATCAGACTCTCATGGAAAGAGCATAGGAGCCTGCAATGAGTTCTTCCCCCCCACCCCCAAGTGAACCCTCAGCTGTTGAGACACGTGCATAAATATGAGGAAAGACATTTCTGTCATGAGAGGGCACAAGATTGGTCCTGCAGTCCTTTCTTTTAAATACATCTCTAAAAATGTTATGAACAGAACCTCCTTCTCCAAACATGATGCACACCAATGCTATTGACTGACCTTTCTCCCCAGTTGATTCCCAGACCCTGAACTTGTGTTACTGTGCTCCTAAGCTCTGTTTCTTTGCCCTAAAACAATGTCCGGGTTCAGTATTGTGAGACAGTTCCCTCTGGAGAACGCTCCCAGCAGACAGGCTGGGTGGCACTGTAGCAAATCTTGATCCCTTGTCCCAGGTTCCAGAGGATCCTAGGTTCCAGAACACAGCACCAGCCTCTTTCACCCATCCCTGTGAATCTTCATGCCACACACTGACATGGCTAGGGGGTTGTGCTCTAGGGGGCCAAGACACTGCTCTCCCACCACTTCTGAAGTCTGGAACTGAATAAACACATTAAAAAAAAATAGATCTAAGGTGCTCCACACAGGACCCAATGACCTGCTACACATGAAGGTGATTAGTCTATTCTAGAAAAGACTAGCCCTGAGCAGCAGGTTAAGCCTTTCAGTGTGAGAGGTAGGTAGCTGATCTTCAAAGGGGAAATCTCTCACTCTACATTTAGAGATCTGACCTAGATGTAAAGTTTCTCTGGAGATTAAGAGTTCTAGGAATTTAGGGAATTAATTTAAGAATACTTCTTCTTTACCTGCCAAAATTTAGGTTCAAGGTGGGTGAGTATATTAGGTGGATTGGTGAGGACTTGCCTAGACCTGTGTAAAGTCCTGCGTCCCTCAGTTACAGACAAAAGCAGGCTATTTGCTGATTGTCCAGAAAAAGGTGAAGGAATGTTTGAAGTCTAAACATGCTTACCAATGAAGAAGGATTTATCCTAGAGAAGTCATAGTACCAATCTTCAAATATGCAGACTACTCTAAATACTCATATGTATGTGTTCTCTGCGCCTGCAATGGTTGGACAGCACTGGAATTAAACGGCAACAAGAAAAAATCAGGTTAGGAATGGCAAAAGACAGGAAGAAAGGAGAAGCAGCTGGAGAGATTGTTAGAGGAGCACCAACATCACAGTCACTCAAAAAGAGATTGGATGAGAGTCCCTAAGGAATTAGAGCGTGTAGCTGATTCTGCCTTGGGAAGGTCTAGCTCTGTCCCTGAGGTTGTGCCCATGACTGGATAAGGTTTTCTGAGGGTTTCTATGGATTCATGACAAGTAGGATAAAAAAAAGACAGTACTGCTGGTTAAATGAGAGACCGCTCAACAACACGTCATTGCATAAAGCAAGAAGAATACTATAACAGCAGGCAAAACTCCCTAGGGGACCTTTTATCGGTTAGTAGCTACCAAGTTTGGCAAAGATACACCTGCATTACACTGCCAGTATAGAAAGAAGGCAAGGCAAGTTGAAAGTAAGTTTTGTGTAACTAGTGAATTAGACTATAGACTTTCAACCTTTATGGAAGACTTGAATTTGAACCGTTGGAGAAGGGCAAGTACGATGTTCACCTTACACATGCCAGCGCATGAAAAAGGAGTGAGAAACATGTCCTTTGCACCACAAGTACTGAATGGCGGATAAACTCTCCAGTTATACGTTTCACAAACTGGTTTCTACATTAACCAGTATTTAATATTGACTTATTGTATCTCTCAGTGTAGAGAGAAGGAATTCAACACTTCCGAAGTATCACACTGGCTGGGATCAAGGCAGATGGTACCCTGCTTCCTTAGTGAGAAGGATTAAAAGAAATAATTCAGCTTTTTTCCTCTCAGTCGTTGATGTTGAGGATAACCAAAAAAGTACCATAATCACTATCATTCAAGAAAACAACAGAACTACCTTTTCTAGTGCACCCTGGTTTTATTCTTTAGGGTACAACCACATTGCATGTGTGTGTGCCTGCACATGCCACATAACTGGGGAAGGGGGGAAGTTAGCATGCAGAATAATGCAATTACTCATTCTTGAATAGAAGGATAATTACTGTCACAGAAATCCACATAACTTGCAGATCTTTTTGTTCTTTTTAAGATGATAAATACAGTATTTTCCATTTTCTAACAGGATGCATCCTTTTCGTTCTGATTTCCCTTCCCTGCTTGAAGTGAATTACATATGTTTTGAATGAATAACAAGGGTTATCAGTTTTTGTATAGGAAAAGATAAGCTTATCTGAATATTTAAAAAAAAAATAAAATTAATTCCATATCTCTGGAGTCATTGTGGTGAGTCACTGTTAGTTAAGATACTGGGCTGTCACCTGTAACAGACTTTGTTCAGGTATGAGTTTCAACAACACATCTGGAAGAGGATGGGGAAAAAGAAGAGTCAGCAGAAGAAAACACACTGACCAACCACAGCCTAAGACTTTTAAATTTCACATAGTAAATCTTGTGTTTAAAAGCAACAATAGCCAATGTACATCTTGCTGTCATTCACGGACACAGCATAATCTGAGGGCAAGCAGTAGATGAGGCAGTGCAAAGAGGCACTCAAACAGCTGGGTACTCACAGCCTGCATCAGATGGTTGGGTGCCCTTTTCATTCCTCCCATCCAGAGAGGCCTTAGGAAATGGGGAGAATCATTATCGTGGGATTAGGGGTGCTTTTTAAAATGGGAGACAGCTTGCAAGTTATCCCCTAAATAGCTTTATTTAAAGACTTCTTTTAAGCCCTGTTTTCAGCTCTTAGGCAAGAAAAAGAATTTTTATGGTAATTATTCCATTAGGTCTAAATTTCAAAAGACAGAAAAGAAACTGCCTGGCTCTAGGATATTAGAGTAATAGAAGCAGAACAAATCAGAATCATAGCATCATAGAATCATAGAATGGTTTGGGTTGGAAGGGACCTTGAAGATTACCCAGTTCCAACCCCTCTGCCATGGGCAGGGACACCTTCCTCTGCATCAGGTTGCTCAAAGCCTCATCCAGTCTGGACTTGAACACCTCCAGGGAGGGAGCATCCATGGCTTCTCTGGGCAACCTGTTACAGTGCCTCACCACTCTCACAGTAAAAAAATTCTTCCTAATATCAACTTTAAATCTCCCCTCTTGCAGCTTAAAATCATTACCACTCATCATATCACTGTACTCCCTGATAAAAATCCCCTCCCCAGCTTTCGTGTAGGCTCTCTTTAAGTACTGGAAGGCTGTTATAAGGTCTCCTTGAAGCCTTCTCTTCTCCAGGCTGAACAACCCCAACTGTCTCAGTCTGCCCTCATAGGGGGGGCGATCCAGTCCTTGGATAATTTTTATGGCCCTGCTCTGGACTCACTGCAACAGATCCACATCCTTCAGGTGCTGAGGAATTCAGAACCAAACACAGTACTCCAGGTGAGGTCTCATGAGAACAGAGCAGAGGGGGAGAATCACTTCCCTCAACCTACTGGTCATAATTCTTTTGATGCAGCCCAGGATCCAGTTGACTTTCCGGGCTGTGAGCCCACATGAATTGTTGTCATAGGCAAGCTTACTGAGAGTGCACTCAATCCTTCGTCTTCAACGAAGGTGTTAAAAAACACTGGTCCTAACACTGACTCCTGAGGAACGCCGCTCAGCACCGGTCTCCACTTGGACATTGAGCCATTGACCACAACTCTGAGTGTGACCTTCCAGCCAATTCTTTATCCAACAAGTGGTCCATTGGTCAAATCCATATCTCTCCAATTTAGAGACAAGGATGTTGTGCAGGATGGTTTGCGCGAGTTCAGGTAGATGACGTTGTTTACTCTTCCCACATCCACAAATGCTGTAGCCCCATTGTTGGTGGCCACCAAATTTGTCAGGCACAATTTGCCCTTAACAAAGCCATGCTGGCTGTCACCAGTGACCTCCATATTTTCCATGTGCCCCAGCAGAGTTTCCAGCGGATCTGCCCCATGATCTTGCCAGGCACAGAGTTTAGACTGACTGGTCTGTAGTTCCCGAGGTCTTCCTTTTTTCCTTTCTTAAAAATTGGCATTATATTTCCCCTTCTTAAATATGATGAATAGTGGCTTAACAACTTCATCTACCAGTTCCCTCAGGACCTGCAGATGCATCTCGTCAGGTCCCATGGACTTGTGCAGCTTCAGGTTCCTTAGATGGTCTTGCACCTGATCTTCTCCTACAGTGCTTGGTACGTTCTACCAGTCCCTGTCTTTGGCTTCTATGACTTGGGTGACGTGGCTTGAGCCCTTGGCGATGAAGACTGAGGCAAAGATCTGTGGAGTACCTTAACTTTCTGCATGTCCTGCTTAACCAGGTCTTCTGTTCCCTTCCAGGGAGGGTCCACCTTTTCCCTAGTTTTCCTTTTATTGCTGACATACCTATAGAAGCTTTTCTTGTTGCCCTTGAAGTTCCTGGCCAGATTTAATTCTGTCAGGGCTTCAGCTTTTCTAAGGTAATCCTTCGCTGCTCGTATTTATCTGTACTCCTCTCAGGCTCCCTGCCCTTGCTTCCACCCTCTGTAGGCTTCCTTTCTGTATTAAGCTTGTCTAGGAGTTCCTTGTTCATCTATGCAGGCCTCCTGGCATTTTGGCCTGACTTCCTCTTCATTGGGAAGCATTGCTACTGGGATTAGAGGAGGTGGTCCTTCAATATTAACCAGCTTTCCAGGGTTCCTCTACCCTCCAGGGCTTTATCCAATGGTAATCTACTGAGCAGTTCCCTGAAGCGGCCTAAGTCCACTCTTCTGAAGTCCAGGATAGTGAGTTTGATGCGCACCCTCCATGATGCCCTAAAAGTCTTGAACTATTTCGTGGTAACTGCAGTCAAGGTTTCCTTTGAGCTTCACATTCCCCACCAGCCCTTCCTTGTTGATGAGAATAAAGTCCAGCATAGCACCTCTCCTCATTGGCTCTTGTATCACTTGGAGAAGGAAGTTACCATCAGCGCATTCCAGGAACCTCCTGGATTGCTTATGCCCTGCGGTGTTGTCCCTCCAATGGTTGTTGGGGTGGTTGAAGTTCCCCATGAGGACCAGGGCTTTTGAACGTGAGGATATGCCTATCTGTCTATAGAGGGCCTCATCCACTCACTCTTTCTGGTTGGGTGGCCTCCACTATAATGTCACCAGTCCACAGCCTTCCTTTAATCCTGACACATAAGCTTTTGGTTGGCTCTTTATCCATCCCCAAGTGGAGCTCCAGGCACTCCAGCTGATCATTGACATAGAGTGCAACACTCCTTCCTCATCTCCCCTCTTTGTAATTCCTAAAGATTCTATATCACTCTAGTCCAACACTCCAATCATAGGAGCTATCCTACCATGTCTCTGTGACTTTGATAGGATCATAGTCCTGCAGACACGCTCATGTCTCTAACTCTTCTTGTTTTTTCCACACACTATGTGCGTTTGTATAGAGGCACTTAAGCTGGTTCCTGATGAAACTGATTTACTGGTTGGAAATCCTTTGCGTTGCTCTTCAGGTGCTGTCCTGCTGCCTTGTGATCCGTCTTCGGGCTCTGGACATCTATTGCTATTTAACAGAACTTCTTAACATCTGATGACAGAGTAAGCCTACTCTTCTTTGGTGGCAGTTGGGATACAGGAAGAATTTTCACAGCTCTCATGGGAGACTAGAGCTCATAAACAGCTCTGGTAACTCTGTGAACCACAATAGTTTAGGTATTGTCTGTGCTTACATCTTCTAAAAATAAGAACTGAGAGCATTCCTCCCCTGCAAATCTCCACTAAGGATGTGTTTACTTCACAGCTAGCTTAAAACTAACTGGGTTTTAATGGCTGTATAACTTCAATACCATGATAACTACTGTGACTGATTTCAGTGTGTTTACTGGGATTTTCCTCCCACCTGTGACCTCTACTGAGCTTTGTGCTGCCTCAATTTGGTTGTTAGTAATAACCTGTTATGCCTGAATATGCCTTTTTGACCTGGGTCACAACCCAAATGTGGACACAACCTAAAAAAAACTGGGCCTGGGAAACACACTGTGCCCTGATTTTTTTATATAAGTAAGTCTGGTAAGAAATTCAACCCACGTGGTGGTATTCTGAGTCTCCTTATCTAAAAAAAAGAAGAAGTTTCATCCTAAGAAAGATTGCTTTACCGGTTCCAGGAACAGATATCTTTCTACAAAGTAATAATAGGAGAGGAGAACAGGCTACTCTGCACCCCACCAGAAATAGAAAGTTGCCTGCTCCAGGCTCCAATTGAAGTTCTGCCTGTTTGCAATAGCATCCTTAGCAACCAAAAAATCACACAAGACAATTCATGTAAGTGAGGTGTATCCAGGCAGTCAACATTTCAAATACAAGCTTTACTCGTGGGCCTCAAAAGCTAATTTTTCACAAAAATCTTGAATTTATTTAAAACTCTTATCCAAGATATTTTTCTTGCTCACAGATTTAGCATATCAATGTTCCTGGGAAGTCATAATCATTGCTTTCATTCTATAGATTTCCTTGCCCTCTAACAACTCAGATTGCGTGTTGTCTCAACCATTCTCGTCAAGTCAGCTCTGACAGCTGAGTCAGACCAGAAGAATGGTTGAATTAAAAAGCTTGACAATCCTCTACCCCTTATTCAGCCAATAACCTCATTTGTTCATTGATTGGAAATTAAAGATGCTAGAAGTAGTTTTATCATTTGTGTTGGTGGTGATTTACAAGTCTCTTGATTTTGTGTAAAACCCTATATTACTCATTTAGGACCAAATCACTGCAGTGGGAAAACAAGCAAGCCCATAATAAACTGCAGTTAAAAGGGTCAAAGAGGAACGAGTTTCAACCAGGCAGGTGTATATGGCCAGTGTTCACAGCCCAGCTGAAAGTTTGCTCTGTGAAGTCCCAGTGTTGCACTGTTGTTCTTTTTGAATGCAACATGCCAGGAAGATATTTGCAGGATGTTAGTTCTCCAGTAGTGGGAATATAGCAATGGCATCACTGACTCCAGGGAAGCACTGTGGTACCTGGGGTGAAAATGATTATGCCCCCTACTCTGCTAGAACTGGAGTTAGGGCTTGTGTTAGCCTCATTGTGCATCCACTGATAGCTAAAATGTTCGTAGTGGTTACAAATTCGTGTTTTTACTCTCCTAATTATCCCTTATGTTAGCTTGTGATATTGGAAAATTATCCTCTAATTCTCTTGCTTTAACCAGATGGTTTATATTTTTAAAAGTTCTTGATTATACTCATTTCCACATCCCCACTTAAACATAGTTAGCATTTGCTGACCTCTATCCCCTGTTAAAACAGTGATGAATCAACTGCAGTCACTACAGCTGTTCACTAAATATTTTCCACATTTCTAGAGTGGATTATTCATTCAATATGGGATTGCAGCTTCAGTACTGAAAGACTCCTTTTTTAAGGGCTCTTCACACTTATCCATCCATGACTTTGACATCTAAAATGTTGTAATGGTAAGATCTGAGGCACTTCTGAATATCAAACAATTTCACAAACACTTATTTTGTCAAGGTGGGGCCCAGAGCAGGTTGTGTTCTTACAGGCTACTTTGCAACTTGTGAAGGACTCCTTAACTATGTCTCAGAACACCTCTTGTCACCTCATATCTGCTCATCTTGTAAAAGATGAGGAATTAAAATGCCTTGATCCAACCTTCTGACAAGTGTGTCTTTGAATATGTAAAAGATTTTGTGACTCACCATCTCCACTTGCTCTGGATGGTTATAGCAACTGTTCGACCTTTGGTAATACCCATTATCCCTGAATCATATCCAAACTTTTGATGCTTATTTCATAGAATCATAGTATCATAGAATTATCTGGGTTGGAAGAAACCTCCAAGATCATCAAGTCCAACCCTTAATCCAACACTATCGTGATTACTAGATAATGGCACTAAGTGCCACATCCAGTCTTATTTTAAAAATCTCCAGGGATGGTGAATCCACCACCTCTCTGGGCAGGCCATTCCAATGCCTGATTACTCATTCTGTGAAGAACTTTTTTTCTGACATCCAGCCTAAACCTTTCCTGGCAGAGTCTAAGCTCGTGCCCTCTTGTTCTGTTGGTGGTTGCCTGGGAGAAGAGTCCGACCCCCACCTGTCGACAACCTCCTTTCAGATAGTTGTAGAGAGCGATGAGGTCACCCCTGAGCCTCCTCTTCTCCAGGCTAAACAACCCCAGCTCCCTCAGCCTCTCTTCACAGGACTTGTGCTCAAGTCCCTTCACCAGTTTTGTTGCTCTTCTCTGGACCATCTCCAGCACCTCAATATCTTTCTTGAACTGAGGGGCCCAGAACTGAACACAATACTCAAGGTGTGGCCTAACCAACGCCAAGTACAGGGGAAGGATGACTTCCCTTGTCCTGCTGGCCATATTATTCCTGGTACAGGCCAGGACACCACTGGCCTCCTTGGCCACTTGGGCACACTGCTGGCTCATGTTTAGCCTCCTGTCAATCAGCACCCCCAGGTCCCTTTCCACCTGACTGCTCTCCAGCCACTCTGTCCCCAGCCTGTAGCGCTGCATGGGGTTGTTGTGGCCAAAGTGCAGGACCCGGCACTTGGCCTTGTTGAACTTCATCCCGTTGGACTCAGCCCATCTCTCCAGCCTATCAAGGTCCCTCTGCAGAGCCCTCCTGCCTTCCGGCAGGTTGACACTCCCTCCCAACTTGGTGTCATCCGCAAACTTACTGATGATGGACTCAGTCCCCTCATCTAAATCATCGATGAAGATGTTAAACAGAACCAGACCCAACACTGATCCCTGAGGGACAACACTGGTGACCGGCCACCAGCTGGATGCAGCCCCGTTCACCAGCACTCTCTGGGCCTGGCCATCCAGCCAGTTCTTAACCCAGCTGAGAGTGCACCTGTCCAAGCCATGGGCTACCAGTTTATCCAGTAGTATGCCATGGGAGACAGTGTCAAAGGCTTTGCTCAAGTCCAGATAGACTACATCCACAGGCTTCCCTTCATCCACCAGGCGGGTTACTTGATCATAAAAGGAAATCAGGTTGGTCAGACAGGACCTGCCCCTCATAAAGCCATGCTGGCTGGGTCAGGTCCCATGTCCATCCTGAAGGTGCTGTGTGATTGCACTCAGGATGATCTGTTCCATAACCTTGTCAGGCACTGAGGTCAGGCTGACAGGCCTATAGTTGCCCGGGTCCTCCTTGCAGCCCTTTTTGTGGATTGGTATGACATTTGCCAACTTCCAATCATCTGGAACCTCCCCAGAGAGACAGGACTGTTGGTAGATGATGGAAAGTGGCTTGGCAAGCTCTTCCGCCAACTCCCTCATCACCCTAGGATGGAATCCATCAGGTCCCATTGATTCGTGTGGATCCAGGTGACTATTTCCTCCTGGAACACAGGGGAGCCATTTGGTTTCCTGTCTCTATCTGTGAACTCCAGAGGCCAGTTACCCTGAGGGGCACCTCTCCTACTG
This sequence comes from Dromococcyx pavoninus, assembly GCA_033558185.1. Classification (NCBI taxonomy): domain Eukaryota; kingdom Metazoa; phylum Chordata; class Aves; order Cuculiformes; family Neomorphidae; genus Dromococcyx; species Dromococcyx pavoninus. The sequence goes on along the minus strand of JAUMJL010000668.1, from coordinate 522,791 downwards.
GTGAAGACTGAGGCAAAGTAGGTGTTGAGTACCTCAGCCTTCTCCTCATGCTTGGTAACTATGTTCTCCCCCAGGTCCAACAAAGAATGGAGGTTTTCCTTGCCCCTCCTTTTGATATTAATGTATTTATAGAAGCGCTTTTTGTTATCCTTACAAGAAGTTGCCAAAGTAATTTCAAATTGTGCTTTTGTTTCTCTGATTTTTCTTCTGCATGTTCTAACTATAGTCCTATACTCTTCCTGAGTAGTCAGCCCGGCCTTCCACAGTCAGTAGGCTCTCTTTTTATCTCTGATTTCCTTCAGTACCTCCCTATTCTACCAAGGTGGTCGTCTTCCCTGCCGGCTTGCCTTTTGGCTAATTGGTACAGCCTGTTCCTGTGCACTCAAGACTTTTTCCTTGAAGCACATCCATCCCTCCTGTACACCCCTGTTTTTGAGGAGTGTGTCCCAGGGTGTGTTCTGGATCAGTCTTCTGAACAGGTCAAAATCTGCCCTCTGGAAGTCCAGCATAGAGGTTTGATTGGTGGTTCTCCTCACATCCCTGAATATTGAAAACTGTATTATTTCATGGTCACTGTGCCCCAGTTGACCTCCGACCACTACACCTCCCACCAGTCCCTCTCTGTTTGTAAACAGCAGATCTAGTGGGGCCCCATTTCTGGTAGGTTCATTTGCCTGTTGGAGCAGGAAATTATCCTCCATACACTCTAAGAATCTCCTAGACTGCCTCTTTGCTGTGTTGAGCTCCCAGCAGATATCTGGCAGGTTGAAGTCACCCACAAGAACAAGGGCTGGCGATTTTGAGACATCTGCCAGCTGCTTGTAGAATAACTTGTGCCCTTCATCATCCTGGTTGGGTGATCTATAACAGATGTCAGTCTTGTTGTTCTTCCCCCTGATTCGGATCCACAAGCACTCAACCCTATCATTGGTGACCTCAAGTTCTAGAGTCAAGAGACTCTCTAACATACAGAGCCACCCCTCCACCTCTCCTACCCTGCCTGTCCTTTCTGAAGAGCTTGTAGCCACTTATGACAGCACCCCAGTCTGGGAAACACTGTATTTTGATGAACTTATGGGGTATATTCACATTTAATGAAGTGTAGGACTTGATTCAGGGCTTCAAAACATGCAGAAAAATTACTGGTAACTTTGTTAAAAGTGATCTGGGTAGTAAAAACATCTGTTAATATATATGGCTAATTATTTTTCCAAGCAAAAATCTTTCTGCTCGTTTGCAAAGTATTAATTCTTTACCTGTTCAACCAGAGTTCCTAACATGCTTTGGAGGCTTGTAGACCAAAGTTCACATATTCAGGGTTCACATAGCCTTTCTTGACATCCTTATTTGATAGTAAAGATGGTAATAGAATATTGTTATTAAGGAAAGACATCAAGTATTAGGAAGTAAAAAAAAAAAGAAACACGCACAAACTTGTGTTTAACATTAGTTCACTCTCAAGCAGACAAATTCTTTTCTCCAAGGGACACAAGAGCAGTATATAAAAAAAGGCCTGCATAAACACTGAGGACATTTCTTTGGAGCACTGAATAGAAGGGAACTGACAGAATGAAAAGACAAATTGCCCACAGGCACCCCAACTTTTTATTCTGTACTAATTGGCTGTCTAAGGGCCCAGAGGAGCTCCTCAGACACTGTGTGCTCACTGCCTCTCTGGCTGCTGTTCCCTGGGGTTACCAGCATGCAAGTGCAGGGGGTTGCAGAGGGGAAGCATGGACAAAAGAGCAGGTGCTTGCAGGAACAGCCTCCAGTTGCAGGACAGTAACAAAAGTGTAGCCATAGGGTGGATGCAAAACTGGCCAAAAAGCTGTGCTAAGAAATTAGTTATCAATGGTCCACCATCAAATTAAAAGGGTGTATTGAGAGGGGTTTCCCAGGAGTCTGTCTGGAGTCTGGCACTATTCAACATTTGCATTATCAACGTGGATGATGGAATAGAGAGCATACTTTGTAAATTTACAGCTGACTCTAAGTTGGGAGGAGCTGGAAGTGATTTGGAGGACAGGAGTCAGAGTCTGAATGAGTTTTGAGAAAATGGAATCTTCTGAAAAAATTGGATGCAGGGTTTTACATTCATTTCTGCATTTCAGCTGCATAAATACAGAGCGGGAAATGACTAACTACTTAACAGCTTTGCAGGATCTGGAGTTATCACAAACTGAATGTCAGCCAAAGACAGCATGTGGTAACAAAAAAAAAACCCTCAACATTCTGGAATGTGTAAACAGGAGGGTCGTTTGTAAGACACCCAGAGTAATCCTTCTGCTTTACTTGATGTTGGTGCAGCCTCAGCTAAAGCACTGAGTCTGGTTACAGGGAATAATTTTCAGTGAAGTTGGAAAGGATCTAGGCACTGATCGGGGGGTCTAGAAAAGAAATATTAGGAAGAATTGCCAGATAAGAAGTCTGAGAGCCCAGATGGACAGATTTCAAAAATGTAAGGACCAGGATAGGACCATAAGTGAGGTAGGTAGGTAGTCAATTTAGCTGATTTTCACTATCTCCTAGACATATATGATGGTAAATCTTAAGGTAACTCTTCCCACACCACACATTTTTCATGTAGTGACTATGGCTCACACACATCTAAGAGACTCTAAAAAGTCACCGATATATTACCTTTGCGTACAGACTTTTGTACTCCTTTGTATCATTTCAGGAAAAAGCCTTGGCTAGAAAAGCAGTCATTATTTGTATACACTGATCACAATTTCATCTTGCAGATATGTCAATTTAGGCTTGGTTCCTTTCTTTCTCTTCTTTCTCACAGATACCTACCACATTTATCTCTTCCATCATAGCGCTTATATATACGTAGTATGCTTGAATGCCACAAACCTTCCCTCCTTTTCCAGTTCCTGAACGTCCTATTTAAATATCTACTATTTTTTGTTGCTTTTATCCTGCTGTGGATCCAGGCATCATTCTCAAGTCACTTGCTTCCAGTGGCTGGTGGTCCAATCAGCTCCGACATGTTGTTTCCTTGACCATGAGAGAAAATGCATCCTGGGAGGTCAGGTGTTCTATTTCTTTAACCCAATTTATTTAGTTGAACTCACCACACCATGGTTGTCTCCTGAACACTCCACTACATTGTCACCTTGTATGGTTTTTTTTGCGTTAGCAGGTATAGGGAACTACACTTTCTCGTCCAGCACACTTCTAGGATGCAGAGTGTACTAAGCATTTGGAGAAGTACAGTCTTGTCATCCCAGTCTGGTAGTTCCTCAAGGACAGGGATAAGGGCTGAATCTCATGTATGATGCGACTCCTCTATGACTTTTCTTACCATTCTATGATGTGAATTCTTTGAGATGCAACTCGTTGTGACACTTCTTACCATTTTATGATGCGACTCCTCTATGATCATTCTTAACGTTCTAAGATGGATCGCAGTATGATGCGACTCTTCTATTACCCTTCTTACCATTGTATGATGCGAGTCCTCTATGACGCATCTCCTCTAAGACATGACTGTTCTATGAACCTTCTTACCATTCTATGAGGTGAATCCTCTGTGATGTGACTCCTCTATAATATGACACCTCAGTCGCTGGTACATACCTTCTTTCCCAGCTTTTACGTTATAAGCGCTGCAGTTAATTTGCATATGAGGGGATGTATGGGTGTTGAAACACATAGTTTATGTTCCACTGGAATTAGCTTTCTTTTTGAGATGGCTTAAAACATGCACAGAGCAATGAAAAATAAAGTCCTTTCCATAGCCTTTTGGCACACAGTATCCTACTATTACCATCTCCCCCATTTTCATGTCATAATAGAGCTGAGCACCCTTCAACCTTTTCCTCAAGCCTTGAACAAAAATATGGGTTTGTTGCTAGGTTTCCAGCATTGACATTGAAGGACATGGAGTGGCACTCACGATCCAGTCTTCTTCCTCTGGTCTGTAGGCCTTAGAACTAAGCATCGCTTAGGAAGTAAAGAGCTTGTAGATCATAACTGAACTTCAGCAGATATTTACTAAGTCAAAGTGTGTCTCATTACTCCACCTCCTCTAATTTTCTATGCATATCTTGGGCTTCTCTCCATCTCTTAGCATGTCTTAAACTCTCTTGATAGAAGGTTGGTCTGGCAGGACTTGCCTTTCAGAAACTCATGTTGACTTGGCCTGATCACCCAATTGTCCTGCATGTGCTCTATGATAGCATTCAAGATGACCTGTTCCATGACCTTCCCCAGTACCGAGGTCAGACTGACAGGCCTCTAGTTCCCCGGATTCTCCCTCTGACCCTTCTTGTAAATGGGCATAAAATTTGCCAGTCTCCAGTGAAATGGCGCTTCCCCAGCCAACCAGGACTGCCAGTAGGTGAGGGAAAGGGGTTTGGAAAGGACCTCTGTCAGCTCCCTCAATACCCTTGGCTGTATCCCATCCGGCCCCTTAGACTTGTGCATGTCTGTTGACCAAGCAGGTCTCTAACCAAATCCTCCTGTATCTTTGGACCTTCATTCTCACTGTCTTCTGGCTCAGGGGTCTGAGTATCTCAATGGCATTTCACTTTACTATTAAAGATAAAGGCACAGAAGGCATTAAGTACCTCTGCCTTGTCCTTATCCCTCATCACTAGTGTCCCTTCTGCATCGAGTAAAGAAAGGAGGGTCTCCTTGTTCCTCCTGTTGTTGTTAATATATTTGAAAAAACATTTCTTATTATCTTTCACAGAACCGTCCAGTTCTACTTGGGCTTTAGCTCTTCTAATTTTCTCTCTACATGATCTCACCTCACCCTTGTAGTCCTCCTGAGATGCCTGCCACCTCTTTCAAAGCTCATAAACTTTCCTCTTCAATACAGAGCTCTCTACTCAGCCAAGCTGGTTTTCTTCCCTGCCAACTCATTTTACAGCACACAGGGATGGCCTACTCTTGTGCTGCCAGGATTTCCCTCTTGAGCAGCATCCAGCCCTCATGGGCTCCTTTGTCATTTAGAACTGCCTCGAAAGGAACTTTATCAAGCAGCCTTCTAAACAGTTCAAAGTCTGCCCTCCAGAATTCCAAGGTGACAGTTCTACTGACCCCCCTCCTTACTCCTCCAAGAACTGAGAATTCTGTCATCTTGTGATCACTGGGCCCTAGGCGTCCTCCAACAGTCACCTCCCCCACAAGGCCCTCTCTGTTTACAAACAACAGATCCAGTGGGGCACCTTCTCTAGTTGGTTCACTCACCAGTTGTCTCAGGAAATTATCTTCCATGCACTTGATGAACCTCCCAGACTGTTTCCTTTCTGCTGTGTTATACTTCCAGTAGATATCTGGAAGGTTGAAGTCTCCCACAAGAACAAAGGCCAGTGATCGCGAGACTTCTCCCAGTTGCTCGTAGAAGAGCTTGTTGGTTTTCTCGCCCTGGCTGGGCGGCTGATAACAGAGTCCCACCACTATGTCTGGCTCAGTGCGCGTTCCACTGATTTTGACCCACAAGCACTCAACCCTCTCATTACTAATATTGAGTTGCGTACGATCCATACATTCTCTAACGTAGAGAGCAACCCTACCATCTCTTTTTCTTAGCCAATCCCACCTGAAGAGTTTGTAGACACCCATGGCAGCACTCCAGTTGTGTGAATCGTCCCACCACGTTTCCATGATGGCAATTACGTCATAGTTTCTTCCCTCTCAATGGCTTCCAGCTCCCCCTGTTTGTGGCCATGCTGTGTGTATTAGTGAAAATGCTCTTCAGTTGGACTGTTGTTTCCACCTTTTCCCTGAGTGGAATAGCCATAGCTCCTAAGTGTTTTCTAGCTGTGATTTGCAGCCCACGAATACTCTTTCAATTCTGACTGTCGCCTGGAGCACTATCCCTCACTTCCACTGAGCTGGCAGACCAGGGGCTCTCAGTAGTATTTCGTCCATCATAACCTGAGGTGCCATTCCCCTGCTTTATTCTATCAAGCTCAGTGTTGTTCCCCTCCCCCTTCCAATCTAGTTTGAAACTTTCTTGGTTAGCCCTACCAGCTTCTTGGAAAGTGTCCTTCTGCCCTCTGGGGACAAGTGTACCCCATCGTTTGCCAGCAGGCCTGGTGTTTAGGCCAGCCCATTGTCGAAGAACCCAAAGTTTTGTTCTTCACACCAGGTTCAGAGCCAGGTATTTAATTCCTGGCTCTTCCCGCTCCTTCTTTCACTGTTTCCTATGAGAGAAGAGAAAACCAACTGTGCACATGAAGCCTTCACCATCCATCCTAAAGCTTTAAAGTCCTTTCTAATTGCCCTAAGATTTCTAGCTGGATTTTCATTATTTCCTAACTGAAAGATGTGCACAGGTATCTGCTGGGAATATTCCAATGCACTGTGCAGCCTCCAGCTGTGCTGCTATGTAGCCCCTAGACACCTTTGCAGTAAAAATTCTCAATAGAAAAGACAGTCCAAGACACATCCTTCCATAGTTCCATGGCTTTTCTAAAAGCACTCCAATATTTTTTGTCAAGTAATACTAGTCCAGGCTGAATTCTTGCATCTTACAATACAGCTCATGCGCTCTGGATGTAACAGTATTTTGAAACTTGCATTGGCAAGGGCACCCCATTGGGTACAGATCCATCAGGACTGCAATGTATTTACTGTGAATCTACAAAAATAAAATTTTAAAATTAAGGCACTTCAAAATGAGACTGAAATCTTTCGTAAGAAAACTATGTGGGTTTTTTTAACTTTAATTTTCATGAAACACACTAAAATTAATAGTCTATGTTTAATGCTTTCTCTTCATAACTTGTACATTGTCTGATTTTAGAGTATTATAATAAATGCAAAATCCTAGTAGAAAATGTAGTACTGCAGTTTATTGGTTAAGAGAGCATCCATTTTGTCAAAAGTTCAAAATTTACCCTTATTTTACATTTTAGTTCCTACGTATTTATGCTTTAAATGGTAATGCATCACTAAATAGACAATTTTTCAATTTATACATTTTTAAATGATTGGTCTACAACATTTTAACACCACTCTAAAATAAATGCTTTTTATAAGAAATTCGTCTCACTGGTTCAAATGGAGTGGCATTGTCTGCGAGGTCTCATTTCAAAATTATTGTACTTTTATTTTTTCGTCATGCCACGAGATGTGAAGTCCAAAATATTTACTTTTCTGGTTGTCAATCTTTCCTTCATAGTGATGTCTGAGTGAAGACAGAATAGACAACTTGTTTTGTTGAATCAATAGAGGCATATTATCACAGCAAGATTATAATTCAGGTGTACAATACCTGTATTTTACCGAGTACAAAAATGAAACTGCCATGTTCTGTGTGTCACAGCAGGTAACTAATATCAACAAAGTAGCAGAGACTCTGCTCAAATAATGTTGTGTGGGTCTAACTTCAATCCACAAAAGCAAAGCAATTCAAAGTTAAGGCTTAAACTCTATCTATAATCCACTGTCTCTAGGAACCACATTACGAAAGCAGCTGAACTCTCCTCTCAGGTCTGTGCGGCTACATGTTGCCACACAGATGGTGGGAGAAAGCAAACCCACTGTTATGCTTATATGCAGATTCTCATTGATTGTTTTCTATCTGGTAAAGATGACTGCTGGCATTTGTATTTGCTTGAGTCCAAAATCTGGGGCTTTGGGGGCACGCTGTGATAAATGCAAAAGGTTTTTAGGACAAGTGGGGTTTAGATGACTGCACATTTCTCTTTGCTTTTGGGGGCATATTGGAGTTTTGTGACAGCAGAGGAAGGGAAACTCCCATTTTGTGACATGCATCTTTGTGGTAATCTTAACAGTTTGTCTAGTGTTGATTTCTGCATCTTTTTGAACTGTAGTTACTGGAGGTCTGAAAAAGGAGAGGATATAAGTCCCGTTGAAAAAACCAAAAAAAATTACATCAGTGGTATTGACTATTAAGAACATCTTACTTCAGTCTGTCATTGTAGGCAAGCAAAAATACAGCGTAGGAAGAAAAACAATCTGTTTCGAGGTCAGGATGACGAGGGAAACACGACAAACTCAGCCATACCTGACGAAGATCAGATTTCAGCCCTGGAAACAAGGTTGCCTGTGAAAATCAACAATTTCATTATGATTTTGTATTAGTCCTATAACCAAAATTTTTAGTCCCTACCAAAAATAGCTGTTACCAGAACATCTCCTACAATTTAAAGACTGATTTCAGAATATCAAATTTTGTCCCATATTACCACACTTCTCAGGAGTATGAGTTATCTGCAGCTTTTTCTGGAGTGGTGTCAGGCCCGGCACTTGGGGTTTGTAGCTTGTCTGTAGATTTTGGGGTCAACAGAAAGGAGAAGGCTCTGTGTTCTCTATGAAGTGTCAAGGCCTCTAGCTGTGCTTTGGACATGTAGAGCATGGGAGAACCCTGAGCACTGCATCCTCTTCTCCAACGTCATCTTTCAAAATATGCAGTATTGACTACCTTTTTTTCTACACGTTTTGATGATTTCCAAGCTCTGATTAATCAATATCTGATTAATATAACTAGTGGCAGAAGGTGAACCAGTATGGCTAATTTGTAGCTGCAAAATGTGTCAGATTGAAGATCTGCATAACTACCATTATAATACCACTGGGATTTAAGACACCTTCATGTTTTTGATACAATATGGACCTGATGGTACAGTCTCAGAGATCCTCAAGCCAGGCAAATCTTTGCTCTCAATTTTAGGGGCAGCTGCCACCACAGGATTTTTTCTGACAGTTTCTGAGGAAAAAATCTACAATATGCTTTCTCTTCTCGAAGTAAAAATGTACATCCTGAATGCATAAATCCATAGAAGCTGAGTTATGGCCATGTGCACCTAGGGCCAGGAACCAGTAACATTTTCAACAGCCAATAGCTCTGGGTGCACAAATGGTGCGTTCAAAGTTGATGACATTGCTTTTGAAGCAAGCTGCTAGGCCAGACAGGACTTATCCTTTGCTGATGCTTTCACAACTGGCTCAAAATTCCTGATTTTCATGCATTATATTTCTTCACTCTTCTGTGTTTCTGCGCTCTGTAAGGAATTGCCAAGTTCCTAGGCTGGCATTTGCCGTAATGATAAGGCCCCATAAACATCCATACCTAGGGATGATGAAAAAATGAAATAAGCTGTAACTTTTACAACTGCACTTGAGGACAGGTTGGTGCAGTGCTGGGGCAGGCCAGCTGCACCAGCCCACACGTTCCTAACTTTTCCCTCAGGCAATTTCCTTCTCTAGTGAAAGTACTGGCTCCGGAGACTCCAGTGAGTGTTTGTCACATCAGAACAGAGTGAGGGGGCTTATTTGCCATTTTTGCTGAAAAAAAGACTAAAATCTGCCCCCTTTCCACTCCTGTATTTACAGGGCAGGGCTCCGTGATTGAGAACAGAGCCAGGCAAGATCTTACATGGCAACACTTCCCTGCTCAAGTAACCCACGTGTGAATCCAGCAGCACCTGACACTTCATCAACCCATCCCCAGGGCTGTATGCATAACTGATTTCTGGGGAGCACTCAAGAAAGGGTTTCGCAGGGCTGAGATGTCAGTACAAGTGATACAGCCCTCAGCCCAGTGCTGGCCTTTGTCTCCTTGCTCCCCAGGAGAGAAGAAACTGGGGAGTGGTTTGCACATCCCTTTTCTGTTGGCCAGGAAGCAGCCCACGACTGACAGCCTAGCTATTGCCAGAATAAATGAAGCTGTGATCTGAGCTGGGACACGAGGTATTACTGCAGAACAAATGAAAACAGACCTAGAACTCCATACTGCAGAGATATTCATCTTTTGTATTCCCTGAAAGAACAAGCCTAATCTACTAACTCAAGTAGATAAGTAAACAGTGCATTCAGCTTTCAGAGACCTTCAGTATGTCTGCAGAGCTTTTGATGTAAAATAACATAAGTAAAGGAGATAAATGGAAATTTCAGTTTAAAAAAATAGAAACAAGTATTATAGCTGCTTACTTTCTCACTGTTGTGAGGAAGATCAGAGAAGAGCCTTTTGTGTCAGTTTTGTTTTGAACCCATTTTGCTGCTGAATATGGGAAGAGATTAGTTCACTGCTAATTGTGCTGTTGGTTTTGTGATTCTATGAAAACCCCCTAAAAGTCTGCATGCAAAACCAATGAGGTAGAACATGTTTGACAAGCTTAGTTCCAACATGACCAATGTAGCAGGAAAAGATTTTAAAATCATCGCCTCTCTTCAATAACAATAGTACATACAAGTGTTTACAAGAGGATTAAAAGCTGCTTTAGCGAGTTGTATTAAAGATTCCTTTATCAGACGAGTTTTATCGAAAAACCTGTTGGAGCACTATGCAGCTAATCAGATGCAAACAGAAGCAGGTTATGTTACCAGCTTTATTTTACTTGCTTTAAAAGGATGCACGATGTATCTGTAAAATATACACCAAGTGTACAATAAGCCATACCTATTAACAGCCTGCCCAATTACAACAACAGCAAAAAAACCCTCCACAAGCAACGACCCCTAGCACCTGGTAATTAAAATTGCTAATCACCAGCAATTATCTGGCACAGCTTTATAGCCAGGCGAAACAGTTTGACCCTTTGCCCACTGAAAGAAGAATGTTTGCTGTCTATTGATAAGTGCTTAGGCAAAGCTGTGTTCGGCTCACATCCATTAAGTGGCTACTAATAGGAAGTCAACAAAAGAGCTCTGACATCTGTAGTGGGCACTTCTAGCAGGCCAGGTTTGGGAACACAGGTGTCTGATGGGTTCCTGCCAAAGACCAGCAGGCAGGACACGGGGACTCTTTCTTGAGCTACTCACGTTTCCCAACTGGCTCCTCTGCAATAAAAGAGTAAATGCAGTAAGTTTCCAGGACAAAAATTAAAATAATTACTCATCTTGGGAGTGGTGGCTTGTTTTCAGGTTGTCTGCATACGTTCAAACACAGAGAGGTAATAAGTCCTATAGGCTCAGTAATTTAGGTAAAGATTGTTCCTTGGTCTATTTCTGTTCTTATTAGGTATTGAATTAAAGATATATAAAAATGTCTCTTTAGTGTGCTTTTTAAGTCTGAGACAGAGAGTTTGAGATAATAAAGATTTTTTTTTCCATAGGACACTATTATCCTCAAAGCTATAAAATACCCTTCCATTGTTATAGCTCCAGGAAGCTGCCACTAGAGATTATTTGAACTACAATAAACAACTCCATTAAAGTTTCTGAGCTCACCAATGACTCTTAGAAGGTTCTGGATAAAAAGATCATTTTTTTTTCTTTTTTTTTTAAGAAAAGGAAAGAGAGAAAAAAAGAGAGACTGGCAAAAAAATATTGCAAGCTTCTAATAATGAAATGACCTACAAAATCTAAATGACAAAGCACTCGCTAATCACTCAGGAATGCAAATTGCTCCAAGAACAGGCATCAGTGGAGACTGCCAAGCCAGGAGCTGCTGACATCCAGAACCAAAACTCTGTATCCTCATCCCTTTCTAAATAAAGGGCTTTTGGGTATCTTGGCAAGTTGGTGTTTCAGTGTGAAAGGAAAGGACAAAGGATCGATCCCAGGGTGTGTATTTTCAGACACAAGCAATTTGCGTGTGTTTTAACTTCCACACATCATGCCTTTTCCTGCATAAGATGTCAAAGCCCCTCCACTGACATGTTTGTACTGTAACATGTAAAATATGAAGTGTTATAAATGTGAAGCAACACTACTGGCATTATATTTGACAACATGTGCCAAGCCCAAATCACAAATGAAGTCATCAGAAGTATTCTCTCCCTTCTTAACTCTTTCTTAAACCCACCTCCCAAGCTGCTTCAAGTTACTGTGTTAGACACCTTGAAAATAACATCATTCTATGATCATTATCTCATGAGTATGTGGTGAGTAAAGCAGCGACAACTTGCATCTCTGCACCTTTTGCACTGATCAAATCTGCGTTCTGACTGGACACCTCTTGTCTGCAGAGAGCATATTTCAGAAGTTGGTGTAGCTCCTGTTTAGCCCATACATAAAATTTCCCTTGCTAAAGAAGGAGCGATGTTATGGTGGGTACATACATCTCACTCTAACACAGAGTAAAAATACAGCTAGAGTTTATGTTTCAACCTAGAAGCCTGAAAACACCTCTAGGTCCTCCAGCTCAGCTGTAGCTCAAGAGTTCTTAAAACACCTGTACTCTTTACCAAAGCCAATTATAATAATATAAATAAAATTTCAGACAAAAACATAAATCAATACCAACCCCCATATTCCACTCAGATTTCTCCCTTTGTAGGAAATGAAATTTGAAGTTCAATATTCTGCTTGAATTTTGACACATGCATGGGATATTCTCCATTAGATTCCAGTTCTGGATCATCAGTGTTACTGTTGAATTACTGCCTAGTGTTGTTTGTGTGCTCTTGCTGGTGTGAAAGAGCCAGATTTCTCTCTGACAAATCTTTAGCAAAGTCAGAAAAAAATGAAGTCACTGGAGATACACCTACTCACAAGCTTGGGCTGTAAAGTGCAAACCAACTTGAAATGATGAATTATGAATTCTGGCATTGCTTGACATTCCGTTTCTTCTGACTGCATCTCTAATGCAATAATGATCCATATCAGAAGAATACGTTAGCAGATTTGTTTAGTCTATCCATCACAGAGCAAATTACACTTAATGGCTCTTCTCTGGGTTAGCTGAGATAGTGAAAAATCTGAGGAAGAAGAGGAGGAACAGATTTTCTTACATTCTTTGCCATTTGAAGCCCATGAAATACCATGGATTTCAGAAGGTTTTGTTCAAATTGGGATATCACAGCCACTCAGATTATAAAAATATATTTGTCTACTAACATTTACATTAAAGAATGTTTTTAATATTGTTGTCCAAATCGCATAACTAATGGAATGGCCACTGGGGATAAGACATCCAGATGGCTTCCTTTCCATTTTTGAGAACTTGAATATTTGGGGCTGGTATTAGGATAGGTAAATGAATTCAGCGATAAGTAAATTAATCTCATCTTTGAAAACTCTGAGGTTCAAAGAAGATGGAGATGGGGAACTAATATGTGGCTTGTGTTACTAACCATTAAATTTCCATTTCACATTTAACTCAGAGTGGGTGCACAAGTTCACCAAATCACCACTGCACAACAGCTTTTTCTTTTCTCTGTGCAGAATTCCAAAACAAAACCAGGTCACCCATTTCTCCTTCAGGAAGAAGAAATGAGAGGTAGATTTCAAACTGTTCAACTGCTGCACTCCATCAGGATTGCTGGTGAGCTGTGCTACTGTAGATACAGTCCTGGGGGAGTGCTCTGTCTCAGAATGGCATGTATCTGTTGGCACACTTGCTAGTGCCTTCCCTGACAGCTTGACAGCCAAGGATATACCAGGAAGAGGAAATTCACCACTCGAGAAACCAGGAAGGCAATGCCTATCTTGCCATGCCTCACTCAAACCGGATGTAGGGTAATAAACATATTCCTGTGCTGGTAATGCTTTGTGGAAAGATAGGCGAACACTCACTGCGAAAAGACATCTCCGTTCCCTCAGGTGATGTAAGTTCCTGCACATTCCTTCTTCAGCATTAGTTCTGTCTTCCCCAGGCTAAAACTCTGTTAATTTGCTCATATCTCACTTTCAAGTTCAGTCAGGCTTTTGATGGGCAACAGTGCTGTTCCTCCTGGACTAGACAAGCTGCCATTAAGCATCACAATATTCCCACGGGGGCCTAAATCATTTCAGCACCTCCCCTACCAGAAGTAAGGCACAGGGAACACAAAAGAAAGAAAAAATGACGATGATTTGTCCTGGTACATCCTGGACTTTTGACCAGTGTGGGAGAAAAATAAGAAATAGAAACCTGGAACAAAAAGTGACATGGAAAAAATGGGGATGTTTATCTTTAAATTGAAAGTGTTCATAAACTGGTACATTTTACAAAGAACTTAAAAAATTCAGATTTAGAATTTCCTGCCCAGTTTATATCTTGCAGATATAATCAGACAACAACAAGAATGCAAAATACAGGCTCCAAATTTTGCAGTTTGGAAGCTATATGCGAAGCTATAGTTGCTACAGATTCAAAAGACGTAGACCTCACCTTCATGGTAAAAGCAGTGAGTCTCACTGATTAGCTGGTAAGCAAAGAGAATACAAGGGCATATAGTGCTCACATCTGTTATAATATGAGAGGTCTTATTTTAAAAGCAAAGCCAACCCTCTTAATCACTTTAGATTTTGCAGAGAAATCGGTGTTTCACCTAAAGAAGGATAGCAACATTTTACTAGAATGAGATGAAGGACAGCTAAGCAGCTGAGGAATTACTGCGCCAGAAATCAGGATTTTGAAGTCAAGATCCTCCTTCTGTATAATACATTTTCGCTCTGTGTTTAAGTGATGGTCCCATTCTTCCCCAGAAACCTTGTGAATAAAAGAGTAGTGCAGAAAATTACTGCTATGCCAACAGTATTTATCCTATTTAGCCAATATTTACTCTGTCCCACTTATGTCTATCCCTTCTTTATTTGTTGAGAGAGACGTCTGTGAGAGTACTGTGGCTTTTGTTTTCTTATGCTGAAATATATAGGAGCATCTTTAAAGGTCCAAATACTTGTTAATTGAGGCTTTCGGTCATTTTTCTGATGACCTGACAGGACTCAAGCAAATCTGAATAGCATAGTATTTATTCAGGGAAACCATGCCAGGTTTTCCCATCAATCATCAGGTATGATGTCTCCGGCATACTGTGGCTCGTCTTTAGCCATTGCCCTGTTACTGAAGGAAGAATGGTTTACAATCCCCATGGCACAGCTAAAAGGTTTTCTTAAAAACATACACCTTTACAATTCTCAGCACATTTTAATGACAGAAACCCATGGTCTGATTACAGCTCAGTTACCTCATGTTTTAGTTGCTTATGGTTGCCAAGTGCACTTTGTGCAACTTCCTACTTAACACGCTGCAGAATCATCTCTTGACATCTCTTGACTTATCTTAATTATTTGAAGAGACAAATATATTTGTAATATCTTCTAGATGGAATGCAGATACAAACAGATTATTTACCTCACCTGAGATGTCTCTATCCTCCTTAGAAACCTTCCAGTTCCTTCATAAGTTCAGAAGGTTCAGCAACTCTGACTCCATTTTTTTGCTTAAACTTGAACTGAGGTTAATACATTGTAAATTGTTTTTAAAAGAAAGCAGAAGGGTCTTGTATAAAACTCCAGTTGATTTACACGTTCCTATAGGCTCTGAACATGGGACACATGGCCCCAGCCAAGATGACAGATGTGGTGGTGCTGTTGGCATAGCTGCTTCTATGCCTGTTCTGCTCTATGCCGCTCATGACTGTCTGAAAGTAGATCAACTAATTTAGCAGCAAACTATGCTCTCATCTGTTTGCTGTGTACAACCTCTGAAAGAACACCTTTGTGAGAGGGAACAAATAAAAACCCTCCCGTCACCTACCACTCCCAAGTGCTTTTCTAGCTGCAGATGTGAGTAGCATGACTTCTGCCAAAATGAAGAAAATGTGGGTGCCTGCCTCCATGCATGGGGTCAGAGTCGAACTCTCAGGTGGTTTGTAGGCCTTAATCTTAGAATGAGTCGGCACCAAGAGTGTCTGTAATGCTGGTGTGAGATGGGCTTAGGCAGACAGACTAAGGTTTGATCAAGCATCTGACCACAGCTCCTGCAAGTCAGACAGCCCCATAAAAGTTGGAGGAGGGATATGGGGCAGAAGAGGCACCAAAGCTGGCCGTCTGTCTGCCTTTCCATTGGCAAAGTCTCCAGAGCCTAAAAAGATGCCCAAGTCAGGCAGGCCACAAAGATGGTGATTCTGTGGAGGACAGCAGCTGGTTGTCAGCTCTCAAGAAGGCCATCTTTATGAAGAAGGGTGGATTAGATAGATGTCAGGATGAGATAGTCTCCAATACACAGAGATCTCATATCTTTCCACGCCTATACACTGATGTCTTACAGTTTACAGGGTTTCAAGCCCTGAACGAGAGCCTAATAGAGAACAGAGGTTACAGAGATGGGTAGAAATGTTATTGGACCGCTCTCTCTCTCCAGCTTTCTAAATATGAAAGGAACCTAAACTAGACCTTTCAGACCAGTAGTACAAATGCAAAAACATATTATTAGTGTGCCAGACTAGGCTGCAATGTTTCCACAGTACCCTATCGGGAGGTGGAAAAGAGTTCCATTAAAAAAGAAAACTTGTATATTTTTTAGTAAATTACCCAGTCACAGGTTATTTCTGTACAATGAAAACTAAATCTTTGGCCACTGAAGGTTAATATTAAGCTGAATACCATGACACGCTCCATTTCAAAGCCTTTGGATAGGGAGATCCTAGGTCAGTAAATGATGACACAACATTCCTTTAGAGAGTTTAAATTCAACTTTGTTATTGAGATATGATGCCCTTGGTGAGGGAAGTCATGAAGGAAATAGCTCCAGCATACAGCAAAAAATACTGCAGGAGAGGCTAAGGAAAAAAAATAGACAAGTGTCGGAATAAGTTAAAAATAAAAATAAATTAAAAATAGGATGTGGAATGGGAAAGATAGCCAAGAAAAAGTGTTAATAAAAAGTATTGGATGAAAGCCCAGAATAGAAGTACAACAAATACAAACCACTAGCAAAAGTACACATAATAGGGTGAAAATCAGAGTCTGTCTTCCTTGCATGCAGAACTGAGCAAACAGAACTAAGGGCAATTTTGGGGAATGGCATCTCTGAAGCATGCAGAGTATAAGCATTTCATCTATCATAAGACAAAGAGAGACCAATACCACCTGTGAACTATTGAGAAGGGAGATGACGTACAGAACGGTGTCGCAATTCCAATAATCTATGTGCCAATTTCAAAGATTTCTCAACCATGGTTGTGTAATAAAAGTCTCAAATTCAGGTATGTCAGTTGTAACTGCAATGCCCTCTCTCTAAAGAGTTTTGTAAGGCGTACAAGGGCCTCTTACCCAAGATCACCAAGGGAGTATGAAAACAAGTTTTGGATGTTCTTCTGTATCTCATGGAGATAATTCACAGCTACACAATGAAATCTCTATTTTTCTATTCTCTGAATATTTGCACTATTTTCATCTCCAAAAGGTCCTCTCAGCAGATATTCCACCTTCCTTCAAAAACTCCAATAAATGTTAGTGTTAGCTATAGGGGTATCCCTGTTAAAGAAAATTTCATACTGACCTGATGGCAGTTTTGGAAACAGTGAGCTCTGTTTTTCAAAAAGCTAGAGAAATGTAGCAAGGCCTTGACCAGCCAACAAGAAGAAGGATGGCCTCCACTACACACAAGGTAGTGCAAGTGCATTTTTACAGAAAAAAAAAATATTACATGGGTCTGGACAATGGGAAGCCTACTTTGGGTATGCAGTAGTTCTCCAAGCACAGCTGTAGTTTCAAGTGTGGTGTAACAATGACAGATGTGCTACATATAAATATATATATATGAGGACAGATTGAGAATTGGGGTTGTTCACACTGGGGGTGAGAAGGTTTTGAGGAGACCTTATAGCAGCCTTACCATAGTTTAAGGGTACCTACAAGTATGTTGGGGAGGGGCTCTTTATCAGGGAGTGCAATGATAGGATGAGGGGTAATGGTTTTAAAATGAAAGAGGGTAGATTTAGATTAGGTATTAACAAGAAATTTTTTACTGTGAGAGTGGTGAGGCGCTGGAACTGATTACTCAAAGAAATCACAGATGTCCCAACCCTGGAGGTATTCAAGTCCAGGCTGGATGAGGCTTTGAGCAACCGGATTTAGTGGAAGGTGTCTCTGCCCATGGCAGGGCAGTCAGAACTGGATGACCTTTAAGGTCCTTTCCAACCCAAACTATTCTGTGATTCTATGATTCTGTATCTATAAGATGCTTGGGCTTTTGGACTAGCAGACAAGATGAGCAATGAAGGTCTGGAGACTTAAAAACCATTTTTTTGATGAAGAAAGTGAAGTTCAGAAATTATAGACCACCAAGAAACTTAAAGAACTTTCCAAAGAGGCCTTAAAACAGTTTGTTGAGGTAACATAATGTTTACTATTTTGTTACTGATAATGGTCAAAGTTGCAGTTAGAGTGTTTTAGCAGAACTTTAAAATCCAAGATGTAGAGATATTTTACAACCCACAATGCCTTTACTACACTATTACCCACATTTATGAAGTCCTCTAATGGCAGTTTTCAGAGGAATAAGTATAGCGATCCTGCTGATGTAGGCCCCTCAACTCACTGGGGATTTAGCAAGAAATGTATGGGGACTGAAAGGAAAAGGACCCCTTTTTAAAAAGGGAGACCACATGTGGGTGTCTAAAACCTTTGGACCAAGGACTCTTGAAAAACACTGAGAAAAGACATTAACTGATTAAATTTTCATATTGCATTAAATTATTAGCTGGGCATGAACGATTGCGTTCAGGATAGAAGATGATTAGGATAAGAAGGCTGTTAGTCTTTTTACTCAGAGATCAGAAATTTAATATCAAACAGAGAAGATTTCACCTCACTGGAAAAATATAGATATGGGGGAAAAAAGAGATTATTGGTAAATTGGTTGGCATGGTCTACTCAGTTTTGTGGATGGGATTTAAATCTATGCTATTTAGATATTAGGCACTGCTGGCAAAAAATAAAAGCAATAAAGGTTTTAACATTCCTCTCTCCATAAATATCATGGTTAAATTTTTCCTATGAAAGATCAGTTCAGATCTTACAAAGTAGGTATTTAAATGTTTACAAATATGCTGCCCTTACAACCAGAGTGGTAACAACAGCGAGATTGTCGTTCAAATTATACTCGTGAGTAAGAATTTGATGTGTATGGTGCTACTGTTTGAGTTTACTGGTATGAACAAGGTTGTGCCTTTACTTCCAAGACTCCATGATCAAAATATAGTGTAACACAGAAAAAATTATCCCAGTAAGGCTAACATATTTCATACTGGTGTTGAACAAGACAATATTTTAAACTGCTCCCAACTTAAACTATTTATAAACTGCCCTTTGCCACTGTCATCTCCAGAAGCTTAAGCTTTGGGTATGATTGCATGGATGCCACGGGGCACAAATCTGTGGGGATCTTCTCTGTAACCCTATAAATCTTACCTCAAATGAACAGCCTGTTTGCCCTCACTACATGTGGAGATACTTAGGATCCTGTGAAATAAAATCAGAGCCAATAAGAAACATCTCATCTTGTTTCATAAAAAATGGAGAACTCATCACTCTTCCCCTTTTTAAAAATGTGAGCAGTAGTTGTTCCGTCCTTTCAGTCACCCAGGACATGTACATTGTGCTTGAATTTCTTTCTTGGCAGCAAGGAAGCAAACCTATGGGTGACAGAAGAGCTGCAAATTGGTCACTGTCTCTCTGTAATTTAACCCAAGTCACTACCACGTCTCTGTATTTTGCTGGCTATGACACTAGCTTAATACAGAATATATTAAAAGAACAATATTTTGTCCCATGTTACAAGGACTGTAACAAAATATTAAATGGGCAAAGAACAAACTCACTACAAGAAAGATATTGAGGTGCTGGAGCGTGTGCGAAGAAGGGCAACAAGGCTGCTGAGGGGGCTGGAGAATAAGGCTTACAAGGAGAGACTGAGGGAATATGGGTTGTTTAGCTTGGAGAAGAGGAGGCCAAGGGGAGACCTCATCACTACCTGAAAGGAGGTTGTGACGGGGTGGGTGCTGCCCTCTTCTCGCAAGTGACGAGTGACAGGATGAGAGGGAAAGGCTGCAAGTTGCACCAGGGCTGGTTTAGACTGGACATTAGGAAGAATTTCTTCACTGAGAGAGTGGTCAGGGATTGGAACAGATTGCCCTGGGATGTGGTGGAGTCTCCATCCCTTGAGGTGTTTAAAAGACGGGTAGATGAGTTTCTTAGGGATATGGTTTAGTAGGGAGACAGGCACAGTTGGACTCGATGATCTCAGAGGTCTCTTCCAAACTTATGATTCTATGATTCTACAATTCTATGAAAATATAATTCCAGATTCATTTGCTAAGGTTACTGAATGGTGAAGTGTACAGGGCAGAAAGCAAAAAGTTTTCTGCTTGCCTGATCTTCATGGACTCTGATCTGATTCCTACTGACACTTCGCTCTGACAGGGCATAGTTCTTTGTGTTTGGGGATTTTAGTGTGTTTTATTTTATTCTGGCCTTTTTCTTCTTTTCATTCTGACAGCATATGTTTACAAAGCATACTTGTGTCTGAGAAACAAGACCAGAAATGGTCTCAGGAAGGAGTAGAAACCAAGTTATACAGGTGTGATATACAAAGATGTGATTTACTTGATGGACTGTAAAAGACTACGAAAAGTCATGGCCATTCTTTGCATCTTGTCCTGTACTGCATTAGGTCCTTTTAAGGGCTACAGTGATTATTTTTGGTTGTGACTACTACAGATGTGGTCTACCATCACCATCACCAGCTTCAATGGTGATGCTACTCAGTTAAAAAGGCACTGATAACCATTCTTTAGTTTCTTCAGGTAGTACAAATGGCCTGAGGAGCAAAGACTTCTGACCAGATAACTATAGGAAGAATTCCCTCCTACTTTGTTGTTTGGGTTTTTTTGTTCATTCTGCCTTTAGGGTTCTTTATGGCTATACTTATTTGTTACATGTATTTCCCTAGGCTGCCTACTTCTGCGTCAGCTCTCTGCCATGAATTCTGGTGAGGAAGCTGGCTCACCCTGCCTTTTGCACTGACTGTATCAACTAGACACAGCTGACCACAAGAGAGGCCTGGGCTCCTATTGCATATGTGGCACCTACATCTACATTTCTAAGTA
Source organism: Dromococcyx pavoninus (assembly GCA_033558185.1). NCBI lineage: Eukaryota > Metazoa > Chordata > Aves > Cuculiformes > Neomorphidae > Dromococcyx > Dromococcyx pavoninus. The sequence continues at coordinate 502,044 of JAUMJL010000668.1, read as the reverse complement.
CAACTGTACAGACCCAGAGCTGAACTCTGCCTTGTTAGTCTAGGAGGACACAACAGACATTGGAAGTAGATGGAGGAGAAAATGGTGGTTTCTGTATCATCTAAGAGGTGATTTCTGTACACCAGCTGCCTAAGAGTTTTCAGGATCTCAACAGAAGAACCTCAAGAAGAGATCTGATAAAATGAGATGAACTGCAGATTTCTAGAAGGAGCTTTCTTCTAAAGAGCAGAGAGCAAGAAGATGCTTGTTTGAATGTTGAGTGAGTAATTGAAGTAGGAGTTTTCCTAGCAGTACCCAATAAGGTGGGGAACAGACATAGAAGAAGGTGCAAGTCAGCGGACCAAGACCATAGAATATTAGAACTGTTCAGGTTGGAAAAGACCTATAAGATCATCAAGTGCAACCCTTAACCTAACACTGTCAAGTTCACCACTAAACCATGTCTCTAAGCACCACATCTTTACATCTTTTAGATACTCCCAGGGTTGGTGACTCAACCACTACCTTGAGCAGTCTGTTTCAATTCTTGACAACCCTTTTGTTGAAGGAATTTTTCCTCATATCCAGTCTAAACCTCCTCTGTCACAACTTGAGGCCATTGCCTCTTGTCCTATAGCTTGTTACATCCACATCGCTACAACCTCCTTTCAGGTAGATGGAGAGCATGACCAAATCTCTTCTCAGCCTCCTTTTCTCCAGAGGTCATGGTCCAAGAGGACCCCTTTTCAGCAAACTTCACACTACCCCATGGGATTCTTGCTTCCCACAGCAAGGTAACAAGACATCTGTTGGTAACAAGTCAGGATGTGAGGTTGAGGATGAAAATGGAATGTAGAGAAATACTGGGGAGGACAACCTAGAGATTGTTCCCATAATGAACTATAGATCTCTGGAGGAAATGCAGGAAAGGTCAGTAGAGATTCACAGCTGCCCACCCACCCTGGAGCACCCTGGAAGTACAGTGCATGCACCTGGAGCCACAGATCACAGCCCAGAAAACTGCAGCTGGGGCAACAAAACAAAAATACAACCTTCATCTTCTGCGAACACAACAGAAGTTTTGAAGGGGCCCTTGGGAGCACATCGGGCCCTGCCAACCTTCTTCTATCCAATATTAGAGCAAGTGCGCATAGCAATCCCCATGTAAGACTGCTCAAACTGCCCTGTCCACCAATTCTCAAGACTGGGTTACATATCCATTGCCTTCCTGAAGACCATCCTAAAGTTATTCTGGTTCACTCAGTGGCATTGTGGAGGTCAAACCACCCAGAGTGACATCCAGATGGGACTTTGGAGGCACAAGCACATATTCATGTAGGCATGAATGAATGTGCTCCCTACAGATCAGCTCAGACCCAGGATCAGTAATCACCAGTGACCCAGCAGTCTCAGACGTGAGGGCTATAGTTCATCTCACGGCTGAGGAGAAGCTGCCATGATGAATGGATGAATGCTGGTGTTAGGCATGCTGCCAAGTAGCACCAGTACCTCCGAGAGCTGGTCTTGGCAGAGGAGAAGGGAGCAATGTACAGGCTTTCCCAGAGACAGGTACAAGTCAGGTATTTTGGGGCTGATGAGCTGTTGCCAAAACTCTATGGAAAGTGTTGTACCAGTCATCCACGCAGGAACAGTCTCATACACAGCTGGTTTCATATACAGGGTTGGAACAAGAGTGAGGATATCTCGCACGCTAAGGATGGCCTGAGGAGGGCTCTGACCACTGAAGTTTTGGGTCAGAGCATAGTAGCGATCTCCTTATTTTTAAGAGAACTTAGCTACATAAATGAAGGTGACAACATCTTCTAAGATGGCTCTGTGCAGAGTCCGTAAGTAATCATCTCTGCTCTGCATTCACCACAGCTTCAGGGACATTGAAGCTTATCCTAGCCTGGTGCATAATCCTGAGGCACAGCTCCTTGTCTTACTCCCTAATTATGCACCATCGTGCATTCCTTATTAATTTGTATACAGAGTGGTAATCTCATCAAAGATCCTGTGTCACAGGTAAATCATGTTATTGCTGTGACGTTAGCATTACAGCTTATAAATTCCTGTAATCATTATTCATAATTGCTGCATATAGCCAATAGACATAAAAAATGGAATAACATAGAAAAGAAATGGTTTTAAGATTAAACAGGTCAAAATCCAGAATACTATGAAGCCTATTATTCCAGTTTTACTTCTGTTTCCTATGTCTGCATGTGTATACAATGCTTCAGGTAAATGCTCCCCCACAGGTTTTTTTTTTTATCATTGTCATATTATCAGGGCATGTAATATAATAAACAGATCTGTTAAAGAACCAGTGATGTCTATATTGGCAGAGTTATAAAAGAGCTTGGTGACCTTGGTTAATTAGCCATGTAATAAACCAGAACTGAAAGAGCCTATTCCCACAAACCACATGCACAGCACCCCTCCACCCCCCACTTGTCAGAGAGGCTCTGAATGGGAAGTCAGCAGACGCACTTCAAAGTGCAGCCACTTAGCCTTAGAGCCCTTTGGAATATATGCAAGATTCACAAAGACATTTCCTTCCAGCCACTGATTAAGAAACAGTATTTAAAAAAAAAGATTAGTTTTCTGAATACTTGTGTTATCTACTTCCCTTTTACAGGCTAGTACTGCTTAAGTTATACTTAGATGAATATGTATCTTTCTGAAGCCTCGCAACACTTGTATCTCAAAGCAACCTTTAAAAATTCCTCTATTTCAGTAGTATTTTCTATAAATTATCTTCTATAAATTATTTTTTCACTTTGTTTCAGATATTCCAAACAGAAAAACCTCAACCCCTCTATTAATTAATAACTAATAGTGTATTATTTAAATGTCATTTACTTTGTACTCATGCAGCTTGGTCCTCGATTTATAAACCATATAAATACAAAATATATGGAAAAGGGTTATATGCAATTCTGTTGCTCATTTGATTTGACTAAGAAGTAAACTTAAAAAGTTGGAATTGTGTTATAAAATTAAAATGGTTAGTCCTTTATCTGAGAACAGGAAGGAAAATGAATACAAATCTTTAGCAGATTATTTGACTTTACCTTGTCAGACTCTTTAGAAATAAAAGCTTATTTAAGTATGAGCAAGAACGACTGCAGTTTTAAATTCACTCAAATGTCAGTTTGTAACAAATATAACCACAATGAACCACACAGCCACAGAGTAAGTATTTTATTCTGCAAGTGCAATAGTGTTTCTGGTTGTTATAGGAGTTAGCTCTTTCTTATGTAAACTTATTTGAAGCCCATGACTTCTATCCTTTCATGGCATGCTCCTGATTTCTGGCATAACATAGAAGACAAACAAAAAAACCCGGGTCCCTGGGGGAAGATAACACTGGTTTTCGTATCATCGACTCCCACTTCCATACAGGAATGAGATTTTCATTTCATAGAACAAAATAAAAGTATCATCAGCATCAGCAGTTTCTTTAACAAAATCTATTTTTTGCTCCAGAATGCTTTGAATTTTCCAAGTGGATGATAAAATTGCCATGTTCCTGTGCAGTAAACCTAGTGAACATCACTCTGGTTTTAAATCCTATACATCAGTGGATCCATTCAGGATTGTTTTATCTGCAGTCATTTCTTTCAGAATTGCAGATCACAGTAAATTGACATGAACAGGAAATTCCACTGTGTCTGCCAAAGTTTCCATTATCCTGAGGAAGTTTTAGAATACCAAGCACAACATCCTCAACCAATCTGAGATTAAAGTTGGTTGATAGCAGAATATTCAAGAACAAACTTTTTCCTATACATTCTTGGTTGTCGAATCCCGATGTACAGTGGGAGAGGTATTTTAGGCAAAGTGTATTTGTTATCTCATTCTCTGTGTTTTTGTAACAAGGCCCGAGAGATCTCTGGAATGCATCTAAGGGCTCGGGAAGCTACATGGCTTAGCAGCTCACTTGAAAGACAAGATGTGTTTGTATGTGGGTTCACATCCATAGAATCAAAGGTTTTGATCTGTCTACTATAAATACAAATGCTAATGCTCCTACGTGAATGTGAACAATCCCCATAACTTGCATAACTCTCCATGAACAGCTCAGGATCGACCCTTTAGCTGAATTTTCCATTTTCAGCTTCTAGGATGACTATAGCCATATAAAAAAAGGCTAATTATTATACATAGAAGAGTAGGTGTGTATTGGTACAAGGGCCCTTTATAATTTAATATGAAGTTGCAGAAAATACAGCAAGTGGACAAAGAAGAAGCAAACACGGAAGTGTGAGTTAATCACTCTGCTTAGACCCTGATATTGTAAACAATTCTGCAACGCAAACCAAAGTGATCCTTCCCAAGAAAGAAGATGGGCACGGGTTTAAAACCTGGTAGGACTGCTGCTTTTACAATATAAAAATCTAATGTTTCCTCAAGTACATTTTGTTGGCAGTGCAGCAATCCCACCAGGAAGAGTCAGTGGATACTGAAAATACACACGTGAACTGTGATGTACCCTGGCAGTCCTGCCACATCCCACGTGCCAGTGCAGTCACACAGAAGGCCCAGGACCACAGTGGTGCGTCCCCAGGCTGAGATCTGGGGCATAGGAGAGGTGGGCTGGAGGTGTCCACGGCCAGTCACAGGGAAATCCCCAGGATGCCACTCCAGAAACCAGCTCATTTCCCATGGGAGGGCTGTCACTGCTGCACAAGCAGATACCTAAGAGCGAACTTGCACAACCGTAAAAGGCATCTGGCCCAGAAGAGAAAAATTTTGAAACGTCAGCTGCAGGTATGCCTCTCCTCTCTGATTTCCAGCTCCTTCAGATCTGCAGTTGCTAAGGATGGAGGAGGATGCCCTCCTCTGGCTACGCATCCCCTTTTCATCAAACTTCAGAGGCTGAAGAGACTGAACACTGAGGCGGGGAGCTGGAGGCAATTACTTGTGATTGATAGCACTAAATATGAAACCGCATGTACCTCATCCATGAAGCATGGAATCAGCAGCATATTGTTAGTGGGGGAGATGAATGGGGCTTGAGATAACCTTGGCAAATTAGGCATATGTTAGCATTAAGCTTTGTCAGTAAGCAGGTTATAAATTACAGACATATTGTAACTCCATAAACTCATCTAATGAATTGAATGACAGTGGTAATTTAAGACAGAATGGAACTGTTTAACCCTTTTAAGAATTTATCTGTATTTCTATATTACACAACAAATCCAACCTGTGTTAAAAGGTTGGTGTTCCATACATACTGCAAGATACCATAACCATAGCAGGGAAACAATTCTTCCATGTTTTGTGTACATTTTAACAAACAGTAGGAAAACTATGAATTATTTTACTTACGAGTTGATTAAAAAAGAATAAAGAATGGAATAGCTGAGGGGGTTGGCGGTGGTGTTCCTTTCATATTCTCCCACTTTATCATTATTTTTCTGTATGATCAAGGTAAATAAATTTAAGTTATAAAACACATCATGTCATGCATTTCTGGACTACTACTGAACACTTCAGGAGGTGCTATAAGACACAAGGCTAAAGGGCAAGTGACTTTAGTCATAAGAGGAGCACAATAATCTTCAAAATTCAGAGCCTGCAGTGTCTTATTGGTATTCTGAAACGGAATTTATAAATAAAAATAAGAGCAAAAAGTCAGTCTCATGAATTTACTGGCTGCTATTGAAGGACTTATGCCATCAGTGACAGTTAATCCCGGATTCTGAAGCAATTTTCTTTTTTTGCAGTGTATTTTAGTCAAAGTAACATTTAAAAATCACTGGTACATAAATGGCACAAAAAGGCATAAAATCTAAACCAGATCACTTAATGTAATATGTTATTAATTAAAATGCATTGAGATAATAAAAATATTGTCACTCAGGCAGAAGTAACTGAAGAAATGAGTATATGAACCATATTCCACTTCTAAGGAGATTTCAGGAAAGCACACTTTTTCACATGCTTGGTCTCGGTACTTGTAGAAACTACAGAAAAATTTCTCTTCAAAGTTTTATAGAAAATTTGCCTTTCTGCACATAATTCCCTTAAAAAAGACACATCAAATGAAACAAACAGGAACATTTATCTTGGTGCTGAGTAAATACAGAAGTGAGGGAGGCAGTTCTGAGGAATGTAGTCATGGAAGGGGGGACTTGGCAGAAGGAAGAATAAGCAGAAAGTGAAATCCTCAAAATATGCCATTTTTTTGGTAAGTAAATACTCATTACTTCTGCTAATCACTCATGATAATAATCCATATAAGAAGAAAAATGACAGGATGCAGTGATAATTCCAGATGGAAAAAGGAGGGAGAGGTACAGTTACAGGTACTTTTTTCTTGCATGACACTTTGCGGTTAGGCCTTCATGCACTTTTCTTTTTAGGAAAGAATAATCTTTATCACAACATCAGGAAACACAGGTGCCTTGCTAGCTCAGCTTTGGTCAATGAAGAAATGAAGCTTCTGTGAGGGTGTTATATAAGGAGTCTGCAAAAAAGCCAGGAGGAAGTCCAGATCTCATCATTCCCCTTCCTTTAACATGTGTAGTGTTAACACCATGCCTGGGAATGTGTCTGACTTCGAATTGTTGCCAACAATTGCAATACAGTAAATTTGAGAGGTCAAGGAAGACAGCAGGATACTGCAATAGCCAACAGAGACGTGAACCCTGAATAGGTCAGGGTAAAAAGGTAACCTGCAAGCATATGGCACAGAACGCTTAGAGGAAACAGAGTTTGTCATTGCCAGCTACATGCCCCTTCTTCCAAGTCCAGGTGCTTACTTTGCCTGTGTTTCCTGTATGAACTGGGGCTTTCCCTTTTCCAGAGTTCTCAGCCCCACATTACCCTGGGACAGAGTCAAGGGACTATAAATAAAAACATAATAAGTCTTGTAATATTGCTGTGGTATCAAATGTAAAAGTACTTTTGTTTTGTTTTTAACAAAGCGCAATTATAGCATACTCTTCCATCAACCTGTGTGGAGCATAATTTGAGAGGCCTTCCTCAAGACACTCATGGTTACTTCCTTTAGTTTTGTCCATATAAGTTGTAGTTGTAAAAGCCAGTCTTTCTTCAAAGAAACAAATATGTAACTTTCATACTTATACTGCCTTCTTTTAAATGTGAAGTGTCTTTATTAAAACACATTGAATATATTTCATGTACAAAAAGAAGAAAATTTAAATTAAAGACAAGAAATTCAGTTTGTCTCATATAGTAGACTATGTTCTCTCTAAGTATCCGTGGAAGAATAAAGTGACTGCTCATAAGAAAACATTGATTTTTTGTGGGCATGTGTCTGAGGCAGATCCATGGTCATTCTCCACATCACAGTTAGAGTTTGCAGGGCCAAACAACTCCATAGGGTGAAAGAGAACAAAAATGCCTATAGATAATCAACTTCTTTGTATCACAGCGATATTCACAACCCATACATGGAAGGAAAGAAGGTGCTTCCCACTTTTTTATTTTCTGTTAAGCAATGGTGTTTCACAAATGTTGTGTATCAACTGAACGTACTAAATGCTTAAATAATGATGTGGTGTGAGTGCTTCAGAGACTTTGGTACAAATCTGACCTCTGAATAAAATTGGTTCTTCATTCCAGAAAAGATTACTGTGACCTTTACTTCTCCATTTTCCTAATGGTTTCTTCACTAAAATGACAAAATTGAATTACTATCTCAGCCATCTGCAAGATTTGGAATTAAATTTACCCAGTGCAAATCAATAAAGTGGAAATCAAAACTAAAAGCCTAGAGTTATTTTTGCAATACTCTATGTGCAATAAAACTTTGCATTTAACCTCTAGACTAAATGGTGAATCCATAACTAAGTCACTGAATGCATGCTTTACGTACTTCAGTGGGATCAAACTGTTTAGATCAAAACTGTTTAATATGAAGATCTGTTGAAAGTGATTTAGAGAAATGAGACCTACGCATTCCTGCAAGTTTGTTAGACCATCAAGTCAGAAAACCTACTTGAGAGACAAGTGAAGGGATCTTTTCAATGGAATGTAGGGTGAATTTTGTTTTGGCTGCATAATGATTAAATGTCCTAGCTCTAGGGAGGGGGTGTGCATGGAAGAAAGAATCCTCATTCCAGCAATGCCAGTGGAAAGCACGTTAAGACTGCAGCCGTTTCCTTCATTCCAGCTGGGGATATCTCACAGGTGTGGACTCAGCTCTTTTCCTGATGACAGACAGCTTCTCAGTAGCGCTCACAAGACCATCTGCATAACAAGCTCCCTCTTCCTAGGGCTACCATTGAACTGTTTTATCAGCAGACCTTGGAATGACCTGCAAGCATCTGTTTTTAGAGCTGGCAAGCAGGAAGTGTAGAAGAAGCTGATACAATTTGTCTAAAATAATGTCAGCAGAGAAGCAGTGTCACTGGGCGCCGAATCCCAAGCTCGGGTCCCTGTCTTGTGGACTGTAGTGCTACTGTGCTGTGATGCTGGAGACAGCAGAGCCATCACCTGGTCTGTAGCATCAGCACTCCCTGTCCCACTGCTCCTTCCTAGTGATAAGAAAACCCAGTTTACCTTAAGTGAATGGGGGTCAAACCCAACAAATACTGAAGGACACCAGGGTGTACTGGCAGGTACATGGGACTATTTCTTATTACCTCACCTCAGGAGTCAGCAACCTGTCAAAAGGAGCCAGTCTTGAAATATCCTTCTTCAACCTAAGTTTTAAGTGCATTGGTAGACACTCAGTAGAAGGCAGGGCACACATCTTCTCCAAGGGAAATGATGCCATGAATCACATGAACTGCAATACCTCAGCCACCTCCCCAGCAACCACCCCCAGTGCTCGCTGTGACCCAGGCACAGTGGTAGCCAGGAGCAGAGAGGTGCTCACCCTTTCATGATGATGCTTTGTGCCACGCAAAATCTGTTCGCCGCCCAACCTTTGGCTGCTTGCCTCAAGCTGCTGGTGCTGGCTCTGCACTGTTTTTTCAGCAACACAGGCGTTGTACAGAGGGAGAAAGCATCTGTGCTCTTGCTTCTGTGGCTGGGAATCTCTCAAGAACTCTCATCAGATCACAGGAGCTGGAAGAACTCTTTAGGCTGGGCAGATAATGGGTGAGCAGCTCCTTACAGGTCTCTCCCCTCTGCCTACAGCACCAATGTAATTAGCCAGTGTTTTGCTGGAGGTAAATATTAATTAACTGAGATGAGATTTCTTTTTACCTTAAGATTTGAATTTAATTTTTATTCTTGCATCCAGAATACGTGTCACACAAGCAGAACACATTAGTGTATTAAAACTGAACATTAGTGGAGACTGTGAAAGGATAGGAGGTATAATTAACTTTCAAATAACATACAAGTGTAAGTAGGCAGAGTGATAAAATACATAACAAATAATAATAATGTATCACTGTTACTGCTTCAGGTAAAAACACCTATGTTAATAAAGGGCAAAATTAAGATGATTTCTAAATATGGTTTTGAGAAGTGCCTGTTCATCCTGGCCATTTGAAGCAGCCTACAGGAATGCTCCTCTGGTCCAAAGTGCCAGTGTGGCCACTTCTTATGCCCTGTCAAGCATAAGACCTAAACACAATGTCCTCCCTCATCCCACCACCTTCACCTTTTGTCATGGGAGCACCACTCAGGCAATGGGGCTAAAAGAAAGGTACAGCTTTTCAAGGAAGATAATTCTGGTCTTAAGTCCTTGTCTTACTCTATAAAGAGCTCAGCCTTATTCCGTCAAAATATATATATATATTTTTTTACAAAAAATGGAGGTTTATGGCACTTCCTGGAGCACTGAATAGAAATGGAGCAAATTTTTTGAGGTTCCGGATAAAACTACCATTTGCTCAAATTGTTACAGTAGCGTGAGATTTAGTCTAGGTGTAAATCCAAAACCATGATCACTGACTCTGGCTGCCTTACTACACACGGCAGCCAAAGTTGGCTGAGTTTGCCTTTTACCACACAAGTGCTGGACTAAGAGGTTGATCAAGCAAAGGCAGGAAGCTTGACTGGCTCCCACAGGTGGAAACTTAATCCTTGACTCTTCATAGAACTTTGTAAAATCTTTCTTGTGTGCTCTTTAGGAGTGCAGTTGTGTCTGAGCTGACATTTTCTAGAGGGGTTCATGGTCCCTTTTGGCTTTGGTGAGGTCACGTTTTCACAGTGTTTTGTTCAGTGAGTAGCAAAATTAAACCAAAACTGAGGAGGCAAGCTCTGAAAAGTTGAAACAGTTTGTCAATCTTTGATAAGACCGATTTCAGATGACAGAGTGAAATCCTCTAATTCAAAGTTCATGTGAGTTAACAACGGTAAATCATGAAAAGGAACAATATCAAGTAAGTGTTTGTATAATTTCAAAGAGCTTCACAGGCATGAATTAATTAACTGTAATATGAGTAAAAATGCCAGATGTCAAATGTTCATGGATTTCATTGGGGCCCAGGTGTCGTTACATAGAAGAAAGCTTACAGATAGAATAGCTTGCAACAAGTTTTGACACCCTGGGAGTGTAGTCAGCTTTAAAGGGTCACATTTAGACCCTCACCAGACAGAAGGGAAAGGAAGAGAAGGGAAGGGAGAAGGGAAGAAGGGAAAGGAAGAATGGCTTAAAAGCAATAACACTTTTGAGCATCACAACCAATTTGCAGCATTTGTTTTCAATGAGGCAAGTAAAAAAAATGCAGTTGTTTTAAAAAATGAAAAGGAGCAGATGCGGCTAATAACTGAGAAACAATGATTCATTAATTAAATTAGGGATCAAAGTTCTTGAAACATCATGAGAAGAATTAAAAACTGGTCTGATGGATGACATTAAACGTCAGACAATTAGCATCACATTTGACAGAACAGAGGTTTAGCAAAGAAACCTAAAGTTTATAAAGAACACTGCAGTAGCTTCTAGAAGATTTTCAGTAGTTTTCCTTAACAAAGCAGATGATGAGGGAATGCTGTCAGCAAAGGCAATTTTGAAATTCATAAAAGTTAATTTTCAAGACTGTTTTAATGTCTCCATGAAAACACTTCCCTTACCAACATACTGACCTTGGACCATCACTTTCTTATGTATCTCAAAACATTTGTTTCCCTTTCAGACATAGACTAACCAAAATCCATAGACTTGAAGATTTGTTTCCATTGTGGTCAGAAAATGCCTGTATTTACCAAAAATATTCTCACAAGCTTTTTTTTCTCCACAGAGAACAAACAACAGTATTTCTGACTCTGAAATCCTTCTATTAGTGAAAACAGGCTCAAGGTTTCCTTTAAGCATAATACAGGAATTGAGATGTTTTTTCTCATCATTTGAATATGTCACTCTTTATGCTTTCTCCTGTTTTCCTCTTAGTTGTGATTCTTGTAGCCTGCAAGAATGGTACTAGACCTGTTTATTTTGTGGGCAATTTTGAAGGTAAAGATCCTGTCTATTTATTATCTTCCTTCTCATAGCAGCCACAGGGGTAAAATGAAGAGGTGGAAACCACAGCCTAAGACCTGTATTGGAAAATCCTGACTTTACCTAATGAGCCCTGTCCCCAGCCTTCATGTGATCCAGCCAGTCGAACGCACTCTATTTAATCTGGCCAGAATCACCTGATCTGAAATCACTGTGATAGGGGAAACATTAAAATAACCCTCCCTGTCAAAAAGTCTTATCTGAACAAGGATTTCAGGCCAACCCTGAAAAAGTGTTCACCGCAAGTTTTGAGATGTAAATATGAGTCTGTCCAGCAATGTACTCAGTGCACCACTGCTCAGTGTACCTTCACAAGAGTGTCAAGAGTTCAGCACTCCACAAGAGACAGTCTTAACGTTTGTCCTTCACGTGAGTTCCTAACAACCATCCAGTCACTTTGGATGAATTCCTTACTTGATCAAAAGCAAAAGGGTTCTTTCCAGTTCAGTGCAGTGAGAACTCCCCTTTTTGAGTGAAAATTAATTTTCACTGTATATGACTCAATATCCTTGCACTGCATCTATTAAGATCTCTCTTCATTTTCCATCACACTTACGCCTTTTCAATCCACCTCACCAAATCATTTTAGAGGAAAGTCCCTTCTAGGATTCAGTGCTATGTATAAAATAAGTGATATCTTTAAACGGTAGATGACTGGCAGTTATTAAATACTCTATCTACATGTTGTCATGTAAACCCTAGGAGGCAACATAGCTTCTCTTTTCGTTGTCATAGAACGGGGCTATCCCTATATTTATAGGTTACAAAGCCCAGTCACATGCTCTTGTACCCACAGATAGTTTTCTCTGTTGCCCAGGTCCTGTAGATTTTCCCCTCTGCTTTTCCTGCCAGCAACCCTACAGCTCACTCCAAGGAGGTATTGCTGTTTACAACTGTATACCAGAAGGGAAAGAAATTCTCTGACCTCCAAGTAGTAGGCAGTAGTGACTAGTAATTAAATACTGCAGGCTTTACCTCAGGTGACAAACACCTATCTTGGTAGAAGGGCAGATGTGATGAACGTTATCCTCACTACCTTCATAGATGTTGTTAGCCTTTGATGGGTAGTGTAGCAGCTACCCTGCCTCCCAGTACTCCCCCAGAAAAGTTATGGGCTCCTGAATCTGTTTGTATACTGCTACACTAAGCCTCCCTCATTCTTGAGAACATTCCCTGAACTGGTCTGTCCAAGAGTGTCTGCACAAGGTTATCTCCACAGTTAGACTGTTCAATCAGCACTTCCACCCAGTCAAGGCCAATCCACCATCAGGCCTCTATGTTTTATCCTTTGCTAGAACAATGGAAATGAGCATGTGCTTTCTCTTCCATAGTAAGTGTTTCCATATATTTTTAAAAACTTTATGGTTTTAGTTAAGTTGTATTGGATATCAGTAAATAATAACCAGTGTCAGGAATTACAATGTGTACATGCCTGATAATGAACTGGGTAAAGATAGATAAAACTGAAGCAAAAATTGATATCTAGGAATTTTATGAAAGAAAAAAGGCTGAAAAAGAAAGTAAAAGGTGTACCTGGTCTCCAGTATATCCATGATCACGTCAGTAATTATAGTATGTAAGGTGAGTCATGGTCTATAAGGGACTGTTTTCCTCTGCTGACCATAGATCAGCCTTGAGTGACTAACTCTTCAGAAGTCACCTACATGATGTCACATCCTATGAGCATCTACAGTTGTCCCATCCTTTGCACTTTGCTATAATAGAATTATGAGCTTATTAATAAAATCCATCCATGCCTGCCTTCTGCACTGGAAGGGGAGTAGGTTTACTGGGAACATGAAATTTTCTCCTTTTGGAGAATAAAAATCTCTGGTTGGAGTGAATATTTTTGCTTCCTTTTTTTTTGATTTTGTTATCTTTTAAAGGAATGGGGTGGAAGGCTGGCAGTTCAAGGGTTACTACTAAGGCTGCAGCATTTTTGAGTAATGGAGAGGCCTTTTCCAAAGAGGAAGTTTTGAAGAAATCCCCCAAAAGACAAACTTTGGTTTGCCTGGTCGTATTTGAAGGCTGTTTCAACTGAATTGCTTACACTCTTAATACTTCAGCCTCACCTCTCACAGGGTTCATCCTGTGTTTTATGATGTATGATGATGTAAAAGAATGTGGCTGCATCAATGATTCAGAGAAATGTGATCTCCAGTATAGCAGGGGCTTTACTGGAAATTTTACCCCATTTTTAAAGCGAAAAAAAATCTTACATTAGCATCACAGGCTACCCAAGCACAAGGGAGGAAAGATAACTGAACCCAAACAGAGAGAAGGTGTAGAGGCCCTTTTCTACCAGATTACATGCATTACCTTTGCCTTTCCCTTTAGACCCAATCACTCAGTCACTGTGGCCTAGATTTGAGCTGAAATGACACAACTTCAGTTTGAAAGTCATGCCACAAATACACTTAGAGTTCCCAGAACAAGCGAGAAAGACAGTTTCCAGTCAAAAAAACACAAACAAACAAAAAATCAGTTTTGCCAGGGTTCATTTACAAAACGAGGACATGTACCTACAAGTCAAGTAGCTGTGCATAGCTTTAGGGTGCTGACTTATAGACTGGAGCAGAGTCCTTTCAAGGATTAGAAACATTCTTCTCATTTCAGATTAAAATAACTCATGGACAGCTTGTACCCATGAGGTCGTATTTTGGTGGTTTCACTTCTTCCTTTTTTACCCCCCAAAAAATTGATACTGAGCACTCAGATTTCCCTCCTGGTTTTGTTCAGCTAGACTAAGCAAGCTCAGTTCTGTAGGTCTCCTCTTAAAAGCAAAAATTCTTTATAATCCAAGATCTTCCCTGGTCATATTTAAAACAGTGGACAGAGACATATTTGCAGTTGTTGCATCTTGTTTCAGTAAATGAGTTTAGACCACATCTACCCACTTAGACGTTTGGACACCCAATTTGGATAGAGCTTCCCCTTAAACTAGATCATACACAAGCAGGTAACAGGACCAGGGCAGCTCTATGTGATATGCAGCATAACTGCAGGTATCTAGACAATCCTCAGGACAAAGGTAGACCTAACAGTTTTATGAAGAATAAAACTTATTTCAGCTTTATAATAAAAACACCTTGATTCTGCTTAGAAGCCCTGCAGACACAGGCAAGACAAAGGCAATGTTGTCATTGTCATCTGCTGAACTCACAAATTCCCAGGGTCCAGTTTTAACTCAGAAAATCATTAAGCACACGCTTGAAGCCGTGTCTATTCTGAAACTGACAGGTAAGATGGTCCCAAATACAGCACTGAAAAACAGTATGGTCCAGCAGGAGGAAGCGGCTCAGAACTGGTTCCTCTGGCCCATTACATTCACACAAGGAGATGGGAAGGCTTCTCAGAGCCACAGGCTCTGACATTCTCTCCTATGCTCACACGTAACATGGTGCTGAGGCAGCAGTGGTTACCACCCACCTAACTCCAACCTTAAGACTGATGCCCTACATTGGAAACCCCCTGAATGCGTCTCTCCCCCTATGCTATAGCCCTGCCCATGTCCAGCTGTGGGCTGCTGACCCACACTTGCAACCCATGGGCTAATGTTGGCCCACAACAAACTTCTTGATGATCTGGGCTATGGAGAAAACACTGCTTTACCAAGCCCTTCTTCTCTCACTCTGCCATCACTATTGAGACCTGGAGATGATTGGGAATGTTAGAGGTTCTTCAGTTTCCCAGAGGAAAGCTAATGAAAACTCAAAGGTACCAGCTGTGGTGCCTTCCAATAAAACAAGATAAGAAAAAAGATCAATTCATATAATGTACCAAAAAATCCTGATTTTTGACATGGTTTATCTGCCCTAGTGACACTTTAAAGCCTTCGTGCAAGACAAAAGCAGAAAGGACAATTATATAAACTGCATGAAGACAAGAAATAGAAATTTAAAAAGCCAACAACAATATATCACAAACAGCTCAGTAAATAATAGTGCAATTTTCCTAGCTAATAGAATGGTTTAACACCTGAATACACTCACACGCCTGATTAAACACTAACAACATAAACCCATGAAAGAAGATTATAAGTTGTAATATCTCTTTGCAAATAATAGCATATTAGCCACTATTGCATACTTCTCCAATTACAACCCTTTAATTCTTTTTGTCTGGAAAACAGTTCACATTGTAACAGTCAACATTATTTGTGTTTTAAAACAAGCGATTACTTTATATGCAGTGTTTATTGCCTAATTGCAAGTCTCTTTCTATATTTTCTAAGTATACCCTCAAAGTTAATAAGATCAGTAATTGGTAATGTAAGTTATCTTTACCTTGGCTTACCTCAACAAAATGTTTGATCGTCAACAAACTCTTACTCCCTGTCACACTGGACACTTTTCCCAGGCCTTTTTTTCCCTGTTTCTTGCCAGGAGCATGGATTATACGCAACAATAGCATGTTCATCTTTATCAAAATACATGAGCCTGCTCAGATCCACATCCATACACTTTTGTTTAGCTTCTGTTTGTTTGATTTGGCACAACTATGAGGTGGTTTAGAAAGAAACCTGGGAAGTTAAGGTCTTTAGTTTCAGTCATAGCAATCTCCATTCACCAGCTTTTCTACTGAATCATGTCTATTCCTTCTGTTCTCCTTCCACCTCCAGCTATGCAATTCACAGTCACTTCTTGCTTGGACATTCAACAACTCTAATTTACAGATCTTCAAGCCCACCCTCCTGCTCGAATTTCTCGGAAATCCCTAACTGACTTGAAAATTCCCCAAGTGAGGCAAAAGAAGAGAGTCCCTGCTTCCGAGATTTGAGCTAGTAAACAAACTTTCCAACTCAACAGCAAAATACTAGAAATGTGTAACTGTGCACTGTAACATTTCTAGTGCTGGAGATTTTAAAGGACAGGATAAACAAATATTTCTCAAGAACGCTGGGTACACTCCATCCTGTTTTTTCACACCGGGTGAGACTCCATGATCTGAGACATTTCCATGATTCCTTTGGAACACAAAGCACTGTGGTAAATGAAGCCTGAGACTGCGCCAGCACAGCAATTTCTGTGTTTGAGAGGGTGTTCAAAGTGTGGAGGAAAATCAGTCCAGTTTTTCTTAAGGCATGCTGTTTGAAAAGCAGTGACACTCATTCACAAAAGGTAGCCTAGGTGGAAGTATCTGTTAAGAACAAGGACAGTCTGTTTTGCAGATGATGTTATCTTTTTCTTCTTAATTTTGTATTCCAGCTATTGATGCATATAAAATTGTGGTAATGATTTATTCACCCTTGTACAGGGAAGACTGTATTTTAAGATTTCTTCATGCTGTTCTAAAACACCAGGTGTTGTCTCTTTACTAAGAGAGATCAAGCATGTTCTGGACCAGTCATCACAATCTATATGGCTAATCCTTAGTTTCATACTAAGAAGTTCAAATAGGTTAAATTGATATGATTTTTTCCCTTTTACTTTTTGACTTCCGGAAGTTTACAATTTGCAGGGTCTTTTTCATCAATCTATCCACAAATATGCCTCTAGTTCATTCACTAGTTTTCCAGTGGGTTTCACAACAAGGTATTTTTAAACTCCTCTCATAACTGAGCCAAAATCAGAACTTACCTCCCTACTGTTTCTAGTGATCATTTTTCCTAGACTATAAACTCTCTCGGGGTGGATTATCCAGTATTAACCTGATACCACCCCACACACTTCTTACCAAAGAGCTCTTCATGTGCTAAAAAGCCTTATTGGACAAAGTTTCCTTGAAGCTAAAGCAGATTAAAAAATAAAGAAGAGGAAACGTAAAGCTTGACAGATTAATGAACGAAGTTAACAAGTTTTGGTGGCCTGCAAAAAGAGTTGAATTTGACTCTAGTCCCCTTCTACCACCTCTCCAGCAAAGAGAACTATTATGAAAAGAGACAGATTTGCTAGTTTTTCTCTCTTTCTTATAGAGAATAAATTTCTAGTTTATTTTGCATTTTTGTTCTCTTGCTCAGAACTATGATTCTGTACAGAGATGGTTGGAATTGAAAAGCAGGTAAAACAAATAATTTGAATTCAATTAATTGAAATACTGTATGAATGTTGGCTGTGAATGTAGTAACTGGACACTTAGAAAAAGCTGTGTTTAGACCTCAGCACAGGAAAGCCTGTGAAGTATATTGTCTATATAGCTCTATGTAGTCATCTGGAGCATTTAGTTGCCCTGATCATTTTCAGCAAATTCTAGCACTTTTCAAGTTGCACTAATTAGTAGTCACTGACATAGAAAAGACATATGTGAACAGTTACCATTGAAAAACACACCAGGATGTTACTAAAGAATAGCAGTGGAAAGGCTCAGAATACTGCTCAGAAATCCTCAAACATGTTAAACATGTTGAACACACAGGTCAGTGATCTGATTTTGTCTTAGATCTGCAATCTGCTCAGGGCAAGCCTGTACCATATAAGAAATAATTTCCTAAACAGCAAAACATCATTGTCTCAAACAGATAGACATTTAAGGCCTGCTCAAAGCATACTGGGGTTGTGGCTTAAATGGTTCCTGATGTTGCTACTAGTGTTTACTTCTAAATCAAAACTAACTTTAAAATATGTACCTTTAAGTTATATAAATTTTTGGGGTTTCCCCTTTTCTGTACTCACTTGCACTTGTGTTAACTTTGCTGGTAGCCTGCATAAGCTCCAAAACAGATGACTGAAATGACCTGCATTGAAAACAGATGAAGACAAGAGATTCATCACACCATCCCAGCGATCTTTGTTAGGAGTCTCTGGAGAAAAGGACAAGTACCTTTCCTCCACCACAAAGGCAACAGAACCAAGAGGCTACCAAAGCTTGCACTTGCTGCCAGAGCAAGTGTCATCCACCACTGATACTTGAGAGAATGGAAATACCAGTGAGAATTAAGCAGCTGGACCCCTAATAGTCTTTTAAAAACAACAACATCAAGGCATGGAATCAAAAGCATCAAATACTAACTGATCTAAAAAGTAGGATTAACGATTCTTGGTCTGCATGCTGTACTCCAGAGCCATAGCAGGGACCCAAACAGAACTTCTGCATCTGCAGAAGAAAAAAAAATAAAAGGAAAATAATAATAATAACAACAACAGCAGCAATAATAATACAATATAAAAATAAAAAATAAAGGGCAATATTTTCCTTGGAATAGTTGCTTCATAGGAGTTAGCTTGAGTATATGGGAGTGGAAAGAGTCAGGAAGCAGTCAGAAGAGTCTGAACTGAACTGCTCAGTCAATTTACTAAAAGAAAGCCTCCAGGCATGTTAACATCTTCAGTTTTATTCAACTCATCCCTTACAAATAAGAAGAAACACTGTATAATGATAGAAAAAAGAAAATATATATATATTTTATTTTTCACGCATATATATGGCAAACATTCCTACTCTGGAGGAGCATAGGAAGTGAAGGCAACAAGGTAAGAGCAAAAACATAAGTAGTCACTTTTCACCCAGTGAGGATTTGAGCACCACTTCAAGCAGCTAGAATAGCTTGAAATGGATGGGGGCGATTGCACGCTAGGAGATTGTTTTGTACATAGAAAAGCTGAGGTCCAGCCTACAAACTCTTCCATGAGCTCTTCTCTCTGCAGCTGTTACGTGCAACATCAGAGCCCTCATGACAAAGGATCTGCACAAATGTTCGTGTCATTCCCGTTCACTTATTAATGTATTTTTTCCCTTAGGGTTCTCTTTCTTGCCTTCTGTTTACCCTCCCGCACTGCAGTGGTGTGGCTGGCTGGGATGTGCTCCAGGCATCCCCTCTGCGGAGGCAGGCAAGGCTCCTTGCCCTCCCCACTTGGTGTTTGCTCAGGGTGATGCTCTGTGAGCAACCAGCCTGGTGCACCCAGTGGGAGCTTCAGCAGTCAATGTGGGTCTGGTGGGGGGTCAGGTCACACTGTGCTGCTCTCTGCAGCTTTGTTGCTGTAAAATAGAAACGTCTTACAGTGTATGCTCGTTGCCTGCCTCGCACAGTGTTTCTGTTGTAATTAAGGAAAAGGCACGGAGAGAAAAGAGTCGTAACAAAGTGCTCGTGTGATGCAGCTGTATCCGCTCTTAATCCTTCATTAATGCCTCATCAAAAGAGTACTGTACTTTCCTGTTTGTTTCATTTACCGAAGGTCAGCATACTTGGAAGCTATTGTCATACAGCATTGCAGACTTTTTACATATTTCCCTGCTATTGTTCCATGCTATCGTGTACGCAAATGAGTCAATTGGTATGCAGATTGTCTATCATTAAAACCATTTCAAAATCAGCTTTATCATTGGTTTAGCGCTGGAGCTTGCATACCCTTCCTGAATGCAATGCATTGCTCTGCATGGGTACAGTGAGGTGGTTGTGCTGATCTCACGTGGGATTGGTCTTTGTTTTCATATTGGCAGAACTTCCACCAAATTCAAGGGCCAGGCCTGCAAGGTGAAGTTCCCTGCTTGCTCTGCCTTCTCTTTGTGAGCTGCATAGGCTGCATGTGGCCAGAGTAGTAACCATGCCTTTCTGTCCTCTCCTCTGTTCTCTGAGCTGTGTTTTGCCTCTCTGTTCAAAAATGTTTATCTGAAAGGCTGCAAAAGCTTTTCCTAGACATCTTGGAAGAGGTTGGTCCCGCATTTCCAGCAGGGGACACATCTCCCGTTGGCACTGTCTGCGCCAGCAGCTCCTTCACTGCCAATGGCACTAAACCCACATCATCATCTTCATCATCATCATCATCATCATCATCATCATCATCATCATCATCATCTGAACACATCCAAAGTTTACACACACCCACAGTGTTCTGCTTTGTTTTTACTACTGAATGTTATGGTCACATAGTTATTTAGTGTTTCCTCTAGGGTTTTTTGGCAGTTCAGATTCAAGTATCACAAGCTCTTGATGCAGAACCTGGATTCATTCATCTACAAAAAAACATTTTAAAGACTTGTATGTGAAAAAAAAGTACTTTTATTTGCAACTGCATTGTAGATGTGTCAAATGGCATAGAAGTCTTCTGTCTCTAACAAGTGAACTATATAATCATAATTAGAATAAAATTAGAGTAAAAAACTAAAAAATGCACTTATATAAAAAGGTACAATGTCAGGAAATGTTCATTTTAACAATATGCAATTCATCAGGGGGTTCAGGAGAACAGTAAATGTAGATACACAATTTTTACCAATAGTAGAGGACAGCCGAGTTACAGACTATCTGTACAAACCCAGTATTTACCAGCCTATGGGACCTGATGAGATGCAGTTGAAGGAGGTGAATGAGTTGGCTGACCTCATTGCAAAACCACTTTCTATCATCATCAAAAGATGCTGCAGGTCAGGGAGTCCTAGATAAGTAAGAAAGGGCTAAGACTATGTTCATCTATAAAAGGACAAAAAGGAAGATCTGGGAAACTACAAACTGGCCACACTTACTTCATTCCCTGGGAAAACTGTGAATCAAACCCTCATGGAAGTTATTTCCAGGCAGATGAAGGACAAGAAGGTAACCAAGAAAAGCCATATGGTAGGTGATAGTTTCTATGGTGAAACAAGTTGCTTGGTAGATGAAGGGAGAGAGAGCTGTGGAGGACACTACCCTGACTTTACCAAGGTGTTTGACAGTACTGCCCGAAACATCCTTGCTGACAAGCTGGAAAGTTATGGACTGGACAGATAGCAGTTCAGACAGTTTTCCATCCACCTTGTGGTCTAAGACCAAGAGTAATATCAAATGGTTCAAAGTCAAACTGGTAGCCACTCGCAAGTTCCTAAGGAATCAGGTACAACACTATCCAATACAAGGTTTTTACAAACAATATGCATGAGCAAGTTTAAATGAACCCTTGACAAGACTGCAGATGACACCAAACTGGGAAAAGGCCACCATGCAGATAGAACTAAACTGGCTGAAAGATTGGGCCAACAAGAATTGCATGAGATTTAAGAATAATACATTTAGAGCCCTGCACCTGGCAGAATAATCCTAAGCAGCAGTACAGGTAAGAGTCTGACTTGTCTGGAAAGCAGCTCTGCTGAAACAATTCCCCGGAGGAAGAAAGCTGAACATGAGCCAGTAGAGTGCCCTAGTAGTAAAGGTGGCAAAAATCTGCTTGGGCTTTGTCACCAAGCGCACAGCCAGCAGTTCCAAGGATGTGATTATTCCACTGCTGTTGAAAAAATGTGGAAGGTCCATTCAAAAGACATAAAGATGATTAAAGGGCTGGAGCATATGATATGAAGAAAGGCTGAAAGAACTGAGTTTTCTCAGACTAGAGAAAAGAAAGCTCAGGGGAGATCTAATCACAGTCTTCCAATACCTAAAACAGAGTTATAGATGAGACAGCAGTGCACAAGGATGCACAGCAGCAGGATGAGAGGCAGTGGGTAAGAGTTGCTTCAAGAGGAATGTTGACTGGATACAAGAAATAATTTTTCACTGTGGAAACAACTGAATACTGAAATAGATAGGACAGATACATAGTAGAATCTCCCTCGCTAGAAATACTAAAGACTTGGCTTCTTAGGACCCTGAAAGACTTAACCAAAGGCTCTCTTTCAGCAGAAGGTTGGAGGAGATAACCTACAGAACTCTCTTCCAACATGGACTTTTCTGTAATTTCTATTGTTTGTATGTAATTGCAAATAAAATGTAAGCTATGCAAAAATTCTAAATCAGGCAAACGAACAGTCACTGGAAGTACCATCTTTGGTGACTTAACGGAAATATAGTCTTGGAGTTGGAAGGCACTTTTCAGCATCCCCTACAAAAGTAGAACATTATCTAAGGACAAGGTTACGTGCACTAGTCCAGAATCCATTCACCACAGAGATTGTGTCTGTTTTCCTTTCTGTGGGGGGAAGTTAACCAAAATGGGCACATTCTCATACAATACTGCAAAGACCGAAGAAGGCATCACTCATTAAGCTAGGAATAATACAATATAATAATCCCATAAACACGGATGTTCTGATCAGTGAGAAAGTAGCTGTACAAGTGATTTGTCCTGTGTGATGTTGAATAGCAAGGTCACCCGTGTCTCAGTGTCCCAGCTTCTCTTCCAGCTGGGTGCGTGGCTTCCCACACTCTCTGTTGCTTACAGAGTACTCAGTACCCTGTGGCCCTGTAGCACTGAAGATGTGCTATGTCAGATGTCAGACCTTTGTAACGGCTTTTTGACCTTATACACACACCCATTTCCTATCACAAGGTTGCGTTTCCCTTACACTCCCAAACACCCACTTCAGAATAATTAACAGGAAGTTTGGGGCCATTTTGCCACTGTACTGCAAGCATTTTCACTGGTAATGACTACAACAATAACCTGGCAGTTTCATTAAATAAACGATTCTATGATTCTATATCTTAGTATTTGCTTCTCTGTCATAGCGGCCTTCTAGATGTACAAGAGACCCATGACACACCTCACACACATCCCTGCTGCTGTCAGTGTTCACACTTATGTTGTGATGCTATTCCTGTAAGTGAGGAAACTGGTACACCATTCCAGAATCATCAATGTATACGTAGGCATCCCCAATATGACGCTATGTGAAGGTGCAGGCTTCTCAATTTCAACTTTGCAAAGGCATGTTTAATGCTGTACAATTTACTAGAGGAAATTTACTTTGGGAATAATTTCTGTACTTATTTGACTTTGGGCAATCCCACATTAAAGTAATAAAAAGATACTTATTGAAAGAATAAAAATTTAGTTTTAAATATTTTGTTCAAGTGAGATTTAACTTAAAATGTTCTTTTACGACACTCTAAGAGAAACTTATGAAGATATAAAAGCAAAAACATTTTCAAGTGCCATCTGAAAGGATGGAGAGTTACTGCAGGACTCGGGGAAAGCACAATGCCTCTATTTGAGTCTGTGTGAAGAGCTAGGACTTATAAACCTGAGGTTAGAAACATATAAGGATAAATTGCTTACTCAGTGGGAATGAGTCAACCGGAGCTGTGCGCAGCAACACTCCACATCACATTTTGTGTTTACTGGTGAGCTGCAGAGCTGGTCCAGAGCCTCTTATACAAGTTCCAGTCCAAGCTGAGCCCTAGAGGCTGTTGCTACCCCATCTTTGCAATGGCTGCTCAGAGCTGTGCTCTGCAGATATCAGTATCCAGACATCAGGAACTGGCGAGTGCCTTCATCTCATGCACAAGCCCTGCCTGCAGCTGGGCAAGTTCAAGACAGGAATGATTTTGGAAACAATACTGGCTGCCCTTTCCTTATGTAGCAAATCAGGTCACAGTGTTGACTCTGCAGTCATTGTTATCAGTGCCTAACTTTCAGCGTGCAAACTGTCATATGTCCCATCACTGGAAGAGTTCAGCGTAAGGATGGATGAGGCTCTGAGCAACTTGATCTAGCCAGATCTCCCTGCCATGGCAGAGGTGTTGGACTACATGAACTTTGAAGGTCCCTCCCGACACATACTCTTCTGTGATTCTGAAATTCTACAATTGTGGAGGAACAAATGTGGCTGTTGATGGTGCTTACACTGAAGTGCACTTTATGAGGAGCTACTTCCTTGCAAGCTGTCACAGGACAAGCAGCCTTTCAGTTGCCCAAAGGGAGAATGACAGTGGCCCTCAGAGAAGATGCACAGACAGATTTGGTTTGCTGAAACTGTCAGACTTTGCCTGGCCTGCAGACACTCTCCCAGTCTGAGTGAACCAGGCTGGTCCAGCTCCCTCCTTTTCCACTGTCTCTGAAGACCTTCATCAAAACAACAGAGTGGGATGCCATCTGTGTACCTTGCAATCCATGGCCCAGATTAAAGAAGCTTATCGTGTAGGAGGCATGTGAGTTCCCCCTGTTCTCCTGCAGTGTAACGCAGTCACACGCATGGCACACGTGACTGGTGCTGGCAGGAGCACAGGAGCAAGGAGCTCGGCGCTGCCGCCGGGGAAAAAGGAGGTGCCGGGCTGGATAAGACAAGGTGGAGGGCTGGATTCGGCCCGTGAACTAAGAGTTTGACACCACTGCCCTACGTTTTTTGGGTTTTCATCTCCTTTAGCATTGGCAGAGACCATCATACTTCGTAGATGTGTAGCTACAAGAAAGCAGTGATTGCTAGAAGGAATCGTCCCACCCATTGCCTCAGGGTGAGGGTTCCATACAAGCAAGAGAAACAATGCAGAGCCAGGAACTGGCTCACCAAGCTGGTTACTGTTCCACCTCTTGTCCCTGCAGGCTACTGCCTGTTAGCCTTGCACTTCTTGTAGCCTCTAGCCTTGTCCTTGGGAAATGAGAGTGTTTGAAGCCTGATAGGTTTAAGGGAAATATAAGCTCATGCTACAATTGAAGAAGGGACACAGTTTAGTTAGTGGACAGGTACTGTTGGACTTAATGATCTCGGAGGTCTTTTCCAACCAGATGATTCTATGACTCTATGAAAATTGACCTACATTTCAGCAAGCATGGAATTACAACAGTTATTGACTCCTGAAGCCTACTGCTAGCAAGACATAATTGTCCACTATGGCTCCCAAAGAACAAAGTTGAAATAATAAGTACCGAGTCATCTTACACTATCTTCAACTACTTCTTTTTTCAAGATTTACTGATGCAAGCCAACAATTCGCATGATTTGTCAATGGTCTTTTCTTTTTTTAGTCACATCTGAGGAAATCTGTTAAACTAGAACCACAATGCAGATGGTGCTAAAAAATTAACTCTTAGTTGCAGAGTTGCAGAAATACTGCCTTCATCACTTTTCAGTGTCTTGGGGAGAGATGTCACTGCTTAACATCATTGTTTGTGCTGCAGATAGCGGTTAGAATGCCCCTGGGGTTGGTATGCTAATGTTGCTTAAAGGCAAAGTTTATCCCAGCGTTGGAGCATGTTTTATGGCCTACTGAAGTTACATGGAATGGTGGTTATTTATTCCCCTCTCTGTTGGATTTAAGAGCAATATATCTCTTGCCCACCAGCAGCCTCTACCTCCCTACCGCAGGGAGAAGAAAGGGGCTGCAGGGATCCTCTGCTTGCTCTGCCTAGTTCTAAATAAAAGCAACTAGATCACTTCAGTGCAAGTGGAGTTAGCACCCAAATAACACCCAAACACACACCCAAAAATGTAAATTTATGTTTTTCACATACAGCACACCAGCCCAGGTCAAGTTTCAGTAAAAAAACCCTCTGGAAGTCTAGCATAAAGTTAGGCACCCTCTGCTCCTCTCCATTTTTTGTCCACTCTGGTGTCCAACCTTGTTTTAGGTTTTCAGTTGTGATATACAAGCTAAGTGGTCACCAGAGACACCATCTGGCCAGTGTGGAAAATAGTCACTTCCAAGCGCAATTCATCCCAACTGGAATACTTAAGTTATTTGTCTTTCTTCTGTTTCCAAGGTCTTTCTGCTTGAAATATGCCTCACATTTTACTAAGCAGAGTGCGTGTTTCCCAAGGTCATCCAGTCAAAGCTGTTTGCATACTAACATGTAGAATAATGAATAAACTGAGTCAGTGAACTTTAGTTTGCTGTTCCTGTCCATCTCTGTGCAGTGCATGGTTGTGTAGTCAAACTGAGTCTTACCTAATACAAGAAGGGTATCATTTTGGCCTTGTGGTGCTGTATTTCTTTATTTAGTGAAATACATCTATGCTCATGCTGGTTTTGAACCCTTTCCTTGGGGATATATCAAGTTGACATACAGCAAACATTTTTCTATTGGTATACAACCTCCACTACAGAAGTACCAGATTTTGTTGTTGTTATTGAGTCATTTAGAACACAAGGAAAAACTCTGGTAAGTCAAAACATGAGAATTTAGAATGAGACACTGTACAAAACCAATCGTCTATTTGCTGCATTAAATTTGAAATCCAGCTGTGCAAATTCAGTTTGAGAATTTGTCAAACAGACCCTAAGAAAACACTTTACAAATTAAAGCTCACTAATGGGTCTCACTGAGCGATATTTTTCAGCTGAATTGTATTCTACAGTACAAAGAAAGTTAAGTAAGTGCAGTAAGGCTCTTATAATAATAATAATGGAGTAAAAGCATATGATACATTATTCTCTTGTGTAGCACATTTTCAGTGGGAAACCTGCAGTTTTTAGTTTTAGTTTAGTAGTAGACTATGGAGAGATGGGCAAGAACAGTATCTATTGTACAGAGGGAGGAGGAGCCCACTGGAAATGCTGCTTTTCCCAGAAATGTCCCTATTCTGTATTGGGGTATCTTTGTTTATACTCCTTTTTTACCCAATAGACGTCCTTTTTGACACTTCATTTTGAACGCCTAAGTAAAATGATGTGTTGGGTATAAATGACAAGGGGCTGGCCTCTGTGAGGTGGCTGCTCCATACCAGACACAGGAATTTCCATCTGACTCTAGTGGCCCCACCGCTGGCTGCAGCTGAGCCCATCAGTGGAGGCTGGAAGTGCCTTGGGCAAAAAACACTGGAGAGGCTGTGGAGTAAAAAAAAAAAAAAGGTCGGAGGAGGAGCAGAGGAGGAGGTGCTCCAGGCACTAAAGCCGATAATACCCATGCTGCATCCTGTGGAGGAAGAACCCCACACCAGAGCAGCTGGATATTCCTGAAGGAAGATGCAGCCGATGGAGAGCCCCCACTGCAGCAGAAGAAAGATGTGTGGGGAAGGGAGCAGAGCAGAGAAACCACAACTTACTGATCATAAGCACTCTCCTTGCACAGCTCGTTGACTCGCTGAAAGGACTGAGTGTGTCTGCAGTGGTAACAAGGGCAGGAAGAGAGGAGTCTGAAGTGAAAGAGTGAACTTAAACATGGGAAAGGAGGAAGGAATTCTGTTGTTTTCAATCTCTTAAGGATAGTAATTATTCTTTAAGAAACACATCAGTTCAAAAAAGGAGTACTATGTGGTCCCTCACGTGAACAAAATGCGGGACAAGGTTTATCATGGCTTGATGTGGTCCTGCATGAACATAAGAAGGGAAGAAGAGAAGGCTGATATTGGCATAGGAACATATAGGTTTAGATTGTCCATGGAAAAACTAACAGCTGTTAAAACTGTGTAACTGTTGAAGAAATACAGGGGCGGGTAGGCCTTCCAGTGGGATTGATGGGGAGAAGTGACATTCCCTGCTCTGGGGGTCAAGCTAGTAGGATCATAAAATCATAGATTATCTCAAACTTGAAGGCATCCATAACCATCATTGAATCCAACTTCCTGCTCATCACAGAACTATCTAAAACTAAACAATCTGACTAAGAGAGTCACCCAGATGGTCCCCAAGCTCTGAGTCCACCAATGGAAGAAGATACATTAACATGGCGGTAGCAATAGGAAGGATTTTCCAGCAAGCTCTCTGAAGGTCTTTCCCCCTACAGCGTTCCAGTCTAGATGATAAGGTCCCCTTTGGGGTAGCAACTTTGAGCCCAAGCTTGCACTCCAGAGCCCAGACTGCATGTACAGAGTTAAAAAAAAAAAAGACATTAAATACAACAGCAAATTTAAATCATTAGCAAAGCTTGGCAAGTGTCCCTTGAATGTTGAAATTACGGCTCTCCAAATTAATGCTCATTAAAGGCCCAGTTCCTCGCTGTTTAGTAGGAAAGCTTTTAGCACCTGATGTGGGAACAAAGTATGTGGGAAGACAACAATTATTTCCTTTCTGTGTGACCTTCTCTAACTGCTTGGTTGGGTTGTAAGGGCCAGAGGGAACATCGCTGCATGTCAATAAATCAGATCATTAAAAGTCAAAACTGCCATAGCTGTAAAAGTGGTTCTAGAGTCTACGGGAAGCTCCACAGCACGTTAACTTGCAATGATTTTGGAGTTCCCTTTGTTGCTACTGAAATCAAGAAAATCTTGCTGTTTCAGGATATTTCTCTCATTCAGAGATGCTAATAAAGTGGAAAAGAAAATTTTGTGTCAATGTTGAGACAGATTACACAATTTTACACAAGAATGTCAAATGCTCTGTGAGATAATCAGCAATACACAGTCTTGCTTTCTAACATATGGATTGCATGGTTGCCTCCAGTCAGGAAGAACATGAAGATTACAAATCATAAAGACGTATGAAAACGCTGTATAATAGCCTATACAGCACCCTCTAGTTTCATATTGCTTGGGATGCTGTTGACTTAAGTAGTTACTTCACTGATGGAGAAAAGAAAACAGTCAGTTCATTCCCTCTCCCCTGAACATTGTTCTTCATTAGAGGATTGTGTTTATAGTTAGAGTATTTATCACTGAAATCTGGAGTGCAGCGTTATCTGTTAAAAACAATGTATTGAAATTTTTGCTACGATTTTTTTGTTGTTTTTTTAATTGAAATTTTTTTTTAATTTTCTGAAACATTTTTATTATTGCAGAAGATTAATATTAACTAATGCTGACAATACCAATAAAAGAGAAGACTCAAAAGCAGAATAATGCAGACAAAACTCAGGAATATAAGAAAAGGTTGATGTGCTTGATATACAAACGTAAATCTCAACAATAACTTTAGCAAAATATGTATGACTGACAGCAGAGGAGACCCATGGCAATGGTATGGACTTGGTAGTCTCAGAAAAGGAGCCTGTTCATGAAACATCCTATACTAACTCAGCACTAAAAAACAAATGAGAAGACCAGAATTTCTGCAGTTCTACTGTACCCCAAGACCATAAGCAGCTTTCACAAATACCTCTTATCCAAAGCGGCTGTTCAGTAATGAAAACTTAAAAGAACCACAGGGCCTGCCTCACTACAGTGGAGAAGCTGCAGTCTCATTTGATCATTTCAGTACTGGTCATTTTGCACCACAAGAG
The DNA here is from genome assembly GCA_033558185.1 of Dromococcyx pavoninus. NCBI lineage: Eukaryota > Metazoa > Chordata > Aves > Cuculiformes > Neomorphidae > Dromococcyx > Dromococcyx pavoninus. The sequence continues at coordinate 472,911 of JAUMJL010000668.1, read as the reverse complement.
CTTTGCATCTGTAATTTTACCTGGTGTGATTGTGGTTTGGTCCTACAAGTGCTGAAAGTGAAGTTTTCTTTTGTAACCATACTAATGGAAAAAAAAACCTTTTTCTATTAGGCTTGTGTAACTGATGAAACTGGAACTAACTGCAAATTAGGAGCATCTTAAGTAGGAGTGAGAAATGAACTAACTAAAACTTCCTTTTCCTCTCCAAAATAAGCATATCTGGCTAAAATGGAGCACTTTTTTGGTGACTGCAGTGCTTTCTGTCTGGGTATTTGGGTCTACCAACATAGAACTTGTTGCAAGCATTTACTATATAAGATCAGTTGGCAGAGAATAAATAAATATCCAGAAACACTCCTGCAACAGTTCAAGCAGCACCTACAGAGACCATTAAATTATTTAAACATGCCTGTAAATAAACACTGAGTTTTTACAAATGGCCAAAACTCATGTGGCAACACAGTTACAGCAACAGTGATACACAGAAGGTGCCTATACTGAAGAGTGAACCAGTCATCAGTCCTTCAGGATGTTTGCCAGAGGTCTGTAAATGAGCTTTGATTTCCAGAGGCAACTCACTTTGGCAATTCTTTAAACCAGAATCTTGCAGCTTTCCCTTTGCACTCAAAATACCACTTGCCTCATGGATCAAATTATTTTGGTTGAAATGATGTCTGCAAGTACTCCCATGAACCTACATTGGCAGATCCCTTAAGTGGAACAGAAATAAAAAATTTACATGTTTCATTTCACAGGAGTGAACTATTCAATCTCTAAAACATATCTGGGCTCATAACTGTAACTGGTGAAGCCAGAGAGTTGCTGAAGTAGCTTAATAAAAATGCAGGGTTTTAGTTAACTGAGAGAAGAGTAAGGAGGAGGCAAACCCCCTGAGTTTTGGTTTAAATGAGAAACATAGCTCTAACTATAGCAAAGAGAAATAAAACTAGACCCCAGAAGAGAAGGAGAAGTAAGACTTTCTGAAGTTCACCCCCAAGTCTCAGCTAAAAGCTCTTAGGGAAGGACCAAGCAAGTCCCAGGAGCTCGTTAAAGGAGATCTCCAAAGATCAAGAAAAGAGCAGAGGGAGGACATGGCAACAAATCAGTTAAAGCTAGCTTAGTAAAATGAAGAGGGGGCAAAACAGAGGGAAAGGAACAGGAGACAAGGTGAAACAAATTTTCTTCATTAAATAAACACAACAGCTGCAAATGACACTGAAAGTCACGAGAGTTTGATATTACATGTCTCTATCGTCTACATAGGTCACAATTAGTTTTATTAAATACAGTGCCATAATGGATGTTTCTGTTGCAAAACTTGGATACTTACATTTTATCTTTTACAAATAACCACTTCCAACCAAAGATCAGAATCACCGCAGCTTACCTAGGTCAGGACAGAACTCAGCCATCCCATTACGCAGGTATGAAAGGAGATAACCCTATGGGCAGATTGAGCAGGCTGAAGTAGTGCAGGTCCCTCTCCTGGCATCAAAACCACTTACTTAACCATAGAAATTGACCTTTTACTGATTCAGAAACCTAAGGAAAATTTAGCCCAAGTTCATACTACATCAGACCTTTGCATCGTCAGGGAGCTGCTCCTCTCTGGTTTAAATCAGCTACTCAGTGCTGAGAGATTACCCTCCTCTGTGAGACAGCAAATCAAAAAGACTGGCAGTGTGAATTACAGGTCATATCACTCAGATTCTTCTAGCAAAAAATACAGGGCATGTTATATTGGAGCTGAGAAAAGGCAAAAGAGTATCTTTGCCTCAACTACAGAATCTGCAAAGTCTTGGTCAGCAGATTTGTTTCAAGGGATTGGCAGCCTGCTAAGAAGTTAATCTACCCTTTTTGATTTCAGTTTAAAAGGCTTCCTCTTGAGAGTGGTAGGTCTAATTGCCCAGAAAGAAAATAGCATTGCAGCTGAAACCCCAACTTCCTCACCCTCTGCCACCCCTGTTCCCAGGACTTGCTCACCACCTGAACTGTTCTTTTGTCTCCAGGTAGGTCTATCTGCCTTAGACCATACAGGGCAACTGAAAATTCTGTGTCCACCCCACTCAGAAGACACAGATTATCCTTCAGGATTACCTACCTGGGAGCACTGCTGTTGCAAATACAATGTTTTTACATGGCATTTGTTTAGCAGCAATTTAGGATTTATTAATATTTTTGAGAGAGATCACAAGATTAGGTTGTATAATTCTTAATAGCACTTAATCATCAGCCAGTTTAAAATAGCTTTTCAACGGAACTAGTTACAATCAAAATAGTGACCTATTCAAAGTTTCAGGAAAGGCAAGGCTCACCTGAGACTTACAGCAGGGTTTCCTCAATCAAATCATGTCTACACACAGATGGACATTAAAGCAAATCACACACAGTCAGGCTGACAAACAGTTCTAAATCAAATTGCACATACAGAGAGGTTAACCTACGGTTAAAATTTTCCTTTTGGTGAGTTCCATGAATTACTCACTTTTATGTGCCAGCATTCATCAACGAACAGTTGTGGAACATTGCAAAATCAGGTTTTTCAGTCCTTATGAAATCTACCCTGGGAGGTGTCCCAACTTAGGGGAAGATTCTGGGGGTCACACTGCAGTCCCATAGAGCTCAAAGGGTCTCACTTTGAATCACTATTTATAGGATCACGAGATGCTTTGGTCAGTATTTTCCATTCTGGCCGTAGTTCATGCTGAATGTTCTGGTACACAATTCAGGAGCAGATGGCTCAAGTGTGGCCAGGGAGTGCCTGACCACCCCAGTCCCAACACTGCACATGTAACCAAGAGAACAGCACAATTGCAGATTTTTCCCAAAGCATGTAAGGCTTATCCTGAGGTCTCAGAGTGACCAGAGAAGGGTTGTACCACCACAACAGCTTCCACCATGAGCAGTGTCTGGATGTCCACGGGACAAACCTCTTAGTTTGGACTTGTGGGTTTGAAGCATTGTTCCCATGACAGTTAATCCCTGTTGTGACTCACACCAGCCTCACGTGCATAGCCTGTCAGGTGCCTCTGCTTTCCAGGGGTTCAAGCAGAGTAATGTTAAAGGCAAAAAAGGCCACAGGCTTAGTTTATTTGAGGGCAATTGTTAATTAAGGAATTTTATGCGACTGTAATTATAGTTAGTACTAATACCAAAACCTTATAATGGATCTGTTTGCTGGAGGGACATGACAACCTGATAAAATTACATCCTTGAAAACAAAAAGAAAAAGAGATTCCCTCTCCCACTATCTGGACAGCAATATAAATAGTTACAAAATAAAAATAAGCAAGGAAAGAGAAATAAAGTAGTCTTGACTACCCAAGCCATTTTCTTTCTAACACATCAGATTTTGAAATTAAACTGCACTTTCCTTTGACAGTATTGAGGTTTTAACTTCAGTTCTTAGTTCATACTCAATAAGGTCCTTCCTGCTCTGCTTCTACAATTTGCTCCTGTATGGTAACCACAGATTTTACCTACTAGAAGACTTTTATTTGTAATATTGACCTTGAAAAAAAACACAGAAAGAATTTGAAGTATGTAAGTTTGTCATGAATACATCACAGTATTGAAAATGAGCATAATTACATGCTTTATATAGCTACTTAACAAGAACATTAGGTCTGAGTCCAAAACTCTTGGCTTTAACCAAAGTAATTTCAAATAGAACAAGTGTATACAGCCAAAGAATCCTATTTTCTTTTTAAAAAAGGAAATGGTGCTTTCTTAAACAAAGGAACATGTGATTTCCTGGACACAGCACCAAGTTACAGTGAGGAAAGCTCAGAAAGCTCAGAATTAAATGTCACATTCATTAAGGATTATTTATGAAGTTGATTGAAAGATTTTCAATCAGCTCATTTGGTCTGGTAATTCTAGAAACATCAGCATAAAGAAACCCTACTTTTTTTCTTTCTGCTCTACAGTGTCACACAATCACATGACTGAAAACATGTTGTAGAAATTATAGACACCATCACACACAATTTGGTGTATTACATCAACACTGATTACCTTGTCCAACAAGAGGTTCAATACCCTTCAGCTGCTGAGGTGCAGTCCTTAGCAGTCATTTCACAAGTGTTAGCTTTGTCTGCCTCTAGTGCCCAACGACACTTGGGTCTCTGGCTTTATAATGTTTGTTGAAGTCCAATCTAAAGCTAGGAAACAGAAGGCTTTCATCAGAACTGGATGTCAGCATTTTACATCTTCAAATATCTGCCATGTACTTCAGTCTCTGGTGTAGACAGCTCAGTCTTTCAAACTGTGTCCAGCTCTTGCCCAGCTGGCACTCTCCATATGTCCAAAGGTTCCTAGGCTGCAGGAAAGCCGTCTTTGCCTCACTGCCCAGCCCTTCCAGGGTAGTCTCTCAGTAGCCTGGAGACCAAGGCAAAACCCAACCCATGCCAAGAGGAGACCTCACCTTTTTTCCATGTTATTCGTACAATGTAGGCCAGGCCAGCACTAGACCACTGCTCATTTCAGAAATATGTATTTGATGTAGGCCGTACCCACAGCAGCATGTGGCACCCAGAAAAACAGAGCATCTACCCAGTAGTGCAGTCGGTGTTGTTGACATAGCCAGCTTCTAACAGTTTAGAGCAAAACTCAACTACGGTCTAATTATTCCTAACAGCTTTTAAAAAATTTGGCCCAGCTTTTGTCAAAGCCCAGGATCACTACACCTCCAACAGTGGTCACCAGTATTTTTTATCTGGGAAGGCTATTCTCTTTTCTACTAGACCTGAACATGAAGTACTGAACTCCTTTGACAATGCAGCAGTTTATTCAGTGAGGCCATAGCTTAGCCATGGGGAAACCAGAGTTCTTAATGATAGAAAAGGCTAGGTATAATTGAAAATGCACAGTTAGGACTCTCAACCTTATCATAGAAAGCCAAAGGGCATAACTAGCACATGTTAATACAGAAGTTACAGTTGTCTGCAGTTTGAATCAGAACTCATGATCCATTCAAAAAAAACCCTGAGGATCCTGCACTATGAGGTCGAAACTGATAGATGTGTTATTTGCAATTCTCCACTGTCCTCTAAAGGCTGTTTCAGGAATTTCAGCCTTGGAGTTTGAACAGCAAATTGCTTCTGCTCTGTGTACTAGAGCACAGGCCAGTGGGTCAAAGAAAAGTGGGAGGTTTATGCAGAATTTCAGCTGGAGTTTTACAAGCTGCTACAAGAGATCGACCTGACCAGAGCCACAAAGAGACCATGTCTGTGAGGTGTGTGATGCCACTCCAGCAACATCGCTGTCTGGCAAGGGACAGGATCAGCAGGATTTCTAGTATTCTGCATCCTGATACAGTTCGTTCTGGTGAGTTTTGGAAAACTCTTAGCATGTCCAGATGCCTGCTGCAAACAGCAATGCACATCCAAATCAGCCTGCCAGGATGAACGTAATTGATCTTCTTTGGTACCTACCTATGCCTTTATAAGGTGCTCTTGACGAGTTCTTTTTTTATAACAAAGAAAAGTCAAGCCTTAAAATAATCCTGCAATCATATAATTGCCCATTAAGAAATCCCATAGTTTAAGTGACGAGCTCCTGTAAACTTCTACGCAGCAGTTTCTTCTGAGTCACTTGCAATGTTGCTCTTCAATGATTTTAATTAAGGTAACAGTAACATTTGTTCTTTTCTTATAATTCCTGGCTACTATCCAATTATTCTTTTTGTAATTATTTCCTATTCTGTTATTAATACCTGTTTTGCACTTTTGGGATCCAGGAGCTTTCATTTATTTTATTGTTTAGAACTTTTTCCTGTGAAATACTGGAATCTGCTCACATGTTCTATCTCTAGGATAAGTCTGGAACAGGTACTGTTCCTCTGCTGCTCCACCTCTCACAGCTGCTTTAGAAGAGGGGACATCTTACCAGTAAAGGTGCCTCTTCACAATGCCAAACCTACTTGTAGCTTTTTTATTTGGTGTCCACTGAAGACTTTTTTGAAAATACGTATCTGTTTCTTTTGCCTACAGAGGCTTACATAGTAAATTAACTGTGCGGTGACAGAAATTTCACCTCCTACACTCCTCAGATATATTTTTAAAATGTTTTTCTTTCTCTACTCTTTCCTGAGCACCTCTTTGGTCATCATTTGCTGTCTTTCAGGATCCCTTCTCTCATTTATGAACAACTATCCATCACCTTGGTTTCTTTAACTTTTGTGACCTCTGTACTCTTTCTAATCGCAAACACCTCTGCTCATCTCTGTCCTTTCACCTGCACGCAAGTCTTTATTTCTGCTTATGTGAAACTCAGGATTTGGCCCAATGATTTTATGAGAGAATGTACAATATTAGGTAGTTAAAGTGCATGAACTAGAAGTTCAGTTTGGAACAAAAACAGGGAAAAAAAAGAGCATGCAAAGAAGGGCAACAAAGCTGGTGAAGGGTCCAGAGCACAAGTTTTATGAGGAGTGGTTGAAGGACCTGGAGTTGTTCAGTCTGGAGAAAGGAGGCTGAGGGGAGACCTTATCACTCTTTACAGCCACCTGAAAGGAGGCTGTAGTGAGGTGGGTGTCAGTCTCTTCTCCCAATTAACAAGCAACAGGACAAGAGGAAACAGCCTCAAGTTACATCAGGGGAGGTTTAGACTGGATATGAGGAAAAATTCCTTCAACAAAAGGGTTGTCAAGAATAGGAATAGGCTGCCCAGAGACATCCTTGAGTCACCATCCCTGGAGGTATTTAAGACGTGGATGTGGTGCTTAGGGACGTGGTCTAGTGGTGAACTTAGCAGTGTTAGGTTAAGGCTTGCACTTGATGATCTTAAAGGTCTTTTCCAACCTAAACATTTCTAAGATTCTATGAACTTGCTCCACTGACTTGCACCTTCTTCTATGGCTGTTCCCCACCTTATTGGGTACTGCTACTCGCTTACTCAACATTCAAACAAGCATCTTCTTGCTATCTCCACTTTAGGAAAGCTGCTTCTAAAAATTTGCAGTTCATCTCATTTTATCAGATCTCTTCTTGAGTTTCTTCTGTTGTGCCTACAAAGATCCTGAATGATTGGGCTGTTGGTGTACAGACAATGCAGAAACCACCACTCTCCTCCATCTACTTCTCATGTCTATTGTATTCTCCCAGACTTAATCTCCTACTCTAAACCTATAACTAATTCACTGAAAAATACATTTTATTCCTGGACTTCTGCATTTCCTAGTGGATGTTCCTAAGATATTAAGTTGCATCGCACTGCACCCTGAGGCAGAAAAGCTGCCATAACTTAGAGGGGGAGATTACATTTTCAGGGGCTGTCTCTTAACTTTTTCTTCTTCAGTGTCGATACTGGTTAAGATATAATTTCTGTGTCAGTTACCAGACCAAATATCCCTTGTAGTTTAAATATTCCAGTTCTTTTCATTTTAATGTATTTGACACTGGAAGCGCTGCATAGCCCTTCATTCCAGAAGTTTTGCATACTTGAATGACATCCTAAGGCAGGTGACAATTTTATGCTCAGTTTCTGCATTTCTGTTTTTTATCAGTTTCTCAGAAATTTCTTTAGTCCTTGGCAACTCTGCAAAGGAGAGGACTGAGTGTGCAAGGTCAGCTAGTGGCAGTTCCGAGATAGGATGCTGACAGCAGGAGGAGCTGGGCCTGTTTCAGCCCAGAGATATAACTGCTTGAGCCCTCAAGCTGTATTTATATTTTCAGACACTGTAGCTTCAACAGAAATACATTGAAATTACCAGCCAGAAGCCTGCATTACATACCTTACAAAATAAAGAATGGCCTTGGAAGAGTAAATGTGTTGTTAAGAATTACAATCTTTAATATTGTTTGTAGTAGGCAAGTGGTTCAGTGTTAAAGTAGAAAAGTAAAACTATGTTTCTCTTTAGAAATGGGCCTGAACGGTGCTGCTGCCACCAGTGAAAGTTAAGCCGCTTGTGCAGTTGAGGCAGGAGTTGTCAACTCAGTACACACATTTATGTAGAATTCAGTATTGGTCTCCAGGCACAAATGAAATATAAGATTATTTCTCTCTTGTTTTTGTTAGGAATTGCTGAACTCAGCAGCCTGACAGAGGTGAGGCTGCCACAACTCCAGCCCTCTGCCCAGTCCAACCAGTAGGAAGGCTCAGGATGCATCTCCCATAGGCACAGGCGCACAGCACACACGTACACAACACGTGTATACACATGGTTGGTCACACAGGTTAGCCCTGGCAGATATACAGAGCATTCACATGAACACAGGCAGCACCAACACCCTCATCCTGCTCCCCCTGAGCCAGATGGAGTTCCATTAGTGGGAAATATAGATATGATATATATCTGTGGGAGAGAGAATCATAGAATCATTAAGGTTGGTCTAAGGTCACCCAGTCCAACCATCAGCCCAACACCACCTTGCCAAACTAAAACATGTCTCAAAGTACCATATCTACCCACTTTTGAACACCTCCAAGGATGGTGACTCCACCACTTCCCTGGGCAGCCTGTTCCAATCCTTCACCACTCTTTAGTAAAGATATTTTTCCTAATATCCGAAATAAACCTTCCCTGAACAACTCGAGACCATTTCCTCTCATCCTGTATCAGTTCTTACCTGGGAGAAGAGTCCAGCACCCACCTCGCAACAACCTCCTTTCAGACAACCTCCTCTTCTCCAGGCTAAGCAACCCCAGTTCCCTCAGCCACTCCTCATAAGATCTGTGCGGCTTTGTCACCCTCCTCTGAACATGCTCCACCACCTCTATGTCTTTCTTCTACTGAGGGGCCCAAAACTGAACACAGTATTCAAGGTGCAGCTTCACCAGTGCTGAGTACAGGGCCATTATCACTTCTCTACTCGCACTGGCCACACCATTTTTGATACAAGCCAGGATGCCATTGGCCTTGGCCACCTGGGCACACTGCTGGCTCATGTTCAGCCAGCTGTCAACCAGCACCCCCAGGTCCTTTTCTGACAGGCAGCTTTCCAGCCACACTTCCCCAAGTATGATCTAGATAGCCATATCTCCCACTAATATATAAGGTATTTATCTATACATATTACTTATTTTTACACGTACAATGCTGTTCTGCAGCAGGAGGTCAGTAAGAGAGAGGGTGCAGGACTATTTCTGGATCTCAATAAGAAAGGTCTGACAACAAATGGCTTAAGAAAACAGCTGTTTTAATATGACAGAATAAAACCAGAAATAGAAATAGGATAAAAAGAGGAATACAAAGAACGAGTAAAACTTACAACCCCTCAAATGCTGGGCACTCTGCTTTGTGCAGCACCGGAGGGAGCCCAGATGGATTTTCTTGTGCACTGCACAGGTCCCATTGGCAGAGGGCTGCCTTCTTCCCATGCTCAGGCAAGCAAGATGGGCTGGCGTGGGGCCCTCCTGAACAGTGGCTGCTCCTGCTATCACTCAGGCTGCTCAAGTCCCAGGTGTGAGGCCCAGCAGAGCCAACAGATATGTTCAACATCACTAACTCCTAGAACTCAACATCTCCTGCAGGGCTCACAGTACAAACGTCCATCTCACCAGTAGTTGCACTTACACACACAGTCCAGCCAGCAGCTGACCCTGGACCCTCTCACCTCCAGATATGCACATCCTCTCACTGCAGTGTCCACAGTTGCTGGCACCACAGGCACACCTTCCACCCACAATCCTGCTCCAGTTGTTGAACTCAGACTCCCACCATACACACTCAGAAAAAGGGAGAGTGATTTAATAAGCAGACAGGACAAGCTACACTGATGAGGTGAAGGGCAAGAACCATACTGACCAGCAACCCATTTACACAACCCCCTATTATCTGCCTATCTCTCTATTTTCCCACACTTTCTCCTTCTAAAATCACTTCTGGGCCACTTGGTGAAATCACTGCTGAAGAAGAGAAAAAGTGAGCTGGTTTTCCCAGCGTTCTTTTTCAGAGGCTGCTCCACGAAATGAAGCATTTCTAGGCACAACATCCTTAAGCGCAGTTCCTTGTAGGCAGCACTGTCAGCATTTCAGTTGGGAGGGTTTTATAACATCATTCTCCTCCTTCATATCAATGAAGATTCTTCCAAGAAAGCCAAGCTTTGTGTCACAGAGAAGCAGCACTAGGTAATGCTGACAGCGCCCTTAGGGGAGGAGACTCAGCTGGAGCTGAAGGCAAAGCATAAACCAGCAAAAGGAAAAAAAATCCAAACAGCTGAAATTGTCATAAAAATCAAAGATGCCATCACTAGCTCCCATTCACTTCCAGAGCATCTCCCAGCAGAGTTGGCCCAGTTAGTCTGTGCTGAGGATTTGGAACCCTCCCCCCAGTCTTGTGGTCAGAGAGGGTCCAAGAGTGGTGATGGCTCTTCCCCAAGTACAGACATGGGCAAAACCACCTCTGAGAAAGACAGAACAAATGTCATTGCTTGAGAAACTGAAGATCTCAGGAACAGTTCCCATCCACTTCCAGGGGATTTTCCTGCAGAGCTGAAAAGGTTATTCTATGCCTCGCCTTTCAAATATTTATCAATGCATCAAGTCATAATTTTCGCTCTGATTTGAAGTGTTGGTGCTCTCGCACAATTTATTATGACTGTTATAATGCTGTTAATGTTGTTATTTCCAAGCCCAAAGGAAGATTTGAAGTATTTATTGCTCAACTTTTGATCCACTTTCTCGATGGGTGTCTGGCCCTAACAGTACAGGGCAGACAGATCACAAAGATTCATCTTTTTGTCTGTGTATTTTTTTTACTGTTCCATCTTACTTGAAAAGGTGTTATCAGCTTCCTCAAGCTACTCATGTTGCACCACAACTTATCAGTTTTAAGTGTAGGATCAGAAGCTATAAAAAAATGTGTAGATCAAAATAAACATGACAACTGCTGGGTTAGGGGATAGAACATAGGTCTTCACCCACAAAGGGGCACTGAGGACAAGTGCAGGTGCCCATCAGCCCAAGTCTTCTGTGCCTTCTGTTGTTCAAAACATTCCCCCTCATCCTGGCAGTCAGAGCACTCCTGTGGCAGTGAGGATTCTTCCCAGACCGATGGATGGCTGCAGCATCACCCCAAAATGATAGCTCCCAGCATGGCCAGTACTGAAGTTTTCCTTCATACTGCTGGATTCATTTTAGTCCTGCAGGGAACTAAACCTTCCTCTGGAACTTGTCCTCTAGTTCCAACATTGATGCTGCCTTCTTTATCTAATGACATGTAGGATTGTCCAACATGTCTCTCAAGGCAATGGCCAGAAGAGTGCCCATGCAGCTAATTTTCAATTCCAATAGCTTTGGCAAAAACACAATCACGTAAGCTTTGTAGTTCTATCAGACTTTAAAAGAACAATACCCTCACACTGCATCCATGAAATCAGAGTCCTCCTGCCCGTGAAGTGATTTGTGACTTTACAATGCCAAGCTCAGCATCCTTCATTTTTCCTGTGGCACACAGAATACCATTGGCTTCAGGGTCCAAATTTTCTGCTGCCTGCAAGTATGCCCACGAGGATATCTATACCTGTAGGTCCCTGAAAGGAACTGGGTTAAAAACCTTATAGGTTTTATTTAACAAAAGCAAGGACTCCAAGGTCTACAATACAATGGGAATCGTGGTGTCTGGAGGGCAAATTCCCTAGTCTGGGGCTGCAAATTGGTGCAGTGTTCCCATGAGTTATCCCCTGTCATGACTCAGTGGCCTCACCTGCATGACCTGGCAGGTACCTCAGCTTCCCAGGGGCTCAAGTCATGAAAGGGAAAAAGGACCTGGGTGATCTGAGGGTAATTGTTAATTAATGAACTGCGCACAATTCTAAATATAGGTAAGACCAGTACCAAAATCCTGCAATGCTTAGGGATCTGTAACCCAATTTGCTCCTAACTGGAAGCTTCTCTTTTCTTACCCTGTGGGAAAACTCATAATCTTTCAATTACAAAAAGCAAACCACTTGTCTGAAAGATAATTGTGTTTTTATTTTTCTAAGCTTGCACTTGTGGAACGTAATAAATGACCTGATATAATGACAACTTTGCAAAAGAAGAGTCCCGTTCTCCCCAACATTTGGACACCAATATATAAATATTTACAGTGAAAAAATAGGGAAGGGAAGAGGATGAAGTCAACATTAGCCAAGACAGTTCAACTCTGCACATCTGATTTTGAACACCAATTATCTTATTCAATTCAATCTTAATGAAAATTTTCCCTTCGTAGTACTCAGGTTTTAACTTTGTTTTTAAGATCTTATGTGCAATAGATACATTCCTGCTCTGCTTCTCTAGTTTTTTCCTGTACAGGAACCATAGAATTTCCCTGCTAAATTGTTTAATTCTGTTTGTTAACTTTGAAAACAACAGAAAATTAAATATAAGCTTATGTTTCCTGATACAAAGTTTCTCACACAGTCAAACACATCACAACACTGAAAATCAGCATAATGAAATGCTGTATAACTTCTTGACAAGGACATGAAGTCTGGGTCCTAATCTGTCGGCTTTAACCAAAGCTCTCTTCAAATAGGACAAGTATATATAGAAAAAATAACCTTCTTATTTTCTTGTTAAAAAAGGAAATGGTGCTTTTTATAAACAAAAGATGCGCTCTGACACAGATATAAGTTACAGTGGAGAGAGCTCAGAAAGCTTCAAATAAAATCGGCATTTGTTTAAAAGGATGATTTAAGAAGTTGACTGGAAGAGGTTCAATCAGCCCATTTAGTCTGGTAATTCTAGAAATGTCAGTGTAAAAAACCCTACAGTTTTTGCTTTCTGCTATACAGTGTCACACAATCACATGACTGAACACATGTTGCCTGCAGAAATGATAGACACCGATCACGCAGTTGGGTTGTATTACGTCAACACTGATTGCCTTGTCCAACAAGAGGTTCAACATCCTTCGGATACCGAGGTGCAGTCCTTAGCAATTCTTTCACATATGTGAGCTTCTTCTGCCTCTAGTGCCCAACGACACACGAAGCCTTGGCTCTCTGGCTTTATAATGTTCATTGAAGTCCAATCTAAAGCTAAGAAACCGAAGGCTTTCGTCGGAACTGGTTGTCAGCAGGACCAAGAACTGCTGGACAATTCCCTGAAGAAAGGAAGAAAAACCCAAGAGACAGCTAAGAAGACATCATTAGTGTGCTTTGCAAAGGGATGCCAGGTAGTGCTCAGGCCTGGCAACAAGGCAAAGGGAATATGGGAAAGGGCAAGCACAAGCATTTATACGTAACTGTTAGCAAATTAATCATCCTGGATTTCATTCTTTCTGGAAAAACCCAAAGCTTCATTTTACCTTCAAATGTCTGTCAGGCACTTTAGAGCCTTCAGTACAGATAGCTCAGTCTTTTAAACTGGCCCCCGCCATGCCCTGCTGGCACTCTCCATCTGTCCAAAGGCTCCCGGGGGAGCTGCCCCTGCTTCCCTGCCAGGCCTTCCCAGGGCAGCCCCACTGTAGCTGGGAGCCCAATGCAGGATCAAACCCATGCCAAGAGGAGACCTCTCCTTGTTTCTGTTTGTACGTACAACGCAGGACAGGCCAGCATTAGACCACTGCTCGCTTCAGAAACATGTATTTGATGTAGGCCATATCTAAACCACGTGGCACCCAGAGCAGAAGAGCACCAGCCAAATAGGACAGCAGGTGCTGCTGACCCAGTGATCAGACTCTGCATATCTGGAGTAGTTTGTATGAGGGACCTGCACCTGGCTTGCAGGAGGAGCTATCCTTCTGGAGCCCATCTTCCCATTCAACTCTAGTCAAAGGGACTGTGGAAACTCCACCGCATATAGGAAAGGAAGGATGGGAAGACTCACTTAAAGAGCTCATTCCTGATCTCCACTAAACACTACGTGGACATGCCCATAACTAGAGCAGCTCATTACTTCCAAAGATGACTGAGGCTGGCCAGGGAAGTCCTGCATGGAAAATCCACAGAAGGGCTCAGCAGGAATACAGTCCAAGCAGGCAAAAGCTACGTTGCCAACTTGGAGCAATCTTGTAGACCATACAAAAGCAATTTATTTCGCAGCCTACGCTTCTTAAAGAATTTGGCTCCATTTTTCTCTGGGAGGGATAATTTGCAATATTTGGACCAGAAGTAACCTCATATTTATTCCTCTTTGTAAGGGGAACATGCATGAGCACAAAACTTGCTGTCTACTGAGGAACAGTGAATATAGGCTTCTAAGTACAGAAGCAAAGAATGAAGAATTAGATCCACAAACTGTACACACGAATACAGAAGTTACACCTACATCATATCTGAAACTGATTTTTACATATCAAAGCTCAGCATTCATATCAAAAAATATAATCTAAGGGGCACCTGGTAGAAGTGAGTGAGTATTCGCAGCTGTGAACACATTTTGGGTATTGAGTCTTGAAATTCTTTCATCCTCTTGTTCTCTTCTTCCTCTTCTGATGCAGTTACACCCCACTTGCCCTACAAAGAGAACAAATGAGTAAAGAGGTCAAGAACCACATGATTAAAGTCACTAACTGGGCCACCTTCTGCCCAGCTAAAGCACCATGGTTATATAAACCAACCGTTGCCACAGAAAGCCTCTAGTATTGAAGCTATCAGCCCCCTTGGTGATCGTACAGCACATGAAAGAAATCTGGGGTTAGCAAAGCAGGCCAGCACTGCATGTCCTACAGACTCACAGTAGGGAGCTAGGCATGGAGCTATAGTATTTTTTTTGCAAAAGGTTCCAAATATGAAAGCTTTTCGCATTTCCTTCACCTAAATCAGACCTAAATTTCTCAACCTCCAAAGCCTGCTGCACAATCTACTCACTGAGCAGCTTTGGGCAAGATGGAAATGACCAACTCCATTCAGCGGTTTTCTTTGTATTCACAAGCTGATGACTTACACGTTTGTCCCAACTACTTGTTTCATTTTTGCTGTACCTCTACATGATATCTAAAATCCCCCACATACCAAAAGACAAGTATGCTCTAGCAATATCCTTACTGTACCTCAAGCTCACGCTGTTTTTTCCTCTCTTCAAACTGCAACCTCAGCTGCAACTCCTCCAAAGCAGCTCTGTACATTGCATCTTGGGCATTCTGAAGCTCAATGATCTGATCAAAAACAGCTCGAAGCTGGTTGAGAAGCACCTGTGAGACAGTTAAGCAACAAAACAATGAAACAGTTGTACAGCAAAAGAGCTTTAAGTCACTACCATTCTTCAGAACTTGTGTAAATTAGATCCTTTTACATACAGCTGAAGAGATTGTTGTGCAAAGCCTTAAGTCAGCTGTTGCGTGATCACACAGCTTCTTAGGACCAAAACCAACTGGCTCACGTTGTAACAAGTTTTATAATCAGCATATGTCACGGTGTCTGAGGAGTATGTACAGAGCCTACCATAATAAGGTCCTATATCGAGGAAGAAAAATGACTTTTCCCCCTGCTCCTACAATGTAAGAGAAGTTGGTTTGCTAATGCATAAGCCAACATCACAAAGCTACAATTTAATGCAAAGGATGAGACTTACCCTGGAATCGCTATCCAGCAAGCACCGAGCTATGATTGTGTCTAGAAAAACTTCATGAGCTGCAATGATGTGATCCAAGTCCTGTGCTTGTTGGACCTTCTTCCAGAGTTCATCCCACGAACATTCAAGCACCTGGAGCAATGATTCAGGATTGGGCTGTTTTGATTTGCTAGATGACAAGCTCTTTGAAATTTAAGACACACAACACATACAGAACATTAAAAGTACTTAATTTTTAAGCAACTAATTGGGTGGATAGAATATACCTCAAATGTAATGTAATACTGCATTTGATGAATGAAATGGACCATTTCTGATGCCAGTACGTGACACTGATGCAGCACCCCAGAAAGCTCTGTAAAAAAATCCAAAGAGATGGAATGTTAAAGACTGCAAGGATAGGCACAGCCATCAAACCAGCTTGGTAAGTGTTTTTCTACAAAACTGAATACTTCATAAAACAGCCAATAATCTTGAATGGTAACAGCAATACTGGCTGGCAACAGATGAGCAAAGAATACTGCACAATTATCTCCTGGAAAATGCAAGCCAAAGATAACATTGACTGTGCTGGAAACTTGCTGTGTATCACAAGTGAAAAAGACCCTCTCTGTCCCAGGAGATCAAATGCAGACAACGTCCCATGCATCTGTTTGTTGAAAATCCAAGGCCACAGATTTGCACTTGCTTCTGGGTCCTCTCACATCTCTTGCCATAAGCCTTCAAAACACAGATAGCATGTTTCTGCATTTTGTTGCTACACTGAGACCAAAACAGAGGGTGGTTGTGACAGGAGTAGGGAATTTGTGGCTCATGCGGTCCAGGCTCCATTTCATGATCCACCATAGAGACCCACAGGTAAGTCAATAATGGCCTCAGCTGCTCACCTGTAAGAGAAGGCACCTCTGTTGCGGAAGGCTATTATCAAGATTACCTTCAACTGCAAAAATTCTCTGGAATGAAGACACTCAGCCTTCTGGAATCAAGCAGATATTCAGACAGAGGAAGTAATGTACCACTGCAGAGAAGCTACGAAACTACTTCAACAGGTATTCTACATTTTCATATCTTAGGATGCTGCACAACCATCCAACGGTCTGAAAGATACTAAAACAATCCACTCTCCTTCATTTCTTATGCCTTTGCAGGAAGACTGTCTCTAACACACTATGTTGCACCTACTTTAAATAGGATCAATGAAAAAATACCTCCAGGGTTGGTTGAACAACAGTAATTCCTCAAAACTGGTGAGCTGGATGCATCTGTGTTTCTTCTTCCAGTTACTGACAGGAAGAGTGAGCTTGACACCTCCTTTAAAGCACGAAAATCCCTGGCTGTTAAGACTTTTTGGAAATTGTGAATAAAGCTATCCTTGAAAGCAAGAGCTACTTCTTTGTGGTTGAAAACCAGAAGACCCTGCACCTGCTTCCTCCTAGCAGTTACTGCCTTCCATTTGGTGCTCTGTGACTGGAAGGGCAAGGGACTGTTTTGGAGGGAGAGAGAGAAAACAAAAGCAAGTTCTACTACTTCTTCATAAAAGAGAGCTGGAGTGCACTGCCCATGTATTTCACAAAAAACTCTACTCTCAGCTTCCAAATTAGACATGCCAGCAAGCAAGAAAGACTCCTCTCCCTCCAGGCAGAAGGCTGAACAGGTCTTTGTAAACATATTCTTCTTTGTCAGAGGCACAAACTGAGAAATATAACACTCTGCTCCTTTTGCCAACAGCAGCTATAAGAGCTTGGGCAGCATTTTAAATGTCTGTGTTACTTAAAACATAGCCAAGCCTAAAGGCGACAAGCAAGGGAGCTTTTATTTACAGAGGATTGCTCCATGGCAAAGCATAAGAAAGGCCTCCCTAAGGCGGGCTGCTGGGGAAAGGAAGTAAAACTTCCTTCTGAGAACAAAAGAACACACACAAACAGAACTCCAGCAATGGGAGACAGATCCAGCCTGAAGACC
This sequence comes from Dromococcyx pavoninus, assembly GCA_033558185.1. Lineage (NCBI taxonomy): Eukaryota > Metazoa > Chordata > Aves > Cuculiformes > Neomorphidae > Dromococcyx > Dromococcyx pavoninus. Next base: position 455,505 of record JAUMJL010000668.1, on the reverse strand, counting down.
CTCAGGTGATGAAAATAAAAACTGTTAACTGCACCACAGTCTCAAAGGGAACAGAAAGCAAAAATGCAATAGACCGCTGTGCTTGAGTCAAACAAGCACTTATTTGGGACAGGGAAATGACAGTAAAATAAATCCTATCTCACAGAAACAGAATGGAAATCTAGTCATCCCATACAGTTCCACAGATCAGCCTTGACAAGAGCTTGTTTCCCAGTGACCTTCTGAGGCCAAGGCATCCACTCTCACCCACCAAACAGCTCATAATTATAAAAACATAAATATATCTGCAGAAATATTACTATGCCACAAAGAGGTGCAACCCTCAATAGCTATTTTTACTGAAAGAAATGAAGATAGGTTAAAAAAGTCAAGATTAAGCTAGTACAGATGCTCACAAATACGATTATATTCTCAGCTGAGCAGCAGGATCATAAAATCCCAGTCGATTAAAAACACACCAGAGCCACTACACTTAATAGCTTTACTATTTTTTTCTCAAACATCTGTTTCTCTTATGTTTGCATCTTCTGTTCTTTGTTAAACAAAAGCACAGGGAATGAGTGAATGTAAAACTAGTAAATTCAGAAATGTGCATGTGTGAGACTTACTACTTCCAGCACAAGATCGAGGGAGATAAATGGTACGGATAGAAAGGCATCAACAAAGACGAATAAAAGGGGGTGGAAGAGTAACAGTCTCTTTCCAGAGACACCGAGTGTTTCATTTGCTTCCTACAACAAAAACTGAAAACCAAGGATTACACAGAACAGGAAACTTCCATTTCCAATAATGTTATTTTATCTTTGTCATAATCCAGCATTAAAGATTCAGTCAAGAGAAGCAACAAAATATAAAATTCATCTGTCCCAAGAGACTTTCCCCATCTCCTTCTTAATACAGTTTATGGTAACACACAGTCAGCTGAATACAGTTTACAAGTACTTATTTCATTTGGGCCCCTCTCACCTGGTATGCTTTTCAGAAGCTTTGCATTGCACATGTGCCCTTTCCATATATCGGTAAGGATATATTCCATTCGCTTTGCTCTCCAAAGGAAATTAAATACTCTTAGATAGTGGCTCATGCACTCACGTGTAAATACCTACAAAACAAAATATCAATACGAATTTGTTGTAGCGAGGTGGGTGTTGGTCTCTTCTCCCAAGTAACAAGCAATAGAATGAGAGGAAATGGCATAGGGATGTTCAGATTAGACATCAGGAAAAATTTCTCCACTGAAAGGGTGGTCAGACACCAGCTCAGCTGCCCAGGGTGGAATCACGATCGCTGGAGGTGTTTAAAAGACGGGTAGGTGAGGTGCTCAGGGATATGCTTTAGTAGTGGACAGTAAAGTTGGACCCTGATCCCAAAGGTCCTTTCCAACCAAATGATTCTATGATTCTATGTGTTCCGAAGGACCAAGAACCTCTTCACAGCCCATCTTACCTGACCCATGCACTTTATTGGCAAATATTGTCAAAACAAAATCCCTGGAAACCCCAGTGCTTTTGGAAAGAACCTCCCTCAAGAGCTGAACTGAGTTACCTAACATTGAAGAAAGCACAGGGCACTGCAGGAGTGTAAGAAGCGGTGAACATAACAAAGCCTAAACATTTCACTCTTTTCAAAGTACATATGTACATGAAAATTCCTTCTGCTGGTCAGACTCACATTTTGATGCCCTGTTTAAAAAAAAAGTTCTTTCCGAATTCCTTATAGAGGCTAAATACATTCTGATCAATAGCGCAGCTATTTTCTCAGTAGTTCTAATGAACACTATCTATCAAATTTCACAGTTTGACAGCACAAACAGGTTCTCCTCAAATACCTTCTTCAGTTCCTTGCAAATTATCCCAAATTATCAGGTACAGCTAGTAATAATGGAAGAAGAGTACTCATGCTAAAATTTCTGCTGGAACAAATGAATTACTGATTTTCAGTAATAGTTGTTTTAAATGTAGCTTTTCAGCACTTTTAAGAATTTATAAGAATTGAGATTTTTGGCTCAACTATTTTATACAGTGGGTGCATCCTAGGTTCCAGAACAGAAAGTCTCTCCGCTCTTACGCTCCTGAATACAAAAAGGTTACTTCAATTAAAACTTATTTATATGAGACATGTTCACTGCAAGCACTGTATGACGTTACCGTTGCTATTGGCCCATCAACGTGATAGTCTAAGCTGAAGACATCCCATCCAGTGTCCCCAGGAGAGACCTGCATTAGAAAGATACACTACTTTCAGTGCGTAATAAGCACACTAGTGCTGCAGACAAGCTCTTGCTTACTCTTTCATTCTCCATAGCCTAAGAAAAAAACAAGCATCCATCTCAATACGAGATACAAGAGTTCCTTGTCAAAAGTAGTATATTAAGTAAAAATGAATCGAAGTTTGACACAAGGGTAGGACTCATCTCACCCAGATGTTGATGTTTGTTAAGGTCAATGTTCTTCCATCAGAGCTTGTAAAAGAAATGAAGGGAAGAAAAAACTTCTCAGGCAGGACTCAGCCTAAGGTACAGACTTATTTCAGATGCTACACTATATCGTTTAGTCCCACCTCTGGGAGTGAAGCTTTTTCATTATCTCAAGTTTCTTAGCAGGGGTTTCCTTCATGAAATGCACTGTCATTGCTTCACTATTTGTAACTACTGGTAACAAAGAGACAACCCTCAAGACTCTTGTAAGAGCAACAGCAGAAGGAGCTGCTTTCAGAACCCTTCAGCGCCACTGGCATCAATTACTGCTAGACCCCAAATAGTCAACTTTGTATTGTCAATGAAATGGCTGTAAACCCACAGCTTGAAATACAAACAGACAACAGGCAGGAAATGGGAAAAAAAAAGAAGACTTACTGAATGAGGTTTACATAATTTAAAGTAGACTTCAATGGAAAAGGGCAAAGGGAAATGTATTTACTATATACAGATATGAAGATTTGATTTTATACAGATGTCTGCATGTATACACATACACACAAAAAAAAAGGTATGTTTCAGGTCAGAGTGACCGTGATGCAACAGACCTCCAGAAGTCGAACATCCAGTCGTTTGAGAATCTCGGGATTATCAAACTGGGCATTAGTTGCCCTCACCGCTGTTTCAAGGATTCCGGTCAGATTATGCTGATACAAGGTTGTAGCTGGTCGTGCAAGCTCTGGCCTGGCAGTTATGAAACAAAAAGTTACGGCATATTACTGAGATGCTCTGCAGCAGCAATTTGGTAGTAGCTGCAGCACACAGTGCAATACTTTTCTGACAGACTTTCAATGCCTCTTACGTTACTCTTTCAGTCTTCACAAAGAAAACCAATGAGCAAAATATTTCAAACTGTCCATTCATGCACAGCTATACACATGAACACCAGCATGAGGAGTAACTTTATCCTCAGTTAATGCCAGGAACTTGAGATTGCCAAGATTGCTAGTGTAACTATTCTGTAATGTGAGTTGCATTCATACCTAAAATGACGCAGATTACATCATTAATATATCACACCAATAATTTCATTTCAGTTTTGAGACTCTGATAGCCATCTCACAGGCTTAGAAGTGCTGGCAGAAGCACATAAACCCATGTCCTCTATGTAACTTAAACTTTCAAAAGAGCTGCAACACGCAAGTAACAAGCTCCTTGTATTATCTCTCTCCCCCATGATCGGTACCGGAAGGCCCCTCAGTGACACAAATGCAATACTGACTCCACAAGCCATCCTAACTCTGCTTCAGTAATTTCCACCTAAAAAAGCATGGCCATGTATGAATCAATGCTGATAAATATCTAAGGGGTGGGCGTCAAGAGGATGGGGACAGACTCTTCTCAACAGTCCTGTCACTGGGCACAAGGGGCAATGGGTAACAACTGGAACATAGAAAGTTCCACCTTAACATGAGGAAGACTTCTTCACTGTGAGGGTGACAGAACACTGGAACAGGCTGCCCAGGGATGCTGTAGAATGTCCTCTGGAGATATCAAAACCCACACGGACGCGTTCCTGTGCAAGCTGCTGTAAGTCAACCTGATTCAGCAGGGGAGTTGGATTGGATGATCTCCAGAGGTCTCTTCCAACTCCAACCACCCAGTGGTTCTGTGAAATTGTCACCAGATTATGTTGATTTTCATTTATAAACAAGTTAATGGAAACTCTATTACAAAGCCTGCTTTCTAGACCAAAGGAAAGCTTTGTAAGGGGCATTTTTGGTAAATCAAGTGCTATCGGCATGTAAAAACAGTGAGTTTCCAGATACACCTTAAGAACTGAAACTGATACTGGTGGGTGTACATGAGTGCTTAAAATAGAGGCAACAATTAAAACTTTTAAAAATGCATTGAGGGGTTTTGACACAATGTCCTCGACCAAATGCCTCCAAAATACAGAAGTCTAACATTCACAGCAATGCTAACTAGTTGCATCAAGAACAACAGAACTTTTCAGCTTAAACTTGCTGACAGGAGCAAGAATACTGCCAACATCCTCAAAGCTGTCACAAGGTCAGAGTAAAGATATCTATATTAGTGCAACTTTTCAAGACATTGTGAAATAGTGCTGTATACGCTTCCTATCAAAAAGGAAAAAAAATGGTTAAGCCTCAGGGTCAAAGAAATTAAACCCCAAATAGAATTCAAAAGTTGTTCAATTAAACCTTTGAGTAACAAGATACTTAAAGGGTCCTCTTCCAAAGGCAACAGTTTCTGTGCTGAACATGCACATCTGTAAGAATCAGAAATTCAACATAATTACCCCTCCTACTCTCTTACTTGAGCAAGTCCATTAAATGCCTGATAAAGTCCCCTTGACCAAGTAGCAGGTAGCGCCTCATGGCCTGCATGTGCTCCAGTAAATTGTACTTCTTATTGAGAACATCCAGCAGGTATTTGCTGGTCTCAAAATAAGCTGCATCAATTTTCTCTTGAAATGCATTTTCCAGATCTGTGAACAAATCAGCAGCTAAAAAAAAAAGTTAAAATTAAATTAGTATTTTTCCCAAACTGAGGCAAACAAGCTTTGGAATTAAAACACGAAAGCAGATAAATTGCCATTTATTCTGATCCACTATATTATACATTTGGCATACTCAAAATGGAAGCAAGTCTAAAACAGATCACACTTCAACATTATTTTTAATCTGTGCCCAGCTTGCACTTTGCAATAAGAACTCATATTATCTCATCCCTTTTACACAGAAAGGGATTTTTTTTTTAGCTTGCAAAAATACTGCAATTTACAGAATCAAATAATTTGAAGGAGATGTAAAAGCTCAGAGTTAGGAGAATGCTTTGTTGGGGGGGGCGTGTTCTAACTTAGATACCACTTGTAAGGATGGGGGAGAGGAGGAAAAATTAAAGAATCAATCAAAACAATCAACAAAGGACAGTTCCCACATATAACTCATAATAAGAGAGGAGGGAATATGCTTGCATTATTCTTCTCTACCTTTTATGCAGGACAAACTGGGAGCAGAAAGCAGGACACCACCCTTTAGTAGGAAGCATATTTCACTCTTTTCTACAACTACAAGCTTATTACAAAAGGGACTGAAATAAGACTGTTATGAGATAGCAAGATGTGTGGCCTCTTCACGTAACAAGGAGCAAAACTTTAAGTATCAGACTGCCAAATACCTTAACATTCAGACCTTCCTCAGCATTAAAGCTTAAAGTCCAACTTCCAACAATTTTTAATTGCACAATGATTGCTCTAAAGACAAAATTTAAGATCCAGGTACCAAATTAGTGTAAGACAGTGGACTGCCTGCTCCACGATTAGTTTCTACCTGTACTGCAGAGAGGAAAAATTAAAACAGAGTTTCATGTTGTACTGATGAGATTCAGCCTCAACAAAATGCTTTTAAACTGAAGACATAAATAGTGGTTTTAACAAAGAAGTCCCTCTTTAATGAGGGAAATCTGACAATGTCTGGTTCAATGACATTCTCTGAGGTTTCCAAACTCAGTCAGTAACCTGTGACGCTCTCCATAAGATACAAAAAAAGGCAAGCAGATTCAGAGATGTCAAAGAGAGACACTCCTGTGCTCAATATCCCTACTCTAGGAAAATACTACTTAGTCAAGTAATGTGCATTAAGCTTAGGAGATGTGAGAATTAATACAGACTGTAGCAAGGAATCCTCCGAGTGCCCTTTCCAGTCACTGCCAGCAAACCAGGAAAGACAGCTCACCAAGGTCTCTGCTCACTCCGGTCAAGGCAGAGATTTGGTGTGAACTGACAAAGCAATTCTTGCATTGCTCAGGTAAGGAAGCATGCAGCAGTGTACACAGAGAAACAAGTGCAAATTAAAAAAAGTATTGGAAAAGCATCACCATAAACACCATGTAAAGTAGTGAAAACACAGCAGCCAAAGAATGTTTTTGCCTTTTCAGTACCAGCTGGCAAAATGATGGTTTCAAATGCATTTACAGCCCTTACTCACTTAACCCTGACCCCTCTTCACATTTTAAGTACATCTTTGACTAGGAAAGCACTGTGCATTGTACAAAAAAATCACATTATTAATTGAAATATTCTTGCAGACATGAATGGGATTTCATTATTAGAACAACCTTCATGGAGGTACTCATACTAGAAATCCATGCCATGAAGAGTTAATACAAAAGTTAATCCAAAATTAATCTAGAGAGAGGGAAAAAAAAAGACAATCCCACAAAACCAAGCTTCAAAGTTACACATAATAAAGTCATATTTGAGTACAGGAATAAGAGAAAAGATAAAGTACAAGAAAGTGCAAGGATGTTTGCAGAAAACTAAGTAAAGAACTTGACAGAAACCCAAATGTTCAGATAATCCTTCTCTTGGCAAAAGCTGGATATACTGGTAGGATATCACTACACTTCTGAGTTTCTGAGGGACATGGTTTAGCAGAAGATGGGTACAGTCGGATTCTACGATCTCCAAGGTTTTTTCCAACTGGAAGATTCTATGACTCTATTCTATACACTTCTAGGAACTACATACCAAAAACCATCAGAGAAATTATACCAGTGACCTAATCTTAAAAATTAGACTCTCTTTGGTATATTAAACAAGTTATAAAAGGAAGTTATAGTAGCAAAATATCACCTTCACCAGAAGAAAGCAAGTTGTCTTTTATCTAAAATGTAGCAGCATCTTATGCATTACCTTACCTTCTTTGCTTAGTATTGACAAATAAAGTCTCCTTGTTTTAGATGTTTAATATTTGCTATCTTCCATCATAACAATTTTAATTTCAGTGCAAAGAATATGGCATTAAAGTATAACCACATGTGGTATACAAGTTCACATTAAAACTGTTATCTCTTCTAAATAGAAAGAAATAACCTGAAGGAATTCAGTAAAGTTTTGGGTAAACACTACACCTAATTTTAAGTAATCTTTGAAAATAATTTTATTAACCTTCTGCATACTCCTTTTTCTTCCAACATATTACAGTGGTTACTCCTCATTTTTTTATTTACAACTAATGGATTATTTACTATTTTTCATCACAGAATTAATTTGAAATTGTACGATGAAGTATATTTGAGAAGACACAAGTACCAAATTCTTACTGCAGTACTCAAGAATATCCCTGCCCCCATCCCAGCCCTCTCAACATACATCAACTGAAGGTAGACTGGGTTCTGAATGGTTTCATTCATAAATCCAGTACATTAAAAACCATCCAGCAAACATATCAAATTAAGAAAAGAAAGTTACACATATACATCCTCATATATATTTTGTAAAATGCATTAAATGGATTGTGAAATCCATTAAAATACCTGTATTTTAGGGCAGACAGGACTTTTATACTCTTTCCACCCCAGTATCCAAAATATCAGTTGCAGTCTAAACCACATATTGTACAGAACTCAGTTCAAAGTGTAGAAGTTGACTGATACTCTACCATCTTTTGAAGACTCTGCAGATTTTGCGACAGCAATCATTTTTGTGGATGAAGTTTGATCATGACAAACTTGATGCAAGAAGTTTATGGATTTTCCTATTAGGAGGACCTGAACAAAAAAAAAGGATTTTATTTTTATCAAGTGATTTGCATGTAAGAAAAAGAAAACACCAAACAAATAAGCCACCCACAACCACCAGGATAACAGATTATTTTATCATCTTTTTATGCTCTTACCTTCACAATCCCAAAAAACAGCAATCCAGAACTTCAATGCTAACACAAAAAGGTTATAAACAAGAACTTTTTTTCCCCTTAAAATCTCCTTAAACAAACTTAATCAGAGAATGGAAAGGAGCAATACTCTTACAGTCTTCATCAGAAAGAAAACAATTAAAATTCTTAAGACCATTATTCATTGTCAAATTTGGTCTCTATTTTCTTAGTGGAATCCTAAATAGTAGCTTAGGGTAAACAAACCATCAGCAGACTAACTTTCGAATTCATACCTTTTTTGATTGCTCCATTGTAATAAAAGAAGGGATCATCGATTTCCTCAAAGTGTATTTGTCATGCCACAACCGATCAGTTTTAACTGTAGGATCCGAAGCCACAAAAAACTGCAGAGTGAAATAAATATTAACAAAGATGAATGTAAACACTCTTCCTCTAGTGCAGGGTTGTCAGACTCCCAGCTCCCACCTGCAGCGTAACGCGCATCACACGCTGCACATGTGACTGGCGCTGGCAGGAGCACAAGGGCAAGGAGCTGGGCGCTGCCGCCGGGGAGAAACAAGGTACTGGGGCAGATAAAACAAGGGGGAGGGATGGATTCGGCCCACAGGATGTGAGTTTGACACCCCTCTCCTACTGTTTCATTTCTGCATTCAGAAAACTGTAAAAATATTCTCAGTTGTTCTTTTAACTAAATAAGAAAACAAAATGAACACGTTATTCATACATGCAGAATTGTCCTAGCAATGGATATGTTAATTATAAGTTGACCAATATGAATTCTGGAGAAAATAGTTAAAGCCTGCATAATTTAAAAAATATGAAACCTTGACGACCTCAAGGTAAACTAAAGTGCACTGTCAGTAAAACAACCACTGTGAAATACAGAAGTGTACAGCACTTTCTGGCAAAGTTAGTTATATAGTTAGGGTAGGAGATAGAAGTCCAGAATATAAGTATAAGCTTTTATTTTACTAGTTCTATTGTCACTCAAGCCCCTTTTATTTCCTCCTATTTTAACAGATGCAGAACTGCAGGGAAAAAAAAAAACAAAACCAAGAATCCTGTAACTGAATCAAATACTAAGGTCTCTCAGCTCCACATTAGAGAATACTTCTATTCCTAAGAAACTAAAACTACTTGATTAATTTTGTTAAAATGGTTGTGGATGGATTCTGACCTCATACTGTCAAACAAGATACCCATTTTTTGGACAAGAACTTTTTTCACTGCCTCCAAATACCATTTCCATCAAGATCTGCCAATTGTCTTTGTTCAAAAACTGTGTCTGTGATATGAAAATTGTAGCTTTCAGTATTTCAAATCCAATGGTAACTTTCAGTATTAAGAACACTCTTAAAGTGTACATGCAAATTTTTAAACAAATAATTGAAAGCTAAAGAATGACATAAAATCCAAAAATGTTAGCGTCTCACGTCTGAGGAGTAGCTGGAAAAAAGTCAAGTCTATTTTACATGCCTAGCCATTAAGACTCATAGACATTTCACACAAGTGTCCTAATCTTTAAGGTCACTAAAGATCACGTGTGGGTGATACCTGTAGTCATTTTAAATTTGGCCCAGATGGACAGTTTCAGAAATCGGACAGCATATTTCACACTCAAGAAAAGTTACTCAGATGTGTCTCAGCAGTGTTCAAATAATTTCAAAAAATATTCTTTGGCTTCTTGAAAACTAACAAAAAATATCACTTTAAGAAGACTATACTGGCTGGAGACAGGAAAGAGAGTTGGGAGAGGAGCATGGCCAGGTAGCTGACCGAAGCTGGCCAAAGAGATATTCTGTATCATATAACATCATGCTTAGTATATAAACGAGAAGCTGGCTGGGAGCAAGGGTTCATTGCTTGGGGTTAGGCTGGGTATCGGTCATCAGGCAGTGAGCAATTCATTGTGTGTCACTTGTTTTGTATATTCTATTATTATTATTATCATCTTCATTCTCCCTTTGTTCGCCTATTAGTTTGTCCTTATTTCAGCTCAAGAGTTTTTGTTTTTTTCTCAATTCTCCTTCCCATTCCATGGTGGGGGAAAAGGGGAGAGTGAGAAAGTGGCTGCATTTTCCTAGTTGCCAGCTGGGGTTAAAATCACAACAGTAGTAAGGGTAGAATATTCTGAACTTTATCCCAAATACTAGGCTTGCATTCTAAACAGTACAAAGAACTCTATATACATTACTATCGTTACACTAAGCAGGAAGAGAGATGACTTTGTCTCTCTTCAGAAGCAAGCAGCTACTGTTAGTCCACAATTCTGGCCCTACTGAACAGACCACGGATATGATTCATCGAAGACAATATTCTGCATCATTGTAACCTCCAGATATCACACTGACTGAATCCACGAAGAGAGTCACCTTTCATGTTGTTATTGTATATTACTTACTCATATGTTATACATTTCCATTACGGTCTACTTTTCAAATTCTTTCCTAAGCTTCCCACAGATTTTACTCTCACAAAGCAAACAAACAGAGTAAATATTTATTGTATCACACATACTACCTCATATTACCTCATGGTATGTATCTTCCAGCTCTCCATCATAAATCCAGCGATAAAGGAAATTTTGTACAGGATGGGATACTAGGCCAAGAATGTGCTGAACCAGAGATCTCATGTAGGGATCTCCTGTTTTAGTATAGGCATGAACTGCTGAGGCGAGTTCACCCCCTTTTCTCCCTGTAAGACCATAGAGAGAAACATATGAAGGAAAAATATATACACCACACTTAAAATCCAGCAGTCATTGATTTTAACAAGTCATGTGTCACTCACAGTTTGGTGAACAGGATTCTAAAGCGTAGCAAAAGCACATTTTTTGATCATTAAGACATGAATCATTAATCTCACTGAAGTAATAAGCACAGTTCTCTGACACTTCTGTCTAGTTTATGGTAACTTGAAGGAATGCAAAATTTCAAGGCATCGATTACATACAAAGGTTGACTTGATGCTTCTTTTCTTTCCCACCACTCCCTCCCAGAAGAGCATTAAAGGAGTCTTAGTGTGTTTTCCTTCTCTCTTGTACTTGACACTCTCAGATGTGCTGTGGGCATATATACACTCAAACACCCTTCTCCTGCTTCTTGGTTATAGAAGTCCCATAGCTCTTTCAAGCAATATCTCCTGTCTTCTTGCAATTGAAAAGAGACTGCCCTCCTCCTTCCCCCCAAAATAGATCTAGTACTTGTTTTGTCGTTATGCTGCACAGCTTAAAAGTTCCTTGAAGCACAGGCTGTAGCATTAAAATTTTTCATGAACATTTTAAAAATACAGACTACTTTTTAAAAAAAAAATTGTTACCAATTCCAATAATCAATGTAAGCCAGATGTTGTAAACTTTTCTTTTTCAAGATAATCTTTCCCAAGGGCTACAATCTCTGTTATTTTTCAAAGACAGCAAAGTACCCCTCAAGGGGGAACACAGCCTATAGGCTACTTAGTTCCTAAAACTTTGACTAACTCTGACACCAATTCTCAGCTGTTTCTTGGGAATTACCAGCACAGCCTCACACTTTGCAGATTTGTAAAGTTTCCTTGTTTCACATTAATCTGCAGACAAGTTGCAAATCACTCCCATATGCCATTATAGAGAGAGAAACAGAGTCATATATAGTGAAGAGACTGAGCCAACCACTTCATACTATATTAGTGGGGTTTTTCCACAGCGTTACATTATCTGAGAGATAACTAAAATCTAATAGTTGAAAAACACTAAAAGTGTGTGCTTAAAATCTGAAGGACTTTTTAAGTACATTCAGATTTAAAAACAATCCACAAGTGTATCAAAAAAGCACTATTTTGCATTACGATTTTGCTTAAACAAAAGGAGAGAGAACCCTGTGAATTAGCTACTCAAAATTACTAAATCGTAACAGTAATGTTACTGAGAACCACTTTTGGTACGCACAACGACTCAAAGTTAGGTAAATCCTCCAGAAAAGTTAAATGAATGTTAAACAGACCTTGACAGTGATCAACAAGTGCCGCAAGTGTCTTTAACCTTATTTTAGGATCATACGTCCAGACTAGAAGACGGCGAAGTGTTAAACTGCTCTCAAGTCCCAGATTCACGCCCTGATCATCTTCCAATTGCAACTGATCAAATCAGAAACAGAAAATACATCAAGGAATAAAAGTGGCAAAGCTGAAGCAGAACTGCTGTTTCATAGTTTTTGTTCAGAAATCAGGTTTTTATTAATGCACTTGAAATACCCAGTATTATATGTTCTTGCAATAAATCATTGAGCCAAAACCTGGAAGCTATACAAGTATCAAAGAATCAAGCGCAGGTGAAAGGACAGAGAGAAACAGAATGGTAATAGGGCAGACAGAGCACAAAGGACAGAAAAGTTAAAGAAAAGAATGTGATAGTCACAAAAGGAGAAGAGGGCAAAGGAAAAGAGAGCAGAAAGACAGCAAATGTTGGCCAAACATGCTCGGAAAAGAGCAAAGAAAAACATCCAAAGGAAATGAAGACTGTAGGAGGTAAAATTTATATTACTTCACAGCCAACTTATTTAATTCAGCATGGGACAAATTCATCAGAACTTGTTATGTATATATAGCAACAGTAAGGAATTGTTACCATTATTTAAAAAACATTAAAAGCTGTAAGAAAAATCTGTCACAATGTGACTACCACGAATCTTCCAACACCATGGAAAATCAAAGCCAAATATTTGCATCTGAGATGCTTTCACACATACAGATGGGGTAAGCAGGACAAAAACACAACCTAAGAATCCTAGAGCAGTCCAAACAGATAAAATCCTAGAAAAGATGTTCCATTTCCTCTACACTACAACCAATCCACTCTGTGCTTCCACGTCTAGCACATTTTTTGCCAAATAGCATGGATCAGTTAAACTTAAAGATTAGTGTCATCTGCACTAAGCTCAGCCTTAAAGCCAGTTAAATTCATTGGCTTCTGGATGCTCCTGGGTCCACGGTTGGTTTGTTTGTTGTTTTGTCTGGAAATTGGCAACGATAAGGTATATGAGCAAAAATCACCCTTTGTCTTCAGGAAAGAGATGATAACTGTACACCTTCATCATGGAAGCACATTTTTAAAGGGGCTGACAATGTGGAAAACAGTCTGCAAGGAAAAGACCTGAAAAGCTTATGGAATAGTACACAGTACGCCCAGAGACTCTTTCAGAGGAAGAGGGTAAACTCTGAAGATATAATACAAAGTTATATAGAGAAAGACAACATTGAATCGTCTGATGAGATTCTTGTTACGTACCACTATGCCTGCACTGCTAACTGGAACTGCAGCTAACAACTCCTAAGCTGGCAGCCTGTATGACCTCCCGAATACAAGAATGCAGCATGTGCTCCATTCCAAGACACAATGTTCTACCTGTTTTCAAGCAATTAAAATGTACAGCTCTGTAAGAAAGTGTTTTTTAAAAAAAGCAGATATTTTTCTATCACTTTTGATTTTAAAATTGACAAGTCACCAAGCTCACCTCTGGGACAATCTGGCACAAGTCTTGCAAATGCTGCATTTATTCTTAAAGATTTCTGCTTCATTAATTATGAATATAAGAAATTCCATCCTCTGTCAGAACCCTGGCCAGACAAACTCCTGCTCTGTCTCCAATAATGACAAAAAGAAATGCTGTACAAGGGCAGCATGCAAAGCTGACCCCTCTCTGCAGTCTATTCCCCTTAGGCTTCCTGCACCCCAGTTGCTGCATTCAGGACGTCATAGGATTCATCTTCGCTCAGCCCTTTTAACAGCAGTTTACAGACCTGCCTTCCATGAATTTGTATAATGGCTTTTTCAACCTTTTGGTACTGCCTTTGGCATGACATGCTAGGGCAACAAATTTCACAAGCGGGCTACACTTCTCTGTTATATACCAACCGCTACTAATTTTAGAGTGCTCCTTTCCTCTTGTAGCCATTCACCAAATCCTGCAACTTTGCATTTTACTTACCTTACATCAGTTTGGAAGCCACAGCCACAGCCACCCTATACTTTTTCCTCTAGAGCAGAGGTGTCAAACTCCCGCCTCCCACCGCTCTCCTGCTCCTGTAGTGTAACGCGCGTCACACGCTGCACACGTGACTGGCGCTGGCAGGAGCACAGGGGCAAGGAGCTAAGGGCTGCCGCCAGGGAGAAACAAGGTGTTGAGCTGCATAAAACAAGGGGGAGGGTCAGATTCGGCCCATGGGCCATGAGTTTGATACCCCTGCTCCACAGTCTTAAGAGACTCAAATGTCTCCCCTCTCCCCACACTGCAACTGCCAAGGCTCCTGAGGATTTTAGCTGACTTTCTCCCTCCTTAGTCTCTACCTCCCTGATGCCTGAGAGGCTACCATCAGGACTGCACACAGTGCTCCACTGTCACTATGAAACCTGCTTCGTTGTTCCCAGTGCCCATCTCCCTGGCACCCAACTAACATACTAAGAACAACAGTGCACACAACCACCTAAGAGGACACCAAGATTTTTCCCAAATTAGACTAGCTGATGTCAACTTTGGCACTGAGGAAGTATGCATTAGATTAGCTCTCGTCCACATAAAAACCCTGTATTTCCCACACTGGGGCTCGCGAGTACCTACCTGCTCACACACTCTGCTTCAGGCTGCTCCTTGCCATGTAAAGAGCATCCAGGATACCAACGTTAGCAAGCTTTCATTGACACACCAGAAGACTTCACTCTGCCCAACCTTCTCCAGATCATCAATATCAACTAAAACCAGTACCAGGATCTATTTTTGGTGCACAATACCGGCCCTTCTCCATCCTGCTATATGACCTTGTGCTTCCCAGCCTTCAAGTCATGAGAATCTCTCCTTCACTTCTGGGTCTGGTTCCTTTCTTTCACAGCATTAGGAAAGGAATCTTGCCAGGGGCCTCTTGAAAATCCAAACACGCCTCTGGGATCCACTTCAGTCAGGTGCTGAGGGACATCGCTAGGAAACTATAATCTGCTAGTGCAGCAGAACTTTACATTACAGACACTGTACTCATTGTTCCCTACCAGAATGCCTTTAATCAATGTGTTCAATGCAGTCATGAACTCTAAAACTGCAGCTGAATCTGGCAAGGGACCCAAAGAGCAACAAACAAAGTAGTGAAAGAAAGACTGGAAAAACATGGATCCAACTACTGAATGGTGCTAGGAAAGTGGTGACAGGAAAATGGGAAAAGCAGAGGCACTCAATATCTTCTATGCCTTAGGTTTTTCTGGGAAGATTTGCTATTGGGAACACCAAATGTTACCTCAGATCAGAGGGGAAGTCTGGAACAAGGGAGGCTTACTCTGAGTCAAGAAATATCTGGTTAGGAAACATTAAACAAACTGGATGTATCTAAGTCTGAGACCTGATGCACCCACGATTGTGGAGGAAACTGGCCAGTGTCACTGCAAGGCCACTCAATCATCAACATCCCAGCAAATCAGAGGAGGTTCCTGACACCCAGAAGAATGCAAATGTCACTCTTCTCTTCACTGAGGACCTACAGAACTTCACAGCAGCGAGACTCACCTCATTCCGTGGGATGCTGACAAAATAATTAACCCAGGAAACCATTTCCAAATATATGGAGGACAAAAAGTTTTCTCGGACAAGGAAGAAGAAGGGGATACCTTTGTGGTGATGAAATTTGTCATCCCAAACAAGTGTTAAGTGTGCTGAGGCTCTGTTGGCCAGGAAGTATATGGACATCTGCCTGTTGATGTGAAGTAGTGAATGAATTCCTTACTTAGCTTTGCTTCCATGCACGGCTTTTGCTTTCCCTATCAAACTGTAACAAACTTGATTGACTTGTCTTTTTGCCTTCCTTTTATTTTCTCCCCATTCTCCAAGTCACAGGGGTGAGAAAGAGGCTGGGTGGGTGCCTGGCTGCTGGCCAGGGTCAGTTCATCACAAAGGCAAACGTAGTTTGAAAATAAGTGATGCCAGAACTTTCCTTTTGTTGCCCCCTTAGATGCTTCCCCTCTCACCAGACTCCTCTGTTTTTTGAAAGATTTAGTGGAGCAGGAAAGGTGGAAGAAGCTGCATTTCAAAGAAATCAAACATATTTTCACATTCAAGAAGTTTTAGAAGTTAGAATAAATCAAAGCTCCAGCAAACCAAGAGAGCAAACGTATTTTGGAAATAGCAAGAAATAATTACAAAAAGAGTAACTGGGTAGTAGCCAGGAAAAACAAGCAAAAAAGTACACATTACAGTATTCCAAAAGTCAGGAATGTTAAAGAACACCAAATGAGTCAAAAAGAATAGATGCTTTGAAAATGCTTACAGAAGCGTATGACTGAACCACAGATTTATTTTATTAATTGGAATTTTAAATGGCATTTGATTTTAACTTTAGGTCAATTCTCAGAATAAATTTTTCTTGGCTACAAATAATGAACGCCTTGAAAGTCACATATAAAAAAGTAAGCAGAAGAAAAAAAATTCAATTTTTATTTTGGGGCTAGCATCTAGGTGCACAAACCTGTAAATATTTGTGGAAAAAATGCAAAATTACCAGCACTGAGTTGGTCTAAATGTGAAAGAAAAACAATAAAACACTGAAACATCTTTCTCCCTCAATAAAACGGAAGGAAAATGCGCAAACTGCCCCAGACAGATCAAAAAGCTGAATCTGTTGTTACCAGCTGATGAACCATGCATCGCTTGAAATGCAGGAAGATTTTTTTTTCTCCCTTCAAAGATGTGTCACGGTGTTTGGGATTTGAATGATAGATACCACACAAGATGAAACTGACAAAAATGATGCAAAAAAGGGACAAAAGCTTAGAAACACATATTATAGTTCCTGCTTATGTAACACATCAAATAATAGTGAATTTCTAAGAGAAAAATATTTCTTGGTACCTACATCCAAAGAGTAAGAAATATATAAGACAACTGTGCCCACAGTCAATAGAAACTGCTGTACATCCTTCCCTTTCTAATGGAATATCTAGGTATACATTTTAGGAGATATTTTGGCAACATAAAGCAAAATAAAAAGTTAAATAAGAACCACTTAACTTACCTGAGAATGTAATACAGACAGAAGCCGGTAGTATTCTTTAAGTTCCTGATGTAAGGCTGCACAAAAACTCTAAGAGAAAAAGCAGAAAAAAAAAAAATCAGATTTAATCTCGAATAACTCTCTGAACGTAGTCAGAAATATCCTAAAATGAATCAAGCCATAAGTTTCAACACAAAAGTTAATTCTTAGAAAACTGGCCAATGTACCTCTTAGGGTACACAGGTGTTTTTCAAGAACACATGCACATTGTCAAGTGACTTTCTGTTTCCTGCTGCTTGAATCTATCAACAGAATAAACTATGACAAATGTAACTCTCCAAATAAAAATGTCATCTCAATAAATATATTAATAATTACCGTAACGATGTGAAAATCCTAACATGACCCAGAAAAAAATTTCTTTAATACTTACGTAAAATAAAGTATGCAGTAAAGTAACAGTTTCAACTTCAGCAAGCCCTCTAATAACATAAGTTAAGTGATCATTATATTTACAGTGGATACAATACGACATTAACAGGAAAACAAAATGCTCATAAAAGAATACGTCCAGTAAATGCTGCCGGATTTTTGGCCTTTTATGAATTGACAGTCGTATACAACTCTTCATTTGACATGGAAGAAATGAATAGCACTAAGTATATCCCAAGAAATATGTAAAAAGTGCAGAAGTTAAAATGCCTGAAGTAAAGCAAAGATTCCTCTTCGTAAAACAATTCTAAGCACAGCTACTTTGGTTGTTTAAAACCAAATAAAGGTAGATTTTAAAAACAATTCCTGAAAAAATACTTATTCAGTAACGGATAGTTTTCTGTGGTTTGGGGTCCTGGTGTTTTGCTTTGGTTTTGTGATCTTCTTAAGCTTGCATACAAACAAAAAAAATTCCTGCAACATATTTTCTAAAATAGAATTTAAAATATGGCTCATTAATTTTGGACTAAGTTGAAAATTTTGGACTGTAAGCACTTTGTTTTTTTGAAGAGTAATTCCATGCACACACACAAATTCTTCAGAACAGATTTCTCAGCTAATGATTTTGATATCTACTTTAATTGACTTCCTTAAAAAAGGAAAGTCCCCAGACTTTCCCCTCAACTCCTTTTAAAGTCATCACTGTCAAAGTAATTTGGAACGAATAAGGAAGACCTCACATAAAAAGAACCCAAAGCTTAAAATAAAATATTTATTCACTAGAATATGTATAAGGGAGAAATCATTACTACAAGCAAAAGGAGAAAATAAATCTTCTTTCCTGCTAAGAGGCTAAGAAGCCTAGGGAAAAAAATATCATTAATCTTGCCATTGTATTCTTTAAAAGGAAAGTGGATTCCTTTCTTCAACTCAAAGTTGTAAGTTAAAAAGAAATTTGGAATTAGTTTTATTCCAGAGGATACTGAAGGACAAAAAGAAATCCCTTTACGTGTAACCCCACTTTTTATTTCTTCTCACTTGCTTCTTCAGTACATTTTTGAACCAATTAAAATAGCACTTACCAAGATAGAGGGCAGAGTAGAGCCTCCAAGAAAACATTCAAAGGCACTACACGTCCTCAAAAAGTGAGAACAGTAATTGCTGACTTTAGTAACCAAAAGGACTTAGGATTTAACTGGATCAACTTTTTAGAGAAGCTTCAGAAGTTAACTTTTACATCCAGCATCAATTCCTGCATTAAAAACTCCAAATTTTTGTTTCCCAAACTGTTACAGAAAACTGGACATTATCCTACAAATCTGATTAGGTTTAGAGCAAAAGAGAATTCAGGAAGGAAACAGAATGCTTGTTCAACAGAAAAAAAAATGCCCACTACCTCAACTGGATCTAAATGGGCAAAATGACGAAATACAGGGTAAGTTCTATTTCACTGCTGCTATTCTTTTAGCTTTCTGAGGACAAAGCAGAACTTAGATACTAAGCAGCAAAGGCAGAATAATATAATGTTAAAGTGCAATGCATTGTTATCTCTACTCCTAATAAATGTCAATACCTGACATTTTGCATGGTATAAAGCATCACCAGAATCATACTCAAATAAGTGACAGACATCTTATCCTACATGTGGTTTAAAGCTGGTGTACCTAAGTGCTTTTTCAACACACTACAAGATGTTTTAGAATGCACATATTCCTGTGCTGAATTCCTAATGCACAGAGTGCAGCACCTGAAACTGTCAGCTATAAAAGCCATGAAAAGCAGTCATAACACACTATTTTGCCCAGATACTGACAGTAGGAGTAGAATGTATGTTTTTATTTGTACACTTATGCCCTAGAAATATATTTAAGCGCTTGCCTCAAGCAAAATTAACAGCATTAGAGCTATGCAGATTCAGCTAACTGCACAGCCTTCTGCACAGAATCTGAAACCTGTATATGGCAGCTACTACACACTTAAATTCATTGCAGAATTAAAGTTCTCCCCTTGCTGTAAACTTGAAGGTTAAAGCCAGATACAGCACAAAAAAGCATAAGCAGGAAGCTTCTAGATCAGGGGTGTCAAACTCCTGGCTCCTGCCTCTCTCCTGCTCCTGCAGCGTAACGCGCATCACACGCTGCACATGTGACTGGCGCTGGCAGGAGCACAGGGACAAGGAGTTCGGCGCTGCTACCAGGGAGAAACAAGGTGCTGGGCTGGATAAAACAAGGGGGAGGGATGGATTCAGCCCACAGGCTGTGAGTTTGACACCCTGCTCTAGTTAAAGAATAAGGAACTTCACCCAGAGGTAAGGGGGAGAGTCTGAAGAAAATGCATATACAGTAGCACTACCATATAAAACATGGAAATCAGCAATGGCTCACTAGAAAAATAATTATTTATATGTAACTAAAAGGGTTACTTTGAGTAAGAACCGAAGGGAACAGAATAAAACATTAGAAAAGTAGGAAGCACTACAGTGTCTCTACTGACCTCTTAAGAAAAATTAGATTGAAGGGAGAAGCACTTCAATTTCTTGGCAGATTAGGTAGGATGTTATGGCTAGAGGCAAGGATAACATTGCTGTCGAGTCAGAAGGGATAATATCCAGTTTTACAGAGGAAGCAAGTGAGAGGAAACAGGAATGCCTTAGCAGTAAATGTGGTTTTGGGTATTACAGCAGCTGTGAAGTTACTGCCGACTATAAATCATGATGATGAAACCTATAAAAACAGAAATGAATACTCTTTTGATGCTGTATTCAAAAGAAGGCGCAGAAGATAATGGGGTATTTGCATTATATGTAAGTTAGTGCAATTAACACACAAACATCAGCATTAGTTGACAAGGGAGTCTCCTGCACAGGTCAGTCTAATAAATTAATTGGTGATTAATTAGCTCAAAGATGCTATCATCCCATTTAAGCAAAGTTTTTGATTATAAACATGCATAAGTACTTAAAAAAATATGAATTAAAAGAAAAGGAGATTAAGAAAAGGAATGTATATGTGAGACTTTCCAGCTACAAATGACAGGAGCAACTCCTTCTTACAACCAGCAAGGGCAAAATGCCTTTTCCTTGCCTTCAGACTATGACTCACGAAAACTGGCAGTACATAAAAGGAGTACATCAAAGGATGAATGATTCAAGGTCCAAAGTTTACGCACCATACTAGCACTGCATTTTACACAGTAGTTTCTAAGGGAAACAAGGCCAAAATATTGTAGCAAAATCCGTTTTTCAGCTGACCTACCTGTCCCACAAGTCCAAATGCACGATCCAAACTCCTCTGGTCTGTGTATTTTCTTATTTTATTATGCAGCCATCCCAGCTCTGCAAGTCTACTTGTGGTATCTCTGAGGGATTTGGACAAGCTCACCTACAAAGTTAATAGAAATAATAACATGCAATTAAGTTAAATCTACCATGCCAATACTTGTTTCTTTACAAAAGCACCTCTTTCTCATAAAATGAGCCAGTTCAGGAAACAATCATTTTGCATTCTTCAGCAGAGATAGTGCCAAAACGCAATTAATTTAATTAGCATTAAATTTATACACATAAGTATTGAAAGGCAGCAGCAGCAAACTACTGGCAATTTTGGTGACCACCTCTTTTGGAAATCTTAACGTAACATTTATACATTCTTTTTACATAAGGATATTACGGTAGTAACAAAAAATTCTTCAGAAAAGAGGAAGAAATCTGAAATTTTATGATGTAGAATCACACTTCATCTTATCCTGATAATGAGCAAGGCTCAAATATTAGAGCTCCAGAAGGGGAGTCAATGACTGAAACTGATGAAGAAACCTAGAGAAAATAATTAGCTACTACTACATGTGAAATAAATCTTTAATAGAAGACAAATGACCCAATGCCAGACTAGGCATCAGGAACCAAAACTCACAGAATCCTAATTCCAAGTTTAAGTCTGATCCACCAGTAACAGCTTTTATAAGCTATTTAATCATGTGTCACTCTGAGCTATTCTATTCTGTTTCTACTTTCCTTACACCAAAGACCTCACTTCACCCTGCAAACTTGCCTTAGTCACAACACACTACGTAACTGCTACTACTATTTTAATCTGAACCAGCACATTTCTTCCTTTAATGGAGATGTGGCTCTATCACATTCGATCCCTCTACCCTAGAACACCACCATCAAGTTTTCAAAACTTTGTTGGACAAAGCAAAACAAACAATCCAACTAATACACTAGACCAAGAGGCAGAGAGTGACTTTTGCCCACAGCGACTGGGCCTATCCCACCTCTACAGATGACTTTGACTTAGAGAGCCAGGTAGAACAGTTCAAAACACAGCAAGGGAGCGTCCTAATGAAATTAACAGACTGCTGAAGAACTAGAGATGAAGTTCACTCATTAAGGCTTTTCATTAGCAGTGCAGGCATTCTCCAAAACAAAAAACAGCTACAGAGTTTGTTGGCCACAGCAACTTGGGCATGCACCAGGTAGCAGCATTTGGCTGTTAAGAGCAGAGTTCAGTCCTAGTTTAGCCACAGAGGCACAGCTTTAACTTCTTGAAAAACTTCTGTAGGATAAACTCTAGCCCTAACAAGCATGATTGGACAAAGTTAGAAACTCTGGCTGGCTAAAACTAAAGAGATGACATAAGAACTATTTAGAAGTCTACAATTACAGAGTGCTTGGCAAGCATTAAGTACAATACACAGCCACTGAAATCAAATGAGGAAACAAGCAAAATTGGATTAGTGTTATTATACTTGTATTTCCTAGATCAAAACAGAAGCTGCTAGCTCATACAGTGCTGAGTGTCACCAACAGACCTAGTATTAACACTGACATTAGAAAACATTTAGGCAAAAATAACAGTTTGGCAAGTGTGTTTCTTCCTGGAAAAAAAACAGACTGTATACAATGACATTTCTTTGTGCAGCTGATGGAAAAATACACGTTTTGACTATTCTTTTGCCTAACATGCAGTCAGCACTGCTAGAGGAAGTCTGATTTTTGTCCTCCTTCTGATCTCGGTTCACCAGAAAGTCCCAGGTGCAGTTCTAGTCAGTCACCAGGTCCAGCAGTTTAGTACAAGCGTCAATAGGAAGAAGGATGTAAGACAACTGACTTCAAAAATAACTGAAGATACCAAGTTCTCAGGAAAAAGTATTACTGACCACAAACCATCTGTATAATCAAACTTCTTGTGTTAACAGAATTAGGAATTCAAACTAAAACAGTTTTCACTTTAAGTTAGCCTATTTGATAGGAAAACTGTACAGAAAACTGATTAAACCCGTAGTACCAATTTTGTAATCTCTGATTAAGTTTCCTCCACATTCCTGTAGAAAAATCTATTATGCTACCTTTCCTTTGCCGTATATAATCTAATTTATACACGGAACCTAATTAAACTCAGTGCAGATGCTGATAAATTACAAACCTTGCAGCATCTACATGTACAGAAGATGACATCCCTAAGAATCTCTTTATTAGCAAGTTTTAACTGATTTAACAAGATTTAAGTTTTCCATTTTATCCCCCAATAAGGAGCCCTAAACATCATTGTAAACTAACAGGGGGAACATTACACATTTCACTTTTTGCTGTTATTACGGAGCAGAAGAGGAAATTAGTTCGGTTATCATCAACATTAAGATAAGTCAACCGTGCTCCTGGCACAAGAAATAACCCAAAATCAATTCCCCATCATTTTAGGACCACATCATATTGTCTCAGTATAAAGTTCTTAATGCAAGGGAAAATCAGAAGCGCTGTGTTTCCCTTTGAACGAGAACTTGAAAACCAACTAGTGATCTGCAACTGAACTGTGAGGTAGTACTGTATAAATGCTGAATAAG
The DNA here is from genome assembly GCA_033558185.1 of Dromococcyx pavoninus. NCBI lineage: Eukaryota > Metazoa > Chordata > Aves > Cuculiformes > Neomorphidae > Dromococcyx > Dromococcyx pavoninus. Next base: position 432,102 of record JAUMJL010000668.1, on the reverse strand, counting down.
ATGACTCTAAAGCAACTAGCACCATTTTTTTTGTCGTTTGCTCAGCTGACCCAATCTCACAGAATGAATTCCAGAAGAAATTCTTTCAACATGAGCACAGGCAAACACTGGAATAATATTTTTCCCCCCTCGAATACCTCTCTGCTCATATATAAGACATAAGTCACCATACAGTACCTTTCCTTCCACTTTATAGCAATTTTCAGAATTGCACATTTTGATGTTTTTGCCATCTATTCCCTGGAATACATACAAAACATCTCTTACAAGATTTGCTTCAGTTATTTCAACAGAGCCTAGAAAGAAAGAAAAAAACAAACACAATATTTAGATTTGTTGGGACAATTAGTTTTGCTTACAATTTCAAAAAGCTATTTAGAAGCCCAGCCAAAAAAAAAAAAAGATAAAACCTCTGTTTATAACCTGTAAAGAAATGTTTTAAGTCCTCTTGACAACCTGCAAGGAAAGCCAAGAATTACCTTTATCTACTTCTACCAATACCTGGTATTTTCTCAGACCAGGTCAGCTTCTATGACACAGGACATGTTATTTTTAACCAATACTTAAGTCAGTTCCTATACTTGTTTTACGATTCCATCACCAGGGTAAGTTCTGAGGCAAGCATCATAACTTTACCTTTCTTGAACCAAACAGCTGAAGTTGTTAAATGATGAGTTACAGAATCTCTTCAACAGTCAGCTATGAAACCAACAGAATTAATCCAGAAGGAAGAGCTGCTTGTTTAAAATTGCCTTTCAATCACATACTCCAGTGCTCAGTGAAAAGACTGACCAACACCAGACTGCCATCTGCATAACAGCTCCAGAGCTGGCAAACACAAAAGTGTAAGTACTGTTTCTGAAGACAGATATACCTTTGGTTTAGTAAAGTTACTGCAGCACACAGTTTGCTTCTGGCTTATATCTCAAGTTAGAGGTTAAATTATATTTGAGATTCAGGGTATGTATTGATTTAAAGAAAACAAATAAATGGAATATGTGCTGTGCAAGCCACTGCAGCTACTCTCACCTTTTCTGGGCAAAACAGCACAATGTGCTTTTGTAACGCCATTTAACATATCAAGAAAGAAGTAATTTCAACAACTATCCAGAAACTGAGATGTTACAACATGCTTCTCCCAAATTTGAAAGCATTCCTACTCTCACCAGCTTGCCTCTCTAATAATCCACTTTCCCACAATACATAAAACAAAAATTCTATTCCGATTTCAGCAAAAGTAGCCATCACCTCAAGACACTGTTTAAAACTCAGACTCCCCTCATGATAATAAGTGATGCATACGAGTAGCTACTCCCTCTTGAGAACTCTCAGTGAAATGGTAAAGGATTGAAGTGCACATTTCTTTAAAGGGTAAATAATACAGCAGGTGTTATTATCAACCACAAGGTGGTCCTGATTGTACTGCCTGTGTAGATATAGCAATACGAAAACTCCATTTAACGGCAACGGACTTCAGAAGAAAAAACCCCTTTAATTAGTTAGAAGAACTTCATATTCATAGAAACATTATTTTCTTGAGAATAGCCTTTTTTTACTCTGAACGCAATTCTATTCATACATCAAGTGACTATATTTAAGACAACTGTCAGTCCTTACACCCATCACACATAAGAATCAAGAGTCACAGCTGCTGGCTGACTGAATGAAACAAGTTTGTACTGCTTTATGTCAGTTAGTAGAACAAAAATAAGAGACAACGCTATCTGTTTGATATATAAGCTGTTGCTTTGCGCACTGTTACTCATAAAGACGCAAGGGTTGGCAGACAGACCACAGTTTAGCTTCTATATAAAGAAGTGTGGATAGTTAGGAGTTACTGAATAAAAAACAAAACCCCACATCTCTTATCTTTCTTTGCCAGAGTAACAGCACTGCCATTAGCTCTCTTATTCAGAAGTGTCTCCCATTTTTACAGTAAAAGTAGAGTGGGTTGAAACTTACATAATTGCCAGAGATTATCTGTTAAACAATTTCTCCTTAGTTAAGCTCATCCAAATTCAGAATAGATCCTCTAGGCAGAGGTTTCAAGTTTACAGGGCTTAATCAAGGAAAGAAATTAGTGATATTTATCTATTTTTATTTTATTGACAATATTTTATGTCAATTGCTCTAAACACAACCACCATAAACAGACTGCTAATTTCAGTAAAAAAAGTTTTAAGATCTCTACATTACAGTGCACATTTCCAAGTTTTAAAAGACAGAATCATAAATGAAGGAGTCTATTTCAATAAGTTCTATTCACTGAGCTCCCTTTCTGACTTTCTAAAAACAACAGCATCTTTTGATCACCAAAAGAATGATTCACAAATCACATTCACTCGATTGTGACAAACACTGCAACGCAGTCAGTCTTTTAAGAGGACCAGAACACATTATCAAAAATCACTGCAAAAAAGAAATCAACAACCAGCAAAACAGATTGTGGCCAAATATACTAGTCTTAAATATTTGCTTCTATCCCTGTATTGAAAACATTACAGTAAAACACTCCTCAAAAAATTCAACATGCAATAAAACTATTTCAAAATCATTAAAAAATAATGAATAATATAGATAATAATTGTAAAAAGTTTTCTTTAACAAATGCATCTTTGCTTACCACTTGTATCCCCTTCTCGCCGTGACCTTGGCACACCGCGGGAGACAGCATTTGGAAAGCCTTTTGAGGTAGTGCTTTGTAAAGAGGGCTGGTTTGTAGTTAGAGTCCATGCAAGACGTGACCCTAATTGCTGACGGAGGCAATCTCCAACACCCGGAGCTTGATAGGTTTGTCTAAAAGGTCAAAAGCAAGACACATCATTAAAAACTTGGATTCTATACCCATCACCTGGTTTGGGGAATGAAAATTGTGAAAAACATCCCAAGCTTCAGTTTGGTTTTCTGTGGATGTGTTGTTTGTTTTTTTCCTAATAAAAGAATCTTAAAAAAGGGCACAGAACCTACAAGCAATTTATTGCTTCCTATACACTTACACTTAAAAAAAAAGGTAGGAAAGAAAGAAGGTATGAATTTGACAAATATTATTTCATATTTGAGGGCTATTGAGCCTATCAAAGGGCTGGAGCACCTCTACTATGAGGACAGGCTGAGAGAGTTGGGCTTGTTCAGCCTGGAGAAGAGAAGGCTCCAGGAGGGACCTCATAGCAGCCTTCCAGTACCTGAAGAAGCTACAGGAAAGCTGGGAAAGACTTCTTCCAAGGGCAAGTAGTGATAGGATGAGGGATAACAGTTTTAAACTGGTAGAGGGGAAATTAAGGTTAGACATTAGAAAGAATTCTTCACGGTGAGAGCAGGAAGGCACTGACACAGGTTGCCCAGGGAAGCTGGGGATTCCCCCTTCCTGGAAGTGTTCAAGGCCAGGTTGCATGGGGTCTTGAGCAGCCTGGTCTGGTGGGAGCTGTCCCTGTCCATGGCACAGGGATTGGAACTGGATGATCTCTAAGGTCCCTTCCAAACCAAACCACTCTATGATTCTGTATCAAGGACTGACTTTGTTCACACTGAACTGTGTAAATATAGCGAAATGAATTAAAAGTGAAGCCAACTATAATCATAATAAATAATAGTCATAATAAACAACAAATATTTAAGTTTTGTTATTACTTGAACCCGGACATGCCAAACAAAGTACAGGAAGAGGAGAAAGTTCACTTTTTTCAGTCCACCTCACTGCCACCTCATCTCGTTCACTAATTTTATTAAGTTTGTCAATGAGGACATTACAGGTATACAGTGTCAAATAAGTACTGAAACAGTGTTGAGATAAACAATGTTCCCTGCTCTTCCCTTGTCCACCTCGGTCTTCTCATCATAGAATGCTGTAAAATAGGTCAAGTACATCTTTCCTTTCTGAAGTCTGTGCTGACTGCTCCTAGTCTCCTTGTCTTTGATGTGTCTGGAAATGCTTTTCACTATTAGACGCTCTTCCATCATTTTCCCAGGTGCTGAGATGAGGCTAACCAGCCCGTCATTCCCTGGATCCTCCTTCTTCTTGAAGACAGTAGCAAAATTTGATTTCTTTCAGTCCTCAGGAACCTGTCCCAGTTGCCATGTTTCAAACATTACCAAGAATAGCCCACAATGACACTAGCCAGCTCCCTCAGCACTTGCGGATGCATCCCATCAAGTCCCAAGGGTCCTGGAGCAATGAAGATTTTCCCAAGCATCTTAGGGTTCTGGCCTGGTCTTACCAGCACAGACCAAGGCAAAGAAAGCATTGAGTACTTTGTCTTTTTCCACATCCTCTGTTACCACAGACCCTGCCCCTTGAGCAGAAGGCCCATGTTTTCCCTTGCCTTCCTTTACTGCTTATGCACACAATACTTTCCTGCTGGTCTTCGTGCCCCTTGACAGATTCAACTCTAGGTAAGTATGGATGCACCCTGGATGCTCCTTTACATCTGCCCCTGCTTCCATCTTTTGTATATTTTTTGATGTCTGAGTTTTGTCAGGAGCAACTTGTTCACCTATGCAGACTTCCTACCAGCTTTGCTTGAATTGCTGCTTGTCAGGGCAGACCATTCTTGACTTGGAAGGAGGTGATCCTTAAATATTAACCAGCAGTTAAGTCAGTCAGTTGGACTAGATGATTTCTGTAGGTCCCCTCGAACTGAACTATTCTATTCTACTCTACTCTACTCTCTACTCTCCTGAACCCCTCTCTTCTCCAAGAGAGTCTCTAATGGGATTCTTCCAAGCGGATATGAGAAGAGACTCGGGTCTCCTCTCCTGAAGTCCAGGGATGGGAATCTGCTTTTTGCCCTGCTTCCTCCTTTCACAATCCTGAACTGAAAGACTATTTCTCAAGGGTTTCAGAGAACCAAGAAATCTGGGCTTGGCACTAGAATCCAAAAGAGCGGATACAGTAAAACATCAGCTGTTCAGCAGATAGATAAAGTTCAAGAATGAATACACTCGGCCAACAATTTTTATGGTTACATATGGTCATATGACAGCGTCTGACAGCCACAACTGTTCAGCTAAGGAACTCAGTTTCTATGCACCTAGAGTGGAATTTCCAATGGCACACAAATTGGAAGGGTAGGGAAAAGAAGAATTAAAAAAAAAGAAGGAAAAAAGTGCAGATCATCTCTAGTCTTACCTAAATCCATTTGTAAGGCAAAACAGTTTAACTTACCCTGGAAGGAGTGATTGTGGAGTTGGCGTTGGCCCATTCAGGGCATACAGGCTGATGCTGCTGATCCCACTGCTCCCCATGCTGCCAGAACTCTGGGCAGATTGAGCACTGCGGTCCTGGTAATTCAACGGAAGGCTTTGAGGCCTGGCATAGTAATAAGGGGTTGAGTGAGCATCCCGTGGCAATGCTTGAGCAAAAAGCGTGGCATAACTTGATACCTGAAAAGGAGAGGATTTGAAAAGGGGGGAATAAAAAGAAGAGATCTGTGAGTTGATTTAAGTCATGCCTTTAGATAACACGTGTAATATTCAAGATGCAAAAAATATGATTATGTTTATGCAAAGAACAATTTGTCATTCCAGTTGTAATGACAGCAAAGCAGGTCCCTCACAACAAACAAAAGCAATTTTAGCAACATAGCTTATTTTTGCCTGTGAACTCTCATCAGCAATAGCTACAAAAACCTCTTTGGTGCCAGCAGAGCTGTAATCAAAAGGAGGAATTGCATTTCAAATTCATTAGCATGTGACCAGACATTATACCACCAAGCAAAAAGCAAGCAAAAACTCCACCCATCTAATAAAGCCCCAACTTAAACTACAAAGGTTGGACAGCTCAAAATTTTACATTTATTTAGTATAAAAAAATTGCACAGAAGGAAACTGCAGACACTTGTGTCAAGTTTGTTCTTCCTTTCAGCCTCACATACAACCACCACAAACACAACCTGAGGTGTTGGTTAAGTCTGGGTAGTAATTCTTAATGACATCTAAATTAAGTGACACATTTACTGCTTATCAGAAGTAACAAGGGTCTTCTGACCTACCTTGTTAGGCTGCTTACGTGGATCTTCACTAAGGCTAAGCAGGAGGTAGAGTATTGACCATTTGTTTTTCAAAATGCCCTTAAAAAAACAGAGACAAACAGAAAAGAGTTTAACTCTTGATAATACTGGATTTCTTAAAGATATCCAGCCTACTAACATGTACACATATAAATCAATTTTCCACACAAATAAGATCAGCTCAGAGCCTTGCTCTTGAGTAAACTGGGAATGTGAAATGCTGCCTGTGTATTGCTAATTTCATTAGTTTTCTCCACTGTGTTCAAATCATGAACTATCACCTGCTCCAGATCAACAAGTATGCTCAATTTAAAATTCACAGCTACTAAGAAAGAGGTATTTTACAGAGACAAACTTTCAACAGCATTCCCACACACTCTCACCACTTAAAACATCGCGGATGTGGATCCAACTCTAACCTAAAGGTGAAGAAGGAAAATTTTTGGTACCATTTTAAGTAAATAACTGTCTTTTCACCACTTGCCCCTTCACTCTCCTTTAACATCAAAATTGAGGAATATGCAACATAGTTTTTAGCAAACAGACAAATAGACAGATGCATACAGACTGTTAGAATAACTCTCTTAGTAGCTTTAGACCTCAGCAGAAAGCTTCTCAGGAGAAAACAGACCAATGCTTAAGTTCGATCTACAAAAAGAATACTTTGAAGAGAAGAGTTACAGTAAATATTAGTATGTTTTATTTTAGATATGCTATGCATGTTTCTAGATGTGTTACTACAGAGTTCTGTGATACTAATGCTTGCAACTGAACTGATCAAGGACATAGAAGCTCATAATGAAGATTAAGTAGTGGAGTAAACCAAAGAAACTCATACAAGTTCCCTCAAAACACTGATCACGCTATGGTCTAGAATATGAAGCAATGTTGAATATAAAGGAAACTTCAGTCATACCATGACTCAACAAAGATACCATCCCTTTTGAAGCAATGCAATTCAGTACTATCACTCTTGTAAAAAGTACTTTCAAAGTCACTTTGAAATTCTTTTTTAAACACATTTTTATTCTCACTTTTTTCTATTTTTCCTGGTTTTGTGCAGATTATGTATTTTGCGTGTATATGTTACATTGGACAAGAATTTTGTCTGTAGAATATTTCTTTCTTTAGGACAGAGTCCACCAACTAAACATACTGAACCTCTATATTATAATGAGGATAAGGATACACTCTACATATTTAGGCAGAGCAGAACACTATTATCTTCTGCCCTGATCTCGACAAGCTAAAAATAGAGTTATTGCATCTGTTGCAAATAACTAATCCAGCAGTTCATTAATAACTGGTGAAGAAGGAGAAGCAACAATACTGCTTCTTCTGCTGGTCAGGATAGAATAAGTCTTGAGTGCCTCAAGAAGTATGGTTTGCTCAGCTGGTAAGCTGTCACTAAAATAAGCACTGACCTTTTTGTTTCACGCATTACTACAGAGAGAAGTTAAAACAGATTCACACAAGCTTTTTTCTCCCTCTTAGTTGCTTTCAAGAGAATTTTTAAAGGCAGAAGAAGCCTCATTGATTCAGAAAACGCGTATTATTTCTGTGACCTTTCCTAAGCTCATGGGGAAAAGAAATGGTTGTCCACCATTGGTGATAAACCCACCAGCAGACTGCATAACTGGCAGAGTGCGTTTTAAAGAAGGTATTATGCAGATAACACCTTTTCAGGTTCGCAAGATGCTAGCACACAGAAACAAAGAGAGGAGGTTAAAAGAACCTCAAACATCTGAGCAGGCAGTACAAAATGAGGAGATAGCTAATGTACAGTTATATTACATATTCAGAAGAACAACCAAACTGATATGAACACAGACAACCCACTTTGTTTTGAACTTCACAGCCATCACACCCTGCAGCTCTATTGATTGACAAATGCAATGGTACGGAAACACAGTACATAAGCTACAGAAACACAGCACAGAAAATCTCTATTAAAGAGCAAGATCACACAGTGTAATACACGTAGGAAAAGACTGAAACCAATGGCTGAAGCCATCGGAACAGGTGTCTGCAAACCACTGACACTTGCTTCACTGTACAAACCAATGCAAAATAATACACAAACCCACAGGACAAAGAAAACTCCAGGAGAGTTATACAATAACTTTAGCTCCAAGTACTAACAAACTAATGAGTACGTTATGTAGGGACGAGGGGAGAGACAGAACAGAGTTCTGACTAATCATACTCTCCACAGAATCACTTTTTCATCATCTTAAAATCTTAGTATTATCCTGTAAAACTCAGCCATGACTTATTTATACATTCATGAATAAAAAAGCAGAACAAGAAAAACACTTCTCCTAAATACAAGGAGCAAAATAAGGACAAATTTTCAATTATATAGAAAACATCATCAAATAAATGAACAAATTAATTTATAAACCTTTTCACAAAAATTACAAAATGGCTGAGGTTGGAAGGCACCTCTGAAGACAGTCTAGTCCAATGCCTCTGCTCAAAACATAGTCATCCACAGCAGGCTGCCCATCAGAGCGTCCAGTCAAGTTCTGACTATCTTGAAGGATGGAGGCAGGCAAACTTCTGCAGGCAAACTATTCCAGTGTTCAATCACCCTCTCAGTAAAACTTTGTTAATGACCCAAGCACTCCCCAAAGCAAATCTATAACATCAGAAAACATACGCGTGCCTTCAGTTTCTTTACTCTTTATAAATTTATTACACTACCTGTGAACCAAGTTTTCTGTAGAGTTCTGAAAACAAAGCAGCATCTGCTTCCCTTCTTTGTCGCACAACTATTGAAGAAAAAGAAACAGAGATTAAAAAATTGGAAGAAGTGTAATAGTCATATGAAATTATGTATTTGAGGTAAATTGGAAAAGGTATCAAGAAACTGTAATGATGCTTAACTATTTTACTCTATTTACTCACCTATTTTTGCCTATTTTCATGCTATCTTTCAGTCCTGAAAAATCCTGCATCACAAGAGATGCAATTTACGTACCTGTTTGTACACCTTCCAAATAAGTGTCCTTGTAAAGTCTAGTCTGCCATTCTGTAGCTTTAGGGAATTAAAACATAACTGAAAGCAGATATGGGCTAAAAAATGCTATAAAGCCTTTGGCAAAACTAAGTGCAATTGTTCCTATTTCAGGCAATAAAAGCAAGAATCAAAAGCAGTAACGTCACTTGCTCAAAGTCAAGCAGAATTCCAAGGTCAAACAACTTTAATATATTAAGAAAAATAAATCTCGAACACTGGCAGTTACATTACAGAAGTCTTTGCTCGGAGGAAAAACACCTTCAAGCTTGAAGAGGTCTTCAGAAAACCTATGTTAACTAAAAAGGAGCCGTGCTAAAAAAAAGGTAATACAAAAACGTCTGAAGAAACCTTAAAAAGAAAATGCTGTTAAACGTTAGAAATGTTAATTAGCATCAAAAGCCACTGCTACATACATTTTGTCAAATAAGCGCGCTGGCCAGTAGTAGCCAAAGAATGTGGAACTCATCATTGAGAAGCTTATACTGCAGATTACAGTGGTTTAGAGTCGCATCTAGAGCAGGGTGTCAAACACATGGCCCACGGGCAGAATCCATCCCTCCCCCTTGTTTTATCCAGCCCAGCACCTTGTTTCACCCTGCGGCAGCACCGAGCTCCTTGCCCCTGTGCTCCTGCCAGCGCCAGTCACGTGTGCAGCGTGTGACGCGCGTTACGCTGCAGGAGCAGGAGAACGGCAGGAGCCGGGAGTTTGACACCTCTGCTCTAGAGAAACTCCAATGGGCTTATTTGCCTATTAGTAAGTCAGGGAAGCTCTGCATTAGCAAAAATACACATGTACCTTAAACCAAACAACTACTGACTTCATTTACCCTAATTCAATCTCCCTGACTGCATATTCAAAGCTCAAATATGAAACTTTAACTTAATTAGCATACTCCAAGTAATGGTTTCTGGACATTTCTACCGTAGAGTCGATCATCTGCTGAAAGAGATTTGGATATTAATGAAGAATGCATCGCATCCCCATCGGATTCAAACAGTGCAAGACGTGACTCAGAGCAGGAGATAGCATAATGGAATGTTAATTGCAACACAATTTACACTGGTCACTGTCTAATGTTTTGCTTTTGATAAGGTAGTTGCAGATAAACTTGTAGAGAAACTGAAGGCAAGAAATATCAGGTAAGTCATAAAAACAGTCCCTTCAAGTCCAGGATGCTCATTCAGCAAGCTTCACACAGGTGCTCATGAAGTTAATTGTGCCAAAGTGTTTCTAAAGTGCACATCACAAAAATATCAGTCTTCTGAAAAGAACTGTGAATTCCTAAAGTCTGAGTACTCTTGAAGTGAAGGAATGCAGGATCAATTGTTCTTTATTTTCATGGTGACTAAGATAAGAAGTAAATGACAGCAAGAGAAGTTTAAGCTGAGCATTCAGAAAAATCTGAGTTGTGAATACTAACAGCCACTCAGGAATATATCTAGGGAATTAATGGAATTTCCATTATAAGATTTTTAGGGGGTGAGCTTTAATAACACATTTTCAGAGGACTACACCGATCAAAGAACTTCTTGAAGAACTTCTATTCCTATTTCTAAGAAAGAAACAAAGACGCACTTACGTTCTTTCTTAATTTTCTCTGCTACAAGAAATTCATCCCGTTCAACAGTGGGAGCAAAGTTGCTTCCAATAACTCTCACTGCATACTGAAACTGTTGGGCTGCATCAGCTGAAAGAAAAAAGGAAAACTCTCTCAGTTAAGCAGACAAATTAAAGTTCTATTAAAACAATTTTTAAAAACAAGTTAAACATGAGATCATAGAATCATAGAATAGTTTGGGTTGGAAGGGACCTTAAAGATCATCCAGGTTCAAACCCCCGCCAAGGTAGGGACACCTCCCACCAGACCAGGCTGTTCAAGGCCCGATCCAACCTGGCCTTGAATACTTCCAGGGAGGGGGCATTCACAGCTTCCCTGGGCAACCTGTGTCAGTGCCTCACCACCCTCATTGTGATGAATTTCTTCCTAATGACTAACCTAAATCTTCCCCCTTTCAATTTAAAGACGTTCCCCCTTGTTCTATCCCTACTTGCCCTTGGAAAAAAGTCCCTCTCCAGCTTTTCTGTAGCCTCTTCAGGTACTGGAAGGCTGCTATAAAGTCTCCCCAGAGCCTACTCTTTTCCAGACTGAACAACTCCAACTCTCTCAGCCTGTCCTCAAAGCAGAGGTGCTCCAGCCCTCTGATTATCTTCATGGTCCTTCTCTGGACCCGTTCCAACATTCCATATCCTTCTTCTGTTGGGGATTCCAGAATTAGGCACAGTACTCCAGGAGGGGTTTCACAATAGCGGAGTAGAGGGGGGAAATCACCTCCCTCAACTACATCACTATGGTTGAATCTGGCACAAATGTACCTGACTTAGATCAGGCAACGTTACACTATAACCCTTAGACACACTTCTAACTGAGGGCAGCAAAGTTCACTTAACCCATGAGCGTATCATCAGTGCTATCCTTCAAACACACTCACCTCTATATACTCTGCAAAATAACTGCATTTAAATTTGTGAATAAGCCTTTCCCATTTCGTGCTGACAAAAGAGACAGTTAGGCCTATCCAGTCATCAGAAACCATTATCCCACTTCAACTGTCTCTGCCCTTACCCATAGCCTGAAATTTTGTGGGAGTTGGCACAGCGCCCCACAATTCAGCTCACACATAGGAACAATGCAGACGTCGTTCACCCAGGTACCCAAAACTGGATTGTTCTACCTGTGGATCTTTACTCAGATATCCACAAGAGTGGTTTTACTAGTTTGTGTGTTGTTTTAAGGTTTGCTTTTGTTTTGTTTTTAAAACAGCTTATATGGTTCACCACTTATGTTCAAAGCTCAGAGATTATCAGCATCATATCCCAGTGCGCAATGCAGATACCAATGCAGAGTTCACCAGCCAGTGACCTCCCTCCTCTATTTTTAATACCATTGCTGAACAGTTTCAGTGCAAGTATCTCTGCTTTCTGGAAAGATTAACAGTCTGGTAAAGCTGAGATAGGGCCAGCTCAGTATTAATGACTACAGCACAGTCATGTTCCCATTTATTGACCTGAAAATCAATCAAACAATAACCCTACAGGCATGTCAAGTACCTTTACAAAGTGTCAGATAAACTTCTACTCTTCATGTAGGAATAACTGTAATAACATCAGGAGAAAGGTACATAAGAAAAAGTAAGTGTAAATGCATTGTGTCAGGTACTTGAATCCTACACTTCCTGACTTCAGGAAAAAAAATCTAAGAAATTCTGCACAATAAGTCTGCTTTGTATGTAACAGTTATGTATGTAAATGCGTCAGGCTCCTTGTGTGTTCTATTTAGTCAGTTAAGCAGTCAATTTTCAGAGGAAATTGTAGAGTTATGTAGCAATGGTTCAGCCAAGAAAAAAGCAATGAAGTTGGCCTGGACAAATACGTACAAAAAGAACAGAAAAATGGAATAAAGGTCCACTAGAAGCAGAAATATTTTAAGCATTGAATCACCTCACAAATTAACTAATATATACGATCGAAAAAAAAAATCACCTGGGAGATACCAGGAGTCAATTATTGATTAGATCCATGAAAGTCTGCAGAAATTTCAGGAAAGAAGAAATTTGAAATCAGGCTGTCCTACATTCTTTTTAAACGCCCATTTTTTACTGTCTTGTGATATAAATGCCACCCACTGGTCATAATTACTAACACACAACTGTAGCCCTGCAAACCATAACCATTTCATACAAAGCAGTACTTCATACAACCAGGGAAAAAGCCAGCTCAGACATAATCATTAAGGCAGGGGTGTCAAACTCACAGCCTGTGGGCCAAATCCGGCCCTCCCCCTTGTTTTATCCAGCCTAGCACCCTGTTTCTCCCCGGCGGCAGCGCCGAGCTCCTTGCCCCTGTGCTCCTGCCAGCGCCAGTCGTGTGTGCAGCGTGTGACACGCGTTACGCTGCAGGAGCAGGAGAACAGCGGGAGCCCCGAGTTTGACACCCCTGCATTAATATTTAACCGTATTTGACAATAACAACCTACTAAAAGAGCAAAGGTATCATCCCACTTCTGGAAGAGAAAATGTGAATATGCAGACCACTCTAGGGTCACAAATCTGCATGACGTAAATGCCTTCCAGAAAGAACAGTTCTACTGTTAGATGAAGCAACCTTTAAGTTGCAATAAGAAACTGAAAATACAGATATTAAATAATGTAATAGTTCAGCTATCTTAAACTGAACTGATGAACAGGGTGGGAAGAGTTAATTATCAGGAAACATTTCTAAGTAATTCTTAAATATAATGCATGCCATTACAGAACAACTCAAGATTTCCAAAAGTATTCTGCAAGGCAAACTGGAGTCCAACACTGGCACTAAATGCTCAAATAATAGTCAGAGTTTTATCTTTGGTTTATCTCTCAACTGCGCATCTAGCAACAGCTAGGCAAGAGCTAGGCTTTTCTGATAATTCTTAGATATTTCTGGCATGTTGTTATAGTGACTCAACATGGGCTACAAATAAAAAAAAAAGTTGCTAAGAGTTCCAGGTTAAGCATCGCATATGAACTAAAGTCAGCAGAAGGATGAAGGGTTGATACCAAAATACTTACAACAATTATGACATGTATCTAGATTAAATAAAATTCCCCCACTGATTATCCACAAAGAAGCAAGGAATTTCATTTCACCAGAATTGCCTCAGAAAAATGGCTATATATTGTCACAAGTTTGGGGTTGGTTTTTTTTTTGGTTGATATTAGAACAGGGATTTACCTCAAAGCAATAGAAGAAAACCATGGAGTTTGTCATTTGTGCATTTTCCAACCTGCCTCTGAGACTATAGCTTTTAAAAGAAGACTACCTGTGCTTCTAGTTCTGTGGTACAAGAGAATATTGATGGCAAGACCGAGAAATAAAAAAACCACATATCAAAATGTAACAGAAACCTTGAAAATTTAAACATAATTCTTCAATCTAATAAAAAACACATTATTAATAGTAAGTAGCAGTGATTTTTTTCTGTAGTGAGGAGGTTTTAAGAAAGTTATACAACTTCCTAGAATAACCTTCTATTTCAACACCAACCATAGCAAGACAAGTTAAAGCACAGGAACTTAGTATAGTCTTTTCCATACTGTCCTAACAGGACATTTAAGAAAGATTTATAGTTGAAAGACTACAGTTTTATTCAAAAAATTCTGGTTATTAAACCTGTTACACTACTACTACTATTGAACAAAGCTATCTGCTCTGCATACAGATTTGCACTGGCAATTCAATAGCATAGTAGCAAGGCTGGTTTATATGATATTTTATTCAGATTTTCATATTTTATTCACATCAAGTCCAGCTTCTCTTTTACAAACAAAACTCCCTGCTGTGGGAATTTCTTGAGCAGATTATTTCTTATAAGTCTGTAAAATAACTTCAGTGATTAAACATAACTTAATACGGATATCTGTCAGTAAAATAAAGATTCACAGTTTAGCGCTAATAGACTCATTTAATTGCTGCTCTCCTCAAAGAACAGCCATTATGACAGCAGATGGGCTTAAAATACACAGCCACATATCTATTTCATGAGTACATCACCCTTCATCAAAAAGCGATTAACGGCATGAACCTATTATGCAACAGCAAGCTCAACATATCTGACGCATGAAATTGATGCAGCTGTTTGTGGGGTACGGGGTGGACAACTCTGCTATCATGACCTGCTTTCCAGAGGTCTGATCAGAGCAGTGAATGCAGATAAAGGCAGCCACTCCCCCTCTGACTGCATCCCTTCAGCAATACACACACACATATATAGTTAATGATACTAGTAAGCAGCCGCACAGCTGAACAAAGAAATAGCACTTGTGAATCAAAAATACCCCTTCAAATCTTAAACCCCTCTCCTTTGAGCAGAGCAATCTATCTGTAATTCAAAGATCTGCACACAGCCATTCAAACTTACCTACGAACAATGCATTATTAAAACTGAACTACTTCAAAAGGCAGATAACAGCATTTTAAAGCTGCAGAAAATACAACTGCAGCATATGGAAAAAATACAGCGCACAGCAAGAATTAGGTTGTAAAGAAAGCAAGGAGAAATCAGACAAAAGAAAAAGTTTAAAGGAAAAGTTCAAGACACAAAGAGACAACTGGCAAAATATTTCCAAGAAGCCAGCATTTCAGAGGAAATGCTGAAATTCAGCAAGTATTTTGCTAAAAAAAAAAAAATTACCTATAATTTTAGGAAGTGAACTGAAATTCACTTTACAGCTTTATACATTTCTTCCAACACCACTGGCTATAGATCTACTACAGTTCCCAGAAGTCTTGAAAAATGTATGTAGCAACTGAAACAGTGTTTCCAAACATGGGGGCTTTTTATCTGGGAGTGCAGCAACAGAAAGAGGGAGAACGGTTTTAAGTTGAAAGAGGGGAGATTCAGATTAGATATTAGGAAGAAATTTTTCTACTATGAGGGTGGTGAGGCACTGGCACAGGCTGCCCTGAGAAGTCGTGGATGCCCCATCCCTGGAAGCGTTCAAGGCCAGGTCGGATGGGGCATTCAGCAACCTGATCCAGCGGGAGGTGTCGCTGCCCACGGCAGCAGTATTGGTACTGGATGATCTTTAAGGTCGCTTCCAACCCAAATCATTGTATCATTCTATGACTGTGAGAGATGTTGTTTCCTGGAAAGAAATTTGTCTTTAAGTATAATTTCTACACTACAGGCCAATTCTAAAGAAAGCTTATCTAAACCAAACAGTAAACACTTTCTTTCTTGAAAGACCTGAGAGATAAGCAAACTCTCTCTACTCTCTCTTCATCCAGTCAGCTGTCTGTCATTCCAGACTACAGTTTTGCTTAAACGCAGATGCAAAATTACTGTAAAACAATTACATTCTAAGCTGGGTTTAATGATTAAGGGGTGGCAACGACTGGTTAGCAACTATTGCTGCAAACTACTGAGGTGCAGATGCTGAATTAAAAAAAAACAAACTTCTTTCCTGTAACAAAGTGTTTGCTAAACACCTAGGATGTTATTGTTGCAAAACTAAGCCTAGAAGAACAGCTGCAGAACTTGAGAATCTTCTCACATATACCATGATCAGATATTGTTTGTCAATATAATAATGCTGCTATATCCACTCTGTTTTAATTAAAACAAAAGTTCTACATCAGCATGAACTATTACTCTGAAAAAGAAAGCAAATGCACTAGTATGATGTCATATACTGATAAACTAAAATACTAGTCTAGAATGCCATTTCATTTTTAAGATGATCCACACATTGCAAACAGAACTGCACATTCCTGTAAATAACATTGTCTTAGTGAAACATAATTTTAGGACCAGTCCAGTAATTAAAAATATTGATTTTGAATCAGTGTTCTGTTTTAGTCAATTATCTTAAAGCTCTCTGGTTAAGCTCATTTCTTTCAGGAAGAAAAATAACAGTAAAACCAAATTACAAAATATAAACAAAAAAATATTCTGTTCATGATAGTTTTTATTTTGAAGCGTTTTAAGTTTTTTCTTAATTAACCATATTTCCAGTCTCAACACTCCTCTTCCACAAAAGAAAAATTCCCAACAAACCCATAAAACAAAATCCAAACCACACAGACTCCTATATCATTCCTTACTTATCACAGAATCACAGAACAACCTGAGTTGGAAGGGACCCACAAGGATCACTGAGTCCAAATTCTATCCCTGCATCCCAACATTTACACCATGCACAAACTCTGAAACACAGCACAGGAAACAACTATTCGTTAATTCTGTTAATATTACTTGCTCTGTTGTACTGTTAGTATACAATGTGAGGAATATCCTGCTGGACTATCAGCAACATAGCCATAAAATCTTCTCCGAACTTGCTTTCACTGTGAATTTTTGCCTAACTTGTCACCTTGCATTTGTTTCTGTCAGTAGCATAGGTAAAAAAAAAATCCTCCCTATCACCTTTTGAATGAACTCTATGCTTTCCCCTCACCATAAAATTTTAACATCTATTCCAATAGTTCAGAGCTTAAAAAAAATCAAAACAAACAGCAATAATAAAACCACCACTGACATTACACAGATTAAATTAAGGCCATATGGATTTTCAGATAGCAAACTGCTCTCTGAAGACTGAAATACTACTTTATAGGCCATGTGCACCTCCATAAGTACTTTGGCACACAAAATTCTTTTTAGGATTCAACACCAAATAGATGTAGCTTGAATATTTACAGTGATACTAATTGATTCCATTGGAGGCATTTAGAGTTCAAGTAACTGACAAGCTTGTACAGCAGTCTACAAGGTCTCTGACAAAGGTTACAAAGAGGTTTGTAAAAGACAACTAAGAACAAGAAGATTTTTGTCAGAAGAACTAAATTCACTGTCCAGACAGAGCCATGCAACGCTGTGTAACTGCAGGAGTCCACAAATCAGGGGGGAAAAAACCCTCATGAAAACCATTGCACAGACTGGCAAGCTCTCTGCAAGAGCGGGTATTGATGTAAAATCAAGGTGGTTAGTCTGGATAGACCCAAAAGATTGATAATTCAAAATCAGTGCATCAGTTCTTAGATGTTGTTAAGACATGAGGAAGAAAGAGGCCAGCAACACCCCCAGCTGCAGCTTGCAGAGAAGTCCAGCAAACCGCAGCAGGTGACCGCAGACACAAAGCGCCACGGGAAACCAGCTTCAAGCCCTCAAAAATATATAAAAATCTTTAAAAAAGCTACCTCAACTAGAGTTCTTCCACATAACTCAGGAGACCTCGTAATGAATTTCTCAGAGGCAGAGCCATTTGCAAAAAAAACAGTAACGGGGACTATGCAGCTGACTGATTTTGGAAACTAAGCCAGACATCTACTTAGTGGACGGTCTCAAGAAAGTGGTACGAGAGAGAGTGGATAGCTCCACCACTGAGAGCCTCTGTAGTCACATTCCATCATAGCACAAACTCGCTTCAACACAAATCTTTAACAATCGGGGAAGGTGGAGGCCTCTTAAGGCCATCCTGGGCAGAAGCAAAAGAATTCCCAGCAGACAACAGGCTCTGCCAGGTTTACAGAAGACTTCAGGCGTGGGATGTAGGCATGGATGCAGGGTAAGTAGTAGTGCTCTAAGTGCACTACTATGATACAGGCACTGCATCAATGGAATCATTAAACAAAAGTGCTGAGAAGGAACACAGCCAACTTCCTGAAGTACGAACTCAGGGAATGTACAAGGAAGAACCAGTAGATCTTCGGATCTCAGTTTGTTTTATTATTTTCCCATTATATTTCGCCCAATTACATCAGTATCTTGTATTTTACTAAAGCACTTATTTTCTGTGAAGTATCAAAAGCTAGGATTTGAAGAAATTTAGAGTAGGCTAAGTATACAAATGTTTAAACGTTTTTTTGTACCTAGCTTTGGCTT
This sequence comes from Dromococcyx pavoninus, assembly GCA_033558185.1. NCBI lineage: Eukaryota > Metazoa > Chordata > Aves > Cuculiformes > Neomorphidae > Dromococcyx > Dromococcyx pavoninus. Next base: position 413,656 of record JAUMJL010000668.1, on the reverse strand, counting down.
CTTGTAACTAACTTTTACCCAAAATTTCTCTAATATACATAAAGATCTCTTAAGTATCCAAGTTTTTTTCCCTGAACTCTGTAGAAGTAATGGAACATCACAAACTGCTTACAGAAGACTAAACTGATACTACTTGTGAAATTTCCTTAAAAAAAAAAACTAACACATATATACAAGGCAGCCCAACCTCTTCAGTTGGGAGGAGACAAGCTGCATGTAGACCACTAACCACACACAAATATCATATTTCAAAGTTACCTTGTGCTGAAAGCAAATTAGAGTTACAAGCCTGAAAACAGTAAGATGCCAAATAACTTGTCTGGTGGCTTCCTTATCACTTAGGGCAAGGGTGTCACACTCAGGGCTCACGCACTGAATCCATCCCTCCCCCTTGTTTTATCCAGCCCAGTACCCTGTTTCTCCCCGGCGGCAGCGCCGAGCTCCTTGACCCTGTGCTCCTGCCAGTGCCAGTCACGTGTGAAGCGTGTGACGCGCGTTACGCTGCAGGAGCAGGAGAATGGTGGGAGCCAGGAGTTTGACATCCCTGACTTATGGATACATGTATCTACCCCAACACAGAGGATGCTGGTACTAACAAAATTCTTTTATTGTCTTTATTTCTTCCTTGGACACAGAAACCTGGTGGGGAACAACCACCACACACACCATTCATGACAGATTTCTTTCACAGACTTTTTGATTTATGAGGCTTTAAATCAACAGCTAAACTGATGACAGACTTAACACACATACTACAAGTGATTGCTTCAAGAAAAGTCTTCTGTTAGAATGGTGAACTTTCAGTGCTGAAGTCCCTCATAACACAGGAATAAAGATCGGGGTAAGGATGGGCTTCCTATCTGTTACAAGCATAAAAATATGGCTGATAACACAGGTGGCAAACAACCCACACTATTTTTTTAAGTTGTTACTTCAAAGAAGTCCTCCAATTACCTACAAGTGAACAGATTATTAGTTACTGTCATGGAAATACCTAAAGGTAACCAGGAGTGACTTGTCAGAAGAGAGCGGCATGGAAGAAGAAAAGAACACATAAAAAGCTTTACCATCTTTACAGATGTAGTGGGCTACAGATTGCATGCAGCAGATTAGCTTTATAGGGGGCAAAATTGCCCCTTTCATTAGTTACACACATACACACAAGAGATTTTAATTACCTGAGTAGAATCCCAGTGTACAGGAATAGATTCAACATTTAATAAAAAAGATAACAAAAATCAGAATTCTCTTCCATGTTTTCACACATACTGCTTGCAAAAAAAAAATATTGCAGTTAGAAGAGACAGAGATGTACAGGAACCATGGCTTCAAAAAGAAGTCTAGATTCAAAATTGGTATAAGTGAGCCACCTCTCCTCAACACTCACACCTTGGTTGATAAACACAGAGGTTTCTCCTCATGCTCCATTTAAGTTTTATAAATGTCACAGACCTAGATAAGACACTTAATACCAAGAAAAAAGCTTAGATTCAATTTAGATTGCAGTCTCTCAAATCTAAAAAAGAAAGTCATGAAGAAAACAGGATTAGGCCTCCACTACTCCAATAAAAGAAGATAATCTCTTTCAAATTTATTACTATTATTTTTTCTTTTTGGGAGCAGAACCAGAACAACAACTAAGATTTCTAGCAGCAAGAACTTTGAAGTGCTCTTAAATAAGAACATATACCAATTGCATCAGAAAAGGTCTCCAAGGGATGCTAAAAGCAAGAAACAGCTTTAAAAGCAAAGCTATAATAGCACCTTAGAAATGTAGGTTCATGTGAAATACGTTTTAATATACAGTTAAACTAGTTGCTAAAAGAAACACAGTTATATAAAACCACAAAAGGTATTAAACAGTTTAGAAGCCACCACTGATTTGAGGGAGATAGGGGGAGAGTAGAAATTTCCTATATCCTGATAAAATCTCACAGCAGGAATTCCTGCCACAAAATAATTTGGATTATATAATGCAGACTGACAATTCTGGAAATGGGAAATTTATGGCCTTGCAGAAGGCTTAAACATGCAATGGAGAGGGAAAGAATTTTGGAAAGATAAAATAAAACTCAGCAATCAACAACTGTTCATCATAGAATCATTTAGGTTGGAAAAGACCCTTAAGATCATAGAGTTTCACTGATCAACAGAATGTTTCTGTGAAGGAGTTGCTGCTCAATGTCTCAGTGAAGACAATACTCTGCCGTAGGCAAGGACAAATTCCACTAGACCAGGTTGCTAAAAGCCCCAGCCAAACTGGCCATGAACGCTTCCAGGGAGGGATAATCCACAGGTTCTCTGGGCAACACATGCCAGTGCCTCACCACTCTCATCGTGTAAAAATTCTTCCATATGTCCAATCTAAACCTAATCACTTTCAGTTTAAAATAATTTCTCCTTGTCCTGTCACTTCAGGCCTCTGCAAAAGGCTTCTTTCTGTCATTCCTACAAACCGCCTTTAAATATTGAAAGTTTGCAATAAGGTCTCCTCAGACTGTTCTCTTCTCCTGGCTGAATAAGCCCAACACTCTCAGCCTTTCTTCACAAGGAAATGTGCTCCACCCCTCTGATCATTTTTGTGGCCTCCTCTGGACCTGCTCTAACAGGTCCGTGTGTTTCCTGTGTTGAGGACTCCAGAACTGAACACGGTACTCCAGGTGAGGCCTCACAAGAGCAGAGTTAGAGGGAAAGAATCGCCTCCTGCAACCTGCTGGTTGCACTTCTTTTTTGATGCAGCCCAGGACGCAATTGGCTTTCTGGGCTGCAAATGCACACTGGCAGCTCTCACCCAACTTTTCCTTCACCTGTGTCCTCACATCCTTCTCTGCAAACCTGCTCTCAGTCCATTCATCCCTCAGTCTGTACTGATACTGGGAACTGCCTCAATCCAGGTACAGGACCTTACACTCAGCCTAGTTGAGTGTCCCACTCCTTAAGCCTGTCAAGGTCCCTCTGGTTGCATTCCTTCCCTCAAGTGTACCAACAGCATTGCTCAGCTTGGTGTCACCTGCAAACCTGCTGAAGGCATTCTCAATCCCACTACATCATTAATGAAGATACTGACCAGCACCAGCCTCAATACAGACCCCTGAAGTATACCACTTGTTATGGACCTCCATTTTGACAACGAGACATCAACTGCAACGCACTGGATGCAGTCATCCAGCCAGTTTCTCATCCATTTACCCATTAAACCTGTGTCTTTCCAGTTTAGAGACAAGGACATTGTGTGAGAGACCATGAGGTGCTGTCTGCAAGAGGTGGAAACAAAGTATGAAAGAGAGAAAGACAAGGATATCTGCATGTTGTCATTCATCTTCTAGACTTCTAAGATAGCAGCATAGAACATAGAATCAATAAGGTCAGAAAAGACCTCTAAGTTCATCCTGTCCAACTGTCACCCCAGCACGACCCTCCACACTAAACTGTTTCTTGAAGTCCCACATCTACAAGTCCTTTTTTTCCTCCAGGAAAGCAGACTCCACGACTTCCCTGGACAGCCTGTTCCAATGCTTTACCACTCTTTCAGTAAAGAATTTTTCCCTAATATCCAATCTAAACCTCCCCGGGACAAACTGAAGCCATTTCCTCCTGTCTTATCACTTGCTACCTGGGAGGAGACCAGCACCTGCCTCACCACAACCTCCTTTCAGGTAATTTTAGAGGACAGTAAGGTCTCCCCTCAGCCTCCTCTTCTCCACAATTAACAATCCCAGTTCCTTCAGCCGCTCCTCATAAGACTTGTGCTCCACTCCTTTCACCAGCTTCACTGCCCTTCTCTGGACTTGCTCCAGCATCTCAATATCCCTCTTGTACTGAGGGGCTCAAAGCTGAACACAGTATTCGAAGTGCAGCCTCACCAATGTTTAGTACAAGTGGACAATCACTTCCCTACTCCTGCTGGCCACACTATTTCTGATACAAGCCGGGATGTTGTTGGACTTCTTGGCCACCTGGGCACACTGCTGGCTCATGTTCAGCCAGCTGTCAAACAGCACCCCCAGGTCCTTTTCTGACAGGCAGCTTTCCAGCCACACTTCCCCAAGCCTGTAGCACTGCACAGGGAAGCATGGTTGTGACCCAAGTGCAGAACCTGGCATGTGGCCTTGTTGAAACTCATACAACTGGCCTCAGCGTATTGATCCATCTTGTCCAGGTCCCTCTGCAGAGCCTTCCTGTCCTTGAACAGATCAATACTCCCACCCAATTTAGTGTCACCTGCAAACTTACAACAAGTAATTCACTTATAGGCCAAGTTTTAGTCAGTTTGAACCCAATTCTTCACACCAGCTACTATCACGGAAATATCTAAAGGTAACCACGAGTGACTTGTTAGAAGAGAGTGGCATGGAAGAAGAAAAGAAGATATAAAAGGCTTTACAGCCACTACTAATAAGGAAGAAAGACATCTCTCATACAAGAAAATAGATATAACAAAAGCTATGACGTGAATTTGTCTGGTGAGCAACGCTTATAAACACAGCAGCTTAAAGAGGAGACTTAACAGATGCACCTCTTCCTTTCCACCCCCCAACTGCTTACTAAAAACAGTCTTTGCCTCGATCTCAACAGACAGAAATTTATGCAAACAGCCAAGAGATACAGTCCCTGGCTGGAGGGCCACAGCAGCATCAAGATGCAGAGGACCTAGCAGATGTCCACAGCTTGCCCTGAGTGGACAGCGGAGGAAGGCAGAGATGCTCGCGTGTGCCCACCAGCCACCTTTTTGCCCCTCGCCCTGGGGCAGCTCTCTCCCCACCCCCCCCGGGGCAGTCCCCTCCCCCTCTCCCCCGGGGCAGCCTCCTCCCTGCACCCCCTCACCCCAAGGCAAGCCCTTGACCCAGCGCAGCCTCACGGGGCATCTACTCGCCCCCAGCCCCAAGGCACCCCGCCCCCCCCCCCCCCCCCGCAGCACCTCCTCACCCCAGGGCAGCCCCTCCATCCCGGCACCCCCTCACATCCCGCCTCCAAGGCGTTCGCTACCGGACACCCCCTGTTCCCCCAAGGGCAGCCCCCTCGCCTCCAGCCCCAGGGCAGCCCCCCACCCCGTCCAGCACCCTATTGCCTCCCGCCTCAGGGAAGCGGCCCCCCGAGTTCCCAAGGCAGTCTCCCACCACCACCACCCCCCCCCGCCTGGCACTCCCTAGCCCCGGGACACCCCCTCGCCCCCGCAACCCTTCGCTCCCCGCCTCAAGACAGCCTCCCCCGCAACCCCTCGGGGCAGTCCTCCCTCCTGCAGCCCCCTCTCCGGCACCCCCTCGCCCCCAGCCTAAGGGCAACTCCCTCTTCCCCGCACCTCCCGCCCAAGGCATCCCCCCCACTCCGGGAACCCCCAGCCCTAAGGCAGTCCTCCCATCCCACGCCCTGAGGCTGGGGCAGCTCCCCCTTCTCCCCCGCATCCCTCCCTGTCTCGCCCGCCTCCTGGCCCCCTCTTGACCCCCCAGCGGCGGGAATGGCGGTGGCGGCGGGAGAAAGCCGTTACCTTCGCTCTTGCCCAGGATGCGGCAGCAGAGGTTCTGCAGCAAAACGTTGGGCGATTTTTGGTCCGGAGTCGCCATCGCAGCGCGGGAAGGAGGGAGGAGGCGGGACGAGGTCGGGGGGAATGACGGAGGGAGGAGAGGAAGCGTTGCCCCTCGCTCCGCAGCGTGAGAACCCGTCAGCACCTCCCACCCCGCCCGCCGCCTAAGGCGCCATTTTGCCCAGAGCCGCCGAACGCCGCAACGGTGCCCGCGCGCGCCGCCGCCAACGCGCTCCCCCGCGCCGCCAGCGCCGCCGCACGGAGGTTCCGGGGCAGGCGCCGTACCTACCCCCAGCCACTGTACTGGGAGAGAGAACGCAGGTCCTGAGGCAATGAGGGCATGAGCAGCGCCAGGCTGTGGCCAAAAAGTCCCCGAAAATCCCCCCAAAATGGAAATAGAGAATTCCCATTCTGCTACAGCTTTCCTCTTTTGGAAAATGTTGTTTCACCTGTCCCTTGAAATCATAAAATCATACAATGGTGATTACTGTTTGGTTTAGATTACCTTTCTTTATAATTGTCCTGTAGCTTAGAAATTATGCTTACAGACAAATTAAAATAACCAAATGGCTTCTTTCCAGGAAACAAGGTCTCTCACAATCTCAAAATGATTGAATGGTTTGGGTTGGAAGGGTTCTTAAAGATCATCCAGTTCTAACGCCCATGGGCAGGGACACCTCCCACCAGATCAGGCTGCCTAAAGTCCCATCCAACCTGGCTTTGAACACCTCCAGGGAGGAGGCATCCACAACTTCCCTGGGCAACCTGTGCCAGTGCCTCAGCGCCCTCATCATGAAGAATTTCTTCGTAATGTCTAAATCCAAAGGAGACCATAGAATTATAGAATCACTGAAGTTGGAAAAGACCTCTAAGATCATGAAGTCCAGCCGTCCACTCAACACCACCATGCCTACTAAACCAAGTCCCTAAGTGTCCCATCTTTTGAACACCTCCAGAGATGGAGACTCCACCACTTCCCTGTGCATCCTGCTCCAATGCCCATTTCTCCCCAGAGAAGCACAAGCAGGGCACAGCCATGGGCTGGCTGCACTAACTGTAATTCACTGCCGTGGGCAGTCAAGTCTCATCTGTAACTGTTCCACATAAAGTAGTTACATGTCCATGGGCAAGGACACCTTCCGCTGGATCAGGTTGCTCAAAGCCCCATCCAGCCTGGCCTTGAACACTTTCAGGGATAAGGCATCCATGACATCTTTGGGCAACCTTTTCCAGTGCCTCACCATCTTCACAGTAGCAAAATTTCTTCCTAAATCTTTCAGCTTAAAACTGTTCCCCCTTGTCCTATCCATGCACTCCCTGATAAAAAGCCCCTCCACAGCTTTCCTGTAGCCTGCTTTAAGTACTGAAAGGCTGCTATAAGGTCTCCCTGGAGCCTTTTCTTGTCCATGCTAAATAAGTCCAACTCTCTCAGCCTGTTCTCATAGCAGTGATACCCCAGTCCTCTATTCATCTTGGTGGCCCTCTTCTGTATTTTCTCTAACAGATCATAGAATCATAGACTCATTTGGTTGGAAAAGACATCTGAGATCATCAAGTCCAACTGTACCTGTCCACTTATTAAACCATGTCCCTCAGAAACTCATCTACCCCTCTTTTAAACACCTCCAGGGGTGGTGACTCAACCACCTCCCTGGGCAGCTGTGCCAGTGCCTGACCATCCTTTCAGTGAAGAAATTTTCCTGATGTCTAATCTGAACCTACCCTGGCACAGCTTGTGGCTATTTCCTCTCATCCTATCGCTTGTCACTTGCAAGAAGAGACCAACACCCACCTTGCTACAACCTCCTTTCAGGCAGTTGATAAGGTCTCCCCTCAGCCTCCTCTTCTCCAGACTAAACAACCCCATTTCTATCAGCCGCTCCTCGTAATGCTTGTTCTCCAGCCCCTTCACCAGCCTCTTCGCCCTTCTCTGGACACGCTCCAGCACCTTCCTGTGCTTAGGATTCCTGAACTGAACACAGTACTCCAGAAACAAATGAAGATCCTCAGACCACATCCTCCTTGCACTGTCGGACTTTGCATCTGGGCGGCCGGCCATGGTCTTGGTTGTCAGCCCTCCAGGCAGAGTGATGTGCTGGGGGTAGCAGGCCCATGGCCAGCCTGGAGTTCCCTCACTGATCTGCTCTGTCTTACACCCCCTGACACTGCCTTTCCTAGATGTCTGTCTTCTACTTTTTTATTCAGTAAAAGCATGCTAAGTCTGCCCCAAAATAGGTAGTTAGGGGATATTTATTTTCCCTGTGCTTCTGGGACTCTCTGTCTCCCCCACCTCTGCTCTGTCCTGTAAGAGGTGCTTTGAAATGCTGCCGCAGCCAGGTGGACTCGGTGCACCACTGGCTGCGAACAAATATATTCCTGCTGTGCAACATACTTCTTTCCAGCAGCTTCTCTTGGCTTCGTTGTCTCTATGTAGCTACAGTTTTGTCTGCCTTCTATAGACACAGGTCTTCCATTATGGGAATATTATAGATGTAAATGATGGCTCATCACTAGCATTCCTGGTAGAAGCTATTCATGATGGACAGCCAAGAGCTGAAATTCATTGAGGATGTATATTTTTTTGTTACTCAGAATATTGTAGTAGAACCGTCATAGTCTCTACCACTCTCCCTATAACTTTTCACAGTGATCCTTTCTTTAGAGTCTTTTGAGAACTAAGGTAGAAGCCAAAATTAATAAAGTTATAAGAAATCTATTCATGAGAATAAGAGGGGATTATAAACTCCATCTCTAATAATTCTGAAGGAAAGACTTCAAAGCTGATGTGACTATTTTTTTGTGCAGAGAAGCAGAAGAATCTCTGTTCCATTCTCCACCCAAGGCAAATGTAGTCATTGTCGTCCAAAGAGCCAGTGACTCACTGCTGCTGACAGTCACTTTGGATTTAGATTCCATCATGGAAGGTGTTAATCTATCAAGCAGAAAATATGTTTGCACACATGGAAAAAAAAAAGCTTAGGCAATAATATCAGCAATTGGTGTTGCTTTGCAGTATCTTTACATTCCAAGGGAGTCCATTCACTCACAAATATCCTATTACTGCTTTGAAGTGGATATTACTAATTAATTCTGGTCCTTCTGGTCATTTTACTTATGGAAATTGTGTCACCATTTTGAAATCACAGCACATTACAAAGCAGCACAATAAGAACATGCCATTAAAATGAGCTCACTCATATTGCCTGCAAGCAAAAGTACAACTACTAATCTAACTTCAGCTAATTTTTCCACTTCAGCAAAACCACATCCTGCATATGCGTCTGAAGTATTATAATAGCCAACCATTACATTACATTAACTGGGAATGTGTCCTTTCATTTCTATCTTCTTTTTCTGAAGGAAATGAGGTTCATCCTGTGTGCTAGTGCCTCTTCACAACTATTGGATCTTTTGACCAATTTCAACCAAATTTAGTAGAGGGATAGAGTTCTTGAAGATTTTAACTTAATAAAAACCTTATGGAATTCAATGACTGAGAGTCCCACGGTCCAAGTTAGTTCCCCCTTGAAAAGAAAGGAAAGGATAACTTAGTTCTCCCTATTGCGTTTGCAATTAGCAGACCAGCTAATTGGTATGCACACCATGGATAGCACACTATACTTAGCTCTGAACCAGCTACAATACCAGCCACTTCTTGCCCAGACAGATGGGTGGAGGATGTGGGAGCTGAAGGTATAAGGGACAGAGAGCTCCAGAAGTAATGTGGGGAGTAGTCAGAAAGAGGCAGGAGGGATGCAAATTGCTGGGAAATACAGAAGAGTAAGCTTCATTAGTTCTACTGCTCCCCAAACTCCTTGCCTTTTTCTTCATGTAAAGAATTAATCCTGCAATCCTGTCTTAGAAATGCTAATACTGATAAGGCAGATTGCTAACTTATGCAGGTGATGTGGTTCTACAAACTCCTATGATCACTTAAATCAGCTTAAGATATCCCCCAGCATATTTATGGACGTGCAGAATCATGTCTTAACATATTCTTTACTTTTGAAAAGTAAAAAAGCAAAAATGTCACTATTTTTTCTTACTGCATAACTACAAGCTCAGTTCACCTTGCTGCTTGGCCTTTGAGTGTTGGACAATAAAAAAAAGTAATTGCCGTTCAGATTTTTTGTAGTGCAGGAAATCCATCAGTCAGTATAGTTAAATGCCTGCATTTAAAGTATGACAGTGATTTACAAGGAATTTAGTTTATCCACAGAAGCTTAAAGAGACTTGCGTTCACAGCTGCTACATAAAGAATATATTTTTAAATAGTTTTCTAAAAGAAGAATGTACAACGAGATCCAGCAAAAGATGGAATATTGTCAAAATAAAGCTAGAAAAAATTATTGGTTTAATTCAATAAAGTTATTCAGTCAATATAGAGATATGTACATGGCACTTTTGCCATATCTCAAACACTTTAAATCAGCCTTCAGTTACAGGTTTAGTGACCAGATACAATCTGACACAGAAGATACAGAGTTGTGTGCGTATTGTGCACAAGATCAGACTGGTGGGCATCATAGTCCCTTTTGGTCTTAAGCTTTCTAAATCTATGCAATAATGCTAAGAAAAGATTCTTACCCTTATTAAAAAAAAGTTAATTGCTCTGATTTTCCTAACTCTATAGTTATGTCTACAGGGCACAATAGCTTAGACAGCTCCGGTGTTGTGGGGGACACCAAAATGAGTAGAGCATCATGCTGACGTCTGCAGCGCTTCGCTGTACCAAATAGATATATTTTTTTGTGTCATATAACCAATGTCAAGAATTACAGTGGCTGGAGACAGAGAAGATACTGTCTGTGCCTTACTTAGCATATGACAGCACTTGAGGAGAAACAGCTAGGTCTCTCCTGGCTCCAGCACCATTTGGCTTTGGTACCTAAGCATGTATTTTACGCATAAGTAACTCTATAATGACCTAGAGCCCTGCTCTGCTGAGTCTGCAGTACTAAAAAGTTATTAAAGATTTCAGGTAGATATTTTTCCTGTGCACGAGTACGGCTCAGATGAAGAGAGAGTTTGATCCAAACAGTTTAACCCCCCTGATTGTGTTATTTCTTCATTGCAGCTTACTTTGACTTTCATGTTATTACTACCACCTCTCCATTTTCAAAACCCTTCACTTAAGCTGTCCCTCTGTTGATTGAGGAGTCTGAAGTGTGTTCCGTAATGACATATACCTACAAAAAGTCTGTTGAATTGACTTGTATCAAAAAAGAAGCCTATGTTTTGGAATACTTGAGGTGCCAGAAAAAATGATCTAAGTAATATAAGGGCAAAATTAAGGACATTTTTATTTTGAATTTACATTCAGTATTTGCAGTAAAATAACAATTTCAGATGAATAATACCAGCTATCCTATAAACTAGAAGTAGTAATAATATTTTGCTTCTCAGAATTGTTGTCTTTCTTCTGGTGATATCTATCTTATCTATCTGGTAAGTTTTATTTTTATCAGTCCAGTACTTCTTAGCCATAATCAGAATTCCTTTCCAACTTGAAGATATATAGACACACACAAAATGAAGCCCAGTCAATATCAAACATTATTGATTACACAGGGGTGGACAGCATATTATATCTTTCTAATGAATCAGTAAACAGGCATTCCAAGAAGTTCCATAAATCTACCTGACATCATCTAAGTTCATGCAATGCCCATAGTCATGTTATGTACGTGGAGCTGCAGTAAAGAAATCATATCAAATCATCTTCTACCAGAAAATGATTCGGTGAAAATTTTCTGCAAGAACACTTCTATTTTGTCAAAACCACCCAAAATGCTGTCAAAATATTTTTGAAAGTTAAAGCCACTTTGTGACAACTATTTCCTTTTAAAAAGCAGAGGAATAATTTTGGAAAGGAGCCTGGGGAATGAAGCTCTGTAATAAAATTGAGATAATATTTTCAAATACATATTTCAATTTATATACAATGTCAACTCTTCAACAGGAGTTTTGACCATATCCGGATTCAGTATTTTAAGCAAAGGTTTTTGACCTTTCTCAGTCCTAGACAAAGGAGAGGGAGGAAACTATCAAAATAAGACACTGAATACAAACATGGTATGTAGCAGACCAATCAAAAAAAAGATGCACTAATGTATTTGTAAGGAGATTATTTCTAGAAATGTGATAATATCACTAGGCAGAAGTTACTCATTAAATGTAGAGTAAGTTAATAACAAAGCTCTACAAAACATTGCAATACTATGCAGGCAGGAATGACAAAATAATTGGAGGGTTTGGATCATTTCCTTTTTTTTGGTGGTGTTGTTTTAGCTAAGTTCATTATAAAGCAATAAGGTCAGATTTTTTTTTTTATTTAACCTTACTTTGTTTATTCATTTCCCCAGGTGCATATTTCTCATACCAATAGCAACTGTCACATCGGTGTGAGCTGAAAACCTCAAGGTCAAGGTTTGGGTTTTTCCTTGTATCACAGGGGAGAAGAGAGAGCAACCGGTTGGCAAAGGAGGAACAAATTATTCTTGTGCTTTTGTTTTAAATGTTGAAAATATTCATAAGCTGATAAGTAGATGTAATCTTTAAATTGTTGACCTAGCTTTATTTAGGCAGTTTTCTGACAGTGTACTCTTTAAGGGATCAGTCTGAAGATTTTACTCTAATGCTTTTTCAGGTGCTTATTGATTTTTCTGCTCTCTTCTCAGTATTTGGAGAGTTTTTCTGATACTCATTCTTTTCTTTCCAATGAATTAGTTAAAAAAAAATGAACCTAGCTATATCTCTAGCTCTCTTAAACATATAGGATAGACAATTTTAAAAATAGAGGAAAACATTTTCATTTTCTTTTCTGCAGTTTCATCTTGAGTATAGCAATTAGTCATTTTGTAACAATATCTGCTATACTTTCAGACAAAAATAACTGTCAACTTAACAATATCCCCTGCAGAATACATCTTGAATTTCATCTTCCTACAAATATTGAAAGAAATTTGCTATTCGCTTTAGTGGACCATTCATATTCATGAAAATGATCATTCGTCTTCTAAAGTCTACTTCATGCCAGCTGGAGCCTTTTACCATTAGAATTCTTGAATATTGCTGACTTCATTCACAGTATCAGGAGGAGTCTGTGCATGTTACTATATATTTGTAAGGAAAGACATTAACAAACTTCAATTTGAAGCCTTCTTAAGAGAATAAGAACAATTCCAAGTATCCCTGCCTGCCTCATTCTAGCCTGATGATTAATACCCCCTGTTTCTCAATTAGTGAATATAGTATTTTTCTCTGCTTCCTGCATTAAACTATTGAATCATTTTGCTGTGCCTGCTACCGTACTCTACTAAGATAAGAGGTGCAATAAATTGGTCTAACAAAGTGAATTTAAGTCCTGGATTTACAAAGGGACGTAGGAATACGTGTCCTCATGGCTCTTAAAATATTGGTGGGGTTTAGGCTTGTAAATGTCTTTGTCAATCCAAGCCTACATCACATGTTCCCAGTTACTCAGATTCGAGGATGCGATAGAATTTCGTAGTTCAGCTTTTATCACCATTGCTGAATTGGTAGCAACAGAGGGGCTACAGATAAAAAGAGCAGCACTGAAGTTACAAAGATCTGCCCATTTTTAGATGTGTGATTTAGCAGGGGAATCACATTTGGTTCCTAACTGCAAGAATGTTTCCTTGTCCTTGTAGATTTTCTGTAGATAACTTCTTTGTGTTATACTGTTCAAAGATTTCTTAACTATGATAGCTGGTGGATTAGAAGCTAATTTCAATACTGCCTCTCTCCTGCAGTTAAAAGCATATTCTAGGAGAGAGGCTCCCCGAGAGAGACAAATACACCTGAGAGACACAGTCAAATAGCAACTGGAGCCTCTGAGAATGAGGTTTGTTAACTCTGTTTCTTGGGTTTCCTCTGTGTAATTAGATCAGCTCTTAACTGAGAGCCTATGCAGACATATCCCATGTTTCCATTTATAATACCAGTCAGATACCACTTTCCATCTCAGCATGTCCATCCCTGCACAAAAATTTTTAGTCTTCTCTGAAGCAGAAAAGGGTTAGACTCCCCCTTTTATACAGAATACAATATGGAAACGTGGTCAGGCACTTCACTCAGGTTTATAAAGGAAATATCTACCCAGCCCAGGAACATAACAAAGATCTTCTCTTTTTCTTATACTTTAACCACAGAATGATCTTTCCTTCCTACTTAGAATGCTTTCAGTGTTTTTAAATGCTGCAATTATCCTTTGACTGCTTTCTATTTAAAGACAGGTCTATGTACTCAGCACATCTCTCGAAGGCACACCAGCAGCATACATTTGTTATGAACAGATTGTTCAGGTTTCCTAAACTTGAAGAAATAAGTCATCATTATCTTTCTAATGCCAAAAGCATTTAAAAGATAGGAAAAAAACCTTCTCCTCAGTAAAGAAAAAAATAGTGAATACTGTTCTAAATAATTTACAAAGAATATTTTTTCTTGTAAGATTGGAATTCACTGGATTATGATTACAGTTATCAGTACTGCTTTATGAGGGAGAAAATATAACAACAGTGGCATTATCCTTGCGTAAAAGCCTTCTAACAAACTCATTTAGGAATATCTTTTCTGCAAATGAGTTGCTGATAATTTGAAGAAAGTAGGTTTGCCTTCAGTTGCTTCTGCTTTCTCACAGAACTGAATAGCAAGGACGGTTGTCCTGCCTTATACAGACAGTATGAAACAACTACATAAGTAATCAAATAACCGAACAAAGCAGAGTTCAGGCCAAGATACTGTGCAGGTTCACTTCATTTCCCAGTCACTTCCTCTGCTGGACAAAAACACAACAGAAAACAGACAGAACTGTTTAATAAAGAGTTAAGATGGAAAACATTATACTGAGATATTCCAACAGTCTACTTTACCAAAGGGAGAAAGAATTTCAACAACAAATCTTACGTGAGCTAAAACTTGAAAAATCACTGTTAGCTGAAAATCAGAAATTTTCCTGAATTATATAATGCAACGTGAGGCATCTGCATTCAGTTATGGGCACTGTAGGATTGCAGGTGCCTCGTTACCTTTGCCTAAGAGAAAGGTAGTTATGTTTATTTTGGGAGGACTTCACTGTATCTGAAGTTGTTGGGAAAAAAAGAAAGTCTGAAGCTGTGCAATTACAGACCACCCTGCCTATGTGAGGCAGGAGTACTGCCACACATTCAACCTTGACTCGGGGTTCTCAGTTTGCATTTGCTGTTACTATGTAAAGCCCTATTTTATAGGGAGCTATGCCGATCCTTTAACAAAGGCGATTCAGCACCACCACTGTGTTTATCTAGCCCATACTTATTAACTGTGTTGCAGTGGTGCTGACTCTTCAAAACTTTAGGTACATAGGAGAAAATACATGTTTCCTCATGATGGACCACAGTATTTCAGCCTTACGTGTGCTTATCCATTGATATTTGCAGCACATCCTGTAGAACATGTTGCCTGCTGCCAGCAGACCACGTGGTGCTGGTTACTTGGGAGTGCAGCATCGCTCACATCTGGGCCCCACACCTTGCCTGCTCCTATTTGGAAAGCAGGACATGGGGAGGACTCTACTGGGTGCCTAAGGCTTGTTCCAGTATGGAGTTGGGAACTTGTAGGCTTATGCTTGTGA
The DNA here is from genome assembly GCA_033558185.1 of Dromococcyx pavoninus. Classification (NCBI taxonomy): domain Eukaryota; kingdom Metazoa; phylum Chordata; class Aves; order Cuculiformes; family Neomorphidae; genus Dromococcyx; species Dromococcyx pavoninus. The sequence continues at coordinate 398,501 of JAUMJL010000668.1, read as the reverse complement.
GAAGTGGCTCTGGGTCTTATATGTCATTGTAGCTATAATTACAGACTCCACACATTCTTCATGCACAATAGTGGAAAGAAGTTCTAAGGGGGGTTGTTCAAGAAAATTAATGTAATAAAGTAACTATCTATGTTAATAAGCACTTGCTCAGCTAATACATTGTGTGCCTCTGCTAATCATAATTTTCTCTCATTTTAATCACCTATTACCTTTCAAGGATAAATTGATCATTGTTTGAAAATGGGCAAAATTTTCCAGAGAAAGCTAACATTTTTAAAACTACACCTCTCAGTTGGAAATGATGGAATGAGCAAATAATCAGTAAACTCCGAATTTCTGATGTCTAAAACTAAGTTGGTCTTCTATAATGTAATTCGATAACAAAATGAGGCCATTTGGCTGCCTGATAAGAACAAGTTATAGATTGTTGTGAGAGATTTCTCCTGTTGAGCTCTGCAGATTGTATTTCTATACAGGATAGCTTTAGAACACGTAGCTAAACAACTGCAACCTGAGAATGCAAGAATACCAGAGCAGAGAAAGAAATGGGACAAGTAAAACACAAACACCAAGACATGACATTTGTTAAAACAAGCAACAGGATCTAAATCTAATATTGTCCTGCTGTAGAAAACAGAACAACACTAAAACAGACCAGAGCTCATGTCTGATCCCGCAGTGACCTTTTCTGTGTTTCACATGGCCACTTATTGGTGAGCTGTGTTACAAATCTGCTGCTGCCTACAAGCAAGGAACAATTAAATTGCTAAAATTAGTATTAGTTTTGTTACGAGGAGGATGTCATAAGAACCTAAAAGCAGGTTTTATTTGGAATATCTAGCTGAAGTTATCCAGCCAAAGAGAAGGAGAGCTTCCGTTAGCAGAGCCATATGCTTTTCCCCCAGGCAGTGCAGATCACTAGTTGTGTATCTGCAATAAGAGAGGGAAGTGATGCTTTCGTCTGTGCAAAAGATTGGGCAGGGCGGATCCTTTGGGCCTTTAAAAGATCTACATGCCAAAGATCAGTGGGTCTTGTAAGAAAGTGTTTGAAATTCATCCCCATTCAAGAAACCGACGCCAGGTGGCGGTAAAGGCAGAGAAGATTTAACAAGTTAAAAAACAAACCGTGCTCACTTCGGCAACCTGCGCGTGCACCTCCGGGATCCCCGGCCAAATGTAGGGGCATTGCCTTAGCAGTACTGCCCTGCTGGTGGCCGTCATCGGCTGCATTATCATTTATGTGAAGTAGCTGTCCTATATCAGCAGAGATGAAAAGAAGAGCACGTAGCATCCAATTAATAAAGGGCCTGCATGATTTTTATTTTTGAGTACACTTGGAAGAAGAGGGCTGCTGGTGTTTATGTGTAATCCATAGCAGGGGGTCAAAGTCGCAGCCCATGGGCCGAATGCATCCCTCCCCCTTGTTTTATCCAGCCCAGCACCTTGTTTCTCCCCGGCAGCAGCACCGAGCTCCTTGCCCCTGTGCTCCTGCCAGCGCCAGTCACGCGTGCAGCGTGTGATGCAAGTTACGCTGCAGGAGCAGGAGAGCGGCGGGAGCCAGGAGTTTGACACCTCTGCTCTAAAGAGTTCAGACTTGTCCAGACACCAGACATCCCTACGCATGACCCAGAGCATGGGTTCTTCCCAAAGCTTTTCCACAGCAGGATCTTTGCTCTGCAGGTTCGTATTAATCATCTTAGCTGTTTAAAAAAAAAACCACGGTGCAGCAGACGGATGCCTTTCCTTTCTATTGATGTTCATCTGGCTCAGAAGCTAAGTCACTTCCTTTTCTCCTAGCAAGTGAAGCGAGGCAGACAAAGCAGACTGAAGGCCCAGAAATGTTCTGTTTGCAGTGACACTGCCTCAAAAGATGGAGAAAAGCATGTTGGAAGGGGAGAAGGTCTTTCATCTATCTCTACAGCTTTCTCTTTTTTTCTATATTACCCTATCTCATCAGCCAAATCACTACTTTTAGTCAAAAGACAGACCTTGTGCTGATCACTAAACAACATAACAACATTCAGGACAAGAGATACATGAATATCATAAAGCAAGTCATTATACAAAATGTGTTACTCTCAGCATCTCTATAAACAAATGCATAGATCATATTGAAGTGTATCTTCAAAGACTCAAAACATCTATGATCAAATTTATGTATTATTAGAACCCATCTACTGTATCACCCCCCAGTATGGGAGAAGCTTTCTTCCATATCTTCTAAGGAAAATCTCAGATTTAAAAAATGTCAGATGGAATGCTTCACAAATTCATAACAGAACAGAGAGTTTTCTTGCTCCTTGGCCTGTTTTGCCTATGTGGGGACACCCCACATTTCTGAGGGTTTGACTTGACAGACTGCTGCTGGACCACATGTGTTCTGCATGATTTTGTGTTCTTTCTCTCCCTGAAGGCATTAAATATGGAGCAATCCCATCTGCCATTCAGTTCTTTTGCCACATATAATGCAGAATAACAGGACCCTGTGGGGGAGGAGAACAGGTTGTGAAAACAGAACGAACACAAAAATAAAATTTTAAGCATTAAGAATTGTTTAGAATCCACTGAATTGTCAGTGCTGCTTCTGCAGGTATCTGGGATTTCAGCTTGTGATATCAGTGCTGGTCTGGGGAGACAATAATATTCAGAATTTAATTATCAAGAGAATGTTCCATTTCAGACAGTAGTAAATGGTTTGCGGAAGACAGATCTAACTATGGAAAATATAAAGCTGTACACCTCTTGCATCTATTTCCTCAGATGTCTTATTAAAAGGTGTGCTTCTTAGACTGGGTTGCACACTTGAGTCTAACAGCACATTGTGTCACAGCCCTCTGAGGATCTGCGGGGGAGCTGAACATTTTTTTTTCTTCCTAGATCGACAAATTCCCAAAGTGCATGAGACAACAGGATACTGTCAGGCATGGCAAAGTAAATATGTCAAATCAAAAAGGCACAATATCACATTAGGATGAATAAGAAAGATGTGCAGGACACCTGCTTTCACTGCTCTGGTGCACGAGAGCCCAAGGTTGAGATGATGACCTTTAGGACTTTCTGCAAGATTCAACTGCTTACCCAACTCTTTTCTGCAGGTGTGAGGAAGGGTCTTAAGATTTATTGCATAAGTTTTGTTGAAGTTGGAAGGGTTTTTGTGTGTGTAGCTCACCCACAGGAAGAATGAAAAATCAAAATGTATCACTTCTTTCAGATGATGAGTTCCATCATGTAATTTATATCAATTTGTTTTTACTAAAGGGAAAGATACAAATCTTTGGGCTATTAAAATTTTTCTTTTTGTCTTATATATTTTGTACATAGTTCTTAGACATATGAATAAAATTGTGGAAAAGTCTTGATAATATATTGGAATAGAATTTGTAGGATCATACTTAATATGTTTATATTTTTATATTTTACTAGTAAGAGAAGTGAGTTTGAGTAAAAGCAGAGAATTGAATTGGCTGCTGTTACACTAATCTGTAAGTACACAAAAGCAGTCACAAATACCATAAAAATCATAAAGTTTAATACAAATAAGGAAATTAATACATGAACCTAACTCAAACATGCATTACTTATTTTTTATTACAAACTATATTTTTCCTATTTTGAAAGTGTATCATCCACTCAAGAGACAGAGTATGTAACTTAGAAGATTAGTTACATGTACCAAGGAAAGGACATCAAGATATAGAATATAAGTATATTCATATACTAAAGCCTGTATGGTAGGTAAAACAAGGCACAAATACTAAAGAAAGTCTTTGATATTGCAGCAAGATGATCAGGGGCTTCCAGAGTTCACTGCAGGAAAGCAATAAGAAACAGTTTGTTTCTACAATATAGAAAATGAACATTAATTTTGGATAGCTATTTTTCACAATTATTCACTCAACCACATCATGGATGTCTGAAATGGATGGCACAAACGTATTTGACTAGGACAACTCACACAGAATTAAATGCACATGACAATTAAACAGTCCATAAAACATCTTACGTCAGTATAACTGAGATCAGTTTTAGCATAGCTGTCAGCTGAATAAAGGTTAATTGACCGGGTTTACTTTATAGTTCATGCAAGGTCATTTTCCATTGACTTTGCTGTCATCTGCACATCATTTCCGCTTCTCTTTTCCAGAATACGTCTGTTCTGTTTCAGCATCTTCCATTCTGTAAGATGCCATCGTAGAGCCTCAGTATTCTTTCCAGTAAACAGAGTCCTCTGGCTCAATAACACTTTTCTCTTGGTTTGTTCGATGAAATTGAGGTCAGGAAACAAAAGGATTTTGTTCTCCCGATACTGGATATTACATTGCTAGAGTTGCTTTCAGCATTCTACCCTGTTCTCGTATTTCAAACCTAGATGAAATAAAAACACTCCTGCAAAGTACTATCTGAGTGCTCAAATTATGTTAATTGGAATTATTCATGTACTACACAGGGAAAATGTGTAAGAGGGGAAAAGAGAACCGTATCATGTTAATATTAAATTAATATCAAGATTCATCTGTTACGTTAGTGGTGGCTGTCCCTAGTAGTACATGTTAAGTGATTCTAAGAAGAGCTATGATTTGAACACTTAGTTTAATTCCTCCTCCATATTACATCTATGATTTCCTGATCACCTTCACACAAAGGCATTGCAAGGATCCGTTGAGATGCTTCTTTGACAGGATGTATATGAAACAGATGTGCTATTGTAACCCTAACATTACTCGTATTCCACTTTTAATCACGATTTCAATAACTTGTATTTAAAAGACATGTAAATGTGGCGCTTAGGGACATGGTATAGTGGTGGACTTGGCAGTGTTGGGTTTACGGTTTGACTCAATGAACTCAAGGGCCTCTTCCAACCTAAATGATTCTATTATTCTATGACTTGATTACAGCTAGTACCAACCCAGGGTAGCTCAGCCTCACCTCTAAGAGTTACAAAGACTTACATTGATTTTTCTTGCATTGTGTCAGTATTTAAGCTAACCAAATGCAAAGAAATAAAAGTTGGCCTGGGATGTCAGGAAGGAGCATTAATTTGGGCAGAATTGTGTTGTAAGTAGAATGCCTTAAATCAGGGCAATAACCTGAAGCTGTTTGATATGTTTTATGTATATGACATACAATATCTAGATCATAAGTCTGTATGATTGTATGCAGATCAGTGATAAAATATATATCTTTATGATACAAAGGAAAACAAGATATGTTAGGAAAAGGCTGAAGTGACAAATATCAACTAAAACATCATATAATAGACTGGTATTTAGCATGAATTAAAATGCAAGATAAAAAATTCTCCTTAAAATATAGTTATAGCAGAACAAATATTTTAAAGGCTGCTCTATATAGTACTCTCCTTTAAATACTTGAATAGATATTTGTATGAAATCACAAGTAAAAATGAGTACTCAGTTAAAATGCATGGTCAGATTGCCAGTTTTCATTGCATTATTATATAAAATGAATTAGCAGGCTACATTAATTTCACCAGTTTGGCACAGCTTTCATAATTCCTACAGATCTTTAACTGCCTCAGATGTCTATAGAATATTATTCATGCTAGGCAGCAGTGTATCAACTGTAGTGGACAGGACAAGATCTTAAATGATTTTACTGTATTAAAGTAAAATTATTAAAACTAATTAAATTTGTTTCATTTGCTATTCTGTCGGATTTCAAGCCTTTTAAATGGCTATGACTATTTTTTACATCTGCCTTGCATGGTACAATATACATGAACTCTTCACCCATGACATCCCCTACTGCACTGAATTCCCAAGTTCCAAACACAATCCATGCCCCTCCCAGCCTCAGCCAGAGCCTTTCTGCTTGTGGTACAATATGGATAGCACAACATCTTGTCTTTTTTACCTAGCTTGAGCAAACTTAGCACCTTTACTCACAGGCATAAACAACATCCAATATCTGTTTAACTCTTCTAATTATACCTTCCTGGAAACATCAAAAAACTATGCATTTTTGTACTAAATTTAAATTAAAACAATATCCTGGACGAAGAAACCATCCATGGTGTACACAGCAAACACAGGGCAAGACTCCTGCCCTATACTTCCTACCTCTTAAGTCAGAGACTGCATCTTTTCTGCTTAGGAGTTCTTAATGGATTTTTCTTCCATTATTTTACTCTACACTTAATTGATCCTTCTTGAATTACTTTTTGAATCTAAACTTTTGGTCTCTGCATCAGCCTGTGATGATGATTTCCACTGCTAAGCTGTACATCTTGTGAAAAGGTGCCATTTGAGCATTCTTTTGAACTTGCTGTTGGGTAATGTCATCTGCTGTCACCTAGTTCTTGTGTCATGAGAAGATAAGTATAAAATTATTGCTGTGATGCATTTTTATTTTTTACTGACCAGTCATCTGTCATGCAGGCTGAAGTGTTCCAGTCTGTTTTCACAACCTCTTCCACACTTCCGATCATTCTATGTATCCTTTCTAATGCCACTATATTCTTTTTGAGATGAAGGAACCAGAAATGCATAATGTATCCAAGCCCATTTAAAATACAGTTCCAGATTTGACCAGATAAGTAGGAAAAAGCACAAAGATCAGTAAGAATAAATCAATACTTTCCCCTTTATTTATCTCTTCTAAAGTTTCACATATACTCTAACAGTTTCCTGTTTAGGCACAATACAAGAGGAACTTTTCCCTTAGAAACTGAACTGGTAGTGACAATAGTTTTGTCTCTCTTTTATCTCTCCCTCATCCAGTATTTTCTTTTTATGACAGACTGGTGCTTCTTAACAAAATGGCAGCATTCAAAATGATTCCTAGTTCAATGAAAACATAGGAAACAAGTTAACAGCCAGTTCAAGTTTTGTTTCTTAGTCTCATGTTAGTATATTAAAGTACTGCAGAAAAAAAGTATTTGAGACAGTACAACATGGATGATTTAGGTGTCAAACCAGTAGCCTAACATTTGAGATGCCAGAGTTTGTTTACATTTTTCTTCAAAGACTTCCTACATACGCTGTAATAATTCATGTGGAGAAAAATTCCTGAAGGAGTTTTGGGCTTGCCTCCTATGGGATCTGGTCTGAATCACACTGTTTACATCTATATTATCTCACAGGGCACTGAGTGGGCCAGAATACTTTCTGACAGAGTTTCATTCCTTTATCTGCCCAGCTCAGTCCTTGGCCTGTGACCATCTTGTTCAACAAATAAGGCAGCTTGAGCTCCAGCTACCTACAAATCCCATCTCTCTGTGCCACATGCGATGTAGGGCCACTGCAAAGCCCACAGTAGCCACAGATTTGTTGGCTGATGTGTCTGTTCTCAATCAGCCACATGATGCAGTGAAAAGGGCTATTGCTGAGTACTGTGATGGATTCAACCAGGATGCAGTGATGGCAGCATGTCTGACTTTACTTGGGGTTGCATTAAGGCCTAGCTTAGTTGTACATTTTTCCCCAATCTGTCCTACAGTTCACGTGAGGCAGGGTTCACCGTGCTTGAACCTTATGTTTCCATAGTAGAAATGGGTGTCTACAGTTCAGTTAAATCAGTAAAGTTTGGTCAAATGCATGTAGAGGAGAAATTATCGTATCCTAAAGGAAGTACATAGGAAGAGAACTACAAAAGGATTTTAGTTGACCAAATGTACTATAGTAGGAGTTCAGACACTTTGTTCAGGTAGAGTTTCTTGCAGTGCAGGCACTTGAAGTCAAATTGCACTCATAGAGTCCATTGCATTTTAATAACTTGGAAAGTCTGGGCTAAAATCAAGACATCGGATGGCAAATGAAATGCATCATGGATGTTTGTTCCTGGTTTCTTTTGGTAAGTGAGGAGAAAAGTGCTTTCACTGCCTCACTCTGCTGTTGTAGAACAAAATGCATTCCAAGCAGTGATACAAAAAGATAAAACTATTGTGGACCATTAAAATACCTCTTTGTATATAAAAGGGACCAATATTTTAAGAAGTCATAGAAATTTCTAGTCTATTTTCTCAGTCTCTATATGAGTTTTTATGAAAGCTCATATAATCCAGATTTGTGTTATACTGATTGTGTCACAACATTGTTTGTTACCATTTATTGATTTTTCCATTAGAAGCCTATTCTTAGGCACACACCACAGAACCTAATATTATGGTGTTCTTGCTTGTCACTGCTATGAGACACAAAGCTAGCAGTCTAGCAAATTTCAGAGCATTCTTGAAAGTATTTTTAGTATAATATCCTTTGTTAGTGCTGGTTAAACCCTTATTCATGCCCTTTAGGCCATGTTCTTGTAACAAGATACTGAAGAGAGAGCACTTATTTGTCTATTGCTTTCTTGTCTAATGACAAGTGGGAGGCACCAAGGTTTGGCATCAAAGGTTTTAAGATTTAATGATTTAAGGTCTAATCCTGTTAGAAATGCAGTGTTGTTTCATCCCTGAAACTGTTCTACTTCTAAATCCAAAATACAACAGTATGATTCAAATGGTTTGCTCAAGAGTATGCTTATTAAAAGACTGAAAATCTAGTTAGAAAAATCAGTAAGCAAAATATACCTATTCTGAGCTCCATAACAATTGAGTAGGTGGTAAAAATTTGGATAATTTATAACATAAAAACATTTATCTTGTTTCCCTATGTCTTTCTCTTGATCATCTATCAATTAAAAAAGCAATCTTTTAGGCAACTTTCTGACTTAGTATTATGACCCTTAGACATCTAATATCAACTAAAAGAAAAACCCTATGGCCTATGGTATCAAAAGATCCTCGTGTTCCAGTCCTTTACACTCTGAATAATTCTGAAGTTGAAGTTGTGAGAGACCTTATCACCATATCAAAGATATCAATCAAAGATTCTTCAAAATTTCAATAACATAACGTTGAATTACAGATATCATTTGAATGAGGAAAAAAGGTGTCTACATTTTTTTAATCACTGTGTATTTTGCATCTTATAACATTCTTGCCCATCTCTTTACTGTGGGTCCTCTCTGCTCCTCAATAAGCTCTGGACAAATTTCCCAGTTTCCCCTCAATAAAATCAAAGGGTTTAGGGACCTCTTTGATCTTGCCTGCACCTGGCTGAGCATAAAAGAGCAAATGTTTAGGATTCTGCTTTGCATGTCAGCTATTCCGGCATGACATATCAGACAGTATCAAGCTCACTCTGCCTTTGAAGCAACAGGATTTGATTTTTTTTTCATATTTTAACTAGATACAAACTGACAGACTGAAGTGTATCTGTCACAGCAGTGCAACGGTTAGGATATAAACATATTAGACCTCCTCTTCTTCTTTATGCTTGAAGTGTCTGGCCTGATTGGCTTTTGGAATTCCTTCCAGCAGGGCCTTACCTGAATTAGCATACAGAGGTGTGCCAGACTTCCTTCTGCATTATGCTTGAGCCTTTCTAGGAATAGCAGTTCCTACTCCTGCTTTTTCAGGCAATTGTTTACAGAACTCTTTTCCAAATTGCCTGTGTGAGATGATGGATCTCAAGCAAACAAGAGAGTGGTTTTCATAAATACTAGGCTAACGACAGCTCGACTTCTCATGATTTCCTCCTGTAGCCTTCATGGCTACAATTCCATGATTTTCCCTCTCTCTGGCTGGGCTTCAGGCTGCTGTATCCCATGCTCAACCTCAGTGACTTCAGCCTTTCTAATATGTATTTGGTTCTTCCTGTTACTTTTCTCTGGAAGATAAGACAGCAGTACACATCATCTTCAGCATTTATAAGCAATGGACCATGGTGGAAAGGAAGTACGTAAGAGAAAAGCAAATTTTAAACTAATGAAGGTGTTGCATATGTTATAGATATCTTCCCACATGGGGAACATTCTGGTCTGCATCTCTCCTACATCTTTCAGACCTTCCATCTAGTCTGACCCCTAAGGGTCTAGGCAACATAATCAGCTTTCTTAGCACATAATGCAATTACCTCCCTATCAATGTAGACCAACAAGACACTGGAAGAGCTTTAACCCACAACCAAGTTAGTAATTGCATTAGTAGATCTTTCAATTTTCTTTATTAAATCTAGGCATATTTAGTTATGGTAAAGAATACTTGTTAAATTATTACTTGTTTAAGCCAAAGTGCAAACAGACATACAAATCTGATGAAATTCCAGGCAAAGGATTGTTAGGTTGAGCTTCTTGAAGCATCTCTGTCCTGTATGGGATGAATTTAAACCTGATAAAGACATAAAATCATACTCAACTGAGAGAGGAATGATGTGGAAAGGTCACAAAAGTTTAAACTACAGCCAGGAAAAGAAAAATGTTAAAGAAATGCCTGAATACTATGCAGAGCAGTGAAGATACTCTTATTTTGCTGGCAGTAACTGTGTATTTTTAAATGGGTTTCACTAAGCCGTAGTTTGGCTGAATGAGCAGAAATTTCTGAACTGAATTCAGTGATTTAATTTTAGTCAAACATGGTTGAAAACAAGCCATATACATGAAACACAGCCAAAATTTGTGGGGTGGTACATCTGCATTTATGGATTCAACATGAGATACTACAAAATAAGCTACCTTGAAGAAAATGGTCCCCTAATAACCTTTTTTTGAACCTTAGTATCTAGGGAGTTATCGAATACAGAATATGTGAAAGTTGCACCTATATACTTAGTTTGAGCCTGAACTCTGTAGAAGAAGAAGCAAAACCAGATGTAAATATTCCCTAAACAATGGAATCACTGACAAACAAAGTTAATTGAAATAAGGATGTTTTCTAATGTTGTAGAGAAAGGAAAAGAGCTAACTGTCCTTCATACTTACATATTCACTATGTTCTTATGTAGAACAATTGCTTTTTAAATGTATTTAATCTGGAAGATAATTGCTTTTATTATTGCCTTATCTAATCTCTGAAATCTTCCCTGATCCAGTGATTTTCACAAAGGAAAGGACCTCAAACAAGATGGTAAACAAAAACTGACTGTAGTGAAAGTGAGTTTGGAGGTTGAAAAAACATGTCTATTCCTGATCCTCCTGTGTTATTCAGGAAGGCTGACCACCTCCACTCTTCAGAGAGCAAGTTTCTTTCAGTTCTTTGTGTCTTAGCTGCAATCCTTGGCAAAACTTTGATAGCAGTGTGGAAGCAAGGTAAAAGCTTGTAAAAGCAAGGCAATTCTGTTTGTCTCTTAAATGTATGCTAAAATATTATTATCTGACAGTCAATATGCTGTTTAGCTGTCTCTTCTAAACAGGACTAGTGTATTCACTCTGGGCAAAGCATAGTAGCATTTTCCAGGAATCTTTCTGCACCAGCAACATCATGCAGGATTAATAAAATGCCATTTGCATTCCTAGAACATTATTATAGAACTGGCTCTTTCTATTTCTATTGGCCCTAATATACAGATGCATTTTTAATCTGCATTTGGCCTCTGCCTGGCACTGAGAATCAACACAACTAGCATCAGATTTTCTAGCATACAGTATCAATTCTGATGGCATCCAATAAATCATATTAGTGCAAAGAAGAATTTTTCCAGGGACTGTAGTGCCCACTAGATGCCAGAAGACTGTTTTGTCTTCTTAGTGATTCCTTCCATCAGAGATTTACTTTCAGTAACTGATTCTGTAAATCTGGCCAAGTCCTTAAAAGTTTAATTGAACTGGTATTCCTGGCTCTGTAATGTTTCTCAGGGGCTGTGATCTCAAACTAAGAGTATCTGAGAAAGTCACTCCATTTCTTTTTCTATTGCAGAGGCAGACTTTTGTTCATAATCCTTTTTTTCACAAATAGAACCAAACTGGTCCTTTGAAGCATTTCTAGAGTTTCCTTTCTCGTTACCTAACAATTCAGATAATTCAAATAATACAAAAGATGACTTCTACTGGACAGATTTAGGGAAGAAGTCAAGTCATTTTGAGATATCTGATTGTCCCTTCTTCCCCTTCCCCTCCCATTTTAGTAGACTGGGGCAGACCAAGACCTTCTTCACCTGTTGAATGGAAGCTGAAAAAGAATGTAGCACAATATTCAACATATTCTGCAGATGCTACAGCTGGAGACTCTTAACACTCCCTTGTCAGAGTGATGCTGAATCCTGCCTTGAAATAGATAATAAAAAAGTAATTTGAGCACGAATGACACCAGATTACGATATTGTTGATCTCCTCCTATAAGTCAAAACACATCTCCAGAGTTTTAAATGCCACATGTAAGCGAGAAGAGTGCCATTATACCACTTTACAGCTATTTGCCCCTTACCATTAAACCCAAGCTAAGTAACTGAAGTCTGCAGGGAAATACCTCCCTGTTTATAATGAAGTGCTGTGCAATTCCAGGCTGTTTTGATTTTAAGACATAAATGTCAAGCACACAAAACCTCAAGCATGATAAATCAGTTGCTTCACATATGCCTATATCAGATGTGGGAACAATCCACTGAGATCTGAGAGGAAGTCACGCCAAATTTTCTAGTTTTAATGAAAATGACTTGGCAGCCTATTGGTATAGGAAGAATAACATGCAAGCTTATTGAAAAAAGGAAAGAATATTTCCTCAGAAAGCACTTTTGTTACCTGAGTCATGGAGGAAAGTTCATTGTCTTCATCTTTTCCTGGCAAGCTTAGCAGGCTACTTAAAAAAAAGATGCCATGTTAGGTTTTGTCAGTAGTGTCTGGAACACCTGGAAACCATACATAGTGCAGGACATTAAGCAGAACTGTATCACTGTATCACAAAAGGAGAAAAAATGCTGGGCAAAAAGGAAGCACAATTAAGCTTTTCTCAGTGAAAATAATACTTAAGTAAAAGCAGCAATAAGTCATATCTATTTCAATAACATTCTTACATATTTGGAAATCAGAGGATCTTTAAAAGTGTAATAAAAGTAGGGTGGTCTCATGCTATCTGCTTTTCACTATCCTTTCCCACTAATTAATATAAAGTAAAAATCTGGGCTCCTAGACTAGGCTTCCTAGGGCATTTGTATAACATTACAGGCATATATAGCACCTTTGTACTTCTTTAAGCATTTGAACATGAGAGTTTTATTACTAAATGTTATTTTCTTGAATTATTCAGTAGTTATTTTTAAGATATTGTATTTATGTGATGGACACGAGAATAAACCAACTTAATAGACATATTTCTAGGAGTTTCCAGTTTCAAGCAGTAAAAATGCCAAACCATACTTTCACAGTAAAATAAAATGCTTCTTTAAAAACAAATCCCATCAGAGTACTTCATCGACTCTTACTGAAGTTCAATTGCCTGTTTACTTTCTATACAAACACTGCTAAATATGTCCTGCTGATACTAGCAGACCCACAGCTGTGGGATAAAATCTTGTTTGTTTGCTTTCCAAAATTTTCTGAGTGTAACATAGTATTCCCACAGCCTTCTTTTGCCTGCTGAGACTGAATAGAAAGTACTATGACTTAACAAATGCTTTTATTATCTAGGGTTTCAGTGCCATTAAGAGCTCGTCAACGAACTACAGACCTGTAATGGGGCCATCCAAATTTTCTTTATGCTCACTTGCATGGGTACTGGCGGCAGTCTAGTAATGGAACTCAGACAACAGAGGCTGCTTCTTATCTAAAATTAGCTTATATGTCCCATAACTCTGACACTTAAGGGATATATAATATAATGTAGTATAATACAGTTTCAGCTAGCACTGTATTCCAGTTCTATTTTTAGCAGCAAGTTCTTTTAAATAGCATAAATCATGTGTATATGCATTACAACATCCTGTACATACGCTATATATATATATATATATATATATATAGTCCACTAGCCACTGGATTATGCATTGTTAGAAAGGCGCCTTGATTTTGTATCACCATATGTGTGTGCATATAGTGACTGGTATTAAAGGGCCTCACAGTCATCAAAATGTTAATCAGAAAAAAAGAATTATGCATGTGATAAAAACTATGCATGTGATAATTTAAAAATAATTATGTCAGGAATTAATTGATAAAATAAAGAGCTATGAAGTACTGGGCCCTCCTCTGTTCCATCTCTTCCCTTCCCCTTGTGTTTCTTCTCTCTGGCTAGCAGTTACCCAAGTTGTGGTCAAGTTTTTTTCATAAGGCTTTTTTTTTTGTCTCTACCACCACCCTTCACCCTTGAAGCATCTCCTCAGAAATCCAAGAAGGCATTCAGATTGATAATGTGCTGAATGCTAGCAGCAAATTCATTTCATAGAATCATAGAATCTTCCAGTTGGAAAAGACCTTGGAGATCATCGAGTCCAACCACACCCATCTTCTGCTAAACCATGTCCTTCAAAAACTCATCTATCTGTTTTTAAACACCTCCAGGAATGGTGACTCAACCACCTCCCTGGGCAGCTGTGCCAGTGCCTGACCACCCTTCCAGTAAAGAAATTCTTCCTAATATCCAGTCTAAACTTCCCCTGGTGCAACTTATGGCCATTTCCCCTTGTCCTATCACCTGTTACTTGAGAGATCAACGGTCGCTCTGCCACAGCCTCCTTTCAGGCAGCGGTAGACAGCAATGAGGTCTCCCCTCAGCCTCCTCTTCTCCAGGCTAAACAAACCCAGTTCCCTCAGCCACTCCTTGTAGGACTTGTTCTCCAACCCCTTCACCAGCCTCATCGCCCTTCTCTGGACATGCTCCAATACCTCAATGTCCTTCTTGTAGTGAGGGGCCCAGAATTGAACATAGGATTCAAGGTGTGGCCTCACCAGTGCCGAGTACAGGGGCACAATCACTGCCCTTGTCCTGCTGGCCACGCTGTTTCTGATACAGGCCAAGATGCCATTGGCCTTCTTGGCCACCTGGACACACTGCTGGCTCATATTCAGACGGTTGTCAACCAAAACCCCCAGGTCCTTCTACTCCAGGCAGCTCTCCAGCCAGTCTTCCCCAAGCCTGTAACTCTGCATGGGGTTGTTGTGCCCCAAGTGCAGGACTCTGCACTTGGTCTTGTTAAACCTCATCCCGTTGGTCTCAGCCCATTGATCCAGCCTGTCCAGATCCCTCTGCAGAGCCTCCCTTCATTTAAGCAGATCAACACTGCCACCCAGCTTGGTGTCATCTGCAAACTTGCTAAGGGTGCACTCGAACCCTTCATCCAGGTCATCAATAAAGATATTGAACAGGAACTGGACCTAGCACTGATCCCTGGGGAACACCACTCATGACTGGCCTTCAACTGGATTTAATTCCATTTACCACCACCCTCTGGGCCCGGCCATCCAGCCAGTTTTTTTACCCAGCAGAGGATGTGCCTGTCCAGACCAATGGCAGCCAGTTTATCAAGCAGAATGCCGAGAGAAACAGTGTCAAAAGCTTTACAAAAGTCCAGGTACACCACATCCACAGCCTTTCCCTCATCCATTAACCGGGTAACCTTGTCACAGAAGGAGATCAGGTTGGTCTGGCAGGACCTGCCTTTCATAAACACACGTTGCCTGGGTCTGATCACCTGGCTGTCCTGCATGTGCTGTGTGACAACACTCAAGGTGATCTGCTCCATGACCATCCCTGGTATCGAGGTCAGATTGACAGACCTGTAGTTCCCTGGATCCTCCCTCCGACCCTTCCTGTAAATGGGAGTTACATTTGCCAGTCTCCAGCCAAGCGGCACTTGCTCAGCCAGCCAGGGCTGTTGATAGATGAGGGAAAGGGGATTGGCAAGGACCTCTGCCAGCTCCCTTAATATCCTTAGGTGTATCCCATTCAGTCCCATAGACTTTTGGACGTCCAATTGGCCAATCAGGTCTCTAACAAGTCTTCTTGGAACACTGAGGGTTCACCTTCACAGTCTTCTGGCTCAGGAGGCTTGGAGCCCAGAGAACATCTCACCTTACTATTAAAGGCCGAGGCAAAGAAGGCATTAAGTATCTCTGCCTTGTCCTCATCCTTTGTTACTATCATTCCCCTTGCATCCAGTAAGGGAGGGAGAGTCTCGTGTTGTTGTTAATATACTTGAAGAAACATTTTTTATTGTCTTTCACCAAACTGGCCAGTTGAAGCTCCAGCTGGGCTTTAGCCTTTCTAGTTTTTTGCCTACATGATCTCACCTGCTCCTTGTAGTCCTTCTGAGATGTCTGCCCCCTCTTCCAAAGCTCACCTATTTTCCTCTTTTTCCTGAGACCAACACAGAGGTCTCTGTTAAGCCAAGCCAGTTTTCTTCCCCAGCAGCTCATTTTACGGCACATGGGGTTGGCCTGCTCTTGCACCGCCAGAATTCCCTTCTTGAGGAGCATCCAGCCCTCATGGGCTCCTTTGTCATTTAGAACCATCTCCCACTGGACTTTATCAAGCAGCCTTCTAAACAGTTCAAATTTTGCCCTCCATAAGTCCAAGGTGACAGTTCTGCTGACCCCCCTCCTTACTCCTCCAAGAAATGAGAATTCTGTCATCTCATGATCACTGGGCCCCAGGTGTCCTCCAACAGTCACCTCTCCCACAAGGCCCTCTCTGTTCACAAACAGCAGATCCAGTGGGGCACCTTCTCTAGTCAGTTCACTCACCAGTTGTGTCAGGAATTTATCTTCCATACTATCAATGAACCTCCTAGACTGTTTCCTTTCTGCTGTGTTATACTTCCAGCAGACACCAGGAAGGTTGATGTCTCCCACAAGAATGAGGGCCAGCGACTGCGAGAGTTCTCCCAGTTGCTCGTAGAAGAGCTCATCGGTTTCCTTGTCCTGGCTGGGCGGCCAGTTACACTCGTGCCAGCCCACTGACATCAACAGGGCTACAGAGTAGCAGGCAAAGATGGGAAGGGAGCTTCAGGGCTAAATATTTCAAGGAAGGAATTCCTGACTCATGACCTTAAAGTATGGAGACCTTTATAAATCACTTCTCCCGCTACTGGATTCTTCCCTTAATACCTTGTCTTTGATGTCTAAGCTGCACCACTTCCTCTTTCCAAAGCGGGAGGAAGGGCACAGGAGGAAAGAGTGGAACAAACTGACATTTCCTTTACTCCATGCTCCAAGCAATATGGAAAACTAAGGCATAAATTTAAAATTCCACCACATATGAGATTGCTCTTGGCTCCTGCGCTTCTCAGTATAGAGGAGGCAAAGTGATTGCTAATTGATAGAATTAAATTTCAACAGCAGTATGAAAACATGAACAAATCCTCCCACATCTACTTATAAATCAATAACCATTACGTGACTCATTCTGCCAGGATAATTAGTTCTAGAGATGTCACACATGCACGTACGCTTCCCAGCTCATCTGTGCCAGGGCAGGCCTGTGTGATTCAGGACAGCATTCATACTTCAGTGACTTCAAATCACAGCTGTATCTCCGTGTATAAGAAAATTCAGGTATATTCATCTTTCTGTGGTAACACTAAAGACCATTCGTAATATGGCCTAATTAGAGGCAGTAAACTGCCAATAAATTATTTTAGGAAGGAAAAGGAAGAGACATACTCAAGAAGTACGATATTTTGTATTCTCTCCTCTCACCCGAGGATGTTAAAACACTAGTCGTGAAGGATACAAGTCGTGCACTTGTCACTCTTCTTCCCTTCCAGCACCAGCCAGCTTTGCAGAAGCAGTAGAAGCAAAATGGGGCAAAGCAATAATAGCCTGGAATGTCTTAAAATCAGCCAACACTGACTGACTGCTGCAAACTGCCTGAATATTTGTGCCTATTTGTTGAGCATCAAATACTGTTGGTGGCACTTATTCACAGTATTTAGCTTTTACTATCAGATACATCCCTCTCAAATGATTTCTGGTAGCATTATCCACCTCCACTATTAGTTCACTACTATTATTCCTTGGAATAATTCCTAGCTAAGCATATTTTATTCTGTCCTCCATTTCTGGACATGAGAAGGTCAAATTCATTTTTTCAGCAGCCTCTGCCTCAGTCCAGCAGAGACTTCTACTCACTGATGGGGTGGTAACTGTCTTAGTTCCCTCGCCAAGACAGGCTATTCCAGCAAGCAGATATCTCAGGTTAGAATCACTGTAAACACAGGTTAGAATCAGTGTAAACACCAAGTCAGAAAAAGATTTGGTTTGCCTCACCAGACCTTAAACCCAGTTACACAGAAACATAAGCTTTCTCAGAACAAGTCATCTTAGTCTGCACAGACTTGACATCTCAGAAGAAACTGGTGCTTTGCAGACTGCTGCTTTCTGGATAAAACCTGTTCCTTGCCAGGCTTCTTGCACTATGTAGACATTGTCAATGGGCTCTCCTTCCTACTCAGCCGTACATCAGATGGGCTTCCTGCTTTCAGAACTGACAGCTTTGGGAAGTATCATGACAAAGCATGGATACTGTCACCATGGTTTATTAATCTTTGTCTAATTATAATGGAATAAATATGCCCATTATGTGAAATAAAATAAGACATGGAAACCCCCCAAAATTCCAGTACAATAAAAGCACACATACTGTGTGGGAGCAAGCCACTGTCATAGTCAGCAAGCTTTGGCACTCTCAGCAAGCTACATATATTTCCTCTCGCTTGTAAAATTTGTGAAGTGACCAGAAGATCTCTGTTACTTCCTAGATTTGCTAGTTAATACTCCTGTCTGCAGAGAATGCCAGCCTCTGTACCAGACTGACTCCCTTTCCTGCTCCCCTCCACAAGGATTTAAATGAGTGGAGTGTTATAAGAGAACACGGAATTCAAACTTCTGTAATTATATAATATAGTGATATTTTACAAGTTAATGGGCCATACCCTGGAAAAGAAAGATAAGCCAATGATAATGTTAATGTAATTTTTAATTTTGGCTTTTTATGCAGCTATAATTTGTATTTTTATAAGCCCTTTTATAAGGATGTAAAGGTTTATGCTAGTGCGTCTCTGTCAGCAGGAAACCTTCTCAGCATTATTGCTTACTTAACTAAAACTATTTCTAGTAATATACAAATGACAATTTGAAGCAAGCTGCAACGTTACTGCAATTCCAAGCAAACTCCTGAAGGAAAAGAAAAAGCAATGGCTGTCGCTGTAACACACTTCACAGCAAGTGACATGATGGTATTGAATGTTGTCATGCTTGAAAGCTTCAGGGATCTCATACACTTCATTGAGTCTGTCTACACAATGCCAAGTCTTCACCATGTTCCCTTACAGCAAGACAGTTCACACAATGATCTTCACGCCAAGCCTCTACAGTGTTCAAGAAGATCAGCCAGACATAGCTGCAGGAAGGGAAAACGCAGAACACCTTAAAGAACCACTTCTCAATTGAATAAGCTGTAGCTATATCAGTAGTTTTAATACTTGCTCCATGGATGTGAAAAAGCCGTGTATAGAGCATTAATATTATTATTTCAAAAATTATTTTGAAAACATTTATTGGAATACTGGCATCTTTGCTAATCTGAGAGAAAATGCAGATGCCTTTTGGACAAAGGAAATGAAAGAGGTGCAATCTGTGTCAATGTCAGATGGGATTTATCTATAGGAAAGAAAATAATATGGACCGTATCAATCCTATTCCATTCCTACTGTCCATGGGGGATCATTCAGAGGGGTGAAGAAAGGACCTCCTCCCAGACATCCTCCTCTCACCACCATTCCACCCCTGCTGTGTCCACTTCCAACATGTGAAAATGCAGCATCTGAGAACAACCAGGAGTGAGGGAAAGAGCACATTGATGCAAAGGTACTTGGTCCATTCTCTGTGGGATGACTCAGATTGCCCTAGATTGCAGTGCTGTGACCCTTTATCAGGAATTTGTCCTCCAACTGGCTATAACTTTCAAATTGGAAAATTTGATGACTGTAATCACTGCATCATTTTTATCTAAGCAAAAAGTTCATTTCTGTAGTTTTTAATATTTCTGGTACTTTATGTATTGATTTGTAACTACTCATGCTTCCTAAATAAACAGTTAGAAAACAAATAGAACACAGACAGGAGAACAAGCAGATATTCTTGAGAAACCTGAACCACAGCTTTTTTGAAGCCCAGAGTGCTGATACTGCTATATTTAGTGCCTTATTTGGAGGGAAAAAACAAACCACTAAAAGATTTCTTCCAGCTTCGATTGAATGCCACATTAGAACAAAAGCAATTTTACAGATGACATTAAAGTAGCCAGAAAGTGATATCCTTTTTATTTACTACCCTTCTAGAGGATCAGCTGCTTGTTTTTATGGGTAGAAAATACTGTCAAAAACTATCTTCTGACCTGTAAGTATGTTATGACGAATACTAGTTGTACTAACTAGTCCATCTGGTTATTATCATAGAACAATACAGGAATTTTCCTTGCTTTTTTAAAATAAACTAAAAATATTTGGGAGGTGGGGCAAAGCAGCCTCAAGACATGCAGTTTGTCTGGAATTTGCAGTTTCACAGCATAGAACTATTACACAGTTAGACAGGCTAATCAGAACAATGAAAAAGGTGAAGAAAATGGATGTAAAGGAGGGGACCAGACCTGTGAAGTGCTACCAAAACCAAATTGAAATAGCAAAATAATGTTCTGTCCTTTTAAGATACCAATAATAAACTACAATAGTTTCCTCATCGTGATCTTGATGCTGCACTCAGCTCTACAGTCACAGGAGTCATTGCTGGATCGAGGCACCGAAGTGTAAAATAGAGACATAAGGCGAGACTAACATTAATGCAAATCTAAAGCAGAGAGAACACAAAGTTCACACAGCACCAAGGACAATATTATTCACAATACCTATAGATTCCAGCATTTTCCTTTCTTCCGTTTATTTGCTGCTTATTTGTATCTTTTTTTCTCTTTGGTTACACACGGCTGCCACTAATGAGGTTTATCATTATTCCAACAACAAATAACTCTGAAGGTACTTCTATGTGGTGTTTGAATGGGAAAGCAGGTGAGTGAACAAGGAAGTAAATGGAAGATCACATTAGTAACCATAGCAGCCAACAGCATTTTTGTCCCAGGAGAAGCTTTCTCTGGTGGAGGCTGGATATCCTTTTAATGAGTTTAATACACTGTTTCACGGTGATGGCATAAGTCTTCCAAATGCTCCATGTGGTGGGACCTTCTACTGTTTTCTACCACTGGTAAGACCTTCCTGAATGCTGTGACTTTCCTGATGAAATTAGATTACTTTGCAGCAACCAAGGACTGGATTTCTTGCAAAGATGTATCTGCTAATGACCAAGATCCATTAAGTTACATGTACACAGTTAATGCGGATGAACAAATCTTGGTTGTAATTGCAGAGAATCATCTGAGCTGGCAGAAGACTGCAGCCAAATTATTTTAACTGACATGCATTTATTTGATTGTGTTGGATACTTAGAAGCCAAACTCTGTTCTTTTAGAGGATTTTGTCAAGAAACTACATAACAAAGGTCACCTTTGTTACCAAGAATGTGGGAATTACATTTTGTCATAATGACAGTACATTTAGCTTTTGATAGTAACAGAAGCTATGCAGTATTGCCAGAGATTAGAATCAGAGATGTCAAAGAGTCAGAAATACGTCTCACTTTCACATGCATGTTCCGAAAAAAACCAGACCTAGACAAAAAATGTTAAGCAAAAGTGAAATAATTTCCATGTCCAATGTTTAATCCTCTGTCTTCTGGGTGACTCCACTTCCGAATAAAATCGTCATCACAGCTGGCCATTATACTTCCTTTGGCTTCACACTTTGGCTTCACCTTCAATGTGTTAACTGTTCTTGGCAGGTAAGTCCTCAGAGTACCACAATACCGTTAATTACATTCTTCTTCAAATAAAGTACATCTATTACAAAACCAGGCAGTGAAATGTTTTTAACATAAAACAAAGACTCAAAAATCTCTTAGTATCTCTTTTCATAAACAGTATTCATGAGGATCTTAGAAAATACTATTTGCAATAAATCAACGCACAAACATCCGTTCCACTGAGGGCATAATTTCCCTTGTTAATACAAATTAACTAGTTTAAACACATGATGTAGATCAGGGGTGTAAAACTCCTGGCTCCTGCCGCTCTCCTGCTCCTGCAGCGTAACGTGCGTCACACGCTGCACAGGTGACTGGAGCTGGCAGGAGCACAGGGACAAGGAGCTCGGCGCTGCCGCCGGGGAGAAACAAGGTGCTGGGCCAAGGGGAAGAGTCAGATTTGGTCTGCAGGCTGTGAGTTTGACACCCCTGGTGTAGATGCAAGAAAGAGAAAAAGTTGCTCTTTTGATTAGCTTCTCGGAAATATAGAAGAGAGAGAGACATAAGTGATATACTTGTAGGGGAAAAGCCAGGAACATTGCAGGATAAGAGGTTTCACTCAATGCATACACCAGTTTCTCAAGCAGATGAAGCTGCATACAATTAACAGCTTTTTGATCCCTGTTGTTTCCATCTCCTTGCACTGGTCTCACACATGCCCAAGTCAACTCTTACCACTTACAGTTTTTTCCAGAAGTACAGTATTTAGTCATTTTGGCCAGAACTACTAGAGGTACATAGTCACTAACATAATAGGAATCTAAAAAGGTGTTAAACATCTTAAGATCTACAACCCCAGGACTTGTGATGTCTACTACATATCACTGTATACTGTATCACCATTGTGCCTGTGATAACCGTGGAACTTTACATAACATGTTAAAATCCTGCCTTCCCACCTTCCAAAGCTCAGGTGGACTAAAGCTCAGAGTATTACTGCCTCAAGAAGATAATTCAGCATGTATGAATTGAACTGCTTGCCCTTGCACCAGTCTCTCCACATTTTCAGAGCAATAATGAAACAATGGTAACTCAATAAGGGTTGCAAAGTGGCAGAAAATGCAGCTGTACATAAGAAGAGTACATCTTTTGCACATTAATATATTCACTGAGTGGGATGTTTCAAGCAGATCTGTACCGATACGGTAAGTAAAGCAGAAGAGATGGGAGATTTTGTGGTAAGTAGTAAGATCTACGGCATTTGGTAATTCAACTGGGCAGGCAGGAGTAGGCCAAGAGGCCAGTAACGGATCAGAATAATTTAGTAAGAACAGAAAAGGAGAAATGGAAAGCAACAGAATGGGAGGTCTAATCTGCAGTCAGAAAAGATGAAAAATTTAGAAAAGACAGGCAGGTCATGCAAGTTAGAGACAGCATACAGGTAGTTTTAGGAATTTATTTTTAAAAGGAGAAATGAGGAGTGAAATAAATGTGATGGCATATTCAAAGACAAAGATGATGAGTTTAATAAAACACTTAAAAAAGAGAAACATTGCATAACAGGCACAAAAGATTCATGGCCAATATGATCAAGGTTCCTCTTTTGGCTCTAATGTTAAGTCACAATGTGACCTTTAGTAAGTCACTTCAGACTATATCCAATAAAGGACTCAGGCATCTTAAGCCTGACTTAGGCAGATTTGAGGTACCTAAATCCACAAGTATGACCTAAACACCCTGCTCAGTTGCTTACTAGCTCCGGAGGAGCTTGTCACTCCAAAAAGGCATACATAGCTGCTGTTCAGTTCTCTCTGCACAAACACTTCTCAGCTGGCAAGGGCATGCTATGTTAACTTCCAGTGGCCTACCAGTGCTCTTTTCTGGGCTGCATATTTAGGGATTTTTTTTTTTGTGGAAATACATGCATAAAGGACAACTAATGCAAGCTGGGATTTCACCTCTGTATGTGCCCACAATACGGTGCTCCTTTTCTTTTTTTTCCTTGGCAGCACAGTGCCAAGGGTTCAATGGGAAAGGCAGAAAGATGCTGCTCAGCTTAGCTTGAGCAGTAGCCTGAAAATGGCAAATAAGTATCTCAGCACGTGCACCCCTTCCCCCTGACCTTGACTGAAAGAGTCAGTGAGAACGGGAGCCACTGTCTCCTTTTCACCTTAGAGAATAGAGCCAATCTTTGCATCTATGTGGGACCTATACCAGGAAACAGGAAACTGTTTCTTGCAGTCCGGCCTTGGTTACCTAAGATAAGGATACAGCAAGGAGCTCAGAAATATCCCCATGATGACCATGCTTAGCACTGAGGGAACTGTTGTTAACTGTTACCAGCTCATCAAGTGAACTTTTTTCCCTTCAGTTTCTAGGTTAGTCTCTAATGGAAACAGTGTATAGACACTGCAGGTTTTAACCTGTAGGAGTAATTACCTGCTTCTATGAAGAAATGACACTTAATTACAAGGGAAATATATTGCCATGTTTGGATAAAAGGAACTACTGAAAGTATTAAAAGAAAGAAAACTTTTAAAAGCAATTTACTACACAATTTGAAGATTGGTTTTCATTCAAAATTTGGATAAGAAGCAATGTCATTAAAGACACTAGATTGATTAAACAAGGTTTGATTAAGAGTGGAGTAACTTTTAAAAGTACTACAAAATAAGAGTATTTCACAGGTTCTTTAAAAAATGAATGGCTGAACAGAAAAGTATCCTAGAACAATTTAAACAATATCCTGATTCAGCCTCACAATTTGTGTATTTTGACATTATCACTTTATGTTCCTCTATATTTTTTGTAATAAACTAGAACCCTGAAGAGTGATGATATGACACAGAATATTATTTTAATATTTAATTGTTCATGTAAATAAACAGATAAGAAAGTACTTCTGTGTTAACTCATGCAGAATTGCTCATTTTGAGAAAAAATCCTTGTCGTTTCATAGCTCTTTTAATTCTTTATTCCTTTCATTTCTTGAAAGTGAAATATAAGTACAAAACCACGTTATAGAAGTGTTCTGGCTGTAAGCAGGGGCATGAGAATGGGTGGTGCTGCAAAATGAATATAAATCATCAGTAGTAACAGAGATGAAGAAAAATGGGGTTTAGATCAACATCACTTTAGAGTCCGAATAGCAACATTAGCTTGACCACACTGCACTTACTGCACATCAAATGATACATATTGCAATCTAACCAGTAATAAAAAATGCTGAACACATATAATGCATCTAAAATAAAAGGTGACCTGTAAAGAATCAGTCACATGTCCTTTCTCTAAGAATTTATGATGATCTCAAATACTGTCATCTCTGTTTTGTCTGCATATGTTAGTTGTATTAAAAATTCAGTTACTATTTAGGTTGGAAGATTCTGTTGTCCAGACAACTTAATTATGTCAACACAAAAAACAAAGGTGCAAAAATTGCCTAGATTTGGTCACTATCTAGGTGATAAAGGACATTTTACGTGACTGCTGCTAAAGAAGGGAATGGATTTTTTAAAGTATAAAATGGTTTAGATTTTGTTTGCTTTTGTTAAAATTAACTTTCCTTAGTAAAATATTGACTTCTCTGAAATTAGTAACTTCTAAATAATTTTAGAGAAAGAATTTAGCTTAGAGCCTTTGTTTCATATTAAGTTGTAGAGAGTGATACATAAATTATCTGAGACTGCCTACAAGATGCTTGCAAACTTGAGCGAGACCTTTGGTATGAATGGCATGAAACCACAAAAACTGAGGAAAACAAAGGCCTTTAAAGGTGTTCTTCCAGCTATCTTTAAAAGATTGGAATAAAGATATGCTCCTACTTATCTTCTGGCACATTTTTGCTGACTTCTGCTAAGCCTTCACCCATGGCAAATAATTCCTACTGTTTGCAGGCTTATTAGGGCTTTAACATTTGGGCTCCAGTCATTGAGAAGAATCACAGAATGCTTCGGGTTGGAAGAGACCTTATAGATCATCCAGATCCAACCCCTCTGCCATGCGCAGGGACACCTCCCACCAGACCTCTGCTCAAGGTCCCATCCAACCTGGCTTTGAACACCTACAGGGATGGGGCATCCACAACTTCCCTGGGCAACCTGTTCCAGAGTCTCACCACCCTAATTGTTAAGAATTTCTTCTAATGTCTTACCTAAATCTTCCCCCTTCCAATTTAAAGCCATTCCTCGTAATTTTTTTCAAATAGGGATTTCTTTATTTGTTTTTTTTTCCGGCTTTTTACAAGCCGGGGGAAGCTTCCACCTGCGCCCCGCCCAGACACAGCCCTGCGTATCTCAAACATCGCCCTTACTGGGATTGCCCTAAAGGAATGTGCACAGGGGAATTTGCCTTTCTAACACAATTTTGACCTGCCGCGTGGTACCGGTAACAGTTATTTAAACCTATTTGCAGTCTAACAAGAGCCATGGACCACCAAAGCGGGGCGAGGGTCCCCTCGCTCCCGGTACCGACGGGACGGCGCCTCCCGCCCCGGCAGCGCCCACAACCAGCGGCGGGCAAAGCTCCAGCATCTCCGCCCGGCAGCTCCCCGGAAGGGCGAGGCGGTCGCTCCCTGCTATTCTCTGCCTCCTCGCCTTCCCCATTCATAGAATCACGGAGTCGTTTGGGTTGGAAGGGACCTTAAAGATGGACAGGGACACCTCCCACCAGACCAGGCTGCTCAAGACCCTATCCAGCCTGGCCTTGACCGCCTCCATGACTTCTCTGGGCAACCTGTTCCAGTGTCTCACCACCCTCATTGTGAAGAATTTCTTCCTAATGTCTGATCTAAATTCTCCCCCTTCCAGTTTAAAGCCTTTCCCCTTGATTCTACCACTTCTTACCCTTGCAGAAAGTCCCTCCCCAGCTTTTCTTGACCCCTTCAGGTATTGAAAGGCTGCTATGAGGTCTCCCTGGAGCCTTCTCTTTTCCAGGTTGAACAAGCCCAACTCTCTGAGTCTGTTCTCATAGCAGAGGTGCTCCAGCCCTTTGATCATCTTTTGACCCTCCTCTGGACCCGTTCCAACGTTTCCACGTCCTTCTTATGTTGGGGATTCCAGAACTGGACAGAATACTCCAGGTGTGGTCTCACAAGAACAGAATAGAGAGGGAGAAACACCTCCCTCGCCCTGCTGGCCACGCTGCTTCTGATGAGCCCAGGACAAGTGCATTGCTGTCTCATCTCGAGCTCATCAATCAGCACCCCAAGTCCTCCGCAGGGCTGCTCTCGATCACGTCGTCCCCCTGTCTCCTTTTCTCTTTCGCCTCACGTGGGACACCTGCCCCACTTCTCCAACCCGGTGACAACCAGTAGGTCGGGGGAGAAGCACTTGGGGAAGGAGAGCAAGAGAGAGGAAAGTTTCTATAGAATCATAGAATGGTTTGTGTTGGAAAGGACGATCACGATCACCAACTTCCAACCCCTCTGCCATGGGCAGGGACACGTCCCACTATACCAGGCTTAAATGCTTTCCCTCTTGCCGACCAGCTTTATGTTGCGTTGCGCCCCGTTAGCGGCCGTTAACGGTGGTTAACACCAGTGGGGGGGGGGGGGGGGGGGGGGGGGGGGGGGAAAGAAGCACAGAAATAAACCCGCTCCAGAAGCCGAGCGGAACTCGAGCGAGGAAGGCAGAGGGGGGTTAAAGAAGGTGCTGCGGTGGGTGGTGCCGGCGGTGCGGGTGGTGCGCATGCCCGCCCCGCCCCGCGTGACGCGCCGCCTGCCGGAGCGGGGTGGGGGCAGCGCCTGCCCGACTGCATCCAAGCGGGGAGGAGGAGGAGGAGCCGCGAGGCGGGCTGGGTTTGGGGGCTGAGGCTCGGCCGGTAACCGGACGGCTTCGGGCGCGTGCAGAGAGGGGGAGCGGCACGAGGGCGGCCCCGCCCTACTCCACCCGCCGGTTAAAGCCCAGGGCGGCGCGCGGGGGGCGTGCAGAATATCGCCGGGCAGCGAGGCGGGGCGCCGGTTGGTTGGCGGTGGCTTTTCCTCTCCGCCTTCTCTGAGCGAAAGTGCGGCGGCGGTTCCAGGGTGGTGGGGGCAGGGGGTGCTATGAGGGGCCACGGTGCGCCGCGCCGTAGCGGTGGTGGCGGTGGCAGCGGCGACGAGCACATGGCATAACCGGGTGAGCGCCCGGCCAAGGGTAACAAGCAGCGGTGGAGCGCGGTTTCTCTGTATGTGGAAAGTGAGGCGAGCCAGGGAGCCCGGCGGCACCGGCGAGTCCTGAAGCAGCCGGGCAGCAGTGGCCGCCCGCCCGCCATGGATTGCAGCCTCCTCCGGACCCTCGTGAGCCGATACGTGAGTACCGCCCGTGCCCCGCTCCCGCCGGGGCTGCTTCCCGTCCAAGCGCAGCGGGTGGGAAACAGCCCCACCGTCGCCTGGAGAGGCTGCAAACACCTCCCAGTCGTGCGGGGTGTCTGCATCACGAGTGTCCCTGGGCTGGCCGGGGGGGCTGCGACAGGAGTTTGGGGGTTCCGTGGCTCGTACGGCGACCGGGGAAGTCGTGGGGGCGATTCCCTTTGGAAACACGGAGGATGCAGCTGGTGTTGATGGGTCTCCTGCAGCTCTCCCCCTTTGCTGGCTCCTTTGCCCCACCGCAAGGATCTGGTCTCAGTTTAAAGCACTGTGATTTACGGAGTGCTGAGATACGTCGTTATCAGGGCTGATGAAACATCTAGGGCTTTGGGTTTTGTTTCGTTTTCCTTTCTCCTCGATATATTTTTTTCAGTCAGGCTGCCTTTTGTGGAATTGTCCACTTTTAATACGCTGACGAATGGTCACAACAGATTTCAGGTTTAGTGCGTGCTAAGATTCAGACGGACTGAACTTGGTGTACTTGGGGAAAGAGAGTTGCTGAGGTCGGTCAGCATGTTTTCCACCACTCCTGTAGTCTGAAAGAACGAATGGGTAGTGCGATAGAGTGGACCTGAATGTAGGTTGAGGTGCATCACTGAGCGCTGATCCAGTTTCATTCAACTCCTGACAAATGTTCACGGTAATGGCTTTAGTAAATTACTGGACCGCAAATAAACGCGGGGTTATACAATACAAGGGTCTGGGACTACAGATACCACAAAACTGAACACTTCTTACTTTTGATGTAGAAGAAGCTAAAAAGAGATTGGGAGAGGCAACTGAAACTTCCAGACATATGTAGCTTTTCCTACTACGTGGGAAGTACTGTGGGGAAACTTTCACACTCTGACGAAGTAAAAGTAAATACGCTTAGTTTTGTGTATGTCAGGAGCTGTACCCACTTAGTATGAGCTGAGGTCTTTCTTCATTAAGTACTAATGAAAACAAATAGCAGAGGTGAAAAACGATTGTGGATTTTTTGTTTTTCTATTTGCGGTTATGTATTTTGTAGGATGAAACAATGAAGAGGTGAGTACTGAAAGCCACTGCGTATATATATCCTTAGAAAGTGGCCCTGAGGAAAGGAGGAGAATACTCAAAATATAAAGAGGTGTAAGAGAAGCAGTAGTTCCTGTGGATTTGCAAAGCTCAGGTGAACTGTGCTGAGCTCTGTTTGGAAGCAGGCAGGATGGGTTTGGGTGTAGTCATCTGTCAGTGCTGATCTAACTCGGATTCGGTTTCAGGGTGTTTTTGTGTATGTGTTTTGTGTGCTCACATCTGGCACCTGTACAAATAGGACGTTCATTGTGCACAGAGCATGCTGTACTCTCTAAATTTCTTCTGCATAATGTTGCTAACCTCTTTTTCAAAGCAGGCTTAAGCATCAAATATGAAAGAAGTAGGCTTTCGAATAACTACAGTAGTTCTTTTAAAAGATGATGTACATAAGAAGACAGTATGTTGAAAATAAGGCACTTGAGCTTTTAAGTTGTGGACTGTCATCAGCCTCCTGCACTGCTGATGAGAGTAATTCAGCAGTCTAAAAGCTAAGTGAAATATTATTATATCCCATGTGGGTAAGTGTTCCTATTTTGTAGATCACATTACTTTCTGTATTGTCTGTATGCCAGTAGGCTGTGTCTAGATAACTGCCTAGCTGTACCAGGCTGCCTTGTATATTTCACTTGTTACTTATTATTCTTTTGCATTTCTTTAGTTTCTTAATTTTCAATCCTTTCTTCCAAGGAAAGATAATTTTGAAAAAAAAACTGCTGTCAGTAAATTTGTGTTCATTGTTTCAGTAAGACCATTGAGATCTGGTAAGCTGATGCCTCTGTGTTGTGTGTTTTCTTTTTTTTTAACTCCATGGCTCAACTATTTTTATACAGCTACAGCAGTGAAAATGAAAATTGATAGTTTGAATGCTGGGCCTCAAACGGGCTGCCATACATGAGTAGCAGATGCATGTGTCAGCAGTATCGCTCCATAGTTGCTGACCCAAGCTCTTATACTTACCGACCATGCCTCGCAAGTGTAGATGTGCTTGTTTCTTTCCAATAAGGGAGGAAAGGCAGTGATACTTCTGCAGGAGTCAGAAAGGATAGGTACATCTTGTGCTTATATCAAAGTAAGCTCGAGCTATACAGAAACTATTCAATAATCGAGGTTGCAGAATTATGAATTTTTGTTCTGCAAGTTGTATCCTGGACTTGTTCAGCTGCAGGTCCTTCTAAGAGCAGACTGGTGTCTGGATTATCCTGAGATCCCTGGCTGATGCAGGTTGGAGATGCTGTTGAGGTAGCTGGGAGCTCTTACTAGTGATATGGTGTGGTTTTTGGATTACAGTTGCTATGCCTTGTAGTAATGGAGACTTATAACAGGATGGTTTTGAAGAGTTCTGCATCATTTATTTTCTTTCCTTATACTGTATGTTGTAGAACATAAAGGCATAAGTCAAATACCAGCATTCGTGTCTTGATTGGGAAAGTCCATTTCTCTTTCTGTTACTGTTGTTGCAGTCACTGTCCTAAAGCAATTCAAAATAGCGCATATCTCCAAGACCGTATGGAACCGTAAGGATTGACTGGGTGCTGCCAGTTCAAGTTTGTCAGTTTCCTTCTTAGCACTTTCAAATACTTGTTTGCTGTTTTACCTGCACTGAGTGTTGTCTTTATGTTTTCCAGGCAATAGAACAGTTCAGTGCTTTGAATTGAATAAGACACATGTTCAGCATGCTAGTTCTAGTTCACATCTCTTCATCAAGAGATGGTGTAGCCTCTTAGAAGGACAGAGGCAGTGATAGTTTTCTCTTATTAAATTTCTGAATTTACATTGTGGTTTTTTTCCTTTAAATCCATATTGAAAATTATTTTGTTGTGGTTTTCACTTCAGCTCTAGGTTTCCCGTACCTTACTGCAGCTGTACACAAATTACAGGACTGTTGTTAGAGAGTAACTTTCAGTATGTAAGGTGCTTATTTCCTTGCAGTGCAGCTGACATGAAGTTCAATGTAGTATGCTAAATGCTTTCAAGTTGAAATATAGCAATTATGACTTTTTAAATTGCATCTAATGAGATTATTCTGTGTATTTTACTGCTTCAAACTATATGAACTATACTAGCAGCATATGGCTTTTCCACTCCTTGGAGCCACAGAAGCTGAACAAGCCTTCTACAAACAATAGTTGTCAAAATTTATTTTCCCAAATAATGAAAATAATTGTTGTATGGAGGTAGTATGAAAATTGCCTGGGACAGGTATACTGTTTGCCACATACTCTATTAAAATTTAACCTTTTTTCTGGATGTTGCTTTTACATCAAACAACATGCTGCTCTGTCTTCTCCTTGAATTTTTTTGCCTTCCCTAGAGGTTGTATGCTACCCCCAGGAGGGCAGCCTCACAGCCTGAGAATATGGAATTAGTATGCACTGTCCTGTAAGCATCATGCAGAGCCTGCTGTGTGCTCAGTAATGAGAGGGACTTGTTAGCTTGATTTAAGCAGTACACTACTTGGAGAGAAAAAAACCCCAAACATACAGTGATAATTAAAACCATGTCCGATGTCCGTACAAAATTAGCTTCTGGTTTATAGTTAGATTGTTTGGGACACTGTGGATTAAGCAATGTGGTTTTTTCCATTTAACTGCAGTTGTATTTTTTTCTGATAACTTATTTCTTGCTGATCCTAGCACTTTTTGAAATCCTTCCTCTTTATAGTCAAGAGATGGCTAATAAACTGTCATCAAGATTTGTTTTATTGTTCATAAAATGAACGTTTACTTCTTTTAATAAAACATTTGCATATGTCTCAAATATTCATCACGGCTGAGTATGGCTCAATGTGGATTTGCATATTCCTGAATATTGTGGATTTGAATATATCTGGGCAATCTGGAAAAAGTCATTCCTCAGCATATGTTTGTTTGGACGGTTAATGGTTGCTAAACATCTTGCAGAACTATAGTGACAGTCTGTTCTGTGTATGTAACACAAGTGCCCTCGTCAGTAAATGCTTCTGCCCAGGTTGACAGCTTTGGGTTGCACAGTAAGTACTACTGGGTCAGAAGTCTATATTACTGAACAGTTTTGCCTGTGTTATGTTGTATAGAAATCTTGCCACTGTATTGCCTCTCCTCTTTCATGTTCTTCTTTACTTCAGGGTTACAAATCTGGATATGAAGTATTTGTTGCCTGTGTAAATGTCTCTAAGTGTGTATAGCAGCAGGTAAGCATTTGATTCCAGAAGCAACAGTGGTTTATTACAGCTCTGGTGTCCGGGAAACTCTTGGACTATTAGTTCTGCAGATACTTCTGAAAAATCTTTTTTCTTGGGGAGGTCTGAGGTCTGACTTTACAAATGAATTCTTTATTTTTCGCTTTTATAGAAGTGAGTGAACTTTAATCATAGGTTGAGAAGATGATTGATTGGCCTAAGCAGGAAGTCATGTTGGGGGCTTTTAGCAAGTGCTCTACTAAATTTCATGGCATCCTGTGGCTTTTGGTACATGGATTTTGATTTTGTTTCTATTGGCAGTATAATTATAAAACTAATTAAAATTTCTAAAACTAAATCTGGTTAGATTTCTTAAGTATTTTACTTGTGTATGTAGTATTAACCTTCAAGATTTTTTTTACATTTACCCAGCTTTGATACAGCAAGGTGCTGTGACCTGAAAGTTGGAGAAATTGTAAGCTTCAGCGCTCTGGAATTACAGTGTCTCAAAGAACAGTCAATTTACCAAGCATTTCAGATAACCTACTCTTTTTAATCTAGGTTCAGTTAATAAATATAAGGGTAAGATTTCATTCCAGTGCTTGCTTTTTGCTCATAGTCATTCAGCTTTCTCTGCTGCCTTGCAGACTGTTATCAGATTAGTGTTGTCTAGAAGTTTCATAGTAGGGGTGCCTGTTAAAATGAACACAGCATTCTCTCTAGCTGTCTCTTCTTGTAAGTCAAAAGGTTTGTGTTTTTTTTTATTTCGGGGATATAATTTGACAAAATCTTAAGCTGTTTTAAATGTCATGTAGATGTGATTTTTATGCTGACTCTTTCCGAACAGTCTCAATTGTATAAAAGATGTTCTCAGTAGGGGCTGTGCCTGTATTCATAGGTCAGCAATTGCTAACTTGCATTTCTGACGTGTTTGTGTCTATCCCTGGTATGTAATGCCTTTTTATCTCTTGTGGGAGTCAGCATGTCACAATGTTTTTCTTGAAATCTGAGATGCTTCTGTCTCCCATATCTGCTTTGCTGTGGGCACAACTTCTTTCTAGTGTGGAAAGTAGAGCAGTGTATCTAACAGCACTGGTAGCTTCTGAATTCCTGTTTCGCCAAGTGCAGTTGCATTGTTATTCTCCTAATTGTGGTTTTTCTGGAGGAGAAGAGTTTGTATTATGTGCTCTCTGCATACTTTTCAGTTTTTCAAACTCTGCCTTTTTTAACTGACTTCTTTATGTATTCCAGAAGTTAATTTTACTGAACATTGAGGGTAGGTGACAGAATTTGGCACTTCTGCAAATCTAACTAGCTCTTGTGTACTAGTAGTGAATATTGTTGTGTTAATTCTGGTTTTGTGATAGACTCTTCAAGATGTTTCACTATAAACCAAACCAAACCCACATACACTTTTTCTTCCCTCATGAATTATTTGTTGCTGTAGGGCAATAAACATGGAGAATTGCATAGGCCTTGTTCCCCCTCCATCAGTTGGGTAATTGACACAAGAAAAACATTATTTACTCTTACTTTGAGAATAAACAAATTAAAATTGGACATTGTGTATGTAAACCAGCTCACTTACAGGAAGCCAGTATGCACATCACAAGCTGGTTGCAATTTGCTACAAAATATTGCTCATCTGCACTCATCATATCCTCTCTGAGAGTAGAAAACATTGCTTTTGGAGCATCTAAATTGCAGAAGTATTTCAGTGACTTAAAATAGATCAAGAACTTTTAACCTTGTATTTTTTAGCATCAAAAGTGCTTGTCTCTTCTGAGATGAGATCTACATAATTGCTTTTGTCAGCATATTTCT
Organism: Dromococcyx pavoninus; assembly: GCA_033558185.1. Classification (NCBI taxonomy): domain Eukaryota; kingdom Metazoa; phylum Chordata; class Aves; order Cuculiformes; family Neomorphidae; genus Dromococcyx; species Dromococcyx pavoninus. The sequence goes on along the minus strand of JAUMJL010000668.1, from coordinate 364,554 downwards.
TGTTTGTTTTTTTTAATTATTTAATATAGCTCTGCTTTTATGCCTTTTCTAAAGCACTACAGAGTATCAGTGCTGAAGGCAGAAAGCCTCCCATTTTTGGGAACGGAGGAGGGCAAGGTACGATGTAGGGCATCTACAGTTCAACATCTCTGATCAGCGTTTCTCATTTGTTCTTTGCTCCTGTCATACTATGGTGATAGAAAGAAGAAAAGTGGCAAGGTAGAATGGGATTTTCTAATGACTCTGATTTTTAAACTTGAAACACTTAACAGTAACTGGGCTGACAAGTAAAACCTTCTGTAGATACCGTAGGCGGCTGCTGTTTGTGCTGTCAGAATGGGAATAATAAACTTTTTTCTAGTCTTATTTAAACCTAGTTAGATAACAGTTTTGTTTTTTAAGGAGCTGCAGCCTGATTGATGGCAAGATGCCAGCCTGATTGATGGCAAGATGCCTCCTCCATGTCATGTGCATGCGTGGCAAGGAGAGGAAACCAAACTGTGCCACAGAAAAGACTGAGCAGATGTTTTAGCACCTGTTATGCAACTGGATTCAAGTTTACTGGGTATTTTTTGAGCAAAATAGCCTGCCTTTCCTCATGCAAGTCTTTTAGTCAGATTATATTTTTTCCAGAATATTTATTATTTTACTGGTTTACCATTACGCAGGAGAATGTACAATTTCTATTTGTATAATTGTCAAGGGACATTTCAGTCGAAGCTCATCCTGAGCTATGAGGCAGAATGATACTGGAATGCTATTATCTTCTCTGCTAGAATTGCCATGGCAACAGCTGCAGGTAGAAAAGGCAAACCAAGGATTCTTTTTCTGTATCATACAGACACTATTTTTTCTTCTTCTCTCAGTAATGACTGTGAGAATGCCGGTGGCACAAACATGCTCTGAGTCATAATGAAGAATGTTGGGCTTTTTGTTGAATTTAGCCTTGATTTTAATTTTGTAAGCGAATACTTGTGATACTATATTAAAAATGCACTCTTTCTAGGAAGGAACTGGCAGCCTAGGCTGAATTATTCTAGGAGACTGAGATGAACCAGCAGCTGGAAAGTTTGTTTGGACCATCACGGAAGACCACAGACTGATAAGACATCTTCATATATTTGTGGATCTGGATGTTAACTTCTTTGGGCATTCATCTTTTCTTAAGACAGGGACTAGAGCATTGCCTAGCTCTTCCATAGAGAAATTGTAAGGGTAGGTTAATGCTTTCAGGTAATAAAATTACTGTGTCACAGGAAGAAAATAGGAGGTGGACATAAGCCTATAATGACTGTGTCTTAGGGTGTTTTTTTTTTTTTCTTACTGAAGTATTCTACACTGTTTCTCCTTCTGCTACCCCTGATTTCCCCTTTTATTCCTCCATCTCCATACGTGCATGTGAATGCAGGTGCACACGTGTGCACATGTACTTCCCGGAACTGTTTGCAGTTCATTTGGCAATGTAAAGAATTATGGCAAAATTTAGTAGGGACCCACATGTGTATTGGTGTTTAAAAATAATTTAAAAAGCTCTTCTGTCTGGTTATTGAGGGGTATTGTGAAACTGTTCTGGAGTGGTTGTTCTTATTTATATTATCATGGTATTTACTACAAGCATGAAAGCTGAAGAATTTGGGGATTTTGTGGGGACACTTTCCTGTTTATTCTACTCTTCCCTGTTTGAAATAGGAGACTGGTTTGTTTGTTTCCTTCATTAATCATTCAACTCATCTAGGTATGGAGCAGGGTGAGGTGGGAATAGTGTTTCTTTTTTTCCTGGTGGCACTAACTAATCTCTTTGCTTCAGTCAAAAGAGGATTTCATCTAACCTATTTTAAATAGAGGATTAAGGACAATTAGGCTCTTCCTCTGCTTCACCACTAAGATAGGATGTTGTGAAATCCTCTGAAAAGCACATCCACTGAAGAGCCAGTAAAGTTTTGAAAAATTAGTGTAAATAATAACAATAGTTATATGCAGAAAAAACCCTTTGTATGAAGTGCTTGTCCAGAGAGGATTGTTGTAGGGAGAAGGAAGGAATTGAACTGTTTACCCAGTAGGTTTTTCTCTAATGCTTGTAATTTATTTATTTATTACATTGTGAAGTGGACATGTTGATGTACTGAAATAGATTTCTTGTTATCAGAATTGCCCTAGCAACTTGCAGTTCAAGCTTGGCGTTTTATGTAGTGTTTCACATCTTTTCAAACTACTATTAATGAGTTGTTAGCATAAATTATTATAGTTAAGTGCAAACACTAGTATCCGTTATCTGTGCTTATATGACTATTTTATGCCACTCATAATGAATGTAAGTGGCCTCTCTTGAGATGGATCTGAATCAGCAGTGGTATTTGCTAGCTAACATTAAGCTGCTGTACTTGTTAGGAGGTCATTACAAAATAAAACCATGAAAAATACTGTTATTGGAACATGTGATGTACATAGAACAGCATAATGATTAATGCAAAGGGAAGTGGTGCCTCTGTTTTGGAGAAGGGCTGGCTACCAAATCTATCGTGTAAAGGATAGAACAGACTTAACTTCCGTGAACTGTGGATAGTACTCTGGGAAGCTACAAGTAAGATAGTTGAATGACACTTGCCTCTCAGAAACCACTCTTACAACTGCTAGTGACAAAATTAGATTGCAGGTAGGTTACTGATAAATAACAGTTCCTTTAGTTTTGTTTCCTGCAGAACACTTGTCTAGAGAATTGAATATCATCTTATTTTTGGATGATAATACACGTGAAGAAAGGTAGTCCAGAAAGTGTTGAAGTCTGTTTCATCGTACTTGTGAGGTGACTTGGAGTGGAATAAACCATAATTTCTTGATTGACTTAAACAGTGTTTCCTGGGTGAGAAGATTGTTTGACACTCAGAGGGAGCTGGGGTCTTCTATTAAAATATATCTGGTGCTTTTTCCTATGGATCTGGCTTGATGCTGTGCATTTGCTTGACAGGCATTTTAATTGTGGTGTCTCTTAAGCTATCATCATGACTTTAGCTGTATAGATGGGCCTAGTATCAAACTGTACTGGTGCATAACAGAAATACTATAATAATCACTGGATGTGTTTTGGGTGAAGTATAACGTGGAAGAAGCATTGTTGAGAAAGTAGTTGTCCTGCTTATTCTGTGATAATTTTTTTTCGGAGGGAGAGGACATTATTTAAGATTTAACTGCCATGAAAGCTCTTAAATAACAAGCTGCCATTTAATCCTATTATAGAATGTGCCTGTTTAGAAACAGGCACTTTCATTATCTGAAGTATGATATGTTTGAGAGAGGATACTGCAAAGGTAGGCTCAAAACAGTTTATTAACCGAGTCATAACTAAAAGATTATTTAATTTTCATGCTGATGTTAGCAGCAATACAGGTTAAATAACTTCAGGCTGGACATCTTGCTTTGGTTTAGAAAGATTCCTTACTCTCTAAGCAGATTTTGATTGATAAATGTTTGTGCTTTTCTTTAATGCTCAGCCTTTTCTTTATAAACATGGAATCTACTGTTATTCATTGGTGGTTTGTGCATGTTACAGAACAGTAGTAACTCCTTTCTAGTAACTCATATATAGTTTCCTTTTCTTTAACAGTGGAATTACATTAAAAGTAAGTGTGAACTTAAGAGTTAGCTTAAATCTTCCACATTCTATGCTTCTGACCACCAGTATGGAGTTTGGAAAGCTTAACCTTCTCTTCATCTGGGCTTTAAAACAAACAAACAAAAAATCAAAGATTTGTCAGGAAACATCAAGTATTGCAAGCATTTTCAAGTTAATTTAATGTTTAAAATCCAATATATAGATTTTAGTGTCTTATACTGTCTCATTTTTAAGCAGACTTAGTATTTTTATGCTTTTGTACCACATTGTCGATTAATTCCTGACTAGTTTGAACTGAAGCAGTTCTAAGGAGCTCTAAACAAATTCACTCTTTCTTGCTGACTTTAAGCTCTTTGCAGGAATGTATATTCTCTGAATAACAGATACATAGCCACATAAATATATGGCTGGTCTTTAGTATCATAGTAGAGAAGATGGGGGCAGGTGTGTTAACCTTAAATAAGAGTTTTGTTTAATAATAAAGTCATTAAGCATGACAATTTTTTTCCTCCTAAGTTAAAAACAAAACACCAAAACTAACCCACAGGGTTATTGTAACTTCACCTGTAAATGCTGTGATATTGTTAATCTCTTAAGCAGTGTTGACTGTCTGTTTACTATTTACGGTTGTCAGGTGACCATATGGCCTAATTCGGTGGGAGGTACCTGTGCATTGGAACTGAGAGGGGAAAATGAGAAAAGCTCAGTCAGCCCTGAACTGCATGATCACTTTAAGGTGATTCATGAGCATGTTGACTTGATGCTGTAAGTTAAACTTTCATTCTTAATGGCTGTAATGATAGAGAAGCGATAAGAAAGCTTCACATGCTTTTGCGAAGCCGTGCATTGTGACCAGGGCCAGTTATAAACACAGGGTTATGAAGGGCAGTCTGGATTGTGGTTTTGTCTCCTGTCTCTTTCAGCCCAGGAGGTCTCAAATTTGAAAGGTTTATGTATTTTTTTTTTCCTTAAAGGAAGATTCTGAAGCCCTTGACTGATATCCGAAGGAGTGAAAAGGTTACCTTGCTCTGTTAATGGCATCTGCTGTAACTTTTCAGAGTTTTTATGGCAGCGTATATAGATAAGTAGTTTTTTAAAAAATATGTTAAAAAAATCAGTTGAGGCTAGATTTTTGCTAGGCATGTAGAATTAAAAATATTAATAGTCCTGTGCTATTTTCCTTCATATAACATTATAAGGAATTTTAAACTGAAAATAATAATGCTTTTACATGTGTTTGCCTTTTTTGAGTGTTAAAAATCATGCCAGAAGTCAAACTTGTCATGGTTATTGTTGAGTCACTGGAGACAACTGCAGATACTTGCAAACCTTTAAGGCAAGTAAGAGTGTAGCATTGGCTTTTCTTCTTGCATTCTTCCTCTGCCCCCAGTCAGACCGGTTAATTCTGCTTATAACTTTTTTACTGCAGAATAGCAGCTGTTTGGGTATCTGGCTTTTAGCTGATCTTTAAAGAGTGTTATGATGAGAGAAAAAAGTGCCACTGTGCTTTCTACTGTCAAATTCGTATCTGTGTCTCAGAGATGCACAGGGGAAAAGCAGAAACGTGGTCTTTACAGCCCTGGGACTCAAGCATAGGGAGCTTCCTGCTTGGCACTGGGCACTAATTGCCCAGCAATCATCACAGGAGTGGAAAAGCAAGTTTGTGGTGCTGCTGCTGACTGACTGCAGGCAGTTGCGTCATGTCACATCATGAACTGATTAAAGGTGTGATCTGGACTTCTCTTCATTTTCTTGTAGTATGTAGAAAAGACCAAAGCAGAAACATTAAGCAGGCTGATGCAGTGCTGTGTAGCTCTTGTAATCTTGTAAGAGCTGTCAGAATGGACTCTGGCAATAGAGACAAGTTTGCTCTTTCTTTTCTGTTCTGTTTTGGATGTCCTGTTGGCTTCTTGATAGATACATCTGTTTAACTTCTCTGAGTGACAATCCCTTGAGTGCATTCCTAAGAAGGTAACTGTTACTCTGGGTTTGAAGCTGGAATGGGTGAAGTAGTAGCAAGATTCATTGTGAGGGAGAGTGCTGCCAAATGGTGGGGTTGTAGATAGTGCTTCTAACTGAGATACAGTGACATCCCAGAGTTATGTCTGGGGAGTCAGGGCTGATTTGACGAGTTGCAGACATCCATGGAATACTGGCTTGTTTTGTGGGTAGCATCTGACATCAGAAAAGGAGTAATTGGAAGAGGGATGGGAGATAACACTTTATATAATAATTTCAAGAAACTTTATGATTTATGGAATGAGAATAAGCATATGTGAAAATACATAGTAGAGGGAATGTTATTTAAAGGACAACCAACCACCTAGGAAATCACTCTGGCCCTCCCTCCCCAAACTAACCTTATGATGTACATTCTCTTGTAGGAGAGAATGTGTCACGTGGCTCAACCTTCCTAAAGTTCTAAGTGCAATCAAAGCATAATGACTTGGAGGGGAAAGAAAACAGCCATCATGTGCTTAGCACTTGCTCCCGTATGTATATTAGAACAGTTTTTATTGAAACAAGGATGCTAGCCAGCATAGGAATCCTTTGTTAAAATTCTGAAAGCCTATAGCACCTTTAACCCTTTCATGGGCAACTATGTGAGACTGATAAAGGAAGGTTTCTTTGGTTTAGTATGAAGAGCAGGGTGAAATGTTCAACACCTAAGGCTTTCTCTGCATGAAAACAAGGTGTACATGATCTGTTTCACTAAAGGTATTTGAAATTAGTTCATTCTGAAAATTATAGAATCATAGTGGTTTGGGTTGGAAGGGACCTTAAAGATCATCCAGTTCCAACTCCCCTGCTGTGGGCAGGGACACTTCCCACCAGACCAGGCTGCTCAAGGCCCCATGCAACCTGGCCTTGAACACCTCCAGGAATGGGGCATAAGCTTCCTTGGACAATCTGTTCCAGTGTCTCAACACTCTAATTGTGAAGAATTTCTTCTAATGTCTTATCTAAATCTTCACCCTTCCAGTTTAAAGCCATTCCCCTTTGTCCTGTCACTACTTGTCCTTGTAAAAAGTCCCTCCTCAGCTTTGCTGTAGCCCCTTCAAGTACTGAAAGGCCACTATGTTGTCCCTCCAGAGCCTTCTCTTCTCCAGGCTGAACAAGCCCAACTCTCTCAGCCTGTCCTCATAGCAGAGGTGCTCCAGCCCTTTGATCATCTTTGTGACTCTCCTCTGGACCTACTCCAACAGTTCTTTGTCCTTATGTTGGGGATTCCAGAACTGGACACAGTACTACAGGTGGGGTCTCACAAGAACAGAATAGAGGGGGAGAATCCCCTCCCTCGCCCTGCTGCCATGCTGCTTCTGATGCAGCCTTCCGGGCTGCGAGCGCACATTGCTGGCTTATGTTGAGCTTCTCATCAGTTAGCACCCCCAAGTCCTTCTCTTTAATTTTTTAAACTTGGTAAAAAATTCTCATTAACATTCTTGGTAACAAAAATCTCAATGTCAGACTAGTCTGAAAATGCCTCATGCTTTTGTTTACTCTTTTCATAAAAAGTGACCAGATGATCTGGTGAGATCCCTTCTAGCCTGTGTTATTCTGATTCTAAAATAAAAACAGTTGACTTCTGCTTAATGTTAATTTAAAGGGGAAAGTACTCTCTTCTTTTGCAGCCATCTTGGTTTTCATCTCTGAGATGGTAATGAGAAGACATCCTAGTTTAAAACAGGCTCTGTGGATAAAGGTGCATGTCCTAAAGCAATAACCTACAGGCTTCACAGGTTGTTATTCTGAGCAGTAATTACACTGTTTTGTGTGTTTGTTCATTCATGCTTCAAGATGGCCATAATAGAGGTCCACAACAACTTCCCTGTGTTCATCTGCTCATTATAAACTGCTGTAGGTGGAGTTGAGGCTTTAATAGCAGTGGACCTGACCATGTTAGTGTTTCTCATGGTTCCTGTTGTTCCAGTTAAAGAAAAATGATTGCAGTCAGTCTATACCCAGTTAGTGTCATCACTCCCTACTGGCTTTAATTGCTGATGTGACTATTTCAAAACCTTTTTTCCATAAAAAAATGGATTTTTTCAAACTGAGTAATTTGTTAAGCTGACTGATTTACATTACTTTAGGTATTCATAATACCATAACCCTTGGAAAGGTTGGGGATGGGGAAAAAACTCTTCTGGAGCCCAAAGAGGCTACATTCCTGTAACTTAATTTGAAAGCTGCTGATGGGTAAGAGTAGCCTGAGAGGCTGGAAGAGAAAAGGTACTAGACTTTAATTAGTAACAAACAATGTGAAAATGCTTGAACCCTTGAGACTTAAGCCAGCTAGTCTCAGCTTTGATGACCAGATAGTTGTGTTACCATGGAGCACTGACTGTGAGCTCATGTGGTCTGAGAATTTTTTCTGGAGCTGCATTTAGATGTTGAAACTGCCTGTGTGTTCAATTTGGGGAGTGTGGAAATGAGAGAAAGATTATAGCAGCAACTCTGGATGTCTGTATAAACTTATTTATTCAATGCCATTACCATAATAATGTTGGATGACAATAATGGGCTATCAGCTGTTCTTGAAGGACTTCTTACTGGATTAAGAGCTGTCAGGAGTTCTAGAAAGGTTCTGAGGCCTTAAGTTGAGTAAAAGAAGATTATTTGCCTATTTTGATGGCAATTATGAAAGCAAAAAAAAACCAAACCAACCGAACAAAAAACCACCTTGATCGTAGGGTACCTGACTTAAGTTTTCTTATAGTAGTTCGTGGCACACTAATGTACTGGGTTTCTGTCTCTGTTTTAAATCAGCAAAGAGAAAGTAGGTAATAGAATATAACACAGAAGAGAGAGTCCTTGACTGAAAGAGAAGCTTGAGCACTTGATACCATGTGCTTGAAGTCATGTGTTATAATCTGTCCTTCTGTGGTTTCGGAACTGGTGGCAGAGGGAGATCAAACTATAAATACACTCTGTTCTCCACTTATGTGGTCAATTGAAGTTTGCTGGAACTTTTATTTAGAACTTGACCACTAAATTGGCAAATCAAGCCAGCTTCCCTGCTTCTAATTGAGGTTTGCTTTGGATAACAAAAAGGAAAGTGAATCTACTAGCTTAAGTGGTTTTAATTGTGGGATGTGCTCCTAAGAGATGCAGGCTCTAAAAGAGCGTCTGGAAGCTTTGACAAACTGCTCTAGGAGGAAGACTTTTCTTTGAAGAAGGCTTCTGAGGAATTACTGATACTCTTTCCCTGCTGGATTCAGCCTTTCTATCCACTTATATAAAATAAATGAGCTGTGACTAAAAATGTTTATTTTCATTAGCAAGTGTGTTAAAACATCTTCTGGTCTTACGTTGCACAGTTCATGGGCATGCAGTTTGTGTAAAGTCCTACATTCTGAGCCTGGGCTCTAGCTATCTGGATATCAGAAAGTACACAACCTTTGCTCTTGGTAAGAACACTATTTGTCGTGCTTTGTTTCCTATGCAGGCGGTTCAGGATGCTGGGTTCTTCCATGCACTATCTCAGAATAATATACTGGTCTTTAAGCCTGGATGCATCCTATTCCAGTGCTTCAGTTTTCATTTAGTGCCACCTCAGCTAGCCTTACTGTGATTCCTGTCTCTTCTGAAAAGCCTTTCTTATAGCTCTTTTTCTGCTCATGTCTCCTGGTTTATTGTTCCAGAGTTATCCTCCTTGAGCCTGTGTTCTTATGCCAGTAGGGTTTCTCTGAAGTTCTTTGCCCTAGCTTGTCTTATCTTCTCATATGCATCCCTTTTGAGAACTAAAGGAAACAGCATAGTGTACTCCAAATTTTGGAGTTCTAGCCTAACAGAGATTGCCTCCCTCTGTCCCAACAAGTCTGAGTTGGGTCATCTGATCCCTGGCTGAGACGAATCAGCTGTCGCTTTGTAGTAGGCCTAACGCTGGAGGGATAAATTGACCCTCACTTCCTCTGAAGATCCAGCTGCCTTTGGTGCTTGGAAACCTACAGCAAACAAAACGTGCTTTTGTTACGTCCCTCAAACTGAGCTGAAGCATATGACTGAAAGTTACTAAACATATTTTTGCATGACTCTTGTGCTAAAAAGAAAAACACAATGATAGCTATTTCCAATAATGATGGGAGTACCTTCTTTTGGTGGACATCAGTGCCAAAACTTTATTTTAGTACCTTCTCAAGTCATTAGTGCAGAAAACAGTGCAGCTGTCTTGGCAGGCTGTGCTAGGAAGAAGTGCAATTCCTAATTATTGGATGTCTGTCTGATTGATGCATTTAAAAGTGCAATTCAGAGTGGCAGCAAAAAAGGCTTGAAGGCTGATGCTGAGCACAGTAGCGATTAGCTTGGGGTAGCTATGGACTACTTCATTTTTTATAACAGGGAAATGTTAGTGTTCGCCCTTTGCTCTCATAAATGGTTTGCAGAATGGTCAATGCTGCAGCCTGGTTGCTTGTTGCTAGGAAAGCTGTTAGAAAATAAAGGCATCTTTTGAAATGGTTGCCTTGCTGCCCTGAGACTGAAGGCCTTGAAACTTTGGTCTGGCCTGCTAGCTAAAAGCAAGCTTTGTACATGGGAGAATCACCTGAAAACATTCCCAGACAGCATTATTTTGATCTCTTCCACGTCTGCTTTGGAAGAGTTTTGTTTATCTAAATGATCTGTTGCTTAGGCTGGAAAGTTTTTGTGAAGGCACTGGTTGCTGCTTCACTTCAAACAAATCTTAAAAATCTGGAAGCTTGTTATCACAGGCACATAGTTTGCAGGAGATTATGATACTTAATACTGTCTTCTAAGCATGTTTTTGGCCTCTTACTGGAAACTTATAAAAATCATTGCATTACAGTGACTGAGTTCTTGCCAGAAACCAGCAGTTGTGGTGGTTATTGCTGCAGTGCAAACTCTGTAGATTGTAACAGGTAGTACTGCTTTTAAATCTGAAAGTTGCATTGGGGTTCCTAAATTCTCAGTTATTCTGTGTGCCTATTGCTTTGAGATGTGGTTATATGACTACTGCCAGGAGAGCTATATTGTTAAAACAGTTCAAAACAATAGATTTAACATAGTGGTGAAGCTTTTCTTTAGTGACAGGAGATGGGGTACTGAAGATAGTGTGTTACTTTAAAGGCCACTGCATTCTGCATCATCTTATGGGAAGTTGTCTTGTGGATGTTGTGGTTGTAGTTTGATTTGTTAGTTTTGCTTTTCGGAATGTAGAAGTGTTAACTGGCAGAGGGGGATAAATATACTTTTACTGCATAGATGAAGTTGTCAAACACTTGTGACCTTTCCAAGTTATAATGTACACTAATGGAATGCTGTATGGGGAAACAAGATGGTTGTCTTTCTGCTTCCTTTTCACTACCTGAAAAAAATGTTCATTTTATGGAAAACTACTTGATGCATGTTGACCTTAAAAGGGTTAAACTGTCTTGTGTGGCTGACTTTTGTCCTGGAAAGAATCATCAGTGAAAGTTAGGCTGTCAGCTTTATTTGTCTTTCCTAACTATTGTCCACTTGCCAGCATCCTTTAAATGTTTTAAGTGTACCTTTTGTATTTTTCTAATGCATAACATTTGTAAGTGGTGGTTCTTGTGATGATGCCAGGACAGCCATATAGTAAATATTTAATAAGTGTAATAAAGATTTCTTGTTCTCAACAGGCTGAAGTCCTGATCTAAAGGAAATGAAATTGCCATTCTAAATTATTTATGAAATGCTCCACATAAAGAGATTTGGGTTTTTTGGTTTATGATGCTTAGATGGCAGGAGTAATGGTCTCAGTTTAGTTAAGACGTAAATGGTATAGGTGGGTTTCAAACATGATGAAAATAATCCGCCTTGCATGATTAAGGATATATCTTCATCTAAGATGGTAGCTGCAGTTCATGTTGGATGTTGGAATTCTCTTGCTGTTCTGTACTTTAGCTGACTCAATTTTAGGACAGACTGTGTTATCCTTTTTTTTCTGAAAAGCATGAATTGTTTGCCTGAAAGTCTTAACAATGGAACTGTATTTATTTATTTTTTAAGGTGGTAGAGATGGCTATCAGCTCTCATGGGAACAAAGGTTTCCCTTGTGACTTACTAGTATTTAAAGGTGACCGTGCTTATTGGTATAGCTACAACTTCAGTGAAAGGGAAAAGCATGTGAAGCAAGTGCAGTTGATGCTTTGAATGTGCAACAGAATGTGCAAAAAGTACTGTTTTCCTCTGTTCAAATGCAAAAAGAAAGTATGCAGACTGGTTGAGACTAGGGAAAGAGTGAACAAAAATGGTGAGGTATATAAGAGAAAGGAAACCAAAGTTGTTACAGAAGGGAAAAGTGTGGGTGCCCTTCTGTCCTGAGATGTAAAGTTGAAAGTACAAGCCCTTGGGTGTTGAACTGGTTGAGACAACATACCTGGCCCCTCTCCTGTTCCTTGTTATGACTGTTCATTTGTGTTGCTTGGAATGAAGGGTGATAGAACTGCGGAGACATGTGAAGGCTTCTGAAGAAAGTAGGAGTTTACCTACTTCTCACAACAAGGGCCAGCCATTTGAGGAAGTAGCTGTCTGCTGCAAATGTGTGTCCTGTCAGCATTACCATTTTCATAGGTGGTGGTGGTCTTGTGTTTTTTTTCTTCCCCTAGGGCCCACAGATATTTTCAGGGATAATATAGCTTTATTTCAAAAACTGAGCCTGTGCTAGTGATGGGAAATGTGTACTGAGATGGTCTTTGCCCAGCTTGCTGTAGGCTTTTAAATGTAATCCTGGTCTGGTGAGAAGCCACTGTACTTTTTTGAGAATTATAAAAGAAAATGAACAAGATAGCCTGGCAAACAAGGACTGGACCTGAGCGGAATAATTTTTTTAAGTAAAGAACTCAAAAGTGCTTTCTTTCCTGCCTCAGTACTACAGTTTCCTTTTGGTGTTGGAATTACTCCTATGTACTAGTATTAACTTCCTTTCTTGCATATCCTCAAAATAAGAATGTAGGTTGCCTTTTACAAGTTTGAGTGCATCTGAAATAAAAAGGACATTATCTTGAAAAATACGCGAATGTGTCTAGCAACTTGTAAGGTACGTTATCCAAATTCTTTTTTTTTCCAGTGGGAAAGATAGATCCAATGTACGCTCATGAAAGTTAAGCTCCATAAGAATGAATTTCCAGCTTTACTTTGCATCTCAGTGGGATTGCAGTACTCTTGTTTTCCTTTAAAATAAATACATTCTAAAACCATTGAAGTGCGTGAGTGTATATGGCTGTCTTGTTTTCCACTTTTGTAGAAGTGAGCTTTCAGACAGTAGTTCAAAGCACAGATGTTATACTGCTCTTCAAGTAATACCACCTCTGAAAATGCTGGTAGTTACTCTGTTTTATGAGCCTGTTGTATTTCCATTTTGGGTAAGACAGGAAGATAAAAACCTTGCTATTGATATTTCTTTTTTACATTTTAGAGTATAACATGGCCTTAATAAATACACATGAATATTATGAAATATGTTACTACATCATTGAAAAAGGTGTAAACTTTTTTCAATTGGTTGTTAGGTTTGGCTTAAATCTACCCTGGTTTGCTTCAGAATGTGAGGTTGGGGATATTTCAGTGGTGGACATCATTAGATGCAAGAAATACAATAAAATGGAACTATGTTTTTTTCATGGTGATAATGGAAGAGGCATGAAAGCAACTTTCGCCTGTTATGTGTGGTCTTTTGCTAGCTCTTGATTTCTCTTGGGGGACTGAAATAGAGCCTACTGGTTAGCTTTGTAACAGCTGTTGTGTGTGATATATCCAGAATGAAAGACATGATGGCAAATGTGGGCATGTTAATATTGCTGGACCTGGAAGAAGTTACAGGAATTGTTTTGGAACACAAAAATCCCATAGAATAGACTTTGTAATTTATTTTAAGCTGTCTCTTTTTAAGGGAATAAAGGTATAACTGTATACTCTGTGTGTATGTATACGCACATATACGTATAAAACTATTTGTTTGGAAACAAATCACATGCTGTAGATACCAAGATATAGATGTTCAGAGAAGGAATGAAATACGACCGAATGAGAGGTGCATCAACATTTCAAGTGTCCGAATTCCTCCTGAGTAGCCCTTCTCATCTCTCTTATTTGAATGTACTGATTCTGGTGCTTCTAAAATAATTCAGCCTTCTGTCAAACAACAAAATGTGTTTGGTTCAGGTTTGTGTGGTTTTGGTTTGTTTTTTTTTAAATACTATCTCCCATGTCTACTGCAGGAAAAGCAAATGGCTTAACAAAACAACCAGTTTCTGACTCATATCTCTTTGAATCCTCACTTAATTTTTCCTGCCTCTGTGTCTGAGTTTCAGGGAAACCTGTTTGTTTCATGCTCAAGAGCCTTTTCTAAGTAAGTGATTGCAGTTTTCTGCTGTTCCTTCCTGTCTGCATTTTTGAGACTTCCTCCTGGAAGTTCTTTTAGCATGTTCTGCTATTAGTTTGCTCTTTTGTAGGAAGGGTTATTATTTCCTCTGGATTGGAGGAGAATCTTGTATCTTATTTAGGAGCCTTCCTGTCCAGGGCTGCCTTCACAGCCCATTTACCACCTGGTAAACTAACAGCAGAATTTAACTAATTTTCAGCTCAAGTTTTGAGTTCTAACCTTGAGTTAAACCATGTGATTCTTCAGAGTGTTAAAATGTGGTTGCTTGTAGGGAACAGAGGGTTGAAGCTCTCATAAGATTTAACCAAACATAACACTTCAGCAAACTTACTTCGTTATGTGCAGAGTAACTTCAGAATATGCTCACCTTTAATGGAGCCTTTCTTCCTTTTTTTTTTGTGGTGTGCTTGCTATGTTTAGTTCCTTCAAATAAAGAGAGGGAAAAATAAGAGGGGAAAACTACTAACTTAGCCTTCAGAACCTAGAGAAAGGATGATGAAGCAGATTATTCCAAAACAGTTAATGATCAGCAATCTGTGCTTTCAGTAGAAAGACAAGCTAGAAATGGGTTGTCCATTGAGCAAATACTTTACTCTTGAACATTTTTGATTCATTGGTTGCTAGTGCATGCAGACTTTTGTGTTGTCCTTGGACTCTCTCAATTCTTTCAATGGTCTAATGTGGGTGTGGGTCATGTACTTTTCCAAATCTAGTATAATAAAAACAACTCTCATAGCGAAGTGGTAGGCAAGTGAAGAACAATTTGGTGTGGAGGAGAAGGGAGGAGAGAGTGAAATTTCAGAAGGGATACAAAACTCATTTTTTTTGTTAGAGCATGTTATGTTGTGGACTGGGACTTTCATACTTCAACTATTTAAAAAGTCTGAAGAATTAAACACTTGTGTTGATTTTTAAGTTTAAACTTAAACTGATAAAACCCAAGAAAATGCTTAGACCCTTGTTTGTTAGGACACATTGAAACATGCTGTTCCCTGCATAAAGAAACTCTCTCTGATATCTGGGAATTTGGAAGGTATTGGAGTTGAAGTGTGAGAAGCTGTTCTGGATGTTTTTCTGGATGTTACTGTAGAAGTCCCTAAAGGCTTCTATTGCAGCATAGCTTGTTTGACTGATGAATACACTGTAAAATATGTTTTGTTCTCTTGATTAGCAATATTACCGTGTTCCACAGCGGTACGTTAGACTCCTCTACTACTGCAGAGACTGATAAAAAGCCTAATCAGTAGATTAGGCTCACATAGTAATGACTCTTTCCTACAGTGTCATATTTATAACATTGGCCTAGAGTAATGTGACCCTTGGTCTAATATTGCTGCAGTAGAGGTGGAAATAAATTCAGAAGGTGGAAGGTGTTGCCTGCATGGAGAATTAGAAAATGTTTTCTAAAACCAGTTTACGGTTTCCTCCTCTTTGTATTGTATGAATCTGGTGATGTTGAGTACTTCCATGCTGTTTAATAAAAGGTAAACTCACTCAAGTGTGGTTAAGTAGGTTGTTAGAACTTAGAATGAAGCTCTGTTCATTTCTTGGCAGTTACTGCCCTTTATTCTGTATTACAGTCTTCAAAAAGTTATATTTTAATCTTATGTTGGGAGGGATTTATCCTCTATTGTGGTAACACATACAGATGTTACCCTGCTTCTATGTGTTAAAAAAAAAATTCCTTTTCACTTTATCAATATTTCAGGATGTGCCTCATATAATCTCTGCTCCTTGTTAGTGCACTTTGGAAGCTTTTATGTTGTAATGCATCCTGTATGCTACCCTTATGTGCTGTGGATTAGTAACTCCATTCTCTCCATTACTGGCCCAGCTTTCTAGTGTCTTATGGAATAGCCTTCGCTTTCTGTGTTCTCCAGCAGCAATACTGTCTACAAGGCATTCTTCCTTCTAACTAGTATTGCACATTCTGAGTCTGCTTCAAGGGAAGAGTGTCATTTCTATAGTCATGCCTGTTACTGAGAAAGCTGAGCTTGACAAGTGTCTCCCCGTAGCGAGTAAACATTTTTTCATTGAGATTTTTAGTATCTGATTTGTTCTTGATTTTTTTTTTAGCTAAGACAAGTCTAAGCCTCCAAAAATGAGCGAAGGGCTCAGTTGGGTCTCCATGCACTTCGAAGTTTTCAAGAACAAGTTTGTATTGATTTAAGCCCTTAAGCAATAAATGGCAAAAGCAAAATTTGAGATACCGCATCAGGTCATCCGATCATCTTACAGCTATCATTGCAGTGCAGCTTTACATTCACCAAAAAACTCGGTGAATAAGATGACTAAAAGAAAAACTGTTAGATATTTAGTTTGCAGTTATAAAGCAAGTGTTTTTGTTACAAAACAAGACTATTAAGCTGCTTCAGTTTTGTGTTCTTATTGTGTCACATCGTGTGGACTAAATTGTAAAAAGGTAGCTAATCATGTGCCTGGTTTTAGAAGGATAAGCCATCATGTATATAATTACTGTCAGATGACTTAAAACTCTTTAGAAACAAATAAATAGAAAATTCCTTCAAATAACAGTCCCATATGTAACTCATTTAATACATTCAAGAATCCTTGTAATTTTGGCTTTGGGAGATTATTTAGATTGGTACTGGGCATGCTTGAAGACTTAAGAGGAAAGTGCTAGTGAATTGCTGTCTGTTTCCAGATCTGGGTGAGCTGGACAGGTTTGTTGTATGCAATGTGAAAGCTGAGTTCTAGACAGGATAAGCAGTTTGGCCACAGTCCCTCAAACCTACTGGCAACAGTGAAAACCAGAGTTTGCACAGTGAATGCTCTCAATAGACTGGGCTTTCTGGTAAAACTGACCAAGTGCAATGAATGTTCTAATCCTTCAGCACTGCCTGTTCTGCAGGACACCAGCAGGTGATCTGTCCATGCCTGGACTGGCAGAAGTGGCCTGGTGTGAACAGTGATTACAGTGAAAGCACTGCAGCTTTATTTGCCTGCTATCACTTTCTTCCTACCTGATTTCCATTTAACCATTAGCCAGATGTTAGAACTGAGAAGTCTGTACTTTGGAGAGAAGTTAAAAGAAAACATGCATTTGCCTAATGTTGTAAAATGACTCTTGTGTTCAAGCTGAGATTTCAGATTGGCTGCAAGTAACTTAATTTTTCCTGTTTACTGCTGTTCCTTTTAACAGGGGTTGGTTGTTTATACAGGTCAAGTTTAGGATGCCTAGTTTTGAATCACAGGGTTTGAAAAGATACATGATGTAATCCTCTAATTGCTTATTGTACTTGCATCAATGTCTCAAAACTACTACATCATTTTAATTTTGCATATTCCTGGAGCTTTCAAGTTAAGTGTTCAAAGGTGAACAAAGCGTTAGCTTATGTGATAAAAGCTTGTCTGCCCACTCATTGAGGAGTGCAGAGAGACAATGGCGTTTGGAGGTGCTCGTATTACCTTGCCTGGCTGTGTTCAGAGGCCCATCCCTAGAGGCATCAGCCCTTTAAAGGCCCATCTCCATGCCAGTGGAAGAACACGGAGGAAAAATGGTGGGCAGGGAAGACCCAGGTGGGCAGGGACTGGGAGAAGAGGAAAACCCTGTCCAGACCCCTCTCAGCACTATCCCAGGAGATCCTCAGCCATATTGTCCAGGAGTGGAACTCAGCAACCAGAGTCACTGCCCGAGCTCTGTTTTGATTAGAGAGGGAAAACAGCATTTCAGGATAGCACAGGACTTGCTATAAGATGGTTAGGGGCCAAACCAAAGGTGGAGAAGAGAGAGATCTAGGTCATTTGGGGAGGAACAAGTGTGGAGAAAATAGAGGGGTAAGGGAATAAAGGAAGGTGGGATGGCTGTATATTGGGTGCTTGTTTATATGTGCATTCGTGTTTCTTAAGGGTGAGACAGTGGGGGTTTGGCTGCTTGGGAGATCAGGGCGTTCCAGTCAACTGTAAGCACGTTAGAGACAGCCTGTACCAGCAACTGGAGTGGGACTGTGATTTAAGTGGCAGCAACTGGTGAGACTGGGCTTGTGAGGCTGGCTGCTGGGCGGACTGATGGAGGGATCTACATTGTACATATGCATAGATATATCTTCAGTAATTGATCTCCATCCTGCTCAGACTAGAGGAGGAAGCAGGATGAGACTGTGGTGCTGACTGTGTGTGTGAGTGCTCAATGTATTGATCTCTCTGGCTGACTAGTGTATACATGGGTATGCCAACAAGGAGTGTATGCTGAGCCTTACTCCTGACTGAACCTGGGGACATGGAGCTGCAGCAGCCTCCCATCTTACTTGGCTGCTAGATTCAAACCCTCATTAATGCAAGGGGAAGTATGATGCTATGCAACGTTTGTCTAAATTGTGAGGCTATTGTTATAAACTATGTGATGTGAAAAGCGTCGCATCCAGAATTTTGCATCTTCATGGCTTTTATCCTGTATTCATAGAATCATTACAGTTGGAAAAGAACTCTGAGATCATCCAGTCCAACTGTCAGTGCAACGTCACCGTGCCTACCAAATGATGTTCCAAAGTGCCACATATACAAGTTTTTTAACAACTCTGGGAAGAAGACTCTGTCACTTCCCAGGATAGTCTGTTGCATCATGGCTCACTAAAATTCAGCTGCTGTTATTACTTCATTTAAAGCTATGTCAAATAAAGTGTGTGAATGTAGTTATATGAACTAAAATTATTTTAAAATGTAAGTGCAATCCTTCTGAATGGAACATTGCATGCACACTGAGAATTTATGTACTGAGTTTAAGTGAGGTGTTACTTAAGGAGATAAACTACCATCAGCCAAGTTGCCCTTTATTCCGAGGGTGCTATTTTTTCTGAAAAGCCTCTCAGAGAAGTCCTTCCAAGTGTCTTTTGTAATCTTGTTTTTTTCCCTCACTGTTGCAGACAGAGGTGCTGACAATGATAGTTTTACCAAAAACTCCATAGTATTAAAAATCTGTATATCAAGAGATAACAAATTATATCTGACTTTTCAAGAAACTGGCTTTCATATTGTAGCTGAGTAATGCTGGGCAAGGAGTGAAACCCGAAGTGCCACCAAGAGAGTTTATATACCTCTAAGTTAATTTGGAGTTTGTTCAGGTTTAGTCTCCTACCTAGTGGATGTGTTGCTCTAAGTGCTCTCTATTCCTAAATATCCTTTTAACATTTGCCTTGCACTTTGCATTCTTTTTGTTCATACTCGTGCCAATGACTAGCATGTTATTAGAACAACAAAACAAAAGCAGTTTGTGTTGACAGAAGGGCAGGAAGAGATGATGTGCTAGCAAGTTGTACATCTACAGTCTTGGACGTCTTCCCGATTTGTCTGTCATTCTTCTTAAAATGTTCTGTGTAGTGTGCTGCCTGTTTTGCTTGGTGGTATGGTAATGCACAGAGTAAAGTATTTCATTTTAACAAGTGTTGAGCACTTAGTTTCAGCAGCTCAACTGTGTTGTTAGGCAGAAAAAGATAATACAAAATGCAATGTATGCTTATACAGTTTTCTGCTTCCTCTCTGCTACGGCCACCACGCAGAGTTGGTGAGCAGTCTCTGACTTTACTCACCTACTAAATAGTGGTATTTGGACTTTACTTTTTTCTTGTGATTATTATTCATGATTTCACAGGTTGAAATGCAGGTTTTATTTGTTGGGGTATGCTGATGTGTATGGCACCATCTGTGCTCGCATAGATATTTTTTCTAAAGGACATGAGAGGAAAGACATTACTCTGAGGAAAGTGGAAACCGGCAAGACTGAGCACAGTGTCTGAAGAACCATGAAGCTCTGTTGAATTTGAAAGCTCTGATTGCTTCTGAAATATTTTCATACTCAGGTGTCTCTTCTAGTCACAATAGAAAGTTGAAATAGATCAACAATGAAAAACTATGATTAAGCAATTTAATTGTGTAGTAGCGTGTTTATTAGAGGTAGCTTGATATTCATGATAGTTCTTAAAACAATAAAACCAAGAAGCCTCTAAACTCTTGAAAAAATTGTCTAGCTTTTTAAGCATGATGATTCTAATTCTTTGCCTTCTAGAAGCAATGATATATAATCTGACAAAAAAATGAGCATACTATAGCCTAATACATCATTATTGGTGTAATAAGAGAGCTATTCCATGCTCTACTTGCTTTCATTCTATTAATAAGACTGTCACGTTATATTACTTGTTTGAGCTGTGACTTAAATTTTTACCACTCAAGCAGGCCAAATTCAGTGATCTGATGCCCACTACATTATTTCATATACAAAGCCAGACGAAGTGACAGAGTAGCTGCAGGTTATAAAACTTTGACATTTCAAGAACATGCAACAAAAGTCATCAAGAGACTTTGACAGCTTATGAACTACATCAAAAATGCCTAACAATTGAGAAGTTGCAATGTAGTTCAGTTCAATGTGATAGTAAATGGAATGGCAGCATTTCACTGTATGCTAATGCTTTTTAATGGAAACATACATCTAAATATGTAGAAACCGTGTTCCACACAGACAGCATCTGAGCTGAAATTAGTTTGAGACTGTAAGCGAGGATTGTTTGCCATATCTTTGCTTGTCCTTAGACGTTTGGTAATACCTGCTGTTAGTGCAGATTGTTATTTATTTGCTATTTTACTTTAACCAAGTCTAGTTTTCTCTAGACTGTTATGCTAAGACAGAGTAGGAATTTTTATATTAATGACATACTGTTGGTAATTTCAAGACCCAGATAAATTCAAACAGACCTTAAATAAGGTAGACCAGCATGCAAATAGATGTCTCTGCTTACAGCATGCAAACAGATGTCTCATTGCCTTGAGAAAGGCAATGATGGCAGAAAAAGCGACTTGGAAGAAAAATCTTTAACAGGTGCCATAATTGATTAAAAGGCACACCTTGGGTATGAAACAAGCTTTTTGGGCGTCCTTGGGAGCAGTCTAGTAGTATTGGAGGAGATGAATGTAGAGTGCTCGGATGTAGCGTGCTGGTGGAGACACTTAAAGTGGTTAATAAAAAAAAATTTGTCTGAGAAGGAGCTGTCATAAGGGAGTATTTGAGAGGTGGTATTGCTAAATGGAGGTGTGTTTAGCTGTTAGACCAAGTTAGAACTTGCAGAGGAGCTGAATGGTTTTTGGAGGGGGCAGTGAATGGGCAGTTGAGTGAAAAATGCAAGTATTCCTTTTTAGTCCTGGGAATTTGAGAGGTGCTCTACCTGTTGTCAAGATCTACTGTAATGAAATTTAAAAAGAACCAGTTTTGTTGTTAATAAATTTTTATCATTCCTTAAACTGAAAACAGAAACTTGAAGCTGGTGAATAAAAGTTTTTGTTTAGTGTTTCACTGGTTGATGAAAGCCCAAGACAAAAAAACTTTCATCTGTTCTTTGAGTTTTAATATATCAGCCAGTTAAGTACTCTTAAATGTTGCATATAAAAATAGGCAGGCTGATTAAGCAGTCTTGTATGCTTTTATCAAAATGCTGTGTGCCTATTAAAAAAGATAGTAGGCTGGAATACCTGTTTTAAAATGAGCGCACCGATGCTCTAAGCATTTTGAGAAACTTGATGGAAAGAAGATAATGTGACTGCAGTACATGGGTGCAAATATGTAGGAATTGCCTGATGTGAGTTGCTTTAGAGAAGTACTGTATGATTAAGGAGAATGGGATAAAGATGTGTTAATTGATGTGGATGGAAATACAACTTAAAGGAGATGGAGTGGTTTAATATTGTAGCTGTTAGACCTGGAGGGGGAACATAGTTACCAGGGATGAGGAGAAGGCTGAGGTACTCAACACCTACTTTGCCTCAGTCTTCACCAGTAGGAGAGGTGCCCCTCAGGGTAACTGGCCTCTGGAACTCACAGATCAAGAACAGGAAACCAAATGGCTCCCCTGTGTTCCAGGAGGAAATAGGTATGAATTACTGAGCCACCTGGATCCACACGAATCAATGGGACCTGATGGATTCCATCCTAGGGTGATGAGGGAGTTGGCGGAAGAGCTTGCCGAGCCACTCTCCATCATCTACCAACAGTCCTGTCTCTCTGGGGAGGTTCCAGATGATTGGAAGTTGGCAAATGTCACGCCAATCCACAAAAAGGGCTACAAGGAGGACCCGGGCAACTATAGGCCTGTCAGCCTGACCTCAGTGCCTGACAAGGTTATGGAACAGATCATCCTGAGTGCAATCACACAGCACCTTCAGGATGGACATGAGATCCGACCCAGCCAGCATGGCTTTATGAGGGGCAGGTCCTGTCTGACCAACCTGATTTCCTTTTATGATCAGGTAACCCGCCTGGTGGATGAAGGGAAGCCTGTGGATGTAGTCTATCTGGACTTGAGCAAAGCCTTTGACACTGTCTCCCATGGCATACTACTGGATAAACTGGTAGCCCATGGCTTGGACAGGTGCACTCTCAGCTGGGTTAAGAACTGGCTGGATGGCCGGACCCAGAGAGTGCTGGTGAATGGGGCTGTGTCCAGCTGGTGGCTGATCATCAGTGGTTATCCCTCAGGGATCAGTGTTGGGTCCAGTTCTGTTTAACATCTTCATCGATGATTTAGATGAGGGTACTGAGTCCATCATGAGTAAATTTGTGGATGACACCAAGTTGGGAGGGAGTGTCGACCTGCTGGAAGGCAGGAGGGCTCTGCGGAGGGACCTTGATGGGCTGAGTCCAACGGGATGAAGTTCAACAAGGCCAAGTGCCAGGTCCTGCACTTTGGCCACAACAACCCCATGCAGCGCTACAGGCTGGGGACAGAGTGGCTGGAGAGCAGTCAGGTGGAAAGGGGCCTTGGGGGTACTGATTGACAGGAGGCTAAACATGAGCCAGCAGTGTGCCCAGGTGGCCGAGAAGGCCAGTGGCATCCTGGCTTGTATCAGGAATAGTGTGGCCAGCAGGACGAGGGAAGTGATCCTTCCCCTGTACTTGGCGTTGGTGAGGCCACACCTTGAGTATTGTGTTCAGTTCTGGGCCCCTCAGTTCAAGAAAGATATTGAGGTGCTGGAGTGGGTCCAGAGAAGAGCAACAAAACTGGTGAAGGGACTTGAGCACAAGTCCTGTGAAGAGAGGCTGAGGGAGCTGGGGTTGTTTAGCCTGGAGAAGAGGAGGCTCGGGGTGACCTCATCACTCTCTACAACTATCTGAAAGGAGGTTGTAGTCAGGTGGGGGTCGGACTCTTCTCCTAGGCAACCACCAACAGAACAAGAGGGCACGAGCTTAAACTCTGCCAGGAAAGGTTTAGGCTGGATATCAGAAAAAAGTTCTTCACAGAGCGAGTAATCAGGCATTGGAATGGCCTGTCCAGAGAGGTGGTGGATTTACCATCCCTGGAGGTTTGTAAAATAAGACTGGATGTGGCACTTAGTGTTGAGAGTGAATCAGTAAATTAAAAAGAGGATATCATGCAGACCAGATATTCTCTCAAGTTGTAAAATATCTCAGATATGGAAGTGTCAGATTTTTTAAGTATCTAATCCATCTGGATGTGCATGCCAGAGGCCTGGAGAATGTGAGTGTGATACCATAGGGGCCTAGGAGAGAAGTAGAACTGGTAGTTTCAAGGAAATGAAGTATCATATAAATTCTCTAAACACGTAAATAAAGAGATTCTAGCTTTTTTTAGCTAGAAATTGTGCTTCACAAAGTGGTTAGAATCCTTCAAGGGGGAAGCAAGTATATGGCTGCTATAATGCGCTTCGATTTATAAAAAGCATTTGACAAGACCTCCTACCAAAGGCTTTTAAAGGAAGTCAGCTGTTGTGGATTAAAAGGAGCTGCCTCTTTTTTGTATTAATAACTGGCCAGAAGATAAGAAAAGGGTAAGACTAAATGATCAATTTCCACAGAGGTCTTTTCAGGGGAATCTTCAAGGATATGTACTCTCAGCAAATTCAGATGTTCTAGACAAAGGAACAAAGCATGCTGACATTGAGGTAGGAATACAAAATCACACAATCCAAAATTGATTGTGAGAAGTTCAATAAGAATTTCAAAAACAAAGAGAATCTGGACAATAAGGGGCTGCTGAGATTTGTCATTGCTACATGCGAAGTAATGCTTACTGAACAGGAGAATAAAAACAGTTCTATTTATATGGCTTCGTTAACAGAGTCCTAGTTACCTGTCATCCTCTGCGAGAAATTCTGTTGTTGTTGTTTGTTATTCCCTGAAGGAATAAGCTTTGTGGTCACAGCTGTAAAAAAAAATTGAAACGAAGGCAGAAGTTTTTAGGAAAGGAGTAAAATATGGAACAGAAAACATCATTACTGATACTCAGTGTATGGATACTGTGTGCATGTTTGCTGCCTCAGACTGTGAGTAAATCCAGTAGTGGTTACTGGGATAATCACTATGGCATAACTTCCATTCCAGGGAAAGCTAAACAGGATTGAGCAGTGAGAGGAAAGTTTGTGGTCAGAACTTAAGCAGGGCGTTCTTCTGGAAAATGGACTTAAAAGCTTCCATGCTTTTTTTTCTAGCAAGTCCCACTACTTTTTTACAAATGAGTTTCCATTAGATGGGTTACTGTATGTGTACAGAAAATATTTCACAGAGTGTATTTTATGGAGAGGGTTACAGAAGATCTTGAAGAGTCCTTATCAGTTTAAGAACTGATGATAAATAGAGGAAAATAAAACACTGCAAAAATAGCTAGCTTTTCAAGGCTGTCATGTGAAGTATCAGTAATCCTGTTGTCTATGAACAGTTGTCTCCTGTGTAAAATTTTGAAAATTTTGGTTTCCGTTATCTACATATAGGAATATAAATGTGGGTTGTCTAGGGCATGTGACCTTTGAAGCCTGAAAACCAGCATTTTTAATAGCATTCATCACCTACAGCCCTGATTATCTACAACATGAGAAGCTGTATTAGAAACTCTTTGAAGCCAGAGCAGCTTTATTTTAAGTCGCTTTCCTTCAGACCTGAAGTGAAAACTTCAGCCGTAACTTTCACCTTCGTGAAAGGGAGGATTTTTGTTTCCTGTTCTCAGACCTTGGTGAGTGTTTCTGGGTCAGGTTCATGGCTAAGTGCTGTTGCTTTTGTGAAGAATACAGGTGTTACAACTTCAGTTATGGAAAATGTTTGTCTGTCACCTTGAGTGACTCATAAAAGGATGAGCTGAATAGTCTCCTGTAGGTTGTGGTAGTTGATAAGCGCCTACCATAGATTGCTGACAGGTAATATGGGTAGTAGAAGAGAAATTTGATCATCTAATGGCAGCTGCCAGAAGCTAATTTTCACTTTAGTTTTGATATAAGGAAATGATGGTGTTAGCTCTTCCTTTCATTTCCCCAAAACACTAGCAGCAATTCATCACCATTTTCTCGATAATATTTTTTCCAACTCTGTGCACTAAATAAAAAAAATAAGGAACACCTCTCACATGGAATGGATAGGTTTTTGAAAACAGCTGTTCTGTTTAAAGTTCTGGATTTTCTATTTAATGCTCTCTGTACTTACATCTAGTTGCAATGCAACAGGGAATGAATTGTAGCTTACTCATTACAAAAAGGGGGCAGATAGACCTGCCCAATTTATTATATTATTCCAAACAAAAAAGGTAAAATAAATAGTCTTGTCATATAAGCAATTAAGCAATTGTTACAAAGTACTAACAGAGTTCTTAAAGCTCTTTTCCATCCCAAGATGATTCAGTTTAAAGAAAAAAATTTCTAAATGCATGTGTTTCATGCAGATTCAAATGGATGGAAATGATTTTTTTCTGTATTGAGTTGTATAAGTATGTGCATTAAGCTTTTTTCTTTACTCGTATTCAGTCTTTTCTGAGCAGAATGAGAAACCCTCTAACATTATATAACTTCGTAATCTAACAAGATACTGAGTTTTGAAATGGAGTGGCTTAGTTCTCTCAAATTTCAAAACCAGCGCTGAAATTGCTTTTTGTTTACATTTTTATCAACTAATTTGTTTTGTGCTTTCCCCTCTGATGTAACTTTCCATTTCAGATGCCATTTAACTGAGCCCATTCTCTGTCTTTAAACTGTTCTCCCTTGTCACATACAGAAGCAGTTCTGTCACCTTCTTTCCCAGCCTCAGCTGGAGCCTGAAGTAGAAATGCAAGTTTTAAAATAACTTGCAATGTAGTTACAGACTGTAGGAAGTGAGATACTTGTTTTGTTTTTTTATTGCAGATGATATGAAAAATAGTGAATGTTCACACTGTTAGCATAAGAATAAGACTTTATATTGACATGCTTTTTATTTGACCATATCGTTTGCTGTTTGAGTGTAACCGTTTCTGATAAATAAGGCAACTTGAGAACCTTAAGTATATAAACAGATATTTCCACCACATCTCTCTCACTAGCTTCTGATTGATTTAGGACTGAAAGAAAAATATTTTGGAGACTCACATGCATGAGGGGGATACCTTGTAAAGCACAAGGCCAGAGTTAGTGAGTAATGCAACCAAAAGTGAAGTTATCCAGAAGCTGCAGTACACAGAGCAATATGGACAGTGAGTGAAAACTGTTAAGTGCCAGACAGTAAGCCACTGTAGAGAGATAGCTGGAGACAACTGCCTTTGAAACTTATGGCTTGGGATTATCTCTTGTATTTGTTTTCACTTTTATCTTTGAGTCAGCTGTTCAGGGATTGTCTTTTGTTTGATATCAATTTCATGTGCCTCATCTTCTGCAGGATATAAAGTTACATTTATAGTAAATGTTCTGTCTTAAAACCAACTCAAATATTTCAAATTCTGATTCTTTGTTTTGTACAGCTTGCTTTTAGGAAAGAGGAGTATAGATAGCAGCAAAGAATGAAAGGAATTATATTCTGAATTTACTTAAACTTAATGGGCTGAAAATATGTAAGATGTCCTATTTTCAATGTTTTCCAAAACAGATTATTTAAAGCAGATGCACTTAAATAGCTAACCTAGCAGAAGAGGTTTCTGAACAGTCTTTAATGAAATGTATGAAGGGAGATAAAAAGGTCATGTTTTTACTTTAGAGCGCTTTTTTTTTATGAAGTTTGACATAACCAGGGACAGTGGGGTTCAAACAATGCTATATTTAGTGCCCCATACTACAAACTCAGAACAGGAAATTGATACAAATTGAGGATTTTTATTTACTGCATTAGAAATTAGTCCTCCAAAGAGGACTGCTTTTGAAAGGTTGTGGTTTTTTCTCCCTCAAATTAAAATCTGTGAGAAAAAAGTTATAGTTGAGATTTCATGTATATTTAAATTTGTTACAACTGAGGATAATCTGCAGTTCTATGAGACACTAGCTTTTCTCAGTATGGAGCAAATGGCTGAGGAATAAAATGTCATTATTCAACCTGGATTTTTGGATTTTGCATTTTCTAATCTTGGTTTAACTTCCTGAGCTAACTTTGAACTGGATGTCTACTTAAAGTTATTTTTTAGTTTTAAAGTTATTTTTTCACTTTAATTTTTGTTGAACTGACACAGTAGATAATTCTATGTGGTGATGAAAACTGACCACCTTGCCCTCTTGGCAACTAATGCCCTGGACTTTTTACCTTGATAGTGAAAAGTCACCTAAATATTAAGAAAGCTAGATATGCTATCTGTAAACTTAAATATTTTGTGAACTTTTCTGAAGATTCTTCTATTTTTATCTATTTTAAGAAAATTCAGCTTTTACAAAAGCCTATCAAATGTTTTTTCTGTTGGTAATCATGATGGGCCTTTCGGAGTGGTTGGAAGAACAGTAGTGGCACGGCACTGATCTTAAGGCTTTGAATGTGTAGAATTTCTTCAGTCCTTTCTGTTAGAGGAGACTTAAACTCCACTTTAAAACATAACTTAATCCATACCAGGTCTAGATTTTTTGAAGTGATTTACAACTGTTTCTGAATTTAAGTTCCAGTAGTCATTGCTACTTTGCTATTTTGCAGCTTAAAGCTCTTTCTACATGAAGATGATGATAGTTTGCAAAAATTCATGTGGAAATCAGCTGTGACAGGATTAAGATTGCAGAGAGCTGGAATAGATTTGCCTTTGTGACAGTTGAAAATAATTGGTTTAAAGGTAAAAATGTTTGACTTCATTTGCAGTTTGTGTGCGCCAGTCTTATCTATAGGCAAAATGCTTCATGAAATCAACCCGTGGTAATTCCTCATTTGTTTGAAATGTCAAAACGTGTCAATTCAAATAATTAGAAATCCTGTTATTTTTGTTTTGATTGCTAAGTCTGCCACTATATTGAAACATCATTATGAAATTGCTTCTATTTATTTTGTCTTTCTTTGTGGTTTACCATTTACACAATAAATTACTTAATCCCCTTTCCTGCTTGAGTATTGTTAAAGCAGCTAGTGCTGTGTAATGCGGGTCACTGGCTAAAAATTATGTACACAATTTAACAATTGTCTGAACAGAATAAATGATTTAGGAAAAGTAGGTTTTCAACAGTTTTTGATTTCTTCATGCTTAGGACTTTTTTTCCTTACCTTAAGGCATTGCATGCATTGAGCAGTTCAGATTTAAACTCAAAAAATCTTCCCGTAAAAATGGAGTTTGAACTGTTCTCTCTTTTCCAATTCGGAATAAGTCTTACTGATTCAGTCAGTTTATGTAGTGGTATTATTATTGGAGAAAGTAGGCTTACATGACTTTCTGCTCATGCCAGTGCAGTGGAAATTATCTGGAGAATTGTGTGGTTCACACCTTCCAGGTATCTGCTGGAAGTATAACATAGCAGAAAGGAAACGGTCTAGGAGGTTCATCGAGTGTATGGAAGATAACTTTCTGACACAACTGGTGAGTGAACTGACTAGAGAAGGCGCCCTACTGGATCTGCTGCTTGTGAACAGAGAGGGCCTTGTGGGAGTGGTGACTGTTGGAGGATACCCAGGGAACAGTGATCATGAGATGACAGAATTCTTATTTCTTGGAGGAGTAAGGAGGGGGGGTCAGCAGAACTGTCACCTTGGACTTCTGGAGGGCAAAATTTGAACTGTTTAGAAGGCTGCTTGATAAAGTCCAGTGGGAGATGGTTCTAAATGACAAAGGAACCCATGAGGGCTGGATGCTCCTCAAGAAGGGAATTCTGGCGGCGCAAGAGCAGGCCAACCCCATGTGCCGTAAAATGAGTTGGTGGGGAAGAAAACTGGCTTGGCTTAAGAGACCTCTGTATTGGTCTCAGGAAAAAGAGGAAAATAGATGAGCTTTGGAAGAGGGGGCAGACATCTCAGAAGGACTACAAGGAGCAGGTGAGATCATGTAGGCAAAAAACTAGAAAGGCTAAAGCCCAGCTGGAGCTTCAACTGGCCAGTTTGGTGAAAGACAATAAGAAATGTTTCTTCAAGTATATTAACAACAACAGGAGGACCAAGGAGAATCTCCCTGCCTTACTGGATGCAAGGGGAATGGATTAGTAACAAAGGATGAGGACAAGGCAGAGGTACTTAACGCCTTCTTTGCCTCGGCCTTTAATAGTAAGGTGAGATGTTCTTTGGGCTCCAAACCTCCTGAGCCAAAAGGCTGTGAAGGTGAAGACTTGTTTAGAGACCTGTTTGGCCAGTTATATGTCCACAAGTCTATGGGGCCGGATGGGATACACCTAAGGATATTAAGGGAGCTGGCAGAGATTCTTGCCAATCCCCTTTCCCTCATCTATCAACAGCCCTGGCTGACTGGAGAAGTGCCTCTTGGCTGGAGACTGGCAAATGTAACTCATTTACAAGAAGGGTGAGAGGGAGGATCTGGGGAATTATAGGCCTGTCAGTCTGACCTCAGTACCAGGGAAGGTCATGGAGCAGATCACCTTGAGTGTTGTCACACAGCACATGCAGGACAGCCAGGTGATCAGACCCAGGCAACGTGGGTTTATGAAAGAGCAACCTGATCTCCTGTGACAAGGTTACCCAGTTAATGGATGAGGGAAAGGCTGTGGATTTGGTGTACCTGGACTTCTGTAAAGCCTTTGACACTGTTTCTCACAGTATTCTAATTGAGATACTGGCTGCCATTGGCCTGGACGGGCACAGACTCTGCTGGGTAAAAAACTGGCTGGATGGCCGGGCCCAGAGGGTGGTGGTAAATGGAGTAAAATCCAGTTGGAGGCTGGTCACACGTGGTGTTCCCCAGGGATCAGTGCTGGGTCCAGTCCCGTTCAATATCTTTATTGATGACCTGGATGAAGGGATCGAGTGCACCCTTAGCAAGTTTACGGATGACACCAAGCTGGGTGGCAGTGTTGATCTGCTTAAATGAAGGGAGGCTCTGCAGAGGGATCTGGACAGGCTGGATCAATGGGCTGAGACCAACGGGATGAGGTTTAACAAGACCAAGTGCAGAGTCCAGCACTTGGGGCACAACAACCCCATGCAGCGTTACAGGCTTGGGGAAGACTGGCTGGAGAGCTGCCTGGAGGAGAAGGACCTGGGGGTGTTGGTTGACAACCGTCTGAATATGAGCCAGCAGTGTGTCCAGGTGGCCAAGAAGGCCAATGGCATCTTGGCCTGTATCAAAAACAGCATGACCATGAGGACAAGGGAAGTGATTGTGCTGCCTGAAAGGAGGCTGTGGCAGAGCGACTGTTGAGCTCTTCTCTCAAGTGACAGGTAATAGGACAAGAGGAAATGGCCATAAGTTGCACCAGGGGAGGTTCAGACTAGACTTCAGGAAGAATTTCTTTACCAAAAGGGTGGTCAGGCACTGGCACAGCTGCCCAGGGAGGTGGTTGAATCACCATCCATAGAGGAGTTGATGAGTTTTTGAGGGACATGGTTTAGCGGAGGATGGGTGCGGTTGGACTTGATGATCTCAAAGGTCTTTTCCAACTGGAAGATTCTGTGGTTCTATGATTCTATTCTGAAGTTTGATTTGAGTGTCACACCTATTTCTTGTTTGAGAAATGTAAAATTCTTGTTTCTAATATCTGTCCCTGGTGAATATTTTTGTCTGAAGAGTGTTTAACAGTGTTAGTAAAATGAGGCAGGATTTTATAAACTTATTTGCGGTTGAGTACTAAATAAACTTTTCTGGAAATTTTTGAGGATAATGTTTATTTTTATTGCCATGTCCTCAAACTAAACTTTCTATGTGTTCTTACTGTCTTTCCAGCTCACTTGGTTATATGTGCTGGTATTACACTTGCTTTTTAGAATCATAAAGGCTGGAAAAGACCTCTGAGATCATCCAGTCCAACCACCATGCCTACTAAATTATGTCCCAAAGTGCCATGTCTATGTGGGTTTTTTTTTCTTTTCGGACACCACCAGGGATGATGACTCCACCAATTCCCTGGGCAACCTCTTCCAAAGTTTTACTGCTCTTTCAGTAAACAAATTTTTTCCTAATATCAGACCTAAATTTCCCCAGGTGCAACTTGAGTCTATTTTCTCTTGTCCTGTTAATGTGTGCAGTTAAGATGTTGCTTAAAGCCTTGTTTACACTTCAGGGCAGGTTTTACCCATCTGCTTTGCAGGAAGGATAGGCGGTCAGCCTCATGTTAGCTAATCCATTGGTGTAAACTTGCATTTCTTAATCTTTTGGCCCTTTTATCTACTCATTTCATATGATCCAATAGTTGTCTGCCTTTTAGTGTTGAACACCATTCAATTTCTGCAGTACGTGGTTTACTACCCAGGGAGCCTTCAAGGATGCATAACTGTAGGACTGTTAGAACCATGTTTGGTAACTGTTAAAAACTTAAGGAGCACTAAAATTTCAGCTATTGTTGCCTGCAACCATTAGATAACCAGCATTTTGTGGCCTGTGAATCAAATACTGTTAGAAAGCCAGCTATTTATTTCAGGTGCACTTATTGTACGTCACGCTCACAGGTAGGCCATTATAGTGGAGGCTTGTGAGAGACTGAATGTGTTAGTCTTGATGTGACAACCCCTCAAAAACATTTTCTTTAGGACTTTTCAGTGCCAAAATAAGTGGCTTTTCATTAGACATAGTTTAGAAAGTTTTAGCCAGGTCTGCCATCGCTATTTTGGTCTAGTTTCCTTCGCCAGAATAACTTGTTCCATGTAGAAAATTCAGTGACTACAGCACACAAAATGTCTCCTCCAAGAGGCACCATCACCTTCTGAGCAAAGAAACTTCTATGGAATTACCCTTGGCCTCTCATTCCTTATCTGTATCTTGGGATGGCAACTGTGTGGTCAGAAGCAGGAGCACTTTGTCCGTACTGACACTGTGATACAACGTTGACTTGATCATACTGGAGAAAGCACAGAAATTGCTTCATTTAACTGTGTTGAAGGCTGTGAGTGCTCTAATAGGGAACTGGGAGGGAAGGACAGGTTGCCTTACAGACAGGGATGACTGTATTTAGGGTGCTTCTAGCTCGACACCTTTTTAGCACTGTTTGTTCTATAGAAATCTTGTTTCAAAACTGATGTAATTGCAATGTAAGTATAATTAGAGGAAGATGTTTCTGAGACTTCTGACGTCATATGTCATCCCCATGGGATACTGTGGGGATACTCCCAGTCTAAGGCAGTGTTTTCTTGGGCAGGGATCCACTGGTACCTTATGAATATTTTTTTATTTAAGCAAAGAAAAGCCATGTCACTTGCACTTATTTTTAACCCTGGGCTTTGTTCATCTGAATACTGCCAATTGCCTAGGAACTTAAAAATTAGGTTTATAAGAAGTGGTGGCCCTCATCACAATAGAGTATCCTCACTGGTAGCCAATGATTTTTTAATAACTGTAGTTACTGTTCTGCAGCTTGAGAAAGTGAAAACTGTGGGATTGTGCTATTTTCTTAGTGTATTTTCATGTTTTTCTTGATATCCAAGTATGTGCCATAGCTATTAGGAAAGGCTGTACTACTTAGTCTTGAAATGGTTTTGAGAGTGTAAGTGTACTGTGCTTCAGCTGTGAGGCTACAGCCTGCTAGGCTTGGGTAATTGAAATAAGCAAAGTCTTGACTTGTTCCATTTGTTTGAGTGCATCAGTTTTCATTTCTTACTGCCACTTCTGTTGAGTGCACTATTGGTGTGTACAGTAAATGTAGATGTATGGGTATAGTCATCTGTCTAGTCATGTTTGTCAGCAGAAGGTTTTCTGCGATAGAAGAACACTTTGACTATAGACTAAATCAACAGTTTGGGATGTTAGATTTGTCAGAAATTTTCTAGTAAAATAGACGTGTGATTTTTCTAAACTATGTTCTGAAATACGCTCCATAGACTCTCACTTGAAAAAATAGTGTCATTATTTCCAGTGAATGTTTCTGTAATGAAAAATAGTTTAGGAGATTAACATTTTTCCAGTGGAAAAAATATGCAGATCAGCGATGGCTTAAAAATATTTCAGTGAGAGGGCACATGTTTGTGAGTGAATGATTAGCAGTACTTCTACCAACAACTCCCTCCTTAGCTGCATTTTGGCTTTTAGTCTTTCAGGTATTTTCCTGTTTTAGACAGCCAGCATTTGTTTGTGAATCTTCTAGGTGTTTTTGTCATCAATTTATCAGGTTCAATCTTAAGAATTGATAGGAGTTTTTTTTGACTGTTGGAAAGAGGGGTTTTGATTCTTACCCCTGCACACCCTCCCAACAAACAAACCCCTCAAAAAAACCCAACCTACCAAACTTCACTTTGTTTGGAAGCCTTCTTCTAATTTCCAGTCAAACTTTAAAGACAATTTAGAATCACAGAATGGATTGGGTTGGAAGGGACAATGAAGGTCATCTAGTCCATCGCCTCTGCAGGAGCGGGGATATTTTCAATGCTATCAGGTTGCTCAGAGCCCCATCCCACCTGACCTTGAATGTTTTTGGGGATAGGGCATCTACCACCTCTCTGGGCAATCTGTTCCAGTGTTTCACCACCCAGTTTATACACATCTGTTCATAAACAAACTTGTACTGTTGCTTAGTATTGATTTCTTCTTATTCTGTGTTTTAGAGGACAATCACACTTTTTTCACACTTAAATTTCTTGGATTACTAGGTTTTCTAGGTTTTCGTAAAGCAAGATATGTTAGTTTTTTCTTATCAAAAAGGTTCCCTAATGACTATTGATACAGCCCTGCTGTGTGCCTGGTTTACTTTAAATTTTTTTTGAATAAAGAAGACCAGAATAATGTATGCTTTTTAGATCTCACTCGTGCCTTGTATAATGGTGTCAGTACAGTACTTTTTCTACAGGCAGCATCTCATCCTCTCTCTGCCCGCTAATGGACTGTGAGTTTATAGCCACAACTCTTGCTGTAGTCATTAGAGGTGCCTCAGCTTGTACTCTGTACAATTAAATTTTACTGCTCTTTTTACTATCATTTTCAAGATGTTTTAGTACAATATCCCAGTCCTCTTTGTGCCCAACTTCGTGTTGTCATCAAAATTTACCACTAGTGTGTACAACTGTTCATAGTTTTTTGTGAGTAATGGTATAGATGATCCTAATTTCACACAGGCCCTACCTCTGTTTTATTCACCACTATAGATGTGGCCTTTGTTTTGAAGGCCAGTGTGCATGATTACTATGCTAAGTGTCCACTGGACACGTTGCAGCTTTCATTATTAGTTCTCCACAAAAAAAAGCAGATTTTTTGTTTCACTTTTGAATTTCATTTGTTTGACTGCAGTAAAATGCAGGGACATGGACTGTATTTGTCTCGTTGCTTTGCTGCAGGAAAAAGGTTATTTGAGATGCTGCATTCATGGAGCAGGAAAAAAAAAACCTAAAAACCCTTCACACAGCATTCCTAATCATATTTTGGGGTACAAATAAAAAAACACATTATGCTACAGTGCATTGTGTGTTCTGCTGCTGGTTTGACCTTGAACCTAGCTTATGGTTACTCTTTGTGAAATGATACCCTACACTTTCCTGTGACTCACTCTAATCTCTAGCAGGAAGATTCTCAAGGTAAAACCGTTCTTCTGGTCGGATTTGTTTTGGTCTTTTGTTAGTTGCGCATCAGCAAATAACATAATGAGCCCACTTAGTTGCAAAAACGCGGTATGAGATTGACTTCTCCATGGAAGCTGTACATCAGTATGGATGTGGAAAAATGCTTTCACACGAGGAAAACAACAGAAACTTTTAGTAACCAAAACGAGTAATGTGAACAGTGGAAGATTTTATTAATATGCTGGTTGGTACTCTTTAGTGGGAAAAAATCTCACGTGGGAGCCTTGACAGAACAAAAACATAGATGAAACTACAAATGCCATTAAGAGGTCTTCTCATGTGTCTTAACAAAAGAAACTTTTTTTGTGAAGGGTGTGTTGTGCTCTTTATTTCCCTTTCTATGTATCTAGGCTATGGCAATTTATATTAAAGATTGAGGAAACGACACGTTGTATAAGAGGATGCTGCTTATTGTATTATGTATGGGTGATTTAACAGCTTATGCTGTGGCTTACTTTTCCTTTATGAAAAAGGAACCATTTTTATTAATAAATGCTTTTTCTTCTAAAATAATCCTGAATAATTCTTGCCACAGCTCCTCAGATCATATTGCTTTGAACACAGGAATGAAACTGTAGAGGAAACTTAAACCTTGGTTTTGTTTTTTTAACTTGACGCTGTGTAATGCTGTGTGTTATATGATGATCTCATTCAAAAGTTTCCCTTTTTGATGACTAGAGTAAAACCTGCAATATTTGTGATTTGTTTCTGCAGATAGATTGCTTTTTCTCCTTTTGCAAATGTTTGTTACGGATTTATGTATTAGTATTAGTAGGTATCTTATTTGTTCCAACAAGCAAGTCTTTATCTGTAACAGTTGGTGCATTGTTCACTCTAATCTCTTATTATGCGATTACTAAAAGAACACAGAAACTGAAGTTTGCAATTCTAAGTTCTTTACTTACCCAAGAAGAAAAAAAGCATAGTCTAATAAGAAAACACTTTTATTTTGGTTGTATTAACATAGAGTGAAGGGGTAGAAAAATCCTTCTGGATTTCCAAATGGAGCAATATTTAGGAAATGGTCTATACAAAATAAAAAAACAGTGCATGTATCTTGAAATAGAGAGGACATGGGCGTGTGTCGTTTTAATTATAAGGTAACCTACTGATGTGTCTTGTGGGTAACAGCAAGCCTTATGAATGAAGGATGGGACAAAGGTGACAAAGCCTGCTAGAAAAAGAAGGCTGCTTTTTCTGTAGTGTTATACGTATGAAAGTCAGTTGCTACACTGTAAAAAATCTTTGGTTATGAATTAAATCATCATCTTTGCTGCTTCAGACTTAGTTGTAGTTTAACTGTTGAGAGAGGGAGGAGTCTCTTCATATACATAATGAGTTAAAATCAGAAATCTGAGATACAAGTTGCTTCCCATCAGTATGGTTAGGGTTAAGCACACTGAGAGTCACTCTTCTAGAATTTCTTTTGTTCATGCAGTGTTTAATTTGTGAGTTAGGAGTAATCACATGTTGGAGAAAAGTAATGATTGGGGGGGAGCTGACGTGGTCTTTTTTATTCTATATAAATGTGTAAGATGTCTAAAATTCTTAAATACCTGACCTCAAGAGTGAAGTATTTTTTGTTAGATTGTGCCGTACTTAGAGGGAAGGTTTTGGTTATAAAATGATTGCCAAGTCAGTGTTCATCCTGAAATTACTTTATTTTTGTCTCCTTGACTATAGACTTGGTTGTGATATGGCACAGAAATATCAATTATATTGCTTGTTTTATGTATTTGATATGCAGTGGAAATCTATCTGTGCTGATTTGATTTATGGAAATGGTATTACATAGGTAAGTTGTTCTGATGGCCTCTGGTCCAGGCAGGAATGAGAATTGATATTATGTCATTGACTAGTTTCACAGTAATTACCAGTGAAGGATGATGTCGGATTTGATTTTGTCCAGTGATATTTAGATCCCTAGTAGAATATAGAAGTGAT
Organism: Dromococcyx pavoninus; assembly: GCA_033558185.1. NCBI lineage: Eukaryota > Metazoa > Chordata > Aves > Cuculiformes > Neomorphidae > Dromococcyx > Dromococcyx pavoninus. Next base: position 327,783 of record JAUMJL010000668.1, on the reverse strand, counting down.
CCTGGTAAGCATGAGAACCTTCAGGAGACTGAAGTGCTTGTCTGTGCTTGAGGCTATTTGCGTTTTGGGCTTTTCTGTGTTATGGTTTTTGAGGGTGGGGGGGAGGTTATAGTAAAATGGCAAATATGGGGACCATGTGGAAGCATGAACTGACATGTCCTTCCGTTTGTGTATGTTAAGCTTTTATTCTTGAGACCAGGTAGAATAAGTTACTCATATTTTGTCAACTTCAAATATGTTGTATTATCATGCCTAACATGCTTCAGAACCTTCAAAACCTTAAGTAGAAATAGTCGTTGAGCAGATAGGATTTGCACGACAGCATAGTACTTAGTTGCAGCAAAGTATAACCTGCTCAATTCATAAGGTTAGCTGTGTTTTTGTTACAATCTGTGGTCAAACAACCTTTACTCTGGACATGATTACCTTTCCTGTTTTCTGCTGGACTTCTATTTATACTTTAAGGCTGGATATTGAAGGTCCTCTGACCTTGGAAATTGATCCACTTGAATTCTCTAGAGCCAGAGCTAGGGAACTTTTAGATACTGCTTTGAGGTTTGCTTGCTTATTAGCATGTATAGGTTTTTTTCTGTTTTGTTTTGATTTTTTGTTTCTCTTTAGTTGGCTCTTTGGTTTCATATTGAGTGTAGCTAAGGAAATTTATGTAACAGGCTGAGCCGACCAAGTTAATATTTACTTTAAATGCTAAGCTGATGTGGTTACTGTAGGCACTCTTTGAATGAAGCTGGATATGCAGGGCTGGTTCTTGACTACATCTGGTGGGAAGAAACACAGGAAACTACACCTACCCAAATGTAAGTGATGATGAAATTGGTGAATCTTTTCCTAGAGAAAAAAAGGTATCATGTTTGCCTTAGTCAAAGTAATTACTAAAGCTCAGAAATAGTATTGGTATTAATTAAATGATGCTTACAAAACATCTATGAAAACTTACCTTGGGTATTGGTGTAATTTTAGGCAAGCTGAAGTAGCTTTTAGTACTTCTTTTGTGTTGCATTTCTCTGAAGTGAAGAAGCAGCAGCAGAAAACTTGTGTGGAAGCACCTTTATTGTTGTCATATTTGACCTACTAGGCATGGCGCTGACTTGTTTTCTTGTTGTATTGGTATTGGATGTCCGTCCAGGGATGTTTAAAGAGAAATCTTGAATGCTTCTAGAGGGCTTCAGCAGGGAAAGGGAAGTGTCTGGAGGAGTTTCAAAATGTCCGAAAATGCACATCTGCTAGTCAGTTGCTCAATTTTAGGGCTTGTACAAGTAGCAATAGTCTCTTTAAATGAGTCTCACATGATTTTAAATTGATCTTATTTGCATCACTGGGAGCAACTGTAGTAATTAGAGCTAACTTGCAAAAGCTCTGATCTGTTCTCTTGTTTCAATACAGGAGAATGGAAAAGAATACTAGAAGTAATAGATTTGATGTGTATTAATTTCAATTAATTGCTGTGATTTAAGGAAAAGTATTTAATATGGGTCCTCTGATTTATTTATTAAATCTAAAGCATTGCCAAAATAACTTTTCTTGTTCTGTAACCTAGAGAATTTTTGAAATAAAGAGATGGAACAATCCAATAAATTTCATAATTTTGCTGAATTTAGTGTGAGCTCCCTGGAGCAGAATGTCTCAAATCAATACATTTTAGTGCTGCTTGTTTTTGAAGGAAATGGCAAGCTAGCAATAAAAGAGGAATAGCCTTTTGGAGAGATTTCAAAAGCATAAGAGTGTTCTTAGATCCTTTGCTGTGTGATCATTTTGGAGACACTGAAACTACTTAACTAATTTTGAGGAGACAAACAGAAAACTGGCGAAATTTGGCACTATGAAATGGGTGAGATGTGAGATTTTTGCAAGATGATCAAAGATGCTATTTGCAGTTAGGTGTGTAGTACCATATCAGAAGACCCTCAGACTTTATTTTAATTTAGGGAATTCATTAGCTTGTGGCAATTTAAGTATCAATATAAAAGTCTTAAGATAATCTAAGAACAGTGTAAATGAATTTTAAAAGGCCATGAATAAAGGTTAGATATATTGTTTTAAAAATATCAGATAGATTGTCCAGTTGCCAGTTGACTTAATTGTGATTTGGCTTAAAGGAAAGAACTTTAAGAGCAGAAGTTACTGGTTTCCTCCTGCCCCAAGGTTTACCATGTGAAATAGTGATGAAATCAATACAACACTAAATATTTGCATCGTCTTCTTCAGATGCTGAGAGGGATTGCATTGTTTCCTGTTATCCATTACAGTATTGTATTCATAGTTTAACTGATTCAGTTGTGTAAACTTATCTGCAGTATTTTGAAAGCTTGGATCTGAAAACACTAATAGAAATTTGACATTAACAGAGTAGTGATATGGGGCTGGATTATGTGTCTTGGCTACTCTATGTAACTCCATACTAACTCAGTTTTAATAGAATATATCATTTGGAACAAAATTGGGTCCCATAAGTGCAGGTCCTTTCAGCAGCAACTTTAAGGCTGTCTTGGGAAAGATTAATGATTATTTTTTTATTAGATGCTTTGTGATTTCAAATCATTGTATGACTTTTGCTCAACATTACAACTTTAAAAAATAGTAAACATATTTTGTTTCTGATGAGATGTGGCTGATTTTTTTTTTTCAAATAATACTTATATATGTGTGCAAGATAGGAGGGGAAAAACTTATTCTGTCTTGAGAAGCCCAGAGGAGTAAAGAAGACCTTTTGCTATGTCTTTCAACAATAAGATGTTGTTGCAACAATCATTCCACAACACTGCATCCCCAGTGAAAGTCAATACTTTGTGCAAAGGTTGTCTCCTCGATTGTTGTACTTCATGAGATGGCACCTTCTCAGGTAGAAGGCTTTCCTATCTCCATGCCTGTAAATTAAGTTTGAAATTTATTAATTTATCCAGTGCTGTATTTTTGGAGAAAACACTTGTTTGTTTTCACAGCGTCTTACGGAGATCTGGCTAAGAAGCTTTCTTAGCTAATACTAATCTTCATCTTACAAGGTGTGGAATAAGCAGATTGTTTTGTGTGTTGCTTGACCTTTTGGTGGTGGTGGTGGCGGTGGCAACGATGTGTGGCCATTAGCCACAGAAGGCCTCTAAGGTGGCTGATGTACTCTTACAGGTGAAATTTTTAGCATGTGTCCACAGTTTTGTATTAAAGATGCAGTTTTCCTGTGAGCATTTTTTTCCCTGAGAGAAAAAATCTTTATGAAGTTAGTGTGCCTATACACTGACATTTGTCACATGGTACAACCATAGTGACTATTTTTTGGATGGCAGTGTCACTTGTGCATGCCCAGCCACTACCAATGAAGGTGAGATCACCTGTAGTGGCGTTGAGGCCAGGGCTTCCGCAGACTCTGGGAAGTCACGGCTTTTGATGCTGTTGTGGCCCCAAGAGGTTCAGAACTGTTTTACCTGTTTCCTGTGTTCATTTGTAGTGTGATTATAGTGATGTTGTGCTTCAAATGTCAGGCCAGATTTCCTACAGTGCATGCTCTCTTGTTTTGCCAGACCTTCGCAAATGTGTTTTTTTAATGTGAGGAAATTGAGTGTCGTATGAACCCAGCTCTTTCATCGAGATGTGTACACTTTAAAACTATTTCTGTCTGTGAAACCTAAATGCTTAGGGAAAGGAAAAGAGTCCAGATGGTTCTTTGTAAGACTGGAGGTGGAATTGACCTTTTTAGTTTACTCTGATGGCTTCCTTGTCTTACAGTAGGGGCACTGCAGCTATATAAGAGTAAATTAAGTCAGCTTTCCCTGTGTGTGCCTTTTTGGGGGGGGGCATATGCTCTGGGGTGCTTCTGTGTGTCTTGATACCCTCCCTGCTCAGGGTCTGGCAAAGGTGGGAAGCTCCTTGCCTCCATCCCCACAGCATGGCCAGTTTGGCTGCCCGTCCACCCCTTCCCCTAGTTACTTTGCTGTCATTTTGGAAGCCCTGCATTAAATTTCCAGCCACCTGTGTCATCTTTTTTTTTTGTGCTGAAAACTGAGGCCTAATGGACAAGGCCTTCTGGAAGGCTCTGAGGGGTCCCACTGCCCAGTGTGGTGGCAGCCATCAGGTGGCCAGCGCGGGACAGTCATGGTGAGTAACTGCTATCTTTGCAAGTGCCTGTGGCTGTGGAGGCTGATGCTGAGGTGGGTTTACCCTGTTGCACAGGCACTTCTGGTCAAGTGTTACTTGTTTTGCTTTGACCTGTATGGGTTCCCTGCCTTCCCCCCTTTTTCCTTCTTTTTAACAGCTCCTGTCATCCAGAATTATTTTTTTCTGTTGTGAGTAAAAGACATAGTATTGGGGAGTTTAACATCTTTACAGATAGTAAAGCTTTTGCCAGCTTGAGGATTCTTCCCAGGGACATGCATTTTATTCTGACTCCTATTAAATAGGTCTGACCTCTGTGATATATAAACCTCTGCTTGCTGGCTCCTCTCTTCTTTCATCCATCTTCAGTTTAATTTGCTTAGCAAATTCCATTGCAAATAAGTTAGGAAAAAGTATGAAGTGTGGGTATTTCCTTTTCTCTGAACTGGATTACAAAGTTCACTTGTGTGTGGTCTCTCTGTGTCCATGCCTCTTTGAGGTGTACCTGAGGTACGCCAAGGTGGTGTAGCTTGCAAGACATTGAGGCAAAACTATGTTTTTGTCATGAGAGTATTCATAACTATTGAATATTAGCAAATCAAATGCTGTTTTCATCTTTATGATATTCAGCAATGCCTAGACTTTCAGAGTGGAGATGTCAATAAGGAGGTTGATATTAGGGTGAGGGATTATAAAGGGTAAAAAAAGCTCGGTTTCATCTTAAATATTTATTAACAGATGGAATTTGAGTTTGTTTTGGTTTTTGTCTATAAGTTTTCCAGCTAGCATCATATTTGAGGAAAATCCCTTCCCATCTGTCTAGTTTCATATTTGTACAGATGTATAAACAAAGCATAAAAGGATTTACAAATAATGTTTCACTTACCTCCAATTAGTATGTCACATTAAAATCAGAACATTAGGAGTAGGCAGGTTTCTGTACCATTAACAATTAAACTAGTATGTTACTTCTTCCTTGTTATGGTATTTACATTGTAAGAAATCTGTTTAAATGTTGCAGAGTGCAATAAAAAGCCAAAGATAGCATCTGAGGACTAAAAGGATTACCTTCCACTGATTAAATTGAGAGAAACATTAGAAACGACTATTTCATGCCATGGAACTACAGACTGCTATAACAGTGTACATTCCATATAATGGATAAACCAAAATACACTCACAGTTACGACACTGGTAAAATTCATGTGCCATCTTTAATCCCAGTCTGTCTATTTTTAGAAATGTTCTGTGTTAATGTATTATGATACGAGATTTAAATACCTTGAGAGTTAAAATGTCTTCACAATCTTTTTTTTAAGAAGAGCTCTGTCTGAGGGCGATACTGTGTGTTTTTTCTGCAGTGCACCCAAAGAGAAAATAAAGAGTATGGTTGTAACTTCTGTGTATTTTAAATAGACCTGAAGCAAGCAGCTTCATTAGTTGGACATAAATAATGCTGTAGAGAAATGGAATTACAGTATCACAGTATCACAAGGTTGGAAAGGACCTCTGAGGTCATCAAGTCCAACCTATAGCCCAACACTAACACCAACCCATCATCTAAACCATGGCACTCAGTGCCTCATCCAGTCTCCCCTTAAACACCTCCAGGGTCAGCGACTCCACCACCTCCCTGAGCAGCGCATTCTAATGGCCAATCACCCTTTCAGTGAAGAACTTTTTCCTAAGATCAAGCCTAACCCTCCCCTGACGAAGCTTGAGTCCATGCCCTCTAGTTCTGTCACTGGTCACCCGAGAGAAGAGACCAGCCCCTGCCTGACTACAACCTCCTTTTAAGTAGTTGTAGAGAGCAATGAGGTCTCCCTTGAGCCTCCTCTTCTTCAGACTATACAGCCCCAGCTCCCTCAGTCGCTCCTCGTAGGGCTTGTGTTCCAGCCCCTTCACCATCTTCGTTGCCCTCCTCTGGACACACTCCAGCATCCTGACATCTTTCCCAAACTGGGGGGCCCAGAACTGTACACAGTATTCCAGATGAGGCCTGACTGGTGCCGAGTACAGGGGTACGATAACTTCTCTGGTCCTGCTCGCCACACTATTCCTGATGCAGGCCAGAATGCCATTGGCCTTCTTGGCCACCTGGACACACTGCTGGCTCATGTTGAGCTTCCTGTCAACCAGCACTCCCAGGTCCCTTTCTGCCTGACTACTCTCCATCTACTCTGTCCCTACTCTATAGCTTTGCATGGGATTGTTGTGTCCAAAATGAAGCACCCGACATTTAGACTTATTAAACATCATCCCATTAGAATCAGCCCATCTCTCCAGTCTGTCCAGGTCCCTCTGTAGGGCCATCCTACCCTCTAACAGATCAACCCTTCCTCCCACCTTGGTATCGTCTGCAAACTTGCTGATGATGGGCTCAATCTCCTCATCCAGATCATCAATAAAGATATTAAACAGGACTGGACCCAACACCGATCCCTGGGGGACACCACTGGTGACCGGCCGCCAACTGGATGAGACACCATTCACCACCACTCTCTGGGCTCGGCCATCCAACCAATTCCTAATCCAGCACAGAGTGCTCCTGTCTAAGCCACGGGCTGCCAGCTTCTCTAGGAGTCTACTGTGGGAGACAGTGTCAAAGGCCTTGCTGAAGTCCAGGTATACCACATCCACAGCCTTCCTCTCATACACCAGGTGAGTCACATGGTCATAAAAGAAGATCAGGTTGGTCAGGCAGGACCTGCCCCTCCTAAACCCGTGCTGGCTGGGCCTGATCTCTTGGCCGTTCTGCAGGTGCCGCATGATTGCACCCAGGATTATCTGCTCCATAATTTTACCTGGGACCGAGGTCAGGCTGACAGACCTGTAATTACCTGGATCATCCTTACGGTCCTTCTTGCGGATGGGCGTCACATTGGCCAACTTCCAGTCTTCCGGGACGTCTCTGGTGAGCCAGGACTGTTGAAAGATGATGGAAAGCGGCTTAGCAAGGTCATCCGCCAGCTCTCTCATCACCCTAGGATGGATCCCATCCGGCCCCATAGACTTATGAGGGTCCAAGTGGCTCAGCAGATCTCTAACTTCCTCCTCATGGATTGCAGGAGGGCCATATTGCACCCTGCCCCCATCAACCAATTCGGAGGACCAACTGTCTAGCGAACAGACTTCCTTACTGTTGAAAACTGAGGCAAAGAAGGCATTAAGTACCTCAGCCTTCTCTGCATCTTTGGTTACTATATTTCCCTCCATATCCAACAAGGAGTGGAGGTCGCTGCCACCCTTCTTTCTACCATTGATATATTTATAAAAGCTCTTCTTATTGTCCTTAACAGAAGTGGCCAATTTAAGCTCCAGCTGGGCTTTTGCTTCCCTGATTTTTCTACACGACTTATCAACATCTTTGAACATGACGTGGCTTACGTCCCCTTCTTTCCAACGGTGATACATCCTCTTTTTCTTACTTACCTCCTTCAGAAGCTCCCTGCTCATCCAGGCCGGCTGTCTGCCCCTTCGACTCTTCTTACAACATATGGGGACAGCCCGCTCCTGCGCCTTCAAGATTTCATTCTTGAAGTGCATCCAGCCTTCGTTGTTATTGTTTGGTCTTGAATGAAACATTTCAGAAGTACTCAAAATTTAGATGTTTTCTAAACTAGCTAGGTTTTATATTGAATTTACGGATGTGCAGCAAAGTGACTTTTCAGAGTCACTACTACTGTAGAAATCTGAGCAGCTTTCAAAAATGCTGCAGTTTTTACAAGGCCACTAGGTCAATGTAACTTTGTATTTGGGACATAGCAAGCCTTTCTTTTCACAGCGTCTCCCAGTCTTTCAGCTGTGATACCACTGAATTAGTGATAACATGCAGTTATTTCATATTTCTTCCCTATTAACAGTCCAATGTTAGCATTGCTCTTTATGAGGACAAAAGTTTGCTTTTATCTATGGCTAAGCCTTCATTTGGTAGTCTCTGCGTAGAGTATATGAGAGGGAAGATACAGATTCTAATACAGATTATTTAATGTGTGATTTACTCAGGTTTTGTAGTTCTTGTTTTGTTTTCTCTCAGACGTTGACTAATGTATACAAGTAAAATCATGGGTTTTCTTCAACAGTTGGTATCTTAACTCTGTTTCAAAGGTTCAGTGAATCGAGAGAAGGATGCTGTGTGTGTCTTGAGTGTATAGTGATAAATGAAATCTGTTCTGGACTTGTCTCCAGAAATTGTTTTTATAGTGTATTAAGATTATTTTGAGGTTTAGTCCTGTGATAGGATTTTTTTTGGTAAAACTTAAACACTTAACATAAATCCTTTCAAATGAAAGTGCAAATACAGAGTCTGTGCCAAAATCTATTTTTCTATTACTTTTCTCTGCAAATTTAAAAAAAAAATAACACTGCAGACAAATCCATTACATGTTCAGTAGGCTTCTGTCAGTGTCCTCACAAAAGCATCTGAAAGTGTAGTTTCCGGAAGTTTGCAGCTGAAGTCAGTTTTCCTTCTATAATGTTACATCCTCACTGGAAGAAAAACAAACACACCAAAACCAAAACAAAACAGAAGGGAAGTTTGGTGACATTTCCACCTTATTACTTGCCCCATTGACTAGAGGCAGTGGCTCAGCTAAAGCAAAATACTCTAGCTGCCACTGGATAGCCTCTTGCATAAGCACATAATAAACTTAGATTAAGAAAGAAAGCAAGTAATTATCTCTTACAGTCAGAATGCTTACCCCATTTGAATTCAATTTGTAATGTATGATTGACTCCTTAGGAGCTACGTGTACTAGAAAAAAATTACAGAAGAACTGATAAACTCATGGTCTTTCTCTGCACTAGAATTACAGCAGCTATCAACTTCCAGGAGCATGGATGTTGGGATATGATAACTGGGACTGCTGCTGCAGCAAGGCCTCAGCTGCAGTCATACTAACCTGTAAAAAAAGTGTGAAAGTATTTTCCACTTTCCTTGGGTTTAGTTATAGCTGCTTAAAAATAAAACAAAACGGTGTTTCCTTTTTTGTTTATACTATGCTTCCTAGGGGAATTCAAGTCAAGATCTGTGCTTGGTATTCCCATATGCATTTATTAAATGCAGTTGTATTTTATTTCCAAGGAATTGTCCAATAAAGCGCTTCCTAAAGCCAAGAAAGAGTAATAATTTCTTGAAGGCTAAGTAAATGACCAGCCCCTCCTGAAATTACCTCTCCTACTTACAGATAAAACCTTCTTATATTGGGGGGGTGAGGGGGAAGGAAGTATTAGGAAGTAGACAGAAATAACTCCAGTAAGACAGTCATCTACAGACCACGGCACTGCCAAGAATATTATCTCATTTGTAGTAATATGCCTTGGGTTATCGCCTGAAGTTTTATATTTGGTTCTATAATTTTTGTTTCTTCCCCGTCTTCTCTGCCTGCAGGACATTTGATCCTGCCTGTAGGATTCGTGTTCTAAATCATGCAGCGTGTAGTCAAAACCATTTGGAAACATGCCGATTTTACAGAACTGGTATTATGCACTTCCACAGGAGCCAAACATGCCTCATTGACTATGAGTGTGTATTTGTGATATGGCTGAAATGGGATTTGTAGAATCTTCTGTTATTTTACTGCGTTTTGGGGAGAACAAATAAATGGGTCTAAAATCATGATTTCTGATTTGACATGTTTTGCTTTTGGGTTTCCATGTCCTTAAAGGCATAAAATAAACATCTTGAAAACATCTTCACTTATTTCCTCGATGCACAGAAGTAGAAAAATAGCATGACAAGCTAGTTCAAAATTCCTCATTGCTTTTCCTAACCTAATTTTGCAGCAACTGAGCCTTTACAATTTTTTTTCTTTCTTGGGCTGGTTCCAGGAATTCCTAGTCAAACAGGAAGAGACAGATGGAGAGACACACTGTTTTCTGGGAATAAATGAGTTTTATTGAGCATAAAAGCTAAATCTTTAAAAAGGAAATTTCTCTGGGCTCTTTTGAGAAATATAACCCTAAGAAAGGAAACTATTAAAAGTATTTTCTTCACTGTTGTAATAACTCAGTTTAAGTACTACAGTGTTGCAAAGGGAAAAAAAAAGTAAATATTTTCACCTTTTTATGGTTACCTTGCTGTTTCAGTTTGTATTTCTATAGCCTGTCAAACAAAACACAGCAGACTAAAATCAGTAATTCTGATGATTCTGCTTTGAAGTGGGGTTTTTCGATACTTGTTCAGCTGAAGTAACACCTCTCAGGTATCCTTCTACTTAAAGATCAATTGTTTTTTCTGAGAAGGTCTGTCATAGAGACTATCCACATGCCTGACTGTGGATATCCACAACCTCTCTGCTTAGTTCTTGGTAGGGCCTGCAATGTCCTCAAGTTACATATGTGCATTTTCAAAGGACTAAATAAAGGTATTTCCTGCCAGCATATACTTTGTACTTGGAGTTTACTTGTTGTAGGGGTTCCCAATCTATGGTGTATGGGAGACTGTGAAGCTTCTATAAGCTACTTTTGGCAAACGTTGGTTTCTTTTGTGGTCTTCTAATGAGAAGACAATTTGTTTATATGGTGTGGGTTTCTTTTGTTGTTGTTGACAAAGGGAAGGGATGACAGATCAGCCTTTGATGTTTGAGAAACATTTCTTTAGGGATTAGTTCACCAACTTAAAGATGTGAGTTAATGCTGAGGGGTGTGTTTGTCTAGGCAAGAAAAGCAGGAATTTTAGATTGCTAGAGTCCTGAGAGTGTGTGTTTTATGGCAACAAGAGACTATTCCATCACAAGCTGTAGTTCGGGAGTGATGTATTGTAACTGTTTGCCTCCCTTCCTTCCCACATCAAAGAAATCAGAGCAGCAAATCAAAACCTGGAAGTTGGTGCCCTTTCTTGTTGTTTTATGTATGCTTCTGCTGCTGAATAGAAACCTGCAGCATCAAAAAGGTTGTTCAACATTTCTGTATCAGTGAATGGCAGACTTGTTGAGGTTGAGATTATGCTTATCGTCTCATCCCAGACAAAGCTACATAACCTCCTTTGCCTTTATTATAAAAATCATTGCAGCTCAGCAATGATTTTAGCAATCATTGCAATCAATTTTAGCTCAGCAATGATTTTAGCAATCATTGCTATTAATCCTAGTGTACATTATAGTTCAGACTTGATAGAAAACTCTCTTTAAAGATACCTTTGTTTTCCTGCATGAAGGACAAAGAACTGTTTTGATACCTTAGTTGAATGTGGATGTTTCTTCTTCCACGTTTAAATAAAAGGAGGTACACAGGGAATAGAAAGGCTTCAAAATTATGTTCCCAATGTTCTATAATTACTTTGTTACCAATCTAATAGCATTGTTGAGGGCCTTGCTTGCTGAGCTGTAGATGAATGCTGGAGTATGGGATTTACATTTTAAAAAGGAAAGTAAGTACAGCTTTTACTAAAGTGGTCATTTGTACCATCTCTGGTCTTGATCACGAGGTGGTCATTGATGCTGTGCTGAGTATATTGGAACTTGACTTCATATGTGTTGGGCATACTGTGTAAGTTCTCTGGTTAGCAGTAATGGTTTTATTAGTAATATTTTACCAGTACTAAATGTCTACTCAGGATAGCCAGATGTTGTGGATCAACTTTTAGTACCTGCGGGTCGGTGAATGTATGTCGGAAAAAAGAATGTTTCATTTAAGTGTTTCCTCACTTTTGCTATATCAGGAGAAGTTCTTTCTGAGTTATTAATGATATTTTGGTTTGATCTTCACCCTCTGCAAGGAGTCATTTAAGATGGTAAAAAACAAGTCCATCCTTGATTCTAGTGTCCTGTCTTGTTCAGTGGTGAGTTATGTATTGGTGAGTTATGTATTGGTGAGTTATGTATTGGTGAGTTATGTATTGGTGAGTTATGTATTGGTGAGTTATGTATTGGTGAGTTATGTATTGGTGAGTTATGTATTGGTGAGTTATGTATTGGTGAGTTATGTATTGGTGAGTTATGTATTGGTGAGTTATGTATTGGTGAGTTATGTATTGGTGAGTTATGTATTGGTGAGTTATGTATTGGTGAGTTATGTATTGGTGAGTTATGTATTGGTGAGTTATGTATTGGTGAGTTATGTATTGGTGAGTTATGTATTGGTGAGTTATGTATTGGTGAGTTATGTATTGGTGAGTTATGTATTGGTGAGTTATGTATTGGTGAGTTATGTATTGGTGAGTTATGTATTGGTGAGTTATGTATTGGTGAGTTATGTATTGGTGAGTTATGTATTGGTGAGTTATGTATTGGTGAGTTATGTATTGGTGAGTTATGTATTGGTGAGTTATGTATTGGTGAGTTATGTATTGGTGAGTTATGTATTGGTGAGTTATGTATTGGTGAGTTATGTATTGGTGAGTTATGTATTGGTGAGTTATGTATTGGTGAGTTATGTATTGGTGAGTTATGTATTGGTGAGTTATGTATTGGTGAGTTATGTATTGGTGAGTTATGTATTGGTGAGTTATGTATTGGTGAGTTATGTATTGGTGAGTTATGTATTGGTGAGTTATGTATTGGTGAGTTATGTATTGGTGAGTTATGTATTGGTGAGTTATGTATTGGTGAGTTATGTATTGGTGAGTTATGTATTGGTGAGTTATGTATTGGTGAGTTATGTATTGGTGAGTTATGTATTGGTGAGTTATGTATTGGTGAGTTATGTATTGGTGAGTTATGTATTGGTGAGTTATGTATTGGTGAGTTATGTATTGGTGAGTTATGTATTGGTGAGTTATGTATTGGTGAGTTATGTATTGGTGAGTTATGTATTGGTGAGTTATGTATTGGTGAGTTATGTATTGGTGAGTTATGTATTGGTGAGTTATGTATTGGTGAGTTATGTATTGGTGAGTTATGTATTGGTGAGTTATGTATTGGTGAGTTATGTATTGGTGAGTTATGTATTGGTGAGTTATGTATTGGTGAGTTATGTATTGGTGAGTTATGTATTGGTGAGTTATGTATTGGTGAGTTATGTATTGGTGAGTTATGTATTGGTGAGTTTAGTTACAGCACTTCCTTTTCAGTTTTGAATACTAAGCATTGACTGTTTTGTTTTCTGAAGTTTGAGATTTAATTACTTTTATAATATATGTTCTTAACTACTTGGGGTTTTTTTTAATAGCAACTGGCACTAGTTTCTAATGGACTAGTCAACTTCATCTCATTCGTCTATTTTTGTATTGTGACTAATTCCTGTAAATGTTGCTTATACTTTATCTGAGACTATATGACAAAGGAAGTAGCTGTAACGTAAAATAATTTTGTATGAATATGTAGCTTTAAAATACAACTAATAGTAACAAATACTGTTAGAGTACTTTTTATAAATATTTGGAAACCGTAGAAGTGTTTGTTCTTGAAATAAATCTTTTGATACGTGAAAGTTGTGAAATATTTATTGTACTTCATTCTTCACTTGCAAATCCTTAAATCTGTTCTTTGAGAGTAAAAGTAAATATTAAAAAGCTCAGTACATCAAAGGAATTGTCAAGTAATGTTTACTCTTTGGGGAATTCATATTCCTGCAGCAGTGAAAACAAAAGGGGTTCTACAAATCTTAATGCCATAAAGCTCTTTATGCATCATGAGTAGGTTTACTCATGTTTCTGATGTGAACACCCAAAGGTGATGGATGTCCTTCATGCCATTTTCTAAGTTTAAAACTCTTGGTTTTCATCAGTACAAACTTTATCTGAAGTTATATTTATGATCCTGATGCCTTTTTACTTTGGAGAATTTAAAAGATCTTGACTCTTACGCATAGTGATTGAATGGAATATTTTATTGGCAACACCTATATGATAGTAGGTAAAACTGAAATACTGTTCCTGAGCACATACTTGAATTGGCACATGACCTTTTCCCAAACATACTTCAACATATGGCATTGTTCTGTAGCGTTGAAAGTAATAATGGATTAATATTTTACATTCCTCTAGCGTGCCAGAGTTGTACTGGAATACTATTATATAATTATTAAAGAGTTCGTAGTTTGTTGAAAGTACACTTTTCGAATGGCTCTAAATGTTTTAACCTTTAAGTTTATCTGTAGTTAGGATCCTTTCTCCTGTCAAAGTGTGTGTTGTGTCTATGTGTGCTAGGGTTCACCAAACAATTTGCTTAACATGGGATTTGGTGCTGGTATGCAGTAAAAATTAAGGAGATCAAGAATATTTGAAGTGGCTTCTAGTGATATGTAATGAACCAGTCATTCTGAAAAACCAAATTATTTCTGAGCCATAGATACAAGGTTTGTTCAAGATGAAGTGTAGGTATGCTGGGGTTTTGTGACTCTCTAAATAGCTCTCAAAACCAATTACATCTAAAAGAAAGTGAGGTATATAATTTGCATGTAACACTGCAGGGAATATGGCAAAATATAATTACCTGTAGTAGAAATTTGAATGTTAGTGTTGTTGTTTTGACTAATGCCGGGGCTTCCATAATGCCAGGGTTTCCAGGCTGTTGATGAACTTAGCAGTAATGCAGGTAAGCTTGTCATTTTTACCTTACCTGTTTACTTCCACAGGTAGTTACATAGGCCAGTACAGGCTGGCCTTAGTCAGGGAATTGGGCTGGGGACTTGAGTAAATTAGCAGGATCTTTATTGTTGTTAAGTTGTCAGAAGGTGATGTGCTGATTTTGCTGAGGATTTAGGTTCCTCCTTACAGGTGTGGAAGACTAACAGGTACTAACTACAATAGTTGTACCACTTTCTGCAGTGCCATAGTGACATTTTTCTTTTTCTCTCTCATTTTTCTTGGGGTATTTGCTTCTGATGAGGTTGTAGCACAAGCACAGCTACAGACATACCTTGGGAATTTTATTTTTATGATTAGTCTTTGTGTAGCAAAGAAAACAAAGTCACTGTTCATTAAGAAACAGTATCAAGTGAGTTTAAATAGAAAAATATGTAAAAATGTATAGAGATATTTGTAAATGGATTTACAGTAAATATTTGGTGAATTTCCACTACAAGTCTAACATAGGGACTAAGGCCCTGGATTATTACAGGTGGAAAAGTTCGTGTAATAATGTTTGGACTTTTTTTGACCACTGTCTCAGTGGCCTGAAAGGACTGCATTTTACAAGTTGTTAAACTTGTTAGGATAGCTGACGATACCACAAAATAGTCCCACCTCCTCTCTGCCAGAATCGAAGTTCGCTAGTTCTGTATCAATTTAAGAATGAAAATCCTTTTAAACTCTGGTCAGTGAGTAATTGCTACTTACAATTAATTTGTGTTATAAACTTAAATGTTGAATTAACGAAAATAAGCTGTTCCTTGCTTCTCTCCAACCTCTGTTTCTTTAGAATCTGTCATCTGTAAAAATATTTTTTAAACTTTCCATTAACTTCCTGTCTTGAAAACTTTGATCTTTTTGTAATGTTTCTTCATTAATTGCTGCAAATAGAACTATTTCCTGTCAACTAAGAGTAAAAAAAAAAAGAAAAAGTCGAAAGTCTTTATACAGCTCTCTCTTTAAAAGTATTTTTACAGATACTCTCAGTTTGACTGGCACTGCATGCAAATCTTAGTGGTGTTTAGTTGCCTTGCAAGAAATAAAATTGCTCTTGCTATTTTGCAGCTTTTATTAGCACCTAAGGAAACTCTGAATTTTCTCCACAAACCTTAATTTCAGCTGTTGGTCTCAAGCTACGTAGATATAAATTTGATGTATAATTAATTTAACTGCTAAGGCTGCCAAATGTGTCTTGCGTGACAATTTCCCTTCTGGCTTCTCTTATCACTTCTATTTGCAGTGTAGTTTGTTTCTTATTTGCCTTTCTAATTGCAAGCGAGACACTCTTGAAAGGATTTCCATGTAGCAGTTGTTCTTGACTGGGGCTGAGGAGACGTGCAAGTAGGCCCAGTGTCTCTCCTTGTCCCTGTGGCAGCAAAGAGCAAAACGTGGCAGAACTGGTACAGTGGGAGGAAGGAAAGGAAATGAAGCAAACCCATTTTTCGAGCTGTGCAGTAATTCACGTATTTCTATCTTTTTTACCATCTACCTTTATATCTGCCTTTTTACTATCACCCTAGTGATTCCTTGAAATTCACTGAAGGCAGCATGTATGAAAATAATAAGACTTTTATGTGTATCACTTTTATCACTGCTTTTTATGGAAATAAACAGGGAAACTAAAGATTCTTTCTCTTTAAGAGAAAGCACAAATGGCTATACCTAATGGGCCAGTATGTTGTCAGTATTTGGAGTTTAAATTGATCATTTGTGAAATATCTTAATCTTGCTTGAATAACTTGGGTTAGTTCTTATGTATTTGAAACAAAGAATTAAATAACTCCTTTTTAGGAGAACACAGATCTCTGGCGTATGAAGTCGCATGATTCACTCAAGTGTAGAGTACATGGAATTTAGGTAAAGGTGACACTTTAAACTGGAAATCAAAAAGGAGAACTGAACTGTCTACAAAGTGCTGTGTTAGAATGTACCTGTGCAAACTGATGTGATGTGATTGAATATAAATATATTCGGATAGCTCTGGAAACCTTTTATCCTAAGTACAGTGCTCAAGGAGACATGAACAGGAAGGCTGAGATAAACTTATATTAAGTACACTTACAGAAATGTTAGATACTTTACAGAAACTGGAATATTTGCTGTTGTATCAGGATGCTTATTATAACCAGTGTGAAATTACAGAATTTCGCACAATTCCATCATCATATTTCTGCATTTCCTCTTTCTACTTTCAGGCACTTTCACAAAGCTTTGTACAGCCTATTGCTACAAAGCCATTTCCACTTCTGCCTGCATGCACAAGACTCTTGAAGGAGATGGAAAGATAGATTAGAAACCCAGGATCCCCCATATGGTGTATTTATGACTTCGTCAGAAAATTTAATTTGTGGACCTAGCACCATTTTTTGTAGCTAAGATTGACCCAGCTTTGCTTCTAATCATGTCCCTTTGCTGGGATTCATAAATAGAATAACCTTATTGAAATCAAAGAATGTTAATGCCTTCTTCTCGCTGCATATGCTTTTGTCCAACATAGTGATTTGTAGGCAACTGTATTGGGGGAATTTTATTTTCAAGTGTTATTTCTGATGAAAATCACCAAGCAAGGATTTAAAATACATTTGCTGGAAAGAAGCGCAGGAGTAAATATCCTCTGGCAACTGATCTCATTACAGTGATATCTCCCATAGGAAATATGCTAGTCAGGAGTTTCCGTGGGAGAGCTGTTCTGTTTTTTTGTGGTTGCCTCTGAAGTGCTGCATTTTGGTATTCCATTAAATTACTGGTTTGATGGCATATGTCCATGTGCCTTACAGATACATGAAATAATTTACTTTCTGTTTATGGTATCTAATATTGATGCACTTTTTGGGATTATAAAACCTGACAGGGACTGTATTTATTACAATTATAATTATTACAATATTTATAAACAAATATTTATCTAATAGTTATATGTTTGAATTATTTTGTCTGTGCCATTCTATGTTCATATGAAACAGAAAACCAATCTTAACAGCTTCTAAAGTCATATTTACCTTTTGTTCTGAACTGGGTTCATTGGCTCATACAATTCTGTGAATAAACTCTGAATCTTAAGTGCTCTGTATACATCTCGATGAGTTTGCCTAGCATTTAAAGTCTTAGATCTTTAAGTGGATGAGAATTTCACCCTTTATCTCCACAAAGAAATACATGTAAATCCATGAATTTTTTTTGTTGTGTGCTATTTCAATTCTTAATGTCATTTACTGGTTAGCAATTACAGGAAACATAGGTGATTTTTTTTAACTATTATTTCTTTAGAAATAACCTGTCTTACAATATTTAGAGTGAGTCTGCTTTTTAGGATTTATACATCAGATCTACCTTTAAAAAGGACAGTGGATTTGGTTGGATTTGCAAAGGTTAGGTACAAATTTGCACGCTGTGCCATTGTTTGGGTAGGGAGATGGCTGCACTTTTACCTGGAGAATCGTGCCGAGTCAAATGTAAAAGAACAAGTGCTATATACATTTGACAAATGAAGACAAAGGTGAGATTTTATGATTTAATGTTTTGGTAAACAGTGTGTAATAAAGAAGATAGTTTGCTTAAGATATTAGAAAGTAAATTTTTTTACTTTAGTGAATTACAGCTTCCTGAGATGAAGTTGTTTCTCTCCACTGAATGAAAAGTTAGAAACTGAGGGCATATTTTAGCGCAGAGCTGTTGTGATGTATCCTATTATATTGGATCAAAATATTTTATATGCAGAAGTGTTTTCACACTGTGCGCCATTAGTTCAGATTTTGAACATGCAGATTTTGAGTGATAATAGCTTGTCAGTACCTGTTATTCTAATACTCCGGAGTGATTAAGCAACTGTGTTCGATGTGAAATCTTAACAATGGTGCTAATTGTGTTATTGAGATCAAGTAGTAGTGTTCTGTTGAAACACCAGGCTGTTTCTAAAGCCTGCCTCCATGAGTGTGAAGTGCTTCTGTGTGAAAGCACTTGAGTTGTAGCCTGGGTGAACAAGGCTGTAGATGATGCTGAGAATTCATTGCTGTCAAAACTGTAGTTAGTGTGTTCTGTCTTTCTGACAAAGCATTTAGCAAAAACGTAGGAGAGAATGTTCAACAAAGTGTACTTACAGTCTGGTCGGGGCAGACTTTAGCTAAGTTTTCAGCTGTGCTTAATGCATATTAACTTATTTCAGTAGTGTTTGTGTTTACATTATTTGGAGAGAGAATATAATTTTGAACTGAAGTTAGATTGTTGCTGCCAATTGTGCCCAAATTAGTAGTTCAAGTGGAGAGTCAGGAAACGTAATCCAGCGTTTCCATTAATTTCCAAGCCGTAAGTCAGAACTCATTACTAAGATTACTTGGAAAGACTTGTAATCTTTCAAGATCAGTTACTTTTCCAGGAGCTACCCACTGTACTAACACCCACAGTATGCCTAATTTTAGTTAATGAGCTAAAATTATCTTTGGATGAAAGGAGCTTAAATAAACAGTGAAGAAACACGAGTGGTTAATTTGCTGGACTCTTTATCACATTGATTTTGTTTTCTGTGAGAAATTATAGGGGCATTTTCATTTTAATCACAAAGACCTCCGCTATAATAAACTGAAGAACTGCTGGCATATTCCTATAATTCTTTGGCTGTCACCTGTTGAATAGTAATCCCTTTGCCTTTTCAGTTAATATACTTGAAATTAAACTTGGATAAAAAATTAGCAGAGTAGCATGAAGGTGAACCTCAAGCTAGTTTCAGTTTGATTTTTAAATCAGAAAAATATTGTACATGAATATTTAAGCTTGCACATGCATTAAGGTATAAGCCTGTTAAGTGGCTCTATTTAGTGTTACGTAAAGATGACTTAGACTTTTGCTGGTGTTTGGTTTCTGTATTGCTGACCCTGCTTGAAAGAGTAAAAGGGAGGTAATGCTTCTTCATTGATGTGCCAGTGAAACTAGGTCTCAGTACATTGAGCTTTATACTATTAATAGAATGCAAAGGTTTATTTATGGTTTCTTGGGCATATCCTTAATGGGCTTAAGTAATAGAAGTTAAAAAAAGGGAATATATTTCTTCGTACTGGCAGCAGCATCAGATTGCTTTTTTTCAGTTATTTTGCTGTCATTTGGTAAATGATCTCTCATGTGGTATCCGAACATTAAAAGAATTGTTGGATCAGTGTGTTTGACTTTAAGTTAGCATTACCAGGCATTCAGTTGATGTGTTGTGATTTCTGTAAGTGGCATGTGTCCTGACCTAGTGGTATTTTCCTAAAAGCTTACTTTTCTGATTCATGCAAGTGAATTTCCTTGTGGTCTTGCTGAATAGCGCATGCTACTTTTTGCATTGCACTTTTACCTCACTGAACAGCATGGCTTCACTCTGTCCTGCTAAATTTTACTTGAACTGCGAGTGTTTTGGAGTTTGAAGTTGTTTGATTGGATTAGTGAGGTGCATTTGTTTTCTGTTCTCTGTTAACAAATTGAAAAATAAAAATGCTCCATGCTAGCAGATAGTTAAAATTACGTTAAATTCACCACAAAATACAAAACAACAAAAAATACAGTTTATGATAAGGCCAGATCCTATTAAGGTAGCAGAAGAGGTCTTGATTGCATATCCGTGCTCTTCTCGAGGGATGCACATTCCGTGTTGACATTAAGTCATCTTACTTAGTGTTAACAGAATACTCTAGGGCTGTCAGACCTTTAAAACCAAGTAGTAATGCAGGGGAACACTGAGAGCTCTGTTTTTAACTACCCAGCTTGATAGGTAATTTCACAAAGGGCTGTTTTAACTGAGTCATGGTAAAGATCAGTTTATATTGTGAAACTTAAAAAATGCTTTTTTTGAACTAATACAATACCTGTGAAGCTTAGATGGGTTCATAATAAATATAAGAGATAAACTTTTAGGCTGGGCCTGAGTGGAGGGAAGGAGAAGAAGAGAGATTTCTTCCTGATATTCAAAGATTCATGTGTTGAATTCCCATTAGCCCTTTATGCAGTCGTCTCTGAACTGAGGCACTCAAATGTGTCAGGAATAATCTTTGTGTTGCTTTTATGTCTGGAACGTCCTTACTAATGAAAAATTAATAAACATTATACAATTTAATCTACTGTTTGGGAATATCTTGCACTTTTGCATTTCTAGGAGTATAATTTGGCAAGAGTGTCAATAAATGATGTCTGCATTGTACATTCAAGTGCGTTGACAAGGTAAAATACATTATGTTCCAATAAATAATAAAAGATACCACATCTTGTTCTTGACATGGAAGGAAGACGAAATACAAAACAGGTTTTTATGTGTTTACTTCCTTCCAAAATAGTTTGGCTTGTTGGAAGAATCCTGCCTGGTCTTCAGCAATGGGCTCACTGGCAGTCTGCTTTTTATGTGACAAGTCCAATGACACTAATACAGGAGAAGTCTGGCTGGAAAATCAGCGTAATTTTTCAACTAACTCACATCCTAGTTTCAGTTCCACGCTGTAGGGGTCTCGTGTGAAGTGTTTTATGTGCATTCCTGCTGAGTTCAGGGATAGTGAGAGTTTGGCATGGACTGTGATTAGGCTGTTGCTGTATCTTATGAATGGCTACCACTTCTACTTCTAAAGGAAGTAGCTTGTCTTTGTATAATAAAGTGACTCTTTAAATAGTCAATAATTGGAATAACATTAAAATTATTAAGGAAAAATTTTGATTTTACCTTTATTTTCTATTTATGCCTAGTTTAGTAATTTTGGCCCTTGGTAGCTTCTGAATGTAATGCTTTTTTCTATAGTGTGCAAGTATTAATAGTGATTTAGGGTCCTTTTTAACTATTTATAGCATGAATGTCTGGGATAGCAAGTTGCTTTTCTTTAAGCCTCTTATTTCACTTTGCATTTTACTTCATAACTACTCAGCTATTCTGTGGTTAGTTGTCCGAGTTCAATACGTTATCTTTCTAGATTTTTGATGCGTCCTCCTGCCCCCGAGAAAGTCATGCACATCACATAAAGAATTGTTTTATAAGTTTAACCGCACCAGATTTTTCAGAGTAATGCAAGATTTTATACATACATTTCAACAATAATTTACGTTGAAAGTTTGTTCTTTGCCTATGTGTTACACGTATGGCAGTGAAATAATTAGATAGGAACCCATGAGGGACATGTTAGTGTGAATATTTATTTGAGAAGGAAATTTTATTTTACATTCATTAGCCATGCCTGTTCTAGTGAAGTAAATGGGCCCAGAACTATCTGACAGCAAGACTAGCTTGGAAAGAAGATACCATGTCTATACGATTCATCTCTTTTATTGTCACAAACTACACAGCTACATCCAGCTGCTTTGGGTAGGGATGCTTTGACTGTAAGAATTGCCAAACTGCTCTTAGTATTTGTTTGGTGTTAGTTTGTTGAGTAGCAGACTGACAGCTCTCCCTTAGAGACAGATAATTGCACCAGTGTCCAGGAGCACTTTCAGGGCATAAATGTAATACACTAAATAGATGCAGCTGTTGAAGATGCAGAAAAGAAGCCTTCCTCTAATATGCTTAATGGAAGTATATGTAAATGCATCATTACAACATAAAGCAAAGGTTTTGAGTTTAAATTGATTAAATATTTAAATTACACCAAACTTGACCTAATAATGATGCTAAAAGTGCTGATGCCTAAGCTTCTTTATGTAGGATGAAGTGTTAGGAATGTATTCTGTACTTCAGAAATATTTTTCGTATGGTAGATGGGAATTAGCAAGGCTGTTGACTAAGGGTGAGCATTTTGTAATCCAAATCCCTAAAAGAAACTCATTAACTCCCCCCAATTGTTTTGTTTTTATGTAAATACTCTTCTGCAGTGATTTGTACATTTCTTGCTTTTACAATGAATCAAAAGCATAGAAGAGCTAATCTTGGACAAGCTGTAGGTGGGGCAGAGTTTCATGATACGAATATAAGAACATTTTATCTTGGCTCACCTACTTTTTTTGTATTTGCATACTCAGCTTACATTAAGGAGCAAGGGATTTGAGTTGACAAACTGAGGTCTTTTCCTGGCAATCTGAGAGTCCCTAAGTTTGTTGTTACAAGTATTTCAGAGAACAGTTTCACTTTGCTGCGATTGAAGTACTGAGTTATGGCTGGCTAGTCTTTAAAGATGAGATGTGCTTGTCATGTATGTAACATACTACTGATTTTTATCAGTAGTAAAATGAGTAGCAACCACTTAAACAGTTAAATATTTAACTTCACTAAGAATATCTTAAGCCGGTCTTTTCTCGGAATAGTATTTATCATGGATTCCCTTTTATTACCTTAAGGGGAGGTGCAATGCAGTTAAGGCAGAGTTTTGACAATTGAATTAGTTTTATGTTTTTCAGTGGTCTTGCGATTATACAAAGAAGTGAGGTCGCACACAGGTGGCTGTGCATTCGTTGATGATCAAACACATGATTAGTTATTTCAGTGTGTGACTCATCTTACTGCAGTAAGTGCATTACTGTGTGAACTGATGTGATAACTGTTTTTTCTCCTGTAGTGTGCTGGAGAAGAGAATTGGGTGGACAGTCGGACTATTTATGTTGGGCATCGCGAACCACCTCCAGGCACTGAAGCATACATTCCACAGAGATTTCCAGATAACCGAATAGTCTCATCAAAGGTAGCGGTGTTTTCTTTTGTTCATTTACATTGATCAACTTAAGTTATTCTTTGTGTCTTCATTTATTTCCTTCAATTTTTCTTTGTAAACTTCCTATATAGTTCTCCTTTACCATGACTGGCAGAGGTAAAATGAAGGTGTATCAGGTTTCTTCTGTAAAAACTAATTGCCAGATTGCCTCTAACATGAACAGGAAGAGAGTGACTTCTCCAGTGTTTACTATAGTACACAGTAAAATCTTGTAGTGTTACTGTGCTTTTTCACGGTTCTCATTTGGGGAAACCATGGAGCAAAGAGGTATGGCATCCTTTGTAATCTAAAGCAATACCTCAAAGTACTAGATATAGTATGGTCAATATAAGTGATCAACAAATGATGCTGTTTCCACAATAATACTGCTATTCCATTCAAAAGTTCACACTGACAAAACCCCGTAGAAATAATATTCTTTGTCGTACACATACAAGCAAATCATTCTTAAACTCTTAATATTGCGATATGTTTGTGCCCTTTAGAAACCTGCCAGTTGTCCATCCCTTGCTGTAACTAGGAAATCTTTCTGTAAGCTTTAGCAACTTTCTGTGAGCAGTCGGGTTGTTGGTACACTCCACTGTTTAGACTGACGGCTGTGCTTCAGCCAAAGGGTCATGCTGCAGTGGCACGGAAAACTGAACATTCACAGCTTATTGTATGGCTTAACACCCCAAGAACTTCAGATTTTTAATGTGCTTAGATTTTAATCTTTATGAGCATGTACCTTCAACCAATTATGAAATAATGAGTTAAAAGAATAGCTTCTCTATGGGGAAAATTTTTTTGAACGGTGGCTCAGGTCCACAGACTCATTTTAAGAACCTTAGTAGCATTCTGATTTCATGGAACTGAGTGCTTACCTTCGTGGATCTGAATACTTGCCATCCATTAATATAATGGCAAAGCTGCGATAAATGCCAGACATTTTTCAAACTGTGTCACATTTTGTATGTGAAATTTTGTATTTTATTCCCTTCACTATTTTTACTGCCTTCTCTGTGTGCTTCTTATAAACAGCACCGTGTCTAGGCATCTTTAGCTAGAATGTTGAAAAGGTAATGCAGTAAATAATCCAGATGGAATACTGTCAGAGGAGTACAGTGGGAAATCCTGTGCTCTGCACATCAATTTGTATTGCCTTTTGGATTATTGAAAAGTAAATACATGTTATGCAAATCTTTGTACTCTTGTGAGACATCTTAATTTTTCATCTTGTAAATGTCATCTGGGACATATGTAAATAAAGCCATTGAAGTTACTGCTGATACTTCTTGAAATAAAAAAAAACTACTCAGCTTTGCAAGACATTTGACATCTTTCTGGGATGATAAAATTAGTGCAAGTTTCAAGTTAGTGTTCTTTGCAGAGTGAGATTTTTTAGTATTACTTAAACATGGGTTGAACAGAGGGTCCCTGACAGCAATTAGTAAATATGTATGATTAAAACTAGTTCAGGAAAGACTTCACTATATTTTTATTTGGATGTTCAGTTAAATGATTTGAATGTTTAAAACTTTAGTTGTGAACTGTATCTGGAAACAGTTGTCCATAAACGAAATATTATTAGTGGAAATACTTTTTTTTATATGTACAATGTTTGTCAAATTTTGTTTATTGATTAATTTTCAACTTCTATTCTTTCTCTTTTTGTAAGCTAGCTAGCTCTTCACCTTTCACTCCACATAGCTTAGGAAACACAGACATAAGCTTCCTGAAAAAGTATCAAATGCACAAAATTAAGATGGGAAATGTATTATTGGTTACAGTCAAATGAAGATACATACACACAAGCACACTGTATAACTTTACAACCGTGAAGGATATTTCCTTTGTCTTTCAGTAAAAGACAGTAACTTTCAGCTGTGGTTTTATAGGTCTTTAATGCCTGTGTAAGAAAGTATATGATTGCTCTTCAAGGATGAGGAACTCTGACCTTCCAAGTACAGATGTTACCAACTTAAGACAAACTGAATTTCTAAAAATGATAGTTTAAAACCATGAGGAAGCCTCACCAATTAGACTGCCTGTGTGCTGCTGTACAAATGTCCTGTCATAAAGCCCTGAAAAAAAAGATGGAAACTTGAAATGCCTAGGAAGGTCTAAGGTCTTATTTTCTTCCAAAGGTGAACTTTGCTGTGCTTCACCAGAGGTTTCCTGGTGTCAGCAAGATAATAATTTGATTCCTGCACAGAAGGATATTTCTTGTATATTGCGGTGTCACAGTGGAACGTGGTTAATGCTCTATCTCCTTAATAGCAACATTCATAGTGGTGAAAAATGATATCTAGACAAACCTTGGCCAGACAAAAATGCTCTTTTGATTTGATGTGTTAATTCAATTATGATTTTAACAATGCATTATGAAAAGGCTGTGTTGAAAGAAGGCAAAGGTTTATGTTTCTTGGCTTTGGCCATGCAGTTTGCTTGTGTTCTAGAGGCAGTGACCTTTCTAAGGTGGATCTTTATGTTGATCTGTTAGCTACTTCAGCTGCCTAGGCTGTTAGCCATTGAAGTAGCTGTTGTGTGCCCTTCATTGAATTTGTCATATGACAGTGAGGCAGCGTGGCAAAATACCAGCTGGTAGAAAATCCTGTTGTTTCAAATGAGAAGAAAGAAAATGTAATCAAACTGACAGAAAAGTTGCTTTCTTTTTTCTTTAAAAATTATTCACATTTTGAAATTATTTAATGAACTGCTGTGGGAAAGCAAAAAACTATGCAGCAGTAGTAGTTAACAGAACTTGGTGGGAAACAACTTTTTTCCTTTTTCTGAAACAGCATCATATTTTTTTATTTTTTTAAGAACATAAATTGCAAAATTACTTTTCAATATGAAATTTCCTTAAGGTCCAAGCTGTGCTAGCAGTATCCCAGTCAGCATGCTAAACAGGGTATCTATCTGTATACACGTAGTAGTACATAACTGGTCAGGCACATCCAAGAATTACCGAAGTTCCATCTGGCACAGTGTGTTGTCACCAGCACTAAATACCTAGGGAAGACTGCAGGAACAGGGAAACATAGTGATATTTCCCCTGAATACTCTCATCATATTTCCTGATCTGTGACTTAGCCATTTGTGAGCCGAAAGTGAATACTTTATATTTAATAGGTTTCTATGTGAATTTCTTCAGTATTTCTTATTCTTCAGTATTTTCAGAATACATAGTAAAGGCACAGTTAAACCATAGAAATGTTTGCAAAACATTGAACCTTAATTTAATAACCTACTTGTTAGTTTCAGTTTGTTTTCCGAGTCCTTGAGTCTGAGAACAACTGTTACCTCTGATTATCTTCTTGATTCTTTTGGTGATCTTCCACTGTGTTCCTGTTCAGGCTGAATAACCTTAGTCTGTTCAATAATTGCTTCTGTGACTGCTAGTTCTTACCGCCCCTCAGATCGGTCTATACTTTTTCCCCAGCCAGCTGTAGAGATTTTAAGATGGAGAAGTGCATGCTTGGTGTTTAACTGCTAGGCAAACTGTGGATTTGTACAGTGGCATAATGATGTTTTTAGTTCTTTATTCATTTATTAATTTCTAACATTCAAATTTCTGATGTTTATCAGCTCTCTTTATAGAACTGCTATGCTTCAAGGGTCTCATTCATTTGTAGACAAAGTAGGGATTTGCATCTCCTGTTCATCCTGAGTCAATGAATTGAAGACTAGGAGGGAAGTCATATAGAAAATAAAATCTTTTTTGAGGCAACAGTATGGAATTCTTTAAGAATATGTTTGTTTACAGCTGCTTACTGCTTTTGGCAGACAACCTAAAGAATGAACCACAAGAAAGAACTAAAGATTTTAGAGGTGCCAGGGTAGGAATAGCTTGTTGAAGGAAAGAGACTTCCCAGTGGGTTAGAGACAGCTGACAGAAACCCGAAGAACATTCTGCGGGAGGACTAATTGGTGTTTTTTCCATACCACCTGTAGAGAAAACTCAGTTAGAAAAACTTGAAGTCTTATACTTCTTCTTCAGTCTGTAAGGAAGTGGTGGAGTTACCATCCCTGGAGGCATTCGAAAAAGCGTAGATGTAATGCTTCGGGAAATGGTTTAGGGAGGAATGTTGCTATTGTGTTGAAGGTTGGACTTGATGATCTTTGGTCTTTTCCAACCTTAACAATTCTGTGATAGTCAACACATAATATTCTACCTTTATGATCCTGCCTAATTGCAAACTTTTACTGTCATAGCTTCATAAAGAGAAACTTTTACAACTACAAAAACACTGGATCCTGGGTCACTAATAACTGGAAGCAGTGGGGCCTAAGCTTCCAGAAGACTCTACTGAAGAGCAGCAATATATGACTTCTAAGTGAAATGCAAGATTAAATCTACAATGGGTGCAGAACTGTTACTTGAAAAATTTACCCCAAAGTAAAGAGATTTCATTCAAATTAATTTATGATATGAAATTGTGAAATGCTGACTTGTGTTTTCTCTGCTTCCTATAAAGAAGCAATACAGTGAACTTAGATGAGAGAACAGTACTGTTATTAACCACTGCTTTGAAATGCTGTATAAATATATTTATGAACTGGATGGCCTTCTGCTTTTGTTTCACAAATAGTTCTGTTTTCTGTTGTCTGCGTGTTTCCTTGGAACTTCTCATCAAATACAGTGTTTTGTATGGGAATAACCTGAACAATCATGTTGAGAATGCTCTAAATTGCATGTTGAGAATCCTATAAATTGCAAGGGAAACCTTGAGTTATCTTAGTCACAGTGACTAATAGTTAAATAAAGTTAAGTAATTCTGACATGTTCAGTGGATGTTGTTGAAATGTTCCTTTCTTATAGCAGAAATTCATGCTACCTCTTTCCTGCAGCACTCACTCTTTGATTTCTCATTTTGTTGCTGCACTTAGAAAAAATATTAATACTGAACCTTAAAAAAATATTAAAATGCATCCACCAAGAGCCAGTTAGAACCATTAGGAGATCTAGGCTGTCCCATACCTCTCCAAGGTGATGTTTCATAACTGTGAGGATTTGTCTGGCCTCTCTAGGGCCATGATCTAGCAGTTTCAAGAAGAGAAGTTCAAACACAGCCCTCAGCAATGACATTTGAAAGTCAAAAGCATCCAAAGCGCACAGTGGGAACTGGCTGGGTCATGTGTTTGTGAAGCTGTTAAATATTTATGCATAACATGCATGTGAGGGCAGGAGGGGGTAGGGAAACCCAAATACATATGGGACAGGTACCAGTTCAGGGTATGTTTTGTGTGCCTTTTAGTATGAACATACTGCTCTGCTCCAAAAGCAACTATAACACAGAGGTACCAGCTTGTGCCCAGGTAATCCTGTGACTCACAGCCATACTGGCTGAAGCATAAAGTCAGATCTGAAGCTTCAAATTTCAAATCGTCAGAGGCAGGAACTATTAGCAGTAAAGAAGAATAAAGAGGCTTGATGGGTGGTCAATCTCAAATGCTTCTGAATCAGATGGACTCTCCTCTGGTGCCAGCTCAGGAACAGCACTAGCTGTGATGGGATGGGAATGCATGGGTGTGTAATTCTCCTTCCAGGCACAATAATACAGTTTCCTTCAGTGGACAATTGCCAGTGCCTAGAGAGAGCAATGAAGAGCTGTTAGCTCTTGTTGATCCTACTTGGGGTGGCATTTCCAGGTCAGTAGCTTTCTGTGGTCTCCCCAGTGTTCCCAGGAGAAGCCATCTACCATTGCCCGACCATCCCCTGAGAACCATATACACAGAGGTACATTCTTAAAGCTGCTTAACTGTTTTGCCTCTCAGTAATTGGCATATGCTATAAAAGTCTGTAAGTTAAAATACTGAAGTCACTATAGACGTGCTCAAGTTCTGTGTATGTTTCTTAATCTTTAGATGTGGTGCTTAGGGACATGGTTTAGTGGTGAACTTGGCAATGTAAGGTTCATTGTTGTACTTGATCTTAACACTTTTCCAACCTAAAATGTTTCTGTGATTCTATCATTTGTTAAAAATATTGAAAAACTTGAAGAAGCAACTGTAGGATTGTTGTTCAGCTTTTATCTGTTCTTCCCTGGATTTATTATTCTGAAGATTGATTCTGTTTTACAGAAGGGGTGAGAATCAGCATAGCAAGATGTTTACAAACCATTGATGAAGTAACATAATAGTTTTGTCAGAATAGTTTTGAGCATTTACAAGAAACAGTGGAGAAGGTTGAGGGAAAGTGAAATCAGACCAGGTTAGAAGAGAGATCGTGAGTAAAGCAAATAAACTATAAGAAGCTGAGATATTAAGAGAACTCAGTAATGTAATGTGGAGTGCTTTGTTCTTAAAGCTCTCACTCTTGATGTCAAGTGATTACTTAAACTCTTTTACTTAGAAAAATATCTGCCTCTCAGGATGGAAAGAGGTGCTTGAATGTGAACCAAAATTCTGACCTACAGGTATGAAATGAAAAAATTGAAATACAGCATATAAAAACAAAGTTAAACCATTGTGAAGAAGATGCTGTTTTATGGTTTTGAGTTCCTAAGACTGAATCTAACATGGATGTGTTGGAGCTGGAAATAACACAACGTTAGCAAAGAGGATGCAAGAACTGGTGAGATGGAGCAGGGGCATGAGCAGGAATACTTTGGAGGTGCACATAAGTAGTCTGAGCATAAGATTATAGAAATACACCAGCACTGCAGGTGCTATTACAATTATGAACAGGAAGAAAATCTACTTGAGCTATGCCCTTTCGATTGTAGGCAGACTGATTTTACAGTTCCTTGCACGGTGCTTCTTCCAGGTGCATCTTTTCATACAATGTGTTCATCTCTTGGATGAATACATGACTACTCCTTGCTGTCTGACCTATTGCCTCCTGTATGCAAAGGGCCTCTATGTGCCATGGCCTCTTCAGTCTTTTGCAGCAATTGAAGAAGATCAGTTAAGCCTTCCACAGCTTGAAAGCTACAAGTGCATAACTATTTGGATAACTTTATTTCCTTTAAGTGAGTTATAGTGAAAAAAAGGTAGTTAAATATACTTAAACTGTTTTTCAGAGGCTACAAAGCGCATGGCTAGTAATTATTTGAAGAAAATAATTCTGCTCAGAGACTTAATATCATTTATCTGATGTATTTAATATCCTCATTTTTAATGTCTTTTCTTCAAAGCTTTTAATTTTGTTCCTGCCCGAGTAGGATAGAGAAACTGCCTTGAATGTAGTCATGAGATAAATAGATCTTATTCTGAGTGGCAGCCACTCTGTTTCTCCTGGGCGTGGTTATGGTGGTTAAACATTAATCATCCACTTGTAGATATTGCTCTGAGCTATTGATGGCTGGGGTAGGGGGAAGTCTGTCTAGAGATCTTAGTGGTCTATCTTGCCTAAACTCCTTCAAAAATTCTTACTTCTCCTTTGAAGAAGAGTGGACAGAGTAAAGAGGTAGTTTGTATGTCTGAAACCCAGAGTAATAAAGTGCTAGAAGTCTGTTAGGTTGATCCTAAATAAAGTTCTAAGAAGTTCTCTGTGTTAAAACAGCATCCATTTTAAATAACACCTCAGACTCTAAAAATGATCTCTCCCAGGCTATTTAAGTTTTTTCAGGTAAGGGTTGCTGACCAAAGGTGGAGCTGCAGGTAAGACCACTGCTTGGCAGGGAAAGCAGTGAACTGAGGTTAGAGTATAAGGAGGATCAGATGTTAAGGGTAAAGATTCAATGTTTTAATAGATTGTTTTAACTAATTTACTTGACATCCTCAACCAGGTGTTTCAGATATCTAGGCTGGCAACAATATAGTTTCACCATGCATTTAGCCAGGTAACCCTCTAGGAGATTTAAACAGAAACCTGTTGCTAAAGGTATTATATTTTTTATTTTATAAATGGTCATTTGGGGAGCTTGTATAAATCATCAAACTTGTAATGGTCAAAAAACCCTTTAACAGGGAAAAAATGCTTATTCTGTCAAAAGATTTAAACAGAAAAATGTAAGCAAAAGTTTTTCACTGAGACCTCTGTTCATTTTTCCTTCTCAGCAGATAGATTCATAAAATATAAATGTCTAAGATTAGAAAACAGACTATTCGCATAATAATCAAAGTTAATGATGAAAATACAGAATTATTATCATAGAATAGAATCTGTTTTGTCATATGTTGCAACAGCAGCTTCAAACAGTTGGGACTGTTGTGCAAAGAAAAATAATCAAGTCTAACCAGTTCTGTTTTGAAATTTCAAAATAAGTAGCTGGGTAGTGGGCAGTGCAAGCAGCGTTCCAGTCTGATGAAAAGTATTCTGAGTGCCAAGATAAGAGCACTTGACTTCCCAACAGTTCATGCATGCCTGTCTCAATTTTGATTTTCTCACAAGTGTTTTAGTATTGAGGTAAGTCTTAAGGATGGGTGTTTATTTAGGGCATATTTAGAATAGATACGGATTTTTGTCATGGAATAGAAAAACCTATTTCATTCCTATATCCTACATATGTACAAGCTTTAACCCCCAACAAGTAAAAAGATAACAGATGTTTCACATACAACTAAAGTATACTTCTCAGGGACCCTTTTCATCTGCAGATGTAATAGAGATATTTTCCTTAGAGTTCTGACTCTTTACTTTCAGAACCAGGTTCAGAAGATGTCTAACTCCTGGCATAATTTGCATGTCAGCATTTATCTGTGCAATCTGCCAAGAAAAGACAAGGCACATTTGTAGCAGAGCAAATAAATTAGAGGATTCTTAGCCCATCTCCTTTGAAATGAAAGTTACATTGGAGTTGTCATTTTATTATATGTCAAATGATAGTTTGGATAATAAGATGATGCAGTGTTCATTTTCTGAAGCCTTTTCACACCTTTTTCACACAGTTTCAGCTGACATTTTTACACATGTTCAAATAAGCAATTCTTGTGATTTCTTTTGGAGCTACATAGTGCACTGTGTAAAAAAAACCTGCTGCAGGGCAGGGGAAGGGACTAGATGACATAAGGTCCTTTCTGTCTCACTTATATATTTTTTTTTTTTACTTTTGAAGTTTTTGGATTTTCTTTTTGCACTTTTATATGCTGTTTCTTATGTATTAAACGTCAGATAATTTTTAAAATCAATAGAGAAGTATGTAGCCATTTGCCTTTATTCACCACTGTAGTTTTTGAGGAGCATGTTTGTGTCCAAGCCAAGGAACAGAAGAAGGACTGACAATTTTCATTTGGTCATTCACTGTGCTATGACTGCATAATTAACTCAGAGTGCCACCTGCCTCCTCAAGTCATGCACGCAAAATGGAAGTGAATTAAAAGTGCTGTTTGAAGTGACTAACTGTTTTTAAAATCCATTGATGGCTTTTGAAAAACTGTTCCACGACTAAATCTCTGCATAAGCATTGTTGCTAGTCAAAGACTATTTTAGTCCCTAGTACCAAGATTGTCACAATTGAGAAAAGTGATATGATTCCAAAAATGCCATGGTTGCCAATTGAAGATTCCATTTCCGTAAATTATTAAAGTAACAAAATTACTACTGCTTCTTGTTAATTTAATCTTGAATTGTGAATTATTAATTTATTTGATTTTTAGAACATAGAATGCAAGTAATAGTTCTTTCACAAACTCTGATACTCTGTGCATTTGTTTTCAGTACACATTTTGGAACTTTATACCGAAAAATTTGTTTGAGCAATTCAGAAGAATAGCTAACTTCTATTTTCTCATCATTTTCCTTGTTCAGGTAAGCTGTCCCCAGTTTTCACTAAATTTCTAGATTTTTCCTATAGCCCAAAAGAGTTGTAAAAGGTATAAAATTGCACTGGTTTTGATGACCAAGGAGGTAAATGGTTGAGCATGGACAGTCTTTTACACTGAAGATCCCTGCAGGTCCAACTCTTTTCCTCCTTTTCAATTCTAGAGGCACATACCATCTGCAAAATGTGGTGTTCACTTTCAGAAACTGAAGTTTCTGAATATCTGGCTCAGTAAAACCATTGTTATAAGTTAAGTCAATTATAAACATCTGTCAGTCTTGCTAAATATTATATTTTTTTATAACAGAGTGGTGCCTTGGCAGAAATTTACCAACTGCAGTGACATGAAAGCCTGTAGAGAGACCAAAAGATAGATGGTTATGTAATGCTTTCTTAGGGTGGGACATAAGTACTTGGTTTTGTAGTTCTTATCTCAGATGACTAGTTTGCTGCTTTCTAGGTGTCTTCATTCTGAACCTTTCACAATCACTTAAATGCGTTAAACAATGAAAATGTTAGTAAGTATGATGAAAAGCTGTATTACTTCACACACCAGTGTGCATAGAAAGAAAAGCTATGCAGATTATCAGTACAATTTAGATTTTCTTACAATTTGAACTCCTCCTCTGGATTCTAACTCTTGGTTTAAAATTGCAGAAGCCTCAGCTCAGCTGTATTGCAAAACATGTGAAAACAGTACCATGCTTATTTCTAATGCTGCTCAGTATTTTTGTATCCAAAGATGGAACTTTCCGGTCTGGTAGTTACTTAAACTCTCACAAGCAAATATTTTTACTGGGCATGGAACATCTGAATGTTAATGTGATCTGAATATCATATTGTATCATATTATAGCATATAATTATTTTTCAAATTTTGTTGGTGTAATATGTATTTTTAAAACTTTATTACTGTTCTTTTTAATTAAAGTTTCTTGGTGCTTCGTAGCATATTGGTGAAATGATTGCTTGAAACATCTTGTTTGAAAAATTGACTGCTTGCAGTCACAAAAATATAACCAGAAAACATTTGTTTCTTTTTTTGCAGTTGATTATTGATACGCCTACTAGTCCAGTTACAAGTGGACTTCCACTTTTATTTGTCATCACTGTAACAGCTATCAAACAGGTTAGTAAAACTAAAGAGATTATTTTTGTTCTGCACTGAAGTTGCAATTTCCTTAGCCTTTACAGTATGAACAGGTAATAAAAATTATTTTGGTTTAAGTCTGCAGTATATTATTATAATCTACAGTTCCTAATGATGGCTGTAGTGCTTTCTACGGGTTGATATTGAGTAGACATTATTCTCTCATTTTTAATGTGAAAATTAATCCATCAAGTTGAAGTATCTTTTAGGAGTCAGTTCTTTCCCCATCACCGAGTATAAAAGTTCTTAATAAAAGCTGTTCTGTTGAGAAATAATTGCTTAATACAGGTATGGAATGGTACAGGTTTGCTGTTTCACTTGCAAGTTAGTACTACCAGAAGGAAAAGATTAAGGTAATTTTTCACTTGTCACCCTAATGCTGCAGTGCTACAGTTGACATGAGCACTTCAGTGTGTTTGGGATCTTATTGAAATTAGTTGGCTCTCACGTGAACATAGAAGATTCTAATTCATGTGGAGATAACTGCGATCAGATCTGCGTGTTATCAGAGCTTCTGATATTACAAATTTGTTCTGTATCAGGAATGAATTGGGAATGAGCTCATGACTGACCTTCTGTTGATTTAGCTGGAGTTGAATCTGTTGACTTTCTGAGTTTCTGCACCTGCAGAAGGACACATGGTATCTGGTCTGGCATCAACCTTGCTAAAGCAATGTTAATTAATCAAAAATTTTACTAAATTTGAACTAGCAAGCGAGTTCATAAGCAGTACTTTGCATTCAGTGCCTACAACACTCTTCTGTATTTACTGTACCATCTTGCCCATAGCCACAGACTAGTTTCTAAAAGATCTGGACTCTTAAAGTAGTAGTCACAAATAAGATTCTTTGCATTAGTTCTCTTGGGTGTTTGGCTTTTTGCTTTCAGTCTGTTTCAATGATTATTAATCCTGCCGGACAGCTGTCAGTGTAAGAACTCAGTGTCACAGTGAGTTCCTTTTATGCATGAGTCTTCACTGTATCTCAGGGTTCAGACACCAGCCATTTCTTTCCTTCATTTCAGTGAATGGTGTGTGACTCTGAAAATTTGTGCAAGCAGCTTGATGTTCAGCATCTTTTGCTGGGTCACTTGAAGGAGTTAACAGTTTTTGTGGGCATAAGAAGGATCTCTCATGTCATGCTTCAAAAAAGTGTTCTGTGTTTGGCGAAAAAGATTCTATGATGTAAATGAACATCCAGAAAGTTTCTGGGTCAGAGTGCTCCTCATTTTAGCTCAAAGCTGAGAAGAGGGGAGTATCGCTATTTCTTATGTATCTGTGATGGACTATGATGATTAAAACAGTGCCTAACAGAAATGAGGGTGTTGTGTGTTGACCCTGCCCTGCGGCCGAACACCCACCCAGCCTCTCACCCACTTCCTTCTGTTGTGGGATGGGGAGAACAGAGAGAGAAGGCAAAGACTCATGTATCATGTTAATAATGCTTTGGTAGGGAAGAGCAAAGACTTTTAGTAAAGCTTTGGACACCTTTTCCTGCAATATTCTCCTAGAGAAGCTGAGGGCTCATGGCTTGGACAGGTGTACTCTTTGTTGGGTAAAAGCTGGCTGGGTGGTCAGGCCCAAAAAGTTGTGCTGAACAGAGTCAAATCCTGTTGGAGGCAGGTCACAGGCAATGTTCACTGGGGCTCAGTGTTGAGACCAGTTCTCTTTAACATCTTTTTCAATGATCTGGGCAAGAGGATCAAGTGCACCCTCAGTAAGCATGGAGATTGCACCAAGTTAGGCGGAAGTGTTGATCTGCTTGAGGATGACCGATATGAGGTTCATAGAATCATCTGGTTGGAAAAGAGCTCTGAGATCAAGTCCAACTGTACCTGTCCTCTTACTAAACCGTGCCCCAAAAAACTCATCCACCCGCCTTTTAAACACCTCCAAGGATGACAATTCAGCTACCTCCCTGGGCGTCGTGTTCCAATGCCTGGCTACCGTTTCAGGTAATTCGATAAAGCCAAATGTCGGGTTCTGCACCTGGGACTCAACAACCCCACGCAGCGTTACAGGCTTGGTGGAGAACGACCTGGGGGTGTTGGTTAACAGCCGGCTGAATGTGAGCCAGTGGTGTGCCCAGGTGGCCAAGAAGGCCAGTGGCATCTTGGCCTGTACCAGAAACAGCGTGGCCAGCAGGAGTAGGAAAGTGATTGTGCCTCTGTACTTGGCATTGGTGAGGCCACACCTCGAGTCCTGTGTTCAGTTCTGGACCCCTCACTACAAGGACATTGAGGTGCTGGAGCATGTCCAGAGAAGAGCGACGAGGCTGGGGAAGGAAGTGGAGAACAAGTCTTATGAGAAGTGATGGAAGGAACTGGGATTGTTTAGTTTGGAGAAGAGGAGGCTGAGGGGAGACCTCATCACCCTCTACAACTACCTGAAAGGAGGCTGTAGCAAGATGAGTGTTGGGTGGTTCTTCCAAGTAAGAATTGATAGGATAAAAGGAAATGGCCTCATGTTGTGCCAGGGAATATTTAGATAATTAGAAATATTATTTCACTGAAAGAGTTGTCAGGCATTG
This sequence comes from Dromococcyx pavoninus, assembly GCA_033558185.1. NCBI lineage: Eukaryota > Metazoa > Chordata > Aves > Cuculiformes > Neomorphidae > Dromococcyx > Dromococcyx pavoninus. Next base: position 291,158 of record JAUMJL010000668.1, on the reverse strand, counting down.
TAACAATCTGCCCAGGGAAATCATTGAGTCCCTACCCTTAGAGTTATTTAAAAGATGTGTAGATGTGCTGCTTAGAGACATAGTTTAGTGGTGAACTTGGCAGTGCTAGGTTAAGGATTGGATCTAATGATCTTGAAGGTCTCTTCCAACCTGAACAATTACCTGATTCTATGAAAGAAACAGCTACACGCACAAACCAAGCAAAGTAAGACATTTATTTGCTGTGTCCCATTGGTAGGCAAACAGCCAGCTAGCCACTTTATGGAAAACAGGGCCGCAGCACACATAACGCTTAGTAGAACAAATGCTGTAACCACAAACAACCCCCTTCTGCTTGCTTTCCGCAAGCTTCCCTTTCTGAACACAGTGTCACATGGTATGAAAATATTCCCTTGGTCAGTTTGGATCTCCCATGCAGATACGTGTCCCCTCCCAACCGCTTGCCCACTCCCAGCCTACTAGTCTTTTTTTGGTGTACAAAGAGGTTGGAGAGAAAGCCTCAACAATGCTGAGCAAGCTTTGTTCAGCAATAACCAAAACACTGGGGTGTAACCAACACTATTTTAGCCACAAGTACAAAGTGTAGCAGCATATGGGCTGCTGTGGAGAAAGCTAATAACTCCATCCCAGCTAGACCCAGTGCAGAGGGTAATTTTGATTGACTCTTAACAAGATAACTGATTACCTTCACAGTCTTTATGCTAAATGCAGACTTTTCCGTCATTAGTTTTCAAAGAAACTACGAAGACCAGTGGTTCCAGTTCTTTGTAGCACTGCCTGTATGCAACTGAGCACATTCTACAGCAGAATTCAGCTCTTGCTTTGCTCTTACTCAAAAATCAATAAAGTGTGAGCAAGGGATGATCACTTAAACACCAGAAAGTGTTATTTTAAACATCACTATTCATCAGAATGTCTTCATTAAAATATATAATTTTGTTGACTAATTGTAACTATGAATGTTTTTTCATATATGTCCAACGTGACTGTATTACTGATGAGTATTGCAAATATTTTTTTCTGACCTTGTTGAAGGATAATTTTAAGTTTTTCTTGTAAGCTAGAGCTGTTTTGTGTCTTTACAGCCAAATGTGTGTCACTGCATCATGCCATTTCACTGTTTTCTAGGGTTATGAAGATTGGCTTCGACATAAAGCTGACAATGCAATGAACCAATGCCCTGTTCATTTCATTCAACATGGTAAACTGGTTAGAAAGCAGAGCCGAAAATTAAGAGTAAGTAACTGTGACTTAATAGATTTTAGGAGTCAGGCTTTACTTCACACTACTTGTAAAACAGATTATACAGAAAGGTAGTGTAGATGATGATGTAGCATTTGTTACATTTAATGGATATTGGACCTACAATATACTTTATTCAAAGGCATTAAATTAAAAATAAATATTTGGAAGCCAGATGTGTCTCTGCTTTGTCTTTGCTTTGTTAACTCATCTCATAGCTGTTCCTTTAATTTTTGATTTTTTTACCTTGGAATTTCACTCATGATTTGCCCTTTGTTGTTTCTCCATTTTTTTTGCCCTCTGTGGGTATGCATATTAATAATTTAAGCCTGATGATGATAGTTAACACTACTGACTTGTCCTATGCATACAACACACGTATATGCATATATGTATAATAACACACTCAGAATACTTTCTTCACTACTCATCAAATCACAGCCTTTTCCTTGGCCTTCTTGAATGCCGCTAGGTTCCCTTTCTGGTATTTTGAAGATTAGTTAGATTAGTTTCAGAAATTAATTTCTGCTGCTTTTTTTTCTTCTTTTTTGTGAGCAGATTAGCTTTTCATCATTATTTTGTTTAGGCTCAGCAAATTTGATAGATATTTGTTTGAAATGTTCTTATTTCTAATATCTTCATTAGGAATATCTTTTTCCGCTCTGCCTTGTTTAGGCATCACAATCTTTCTGCTGTGACATTCCCTTTTGAGTACATGGCTTCTGCATAAGGCTTCCAGACCATAAAATAAATTAATCATATGCTGAGTATTCCATGTGTGTAACTAAACACTTGAGTATTCCAAATACTTTATTATTTTTATCATGTAAATGGAACTTGTATTCCATTAGTTAATCTATTGCCTGTGTTTTCTCAATTTCTCCCCTATTATTTGCCCTTCAGAGGTTGTATTTTGAGCATCTAAATGATAGGAGAGCCAGGCATAGGAAATATTTGCATGAAAAGAGGTATCTGTAGGTGTGGGTAAAATTCTCTGACCTGTATTATGCAAGAAAGGAAGAAGAATTACTGAAAGATGAGGTTTCTTTTTCATGTAATCACAGAATCACAGAATGAAACTGGCAGGCATCTCTGGAGGTCATCTGGTTCAACCGACCTGCTCAAGCAGGGCCACAGAGACCTGGTTGCCCTAGGACAATGTCCAGATAGCTTTTGAAAAGCTCTAAGGAAGGAGACTCAGCAACCTGCCTGGACAACCTGTGCCAGTGCTCAGTCACCCTCACAGTGAGATGAGATGGACTCTACCATGTTTCGGTTTGGAACCGTTGCCTCAGGTCCTGTCACTGAGCTCCACTGAAAAGAGCCTGGCTCTGTTGTCTGTGCACCTTTAGCTCACACAGTAGCAGATGTTGTCAGAACACCTTTTAGATTTTATTAAGAAGGTGCTCTTTGCTAATATTATTGGGGTTTTTTTTGTTCCTGCCTTTTTTCTTCTACAAATTGTTTAGAGTATTGACATCTTTTTTTAATAAGCTGTTGCAACTCCTGGCTTGCAGGGTGACTTGTATGCTCTGGTTCACAGGGAAAATTTTGCTATATTAATAAATACTAAGGATCATTCAACACTATGATTGGTGGAAAACAAAAGTTAAGAGGACTCTTGTCTTTGAGTTGCACCTGAAAACTCACTTTCTGATGTGAATGTTTTCAGTGGCAACGTAAGAAACTCCAGACACAGCAGGCATTTTTTCTCATGCATGTTCTTGTAGTGTTTACTGTCAGGAGTTTGTTCCCTAACCTGGTTTTCTGATTTTCTCTCTGGCCAGATTCAATGTTCTGAAGAATTTTGATTTTTACCTTCTGTAGTGTTTGTAGAGGTGATTAAACTTGCAGTAATATTGCTGTGTTTTAGGTAGCTGATAACAAAATAATATTGTTTTCAGTGTTAAAGAGAGCTAGGAAATTCAAAGTAGTTTTATGGTGTACTTACAGTTTGTTCTAGGAATAGGTGTATTCTGTCTCCTAAAAGTTTATTCAAGGTATTTCCCTCACAGTGTTTTGTCTGATTTTGGTAAAGTAATCAGAGGGCTTTATTATAATTTATCATGTCACTGTCTTTCTTAATTAATGATTTCATGGCAAAAAGGCAAGTTTGCTTCAAGACACGTCTTGGAAAAATAAGACAACGGGAGCAGTAGTCTAGTCTCTTAGGCTCTACTGCTCTTCAGGTTGAAGGCTCTGTATTGTTGAGGCTGACTCCAGCCAAGGCATTCACTGCTCCTGTTCCAAACCCCTACTCCTTCTCTGTCTCATTGCCTATCTTCACTTTCCGGAGTCTGAAGAACAGTACGTGAGAAGTCAAGTTAAATCTCATTTATTATTATCGTCCTAGTTCTTCTGTGTACTTAAACAGTTAGTAGTACTTTCTTAGTACTGTCACAATTTTATTTTTAGTTGTTACTATTGCTTTTTTGCTTAACTAGAATTTATGAACTCCTACCAGATGCTAATGATACTGAATTAAGCTTCATGACTAAGAGAACGAGTAAGCTGGATTTTATAATAACGAATTGTAACATAAAAGTATACAGAGCAGATGCTGACCTACATGAAAAATTGCAAAAATAACATATTTGGGTAGGATTTTTTGATACTTTGATACTATTAAAACATATAGTATATCTTTGCCATTTGTTCTTTTATATCTAACTTTATAAAAGATGAGCTCCAAATATGTATAAAAGGATGTTTTTCTCGAATGGTATACAGTAATCTTTTGCATTTCATTTGGTTGACTGTTTTGTAATGTTCTAACAGGCTGTAAGATATTATTTATGTTTACATGAATAAGAATTGATTTGCTCACTTTCAAACATGATGTGTATTTATCCCATTTTCATTGGCAGACTTGGAATTCTGAGCTTTGTTCGGTATCTCTATTTATAATATCTGGAGCTAGATGCTTATCGTCAAGAGCCAATGAGATTAGCTTACATCTCCAGCTTTTGAAACAATTATTTGTTCTAGTTAATCTTAAAACAAGAATAATATCTTGCATCACTTAAATACTGTTGCAAACCCTAATAAGGACAGTATGTGAAAAATAGCTTGAGATCCTGTGAGGGAAGGTGGTTCACAGTAGACCCCATTCATTCTCCAAGGTGTAATTCAATTTTCAGGAATATTTCAATAGTTCTTTACTCCTGTGGTAAAATCCTGGTGTAAATAAAATTGATGAATTTTTAAGATACTTGAGTGAACATAGGTTTTGTTTATTAAATCTGAAATTTTGACTGCTACATAAATAATAACAGCATTTTATTTTGTTCTGTTTGTTTTCTTTCTCTAGGTTGGAGATATTGTAATGGTAAAAGAAGATGAAACATTCCCATGTGACTTAATATTTCTATCAAGTAGTAGAGGAGATGGAACGTGTTTTGTTACAACAGCTAGTTTGGATGGTGAATCCAGTCATAAAGTAATATAATGTTATACATTTTCTTTTTAAGGCATATTTTTGGCCACAGATCTCACTATGACTTCATGCATATATGTGTGAGCACAAAGACTGACTTGTGTAACTTTCATTTCTGCTAGCTGGCTTATTTTTTTTCTTGAAGTTTCATTATTTTATGGGAAGTTTTAAAGCATATTTATTTGTGGTTTTGTCAATGTTCTGTATAGGCCTGCAAATTACAGACATAATGCACAAAAACTATATACTAAAATGCTTTTCACAGTGACCTGATCTGTGAGTATACTGAAAGGTACTTGCATATAATCTCAGAGGATGCCCAGTTAGAAGCATTTAAAGGTGCATTTATTTGAACTAAGAACCCCTATGTAAAAGCTAGTAATCTGTATCACAATCTTTATTCAGATTAATGTCTTGTATATCTGTCCTTAGTTTTTTATCTTATTTACACCTTTTTATTCATGCCAGACTTACTATGCTGTTCAAGATACAAAGGCATTTCACAATGAACAAGAAATCGACGCACTGCATGCTACCATTGAATGTGAACAACCTCAGCCTGACCTTTATAAGTAAGAAAATGGTTCTCACCTGTTTCATTGAAGGTGCCCTACCAGTAAACTGTAAGAATATCATAATGAAAAGATACTGACTACATCTGTGTGGTTAGAGTGGGCCCTGGGATGAGCTTGAAGTCAAGTTAGTCTTCCATCCATGCTCCTTTCCTGCAGGTAGTTCTGTGTTCTGCTCAAGGCCAATGGTCTCCAAAGGGGAGTGCACAGGATGATCCATTGGGGTGCATGACAAAGTGTTTTAAAACTTCTATTGCTTTTTTTAAAATCTAAAAAATATGAAGGTAATTAAGTTTTACTAATATTTAATATAATTATTGACTCTGACAGTCTGTATGTCATTTTTATTTGACACTTTACCTCTCAACGAACCACAGTGGCGAATCTTTCTTTTACCATAGTCATTTTGCATCGTGATGCATTATAACAAACTGTGCAGTGTTTTTAGATGTGGCTTTGCTGTGTTATATATTCTCTCAGGAGACAGGTCCCCACTGTTCCGAGCTCAAGAGGCTCCCTTTCAGGTTAACAGACCCACTAACTCCTCACAGTTTCCTCTGCTATCTAGAATGCTACAGTCTGGCTTAATCCCTTTGTTTTGAGGTTTCCCACTTGGACAGTGGTATTGCAAATACAGCATACTGAGTCTGTCTGGAATGGGGTTCATTTTCTTCATAGCAGCCCACATTGTGCAGTGATTTTGATTTGTGATTAGACCAGCATTGATAACACACCAGTGTTGTAGTTATTGCTGAGCAGTGCTTGCACAGTGTCAGGGCTTTCTCTGTTTCTCAGCCTATACCACCACCACCACCAGCAATTAGGCTGGAATGGGAAAGAGACTGGGAGCTGACACAACCAGCACAGGTGACTTCAGTTGACCGAAGGGATATTCTGTGCCATGTCATTTGCCACATCCCTGGTAACATTCAAGGTCAGGTTGGATGGGGCTCTGAGCAACCTGATCTAGTTTAAGATATCCCTGCTCACTACAGGGAGGTTGGACTGGGTGACCTTTATGGTCCCTTCCAACTCAAACCATTCTATGATTCTGTACTCAGCAATGAAACTGTTTGGGGGTAGTTTTTCCGCAGTAGCTGTTGCATGGAGACTGGCCAAGCATTGGTTTGCTTACAGCAGTTGCTGAGTGGTTGCCTTTGCATCGTTTGGGCTTTTTTCTTTCATTTCCTAAACTGACATTATCTTGCTTTTGCTCTTCCAATTCTCTCTCCGTCCTGCTGGAGTGGGGGGAATGAGCAAGAGACTGGTGGGTGCTTATTTGCTGTCCAGGGTCAACTCACCAAATAGAGATAAAATGTAGTTAGGGATATTCAGAAGGAAAGTTGCTTACTGGCTTAAATCCAATTTAGGTTTTAAGTTTTGTAGAGCATAGTCATCATGCTGTTACTTACCTCAGCTAGCTTAGCGAGTAAGATTTATTGTCTAATTAGAAGATTTATTTGTAACTTTATAACCTCTTATATCTTTATGTGCAAATGTTACATTCACTTGTTCTTCTGTGTATCCTATCTACATGTTTTAAATGTGTCCATGTGTATCAATGTTCTTGTTATTTCCTGGATAATCAGAACATGTTTGATTAGAAGCTGTCTGCTCACTGTAATTAATACTTTCTATAAGGTACTTCTCAAGTAATCTATTATCACAACTTTTAAAAGATTTTAAAAGGAAGAGTCATTTGGTTCTCTAAATGTGTGTGTGGTCTATGTGTATATACGTGTATATCGAGACTGACACATTCTTGTAATGTACATTTATACTGAAATACTAGGACATAAGAATATACAAACTAGCAGTGCTTTTAAACTACTCGTGTATTTCCCTTGCAGATTTGTTGGTCGAATAAATGTTTACCATGATAGGAATGAGCCTACTGCAAGGTAGGGAAAATCCAGGATTTTTACTCTTTTTAAACATTTTTAAGTATCAATAAGGAGAATTACCTTTGTTTCACTAACATTGTGCTGCCTTGTCTTACTGATAGACTTTTTTCTCTTAGAAGTTTGTCTGTAATTTCATTTACTATAAATATTTCATCTTTCAATGAGTTATGTTTCTCTTATTTTATGTCTTTATTTAACTTCAGTTTTTATTTGACATTTATTTGGTTTGTAAATTATGTTGATTAGATTTTGACGGTACTTTAGTAATACTGCCTCATCAGAATGGGGTCTCTGTGTGCACCAAACAGTATGACAAATGGACATATATATATGTCCATTTCTCTGATTTTCCTTCTTAGAGGAGACTGAGCATGCCAAACATCATGTTTAGTTTTACTGAGTGTTTGTGCATGTGTCTAAAATGTCCACAAAGTCATGCGTGTTCAGGAAGGCAACATCCAGGGAAATATGTTTTGTATATGGTGTGGGAGATGTCAGTGTGTTACCCTGTGTCTGGCACCTAGAAGGGTCTGCTTCCTGCGCACATTGAACATGATGCGTTCTGCTCAAGGAGCCGTCTGTAGCCTAGGACATCCCTTGTCCAGCACATAGCGAAGAAAAATGAAGCAGTACCGAAGAGGCATAAGTGTTTCGGTCTCTTCTGCCTAGATCATCTGTCTATCCAACGAGGAGGACTTGCTGAACCTGACTTGGTTCAGGATCTTGCCGCAAATAGAGGCAAAGCAATAGGAGGGCAAGGCTTCTCACTCGGGTGATACCCTAGACCCCAGTATGTGGGAAGTTACTCCATTCTACTCAGTGTGTCCATACATATGTAATTTTATACCTGTGTAAGCAAAGAGGAAAGGAAATCTGTCTGCTGAGTCTGTCAGTGTCATAGCTCCCTCAGGAAACACCTGTATAACTGTACCTCAGAACAATGCAGACATCTCTGTCACTATCCGGAGTAAAAATCTCTCCGAAGTTCTGGTCTGTATTCTTCTTGGAGTCCCTCTATTAAGAGGGTCAGGCAGAGCACTTGCCGCGTAAGCTGTTCTAGTGACAGCTGCCTGCTTCCCAGGAGTAGGCATCCTTTCCTGAGGATCCTACTGTCCTTTCCATGTTGTGATGTATCATGTGTTAGTAGATTGCTACAGTCTGCTGTGATAAGTCTTTTTGCTGCTTCCACTTCAAAGATTCTTTTGACTAGTGAAGTTGGTTGGAAATGGACTTGGGTGGGAGAGGAAAGAAAAATATATGGGAAAACACCTTTTTAATTTCAAGAGCAATAAATTAGTCTGTGCGTAACACTGGGAATAAGAAGAAAATTTGTGGCATTGACTAGTATTCCTTGGACAGCACTATTGGAGGAATTTGTGTTATTTACTGTATTGTGGCGTAATGTCTTAGAACCAGGATCACTCACTTAACATCACTCCAACTGGTTTAAATGGAACTACATTCTGGTTTTACATCAGAGTTATGGCCCTGGGGTTTTCATTTGTTCAGGGTTTCTGGATTTTGGGGGGGCTTCGTACCACAAGAACACTTTGAATAACATGGAAAAGTACTGAACTTACTACTTGTTTTTTCCATTGGTGTGGCTTTTAGATGAATTCGTTTAAGACTTGAATTCTAAAATTATGAGCTTAATTTTAGGCACCTCTATATTTTTTTAAAAATTTACTTAAAACTTTAAATACTGCCAAGTAATTTTGTCACATAAAATAAAAATATTTAGGTAAAACTAATCTTTTTTTTATGGTTTCCACTAGTATCTGCTTTTTCTCTCTCATGTTTATGTTTTGTGTTACTTATCTTTTGCAGGCCATTAGGATCTGAAAATCTGCTTCTTAGAGGAGCTACTTTAAAGAATACAGAAAAAATCTTTGGTAAATATTTCTATTGATAGTTTAAATTAACCCTGAAGAAATAAGCTAACATCAAACAAGGTTACAACCCTACAGTTACTACTGAGCACATGATTTCTATTAATCACTTTATTTTACAAGGTATGACTTAGATTCTAAAATCAAAGCCAAAAAAAGGAACTTAAAAATGCCAAGGCATTTATTCAAAACCGAACTTTGGTTTGGCTTTGATACGTAGCAACATGTTAGCAATTGGAAACTATGACCCTGGAATGGGATGTTAATGCTGCTTAAAATTTTCCCCTAAGAACCATTTCTAGGTTTTGAGTATTATCCAAATCTTTATTATCCTCTATAATTACTTTAGTTCTCTAATCTGAAGAAAAAATAATCTAGTGATTTGTGCTTTTATGTGGTTATTGTACTGTGCAATCTTTAATAAAACAAGTTGTCTAATTTCAGGTGTTGCTATATACACTGGCATGGAAACTAAGATGGCATTAAATTACCAGGCAAAATCACAGAAGCGATCTGCTGTAGAGAAGTAAAATTTCTAATATTTATTTGAGGGGTGGAAAACTGCGTATTTGCATAGTGGATAAAACAGGATTTTTATCTTTCTGCAAGTGTATATTCAGTTGATTTAAATTGGAGAAAGGCGTACGAGGGCTTAAAATTTCCTTTTCTTTGTACATATTTTTTTATTAAAAATTAGTCATGTAAATGAGGTTCTCTATTCAGTTATTATTACAGCTTATAAATAAAAATCTGCCTTCATGTAATGCTTATCTTTTTAATATACAATGTGTTTTGCTGTTCTAAAAGACTTTTCTTTCACCTGCTAATAGTTATCCAAGATAATGTGCTTCAATACTGTGTCATTTGTTTTGATTGCAATTAAGTTTTGATTTCACTAAAAATAATTCTTGATACACTTCACTTTGGATTAACTGCAGTAACACAAAACCTGTCTGTAGCAGGTTTTCCATGGTTTAGCAAAACTGAAAAGTTTCATACAAACATACTGGTATCCTCAAGGGATGAGCTGACATTGATTGCTTACTTTTTTTAAAATAGAGAGAATTATTGTCTAGTCCTACTCTGCTGTCTGAAATAATCAACTCTGAGTAAGGTATCCAACCTTTTGGAAATAAGAAATGTAATTGATTAAGGCAAGCTGTACTGACCAGGTGCCAGTCCTTCTCTTTCGTAATGACTGAGCAATGATGTGCCTCTTTCATTGTTATTGATGTATAACCTATGGCTTTTATTTCACGTCTATCATTCATGTAAATATAACTTTAAATGCGAAGTGTTCTTGCTCTTTTCTTTTCTTGATCTGTTTAGAAAGAGTTAAACAGTTACAGCTACATAGCGAAATGTTCTCGATAGAATTATTTCTATAAATGTACTTACGTGAGTGTTTTTAATATTGATTCAAGGAAATGGCATGAAAAGGTCTTCACGTACAAGCCTGGTTATTATATTATAATTCACTCTATGATACTGTTTTCGCTAGTGCACTAGGTTTGGTAACACATTTTAGAAACATTTCTGTTAACATTTTAAATAGAAAATTGTCCTCAATAATATTATTCTTCATTGGGAAAACACTGTAGAGAACTTATTTAACATAATAGCATTGTTAGACTTGCAGAAAATGTGGGCTGAAGCACAAGGTTTTTTTTAATAAACTCTCCATATGCTAATAGAATTTTTATTTTCCTTTTTTTTTGGTCCTTTTAGATCAATGAATGTATTCCTTATTGTATACCTCTGTATTCTCATCAGTAAAGCACTAATAAATACTGTCCTGAAGTATGTTTGGCAGAGTGAACCATTTCGTGATGAGCCATGGTATAATCAGAAAACGGAGCCAGAAAGGAAAAGACATCTGGTATGAAAATCAGTCCCAAGAAAGTTTCACTAAGCTCTTAATTTATAAGAATCCCACTGAAAATCATATACAGCCAATCATAAATTGCTGCCTTTTTTTTTCTAACAGCGATGACAGTATATTTGGAGAAATCTTGTATATTAAGTTTTTGTACCTTAAATGCGTGTGTGAATTTAACTGGTGAGGAAATGTCTATTTTACTATAAAGAGCCTTGTGAAAGTCTTTGGAGTGTCCTGTTACTGATGTGAATTACTGAAGAGCTGACCTCTTGCAGAAAAATACAGGACAGAAAGGAATCCCACAACTATTTGCAATCATATAACAGATGTGTTTGAAAGAATCTGCTGTAGGAATCTCTGTAAAAATACCCCTCAAAAGCTTACTTTCATATACTCTGTCAGGAGCACTAGAGATAAGCACGAGTTAGCAGCATATAATGTCCTTTCAGGAGTGAGAACATAGTCCACAATGGATGCCAGGATGATCCAAAGCAACGAACTGAACGCCATGCTACAGAAAGCTTAATATTGTTTTACTAAATCCTCCCAATCAGACTAGGGGAAGATTTCCTTCTTTGTTCTAAACACATGATGAGCACACACCAGCCAGGCACATTACAGATTTCTAATTACCTCCAATAACATTATACCTCCAACTGGTCTACACCAGTGAATATATTGAGCCAGGTTATGTGCACGTGTTCTGCTTGTACTGATATTGAGAGAAGGAAGGGAAACCCTTTCTTTAGTGAAATACTGCCTAAAAGTTATTTAATTTATTAATCCTTTAATGAGTTACTGTAGTTGTGTGGGGTTCTTCTGGTAATTTGTGAATGTACATTTTGTTTTCCGTGTTAACATGCAGATGTTCACTATTCATATATCATCACTCTTATTAGTTACTCTGGATATTTACGACAATGGTGTGTAACTGTACTTTACACCTGTATGGCTGTAAAGAAAAATACAAAGTCAAAGCAAAAAAGTTTTTTCTTCGTGAAGAAAAGTGCACTAAAGTGCTCAGGGATGTGGTTTAGTAGTGGACAGGTATGACTGGACTCGATCTCAAAGGCCTTTTCCAACCAAGGGGTTCTGTGATTCATGCCAGATTTTGTTGTGATGTTATAAATCACGAGTGTATACATCCTGTGCCAATCTGTGACTGTTGAAAGGTGTTGCTTAGTGTTTGCCAGTTGTTAGAAAAAGATAATTTGCAATTGCATGTAGTCATCTTTGGTGTTTGTTGTTCCACGAAAAATCAATATTTTAATCTTGTTTCTTTGGCAGTTTCTTCGCGCTTTTACAGACTTCCTTGCATTCATGGTTCTTTTCAACTACATTATTCCTGTATCTATGTATGTCACTGTGGAAATGCAGAAATTTCTTGGTTCTTACTTCCTTACGTGGGATGAGGAGATGTTTGATGAGGACACAGGTGAAGGACCACTGGTGAATACTTCTGACCTCAATGAAGAGTTAGGACAGGTAAATTTAATCAAATGATAAGTTTTTCTACTGTTTCTACCATTATTTTTTATTTTTAAATTGTCACTTCAGGGTTTTTTTTGCAGCTAAGTTGCATATTCTTTTGTGCTGATTAATTTTAAAAATAAACGTTGATTTTCTGAATTTCAAAATAAAAAATTCTGATTTCTCAGCCAGTTGGTGGAATTCAATTAATATTAATATGTTAGTAACAGATAAACACTGTAAGAAGGTAATAGTTTCTCTCCGTTGAATTTAGAGGGAAATTATATAAGCTAACTAAGAGTGAAAGTCAGATGGAAAAAAAACCAACCCCTTTTTGTCTGACTGGACTGACACCAAATCTCCAGACACAAGTTTCATCCAGTAAAATGATTGACTTTCACTCTCATTTTTCAAAAGAAATTCTATCTTTAGCATTCTCTGTTAAGAAAATTATTACTGTGACACAGATACGCATGAGTATTTTTTGACAAAATATATCAGATCTCTATTAAAAATGTTTTTTTGTAGGTTTTCAAATAAATAAGATGGTGTATTTCCTAATTTGTGTACAGCCAAACTAGTAGTTAATTCTTTTGGGACATATATCCATTTGGATAAAATGTGGTACCAAATATTTTATTATTGTGGGAGACAACTGCCACTGTCTCCCTTAAGGTCCTCATAGAAAAGAAAGTGATGAGTTAGGGGCTGGATGAGCAGATAGTGATGTGGATTGAAAATGGCAGAAGAGCCAGGCCCGGAAGAGTAGTGGTCAGCAGCGCAAAGTCTAGTGGCAGGCCAGTAACTGGTATTACACACCAGGGGACAATATTGGGTCCAGACCTGATGTTGTTATTCTCTAAGTTCTGAGGCTTATTGTAAAAGATAAAATTAACAACAAATTCAATATTGAGACAAAAAGAATATTTCTGTGGCAATAACAGTGCCCATGTGTATAATTGTATGTGACGATTAGTCCAGAGTCCTCATTTATGCTAATATAATTGCAGTGGGGAATTCTGATACTACCTTAAGGACCATTCTGACAGTAACTGATCCAAATCAGTACACGTACATTAAATAATGATCCCTGTTTCCATGTCTTGTCTTGCAGCAAGAAAGACATTAAAAACCCAAAAGCATCTTGAGAGGAGGGAAAGTAGGTTAAACATGTTATTTATAGGTGTTATGAGGCAAAAGATAGCTTTGCTGATACTCTTGATGTGATAAAATCTTTCAGACCTATGTTTCTGTGGAAGAAATTGTTGTCTTCCTTTTTGGAAATAGCCATTATAGGGATCTTAGGAAGGTGTAATCCAGTAACAATCTCAATTACGTTAAGAGCCCTTGCAAAATCTCTGTTCATGTTTCTGCTGTTTTTAATTTGTGCTCATTTGCAGATTGAGTATGTCTTCACAGATAAAACGGGAACGTTAACTGAGAACAACATGGAATTTGTAGAATGTTGCATTGAAGGGCACGTTTATGTACCACATGTCATCTGCAATGGCCAAATCCTCCACGATTGTGCAGGCATTGATATGATTGATTCTTCTCCTGGTGGAAGTGGAAACGTATGATGACTTTTTCTAGGTTCTTGATTTTTACAATGGATCATGAAAATTGAACTGTGCTGATGAAGGGAATGTTAGACATAAAACAACCTTGAATTTCACTAAGCTAAGTAGATAACTGCAGGAAATGCATCACAAAATAGACATTTTCCTTTCCTAGTTGTCATATGAGAAGAGTCACAGATCACTCAAACACATTGATCGAATAGTTAGTTTATTGACTTGTAATCAATAAATTTAGGTGTGTAAAATATCTAGTAAGTATGGATGGTCTGACGGTCAATACTCTACAACATTTAAAGTTAGTATGGGATACAAAGATTATAATGTAAGCTTATTATATGTGTCTTAAATGTGACATGCATGCAAAAAACGTCACTTGCCAGCCTGTCAGTGCATGGTGAAGATAAAGGGATCTCTCATCCTTGAGGGGTAACCTTGAGAGACATCCATACTCAAAGGGATATCAGTGCTGCATGGCCACCTGCTATGGAGGGGAGAGCTCAACGAACTGTGATGGCTGCAGATACTTACAGCATGAAGTTGGTTGATTTGTATTCACATTTCCTGCTGTGTTAATGCAGCTTTGGTCATCTATGAGCCCAGTTTCTGGTCAAACCAGTTTGGGGGTTTTTATTTTGGTTTGTTTTTTGTGCTGCGTTCTCACCTAAAACCTCAGACAGTAGGATTATTTGCTTAGACCTACTTGCTAAGCATCTGCTTGGACCAAAGTTTGATTAATTTAAACAGAAGTGCACACTTCGCACTAGTTTGAAGTAATATTTAATATTAATATTTAGTAGGAAGTTTCCCAACATAATGCAGCTGTAAAGCAGAATGAAATAAACCCCCATAATATGGAACTTGCTGTGGTTAAAAGCTAAAGAAATGTAATAACTGTTTTCTGTTAAGATTAGTTACAGTAGAGAGAGCAAAGCAGGAAGCTCCACAAGAGGGAAAATGAGTGCTCAATGCAAACACTTACTTAGTCATCACTGAGTGAAAATGTGGCCAGAGAATGGTTTATGATCAAATTAAATTACCTTTAAATGTGACTTAATGTAGCCACATCTGAAATATGCTTCATACAGCGTGTATATACTGTGACTTTTTTTGCTGTGTAAAGCACAGTTAATTGAAGATTAAGGAGGCTTCCCACGTCAACTAATGAGCAGTGTGTAAATGGGCAGAATAGTCACAGTCAAAGTTTAATAGCTTTTTAAATGTGTCAATACAGTCTCAAGTAATACTTTGGCCATACCTTTCACTATAGCAAAACAAAGCCTCTTAAAATATGTTGGCTTAATTCAACAGCCTTATGGCTCTCACCCATGGCCCTCAGATATTTTGAACAGCGTAGAAGAATAAGATTTAGACACAAAGATACGGGTAAAATCTATCCAAGTATCCATGGAACAGTAATCTTTCTGGTGTCAAAAGTTGTCATTACCAAACCATCTAAAACTTTATAGAAGGTTTTGGCTTCAGCTGCAAGAACGTTCACACTCCTTCTGTTTTATGTAGCTCTGAGAGGTGTTCAAGCTGAACCCCATTAACACTTGTGCTCCAGGTGCTGCATCCCTGTGTCTGGTCTCAGGACTGCTAAAATTGTACCCTGACTCATATTTAGTACAGGTTTTTAAAGTTTCAGTAAAAGTAAAGGAAATACCTTCAGCCACGTCTGGGCTCTCAGAGAAGTCAAAAGATATGCCCTGTCTTTTTTTGGGTATCAGCAGCTTGACTTACATGGCAGTGACAATAGCACTGGCATCTATCAAGGAATTCAGTGGTTACCCCTGGGAAAGACTTGGCTCCCTGGAAAGAGCCCATGACCTGTGAAACTGCTTTTGTCTGGTAATAAATAGTAGTGACATTGCTAACCTTCCAAAAGAAAAGCTTCCAACAAATGCTTGACAGTCATCACAGGTAATGACAACCATTCCTTTTGTTTTTTAGGAGCGAGAGGAACTATTTTTCCGAGCTCTTTGTCTTTGCCACACTGTTCAGGTAAAAGATGATGACAGTGTAGATGGATTGAAGAAAAACCAGTTCTCAAGAAGATCTTGTATATATATTTCATCATCACCTGATGAAGTTGCTCTGGTTGAGGGAATACAGAGGTATGTGTGTAAATAAGATATTATACTTCTTAAATCTAGAGTTCTAATCACGGAAGTTCAAAATGGTTTTCAGCATAGAAATCGTAATAACAAACTCCAAACTATCTAGACCTGATGATTTTCTTAACATAGTCATGACTATTCATGACATTCATAGGCTTGGTATTAGGAAAAAATTTTTCACTGAAAGGGCGATTGGCCTTTGGAATGCGCTGCCCAGGGAGGTGGTGGAGTCATCGTCCCTGGAGGTGTTTAAAAAGAGATAGGATGAAGCGCTTAGTGCCATGGTTTAGACAACAAGTAGGTGTTGGTGTTGGTTCATAGGTTGGACTTGATCTCAAAGGTCTTTTCCAACCTTGTGATACTGTGATAAATGAAATAAAACCAATTTTTTTTTCCCAGCAGATAAACCCAGTCTTAAATCCTTATAATGTGCTTAAATTGGATAATTTTATATTTGTTGTACTCATTCTCTTTGTTTGTGTTTCATTTTACAGACTTGGTTACACCTATCTAAGGCTGAAGGACAATTTTATGGAGATCTTAAATCGGGAAAATAAAATAGAGAAGTGAGTTGTTAAAAATAAAACGAAAGAGACTGAGTTTCTACTGATGTGTTTAATAAATCATTGTTTCCCTACACATTAATTTTTAGTTCAGAAAAGTTAGAAACTACATTTTAGTGGATAAATGATGACCTAATGTTTATAATAGACCCTGTATTTCTATAGTTTTACATAGTCTGTTAGTTTGACAGTATATGCAGTACAAAATACTAATATAACAAAAGGTGTGGTGTGGAGTTCATGACCCTAGCTAATAGTTCCCAATAGTTTTAGCACCTGTGGGTGTTTTGTCTTTGTTATGCGGTAAATAATATTTTCATTCCAATAGAAAATTTTATGTACCCCATTTGTTGCTCACAATCTGTACAATTTTCAGGAGAGTAGTATTTATAGGGTAAATTTTTATAGAAGGTTCAAAGAAAATTTAAACAGGTACTGCTTTTTTGTCATTTTCCTTTAACATGTAGAATAGATCTTGTAGGCCATGAGTAAAGTTTTCAATAACATTGAAGTAGTTCAGCTGTTTAATGGGCTGTACATGCGGTTACAAATGCTACGTTACTCTTCTGTAGATGTCTGCTGGTTCAGGCTAGTGTGTATCTGTTTCTTCCTGCATGTGTGCTCTGCTAATTACACAGGGATGCTTGGATACCAATACAGGAACCCTGCAGTTATTTTTCCGTCTTCTAGGAGTGTTTGTAGGATTTCTCCCAAATATTACTTTGGACTTTTGTGGCTTAACTTATAAGAATGGGTGTTAGTATAATTCAGTGATTTATGAAAGCACTATAATTATTAGGCATTTTCTCCAAAATGCTTCACAGTTTGTGGACATAGACCCAGTCTATCTCTTTGATAGAATCTTGTGTAAATTTTAATGACATAAACACTGTGGCCTTGCACAGGTTTGAATCCCAGGCTGTTGTAAGGGCTTAGAACTGAATGATCCAATTAAATAAGGAGATCTATTTTATAAGCAAAGATTTTATTAACACAGATGAATTCTGAAGAGATTGAGATTAATGATTGGGTGCTTCTGTTTGTGCTGGAACAAGGGAGGCTCTCTTAGATAAAAGGAAATTGGTAAGAGAGTAAATTATAGAAGTATATGAACTGATTAATTCTACAGAAACACTACAATAGGAGCTTGTGTTCGTCTTTGCTCCTAGAAAGGAAAGGAACATGGGATAAAATCAAATCATAAAAACAATGGCAAATGTAAAACCAGTAAGAAGAAAATGTTTTTTCACTCTAACTTCTCGCTTAAAGCTTGAGCAAAATTCAGTAAATTCAGTGGGCACTTTTGAGAGAGAGGAGTAGTCAAAATTAAAAAAAAATTAAATAAAGATTTATGTGTAAAAACCTACACGTTTAAATTTTTAAGGCTCTGCCTATGTATTATAGGTAGGAATCTACTTACTTTACAAGCAGTGTGGTGCTCTACTGCAGGGTTTGTAGTCTTCTGCTTAAAGAAATTATACTGACTATACATTCAAAGATACTTATGAACGTCATGCAGACAAATTCTGCTTGAGAGTGCCTTCCCTATTTATTATTTGTGACCTGCTGTTCCGTTCTATTAGTTTCATATTCCTTAGTCCTCAACGTAATTGTCTATGTTAGAAGTCACATTTTATTTGATGTGCTTGAAATTGTAATAACCAGTTTAGGGATCTGGAAAAGCAGAGTTGTTGAAAAATATTGTCTTTTTGTTTCAGGTTTGAATTATTAGAGGTTCTCAGTTTTGATTCTGTGAGACGTCGAATGAGTGTAATCGTTAAATCTTCCAAAGGTAGGACTTCCACATTCTGTTTCTTAGATGTTTTTGTTTTATGTGAATTTATTTCAGGTTTATCAAAGAGTTAAGCATTAATCACAGTCTGTGTGCTTTTCCTTTTACAGATGGGAGGGGGTATCAGCATAAGTGCAAATGTAAAAAAAAAAATAAATTGAAATACATATTTTTGAAGACTTAGTCGTTTGGATGGGGTTTTTTAAGAAAAGTGTATTTGGCCATTTTAAATTCTATGTGCTGTCTCTTTTAGGTGATATATATCTGTTTTGTAAGGGAGCAGATTCTTCCATATTTCCTAGAGTTAAGGAAGGCAAAATTGAGCAAGTACGATCCAGAGTTGAACGCAATGCAGTGGTAAGATTCCATTTTATTGATCTGTTAATATGATGTCAGTCTCAAAACAATGCAGTGTTACAACCTCCTGCTTGATCTGGTAACAGATTTGTCATCCCAGGCACTGAGGTTATTCTGTGCCAGAGTGCACCCAGGCTATATGGGTAGCAGTCTGTGTTTACTTCCTCATTTGAATGTCTTGCATGGCATCTTCCAAATGGCATTTGTGGTGAGAATGAGTGCTTTAGATATGCACAACTTTGGTGACATCCAGTATAACACAATTAGCTTTTTAGTGTGGCACTGTGGTGGTTTGAATTAACTTTTGAATGTAAGTGAAAAACTTCACTGAAAATCTCATCCCTGCTTTCAGTCCCCAGACTAGTAATTGTGATTTGCTGCCTTTGATTACTTTAGAAGCTGTTAAAGGAGGAAATCATTACATTAGTGTAGCTACAAAGGTACTTCTTTTGGGGAAACAGTGCAGTGATCCTCCTTATACTTACATTTTTGCTTGCTAGAAATGAACAATGAACTGCCTGATAACACTGAAAAGAAATACAGAATTTGATTTTATCTAAAAAAAACAAAGTAGTAGTATTTGGTAGTATTTGGAGTTGTAAAATACTGAATTGCATTGTGTCCCAAATTATGCAGAATCCATTACAATGAAAAATGACTGCCAGTCTTACAAATCGAATAAAATTTGCTGACATCCATTACTCAAACTGTGGTATTATTACAAGTATGTGAAAAATATCTTCAGTGTTACCTGCTTTTGTTTTGAAGGGAAACTTCAAAACCCTTTGCCAAAGTGTTTTGCTAAGCTTTACTATATGGAACAGCTGTCTGATAATTATAAGTGAAGGAGGCTGAGACTGTAATAAGTGTTTAAGTTAGCATATCCGTCCATTGACTGTCAAGAGAAGTCCAGACCAATAGGTGTTTCTTCATCCTGGATCCAGCCCTATTTCTGATTATCCTTCTGCAAGCAAATACAGGCAGCCTTCTGGCACCTGCTCTTACCAATAGCAAGAGTCGGGGAGCTTTTTTGATACTTCTCCTTGGATGAGTAATAAGTAACTATACAAAGACCCTGCTGGATTAAAGTTTATGAAGAAAAGGTACCAGTTAAATTGTGTTGTGAGAGGCAATATATTTGAGGTGGAAAAACTTCCTTTCTGTGTTACAGCAGCTTTTTCATGCCTTACGCAGTCTATATACTCCCTTGCTTATTCATCACACAGTCCAAAAGTCTGATTCGGTCTGAAACACCCACAACGAGGATGTCGTTTTCACTTGACTGAAACAGCACAGTTGGATTTTCACTTTCAGCACTCTGATGTTTTGTCCCTGTCTCTGCTGCATCATAGCATCAAAATCAGACTCTCCAGAGCCTACTATTTATATTGTTGTTATTTATTCTGACTCATCCTGCCTAATTATACCCATAGGGAAGGAAACCTTTACCTTGACTCTCTCTCCTTTCCCTGGTAATCTCATGAGTCCAGTTGGGTCACTGAGCTGTTTCTTTTCTGGAGGACCGAGGTTTGTCCCTCGGGTTGCAACTGCTTCCAGGGCAGCACAGAACTAAGGTGACCTACAACCTAGTCTGTACTGTACTCACTTCTCTGAGTAGTGGGACTCTTCATGTTAACAGTAAAATCATTCCAGTTTTTCAAATATTCCAGCATCCATAGCAAACAATGTAAGAGTTGTTTTCTAAGACGCATTTTGTTTCTTCTGATTCCATGCTTTAGGAGGGGCTGCGAACATTGTGCGTTGCGTATAAAAAGCTCACAGCACAAGAATATAGCAATGCACAGAAGCTTCTTCAGAATGCAAAGTTGGCCCTCCAGGACCGGGAAAAGAAATTGGCAGAAGTGTATGAGAAGATAGAAAGAGATTTTATTTTACTTGGTGCTACAGCTGTTGAAGACCGGTTAGTAAATTTCTTAGTTTCTTATGTTTAATGATGTAACCAAAGTAGTTGAAGACTCTCTCAATTAGAGATTTGTTTGGAATCAGTTCCATACCCTTAACTTACTAAAGTTACAAATGGTATCTTTATAATTTAGTAAGCTAGTAATAGTAGTTAAGTGTACAAAAATCAGTATATTCAAGCCACTTACATGCAGATCATGTAATACTTTATTGAACAAATTGTAGGGAAAAGTTTTGGAGGAAAGAACTACAAAATGGGTTTGAGGATGTAAAGGAAGAAACTTTAAGTCTTAAAATTCTATGTTAAAACTGGGAGGTAAGTTTAATAGCTCAGCAGTACTTCTCTGATGCCACTAGTTGAAAGCACTTAAAGTTGTTTTAATTGAAGTACTTGTCTGGGAAATGAAGCGTATTGTCTTTTAGGCTATATATATATGAATGGTAAAACTTTGAGCAATTTGAGAGTGTCAAACCCAATTATTTATAATGTACTACTCCCTAAACATTGTTAGGTTCACACTTTGGGGAAAACTCTTAGACCTGACAACTTTCATTGATTTTTTTTTTTTGTTTGGTTATTGAAACCTTTCAGTAAGGACCTCTGAATTTCTCATTTGCAAGCAACATCTTTCAATATATGTTATCGATTGTCTTCTGCAGGCTACAAGAAAAAGCTGCTGACACTATTGAAGCACTCCAGAAAGCTGGGATTAAAGTTTGGGTTCTGACGGGAGACAAAATGGAGACTGCTGCAGCTACTTGCTATGCTTGCAAACTCTTCCGGAGAAATACACAAATACTTGAGCTAACCACAAAGAAAATTGAGGAACAGAGTTTACACGATGTGCTTTTTGACCTAAGCAAAACTGTCCTAAGACACAGTGGCAGCTTAACCAGGGATACTTTCTCAGGGTAAGGAGAAAGTTGAATTTTCAAACCAGGAATAAGCTTCTGTGCATTTCATAAACAATTGAATGTTTGATCAATTACCTTAAGAGCAGCAACATACTATGTTTCAGTTTCTTTTGTTAAAGTGTGAATTATTGTATGACAATTCAGTGTAAGTTCATGTAAGGTTAAATTTTCACAGTCATGGTTCTTTCTCTATCTCATTTGTAGTACTGTTTTAACTGTTACAAGAGGAATCACACCTGATGTTGTAATTACTCATTTTTTCTACTGCAAAAATATTAATTCTTGGAAAAGATTGCAACGCAAAATACTGTTTGTGACTTTTAGAAAGGAAGCAGATATTATATATTCTTGTAATCAGAATTAATGTGATGTGACTTTCTTGATAAAACCAAGGCCAAGGAAAGCAACGATATGTGGCTCTCTTTCTAGGGGAGATTAGGCTACATTTACAAACAGGTGACAGGCAACAACATAGTATCAAATCTTCTGGTGTGCATAAAAATGCTTGAAGTGCCCTAAATTATTAAGAAATCCTTGACTTCTGCGTAATTTGAATATCCTTAGAAGGATAGATATGTATGCAGAAATTAAATACAATATGGAATAAGATAGAAAATGTCATTAAAAAGAAAAAATGGGTATAATTTATGACTCATGCAGGTAGTAAATTAGGCTTCTTATTTGAAACTTTGTAGGTGGTACATGTTACTTTTTTCTACTGTAAAAAATAAGAATTGGATTCTAAAACATTGTTATCTCAAAGATGTTAAGTAAAGGAATTACTGGTCTTCCAGACATAATGGTGCATAATTGAGTTTTTCTTTTTAGTATGGAACCAGCTAGCAAGTATGTTTTATTTGCATTTGCACTAAGTTTGTAGTAAAGGAACAATAAACTAACAAGTATTTGTGAAATTGTTTTAGCTTAGAGTTTCCATTACTTTTAGCCTTACAGCTTGAAACTCTGGGTCAGAGCGTTTTTATTAGCTCTCCTTACACTTTAAACCCCAAGAACACTTATACCTTCAGCTAAATAATTCATATTTCTGTGCCATCTATACCACATTTAGCTGCAGTCCCACAGGTCTTGCAGGGTATATTTAAACATGTTTGTTTAACTTTTTGTGCAACGCTGGTTTTTTAGACATTAAGACTTATAAGTCTTTGACTCTAGAGTTGGAGAGTATGCGAAGATAGTAATAGCAGGACTCTGCCTGAGTGTTCAAATTCAGGCTGAAAATCTTTCACTATGTTACGTTAAACATCCAGTACATTGCCTGAGCTTCATAATAATACATTTTAGTTTGGTATCGTGGTATACTAATGGCGTTGTGCTATTTGTGCTGAAAATGTCTGTGATCTGTTACTAAGTATAACTTACAGTACTTTATTAAAAAAATAGCTTGTGTTCTAGTTGCAATGTTGGAACTGATCAAAATGGATATTTTCTTCACAAAAATTGGTCCTGATGAAGCCAAGATTGTTGGAAACCTACATACAGTATTATAACCTTGGAGCACTGAAACTGGAGCGCAAGTAAACCTCGCTGTAAGCTTATACAACAGTCACTGCTGAGCTGGAGCCTGAGGCTGCTGTGTAATGCAGGCAAATGCAAGGGTGCTCTGAAAGAACTAGTTTGGATGCCACAGAAAACTACTCTTGTAGTGCAGATGACCTTCCCCTATTGTTCAGCATTTTATTGTGTTATACTGTGCTCCATGCAACCGCAGTTACACTTCTACTGATCCCCAAATTATTACAGATATACGTTAATAGATTAATGCACGTAATAATATATTGTGGTTTTAATAGATAACAGATATAATTATTGTATTTTAATACTAGAATTACAGGTATACCTGTATTACACTTAACCACCAAACTAAACATGGAGTATATGTATTCTAAGTGTAGACGGTGGCCTTACCTCTCCAGGCCAGGAAGAATCTTTCAGGCATTTCCTTCAAAGCATGGTTTACTTCCTTAAACGTAGACCATGGTGGGGGAGGAAGATTATTTTCCTCATCAAAGTAGATTTCAGAGTACCAAAGGCCTTTCCTTCTAACTTTTTTTCCTTTTATTATGGAATGTGCAACAAAATTAACTTTATTCCTGCAACTCAGTTTACCTCAGTGCAGTTCTTGGAGCCCTTTCAAACCAAACTGAAAGGTCTTTAATTATGTACTCACTGTTGAAGTCATGAGCTATCAGATTGCTATCTTTGGACTGGTGAAGCACTGAATATTTTCAACATAGTTTAGAATTTTAAGATTTTATTAATAGCAGTCCTATACAAGGAATTTCCTTTAGAAGTACATTAGTTTTGCAGTATTCCATTCTCATCATTTTTCATTGATTAATTTTCACAAAAAACTATTGCCACATTTAAAATATGTCTAAGAATTTTACAGTGACTCTTCGTTTATATTTTATCCCTGAACAGACTTTCAACTGATATGCAAGATTATGGTTTAATTATTGATGGAGCAGCATTATCATTAATAATGAAACCAAGACAAGATGGAAGCTCTGCTAACTACAGAGAGCTTTTTCTTGAAATCTGCAGGAACTGCAGTGCAGTGTTATGCTGTCGAATGGCTCCTCTGCAAAAAGCACAGGTTTTTATTTCATTTTGTAATTGTTTAACTGTGAACATATGTAAATATTGTAGGTTAATATTCTGTATGACTTACGATAATTTTAAAAGTTGCCCTTTACTCTTGAATCTTCTAAAATGAAAAAGCAAAAAAAAAAAAGAAAGGGGAAAATTTCTACTGGCAAGCAATTTAGATAATGGTATGCTAAAATGGCACCCAGCTGTGCACCTGAATTTTATTTATGTACATATTGTGCAAATTTTATGGTTGGTATGTGCTGATAAATGAACCTATTTAATGAACTGAACAAATTGCTTCCCTTTTAACCTAACAAGCTTTGAATAGTCTACTATCTGTTGATACTACAAGAATCTGCATTATTTATTACTGTAGAGTAATAGTTCTCCTTGAAACCAAGAAAGAGGAATCCAGACAGCAAAAATTTGCACATTATCATTTTTAAGTCCTTCTTGACTGTTATTTAGTAGTTTATATCAAGTAAAAACATTTTCTTCCAGTACTGAAACTTCTCAATATAGCTGAGAAGCTTGTAAAGGAAATAAATATTGGAATATACACTTCTTTTTTCCTTTCAAACTGTCATGTGTTTTTTTCAGTGTTCAGGTACAATATATGTAGCCCTTATTCATTTTAATAAATGTATTTTGCCAGCACTCTTTAAACTGTCTGGAAGTTTGTAGAAGTTTTTAGTTGCTGCTAACTCGTAGCAAATTTACAGAAATGATCATTTATAATGGAGAGAATCGAAGTCAGGTTTTTTTTGGTAGTTGCTGTATTAACAGTGTTTAGATACATACAGAGTCCTATCTTTTCTTAAATAGTAAGAAAAAATTTCAGCACAGTTAAGTACTCAGAATCTTCCAGTCTTTACTTTCAGGATTTATTTGAATCGTACTCTGTCTCTGGAACCCTTTCAATTTATTAATGCATTTACAGAGCATTAAGCAATCTCAACATCTTTCTTTATTCTGCTCTTCCTTCTTCCTGTCCATCTCTCTCAAAAGAGTTTGGAAGGATTTGAAAAATGTTATTTTATATTTGGAGCAAATACTTTTAATATAAGAAACTACTGTGATCTTCATGCATAATAATTACATCAGCAATATTTATTTTGTGACCCTTCACAGAATTTCTTATATACCTGTGTTGGTAATTTTTAATTAATTAAACACTCATGCGAAATAATCAAAGCATTACTGAGAGGAGTTTTTAATAATGTTTGTTTTCCAGATTGTAAAATTGATTAAATTATCAAAGGAGCATCCTATCACATTAGCAATTGGTGATGGAGCAAATGATGTCAGTATGATTCTAGAAGCACATGTTGGTATAGGTAAGTGTGTTTTTTAGAATATTAATTCAAATGGAATGGCAAACCCCCCCACATTCACTACTTAAAAATAGGCAGCAGTCTGAAAGAATCAGGTGATGTATTTTATAGACAACATTTAGTGAATTTACATTGGGAATTCAGTGAGGTACAGTGGTGATCTCTTATTAGATCATATCATTATTACGTAAGTTTTCAAATAATTATATCTTTGAAATAATTCTTCAGTTATTAAACAGCTTCATCACTTTTTTTAAAGGAATCATTGGCAAAGAAGGTCGTCAAGCGGCGAGAAACAGTGACTATGCAATACCTAAATTCAAACATTTGAAAAAAATGTTGCTTGTTCATGGGCATTTTTATTATGTTAGGATATCTGAACTTGTGCAATACTTCTTTTATAAGGTAGGAGAATGCTTATTCTGATTACATAAATCTCAAACTTACATGATAATATCTAACTATATACAGTTTGCACAGTCAATGGTACAAAAGAGCAATAATTCTATAAAGAGATTTTGTTGAGTGCCAGATGCACAGGGGAAATGAGATTATTGTCTTTATCCAGACCATAAAGTGAAATAGCTTTTATATAGATATATTATGTAATCTATGTTATGTTTAAAAGCAAAGTTTGCATTTTCTTTTTTTTCCTTATCTTGCAAATGTCAACACAGACTAGTCTACTTATTTTTAGTAAAAAATGAGTTCTGAGTTCTGTCTTCAGTGGCCTTTTAAATCAAGATGGAAATCGTATTCGAGAACTTAATTTATATTAGTTTCTAAACTAATTGGGATAGTGTAGATGGAGAAATTTCATAACTTGCATCCCCTTCTTCAGACAATTTTGTTACATCTAAATGTTGAAACCCAAAGTTCTTTCAATAAGCAGTGAAATATTATAGAAAGTAATCTCTAGAAGATAATTCAAGGTCTTAGGATTTGATTGTGTGTGTAGTTAGGAGAGGATGAGTCTGGTGTCACAGCGAGGAACTTCTTAAAATTACTTTGATGGGTACCATGCTAACCAGAATATCCATGCTTGCTTATCACAGTTTGTGTCCTCCTGTGGGTTGTGCGTTATTGAGCTTTCCTTTACTGAACTGTGCTCCTGAATCACAAAATTAATTTCCCATGAATTTTGAATCTGTAGCCTTAGAAGTTTTTATGTATTTTTCCTTAGTAGTGCTACTTTAAAATGAGAAACTTGATGTTTATTATATGCGGTTCTTTGTACTGTTCTTGCAATGTTTGCTATTAGTACTATTACTATTAGTACTACTAGTTGCTATTAGCTATAGCATTGTACAGCTTATGAATTAGGACTTGTATTTCACTTGACAACTGTGTCACTTTGTCTTTCAGAATGTCTGCTTCATTTTTCCTCAGTTTTTATATCAGTTCTTCTGTGGATTTTCACAACAGGTTAGTTGTTCTTTTTCCTCACTGCCACATTATCTTCTTGGCATTTTTTTTAAAAATGGATCCTTTAACACTGTTGCCTGTTCAGCTGTTAAAAATTCTAGGTTTACAAACATGTCGTAAAAAGAGCAGCATCGCTTTTTGACTCATGGTTTTCAGGGGCAATTGCATTTAAGTTAACAGCAACTGATTTTATTAATTATTGTGAAAGCAATGGTATTTTCAAAGTCAAAGAACAAAGGAAGCCAAAATTTGGAAATGACAATGCAAAGTGAAATGTCTGTTAGGTTTAAGCTTATTAAACACGAACAGAGGCGATCCTGAAAGATACACAGTTGAACTACCTGTTCATTTTTAGAATTCAGAATGAAAATGGAAAAACAAACTACTCCTCTCTGGCATGTACAGGTGTGAATTGCAAACTTCAGACAAATAGGGTCATTCAGTTAACTGAAAAGTAAAAAATAAACACAGAATGATAGAGGAAAAGTGGACTGCTGTTCACCTGAAAAGTGCCATCCTTCAGGAGAGGATCTAGTATTCTCCTTTTTAATTTTTTGTTTACTTTTCCCCTTTGCTCTCATCCAGTTTGTGCAGAAAAATATACCTCTTCTTTCTTTTGAAGGAAGGAACAAAAAAACTTTCTAGGTTTTTATTAAGCATTATTAGGATTTAGATATTAGAGCATGTGTTGATGAAAATTCAGTTTTATTTCGTATTCTTTTAAGTGCTAAATGTAGTTCTGAATCAAAAAGGAGGATTTAACAGCAATGTTCAAGGCATAAATAATCACCAAATAAATTTTGGGAAATAAATTCTTTCTGTGGAGTAATACAAGTTTGAGCGCTAGTTACAATGATTACATTAATACATAAATGGAAAAATAGTTCAGAGGGAAGAATAATCAAATACACGTGGGGATGTTTCTTTGTACAGCATAGTGCAGTCACCAACAGCTGAAGAACCTCTGAAGTACTGTCCCTTCCTCCCTGCAAGTCTCCATGTTACGTAGCAGGAGATAAAAGGGGAGGGGTGGATGTGCCAGAGAAGAATTTTGGGTAGTTTGGAGTTGGTCTTACAGTTGAAATGAGAGGAGGGGCCAATATGTGAATCAGACTATTAAAACAATCTTTTTTTGACCTTTTGTCCTCCAGATGAATATAGGGTATAAGTGCAGAGTTGTTTTATATCAGCTAGCAGCAGTTTGGGGATATTTGCCTTCATTCTGAAGGGTTATAATTGTGTTTTTTCTGAAGTAGTTCACTCGTTCATTTAAAATCAAGTGTCATGCAGTGAGTGGATCATATTTTAAAATTCAAACTAGCTGATTACATTTTTTTTCCGTCTACAGACTTTATATGATACTGCGTATCTAACACTGTACAATATCAGCTTCACTTCCCTTCCTATCCTCTTGTATGGTCTAATGGAACAGCATGTCAGTGCAGACACACTCAAGAGAGAGCCTTCCTTATACAGGTAAAATTAATACACTGGGCCCCAAAGTTTGACTGTTCAGTTGTGGGATCTGTTATAACCGAAGTTCTCATGATTTCTGTATCACAAGGTTACAGCAGAACCTTGCAGATATGCTGCAACAGAAGGATTGAAGACCATGTGCACGGTCTGTTAAGCTACATACGTACACATGTATTTTTACATGGATATTTACATACTGCAACACACACCATTCATTTGCTGCAGCAGTGAGAACAAACTTGGAAGCTACTGTTTCACAAATCAAAATATAATTGTTTTATTACCCTATTTCTTCCAGTCATGGGGAACAGAAGTATTTTAGAAAGAGAGAACATACTGTTTCTTCTATATACCTGTTTTATTCTGAAAGAAAAGAGGACTAAATGGTAGAGCTACATACCACAGGATGTATTCTATGTGATGTCCAACATTGTCCTACACATACTGTTAATTGACTTTTGGGCATTGGAATTGTGACTGGTTTAGATTTTTAGCCCCTTGAAATACAGCCCTTGCTGTTTAACTGCATGTGACCATGTAAAGTAGGAACAGTGCCCGGTTTTGATTCTTGTGGCTGCAAACCCAGTATGTTTCAAGAGTGCTAACAGTAGATAATCAAAGGGAAGATATTTTTCTGAGAGAGATAATACTGCCCAAAGGTTAAATCAATGCAGTTGTATGTTTTTATGTATGAAATTGAGGAGGAATGCGAGATAGTACTGTTGAAACACACCTGCCCCCCATTCTGTAAGATATAGAAGAGAAAATTTTCTTACGTTAATTAAATATTTTCAGTTTAGAAATGGACCTTTTTTTGGTTTTGAAAGCTAGCAGGTGTTATTTGGTCAAAACATTTACTGATATCTAACAGAGTCTATTACTAAGCTGTTTTGGGCAATAGTGCAGCTGTTCTAGGCCAGATGAGGCTACTGTTAGCCACATAGTTTTGCACTATATGTTGATAATCTGCAGTTCTGTTCTGTGCAAGAACTGAAGTTGTAATGTTTAACATTTTCTGTAATAAGAAAATGCATACTAGTGAACAGTTACATTGTTGACCAATCCCTGTGATTTTTGTGAGAAGACATTCAAGAAGTCGAATTTGACCTGAAGCTTCAACTCAACTGCAAAATCCTCATTTTGTATGTTCCACATAAAATCAATATCATGTTTTGCTACAATATTCGGTATAAAAGTACCCTGCTAGAAATAAAGCAAAGTCTCCAGAGACCTCTAGCGTTTCAATTTAAAATCTACAGTGGATCATCACATACACAGCGAGCACTGAAAAAGAGATACCTTCTATAAAGATTGAAAAGGAAATAGGTGCAGCATAGGAGAATTTACCATATGGTTGAAATAGGTGTAATTGCAGGCAGCAGTTAAAAGGGTTTAGTAAAAATTAAATAAAAATAAAGAGGAGACACTAAGGAAGTATTTGAGTGTGAAGTGGTGAAGCGTAGACAGTTGTCCTGTGGAAATGTGGTGGGTTTATGTACACTCTCTTAATCGTTTTTTCTTCAAAATACGATGAGTGACATCATTTGCCTACGCTTTTGGAACATGTTGACAATGAATGCATATATTTTGTTTTACACAGAGATGTTGCCAAGAATGCTTTGCTGCGCTGGCCTGCATTTATTTATTGGACATTCCTAGGAGTGTTTGATGCTGTGGTATTTTTCTTTGGTGCCTATTTCTTGTTTGACAACACAATTCTGACCAGCAATGGGCAGGTTAGTTTTGGATTTGATCAGTCAAAAATAATTTTTTTAAATGTTGAGTGTGCTATGACCATAGTTTTAATTGTTTTCAAGATTTCCAGCACAGATAACTGTTTTGTGAGTTATGGTGAGATAATTGGGTTATCTGTTTAGCAAAGTTTGAGCTATGCAATAGGAATACTGTGTATCATTAAAGAGAGGCATAGGACTAGATACAACTTAGGAGAAATGTATATTGTAGATTTCAAGTATTCCATCAGAAATTACGTAGCAACTTTTATGTTTCGTGCCTAACATGCATCTGATGAATATCTGATTAACATATCAGAAGAGTCTTGGTAGAGTAGTTATGAATGATCGTAAAAGAGCTTAAATATAGTAAACTTTTTAATATTTTAATTATTTTTTTACATATAGCAGCTTAAGACTATCTCTACTTGTTTTGCAATCACATGAATGCAAATTTTAAGAACTTTTGCATTTTATTTTATCCATTGATACTTTGGTCTATTTTATTTGTGTGCTTTTTTTCTTTTTGCTACTTGCTTCTCTTCCTATCCTCAGCTAATGACAACCAGCACTCACATGGTAAGACTATTGTGGATTTGTCATGATATCCATTTCATCTTTCACTGTTCTTTAATTAAACTGTTAAAGAGCAGTTAAATATTTACTATAATTATTTTAAAATATCACTTAAACCTAGAGAGAGAAATGTTCTTTATTGCTACTTTGTAAATACTTAAAATAAAAAGAGCTTAGAGTGTAAGCTATATGAAGGCGTATGAGGTGTGGTATACAGCCATGCACATCAAAAAAAGAGTAGGCTTTTTGCTTACTTGCATTTTGTTATTTTGTTTTGTGCTTTTCTGTAACCTATGTTTTGTTGCTGACACTCTCTGCTACAGAAAATGTTATTACAATTTATGCTATGAAGTGCTTGAATAGCTTTAGAAAAGACCCTCAAAGTGAGAGGAAAATAAACTGGAACTGGGCGCAATTTTGTTGCCTGTATGTAACATACACATTTGGTAGAAATGCAATATTCAGATATCATTAAATACTATCTTTGTGACGTGGATCAGGGAAACGAACTTCTGTGTGTGAAAGAACACTTGTTAGAGCTTTCCTGAGGACAGAATGAATTACCATGAGATGTAACTGTACACTGCAACACTTTTTTGATACCGTTATATTCTATTAGATGTTCAAAACTGCATCAGCTTGTATTTTCAGTCCTGAAGATTAGACTTCTTATACCTATATATGTTTTGTACATGGGTTGTTTTGCAAATATGCTGACTGGATTCCTTTTTGAAATTGTAGTGTACTTCTGTTGCAGATGTTAAATCATGTTCTTCATCATAAAACTCTAAAGCTAGATTAGTACCTGATTTCCAAATTTTGAGTGTGTATGTCTACAGCTAGATACCCATGTTAATATTTTATCATAAGATATATTGTTTGGTGAGATATTCTGATGTTAAGAGACTTAAAAAGGAATGATTCACAGTCTGAAGACGAGTAGTATCTTGAGATAGTCAATGCTTAAAATACATTGTGAGTTTTTGTAACTTGCACCATCCCATATTACTCTGTTTACTTTTCTCAGTGCCAAATTAGCAGCCTTACAGAGTCTGGCATCCCTGTGCTATGACCTCATTTTCTGAGTCAAAAAACTTGAGTATAGAGGGTTTGGTTGCCTGATGATTTCTGCATATCCTGGCAAATGGAGATAAGAGAAGGTTGTGTCAAGTATTTTATTTGATCTAGCAGCATTTATTGGAAATATGGACGTATCTGTTCAGCGTGCAGAAACTTTGATGCTGGGCTCTCCCATGAGATGCCACATATGATATTAGAGTATTGTTAAAATTTATCTGCAAGAAGAAAGTCAGTAAATGTTTGCACAACTTGAAATTCCTGAACCAGATTCCTATCCAATTTTAACTGCGCTAATTTTATAATTCTTTTCTTAGGGCACCCAAAATATTGTATCAAAGGCATGATCCTGTTCAACTATTACATTAGATAACAAAAAAAAGTCAGATCAAAATGCTGAAGGTTTTCTGCTCTTCATCTTGCGTTCTGTACACTTGGTCATTCATTGAATAATTTTTAAATAATGAAATGGTTACTCAGATTAATGAATCTTTCAGCCAGTCATGTTTATTTTTTAAATGGTTTCTTGTTCCCGCTTGATTAGGTTATCTCAGCTTACTTTAATACCGATATGTCTTATGGCCGGCTGTGGTCTTCACTCAGAGAAGTGGGTTTTAGCAGCACAATGAAGATGGAAGGAGCTCCTGGAGGTGTTCCATTTCAACTCTGCTTTGTGCAGTTGCTCAAGTCTGTCTAGTATTTTTCAGGTTTTAAGTATCCCTGAGGATGGGAATTGGTAACCTTCATGGTCGACCTGCTTCAATGTTTTTCTGCCTCTATGGTGAAAAATTTCTCCTAAACAAAAGCAGAATTTTTGTTGATTGAGAAAGGTCTGTTACAGTTCTTTATCTTTGTAATTGTTCTTCGCGTATTTGTGGGCAGCTACTAGGTTGTTCCTCAACCTCACCTCAACCAGACTAAAAATGTTCTTTACCCTTTCTTCATAGGAGAGCTATAGACTGTTATCCATATTGGTTGCCTGCTGCTTGATCCTTTCTAATTTTTTTCACATCCTTCCTGAACTGAAGGCTTCAAAACTGGGGACAGTATTCCAGGTTCAACCTCACTGTGCCTGAGTAGAGGGGAATGCTGACCTCTCTTGATTCAGTGGCCATGTTCCTCCCAATACAGCTCAGTTGGCTGTTTCCCTGTTTATAGAGGTTTCTATTCAACCTGGAGTGGACTGTAACCCCAGTGCTACTTCTTTTTTAGCAGGGCCATTGCTTAGCCAGTTAGTTCCAATATATGGCGTCACTCCTCTGTTAGGTATGAGGCTACACTTTTCCTTATTGAATTTCCTAAGATATCTATTAGCCCACTTCTCAGATCAACAGATCTAGCTCTGGATTGAGACTCTGCCATTCATTATGTCAGCCATTCTCAATTTTTTTGCCACCTGGCAATTTGCTTGTGATGTGTTCTGTGTCACCATCCAGGCCACTGGCAGAGATACTCAGCAATACTAGCCCCAGTAATCAGTCCCTGGTGTAGTTCACTGATTGCCAACAGCCAGCCAAACATGAAGTCATTGATCACTAAACTTCTGAGTCCAGTGGCTTAGCCACTTTTCAACCCAAGTAGCGGATTGCTTAGCTAGCTCAGGCTGCCTTCTCCTCCAAAGGAGAATACTGCCAGAGTCAAGTGTCAAATGCCTTGCTTAATTCAAAATGGATTGCATCCACTGCTCCTCCTTCCTTAACTGTTCCATAGCCTCTTCCTCCCACATCATTGACTGCTCCTTTCCCTCCCAGGCTCTGCTGTTAAAGGCAAGGAGCAGGCTTTGCTCTTGAAGAATATCCAGTGTTGAATACTTCAGTGTTTTCTTTAACACCTTCCAGTAGGTTGCCCTACCACTCCATCAGTGGACTTAGATTTTCCCTTTGAAACTAGAATACCTGTAAATATCCATTATGCTACCCTCAACATCCCTTGCTAATCTTAGTTTGAGCTGAGCTTCAGCCTGTGTGATTTTATTCCTGTGTAGTCAGGTGATGCTTTTATGCTATCAATTTGCTGCCTGCCCATGTTATCATCTTGTATGCCCCTTTTGCCTTTTTGTTCATTGAGAAATATCCTGCTTGGCCAACTGGGTCTTCTGCTGAAATTTCCTGTCTTCTGCAGAAGAGAGCTTGTGAGATCTCACCATTTTTTGTCTTTCAAAATCTCTCTTGGACACCCTTCTCTTTCATGGGTGCTATGCTCTGAATAAAACAAAGTCTCTTCTAAAATACAGTCTTCCTAACTCTGTTGCTTACTTTCCCAACATTTCTCTTGGTCCCTAACTTGGGCATTTCATAGCTGCTGCAGTCCACATAATCTTCTGTGACCAGATTCGCCACGAGTTCTTCCCGCCACCAGTATTAATGATCATTTCTGCCCACTTGAAAACCTGAGTTGTGTTTATTTTATGATGCAGATGGGAAGAAAATCAACTACAATTCAAAAGTGCTCTATCTTAAAATGTACGTAGAACATTTATGTACATAAATGGCTTTGGTTATCACCTTCTTTCTTGTAATGTTACTCATCTGTCTAGCATGGTGTTGAGCCTCCAAGAAATCGTGGAACACCAAGAACAGCAGAGGAGAGAGCCAGAGAAAAGATGATCAAGAAGATTTATGAAATTATTGCTGTTTGTATATCTCAGTGATTTGTTAACTATGATATACTTCATTTTTACTAAGAAACATACCTGTGAACTTGAGGTTGAGTGCACTGATTTTATGTTTTTTCCTGTCTATATGAAATATGAGGTGTGTACACACAAGGGTGAGAAACCAAAACAATTTGCACTGGATAAATCATGTAAGAATTCAGTGTTGTTGCTTGAGAGTCAGCTCGTGATACAAAGCAATACGTACCTTTAAGAGGTCTATTCTGGACAATTCACGAAATAGTGGACCTATTTTTTATAGGTGTTTGGAAACTGGACCTTTGGAACACTGGTGTTTACTGTGCTTGTATTTACGGTTACATTGAAGGTAAAGTATGCTATATTTTATCCACTGAAACTTTATTAGAGCTTGTTTTCTAGTTACTGCTTACTTATTTCGGTTCCTCTCTATGACCATACGTTGTTACATTAGTTTAATTTAGGTTAATACAGGTTTTAGTATCTGTACCTCCTTAACTGTGCCCAAAATTGAAAAAAAAAGTTTTTTTAGCTAATTCTATGTAGAGTCCTTCCCTTTTTTTCCAGTGGTGTAATTTTATTTCATCTCATGCTGAATATTGTGTTAGTGCTAGATAGTAATAACACCATATAATCTTGTTTCTTTTTTTTTTTCAGCTTGCACTAGATACACACTATTGGACATGGATAAATCACTTCATGATCTGGGGATCACTTGTATTCTACATTATCTTTTCTCTGCTCTGGGGAGGAATTATTTGGTATGAACCCTAATATAAATTGCATCGCAAATGTTATTTCAGCAACAGTTCTTATAAAGTTGTGATATATTTCACTTTTTTGTCCCAAACAGAATTAAATTTAGTTTTTATGTATTGCATAACTCCCAGCAGTCACATTTTAAATACATCAATAATGGTAATTACAGAATGCTCAGCTCTTCTTTCACTAAATGGGTGCTAAAATCTTCTTAGAGAAGACTATGAAGAGAAGGATATCAGGACACAGTCTACCACTGGGGCAGTCCAAGGGTTCGTTCCAGTAGCTGAGACTGTCTGAGGCAAAATGTCACAGAGTAGGTCACGCCTATGCAGCTTGGGGCTAGTCACCCATCTACTGGGCTTGTCTTGGAGAGGGAACGAGCTGTAGCAGTCTGAGCTGAAGCCAGGGAAAGACAGGAACATTGAAGTTGTGTGGATGACCAAGAGCCTTGTGTTGAAGCTCATTATTTGGCACCTTATTTAGCAGAGTAGATTTACTGTAGAACATCTACTAGCTCTACTGTTGATGAGAAGATTTTTAAGAATTAATTTAACTGTTGTACATAACTGACTGAAAGTAGTGGGGTTTTTTGCATTCAAGAATTCGGCGTACTTCAAACTGAAATTTTTGGGGAGGAGATCAGGCTGAAACAGGTTCAGGTTCTTATGCCATCAGGAATTTGAATTTGCGTTTCTCACCTGTGGAGAGCCCAGTTATAAGGTTAACCTCTCTAACCTCTTCTGCTGAAACTGTTCTACTTTGTATACATAAGTAAACATTTAGAGGGACCAGAGAGAAAACAGAGCCTCACAGTTGCCTGGTGATTAAGGTTCCATTTAATGTGGAGTATTTTAATGTGTTCTTTGCAAATGAGTAGCCACCTGTCAAGTCCTTGGATATTCAGTAGTCTCTTCTTTTTTTCAGTAAGATCAGATATCAGTTTCTTCAGCATCAGAATGAAAACAGTTTGCAGAAGTAATGCTTTCTCTGCTAATGTTTTGCAGCCAGCCTTGCTGTGTATTAGAAATGTGACTATTTACATGCAGCAATGTATTTTAACATGATTGCCTTTTTAGTTGCAAAGACTTCTATCAAATTTTGGAAACGAGCAGGAAACTGCTCTGCTGGTAGGAGGGCTTTACTTGCAGTGTT
Organism: Dromococcyx pavoninus; assembly: GCA_033558185.1. Lineage (NCBI taxonomy): Eukaryota > Metazoa > Chordata > Aves > Cuculiformes > Neomorphidae > Dromococcyx > Dromococcyx pavoninus. The sequence goes on along the minus strand of JAUMJL010000668.1, from coordinate 254,739 downwards.
GCAGCAAACATTGATCTTTGCTCTCAATGAACACAGCCTCTGGTTCCCATTACCATACAGTGAGAGCATTTTAATGATGAAACAAATGCCACAAAGATTGAGGGAAACATGGAAGTGAAGGCAATGAAGGTGGGGGCAGATAAAAATGTGGTGAATAGGTTAAGAAATATAACATAAAACCATCAGAGAAGTTTAGGGGAGCCTGAGAAGTATGAAGAAAGGTGTGCTCAATAAGCCTTACTTTGAGAAGACACACAAATGAGTGCGATGGGAAAAAGGAGAAAAACAATATTTGTGACACTAAGAAGAAAGGTGGAAAATATCTGGGGCAAGATAAGGAAGAGCTGAAAGAGTGTGAAGAGGATAAGAATGTAAATTGTTCTGTCTTTGGGAGGAAGAACAGCATGGTATTTCCTACAGCATCAAAGACAAGAGTAAGGTAGTTCTCTAGTCAGTGAAAGTGTAGCTCTCCTAAGAAAACTGGGATGGATGAACTCCCACAGACTGGGAAGCTGAACATGTAATATTTCATCAGTGTCATAATTTCATTTTTAATATTGCCAGTCTTTCTTTTGTGTATTGAATTCTAATATCTATTTAATCTTTCCTATTAGGCCTTTTCTCAATTATCAGAGGATGTATTATGTGTTCATGCAAATGCTGGCTAGTGGTCCTGCATGGCTGGGTATAATTCTGCTCATAACTGTCAGCCTTCTGCCAGATGTTCTCAAGAAGGTCTTGTGCAGACAGTTGTGGCCTACAGCAACAGAAAGAGTCCAGGTAATGGTATTTTTCATTGTGGAAGTAGTTTTTGTATCACAAAGCTCTAATTAGATCTAGGTCAGATCTAGAGTAGAACAAAGGTTCCCCATCTGTGTTTTGTATCACTTGTTGTATACCAGCTACTTCTGAGCAGTGGTGAAAGAAGCTGCCTATGACTTACCTGGTGTTTTTTACCCAAACCCTGGGACAACCCCTGTGCCTCCCTACCAGCAACCACAGGGAAATTGACTGATGAGGGTGATGGGGGACAGGTATATGGGTCAACATGGTTCCTGACTTGAGGAGATAAAAAAAGGGTAAGGGGATCTTGGTGAGGTTAGGTTGGAGTCACTTAACATTGGCCTTGGACGTCTGTTGTTCCTGCTATTGTGGAGTGTTCAGAGGCATTGCCCACACCCTGAATTTAAGTAATTATCGTTCATACCGAGTCATTCTACTGCATAATGTGTACTCCAATGTGGACATTTTAGCATTTACCGGGCAAGCTGAGCCTAGTCGTCTAAAATGGAAAATCAGATAGAATAAGCTGAACTCAAAATAAAACCAGTAGGAAGGGAGAATCCCTTTAAAGCAGGGATTTCCTGTACCAAGGAACTCTACAACTGCATCTGTGTTTTATTGAATAAATCTAGAACTTACGCAGTTAAAATAAATGTGATAAATATATATAATGTTGGTAAGGAATATGTAGTAAATTCATGCCAATATTTAGATTGCATGATCTGTGCAATGTAATACTTCCTTAGCAAGCAGTGTTGTACTGGTGCAAAACCAAATGTATTAAAACTTCTTAATATTCTGCTAATCATTTTTCCTCCTTTATATTTCAACTTATATTTTGACTGGTTTGATACATTATCTCTATGTGCCTTGCTGTGCCAATAGGAAGAGTATTTTAAAATCTGTTGTCACCTCTCTTCTGATAAGCCCAGAAGGAGAAACTCTTGGGTAAATAAAGACTTGCTCTGATGAGGCTGAAAGGGAGGTCAGGTTTGTGGGATGCAGAGTACTATTCTGGGGCCAACAAACAAAGCCAAATAGAAAATTTTAACTGTGTTTTTTACCCCAACAAACTTTCATATGCCATGTATGTTAGAAAGTTAAAGGAAAATATAGGTGTTGAACTTGAAACTTAATGTTACTGCCCTTGTCCTTTTCAGCACATCAACTGCCACTGTTAGATTAAAATATTGACTTACCAGTTGTGTCTAGCAATTAGTAAGCATTTTGATGTTTATTTGAGAAGAAACTTTGTGTTAAGAAGAAAGGAAGAGAGAAACTTTACTTCCCTTTGGCGAAGTAAAACTAGTTGCTGTTGTTCTGTATTCTTTGTATACAGTTGTGAAAATGCCCCACTTCAAGAGGGCAGGAAAGAATAAAGAATAGCAGAAAAGCATTCCCAGACACATTAGCACTTAGCATGTTTGTATTTTGATAGCTTTAATAGATGTCTCTTAGCTGTTTATGCTGTTAGTGGAAGAAGTTGATCTCAGTAGAGGTTCTGCGTGCTTAATTTAAGAGTCTAAAGAGAGAGAATGTGGATGGGTTAATGCAAAGAAACAAACTAGCAAACAAAAGCCGCAAACAAAGGTATTACTGCATTACTTACAGACATTGTATGTTGGTGCTGGAAAATTAATTGATTGTAAAACAAACAGACTTTGGGCTTAACACTGGCAATATTCTTTTTTTTTATATTAGTAGAAAATCTTTGACTTTTAACCAGATATATCCCTTGTGTTTCTTCTTCTCTCTCTTTGTTTCTTCCTGTCTTCCAATCCTCTTTGTCTAAATAACTGCTACCTTGCTTTAAACATAAATGATGTGCACGGTTACTTCCTACAATCTTCTGGGGAAATCAGACTAAACATCAGTGCCTTTCTGTTGAGCAGTCCACCATCTTTATGCTTTCTCAGACTTCAAGCAGTCTAAGTTTCTAATGGAACAAAAGGTGACTTTTTTCCTGCCTTTCTGCATGCTTGGCCATTTCATTCAAAGGACAATAAAGTTTATCATCAGAAGTTATTTACCATACTCATTACTTCCATTTCTGATTCACGTCAACTATATTTTTAAGAAGTATACATTTAAGTATAGTTTTTTCCTTCATCTGTTTGTTCACCTCAAGAGATGCTGTGAATCGTTATCACAATCTGTCACTATCATTTTTGTTACTGTCATTACTGAATTGCACATAATGTTCCTGCCTCAAGAATCTAGCATTCCTAGGTCCTCATTTTAACCATTGGTCTATCTGTAGGTGAATGCATGTCATGCTTGCATTGCATCTGACTAAATAGAATAGTTGCCATACAAAGAAGCAATAATTTTGATTATGCTGATGTTGCTTGTGTAATTGGTGCTGGAAGCCATTTAAGGAGTCTTTGGAATATGTTAATGTATCTGCTCTGCTGTGGTAGAAGAAAATCCAGGTTTTTTATTAATAAGTTATTTCCAGCATGCATTTTGAAATTGAGCTTTCTTTATATTCCTTTTTATGAAATTCTGTGCTCTTTCTAGGAAGATATTTATATAATATAAAAGTAGAAGAAATGCTAGTAAAACTTGACTTCCTCACAGTCTGTAAGAAGTTCTTTTTGACTTAATACTAGGAGATTGATAGTTTCCATTGCAGATTTTGTATCTTTGTTTCTTAACTGGTTAAGATAAAAAATACATTTCTTCTTTCTTTCCCCTTTCAAAAATGTACAGTCAATAAAAGTGACTAATGATGTAAGTCACAGGGGAAAGACACAAAATTTTTCTCGCTATTGAAAATTCTGGCTCAGATTGCTTTTAAACACCTTAGGGATTGGTTTGAGCTGAGGTTTTAACCAATTATTTTTAAACTTGCTGTGTTCCTATAAGCTATATTGCATTCTTTGTAACAAAAAGGTTCTGGAACAGATGAAATGATTAACATAGAACTAGCAGCCATCTCCCAGGTTACTAAATTAGTTCACCTCAGACAATAAGATTGCATAAAGCCTTTAAAGCAATCCTTCTAAACTTGTCAATTTTTTGAGTCACTCTAGCATTTGGTGGGTGATTGTTTACCATCGTTAAAATTTAGAGGTTTCCGAACATTCCAGGTCCACTTCTGGGGGTTTTTGAGAAAGCTTTTAAATGTTTATATATTTTTATATATATATATATGCTTATATATATATATATACACACACACGCACATACATAGTTACATATATGTACATACAAGTGTATGTATATATGTGTGCATGTATATTTATATACATGCATATGAACTGTCTTTCTTGGGCTAAAACATTAATTCTGCAAAAGCTTTGGAGGAATCTGTTGTCTTTTGGTAATTTTGGTCAAAATCTGTTTCTCTCATTCATGTCCCAATGACTCTGGCTCAATGAAACAAGCTGAATTTTGTGCTTTAACTGGAAATTGTGCAGCTGTAAGGTTTCTTTCAGCCTTTACTTTTAAAAAGCAATATGGTATTTTTTTAATATATCCAATCTACATTAATTGATTATACTTCCTTTTCCTTTATTCTTCTTTCATTAATAGCAGAAGCTTGGCAGCTCTGTTGCAAAAAATAAGTTCACTTTAAAGTATCCCATTCTCATTTTTAAAATTGTCACTTGGATTGACAGTGTTTCAGCAATCCCAAGTGTTTTGTAGCTGAAACGCCAGGTGTTTGGATTCTGAGCTGTGAATAACTTCTGTGCTTTCATCCCTTTTTAAGACATATTTTTCTTTTTCTCTTCACTTCTGACTGATTACTTTTAAATTCACTTTCACTCCAGTCATAAGATCAGCCCATCAGACTTTTTGAGATCTGTACCCAAAGTGGGACTTTTGCCTGGGGGAGACTCTCTGGGGGTTCATCATTTTCCGGTCCTCAGTGGGCTTAACTGTTGTTGAACAACTGCACAGTGCTCTTAACGGATTGTTCACCAGCAAATCATTCATTGCCTTTGTCATGTGCTGGGCTCCTCTTCTATGGATAACAAAAAAATGGTTCTTGCTGTTACAATATTTTAATCCCATGGAAGAAATTACCTGGGTAACTCTCCTACCGTTGCTCCCTGTGATGTGATGGCTAAGCTGTAAGTCGGCCTTCATTAGCACTGGCTTCATCACCTCCATGTGTAGCACTCCCTTCAACATCCCAGTTGTTCTGGGGAGTAGTGAAGTGGGATGTCCACTCCTTAATTTGGAACAGATTTGTCCACATCATATCACGAGGACCTCTCCCATTCAGTACAGGTTGTTGTCAGAAGGTCAGGATGCACAGCCCACGGTGCTTAGTCACTGTACAGTTAAGTGGTTTTGAGAGTAATGAAGTATTTTAACAGAGTTTGAAATGGAAATAGAGACACCCTCAGAGTGGCATAACCTGGGGATCAAAAAATAGAAACTGTTTTACACTGGGTAACTTTTCCTTTTGAAATCTCATCAGAAAATCCCTCAGTTCTACAGGACTTTGCTACAATGGTAACATTTGTACCAAATGGTACAACTCATTCACATTTCCCTCTTTTATTCAGCAAAAGTCTCACTGTTTTTCCTCACCCTTGCAGAAGAGTATGAGACATAAAACAGTCCTAAATGCACTGGCGAACAGCGATGGGCCACTTCTTGAAGGAAATCTTTCAGCTTCCGAGCCATAATTAGATCAAAGCTAGGTAACAGTACTGTACGTGTTGCCAGTTTGGATTAATTTCTGTTGGTGAACTGTGCTCTTTACAAACTGTTTCCTCCAGAGTCTTTGCTGTACTTAATTATTTTGTATCAATATTGATAATGTTTTACTTTGAGAGCCTAGTTTCTGCAATTGATAATCGATGCCACAGGTAAGATCTTTTTGTCTGAGACATTTACTCATATAAGGCAAAACAATGAATCCATATACCAATAATAAAGTCCTGTACAGGTATTGTGTGTCATCTCTTCTATAAGAACTGCAGTCGTTATTACAGAGCGTACTGGCTTTATGTCATGATGTAGAATACATAAAGTCAAGTGATTCTCGCACATTAGCAGTTTATCCATCATCTCTTGTGCTTTTGAATACATATATAGACCAAACTCAGACAGTAAGAGAGGAAGGTAACCATACAAAAGGAAGTGAATTACTTGTGAGTAGAACCTTGCATCAGGAGATGGGGGATCTGTATCTGACAGTACCGTAGAAATGTCTTCTGTATAGACCAGTGCATTGCTGCCTCGGGTTGAGAGCGAAGCATGGTAGCTTTGCCAAATACCCGAGACAGTAGCGTGAGCGGTGAGCTCCTGAATCCTTGAAACGTTAGGGCAGTAGAAGAAAGTTCTCTGCTTTACATCGTCTCCTTGCCATATCACTGATTACACAAGTATAAGAAAGGAGGTACGTTTTTTACTCGAATACGCTCCCATCTGGATGCCTTATCTGCTCCATGATCTTCATGATCTTCATACCCTAAAAGCAACACATGAGGAACTAAGTGAAGTTATGAAGTACCAATATGTGAAGATGGTGAAAGCAATTTAAAACACTGATGTGAGCTGTAGGGCTTAAAGGTAGTTGAGAGGTGCTTTTGATGTATGTTAAAGACCGCTAGACAAGTAGTAGTAGAAAACCCTAGCTTCCTTGAGTAGCTTCAGCCATAGCAGATTGAAAGTGCTTGCCTTGGAGTGATCTGTTAAAAAAACATTATTTTATTTTTATTTATAGATAAATATGGTGACTTAAATGCTTCACTTTATAGCTGGAAGAATAGAAAAGTAGTTACCATACAGTGACTACTTCCTCCAGCGTTTCCAAAACCAAGTCTGTTAATGTGTTACACGATTATCTACATTTTTCTGTATTAATGTTGGTATTTGGTCTATATGTATGTTAAAAAGAACCAAGCCTCCCTGTTAGTGAGCAGTTCGGTATCATTTACTGACTTTTCCAAGAGTAGCTGTTCTGAGACAGCTTTCTGATTGCTCTTGGTTATGCTTCAAGCTTGTGATTAGCATTAAAAGTGTAATATTAAATCTCAGCCAACCATCTATAAGCTACATATTAATATTTATTTTGTGATTTTGTCCTTTTTGCTACTGTGTTGCTGTAAACAGGAAAGGAGAAAGGAGATGATTAAGAATGAAGGATTAACTAGCTTATATAGTATTCACTGACAGAGTGATTGATTACATTGATTTGAATCGTGCTTATTATGCATTTATATCTTAAATACTGTTACTTAACCTCTGTACCTCCATACCTGGAAATTATATGTGCATTTAGTGAGAAGAAGTAGGTAAACTCACTGGGGGAGTGTGCTGTGCTAATTTTCTTTTGGTTTGTGCACATGTTCCAGAGTCTTGTTGTGCAGCCGTGGTGTTACTATAGTCCGAAGTATTTCCTGAGTGGAAATGCCAATTCTACCAGAGTGGGGAGTGATAATGTGGCACAGATAAATTTTAATGGGCAATTAGACCAAGATAGTCTTGTGATCTGTAGTGTAAATTGCCTGTATGTAACCTAAGCAAGTCCAAAATCAGATACTGCTTACAAGTACAGAGTAAGTGCATTAAACCTCTGGAACTTTCATCTGTTAGCACAACTTAACTATAAAAAATCCCCTCTCTTGCAAGTACAGGGCAAAGTACTTGAATCTGTTCTGTCTTAAATTTCACCATAAGAAATCTTGACTGAAAAAGTTCACAGATAAAAAGACGTACCAGGAGACACTGCACAATGGAACATGAACCAAATTTAAACCAATTCAGCTTGAAAGCAACTCTTTGACCTCATCTCTTCTCTAAAGAGCCCATTATTAGGTTTAGAGATTAGATGTAAAATTATGCCTGATTCTTGTAGGTCTTAATATAAGACTAATCATGTTGAAAGTGATTAATTGCTCGACAACTTGAGGGTTTATACCTTTACAATGAAACAAGTAGTCAGAGTGGTGATACAGTGAAAGGATTTGTTATGCCAAGGGCACAGTGGCTGATGAAAGAACACAATTGTAGCGTTTTAGCTCCAAAGTCATCTATTTACTGTGTATTTGTTTTTTTTCCTTTAATAGAATGCATCGAGGCACTGTCAGGAGCACATCTCGGAATTCACACCTCTTGCCTGTCTGAAAAGCCCAAGATACAGGAGCAGTGACTGCAGCAATTCCCCAGCAAGAAGGTCTAATTCTCATTCTAAAAAAATGATGTTTACGCACTGGAGAGGCATTGATTATTCAGTACTTCCATCTGTCTTTGGCTATTCAAATAAGCATTGCCGCTCTAGTGCGGGCTACCGCTACAGTGGGTCAGGTTTGGAAACATCTGTATGACAGAACACCAAGTCAAGCCTTTAAAAACTGTATTTTTGTTTATTTCTTTTTTCAGGAAACAAACATGTCACAGAAATATGTTAAACTATATGTGGCTTTTGCTGTCTGAGGTAATGTTCAGACAAACAGGAACAAAAGCTAGAAGTATGAACCCTCTTTTTATGGTTTGAACTACTGGAGCAATGAACAATCTGCACAGTCTGGTACTGTGAGACTGGTAGCACTAAAAATTCTCATCATCCTCTGTCAAGACCTTTGTGCATTTACTGCTTCTGTCATCTTTAGTTATTTTCTTTGTTACTTGAAGTGTATAGTGTATCTTGAGATCAACAGTTTTAATTTTCAGCCAGAAGCAATGACCTCAGTTATCTCCAATGAAAGTTTCCTAAACATACTTAACAAGTGCTGTTTCTGATTTTCCTCTGTCCTTTTTTCTTTCTTTGCTCTTTCTGTAGAACAAACTGGTGTTTCCTCTGTGCAAATCTGCTTTCAAGAAACACTCTCTAATATTCACTTCCTTGTAAGTGGCCAAATCAGGGCGATGTCTGGTTTTCAGTTAGCTTTCCCTCATAGCAAGATAGGCAAAGTAGTCCTTGTGTAGAGTATGTGCACGCTGTATGGAGTCAAGTTGGCTGTTAAGTAGATAAATATCCTAAAAATTGATATCTGCTCAAAAATTGAATGTAAGCATTTGCCTAAAAGGTCTTTGTGGATTTGTTAAAGATGCAGATTACCTGGTGTTCCCACTTCCTATTCCTGTGATTGTAAAATAGGTATAGAAGGAAGTATTAAATATTAAGCTTTCTTGGACACTTTTTTTTCCTTAGAAGAAGAAAGGCTGTTTTTCCAAATAAGTGTATTTTTACTATCTGGATTCATCCTCTTAATTGGGTTTTTTTTTTTGTGCTTATGGTTAAATGCTAACAAATTGGCTTGGTAGATATATTACAAAGCACACAGCTGTTACCTTTTGCAATGAAACCACGAGGTGGCACATAGCTGTTTATTAACAGTTGAACCATAGTTGTGGTAAACAAACTACTTTGCAAGGATTCTGTTTGTATTACTTTAACAATGACAGCCAACTTGCACTTCTGTTTTCTCTGCTAGATTTATATTACCTTGCACTAATTCTACTATTATCTGTGTCCTTGTCTTGTTTCCTTAGTCCAGTGTTTTATTTTGGGGTTGCAAAAATATCTGAAGGAGTAATCTGATTTATGTCAGTTTCAACCTGATGGTTAGAACTGGTTAATCACCATAGCCATTAAATACCTCCAGAAGGATATTAGCTAAAACTTTATTTCAATTGTGGAAACAAAATATTTGGAATCAAAACTGCAGCATTTATTGAAAGACCTAACCAAGATGTTGTTATTAATAGTTACCTTTCAAATGGACTAGGATGGCAGAGAATTATTTCCCTTTGTGTGTCTTTTTAAAACAAAAGAGGCAAAATAGCTTACTAATTTACTTTTTAATAAAAGAAAAATCACCTTACTAGGGAATGTTCCTCACAATATTCTAAGTGATTTCTGCATTAAACAAACCGTGAAATATCAAAATGCCCTGGGACAAGCAGAGATTGTAAAGTGAGTTGTGAAATTTTCTGTATACCAAAGATAAGAGAATTTTTAAGTTTAACGGTGAGCACCACAGATGAAGGTATTTTTACCATTTAGTATGTAGCACTTTCAAGTTTCAAAGAACATCCGCATAGCAGTAACATTTTGAAATACATACATATGTGTGTGGGTGTGTGCACATGTAGTTGCCATTGCAGACTTGAATGTTGGTCAGTTACAATCGTCCCCTACATAAAACACTGGTGTATATATTTTTAAAAAGTTAATATAGGTATAAATTTTATACCAGTAGCAGTGACAAATTTCTTGTGTGTAGTTAACAAATTATTTGTAATGTATTTTTTAGAAATCTTAAAATTGCCTTTGCACTGAAATATTTTTCATACTGTAGCTATTTATAAATCTGTTTTACGCATACATTTGTTAACACACCATTTCTATTTTTTTTAAGTATATCTTTTGAAGGTTTTTTTTTATACCTATGAGTTTTGGCCACTTAAATTTAGCTTAGAGGGGAGTTGTGGCTGAATGTTAAAATTCTAATGAATGTCAAATTATAAATATAGGTCTGTTGCTCTGTCAGTCTCATCCAAACTATTGATGTTTTGTTGGTATTTGTGATAGTGGCAATTAGAGCACTATACTCTTAGTGCTGTATTATTATTGCTAGCTTTTTTTTACTCTATAAAGCCACCTGCTTTTTTACTTTTCCGAGTTCTGTCTTTTAGCCTTAAAAAAGGAAATTTTTGCTTGATGTTTATTAAAATGCTGCATTCCTGTTCTGCCTACTAACAAAGCAGTTTATTGCAAACTTCATGTAGCCCTGCACTTAGAAATTACTGTGTTATTCAGGCTGAAACTCCTATAAAAGTGCTTGGAGATTTAAATTAAATTAAATATCTCATTTCTTGGAGGAGAAAGAATGCTTGAATTTAAGTGGAAGTTTCTGCTTGATTTAGCAATACTTTTACATTTAAAAGTTGGTACTGTTTGTTGTTAAATTAGATTGTTTAATGGAAAAACCATAAAACATCACCTTGGTTTCACTTGATGTGCTTTTGCTTCAGTCCCTGTTACTGTTGTCATGCAAACCTAGTCCACTGCAGCAAGTGTTACCTTGGAGTTTCATTGTAAATGGATCAGATCAAAATGCATTAGAATGTTGTATTATGGATGGGACACTGAAAGGAGACAGATTTTTATGTATTAAAAAAAAAAAGAATTAAAGGGGGAAAGTATAAAAATCTATATTAAACTTCCTAACTTGCCTTGTTTAAATTGTTGCAGCTTTAACAGCATAGTGTCTCCATAACTGCTTCTATAAATGTCTTGAAACTGGTAAGCGCTAACCAAATATATGTGAAGATTTAGAAAGTATTTCAAGCTTTTCAGCCACTGAAGTTCATATATTCCTGCAGTGGCTTGTGGCAAAAGATCTTTTTTGTTTTACCATGTACAATAATCGTTTGTTCAGCCACTTAATGTTAAAGCTTCCAGTTTACTTTCTTGCTTGCATTAGCCCGTTTGTCTTGACCCAGCTGGCTTTCAAATATAAAAGAAAAAAAATAGCTTAATTGAGCAACTGCACTACTTTTCTTTTGGAAGTCAGTGGGATCGTTGTGCTCATGCTGCTGTCTCTGTTAAAAAAAGCTTTAATGGAAATTTGTGGAAGTATTATGAAAGTGAAAAAGTACATGATTCTACTTTGCAGAATATCCTAAAATCAGTTCATATGGCTTTAATTTTGTTACCTTATGAAAATTCATGGAATTTTAAGCTGCATTATCTCTGATATAATTTCTGTGCTATATACATGTTGCATTTTAAATGTCTTTTCATGATCTAATGTAAAGTAGAATCTGTAAAAGTTGCTGTACGGGGGCTGTGGGGTAGTTATCTGTGCATTACACATAAAATGTCTGTAGTCATCAGCACCAAATACAGTTATTTTTAATTGTACAGTTATAGGTGCATTTATTTGAAAATAATAAATCAGCCTTCAAATCTAATGTTTAGATTATCCTAGACCACTTCAGTTATTTTATTTGAAGAGTCAGCGTGTGCATACTTTAAAGTTTCTTTTCAGTGCTATTTTTAACTCTTGTTTCTGTAGATAACCAAATATAACTTGTTTATATTCAGTCATGTTTTGGATCCTTATGTAGAATATATAAATAAGCAGGAGACATGGATCTGCTTGCAATAAATATAAACATTCAAGACTGGTTTAAGTTGGCTCACAAGTAATTAAAATAATTCTAGTTGGAACATGAGATGGTTTCATATAGTCTGTAATAAAATTTAAGTAGATGACAAAAAAATGGAATGAGTGTTTGATTCTGTTATTGAATATGCTTGTAGTCACGTTTATTTTCAGCTAAAAAAGCAAGCTAACAAAAAGGGAAACCCAGCTAAAGCTGGAACGTGAGCAATGTGTGGGATTTGTTGCAAAGCTGATAGAAATTGGTAGCAGTTAAAAAGAGCTTTGTTCCTTCTGCACAGATTGGCTAACTGCTAAAGTTCTATCCAAACTAAACTCGTAAGCTACACATGAGATGATCTGTATTTCCTTACAGTTCTGCTGTGCGGGGGTACCCAGAGCTATTTCTCGTTCCTTTTGTGATGTTGGCAATTTAAAGAAACTGAATTAAAGGTGAAAACTGTGCTTTGACATCTGATTTGATAGCAGTGTTCACAGATAAAGTAAGAGACTGAGGGCACAGAAGTACCATTATTTTCTTTTATTTGGTGTTGCAATGTTATGGGACTTTCTATTTTAAGCCCCTTATAGACAGTACAGTACACGGACACAGTCAGACTGAAGGTACCCTCCACAGAGCAGTTGGGAGTGTTAGGTTAGGTACCTTCCTCTTCCACTCTGAGGTGATGTAAACAAATGCACTTCGTTTATTAAAGGAAGTACGAAATCAATATACTAAGATTTCAGACTAATTGGTTTGTATTTATATGAACTTTTTATCCAAACTATACAAGCATATTGAAGCCATCTCCCTTTCATACCTCAAGAAATTTTGTATTTCTACTGAATGAGCTTCTGGAGAAAGTAGTTTAAGGGGAACAGGTAAATATGGAAGATGTTTTTCCCTGTCTTCATGCAATGAATCAAAAATGGATAAATTGCAATTAGATAGACATACTAAACTGAAACAGGTTTTGAAAATAAATGTGATGATGCATCTGGATTTCAGGAGGAACACAGTAGCAACTTTTTTGCTTGTAAAAATGTGTATGTGTTTAAAGGAAACAAAGAAAGTAGTTTCTGAACAGCATTCTAAATTAAATACCTTATGTTTTCCTCTAGGTCTTTAAATTATGCTCTTTTAGTAAGTAGAATTAACTGAAATTTTTTTCTTGTGTTCTACATTTTTTGGCAGTGTATGCAATAGTGCTGTATGAACTCTCTCCTGAAGGTCATTTAGATATGAAGTGAGATAGGTTAGAAACAGATTGAAGTTTCTTGGTTGTTTTTTTTTCTGCATATTCAGTTTTCCTCAGGTGATTATCTGCAGGAATTTTCACAGTATCACAGTATCACAAGGTTGGAAAGGACCTCTGAGATCATCAAGTCCAACCTGTAACCCAACACAACACCAACCCATCATCTAAACCATGGCACTCAGTGCCTCATCCAGTCTCCCCTTAAACACCTCCAGGGTCGGCGACTCCACCACCTCCACATTATTTGGCCTTTCTAATAAAGGTTTGCTGTTACCTGTTTCTGTTACACATGTTTACAAGTCTTTCAATTCATTCAAATGCTAAGCAAAAACCATAGCCTTACAAAGGCTTCATTTCCACTGTGAAGCAAATAGGACGGGGATAAAAACAAATACAGCCATTACCATTACCTCCTGTCATCATACAGAACAGTTTGTCAGATGTCTCATGTCCCTCATCTAGGTTTAGATGTGTTTATTGGCAAATTAAAATGTCTGATCGGTATTTTTTTAACTGGTGAATCTGCACTAAAGTAAGAGCAGTGGCTCTTAATAATGTAAGTGTTTATTTTCCATTTAAAGGAGACAAATAGGGGCAGTATTCTGTTTTTAGCTGCCAAAAGGTTTGTTGTTTTCCATTATTCATTTTGGTTAAAAACAATCTCATGGTACATGAAGCTTTTAAAAATACATGCGACACAGTTGTTCTGTGGGGTTCAGAATCTCCCTTACTCAGGCTGTATCAGGAAGAACGCCTGGTCTCCTTATTAAATGTGGGAAAAACTGATATGCTTCTTGTTCCTAACAAAGAAAGCAACGTTAAGTTGTTCAAAAAGCACATCAGTGCTGCCTTCAGATTGTAAAACTATTCTATAAAGATAAATCACACTGAAACATGAACCAAATTTTAAAGGTAAGTCTTGCAATCTAATAAACACTAGGTTTTAGGAAAGAAGGAAAACAAGTCCTGACCCAGGGGTCAAGACCATCAAGTGGTATGTTGACTTTTTTCAGAAATTACTCCCAACCAAGTAGTTAGCCTAGAAGATTATTCTTCTAGGAAAGCCTGAGCAGCTTGCTTCTAAGCTGATTATAAACTGCACAGCTAGAGGAAGTTGTCAGTATTAATTCAGTTGACAACTAATTGTTTATTCCCAGCTATGAATAAGTAGTGGTTCGCTTTCATTCTGGTACGTGCCCGGAACAAAAGACTCACCTCCTACGGGGATTTCAGGCACAAGACCACAAACCTTAACATAGATAGAGCTCAGTAATGGCTGGGGTTCACTTGGCTTTTAAGTGACTCTTATTCTAATAGAAAGTCCAAATTATTAATTAATTTAGCCCAAAAGTAGTGTCTATGCATCTTTGTGCTGAAAGGGACTGGTTCCAGGTAGAAAAAAGCTGAAAATCCTTCCATTGTAGATTATATAGCAACATGAGTTGGGCTTCTCTCTGTCCTCTCAGGTAAGGTCTACAGCAGATGATTTGAAATCCATCTTCCTTGAGGCCCCGGACTTCTGCATGCTTATGGGAAATGCCCAGCTACCCAATACTCTCTAACCTCACTCTTTGTTTCTAAGAGCAGCTGCACAGAAAGTGTTCTTGTATCCATTGTAGTGCATGTCCAGAACCACATCTCTACCATTAACAGGTTGGAGTCCAAGATGGTCTCAACTCCTGGGTAGCAGTGGTTTATGTATAGAATCAAAGAGTGGTTTGGGGACCTCGAAGCCCATCCAGTTCCAGCCCCCCTGCCATGGACAGGGACACCTTCCACCAAACCAGGCTGCTGAAGGCCCCATCCAACCTGGCCCTGAACACTTCCAGGGAGGGGGACATCGACAGCTTCCCTGGGCAACCCGTGCCAGTGCCTCACCACCCTCATCGTGAAGAATTTCTTTCTAACGGCTAATCTAAATCTTCCCCCTTCCAGTTTAAAGTTGTTCTCCCTTGTAAAAAGTCCCTTCCAAGCTTTCTTGTAGTAGAGTCAGTGCTTACTGCAACCCCTTAGCTGTTGGAGAGAATTCTGGGGCTTCATCTAAAATCTACATTTTTGGGGGTTCAGGTTTACGTATTTGTTTCCAGCCTAAAAATAGAAATAAAATGTACTCTTTGGTTAGTTCTGTTTTCCATTCTGAAAACAGCAAAACAAGGAAACACGAATTCCCAGCATTACCACTTTACACTAAAATGAGAGTAGAGTTGATCAACTTCACTCCCTGCCCTGGCATATTGCTCGTTATCTTAAAATTACCTTGGTTTTCTAGTTACAGATCATACCAGGAACTTCTACTAGGCTCTAAAATGCTGTGTACAACCATAAGGCAGACATTCGGAGAACATTTTTTCAATGAGATTTTATTCTTAAAGAAAATTATTTAGTTAATATCTTTGTAATTGTACACAGTTTATGGTCTTTTGCTGTCATCTGCACAGAGAAGTTGAGCTCATGGTATTGCAGCAAAGAGTTTTAAATATGCAGCAATTAAAAAGATTCTGGAAATCGTAGCACCTGTGCTGGCTAAGGCAGCTGAGCTAAATTTAGTAAGCCCTGCTACAGCCATTTCAAGAATATTGAGGGTCTTTTGGAGTTTGGTTTGTTTTGGTTGTGTTTTCTGATGTCTCTGATCTTGGTTCCTTGTCATAAAACTAAACAAAAGGTGAATCCCAGTCTTTCTTTGGAAGGGATCTGTGAGGATCAGACTCCAGCTCCTGACTCCAACCAGGGCAACCTAAAAGTTAAAGCATAAATCTAAGAGCATTGTCCAAACGCTTCTTGAATGCCAAGAAGATTGAGGCCATGACAGCTTTGCTGCGGAGCTTGTTCCAGTGCTTGACCACTGTCTCCACGAAGAATTTTTTGCTAATGTTCCATCTGAACTTCCCCTGACACAGCTTTAATCCTCACTTCCTATCACCTGACACCAAAGAGAAGAGACCAGTGCCTGCCTCTTCTGCCTCATGGGATAGTTGTAGACACCAATGAGGTCCCCCCTTGGGCTCCATTTCTCTAAGCTGAACCAATAAAACACCCTCAGGTGCTCCTCCAAAGTCACACCCTCCAATCCTGTCACCATCTTTGTTGCTCTACTTTGGAGAATAGCAACTGCTTCAACCAGCCAGCAGGAAGAACAAAAAAGAGTGAACATACACAGTGAAGAGATTTGGGTAAGAAAAAAATGCACATGCCAAAAAAAAAAAACCTGTATGAAATTGAAACTGATGAGTTTGACTAGGGTTTCAAAATTTAATGCCTGCTCAGCTCTTGTTCTCCTTATAGATAGGAAATGGGATGCATATGTTTACATCTCCCCTTTCTTGCCTGTTTCCTAACAGCTGATGGGCTGGGGCACCTTCCTTTCCCCCAGAAGTCTCTCTGCTTTATTCTGATAGAAGAAAACCACTCCTTCCACATTTCAGCAAAGCACAGTCCCAAATGTGGTAATGAGATATCTCTCTTTTCCATGCTGTCTCAGAGCACCATTCAGCAGGAAAACCAGCAGCTCTGAAGCACCATGGTCACCACCACCCTGACTACTGCCTTGGTCAGGAAATATTTGAACATGTGCCCACAAAACCACCCTCACCCCTGGTGCAAATTTCATGTGGGATATAATCTCTCTTTTACCTTCCTTCTGCATCCAGCTCTGTTTCTTTTCACAGGTCCTTCTAAGCAAATTAAGACTCATCCATCCTTTTCACTATTGAAATTGTGCATGTCTGGGAGATTAACCTTCTCCCTATTGAATCCATTTATGCTCGCTGCTTCAAAAGGAGACATGGTACTTTTTCAATGTTTGGGTTTTTTTTCTTATAAAATGTTGTAATTTGCAGGTATTGGGAAAAAAGGAATTTTAACCTACAGAGTTTATTGCAAAATACCTGTATCCTACAATTTTGGCTTGAGTGACACATTACCTGACCACTCACATTTCTGACAGTCTCTAGGAAGAATTTTTTTAAGAGTGATAGTATTTGTAAGGCAAGATAAAATGTCCATTTTCATAGATACTCAAAGATTTGAAGATAACATAGAAAAAGAACGGCTATTTAAATTCAAACACAGACATGCACACTGCCCCCTGGAAATTCTTAGCCATATCTGAAGGATATGTTTCATAGAATCATAGAATGGTTTGGGTTGGAAAGGGACCAACTTCCCTGCCATGGGCAGGGACACCTCCCACCAGACCAGGCTGCTCCAGGCCCCATCTAGTCTGGCCTTGAACATTTCCAGGGAGGGGGCATCCACAGCTTCCCTGGGCAACCTGTGTCAGTGTCTCACTGCCCTCAACTACAAGAATTTCTTTCTAATGTCTAATATAAATCTTCTCCCTTCCAATTTGAATCCATTCCCCTCATTTCCCTCACACTGATCTGTTTCTGCATCAATTGTGATTATATCCTTAAACTAATTTTGGACAATGTGCCACTATCCTGAGTCCATGAATCTTCACATCGTAGTCTGTCTAAATAATAACTCATGCACGTAACTTTGGCATCTTGTATTTCCAGATGCAGTTCATGAGAACCATCTGCCGACTCTTTATTTCTAAATACATATGAACGCTGAACTATAGAAAGTTGAGAGATTATCTTAATTTCACTGGCAACTAATCAACTCATTCAAGAAGTCTCCACCCTTGTCTATTGTTTAAGAGCTGTTGCTATTTTGGAACAGTAATTGGTTTCTAGAAGGCACTTAAATTTCTCATAAGGTTAATATCCAACCACCCTATTGACTTTTTAACTGCTTCAGTTTGTAAACATTTACATTCCCTTGAATTTTTCCCATAGGTACCAATTCACATTTTTCGTAATTAATTTCACATCATACTGACTCAAGGAACAAAGCGGATGCTGCGCACAAAGCCCAGACCACTGCTGCCAGGCATTATCCTGTGGAACTGATAGTACTCTTGTCTGTCTTCATCCATGTGTGGACACTGTGAATGCTGTACAAAAATATGCTGACTTGGGAGTCAGGAAAGTATTACAGTAGCATAAAAATAAATGTCACTGATACACAGTAGAGTTCAGCCATCTTTTCACACTGATTGACCTCTCTATTTGATGGCTGTCCTTTTTGAACATTTGCCTGTAACTCATCTTTTACATTAATGTTTCACAGACATTTAATCCTTCTCCCTCTCCTCATTTATGAGTTGCAAATCCATTTATTCTCTGCCACCACACTGGATGTAGCAAAAAACTAGCATGCTCTTCCTTACTAATATTTTTTAAAAGAAGTCCATCTTTGAGTCCAGTCCCAATCACTTTCTTTCCTTGACTATCAGTCTTCACCATTACAGTGGTGCAGTATTCGGCCACCTCATGCAGCACAGCCCCAAACTCTGATCTGCAGTTTGCGTTCCCCACAGAACAGGCAGCAGCACGTTGTACTTTGAAATCTCTTCCTTACATACTGCAGAGCAAAGCACACCATGTTTCTAGTCCTAAAATCTTTTCCACTCTCCCTCTCTGCCTTTTCTCTGCATAAGCTGATGCAGGAAGTGAGTGGGAGCTGAGTATTTGATCAATTCAACATCAAAATGTGATCCAAGACGCCAAGCGTGAGGCTCAGGTTCGGGCACTGACAGCAAAACATAGGTTGCAAAGGATATTTTTCATCCATGTCCAAGTAAAAAGAAGACAAAATATGCTCAATGCCTTCTGTCACTATGACAACGTTAGCAGAGAGACACGTAAAATTCAAAACGTGAATTCAAAGTGAAGTTAGAATTTGGGACTCTTGCACATGCCATTAGCAGGATGGGCTTACAGCCTCATCCTCCCACATGAATTTTGTTCCTTGTGGCTATGTCCCCAATACACAGATTAGGACTAATCTTATTTAGCTGACCAGGTGTGGAGCTTGCAGTCTGGAGCTGTAGGGTTTTGTAGAGTCTTGGGTCTCTACCCAGGGAATCCTCCTCCATCCATTTAGATGTATTCCACACTCAGGGTTACAGGCAGATGTCCCAGTCCTCCCAACACCTTTAATGGCTGTGTGACTGCTAACAGGAGACCTGGCCTGACTCTTATAACTCTGAGAGGAAGGAAGGGAGGGCAGGAAAGAGAAACATGTGCTCCACACATCGCATATGCTAAACAGGCACCAGAAGTTGGAAGAGTCTGATAATGTGCCAGCCTCTGAGGAAAACAACAGGACAGATTTTTCCATGGCCATTTCCTGCACAAATTTATTAGAAATATTTGCTAAATCAACATACAGGGAGATGCTTGCCCTGTTGACTTCCCAATGCCTGTAGGAAACCACCTTCTGTCTTGTGACAGGTCTTTGAGATCGTACCGTTCAGGGAGAACCATACTTAGCTCTTCCAGGCCCCTTCTGGAAACTCTGCCATGCAGGGTATCTGTAGCAAGCGTCGGCTGCACAAACACTGCCTGCTTTTTGCACTTCCACACAGTGTTGATTTCATTAGAATGAAAAAGCCCTTTCTGGATTTTATGAGTTTGGAATTTTAGAGTAATATAAGCGAAGGGTCTTCTTTCACATTAGCTACAGTTTCCCCTAGTCCCTGCTCCTGTTACTATACATTTCCCAGTACCTTCCAATAGGAAAGTCCCACCAAAAGATTCCGCTTTATCAGCTGATTCCCTGGAGACAATTTTCTCCCCGATTTCTTCATTCCTGTTACATCTTGTAAGACGAGTACATCATTGCTTTTGTTCAGGGGATCATGACAATAACCATTTGAAGACTCACAGTGAATAACTTCATCTCCAGAACCCCATGTGTCCTCATGCAGCTTGTGACAATGCTTAAGAAGTCTCCCAATCCACCATCTGTTTTTTAAAGCCCAAGCCTGTACACTGCTTTTTGATCAGAATGAGTTCAAGAAGAGCATTAAAGACCAACTGGTGTGCATATTTCTTTTTCCTCATAGCTAATAAGCTTTCTTCCTAGTCTATGCACATATTTGAGTGTCTTGTCCATTTGATTCCTTCCCAAGCCAGATCATTTTTGATACAACCCAGAGGAAAGCTGGGGAGGGACTCCATCAGGAGGTGTAGTGATAGGACCAGAGGTAATGGTTTTAAACTGAAAGGGGAGATTTATATGTGACAGTAGGAAGAATTTTTTTACTGTGAGGGTGGTGAGGCACTGGCACAGGCTGTGTAGAGAAGTTTTTGATGTCCCCTCCCTGGAAGCGTTCAGGGTCAGGTCGGATGGGGTCTTGAGCGGCCTGGTCTGGTGGGAGGTATCCCTGCCCATGGCAGGGGGATTGGAACTGTATGATCTTTAAGGTCCCTTCCAACCCAAACCATTCTATGTTTCTATGTGACAATCCCATTTGTTACGGCAATCATCCTGTGTTTCATCAAGAACTCTGGTGAGTACAAAAGGAAGGAACCTTCAGCAGCATCCTTTTCATAAAATCTAACTTACTGTGGGCTAAAACGACTACTATGAGCTAGGCTGGTATTTCCAGCACATTCAGCTTGAATTTTCAGCCAGAGGATAACCCTGAAATCAAGAGTCTTTCTATTATTTATGGAGATGCTGTTATTTTTAGTGAGTTCTTAGAATTTGTATTAAGGTAAATATTTCATACCAGTGGGGGAGAAATTTCTGGAGATACTTTACACCATCAAAAAGATCAGTATGATTGCACAGTGTCCTCTGAGCCTATGAGTCATGTTTGTTAATGTTTGCAGTGTAGTAGGAAGACAGGCTAGGTTTTCTGGTAACATATTTTGCTCACACCTTGCCAAGCAGCCTGCCAATGGGATTCTCTGAAGTCTGGGGCTCTTCCTCTTCGTAGTTTAGCACATTTCTGTTATATTTGCCACTAATAAATCTTTCAGCCCAGTGCTTGATTATACGTATCTCAATTGTTGTGATTTTTTTCCAGATTTCCTTTGTTTTAATCAAAATGGGTTTGCACCATTCACTAATTATTGCCACAATTATAAAAAAGAGAATCATTGTCAGTCTATTTAGAAAAAAACAAACCACAATAATTTTTAATTTCCTCTCCTCTTCCCTGTGGATAATAATTACTATTTTATTCTTGTCATGTTTCAAAAATCATCCTAATGTACCCTGGAGAACTTCTCCAAATAACAGCTTGGAGGCTTAATTTTCTGGATATTTTTTCTCAGTAGATTACTATGACTTTACAGTTTCTGATTCTGTACAAGACGTGGCTTAGACCAGCTGCTCAATAAAGAAGGGTCTCAGATACTTGATAGACACCATACATGTGATCTCTCTCTGAAGCCACCCTGTTGTCATTTTGTAGCCCCTCCAGACTTTGTAACTGGCAGAAATTGGTACAGCTCACACTAAGGAACTTCTTCCTACAGCACCATAGTTCGTTCTGCTCTCGCTTGAAACACATGGACATAGAATCACACCAGTCTGCACAGGGCACACAATAATTATTCCCTATTTAGATACCTTTGTACACTTCTTATTCCTTACAAATTAATGTAAACCTATATTGTAGAGTGTTCTCCTGGATATGGTTCAGTAGTGGACAAGTATGGTTGGACTTGATTATATCAAAGGTCTTTTCCAACCAAGCAGTTCCATGATTCTATGATTCTGGTTAAATGTGATAACAGGCATGGGGTGCTAGATCGGGAGAAGTTAAGTCCTGAGCTGAAATGGTGTCGCCTGTCTTCCCAGCCTGACTCCCAAAGCACAGTTATGCCAGCAAGCCTCAAACAACTTACCAAGTTTGCCCATTCGTAGTCTGTGATGTTTGTGCTCTAGATGAGCATGGTCAGCACCTCAGTATTTGTTCGATCCTTCTGGGCTTTCTCATCCTAGCTCTTGTTTGAGCTGAAAAGTTGTTTTTAAAAAATGAGCAAACCCACCCTCATATTTATTTATAGCCCTCTCACACCAGCAAAGTACCTGAAATACAACGTACATGCATTTGAAGGAGATGATCAGTGGTACAATTTTTGCCAGAGCTTTACTACTCTATTAGTTTACAATTCCTAAGAATCCCACCCTACTGCTCCAATCGGGATGGATATCTCAAGATATCCCAACCATATTCCAACCCACTTTTACCTTCAGTTAGCAATGTGAAAGAACACATTTGCTCTAGTGGCTTGGTTATTTTCTTTATTAACCTCCTCAGAACTCTAAATGACATCTGTTCTTGACATTTGCTTGAAATTTAACCGCTTGGCTGCTGAAAGTCACTTCAACTTCTTGGCATATCTAGAACAAAAAAGTATTTTCCATGGAATATAAAATTCTTATCAAAGCCAGTGTTATATCGATGAATATATTTTATTTAATGCAGAAGAAATAACACTTTTAAGGAAATAAAAGAGACTATTCATAATAAAATAATTTTTCCCATAAATTCTGATACTATGAGCCAACACGACTGCATTTTCTTATGAGCAACAATTTCTGAAGAAATCCTGCTAAATTAAAAAATACTCAGTCCTTCATGTCTGATTGCTCAGTGCTTGAAAACAGCCAGCGCCTAAGGTTCTGGTTTGACACAGAACCCAGTGGGGATCACAAAAGTCAAAACCCCCATGTTTCTACTAGCAAATAAAGCAGGTCAGGAACTGTCCTTTGGCACGGGAACCAGCTGGCACAACAGGGCTTGCATACACACAACTAAACTCTCTTATCTCCTGAAATAGGTCAGCTGCATGCAGAAGGCCTGCTGGGAATGGCCCCTGGCCCACACTGACCCATAAGCTGTGCTGGGAATTGCTTCAAAGATTACTAGTTTGCTAGGACAGAACCGTGCTGGGGACACCACCACCAAGGAAACAGTACAGAGGATATCAACATGCCATGGTTTAACCCTGAACCCCAGCCCCCATTTAGTTTACTGCTATAGGGGTAGCTATAGAGATAGAGATCAAAAAGTGCCTGCAACACAAACCAGAATTGAAATCTAAATTGTGTGTTTTAATGATGTCTCCCTCGTGCTCCAGAGACTCTTCTTTCAAAGTTATTTTCGACAGTATTTCCAAATTAAGGCGTCCTCTCTGCTCTTCCATGTCATCATTAACTGGCCCTTTTTCCCTGGACAACCAACCAGACCTCTTTAAACAACACCAAAAACATTCTTGTGAGTTGCTAACAAAGAAGTGAATTATCTGAATCTGCTGTCACCTGTTTTGCAGTGAAGCATTGCAGAGTGACTCTTCCCCATGTCACACAGCAGCACAGGGTATCTCATGGAAAATAGAGCATGGTTGCAGCTGAGATGACTTGATTACCTACACACATCACAAGTTCTGTTTGACCCGCATTTTGGCTTAAGCTGCTGTAAGAAGCTGCTAGATACTGAAACCTTGTTTCTGTAAGCCATCTCCTGACACTACCTTGGGTCACTGGGCTTTAAGAAAGAACACTTCACGTTACTAAGACAAGTGTATTCAGTGTATCTATCTCTGTCATCTGATGCATTTCTAAAAATCAGATGCGTCTCATCCAAGAAAGAAAAAGAAAAGACTAACATTGCTAAAAGTTGCTTAAAAAACACAGGCACCTACATGTCACATGGAATCATAGAATGTTCTGGGTTGGAAGGGACCCACAAGGATCATCAAGTCAAGCTGCTGTCCCTACGTAGGACAGCCCCTAATTTCACACCGTGTCTGAGGGCATTGTCCAAATGCTTCTTGAATATCATCAGCCTTGGCGCTCTGACTGCTTCCCTGGGGAGCTGTTCCAGTGCTCTGCTACCCTCTGGGTGAAGCACCTTTTCCTGATGTCCAACCTAAACCTCCCCTGGCGCATCTTCCTGCCATTCCCTTGGCTCTGTGGTAACCTCCTTTTGTCTTCAGTCCTGGAATACTCTTCCTGAAAAATCTGGTTCCTGAAAACAAGTGATTTGGTTTTCATGAATGTAAACCAGCACTATTGCAGCAGTGATGTAGACTGTAGCCTGAAAGCCCACTGATGACATGAGAGGAGA
This sequence comes from Dromococcyx pavoninus, assembly GCA_033558185.1. Taxonomy (NCBI): domain Eukaryota; kingdom Metazoa; phylum Chordata; class Aves; order Cuculiformes; family Neomorphidae; genus Dromococcyx; species Dromococcyx pavoninus. Next base: position 230,686 of record JAUMJL010000668.1, on the reverse strand, counting down.
AGGGATTGGAAAATTCTGATGCGGTCAGACACCTACATATCTCGTAGTATCACAGAATGTCCCGACTTAGAAAGAGCCCACAAGGATCACTGAGTCCAACTCCTCTCCCCTCACAGGATAACTGCACCGTTCACACCATGGGTTTGAGGGCGTTGTACCTGTTGACAGCCATGAGGGACAAGCGGAATTCAGCCCTCACCTTAACTTCTCCCGTCCAACCATTAACAAGGCGTTGCCACCAGGACGGAGCCACCTTCCCCTTACCCCCCTCGGTGACACAGGAGACCCTGAGGGTTACAGGTGCTTGAAGGCAGCGCTGCTGGTGGGTTCCAGGGTGGGGAAGGGCGCTCCGAGTCATAGAATCAAAGAAAGATTTGGGTTGGAAGGGACCTCAAAGCCCGTCCACTTCCAACCCCTCTGCCATCGGCAAGGACACACCAGTGCTGGTCCCAGTCCCAGTGCCACTGCCAGTCCCAGGCCCAATCCCAACCCAGTGCCAGTGCCAATCCCAATCCCAATCCCAATCCCAATCCCAGTGTCAGTGTCAGTGCTAATGCCAGTCCCAATCCCAATCCCAAACCCAGTGCCAGTACCGGTGCCAGTCCCATTCGCAGTCCTATTGCCGGTCCCAGAGCCAGAGAGAAGAGCGGTGCCCTCACAAATCGCAGCCCCCCACCAACCCTCTCCTCCCCCGCCCCGGCTGCAGGCGGGGCCCCGCGGCACCTCCCCGCGCTGCCGCCCCCCCGCCCGCCCGGGCGGAGCTGCTGAGCGCCGGGCAGCAGCGGCCACCGGGTCCCGCGGGCAGGGCGCCGAGGTGAGTGGGAAGGGGCGGCTAGCAACCGCACATCCCGCCTTCCAAAAAGCTCCCCTCGCTCCCCCGGGGGCTCCCCCATCGTTGTAGAAGGAGGAGCGCTGCCCCCCCGAGCACGGGGCAGCCGGGCGGGCGTGCAGGGATGCGCCCCGCACCGCGGTGGGACCGCACCGGTGCGGGCTTTGCCGGGGGGTGGGGCTGCTGTTTGCCTTTCTTTCTCTGTTTTTTTTGCCCCCTCCCCGTCGGTTTCGGTGAGTCCGGGCTAGGGGAGAGAGAGAGACAAAGGCAGGCACAGCAACCTGCCTGGAAGCGGAGGAAGGGATAAAGGAAAGCTGTGGGCGCCGCGGGATGCCCTCCCCTCTGGTCCCTCTGGCCCGAGCGGGGCTGCTCCTGTGGTTTCGGTAGGAGATGAATTAAGCATCCCGCAATTACAGAAACAAAGCGGTCCCCCTGGTGCGAAGAAGATCTTTTAGATGAGGGCTTTTGTTCGCTGGCGTTACCTGCAATGTTTAATCTCAAGGAGTGTAAAATAGGATGCTTCTGCCGCTTGAGGTCCTTATTGATTTTTTATATTTTCACTATTAAAATAAATTAGCAGTTGTGTTGACTGGAGACTTGTTGGGCTTTTGTTTTTGTTTTCTTTTGTTTTGTTCTTTTGGTTTTGCTTTGTTTATTTTTTTCACTTATGGTTTTTTGTATCTACAGAAGAAAGGAGGCTTAAGTGGTGTTTGCAGTCTAAAAGCCAGAAAGATTTGTTTAAAGATATTTTCAGCTGGAAACCTTGAAAAAGAATGGAAAACTTTATCTTAATAGACTTAGCAATGAGTTTGCTCTTGCAAACCCTGTATTTCATTTTTAAAGCCAGTCTAAGTCAGGATAACTAAGAAAGTGGATAGTAAGGGCTCGGAAAGCAAATTTTAAAAAGCAATTTTTTTTTTCTGAAAGATCTCTTCTAGGTTGCATTTTTTGACCATGTTCAAATGCTTTTGAGAGTTTATTGGAACACATGCAGCCTTTCTGGCTTGGGGAGTGGAACAGTCTGTAGAATCTGTGTTTTTTAAAATCTACTTACCTGGTGCAAGTTCAGTTAGCTTATTGACAAATAAAGAATAGTATTCTAAACAAAGTACATCTCTTGTCACTTAGGTAGGAGGGGAGAGGGAAAAAAATGATTTGGACCCTAATTCAGGAAGGTGCTAGTGCATGTGCATAGTGAAGGCACAGTCATACGGTAGAGATTCGAGCATTGTTTTTGTACTTGTTGATGTTGCATGTTGTTTCTTGTGTTTTGGGCCTGGCTGCTACCACACAACCCTCCTTTCTATCCTTATCCCTTCTGTAGGGAGGTCTGGGCTGCATCCACATGGGTTTTTTTTCTGTTGAACTTTGAAATTATTGTGTTTCAGATAGCTTCCAGAAGTTATATGCTTCACTGATTCAGGACTGGACTATATAAAAGTAATTACAGAAGTTGCATGAAAAGGCTCTTTTTTTTAACAACAAAGATGTCTGTAAAATCAGTCTTCAAGGCAGCCACCTGTGTACGCTCTTGAGGCTTTGCAAACAGCTTCAAAATAGATACCAGCTTTAATCATCTTAAAACGTACATCTACTTGAAACTTTTAATACAGTGTGCCTGTCAAGATGAATGTTGTTGTCAATTGCTATTTCTAACAAAGTTACTCTGCTGGGTAAATCCATAACAATTTCATTAGGAAGTAGTCAGGGTGGTTACTTAATAGAAGATTAAATCCAAAACAGATTGGAAGAGAACTTACCTGTTCTTTCCTAAAGGATCTCCTTTATCTTGTACTTCTGTGGAACAAATTCTGCAGGCACAGGACATTGGCAGTGCTCTCCATCACTGGAGACAGGCAGTAGGGAAGGTTTCTTGGGCCTTAGGAAGCCTCAGCCTTGCCTTTCCCCCCCCAAGTGTGTTATGGTAAAAGGCTGAACACTGAAGCTATGAGCCTTGAGGTTTTTTAATGGGTTATTGCAAGACGCTTTTGATCTGCGACAAGCTGGGGTTGCAAGGGAGGAGGAAGAGAAGGGACTTGTGGAGTAGATGTAGTGTGAGCCCTTTGAAACTGGACACCTATTATGTGTTTGTCAGGAAGTTGGTGGGATGAAGTGACCCAAGTGATCTCTCAGAGACCTGTGTCCTCTAAGCCGAGGAAAGCATGTACTCCTGTTATATGGTCAACTGAACAAAGACGATTTCCTAGGAACTTTCTCCAGAGAAAGTCTTTGACATTCCAAGTTCTGATTTCAGGAGAAACTACTAATATTCTAATGCTTGTTTCCATGATAAATAAAAATAAACAGAACATGATATGTATTCACTGATCTTCAGAAAGTAGCATATATTTTTCTTCTTTCAACTGAAGTAGTCTAGGAGTTAGGATTTGCATGCTTGGCCACGGGCACCTCCAAGTTAAACAAATGGTATTTGCATAGTGTCTTCATGCTGGTGGCAGTCTCTTGTGTTTTTCATGGCTTTGCACATGCAAGAATAACACATTGGTAAGATGGAAGTTTGGGTTTATTATGAGAACAACGTGAATAAGGGGAGTCTTTATCAGCCCCTTAAAATAAGTGGTTAAGCATGTAACCCTCTCATTCTCCATAGAAGGCTGTGCAGTGCTGTCAGCTTCTGTTGTGTTTCAGGTTCAATTTTAAGATGAAACCTATCTTGTCATTCTCTGGAGTCTTGAGAAGAATCTCGGGAACATAATCCCAGTGGAAACAGATACAAACTGAACAGTTTTAGAGAGATATAAGCTACTCTCCATGCCATTTTAGAGGACAGTCCATTCAGGCCAGTATAATTGTTTGATTTCTCATGGATGGAAGGAAAAATGAGTAGCAAAGAAAACTTTTGCATGGGGGCGCAGGAGGAGAGAAATTTAGATACATAATTCCAAAAGCTCAGTTTTCAGGAATGTAGGAGGTTTGGTGGGAGTTTTAAAGACTAAGGAGATTATGCTTTTGGTAATAATGATCTCTAGGCAACTAGAATTCTATAATGTGGCACTTTTTTCACATCTACATTAACACCACTCAGGTTCTGATTTTCTTTGGTTATATTCACTGAAAATAGGGAAGATGTGTCACTCACCGTTAGACATGAATTTTGTAGAAAATGGACAGCGGGTCACTTTACAAGTCAAATATCATCTTGAGGGCCTCTGTTTTTTTCCCTGCGATGAATCTGAAGTAGAAGTAACATGCATATGATGTCCATATTTCTGAAGGACTTGAGATGCTGCTTGCAGTTGGTGGGGGAGGAGAAGGAACTTCTGGCTTTGTCCATACCTGATTTCACACCTGCAAGAATCTGCTCCTTTGCCCTTGTGTGCTCTGCTCTGATGTGCAGCTTGGTGTGCATTCTTAAAAGGGAGAATTTGATTGTGCTCTAGAGGCTATCCTTGCTATGTGCAGAGTGGTGTAGGCAGGCAGTAGCGAAGGCTGCTTGAGTTTTGGGAGAATGCAACTATCTTCTGCAACATGTATATGTTTACCTTTTTATTCTTTTTTTGTCAGATGCCTTAAAATATGCTGCATGATTCTGGGTTAACTAACAAAAGATAAACTATTCTTGTGTGGTGGAAGGAGTAAGACAGCTGAGGGACTTCATTTAAGCTTGTAAGCGTTCCTCAAAAGAGAAGTGGCTACCTAGAAGATGAAAAGTTGAATAAAGAAGGAAGCATTTCTCATATGAAACGCATACGATTTTTTTTCCTTCCTTTGGCTCTAGCTAAGTAGTCTTGCAATTTCTTTGAAATAAGTATTTCCTACGTAGGTCTGATGATTTCTAATGTTTTGTGAAAGGCATTTAAATAAATAGTGAGAACATTTTCCTTGAACTACTTAGTACTCAAGTTAAATGTTGATCACAGTAAAGCTTCAAATAAGAAAAAAATTAGTCTTTAAATTGATTTTGGTTTAAAAGATGCTTGAGTATTCTACATGCCCTAGAGACAGATGAGAAAATCTGAGGCTTTATTGCTGTTGTTCCCCCTGCCCCGTTTTTCTGAGCAAAATGTGAAAGGACTGTGGGAGGGGCAAGACTAGAAATACAATATCTCCATCAGCAAAATTTGAGTAGTTTAATAGGCTTTATTGAAGTCCTAAAAATTCTTTATCGTTTTTATTACGTGACTTATTCTTTGTGGCATTCTGATGGTAATGTATGCAAAAGTGGGACTTTTCCTTATAAAAACTCATGTTGATGCACGACTGCCTTGGGTGCTCTCGAGTCTGTGTGAGAGGCTGAGGAGCCTCAGAAGATGTGCATCTCTCTTACTCCAGTGAGTGCTGAAGGCGCATGGGTCAAATAGGTTCTTAACTTCGACCTTTTGACTTGATATCCCAATTTAGGTAGGAGGAACCTGGGCTATAATGTAGGTGTATCTTATGTATTTTGCGCTTTCCCAGTGTATTGTGCAACGGGAAGAATGACTGACCAGTATTGCAAAGCATAAAAAATTGGAAAGAATGCTGCAATCCAGATATGTGAAATTAAAATAAGATTCTCATCAGAACAACACTGATGGGTTTAAATACCATTTAATCAATTTTAAAACAAAGAAACATTAATTAGTACTATAGGCATCACTGTCTAGTTCAGTTGAATTCTTCTCCAAGCAGCTGTGAGGTACACGGATGAGTTCCTGCATCATCAGCTGGACTTCACTATCTCTGTTGATACAGGTGGACTGAACTCAGTGAATTGCCATGTTTAATCCTGCTTGTTCAGGCTGGATAACATATGAAACATATCTCTCTTTAAGAGCATTGGAATAAAGCGTCATCAGGTTTATGGAAAATAATGGTGTGAAAACTTAGTAGGTGCTAAATTAGGACCAATTTTCCCTATGTAAATACATTTGGGTTTTTTGCCCAGTGATGTAAATGGAGAGATGCTGAAAGCCTGTAAAAGGCTGCAGTGATTAAATGCTGAGTGAGGTAATTCACAGGATAATTTGAAACTATCAGACAAATGGTCTTAGAAGTGACATACCTTAAATTGTTGTGTTACACCTGACGAGGAATAATGCCCTGCCTAAATAACCAGTGAAATAGCTAAAGAAATTGCAACACGTGGCAGCAACAAAGATCCAGTAATAGTACATTGACTCAGAGCTACAGCTACGCTAGGAGTAAGGCTTAACTGCCATGAAGTGGTTGCAGAATATGGATTTAAGTTTCTGAGATAACTGGATGCCTTACGTAATCTGGGTACATTTGGAGATAATTATTAACTACTCCATTTACAATGGTATTCTTGAATTAAAGGGGGATTCGGGGTGGGAAAGGGAAGTAAATTCAGTGAAGTGTGTGTGCAAAGTGTTTAAAATAGAAGGACTCTTGCTTTCAAAAACCGCTCTTTTGCCTGACTTTCGTAAGCAATGGTTCAGAAACCATTTGCACTTTAATTAAGTAGTGTGGAGTGCTACATGACAATATATTCAGACTAGTTATTAGGAAGAATTTCTTTACCGAACGGGTGGTCAGGCACTGGCACAGCTGCCCAGGGAGGTGGTTGAGTCACCATCCCTGGAGGTGTTTAAAAAATGGGTACATGAGTTGTTGAAGGACGTGGTTTAGCAGAAGATGGGTACGGTTGGACTTGATGATCTCAAAGGTCTTTTCCTACTGGAAGATTCTATGATTCTATGATATTACATATTACTTCTTAATATTGCATATTAATACATTATTGGTCCCATATGTTATTAGCTTCAAAGGTAAGATCTCATCCATTTAGCATGCTGTCAGACTTTGCAGACAAAGCATACAGCGTACCTAATCGATATCAGGATAGCTGGCAACTCATTGTAGTAAACGGAGGGACACTGACCCTACTTGATGTCCCTCTGGAAGTGACTGGCATTACAGGGATAGAACTGAGCTTTAACATGGTACTGTGAATTCAGTGATCCCTTCTTACCTTCTGTGTTCTTGGAGACTATGTCTCCTTCCCAACCTAGAGCATGTGCCAAAGTTGTAGCATATCTGTACCTGTTCTCATGCAGTGGTGAGGAACTACCATGTTTATCAGTTGTACTCTGCCAGGTTCCACATGTTCTGTGTGCTTTGCAGCTTCCCCATTGATAAATTTAGTAACTGGTGTCAGGGAGCAGAAAGAGCAGAGCTGCTGCGCAAGGAGGGCCAAGGGTGGCCCCAGCACAGATGCACCAGCCAGGGTATTGCTTGTGGGGGCAGAATGCCAGAACCTCCACCAGCCATCCCTGACCTGGCAAGCAATCAACCTGGTCTTTCCAGGGAGGCCAGTCAGGAGTGTGGAAGCATCCAGAGCCAGGTCTCCAAGTGGGCATGCGAAATAGGGGACAGGCACTACAGGCACTACAATGGTACAGCTTCAGCAGGGACTGAAGGCCTCAGGCTGAACTTGTCTACATGTCTTGGGCCTATGGGTAGAGGTCGTGGCTGAGGCTGGTGAGGACCAGGGAAGTCTGCCAGTGCTTTCAGGCCCTGATGGGTGGACCCAAATGGTGTCCTTGCCTTTAGTCAAATATTTCGTCAAGTTTGATGTCTGCAATCTGATTTAAAACAGAAAAGCCCAGGCCCACAAGCAGTGTTGGTTTTAGCATACAAAACTGAGCTTCAGGAGCAGTTGCTTAGACCTGTAAATGTCACATGGGAGTTTCATTCTTGATGGTTTTTCCTTAGTACATCACCCCAGGTTTTATGCTAGTTGAAGGCACTAGTTCAGGGTGTCGAACTCACAGCTCTCACCGCTCTCCTGCAGCGTAACGCGCGTCACACGCTGCACACGTGACTGGCGCTGGCAGGAGCACAGGGGCAAGGAGCTCGGCGCTGCCGCTGGGGAGAAACAAGGTACTGGGCTGGATAAAACAAGTGAGAGGGCTGGATTTGGCCCATGGGCTGTGAGTTTGACACCCCTGTACTAGTTTGTCTTTGGATGTTTTGAAATAATAAGAAAAACTACTTGTGTCTGCAGTATGATTCCAAGCGGACATGTATTTTGTCAGGGATGCTGTGACTGTTTTGAAAAGTTTTGCATTAGCTCTTAAGGCAAAAGAATAAGTTGGATTTGAGGGGGAGATGGTGATATTCCCCTCCTTTATTATGAATTTCTTTCTATAAGCAATCTTAGTCAAGTCAATCCTGTGAATGTCTGTGGGCTGCCTCTGTTCATGAAAGTATGGAAAACATATGTAGTGATTATGTCTTATCCGTTCCATAATTTTCTGAACTTCTGTGCCCTCTGAAGTACTGATCTGTTGGCTTAAAAACTAAGTTCACATTACTGCTCTTAAAATCAAGGCAAAGTTAATTAGTGGGTCAGAAAACTAATTAATTAAACTAGAATTAAGGTCATAAATATGTGTCTCTGCATGTTTGGATGTAATTATATCTGGTTATCTTCAGGAGTTTCCGTTCCTTAAGGAAAGGCAATAAATTAAAAATTTATTCCTAGAGTAATTTGCTGACTGCTAGAGCATAGATCCAGTGGCTTTTCAGTTTACCTTGTGCAAGAGCAGGAGAAAAACTGCCGGAAGTTTCTGGGATTTTTTTTCCTTCAGAGGAGACTTCCCCATCTCTACCCCAATTTTGGGGGTAAAAAGAATCATAGAATCCTAGAATTGCTTGGTTGAAAAAGACCTTTGACATCATCAACTCAGACTGTACCTTTCTCCTACTAAACCATATCCCTGAGCACTTCATCTACCCATCTTTTAAACACCTGCAGGGATGGTGACTCAACCACCTCCCTGGGCAGCTGTGCCAGTGCTTGATAAAAAGAGTTTTTTGGTGAAGAAATTTTTCCTAATGTCTAATCTGAACCTTCTTTGGTGCAACTTGAGGCCATTTCCTCTCATCCTATCGCCTGTCACATGGGAGAAGGTTGTAGACAGGGATAAGACCTCCTCTCGGCCTCCTTTTCTCCAGGCTAAAGTTCTGTACTGGAAAACTTTGTACATTACTAAGTGACTTTAAGAAGTAAGATCTATTTATTTAAGAACTGAAGTATAATAGAAGGAACCCTCCCTCTCACAGAACTAAAAAAAACCCATTGAAGTGTAAGCAATGCTTCTTTCATGCTGCCCATGTGTGCACACTTGTGTCCATTGTTGCATGCAGCATGTCAGATGGTTGCAGAGGCCAATGCAGTTTGACAGCACATGCTATGTACTTCATGCATTATTTACAATCAGCATGTGCTTTAGTACAGCTGTAACAGTTTGCACTAGCTGTGTGACAAGGAGGATGTGTATGCTGAACCTGTCAGGTTTGGCATCTGTAGAAAAGAGTTGGGCAATTTGCTTTTAACTCTGTTATTGGTCCTCTGATGATTATGGCAAAGCCTGGAAAGTTTGGGAACAGGCAAAGGGAGAACTGGGAAAACTGGCAGTATGTTGGCTAAAATAAAAAAAAACAACTGTCTTTAAATTGGTAAGAATATGCACCATGAAGTAATATTTGAAGAAGAATGTTTTATTGGAAATTCTCTCTTCTGTTGAATAATTAATGGAATAAGTGACAGAGCAAGCACTTAAGGATTAAGTGATTACTGGGAGATCTGCTACTAAATAATGTGAGATGATTTTTTTTTTGGCTGTTTGTTTTTAGATGGATAACCCTTTCATATCAAGCAAGATTTTTTTTCTTGGTGCTTACTTTCTTTGGGTCTAGAAAACGATCACCTTTAAATGCAATGTGAAGAATCCCTACATGTATCGTTGTTAATATTCGTGATCTGGAGTGATGCTTTTACTCAAGCTAATCAGCAGCTAGAAACAGAGATATGTTGGGAACACTTGAGTGTGATGCTTGTATGGTAAAATGGGAATCACATGGCTCTTACTTATCAAAAAACATTAAGTTTACCTGGAGATATGTACATCTCTCCTGCTTGGCCTTGGAGTTTCCCAGATACACCTGGAAGAGCTTGTTCAGGTCCCTTGTGCTTGGAAGTTTGTGCCATTTTTTGTTGCTGACATGCCGTTTGGAGGAGAGTGGGAACAAACCTGTTTCTGGATGTGGTGTAATTTCCTGAAGAAATCACACCTTGCTGGCACTTTGCAGAATTCCCAGCTACTGTTTAGAAACTAAGTATTTGCAAAGCTCAAACTCTTCCCTCATGTGTAAGAAATGTTTTGTGCTTAATGGTGATTTATTTGTAATTTCAAGAAGGCAGTAATTTTTGTTCATGTAAAAGAATAAACCCACTGCAGTCCTCTGGCATTTTCGTATGTAAATTAAGAAACTTGCAGGTGTTTAAGAACATGCCTGCTCTCTTACTTGTGTGTACAGATAAACCTGGTAATTAGTTCTATCCAGGCTAAGGGAATTAGTTCTAGCTAGGCTAAGGGAAACATTGCCCCTGACTTCTGCAGCCCTGAAGGACCTGGGTGTTGTGTCAGCAAGCAAAGCAGCACTACTTCCTGCCACATTTCCATTTTCAAACTTTCCTTCATCTGTTTATGAATCAATTCCCTTCAATCTGTTTATGAAGATTTCCGAGTATAATTTCATCTCCTCATATAATGGGAATCATATTATTCTTTCTTATTGTTAATTTTTTGATTCTTATGTTATTTCACTTTTTGACAGTCCGTGTTCTGGGGTGTTCTTCCACCTACTTAAACTGGGTTTCAGAGGGCACTTTAAAGATAGATACTGACTTGTTCTGCTGAAAATACTGAGTGATACTGATATTTTTTACCTTTTTACAGTTGTTAGTAAGATCACATGTAAATTGATATTTATGCATTGCTTGGTGGTTTGTTTGTGATTAGCTCCCTAATCTATGATATAAGCATTTTTAGAAACTACAGGGGACTCTTGAAGTTTTTATTTTGGGTGCAACACCATGGATGACTTTTATGAACTGCATAGCATTACATACTGCATATTTTTTCTTTAAATAAAATCAAAGATCTTAATCTGTGTGTAACTGTCGATCTTAACTGTATTTGAGCCTTTTCTTTCAAGCAACTGTGTTCTTTTCTTACTTCTTGCAGAAAATTATTTTCTGTTTTAAAATTTCAGAAGTCAACGTACAGCATTTTCATGTCTGACTACTGGTATTGGAGGTTGATCCCGTGCAAAGAAACTGGAAGCTGCAACTGTTTTGCAACAGCAAACCAGTCTAATGAAGAGAAAGAAGAAGATACAAACCATCGGGTTGTGGTGTCAGATGTCATGCAGCTTGTGCAAGATAAGCAGGAGGTGCCAGAAAGCACAGCAGGTGAGAAAAATATAGTATATTTTGGAAATTGTCCAGCTGGCTGCCAGACAGTGTTAAGAAGAGGGCTGATGGCTTTAAAAATTCTAGCAATGGTGTCCGATCACTAGCAATGAGAACAGGGCAGGGAGCCAAAATAAAGCAATAGCTGAGTATTCACTTGGAGGAGGGTGATGTCACCACGAAAACAAATGTTTAGTAGCAGCCAGTGAAGAGAGAATACCTTTATTTGGGAGGACTGGTGCTTTTTATAAGAAATGAAAATAATTTGATAAATTAATTGATTAGCAAAAGATAGTCATCCCGGAGAAACATGACCTATCTTCCTACAGTTTTAAAATCATGCTTTAGAGAAACTGCTGAGAGGCAAGCATCAAATACCTCTGCGCCTTGTCACGTTGCTTTTGTTGCTGTGGTCAATGAGCAGAAAACTGTAGTGAATTTTAATTTATAGTTAAAGGGAGTAAGAATTCATTTTTCCTCTACCATCTAGTCTTATATTTACCCGTGCAGGAGGTTGTTACGCTCATATGTGAAGTATGTAGCCTTTGCCTTCATACTAGTACAGATGGACTATAATTCTACAATTTGATTAGCAGTTGCATCTGATAGAATTGGTCTTTATTAATGCATATTAATTTCATTTTGTTCAATACATTTTTTAAAAGTCACCTAGGTAATGAAAAAATATTTATGCATATTCATGCAAACCTCTCTAGGCTGGAAAGATGATCCAAAACCGGAAAGGTGAAATTCACTGTAATGCAGGTTTGCATTTAATATACAATTACAAGGCAGGATGTGACTCTTCTGTAATAAAAGGAAAAAAGCTCATTCTTTTAACCTGAATGAAATAATGTTGGTACTACTACAGAATGATTCATATTCTGTTGTAGCTTAACAGGAGGTAATTATTACAGTAACAATTTTGTTTGCATACCAGTGAGATCACGGCCAGAATGAGATTTCTGTTGAGAGCTACAAGGAAAGGTGTAAAAAAAACCCTGCAAAAATTCCAGAGGAGGATGTTAGTATTGGTTAATGTTTAGAAAATACAACTTCTGTGGAAATGAAGGTGTGTCTAGACTACAAGAGAAAACATAAGGGGGATCATACATATTCTGATTTTCTAGTGGAGATCTTTGTAAGTTATGGAAGGAGGTGGACATGTGCTTGGTTTTGGGGTTTTTCTGTTGTCCATGTCTAATAAGAACAAGAAAATGTGAAATTGGTTTCTGCAAAATGATTTAGTCCTAATTGCGAGGATTGTTAACAGACTACTTAAAGAGTTTGTGCTGTCTCTAGCCTATTCTTAATGAAATCTTCAGTGAAACAAACCACTGCTGGAGGTGAGCTGGGTATACTTGATTCCATCTCGGTGCTTTAAGCTAGGCTAAGAGATTTCAAGGATTTTTTGCTATGGTGCTTCTGTGGAGGAAGGAGAAAGAAACAAATCCTGGGAAAGCAGGCCTGGAATAGGAAGTCAGAGGAAAGGTAGTTCTGTCTTGTGTCATCTGGGGGTGGGGTGTTAAATTGGAAATTGTACCTCTTCCTCTCCAGAAATTCAGGGGAGAATTGTATTATGTTCAAGACTAAGGTGCATGCGTATTCTTTGTTGACATAGCAGTGAATCCACAGTTGATCTACAAAGGAAGCTTAGTAAGCTGTACAGATCAGAATGGAAGTGATGAGAGCAAACCAGGAAATGAGTGTATATGTGTATTTCGTGGGCATGGGACTACCTGTAATTACCATAGCCAAATATATGCATGTTATTTCACCTTTCAGCTGTGGCTGCTGTCCTTCTGTTTGAGTGAAACGAAAACAGGGTTCAGTGAAAGAAGTTCTGGACTAAGTTTCCCGGCCTGAAATGTACCAGATTTTTCATTGAGGATTACATCCTTGCCTGGCTTGGCATCGAAATTGCAAGCCATTAATCAAAACTGAAAAGCACCTGATAATACTCTTTATGTCTGGAAAAAAGTGGGACATAGTTTTCAGAAAAATGTATGTTTGTTTTCTTTTGACTTGAAGCGAACAGTATGTAGACTGGGAAAGGAGCTTTTCCAGAGCTAGGTAAGAGAAACTCAGTTGCAGATAATTTTCTGGTAAAGTTATTAACCTTTAAATTCAGTATGAAAGCTTTTTCTATGTCACAACTAATACTGTTGCTAGTATTGAGAATTGAATTTTTTGTGGCCATTTTATTTAGTTTTTATTTTTATCAAATTATTGCTTTTAACTGGTGAAATCTGCATGTTAATATTTTCTGACTTTATTAAGGGACTACTAAAAAGGATCTACTCTGGAAAGAACTGCTGTGTAACATGGTGAATATTTAAAATGGGCAATTTGTATTTGGGTATGAGGTGGGATGAGCAGGTTTTTGCTCTAGTTCTATTATTTGTTCAAATATTTAATTTGGGAAAAGAGACAAGTATTTTTGTGGGTGGTAAAGAAAGTCATCTCGTTCTGTGAAGCCAAAGCTTAGAGTCTTCTGGTGGGAAAAGACAGAAAGAGAAATGGTGCTGTGAAAAAATGAACTCCAGCAATGTTGTTGGAGTCTTTTTCCCTTCTCTATTTTTGGCTCCTGTAAACTAATGTCAGGGGTCTTAGTCTCTCATGCAGACTAATAATATTTTAGGATGGAGTACATCTTGCTGCTCTTCTTAGTTAAACCATATGTTGCTGCTGCTGAAGTTTTATTACCTCTGTTCCCTCCCCCTCTCCAGCAACTCATCTGCTATGCTATTGATACCAATTTAATAGCAATATTTTTACTGCAGTGTTTCCTAGAAGTTATAATTAAGATCAAACCTTCATTGTGACTGTGACTTTTCATACTTTTGATTGAGAACATGTAGCATCTTGGAAGGCTTAAAAGCCTAGCTTGAAAGTGGTAGATGAAGCATGCAAAATTCAGCTTGAGGCAGAGAACAATGAAGACCGAAGCATCACAATGTCCGACCAACTTGTGTGTGCTATTTCCTCATTTCAAATTGTGTGTGTAATGCATCTGTCCTCTCTTGTCTTCAGAAGAGGCTTAATAATGGAAGGATCATGGAGAAAGGGTGGAGGTGTGGAAGACAGTCATGAGTCTTCAAAAATGTAAAAAAATTAAAAATCCAGTAACTCCAGAGTGCTTTGCTTAGGGGCCTGTTTACATAGCAACAATGGGCTTTTTGAATAGGGCTGTGGAGGTGGTTTGCTTGACACCTTTTCTTTGGTTGATTTTTCCTCTGTTGGTGTTCCAAACAGATCTGAACTGGACCTTTTCATGTAGGGATTTTTAGCCTTCTGCCATGATGCAAATAGGGAAGCAGAGGAAGCCTTTTGTGTTACCAAGATTTGCTAGTGTGATGCCTTGGAAACTGTAGTTACTGATGTTGTAGCAAACAGTCATGAGGGTGCTACAATCAAATCTTTTGCAAAAGTAAAGGCACTGTCATGACTCTGCCCAGGTTTTGAGGAATCTGAGGGTACAGATGGGTACTGACTGAAATCTGAAGGCTTCCTGATCCCAACTTTCCTGAGAGGACATACTTCATGAGAAGAAATTTTTTTAAACCCTTCTAAATTATAAAATGGGTGGGGTTTTGCCATTTGACATGATCATTGGGATTTTTTTCCATGAGAAATTGCAAGGCAGCTGAAAAGACAGCTGAATGACTGCATGATGTGCCAATTCTAACACTTGTAACAGTGGTGTGAAACACACCATCAGCTGCACTCACAGGCGTGCAAGATGCTCATCTGTTACATTCATGGACTCTTGGGAAAATATGTGCGTGGTGTCATCTCAAATGTTAAATTGCATTGTTTTTCATACATAAACACCTTTTAGGCACTTCTCAACAGCGTTGCTGAAGCTGACAGCTTTGACAGAATTGCATACCTCTTACAACATCACTGTCTGGAACAGGTTACATTATCAAGACCACTGATGGCTCATCACCTGCATCAGAGGAGGGAAAAGAACAGTACACTGTCTCTTAAACACTTGTACATCCTGGTAACTTCAGTCAGACTCTGAACCCAGCATATAATTTCAGGTATACTCATTAGCCCCTTTCTTCCATTAGTCACAACTGTATAAATACAAGATTTCAGTAGTAACGTACAAGGAACACTTTGTGGGTGTTCATTGTTATAATAATTATACCGTTTCAAATTAAGTGAGTGTTTCTGAAAGACAGTAGCTAATGCTGTTTGGATCAAGTCCATTCTATTCCTTGATGTCTACAAATACAACCTTTTAAGAATGTTAAGGGAAAATTAAGAAACTTAAAATGATCTCTTAGAACCTGCTTTTATTGGTACCTGAAAGCGTACCAGGATTAATCCAGTGCATCGTGGGGGAGAAGTCTTCCATTTCTGCAATATGTTTGGAAACTTCCTTGATTCTTGGAGCTTTTTTGTATTCTCCAAGAAGCTTTATCATGCTTAATATCTCACTAGAATTTTAATTTCAATTTGCAAAGCTGTATACATTACACGATAAGTCAAGTAAGAACTTGATTAAAGGCTTTTTCAAGGGATTACTTATAAACTAGATTAGCAGAGCTGGCAGGTGTATGTAGAAAATGAGGCTATGGATAACATACTGAGTATTCTTGAAGTTATTTGCATACTCAAAAAAAAAGAGTTGAGTTTTAACACCAAAATTTGTGAGGCAGTTGGAGGTTTCTTCTGTGTTAGAATTCCATGTGCAGCTGTGCAAAGACTACTTTTTTTCGTGGGAGTGATAACAGCATACTGTCATCTGATTAACATTTGTAGGTCTTCTGTGGAATGAAGATGGCATCATAGACTTCTCAGCCTATCCATACAGATGTTAAATAGCCCATGAATTTTTTTGCCTTTAAAATCAAGCCAACTAGGACAGAAGTCCCTAAGCTGTAAACCAGAAGCTGCTTAGAGATGCACAGTCCAGCACAGATGTTGGAGCTATTGCTGTCCCTGGTGGTATCTGTCATAATGTTCAAGGAGGGGTAACTCAAGACTTATTTTCTCTTTTATGAACATGGAACTGAGATCACCATAACTGTTGACAGAGAAAAGTATTTGTTTTGGTGTACACTTCTCTCTGCTTGATGGCTGTGGATTGTCCCCAAAGGACTACCTGGATTTTACTGTGAGAGCTTTTAAGTATATCCATGCTGAGCTTTCTGTTTGGTAGTAGTAGTTTGATTGATGTGAAGTGCGTGTCCAAGTAAGATTTAGCACATAATGTGTGTGCACAGTTAGCATTTCTCAGTGTTTAATGCAATTTGCTTACAGTGGACCTCAATTTTGTAAATAAATATCTTTACAGACCTGTTGCTCTACTTGGCACCGTAGGACTGGTATCATGTGTATGAGCCAATGTTTTTATGTTAGCTAAAAGAGCTGCTTTTTAATAAGCTGAAATTCTACTGAAGGAATATGGCAAATTCATGAGAGCTTAACTCCTCAAAATGGGATATGTTTAAACCTAATTGGAATAATCTAACAACATGGAAAGGAGAACCTTTGCATGGTAGACCTCACCTGTATTGTGTTGCTGCTTCGAGTAATAGAGCAATGAAATCCCAGCCTGATTAAAATCAGTAGGAGTCTTGTCAGGATTTTCTTCTTAAGATTTTAAGCTCTGCAGGTTAACTAGCCTCTTAAATGAAATTAATATTAAACATCTTACTCTAATTCCTTCTTTCCTGGGAATTACAGCAAATATGGAATATATAAAAATAACTTCTTGTTCACCCAGTAGCATTCTGTTCAAGAAGTTAGAGCAGAAAAGCTCTATTAGTGTAAAAAAGGCATTGCCAGCGAAAATTGAGCTATGGAGAAGTATTTCAGTAATGTCAGCAATAAAATTCAGCGCGTATGTGTGTGTGCATATGTTTGTAATTCAGTGCCACATGATGAATTTTCAGTTCAACTGTTGTTTGCTTTCTTACCGGTGTATTTCATACACTAGAAAGGAAAGAACACAACTTAAAACCAAACCAAACCAAACCAAACCCAAAAGATGTTTTCAGGAAATAGTTCTACCTGAAATTACTCTTAGCCTTTATTAACTGCTAGTCATCTTTTTATATTTTAATCTTTTTTCTTTTTTTTTTTATTTTGGCCAGACTAAGATAAAGTTGAAGGACCTATAGTATCATCTGTAGCAGAAGTGAAGATGTGAAAACATTTTTAATTTTTCTTCAAAGTTCCCTGTACCCAGATGGGAAGGATTTTAGGGAGATGTTCCAAGTACTGTGTGCTGCAGAGGCTTATACTGATCCGTCACAACTTTTAATGGTATTAGGTGTATTGGAAATACCTTTACTGCATTGTTGCACTTCCTTCTTTTTTCCCTGTTTTCTGTTGCAATAACCGGCCCAGCCACAGCATTTGTTATTTTTCCTTTTTTTATTCTCCTGTTTCCTTGAGAGTCTTTTGTTTTTCAGAAAGAGTTTGGCTGGGGTTCCTTGTTAACTGGGAGATCTCATGAACCTGGCAGGTGTAGCTGGAGCTCTGCCAGCCTGATTGTCTGCCTTCGGTTTGCTGCCTGTTCTGTGCTTGGAGAGCTCCTTTCTAAGGGAGAAGCAAACACCAATAATTGGTACAAAGAAGCAAGGACTCTTTAAAATGAAACTGGGGGAAGCTACAACTGCTTTGTTCTGCTTGGTGTTCAGAACCCTTTTGTGGTTCAGAACCTTTTTTGATTTAAATCATGCTTCTCTTTTCAGATATTCTCTCATGATGAAACATTAGGTATTTGCTGAAACTAAAGCAGGAAAGCTCTGTCAATTTTATTTAGTCCCTGACATGAATACCTTTGTGCTTTTGGTGCTTCAAATGGCTCCAAAGAAAGTGTAAGAAGCAAATATAATTGATATCAGCAGGTGTCATGTGTTCTAAATTCTATTTTTCTGCATCTGTAGGCAGTGAATATCTTTCACTCTGCTTGATTATAATATCTAAATAGGAAAAAACAAACTCTGTTGTATAAACTGGCTTATTCTTCTCACAGGGTATTGCATAAACTCATCATACGCCTCTGATGTGCCTCCCATGTAATGAAGAGCAGTTGCACGGCAAGTTGAGAGTTCTTCCTTGCTTGTTGCCTCCTCTGCTTCTGTAGTGGCAGACCATTTGCTGGATTTGACACTTGCTCCTAAGGCCATGAAAAGAGAGAAGTTGTGCATGTAAGCATTAGGTCTTGCATAGATGCAATAGAAACCATCTGAACTACAAGGTTTCAGATGCTGCCTTAGTAATCTTTTCAGCATCATCTACACGTCTACAGGGTAAAAAGTGACGGGTTAGATCGAGTCCCTGGCTTCCAGCTGGACTATTTGTCATGAGAATAAATTGCTTTGCCCCTATTCTAGCCAATACCCAGATCAGAGGATGGGTTCAGTTGTTTTCTGAGGAAAACTGCGCGCTGAGGAATTACTCAGGACTGTTTCATGCAATGCTCAGAGTTCCTGGGGTCAATCAGTGTACGCTCTGAGTTTTTAGAAGGTGAAAACATCACCACGTAGGAGGATGGAGCTTTCATAACAAATAGTGGCAAATCAAGAAATAAATTACTTCATCTTTTTTTCCAGTCTGTTTTTGCATTTTGCTAGGGCTACAACAGGTGTCTATGCCCACAAGTAAAGTGCAGGAAAACCTTCCTATCAGTGAAAGCAGACAGCTCTCTAGGAACACCTTTTCTTCATTATTTGCAGGTACAAACTGGAAAATTCTGCTGGTTTAGAGTTATCTAGAATTGGTTAAATAGCCAGCTGTCAAAGGAAAACCTTCTCAAGCTAAAGACACTGTGTTTCATTTAATTTCTAGAGGCTAAAGAGAATTTACATTGGACAAGCAATTTAAGTTACTTAGTAAGCAGTTTTATTTTCTCAGCTGAGCTTATCAGATCTGCTTAAGCCTGTTTGATCAGAAGGTACATTAGAAAAAATTGTGATTGCTTAAAATTATTTATTGCACATAATTAGATTATTGCTTATAAGCCTAAATCTGAATTAATTATTGAACAGGTAAATTCTTTTTCCATTGAACATTACTGAACAACTCTTTACATAGAGAGGAGGAGGGAAATAAATTTGATATTGCATCTGGAGTCTGTCAATTTAAGCTTACTGCTGTCAAATTTGTGGCCTGATTTTTAAAGGCTTACCTTGGGAAATGTAATATTGCTAATTAGTAAGTGCATGGAGGGAGAGAGGGAAGGCTCTGTGGTAGCCCTGCAGCACATGTGACTTGCCCCAAGATGATTCTTGAATGGAAAACAGCTACACTGAAAATGGTGGATTGATTTGGTTTCTTTTAGGGAAAGCAGCAGTGGAAAATAACCTGCCTGGGATTAAGTGCTGCCAAGGAGACCTGTCCAAAAGGTGAAAATTCCAGGGAAACCACATCAATGTCGCTTCTGCTGAGGTTTCTGGGAGATGGAGAACTGGTCCTTGAAAACTAGGTAATCTTGCCAGCAGCTTCTGTTTCCAGTAAGGTCTGTGGAGGTGTGCATGACCGTTGTGTATGTGCAGAGCAGGTACAGGGACCTCCATAACGCTGTCAGGACTTTCAAAAAAATCCAGTTGAAACAAGGCTGATTGATATGTCTAAAGCAGAGTCAATTCTCTTAATGCTGCCTGAATTCCTCTTCATTAGCACTCTGTGGGCTGAGGAGAGGTTTTTTCCCCAGGGGAAATCCTGGAATTTTCTTTTTACACATAGGCAGGGCTTTCAGTCAGAGGTGTGGGGGGAAAAAAACCAGCAAAAATGCCCAATTACGTGTGTTAAGGAAGTTGGTTTACTTGTTTTACTCTTTTTCCTCTCCCCACTACTGCTTATTTTGAGAAACACGTCTCATTTTAGAACACACAGGTTATGTGCTAGAATTCTACTATATAGAGAAACTCATGGTTCCATCTGTGTGCTGTAGTATGCTTTTTGTATAATTCCAGCTCTGAGCAACAGTACGATGTGGTGTTTTGCATACCCTGGTGTTTTTCATTCCACAGAAATCATCTGTGCCTGTCTGTCTTTCATTGTTGTAAACCACATTTATGTAGGAAGGCCATAAATGAGATCATAGAATCATAAGGTTGGAAAAGACCTCTGAGATCATCAAGTCCAACCGTACCTGTCCCCTTCTTAAACCATATCCCTAAGAAACTCATCTACCCATTTTTTAAACACCTCCAGGGATGGTGACTCAACCACCTCCCTGGGCAGCTGTGCCAGTGCCTGACCACCCTTCCAGTGAAAAAATTTTTCATGATGTCCAGTCTAAACCTCCCCTGGTGCAACTTGTGGCCATTTCGTCTCGTCCTGTCGCCTGTCACTTGGGACCTCCTTTGAGGCAGTTGTAGACAGTGATGAGGTCTCCCCTCAGCCTCCTCTTCTCTAAGCTAGAGATTGTAGAAGGTATCACAATGGCACAAGTGTGTGCAGCCAGGACTCATCCCAAAGGAAGCAACTGGGTTGCTTTCCCATTTTGCTAACTGGTGTGGCTCCAGTAGGGCTGCTGGGCTTGATTTTGTTTACTGCAATGCAGGGGAAAAGGCTCAGCAGCAGCATGTGGGAGAGGACAGTGGCAACGTTTGGGGGACTTTGGTGGCATTTATGTCCAAAAAGGTGTCCCTCATTCTTTTAGTAATTCTTTCAATATTTTTTCTGGTGAAGATTGAGCTGCCTGGGCTTGATGGATCCCCTTGGCTTTGTCCAAAGCTGCTGCCTTCTGGAGAAGGCTGTCTGCAGTGTGACACGTGCCGTGCTCTTGAGCTGCTATGTGTGCCCAGTATGGACCTTGCTGGGCTTCTCAAGAGGTAGAATGGCCAGTTTTATGCAGGCTGGACACAGAGGCGTTGGGGTTCCCAACATATGTTCTAGTGAAGTGGTTGGAGTACTTGCCCAGAAAAAGAGAGCAGTCTTTGGTTTCCTTCTGAGCCTAGAGGACTGGGTGGATGCCCAGCTGACCAGCTGCTGAGCTCTTCATTGATGTAGACACTGCCTTGAGGGAGATAAGATTCAGTAGACCAGAAGGAGTGGCAGCAAAGGGAAACTTGGTTCCCTGCTGACTGAGTGAGGCCCTAGCTTGTAAAATAGGAGTCTTGAGTTTTGCTCCAGCAGTGTTCATACATTCACTAAGTAATTGCTTGATATGTGATGCACAATCAGTGCTTGGAGTAGGGGTCCTGTTCTCATCTGATTACATTTTAAAAGAAGGAATTGTGCAGATGTTGAAAGCCAGGCAAGGGCTGTGGTTGCGAACCCTGATCATGATGTGTGCCTTTCAGCAGGCAGAAAGAGGGATGGAGTTGAGCTACCCCTCTGTCACTGTCTTTTGTTTGCTTATATGGAACCTGCCAGAAAAATGGATTATCCTGTGTCCCTCACAAGCCCTCAGTTTTTCTTGTGCTCCACTTAGGGAATTTACAGCCCAGTAGATTCCATTATCAAAGGCAAATGCTGAGTGTCGTTATCGCAAAATCCCTTTGGATTCTTGTTCTTAGCATTTAATAGGTTCACTAGTGACAGTTATGTCCTCCATGAAATTTTGAACAACAACTTCTTGGTCTGATCTGGCTGGTTAATAGTCACCACTGTTTAGCTGGTTGTTTTTTTAATCTGTGTAATTGTTTAATAACAAGGGAAAATAGATTTAAAGATCAGAAAGGTGTATAATAAAGGGAGAAGATTGTTTGAATACTTTTACTGGCAGAATTCCTGTCAACTGGTTCTGTTAGCCCAGTGTATCTAAATTTCCTAGAAGATGTAATATAAATATGTTGTCTCCAAATGGCAACCAGAAGTCACTGCTATTCTTTTATTCATCTTTTTATTGGGTTTATTTTCCTTTGAGAGGGGTTGGTAGTGAGCAAATGCATATTTAGAAGTTTTGTTCCTTTCAGTTCTGATTTCACAGTGACTGGGATGCAAAAGGACCCAGAGACAGATGCTGTAAATATTTTCTGCTACTGGTGCCTGGCCCTTTAATCTCTTAAGAAATTGAATCTTGCCCTTCCAAGCCCAGTAGATGTTGCTGTTGAATCAGAAATGAAAAAGGACAAGGGGAAAAAGCTTTCATAGCTCAGAAGGTAGCTTATTCAGAGAAAAGAGGTTTGTTTTTTTTTTTAATGCAGTGCCTGCATTGTTTTAATTTCTGTATTATCAGTTTGGGCATATGCAGCATAAATTAGAAGTGTGCCTTCTGTGTTCAACGTTGAGTTATAGGTTTAAAGTACTGTGTAAGAACTGCAGGGGAAGTGAATTTTCTACCCTGCATCTCCTTTATGGTTTTAGTAAATATTTATATTTTGTACTGTCATCCTAAGATGCATAAATCATGTCAGTCATGGTGAGATCTCTATAGCATGATACAAATTTGCGAAGCTGTCCTTTATGGCAAGAACAGGCATTCCATGGCCTCTCCAAATCAGCATTGTTACTGGGAAGCGGAGGCCTTGCCAAGTTTTGGAGCACCTTTTAGGGAGAAAATCCATGATATAGGATGGGAGAAGGAGACAAAGCCGGGGAAGCAGGTCAGTTTGGCCAAGGAGACTGAAAGAGGATGAAGAGGAAAGCATCTAAAGGTGGTTTGCTTCCTTTCCTTTCCTCTTCAGTAATATTATGTGTACAGAAGACTTCATTTATTTTTTAAATGCACTTTGGTCTTCTAACAGAGTTTGAGGAATAGTTTGCTATTGATTAGGAAAAATGTGTGAATAAAATATTGAGTAAACAAGTAATCTCACTGCTGAATTTTCTTTCCCTGTTATATGAGAAAACATCTGCAGCTATTGGTTTCCCTGGAAACAAATTCGCTGCAAAAGCTAAATGCGCTGCACTGAGCCTGTCAATTTTACTACATTTGAGAAGAGTTTAACATGCACATTTGGATGTTTTTACTACATTTGTTTCTCAAATGCTGTATCTTTTATGCTCTTCTCACACAAAGGAGATGTGCAATATACTTTGGATTTTGGACAGAACTGCAGGAAAGGTCGGTGTTTACAAGACTAAATATGGACAGGGCTGGGGGTGTGTGTGTGTATATTTACTTACAGACAGCATCTGAAGGCTTATTTTTAACATCTTGCCTTTTAAAGCTTAGTGCAATTGCCTTTTAAACCTCAGTGCTATTGTTTGCATATTGGTGCAGTCTTAGCTGGTTTTTGGAGATCAGAGAGCTGCTGAAAGGAAGTGCTGGTACATTTGCCTCATAATAGGATTTTGGCAGCACATTGGTTTTATTTCTAGTTTAATTAATTCAGTATGAGATACATATATGTGTTCTCACAGATTAGTATTTTTGTTCTGACTGTGAAAGGAGTTATATATTTCATATATTGTGTTAGAAGATTTTAGTGATGCTTATGATTAGCTTCAACTGTTCAAGCAAAAACCAAATCAGTGTGGTTATATCAGGAAGAATTTTAAAACTGAGTTGCATTATTGTACTTTAAGAAAGAGAAGATCTGTTAAGCAAGTGTTGCATAAGAATTAGATTGTTTTTCAGCAGGTATGTTTAACATAGCTTCATGTATGTACCTGGGTCACAAGTACATGAGATAGTTATGTTTATGAATGTCTTTCTTTTAATAAAATAGTTTCCTGTATCTATTGGAAAAATAATATATAGTACTGAGAAGACTAGGCTGTGTAGAAAAACACTCTTAACACATGTTGACAAAACATTGGCTGTAGCTTGTCAAATATTACAGAGACATCTGGCAGTGATTCCGTTGTGGGATTGCTTGCTAAATCAGGCTTTAAAATGTTTCATAAACTCCTTTTTCTCCCTAAAAGGAGGCAGCTGTTTACATCAAATTATATATAAAGTTTGGTCACTAGGCCCTTTGCATTTGGGTTTTTGTTCGTGGGTATTGAACAGCCTTTGATGCTGGAGCCTTGCTATGTTCTCCCCATAGCTAATATTTCCTGTCATTGCTGAGTTATATCTTTTAAAAGAGTTGTCACTCTCGAAAGGACTTGAAGTGAAGTTTTCCTGCACTTTTCTTTTGTTAGTCTTTGCTTTGGGTGCTCCGAGTTACTAATATTACACAAGAATGGCCCACGTGCTCTATGTATACAAACTGAGCCTGTTGAGCAATTGAGGAGGTGGGGAGAACAGGCAGAGATACTCTCTTTTCCATGAGAAACCAGTCATAAGTTCTAAATACTCTTTTGCAAATGTCGAGGGGAGAGGAAGGAAAGGGATAGAAGTAGAGTGAAAGTATAATTTTTATGTCAGCTGTTAGTCATGACCTAGCTTAGAATTCTATCCTACCCCTCTCCTTGTTGCATCTATGGACTTAAAATACAAGAAAACTGATACAAAATTATTTATTCTGTTGTAAAGCAAATAGTGCAGTTCCTTGAACAGCATACTGCCTAACGCAGTGAAAGCAACAAAAGTAAAGTTAAACCATCTAATAGCATAACTACTTCTACTTTTTGAGGGCTATTTGCCTGCAGTCATTACCACCCCACTGCTAATTGCTCTACAAGATATCCTATTTACACATACACGTGACAGTGAAGAGAAATATGATATTTAGAAAGATGAAGTAGGATAACTGTTTTTATGGATAATATTGGTTATGGAAAGTTTTTGGATAGTTGGAGAATATTGACCTCTCTATTTGATAGTATCATTTCAAGCATTGTTTGCTATGTTGTATGTTTTTATGCATTTCTTTGGTTTTGCCCAGTTGAGCTTTCCAGCTAAAGTTACTTAGTGATCTTTGCTTTTCTATGATAGCAGGTGACCCTAGGAATGACAGATCAAACTGTACCAGTAACTACAGATGCAAGGTCAGCTATTTCTGTAATGCCTTACTCTGCTTCTCTAAAGGGCTGGTTAAAATCTTGAAGGAAGTAGCTGGCTCTTAAGAGGATTTTGATGCAGATCAGTCTCTAAGGAGCAAAGAGATTGTTTTCCTTTAGCTATACCACAAGAATACACACCAAAGTTTCAAGTCAGGTCTTCCAGTACATGGCATCGAGCATCCTCAGGCTTCCTCTATATGCTGCCCTTTAAAATCACAGCTTTTAAATCATATTTCGTAATTCTAGTCTCCCTGTTTTCCCTGCTGCTCGTCTGTGCCCTGCTGATGCATAGACAGTATTCGTCTCTGAAATGCTCTTCCTCTTGGGTACGCAGGTGACAATGGTGAGGAGGATCAAAATTTTCTGCTTCAGAGATCTAGGCATTGCCATGAAGTATACAGGAATGTGATAGAAGACTGGTGCATTATACATCTACTATCTTGGAAAGGGATATATGACATAATTATTTCTTTCCTTGAAGTCTTTTCTAGGCCTAACACCCCAACAATAATCATGCAGAAATATTGTATGCTATGACAAATTGTGACCGTATACAGTGAAATAGTGTGGGATGCTGTTGATTTTGTCTGACATAGTAATGTATTTTTCCTTTACCTTCTTGGAAATTTTTGTGTACTTCTGATTCTTTTTTTATTGTCAGAATTTTTTTGAATGTTGTAAATAACACCTGACTGTAGCTGAACCCAAACCAGCAGTGTAGAGAAAACCTTTCAGTCGGTGCATCCAAGCTGTACAACTGTGTTTCAGTACACATTTAGCTGTTGAGTGTTTGAGGGAACTCTGTACTGCAGTTCAATCTGGATTTTGTAGTTACATCCAGTGAGTTGCACAGAACTGGGTAAGTGGCCGAAGTGTGGGACAGGATGGCACTGGTGCTCTGCTGAGTCTCTGTCGGGGAGCTGGCAGCTGAAGGAGCGAGTCATTTGCAGTGTGTTGAAACTGGTCTTGTAAAGAGAAGAACTCTGAGAGCAAAACTAAGCAGAAAAAAAACATTAAACTTGAGAAATGGCAGAAGTACAGAACCTGAGATTTTGTGGAAACCCACTTCTGACTTTATTTAGGTCTCATAAAACATGGCATGACTCAATGGACAACAGAATATAGCGCAAGAACGTGATTATAAAACTGCTGTTGAGAGTATGAGTGTTAAAAATATTTTCGTGTACCAGTTGGTGCATCCTGGAGGTTATTAGTTACCAATAACTGTGCAGCTGACCTGACAGCACTGAAAAGGGTTAGAAACAAACATGTCTCGTGCGCTGGAATAATAAATGCTATGCTGTGGTCTGGGTTTGAGACTCTCTATGAGCCTGTCCCTGTGTGTTAATCTTTGTGGATTTATGGAACTGGCTCCCAGTTGCAGTTGTGATCAACTCAAAAGATGTGTTTTAAAGTATCCAGACATTTTAAAGTTTAAATTATTTGTAACTGAAGTCAATGCAACCTTTTATGCGTAACAGATGTTTTTTCAAAAAGCACTTTTTCTGCAATGTAAAGGCAAAGAAAATGAAAATAAGCAGCATTGTGTTAGGCTTGTTACTGACAAAAGAACCCGTATTATGGATTAGAAATTGCTGTAAGAATGAAGGAGGGAAAATAAGAAAAAGCAACAGCACTACCTAAGCAAAGTAACAAGGAGATGTATACATGCATGCTTATGCTTTTCTTTCAAAAGTGGTAACTATTCAGGACTGTGGTCCTTCAAGAAAACTAACAGCAATATTTTCAGAAGCCTACTAAAGCAGAAATTCAGTCTTTCCATTTCAAGAAAGCATGAAATGGACCTTAGAATGTAGCTTACAATGTAAAGGAGTCTACATGACTTTTTCCTTTTTAACAGCTTTACCATAAGGAAGACAGAGAAACTATATAAAAAAAAATCAACAAAATAATCATGAATTGGACATAATGATTTTGCTCATCAAGAAAGGAAAAATTTGTAATTGTCTGCAAATGCCCTTTTTTCAGAGGCATTTTTTTCCCCACCTGAACTCCCCTGCTACTTTTGATGGGGTCTGACCTACTCTCTCTCCAGTATTGAGCATCCATCAACACAAAATAACCAGACTAAGAAAATAATACCGTTTAATTTACTGAGGATTGTATGCAATAAAATAGATGGGGGAGTTGGTGTGTTAAGGAAATATACACAGAGAAGTTTTCAAGTTCTATTGTGGAACATGCAAAGGCACCATTGAAGGGCCCGTGGTGAGGACGAGTGTTCTGCAGCAAGACTGAGAATTTGTTTGGGGTTTGGCCTTTTCAACTGCAGGCAAAACACCCTTCTGGTTGTTGGAAATTATTTTTCTATTCCTGGGTGATTTTTGAGACTTCTTACATTTTCCTAATCTGAGACAAAACCAAGTTCTTTAACAGTGCTTGGGGGTGCTGTCCAGGATGGAGGCCAGGACCCAGGGCAGAACAGTAAGTAGCCTTGGGGGGGACCAGCCTGCCAGAGGTGAGCAGCTCACCCAGACCAGTCACAAACTGAATTTTCCCATGTCCTCATTCCCTTCCCTGAGTATTGTACTATTTCCTTTTCGGAGAAGGGAAAAGATTTCTGTCACCCTAAAGCTCCAGTGAATGCTACATTATAAATGATGAACAAATGGAAAAGGGTAGTCAAATTTTAAGATATATCCTATTAAAAGAAAGATCTGTCTGAATTAAAGTTGACATCCTTCTACTCTGTTCTTTATCTGTGACAAAACTTGTCAGCCTGTTCCTAAGGGATAGTCACTTCACTTTTGTTTTGTGCAATCAAATTGAATAGTCCTGGAAATACCCTACTTTTGAAATTCTGCTTACTTTTTTAGATTGCCGATTGGATGTAAAATTAACAATTACAAGTGACAGAAAAATATCACATTTTGTTACAGAGTAATTTCCTGAGAACATTTTAGATTGGCCCCGAGTCTTGAAGTTTTATGTGTACTGTCAGTTCTTTCGAAATAGTGATTTTTACGAAGTGGAGCGTGTAATAAAATTTGGACTTTTCTTAATACTCCAGATTTGAACACAGACAAAAAGGGATTGATTTCAACTGTGGTACTTTTCAGGAGACCTTAAATGTGTTTGAGCTTTTAAAAATGTTGTATGGACTTTTTTGAGGGAAGAGAAGTTAATTTTGTGATTCTTCACCCTGCCTTTCCTTTGAAAAGAAAACCAGCAAGACAAGAGAAGACAAAAGATGTGTTTTCTGGCTCAATTTCATTTCTGCATTTATATACAGAATACTGACTCTGGAAGAGAATATGACTGACATTGCTGCATCCAGACTCTACCACCTGTTTAATTCTCATGGTACCTTTCAATATCTGATCTTCTTAAACAAAAGCTCCCCGATTTCCCCATTTTTCTATGTTAAAAGTACTGTGGTTTCATGTTTTGGGGGGGTTGGAGTACAGTTTCCCTTGTGTGTCCCTTCCTTTAATTGTACATACCTGTGCAAGCATTCCAGGGATTAAAATACCAGTGTACTTCATTTCCTTCCATATAATTTCCATTTGCAGAAGGTCTTTCCCCACTCACCTGCATGCTTCCTGTCTTTGGGCTTCCTGACGTCTTGCGGAAAGTTCCTTCCTCTATAGAGACATCTTAGTAAACTTAGAAAGGTAGGGTGTTGCGTGGCATTGCACTAGTGAAAAGACAATCTTTATTCATTGCCATATCTGCTTCTGGAGGAGTGCAGCTGCTGGCACATCTGGGTAGTTCAGCTCCTCAGCCGAGAGAGCGATAAAGGGCTGGAGCAGCCTTCAGCCAAGAAGGGGCAGTTGGAGGTTTTACACTAAATAAACTCTTTCAAGGCTGTTGGCTCTGCAGTGATTTCTTAATCCCATGTGGCAAAAGGGGAGGATGAAGAAGAAAATTGAATGAAGCAGTTACTGAGAAACGTGGTGCTCTTTAGAAACACAGAAGACCAGTGGAAGAGATTCAAATGACTTTTCATGAGTTTGCTTCATATAAGCAAGGAAGACTGGGGCGAAAGAAGACCCTGCCTGTTACGTTAGGAAGTATTGAAACCCATGATCTGGTCAACTTTTTTTAAGTTCATTATGGCTGAAGAGCCTAATTATAAAACTTCACAGAAGTACAAACAACAGTGTTCTAGTATAAAACTGAGATCAGGATATGAAAGAAATGAATTATGGAAGAGTTAGTGGCTAAGTTAAGCTTTAAGAACTTAGTTAATTTTAAGGAGAGGCTAGATTGCAATTGATAAAGTGGAAAGAAAGATGTTTAGGAAAGAAGAATGAAAGCTCTGGGAACTGGATTGTAGCAAGATCGGACTGAATGGCGGAAAAGGCCACCAAATAGACATGAGTATGTTGCATTTTGTGTATCTCCTGCTACTTCTCAGCCATGGGCCTGAGCAATAATGGAAAAGAAGGGCAGCACCTAAGTAGAAAGAGGGTGAGGGTGAAGCTTTTCCCCTGCTACTGAGTACTTAGTCCAGGTCCCACCTCCACCTGTGTGTGGCTAACACATCCCAGATGAGTGTGGAGAGCAGCTGCTAGGCTTTTTTTTCTATATGGAACTTACTTTCTTGAAGGAAGATATTATGGAGGTTGATCTGACACTGAGGACTTGGTAGAGATTTGGTAAATTAATAGATTAGTAAAAGAGGGTGCAGTTCCACTATGAAATGCTCCTGCCTATCTGAAGGCTTCTTTGACCTGTGTTCCTATATGAACCTTGCCCATATTCTGGCTTTGTACAAGTGTCTGAGTGTCAAGTTTTTAAGGAGAAAAAACTTCTACTTTTTTCTTTTTTTTTTCCCCTTCCTGCATGTGTTTGCAGGGTAGTGACTCGTTCAATGTGAAGTTCTCTGTATTCCTTGAGATTGTGACTCTAGAAACAATTTTCCCCTTGTGGAAGGGTGAGGTGTTGCCAAAACCAGAATACTGCCATCTCTGCTTATGAATCCCAGTTTCAAATCCCAGATGCTTTACATAATAAAGCCTAACTGGGCTGATTACCAAGAGAACTCAGTCATTCAGAAAAATAAAAAGGAAAAATCCCTTTCCTTCATGAAGGAAGAACCAGTGCCAAGAGGAGGTTGAAGTGTTAAAAATGCATTTTCTGTTTGGATCTTTCATATCAACTGCCCTGTCTCTCCTTTCTTTCCTCTTTTATTTAAGGCTGGGGATCAGTATTGCTCTTGTGCAGTGGGTGTATGTGGCAGTTTTCTGTAGAACCTGTGAGGACCTAGGCTATGAAAACCACATTCAGTGTGTCTCTTCCCGCTCTGCAGGAGCCCAGCTTAGGGTAAGTCTTTCTGGCTATGTCTGCAGCATCCTAGGACAGCAGTGGTGACTGGATGCCTGTAGCTTCATTGCTTACACAGTCTATAGAGTTTTGTGGCATGTGATGTTGGGGTCATTCAGAAAAAAACGCAGCTGACTTGCTTGCCTGATGTTGACCATATGGTATTGCTGGAAAGCAGTATGGGATGTTTGGCAGAGAATTCAGCTGCATAGGCATAACCATCCATATGCTCTGCCTGTTCCCTTTGCAGCAAGTGATGTGGTTAGGGCCCATGCAAAGAAGCAGGGTTTTAATTTGTATGGGTTTTAATTTCTTATAGTCTTACTTTATATTCCAAACCCAGTATTTTTTCCACTGAATCTGCTCTCATGCTCTTAGAGAAACTAAGCTCTTATGGGTTAAGATGGAAGCCCTTTTGTGGATGAATAATTGATTAAAACCCAAGAAACTGGGACTTGCTTTAGGTGGTCAGTTTTCTGTGGGTAGAGGGGAGTTACTGGTGGAATAAAGCAAGGATTATTGCAGGAGCATCAGCTATTCAACATAATCCTAAATGAGCTGGAAATTGAAAGGAAGTGTGGAAAGACAAAATTTGCAAGTACGTGAAATGATTGAAAATACTCAAATTCAATACAAACAAAAAGTTGGAGAATAAAGTGCTGATGCTGAGTAACTGAGCAGTAGAGTAAGTGAACTTAATTAATTGTACAGTGTGTTTCATATGAGAAAAGACTATGTCATTCCTTAAGCTAGTTCTCAATAAGAGATCTTGACTGATCTTGGGTAATTCCCTGAAAACACCAGCAGCTCGGTCGGCACTCAGTTGTTGGTCCAAAAGGCAAACAAGGGCATTACAAACAGCTGAGAGGGAAACAGAGAACAAAATCCTTATGTCACTGTGTAACTCTGCTGTGCCTGCTTCTCGAGTACCACATCCAGCTTTGTTGGCTTTGTTAGAGTAGAATTAGGGTACACAGAGGCGTGGTGAAGGTAGTCAGAAATATTTGTTGTTTTTATACAAATAGGAACTAATTAGTGTAGAAAATTTTCTGTGTGAAAAAAACGCGATTGGAGGGGACATAATATCACCTACAGTAGGGATCTCTAAAGTCGTGAATGGCTTGGGGAAGTGAATGGAGAGTGTTTATTTCCTGGTTGTTTTTTTCCCCCTGCTTCACAAAAGACAAACCCAGAAAAATTTCAGGAAAGTAGCTGAAACAAAAGCAGTTTTTCACACAGCACAACATTAATTTTTGGAACTCATTGACAACAGATACTACCGTGATAATGTACATTTTGGAAGGAAATCTTTAGATATATTGTTGCAAGTATCTTTTGCTCAGGCAAAACTCATTACATGATTAAATGTTAATGGCCTGTGATTCCTGCTTTGGCTCCTGACATGAGAGGATAGGTTTTTTTATTACTTCTGGAACATTTTCAAAATAGCTACAATTTCTTGAAAAACTTGGTAATGCTTTTTGGCTAGAGCTGGTTGAAAATAAGAGAGGTGCAATATTGCTGTGTTTGAACAGGTTTTGCTGTAGACCACAGCCAAAACCAGTGCAAGGTAGAGTACTGAAGGAAATAAATCACATTGTGGCTTTCAAACCCAATAGAAGTTTAGAAGAAAATTAATACAAAACTACAGAAAGCAGGTCAAATATCACATCTATGTAACCCTGGAAGGTGTTTGATTAAATTCTGCAATACATTTGCTCATTGCTTATTATCTTTGCAGTTTCACTGAAAGAAGTAGGAGTACAGACTATTTGACAAAAATGTTTTCACTACATTTTAAACATCAAAAAAATCAAAGGACATGTGTTCCTCAATATTTTTTGTGAAAGCATTTTTACACACTGTTATACTTCAGTATGTTTCCTCTGTTGCAGCTGAGGCTTGCCTGAGACTACTGAAGATTTTTTGCTAGAGGTGGTAGATTAGCAAAAATTAAAAATCAGAATTCCAGTAGCAGCTTGAATTTTTCAGTAAAACCAAAAGTAACCCCACTTTATCTGAAAAATGAGAAATCTCCTATTGTATTTACAAACTCTCAGTGCTAGAGCTGGGTATCAATCCTTTTACTCTCAAATTTTAATGTAGCATAATGCGTGTGGGGCTGAAATGACAGGTTTACCTCCCAAATGTGATTGTTGTGAGTGCCTGCAGAGGTGTCAGGCTTCAGGTACAAACTTACAGAGAGCTTGTCCCTGAGCTATACTGACACTTTTGTTTCCAGAACTGTTTTGATTCCCTAGATAGCTCATGGTAAGGTACTGGCTTGTTTTTTTGTTGCAAGGAGGTTGAGTTGGCTCCAGTTTTTAAGAGCAGATTTTAGTTAGTTTACGGTCTGCTTCTTTGTTCTGACTAAAGGATATTCAGAAACCATGGGCGATTTGATTTGATTCCAATTTCAAACCAGCAGGGATCCTAATCCCACGTTCTGTGGTTAAGTGTATTGAAAATACTGTATCTCTCTTTCCTTCAGTAGAGAAACTTCACTGTTAGTGAACTACACTGTTAGTGTATCACCCCAGGCAAGGCTGCCTGATCCCTGTGAATGAATGTGATTAAGCAAGTACATGATTAATAAAAATGAACAGTTTTACGTAAATTAAGTCCAGTTAACTAAAACCTTTTTCTTTGGTGCTCTGCTTGTGCCTTGCATGTATTGAATTTATTTGAAGGTGTAAAAAGTACACATAAAGTGGTGATGTTGGTATAATGGAGGTTTAACTAATGTGTTAGAGTTCTCCATTCATTTTACACAAATATAAATAGATACTATGTGCATGTCATCCTGAAAGTTGACTGGCTGGTGTGATTAAATCCATCAGTACATTTATATCTTGCTTTTCATTTGTTATTTCACTGACAAAACACCATGGAAAGGTTTGTTTCAAAACAAGCCTCAGCTATCCATATGCACCCATGGACTTGCACACCTTCTCTACGCAGGACACCTTTGGTCCTGGTTCACCACCTGAATAGCCAGAGCCTGACCTGGTAATCCAAGTTGTGCTGCAGATCACTTGTTTCTTTGCAAAAATGCAGTCTTAAGTGGCAGTCAGAAAAACTAAATCTTCTTTTCCATATCAAGTCCCTGTAAGTTCTGTATTTCTACAGTAATAGTTTGTTATGCAAAAGCTTGACTGAAGACTTCATTTTTGTCATTTCTATTAATATAGATGTGAAAATATATACAGCTGTAGTCACGGGGCTGCTGTAGGACCATCATACTAAGAGTGGGGATAATGTGGGACTTATTTATAAATGAGTAGTTACAAATTATGTAAATGAATTTTACTGACAGAGGAAGCCCAGGTAGATTGATGGGTTCTCTTAACATTTTTTTTTATTTCATACCCTTCAATATAATAACAATATATTGTTAAGAGTTATGAACAAGTCATCATAGGTATCCATATATGTGTTCTGGGAAGGAGTGCTGCTTTTTACCTGCTGTATTAAACTGTAGAAAAGAAAATCTTTGTCATAAATAACACAGCACCGTCCTTTTAAACATACAACAAAACATCCCTTTTTCTTTAAGCCATAGCTAACCATTCATTTGTTTTAATGGCTAAAATATAAGAGGACATAACTCAAACCAACAGGATGATTAGAAGACTGGGAAAATTCAGCTGACCATCAACAAAAACATACTTATAATGACATTTAGTGGGTATTGAGATAATCTTGAAAAAGCAAAGTGTAAAAAGGCTTATTGTTTGTAAAACAGTGTATAAAAGCACTGAAAATCAGTTTCAAGGAGCAGTTGTGCAGGAAGTCTTTGCACAGATTGCTTTTAGTCTTGTAGGGTTTTCCAGGTTCTTAAAAGTTTTCCAGTGGTGATGAACCCTCTATAGCAAATGGGAGTTTCCTGGCTATTGGACTTGCTCTTTCTAGTTACCTTGTGTATACTCCATACCCCTTGTGGGGTCTGCAGCTCCTGACTCTAAACCCCTCTTCCTGAGGAAAAGGGAAACAGAGTCACGGACAGTGCTCTGGCACAACATTTAAGCAGCCATTTATGCAGCATTACAGCCTTGGGTAAGACTGGCTGGAGAGCTGTCCTGTCAGAGAAGGACCTGGGGGGTGCTGGTTGACCACCGGCTGAACGTGAGCCAGCAGTGTGCCCAGGTGGCCTAGAGGGCCGATGGCATCTTGGCCTGTATCAGAAACAGTGTGGCCAGCAGGACCAGGGAGGTGATTGTGCCCCTGTACTTGGCACTGGTGAGGCCACACCTCGAGTCCTGTGTTCAGTTCTGGGCCCCTCAGTACAAGAAGGACATTGAGGTGTTGGAGCGCATCTGGAGAAGGGTGATGAGGCTGGTGAAGAGGATGGAGAACAAGTCCTACGAGGAACAGCTGAGGGAACTGGGGTTGTTCAACTTGGAGAAGAGGAGGCTGAGGGGAGACCTCTTCACTGTCTTCTCTCAAGTGACGGGTGATAGGATTCAGACTAGATATTAGGAAGAATTTCTTTACTGAAAGGGTGGTCAGGCACTGGCACACCTGCCCAGGGAGGTCATTGAGTTGCCATCCCTGGAGGTATTTAAAAGAAGGGTAGATGAGTTTCTGAGGGACGTGGTTTAGCAAGTGGACAGGTATGGCTGGACTTGGTCTCAGAGGTCTTTTCCAACTAAGTGATTCTATGATCTCCTCCAAATAGTGCATGGTTATTTCAGTGTTTAAAGGAAATTTGGAGCCTCAGCCTTCTGAAATGCCCATTTCGAAACCAGTGTGAGGGGTTCATGCTGGTAGGAGGGGAATCGCCTTGTCAGCGGGAAGGTGTTATCCCCCCCCCCCCCCCAACTCCTTACCCTGCGGCAGGAAGGTGGGAAGGAGCCTGCCGTTCACGTAAGCGTGAGGAGGGGGC
This sequence comes from Dromococcyx pavoninus, assembly GCA_033558185.1. Lineage (NCBI taxonomy): Eukaryota > Metazoa > Chordata > Aves > Cuculiformes > Neomorphidae > Dromococcyx > Dromococcyx pavoninus. The sequence continues at coordinate 195,646 of JAUMJL010000668.1, read as the reverse complement.
TTTCTGCAGAGTTTGGAGAGGCGTCTGCTCATCAGTGCTTCCCATTAGTTGTGGCGTTTGAGGGCTCTGCCGCGGGCAAACCCATACGCAGAGGAGGGGAGAGAAGTTTTAAGCTGTCATTAACATTCACTGCTCCTTGGCTTCCAAGCAGCGCCCGCCTCATCCAGGCGCTGCCAGGAGGGAACGTGCGCTCCTGCCTCCCCTTTGTGCCGAGGGGGATCCGTGTGGAGTCATTGAAATGCAGGGCTCAGAAGGACTGCTGTAGTGGTCTGGTTTGGGTTCCTTTTTTTCCCCCCTCTCCTTTCATTCTTGGAGCAGGGGGAGCATGTTTGCTGTGGATTCTTTTTGTTTTATCAGAGAATGAGATGCTGACTGGAAACTGAAGAAATGGCCCTAGAAGAATTGATGCAAAGATTAAATGCGGTTTCCCAGTGTGCTGGTAGGAGGAGCTGCTGGTCTTAAATAATGTGTTGTGTGGATGCTGTTAGTGATTTTCTAGGATTTACAGAAAATCCCAGTAATCTGACTAGCATTCTTTATGCATGTTGGCATTAATAAGAAAGAAAATGTTAAGGGCTCTTGTCACCAGGTTAAACTTTTGTTTGTATTAGCACTAATTAACATTTTTAGTGCTTAACTATGCATGAGGCAAGCTTTAGAGGGTCCTCTTGAATAGTTTTGGGCAGTTGCTAGCCCAGTCAAATGATCTAAATGGTTCTTGATTCCTTTTTTTTTACCCACTAAGAAGTGGGAGGAATCACAGATTTGTCTTGCAGAATGGGTCTAATATGAAGCAGTGAAAAGCCCAGCTAACTGTAAGGCACTGCAACCAGTATTTTGGGTGGGTCTAAACTGCAATTGCATGAGAATGAAGAATTTACTGCATTAATCGTGGTAAATATAGTTCTACATCTCTGTGGATTAAAAATTGCAGCAGATGTACTAAAATGGGTTTAGCACTGTAGAAAGGTTCTTATGATTTCTGAAGAGATTTTCTATTTTTTCTGAAAATGTAAATGCTTATGTGTTCAAAATTGGAACTGAACATCAGTGTACAATGAGGTGCTCTGTGATTAGATCTAGGAGTGTTTTCCTGGCTGTTGCTCGTGCAGATATGTAAGTGTATTTCAGAATAAAAAGTTACCTCGACAGAGAAGACGTGATTTTTTGCATCCTTTGAAATTGTTTCTTTTGCCCTTTGTTCCTAGTCCATTGACAGATGTCAGAAGTCTTGCATCTTGTCATTTGAGGCAAACCAGTGGTTTACTGATGCAGAATATTTAAGGTATTAGTCATTGCAATATCAAAGCTTGGAATTTTTCTTCCCATTTCCCTGGTCCTGTGTTTCCTAAGGGTGACTTTTTCAGCTTTTTCAATTTCTATGTGTTACAAGGAGATAATTAGCAAAATGGCTGTTGCTGTCATGTAGTCTGCTGAACAGATAAATTAGATGACAAATGTGGAATGGACAGATTAGCTGCATCTGTTTTCCTGGATGAGGGAAGTAGATATTTTGCCTTCCTAGTAACATTTGGGAGGAAGCAAGACTTAATCTGATGAGAACAAGCATTAAATCACAAATACAGGTCACCATACATAGTATTTTCTCCTTCCTTGTTTTTCCTCTGCAGTTTTCCCCTGATTATCTTCCTGTTTTCAAAACATTTCTTTATTAAGTGCTTGGACACTTGTTTTATTGCCTGTTTTGATTTTCTGAATGTTTAAGTAAGAAGAAAGCTTGCCTGATATTTGTTAGGGCATAGCATACTGCCTTTTGCAGTTTATTTTAATAATTCAGACATTATTTTTTCCACTCCCTTAAAATTGTTGCTGTAGTTTCTCTGAGGCAAGATAAAATTTAACTAGAATTCATTGGGAATATGGGAGTTTTTTCTTTCTGGATTGAAGTCAGAGCCTCCAGACTGCCGGAAAGCCACTGGTTTGCCTGTGACACTGCCTATCTCTCAACTGTACAGTTGTAGGTACACAGTGACCTTCATGTAAGCCACCAGCAGCTCTGAGTGCTGTTTTCACACTTGCCAGCAGGCTCTGACTGTGTGATATTTACTTGTTAAGTTTCCATGTTTTTCAAAAAAATGCAGCTGTTACTTTAAAGCCAGTTTCATATTCTTGGGGTTTAGCTGGTCCCTGTCCTCTCCCCTCTCTTTCTGCCTCTCTGTAATCCCTGTGTGGGTATTCCTGAGCCAAAGGCACCTTTTTTCTACAATTAGGGGTTATATTTATAGGTGAGTGTTTCAGATTGCCTTTTTCCTTTCCCTCCCACCCTTTCCTTGTTCATTTCAGGTTGCTTAGACCGTTCTCTGTTGCTGTTTCACATTCTTGTGCTATACTCTGTCCTTGGGTTAAACTATCTGCTGTTTGGCTTCACAGCTGTCTTTCTGTTGACTCAGAAACATTTTGTAAGCAGAGATTTCTTTAACAGCCCAAGATCATGTGCAGGATTTTTCCAAGCCCATTTTTCAATAGCTCCCTGCTCAGGAGTAATTGAAATGCAAAGGTTCTCCTGGCTGCCTCGTAGTGCACTTTAAGGCATCAAGGGATTTTCTCCTTTGTAGGACTTAAAGGAAAAAATATTGCTTTTGTTTTTTTCTTGAAGGACACCTCAGACGGGTTGAGATTCATCCCAGGTAGTTTTAAGCATCTAAGTCAGAAGAGGAATTTCCTTAAAATCCATGTGCGCTGAAAGGAGAGAAAGGGACACAGTCAGAAGGGGAGTATGAGGTGCACATGTTCTTCCCGTGGTGGGAGAAAGCCTAACCTAGCACCTCCCCAATGCCTGAAGTTAGGTATGGTAAATCTGAGTTGCAACCCGTAATATTTTCCTGTTTTACCTAAATAGCCTTTTCTACTTCTGGCTGCTCTTCCACTAGCAGGTCCCCTGTGTCAGCCTTTCTGGGCCACTAGTCGCACATGGGCACACCAGCAGGTTCCTTAGCGATCCTTCTGCTCCCTCTGCTTGAACAATCTTTGGATTTATTCAGACTCCTGAACCCCGTGGTAAATTACTGACCTCTCTTTCCTTACCTCGTCAATGTGTGATTGTCTCACAGGATCCCTCGAGTGCTTTCCTCTGCTACATTTTGTGAATCTGGATGGCTTTCTCTAGCAAAGCTCTGATTATTTCTCATCTTGCTTACCTTCACTTTAACCTCCAACAAATCACAGATACATTATCATCTTCTGCTTCTGACCATAAAGGTCATGCTCTTTAGTTTAACAGTATCATCTTCTTCATATTCCTTCTCTGACTCCCGCTCCATAGTTCAAAATGAGCTTGTACACTGCTCTCTTCAAACAGATGCTCCCAGAGCATCTTCCTCTGTTTTCCCTACACGTTTATTCCTCAGTCCTCCTGGACACTTACTTTTGTCAATCAGCCTCCTAGACTTGGACCACCACACTATTGTTTTCCCTATTTTCATGTAAATGCTTAAAACAAGGCAGATGTGATTATAAGAAATGCTCTATTTGTATCTAAGGTATTTTCTTTTAGAATTGTTAGGGTTTATTTCAGGAAAACTGTGAAATGATTATTGATATTAAAAAAAGAAATCTCATGTTTGTTCCTGTGTATTTTTTTTGACGGATAGTTGCATAATTTCTGTTCATTTGACTGTATTTTTTTCCCTCTTTTTTCATTTCTGTTGCTGTGTTAAAATTAGATCCTCTTCTACAAATTGCTGTTTCTGGGCAGAACTTCCTCTCTCCATGGAGCAGTAGTTTAGAGGTTGAAGCCCCAGGCTATAAACAGTTCTGGTCTGGGACCTCATATATTGTCCATATTATCGCCTGTAACGGGTTTTCTACTTAGGACTGCTGCATTTGCTCTGACTCTCACTGAAAGGGCATTAAGGCACCGTCTCTTTCTGTCAGTCACTTGCTGGCATTTGCAAAGGCACTGAGCTTGGAAGCCATGCAATGATGGTGTAGTCTGATTCATGCAAACAGGCAATACAAAGTTGACATTCCCAGCCTTAAGCCTGTGGTAGTCCCAATAGTGGTTTCTTTCCACATTGGAGAGGTGGTGCCACTACTACAGCTACCATCTCTTTCCTCTCCTCAAACTAAATTTTAGCACTCTGTAAAAGGTGGAAACCTCTGCAAAGGTAGCTCCTTAGTAAATACGTGTTCAGTACTAGTATTTAAAGTGCAGGTAGCATCCCTTAGCTATTTCAGCTTCAGTGAGTTTTCAGTAACTCTGGATTTTCTGTCATATTCACAACATGAGCCAAAACTCACAGACTTCATTTCCCTGGCTTTGTCATCTTGACAGGCAAGCTTTTGAAGTTCTGAAGGCTGGCTCACCTGTCTTGACAAATTAGGAACAGATGTAGGAGGAACGGACTTGCATACCACGTCCAAGTGCCCAGCATCGCTGGAAAGAGTTGGTTTACTGCAAAGAGCAATGGGGACACCCTCAGGCACACTGAATGGGTGTCATAAAATCCCTGGGCAGCTGGAAGGACCTGTTCTGTGTGTCTTCCCTATTCCTACTCTCTTGTGAGCTTAGCTGCTCACTCTTACCCTTGTAGCATCTGTCCTCGATTCGCTTGATTTTTCCAGTCTGGGAACCCAAAAAGTCTTTTGCTATGTGGCAGAGTCCTCTGTGCGCACGTTAATTTGGCGGGCAAGCAGGCAGGCAGGTCTGAGAAGGAAGAGCATCAGGTTACTATTTGGCAACTTTGTCAGCTTTCTGTGTAGCTGATGGAGTTCAAGAGAACCATTGAGAGCTCTGAATTCAGCAGGTTGTTGGCACATCCACTGCACCCAGGTGGCATTTATTGGTAGGGAGGGGATGCTTCTACCTTGTATTAGCTTGCTGGCCCTTTATTTCAGCTTTCCTGCTTCCCCCTTGAGCTTACCCATGGAATATGGCCCTAATTTCCCAGGCTAGAGGGTACAGAGCAGGCATGCTCTTCCTATTGTGAGATTTAAAATTTCAAGAATAAGTGTGGGAGCTGCTGTTGAACAGACACAGTTAAGTACTTAGGAGTGGATTGCTCTCATTTTCTATGAACATGTACTGTTATGGCTTCTGTGTGCAACCTCCATTTCTTAGTATATTCTGGCCTAAATCGGAATCTTTATTTTACTACTGGAACAATGGATTTAGTGAAACTGGTGGCAGTAAGGTTGAGAGCTGTCAGCAGTCTTGTCCTGATTAGAGAGCTGTCTTTTTGGTAATCTGAAGAAAAATATTTTGATCAACTTTAAGATTGATTAAAATTCATTTTAACCAAACTGTTGTTGCTTAAAAATTGCATCCCAAAACATTTCTAGACAGTAGGTTTTTTCTTTTTTTACATGCAATGAAAGAAAAAAGAAGATGCACATTTGACTTCATATCCATGTGCACTTCTTTTTGGGACTGCCAATAATGACCTTTCTTATTGTATCACCTACCCCAATCCTTCACTGATTGTAATTGCAGTTGCTGAACTACAGTAGGAGAATTGCAGCCTATGTGGATCTGTTTCGATGGGCCAACAGGAGATGGGGTCAAAATAGACATTAAACATTAAACGACTGCACATTTAGGGAGGCTTTTCAGAGGATTGCAGGATACATAATTGTCAGTCCCCGCTCCAGTCTATGACCTTTGGGTATCTATATTTAAAGCCTGCAGAGCCAGAAAAAATATGCCTGGACTTATGTACTTGATAATAATAAATAAGTAAAAATCCTGCTACTTTGATGCATTTTTATTACATAGTGACTCAGAATACTTTCTTGGCGAGGGTGCCTGGCACCACTGCCTGCCACACTTGCAACCTCAGAGAGCCAAACTACAACCTTCCCTCGTGCATATAAAGTAACGGGGAGCTTCTGCAGAAAAGGAACAGCGTAGCACAGGGACAGAGGTGTGATACGTAACACAAGCTGCATTGTCTTCAAGGTGTTTGCTCTAAGCTGATGTGTTGAGCAAAGCCAGGGTGCAGGAGGCATTTGGGTCGCTCGCCTTTTGCTTTAAAGACGCAGATCAAGTGAGCTAGGGAAGAGATTTGCAATTTTGTTGTTTCCTAGTGAGCCAAAGCTTCCTAAGGTTTTCAGTGTCTGAAACAGTGCATTTCAGCTGTAAGTTGAGCCTGCTGTTTGACAATACGTGGCAAAGCTGCTTTCATTTTATCTTTTATCTTGTTTTATTAAATGTCAGTTTTGTTTCAGACAGAAAGAACATGATCTTGGATGCTTTTCTAAGGGTTAATCCCTTGTACATTTCTTGAGGCAAGCCTGCAATACCCTGTTAGATATTTTGACCTCCCTTTACATTCTCCAGTTACCCCTGTAGCTGCATAACTTGAGCATGAGTTCTTTCAACTCCTGCCTATAGCCTGACGAATTTAAAGGGAAGGTGGCTCTGCATATGAAACAACAGAATAACTGATATAAACAGAAAATAATGAGAATACACATAACTGATTTTAAAAATTACTCTTCAGGCTACAGCCTTTCTTATGAAAAACACCAAACAATAAATTACAGCCGTTCTGTATCGGACTCCTGGGCTGGACGAAGTGCTTTACTTCGATCAGTATTTTGTCCTGGGTTGCTAGTTGTTGCTCATATGTTACCCCGTGTTCTTACCTGCTTGGTTGAGGTTACCTTGTGTCACATGCCTATGTTTTGGATGTTTTGGTGACCCAGTTTCAGGCCCATGGAGTACACTAAATGAACCAGCACGTTGCAGGACTCATTTGTTTGCTCCTTCCATGTGTACCTTCCATGTGTTACTACAGGCATGACACTTTACAAAGCAACTGCTGTGGAAAAACCCTGCCAAACTTTAATGTTCCCTACAGCTCTGTATCCTGCTGCCGCTGAATATCTGTAATTTAATTGGTTATTCCCTATTTCCATTATCTCAGCAATTTCAATTTTTGGATTAACTGCAGTGAAGAATGAGAGACTCATTTGATGAATTCAGGTGGAGCAATGAAAACCAAGAGTGGGTTTGTCCAATTCCCTGCCTGCCTCTGAGAAGTGCCTGAACTCTCCGGCAGGTGCCTGCTTGCAGCAGAGCGAAACTGACCTGTCGCATCCCCTCTTGCTGCCATATGCTATGCGCTCCTCTCTCCAAACACCAGGTAATTCTTCTGCTGGGTTTTGTGTTCAGCTTCCAGCTGAGTTTGCAACTTGGTTGTTATTACCCAGCGGATTTAACAAAGGCAGCTTGATGCTTTCTTTACTTAGCATTTCACTTTTTTGACACGTTTAACTCAGACATTCAGTATATTTGTAATGGCGAAGTACATTTAAATAAAATGGTCTATTCTTGTAAAAATATTTCAGAACAAAATAAAAGCTCCTACACAAACATTCAGTGAAACAAAGTGGAGAAAAAAGCATATTTGTGATCAAGGGAGGGATTTTCCCAGCTTACCTTGAGAACTATTGTCAGTGGAAGAAGAGAAGGAGAAAGGTGGTGTAAGGAAGCAAAATTGGTGGGTTTGGTTGTGCAGATTGGATGAAAATAGAAAGCTGCCAAAAAGGAGGTGGTATAAGAAGATTTTTCTGGATGTTTTGCTGATAGATAATCATTTAGTAGGACATGAAGCTGAGGCCCCCATTGTACAGTTTCTGAAGCACAATAGCTTTATGCTTAATAGTTACAATGGAATATGACCTACATACACAGAATCACAAGAGTGATGAAAATTCATCATCATTACTTAATTCATGCTTGAATATGTGCTGGGCTCTCATTATGAGACGACTCCAGTCTACTCAGGACCCAGACATTTGCTGTTATCCTGGAACAACTGGTTTTGTCGAGGACAGCCACAGTCAAAAATCCCGTTCTTGGGGTTCTGTGCAAAGGCTGCAGAGGCTGGAAGTGACCCGTGGGATGTACTTTCAAGTTCTGATACTAGAGTTTTGAAGGTAAAGAGATGCGAAGAGCATCTGAGCACATCGGAAAGGGTAAGAGGAAGCCATTGACGTTGTCAATGGTGTTCAAAATGGCATCAACAACTTACAGGAAAAAATGGTCATTTCCACATCAGACAAATCACTTCTGAAGGTAAGAAAAAAATCTAAACAAACACAAAGCATTAGCAGCTTTCTAATTGTATACTTTCTTAATTTCCTTCTGCTGAGCCTCATCAGTGTTTCTTACCCCTAGCTCCTGCGGTACTTGTCTTTCAAGGACATTGCAATCTGCTTCTGACTTCAGTGCCATCACTGTTTCACAGTCAGTTCCTTTGAACAGAGCATACCTGAATTGCTTTTGGAGCATGCAGCCTGGAGTGGGAGAGGAATATTAATAGAAACAGCTTTTTTCTGTTGTTGTATGAAGACAGAAGATGAATTATTTCTGTGTGGCAGGTGGAGGTATTTTTCAAAGCAATTGTTTACGTATTTGAAGATCTAACAGGGAATTAAAAAGCTCTGGTAAAATCTGGGTGGCACAGAGGGCTGCCATACATTTATTATCAGGAGAGTGAAGGTATACACTAAATACTATGTTGTTAATTTTGCACATATGTATGTTAACAGTAATACTAACATTTTCCATCAAGGTTTTAAAAAAGGGAACTAACTTTTCTACATCCTACCATCTGCCTTTTAAAACATGGAAATAGAGGAATTACTTTGAGCTTTATTTTGACATTAATTTTACACACCTCTTCACTCCTCAATGGTTGTTTTATTCTAATGGTCTAGGACTGAATTCAGTAAAGACTCTGCCTGATACTCCTATGGTGCTGCAGGGAACTCTTCTCAGAGCTAGTGAGAACAAACAGAATTTAACTTTTTATCCCCTAAGGAGGGCAAGAGTTTAGAGAGATCCAAAAGTGGTTTGAAGGGAAATACAGGTATTTGAGACAGTCCTGATGTGCAGCTGCCAAGGCAGGAAGGGATCTGGGTGTTGCCGTTTGGCTCGAGCATTGTGGAGAAGCCCCTCCTGTTCCCCCACGTTCCCTCAGGAGTTCCTCTCCCATCCTTTCCCATCAAGTAGCTCCTGACCTTTTGCACGTGGGCATTGCCTGAGCTACAGTGTCCCTGGTCGCTCTCTGGTGTGTGTCCTGCCTGAGAAGGAAAGTGGTGGTACCAGAGAGAGGAGCATTCCTGCTTGTTCATTATCACCACCACCCTGGACCAGCAGCCTTGTTGGTTTGAGAGCCAGTCTGGGAGTTTCTGTGGCATGTGATGCATGGCTGGTGTACTGTTAGCCCTGTGACGTTAAATAGGAGAAAATGCAGTACATAGTATCCAGGTTTAAAGGTACACATGGTGGAAAAGGAAGCAAGACAACTTGTACACTCACTCTCCGCTATTTACTAACTGTTCTTCTTGCTTCTGGCAGCAGATCAGCTGTGGAGTAGTTGTGGGGGCTATTTTTATTCATTAGCCTCTGTGGGGCCTTATAAGCCTTGCATATGTGTCAAGAGGAAGGCTCACGGGTTTTGCTCGATCCATGCCATGCATGTGCTGTTGTCCTGTGCAGGGAGCTTGGGCCATGCTGGGTGCTGTGCCAGGAGTATGCAGAGCCTCCCCCACCACAGATCCTGCACGACCCCCTGTCCAGGACTGTGTGGGCTGCCCTGGCCATCTTTTGTCCCATTGAACCTGGCCTGTTCCACAGGCAGCTGCACTGAGTGCAATTTACTGGAGTTGTGAATTACTCAGGAAGAAGTTATTAAAAGTATCAGATTTAATTTTATAGCATCATTAATACCAGCTGTGAAATTTACTGTTGCATTCATGAAACAGTTAGGGTAAAAAAAACTTAAGCTGAACTAATTATACCTTTAGAAAGGAATTTTTTGAGGGTTAAAGCCTGATTTTTAGAGTATGTTGCTAATCATAGAATCATTAAGGTTGGAGAAAACCTCTAAGATCAAGCCCACTTATCAGCCCAACACCCCATGCCTGCTAAACCACGTCCCAAAGTGCCACGTCTACACATTTTAAAGCACCTTCAAGGATGGTTGGTGACTCCGCCACTTCCTTGGGCAGCCTGTTCCAATGCTTCACCACTCTCAGTAAAGAAGTTTTCACTAATGTACAATTTAAACATCCTCTGATGCAACTTGAGGCCATTTCCTATCATCCTATAACACATTAGGCAAAGAATTAGTAAGTTATTAAGCTATGAATAAACAAAAGTGTGTTTGTTTTGAAGGCTAGTCATCTGCTCTGCTCTATTTTTATAACTGGGTATCAAGCTGCACAGCCTGCCAAGCGTTTTGCAGATGAGCTATACCACACTCGACAGCTCCCTGCCTCAAGTAACTTGTTATCTATATTAGACACAGCAAAAAAGGAAACGTCAGACAAGTGTGGTGGAATTGATGAGGGAGGAACATTCCCAGCAAGAAATAAGGTCAGGCGCATCGTTGCACAGCACCTTCAGTAGGCTTCAAGCACTTTTTCTAGTAGTGGAGGTTTTTTTTTGAGAATAAGGGGTGTGTGCCCCACAGTTATCTCTTGGCACGTCTGGTACTTTGCTTGCAAAGCGGGAGTCCTATTTTGGTTCCTTCCAGCTCAGTCACCTGGCTTTCCTTTCCTATGAATGGAATGGGATTGGGAGGGTGCAGGGTGGGGTAGAGCTTGGCATTTGCACATCTCCTCCCATGTAAAAGCTTGGCTAAGGTGGCACCAGCAATCACCCTCATGTCGTCTCATCCGGAGTCTGGCGCCTGTTTGATGATGGCTGTAGGTAAACCTGGATGTCTGGAGCTGTTACGTGGTCTTGTTCTTCACCTCAGTTGCTTCTGTCAGTAAGCAACTGAAGTTATGTTTTGAACAGTAAGATAGGAAATAGCATTTTTTTCTCCAGTTTTCATCTTTGTAAATTTTTGTTTAATTAGAAATTGATTGGAAATAAAGTATGACATTTCACAATGCTTAATGCAAAATTGTGGCTTGGTACGGTGGAAGGTCAGCAGTTGGTTGGATTGTTAGGCTCTGACAGTTGTTAGATAGTTAGTCATCAAAATTGCAGTTTCCCAGAAAAAAGCTTCTGATATCAAGCACTAGTTTGACTGTAATAAACCACATTATTGCCACTTGATAAATTAGACTAGTTTAAAAAACTGAAAATAAAACCCAACAACAGCCACTTTCAATAAAGTTTTTAATTTTTGAAGTGTTCTGAAAACAATCGGTCCCAAACCACTTCTCAAACATATCTTTTGCCCTCAGTATGTGGATTAGCATGTTTTTCTTATTAGAGCTTTAGCCATGTTTGTAATGAGAAGGCAGTTTTCTGCTAAAGCTGTCAGCAAAACGGAAGAAAACAAATTTCAGTAACATTTTTTCAAGCTGGACTTGATTGTAGTATGTTTTATTACTAAAAGCAAAATTTCAACTGCTGAGAAATGTTCATTGGAAAAAACTTTTTTTTTGCCAAAAATAATTCTGTGTAGCAAAAAATCTTCTGTTAAAAAACAAATTGCTGGAAATTTATGATTAGTAGTATTTAGCAAAACACTATTGTTGGAGCAGAGGAGACTTCAATATTCTTGTGACTGCAAATATAATGTTTATTTTATTTCTAGATGCCGTATCAGAGGAGTCATGTAAGCCTGTGAAAAAGATTCTTTTTTCTTTTACTGCAAAGATAGTGTGAAGTATGTCAGAATAATTGAATTGCTATCTAAAATTGTTCTTTCTTTCATTTCTAAAAACAGGTTAGAGACATTAAATTTTGCGGGAAAAGTAAATAAATCATGGTTCTTTCTGAAGGCAACTGACAGAGACAGCATAATAAGTTCCAGAAAGAAGATGATTTTCTCTTTTATAAAACTGTGTCATAGGATGCATGACTGAAAAGCAAATTATAACATACTTAAGGAAGTAATGGAGCTGCTTGCATGCTGAAGTAATTGCCCACCACTGTCCAGTTCAAAAGTTGTTCATTTAGGAAGATTATCCCCTGTGAAGAACGAACTCCATTTTGTGGTTAGAGACTGTTGTCACGTAATTTACACTTGCTTTATCTGGCTATCAGTTGCCTCAGCAAGAACAATTAATCATTTAAATTCAATTTTATACTTTCTTAAAGCAATAATGTCAGAATTGGATGTGCATTTTTCATGAGTGCAAATGTACTGTCACTGTACTTGATTATGAATATTGGAAAAATGGAAAATGATGTTCTCATTTGGCTTTGTGGCAGATGAAGTTTGCTCTTTTGGAAGTCTTGCCCTTACAATCTGTTTGTATTCGTTACGAAACCCTCCAAGCCTACTGGTAGGTAACATGACCAGTGATGTGAAAGGAGCTCTGTATCAAAGTACTGGTAAATACTCTGACTGCTTGCAATGTAGGGAAAAGAGCACATTGTTTCCCTAAGCACATCCTTTCTCTTAACCCTACTTCCATTTAATTTGGGAATTCAGACAACTAGATAGAGACAATTATTTTGTATGACATTTTACTATAGGCAGGTATTCACACAGACCAATTTTAGCCTAGTAAGGATCATCTCAGCTGCCTTCTACAGTGAATGGAAAGGGACAGTGTTCTCTGAACACCCATCAGTGCAGAAGTCAACTGCTCTGAGCTGTGTCTGGAAGGGGCTGCTCTGTCTCTGTCCTGGGAGCCATCCAGGGATATTAATCATCATTGGCTAAAGTTAAAATGCGTTCTTAAGCCACATGCCATCTGATGAAATTAGGTTATTGGAGAAAAAGTTGGTTCTACGTTTTTTCTCTCCTTTGCCTTTGGCTTCCCATGGTTTCTCTTGCATCAGGAGTGAAACTCCTGGTCTTCATGACTGTCTCCCATAATCTGTTTCCTCAGTTAGTGAGCAAGTACAGTCATCTCTTTAGAATTTTACTTGTCTTGGTTAGCCTCAAATTTGAAATGAGTATTTTGTGGTAGAACATTATGGCTGTTTCTCTGTTGTCTGGCAAAGCAGAGAGATGCTTCTTGATTTGTTTGCTACAGTACTGTGGGTGCTTGATTTCTGCAGCAATCTGTGTGGATACACTGCCCATTAAACCCAGTTTCTGGACTGAGACTTTTGACTTGTTGATGTGTGTTGAGGCAGAGTTCAGGTCAATTAATTTTGAGCTCACCAATTATCTTGGGGCTCATTGCAGTGGATGTAGCAACAGGGTCTTAATCTTCCATATTGCATGAATTAGAAACATGACATTTCTGCTCATAATCTCCCCTGCCTGTAACTGAAGACTGCTGCACTTTAAGTTGTGATATCTGTACACAGTTTGGTTTTACACAAAAATTTAATGTCACAGTTGTAAAAGGTAGCGATAGTTACATTTTATATGGCACCACTCATCCAAACTCTTTGACAAAATTCTTCAACAAAATTCTTCACACCTCTTAAATCCATGATGCCTCAAGCAATATTTTTCAGAAGGCTTTGAGGATGAGAACTGTATAGTAAGAAATTACAGGGAAATTTGGATTTCTAGTATGTATAAACTCATACCGGAATTTCTTACATTATCAGTTTTTTAACTCACAAGGTGAGTAAGTAGGTGCAGTCAGTGATTGACTCACACTCTGTTTCCCTTTCCATCTTGACCTTGTACTATGTCTGAGGATGCTTGGTCATAGGATGGATATCTGGGGAGCCACAAGGCTGAGAGCTGAATATACAGATTATGTCTAAAAGTGTTACAGCTTGACATTTTGTTGTTACTTTAGTGAGACTGTAAGCTTCTCTTCCTTTCTGGTTCAGTGAATGTTATCAGTCGCAATTTACAGCTTTGCCACAGCTGAATGCAAAATTAAATGGGAGAAAAGAATCTATTGCTTAAATTAAAGTAGAGACAAAGCATGCCTTATATTACTAAGAACTTTTAAGTATTTGTAAGTGATCAACCACAATGATAAGAAGAACTAGAAATAATTTATTTGATTTTTTTGCTGAGACACTTTTTTGATATTTTTCTAAGCCATCTGTTGAGAGCTACAAATACTGTTAAGTTTTGCCATTTATACTGTTCTAACCAAGAAAAGGCTAATTATATGGCAGTTGTATGCTGGTTTGCTAGCCTTGGTATGAAACATATTTGTTACATGTTTCTTTTCTCCATTTAGAAGTCTATGCACATAAAAAGCTTATCTTGCAGTGTTAAATTATTTATCGTAAATGTTGTCTGAGAAATTTTTTGCCATTTATTGGTTATTGACTTTTATTATTTATTTATAGTATTTGCGAAGTTAATGTGAGAAGTAGAATCATAGAATAACAGAACGGTTTGGGTTGGAAGGGACCTTAAAGATCATCCAGTTCCAGCCCCCCCCTGCAATGGGCAGCGACACCTCCCACCAGACCAGGCTGCTCAAAGCCTCGTCCAACCTGGCCTTGAACACTTCCAGGGATGGGGCATCCACAGCTTCCCTGGACAACCTATGCTAGCGTCTTGCCACCCTCACAGGAAAAAATTTCTTCCCAATCTCTAATCTAAATCTTCTCTCTTTCAGCTTAAAACTTTTACCCCTCATCCTATTCCTGCACTTCCTGATATAAGACCCTCTCTCCAGCGTTCCTATAGGCTCCCTGTGAGTTCTGGAAGGCTGCTATAAGGTCTCTCCAGAGCCTTCTCTTCTCTAGGCTAACACGTACTTTTATACGTTCTTCTGTATTCTGTCAGTTCCTGTTTTGTTGCAGTTTGATGATAATGTATTCTAGTTCTCAAGATTCTTCTTGGAAAAGTGCCTTAATTAATGGATTTGAAGCATAAGATGCACTCTGGGAAGCAAACAAGGTACATTTAGGTTTGTCCAGCTGCCAAATGTTTGCTCCCCCAGGGCCTGGCACTATTCACTCTGTAGGCCACTAATGAGTTGTCTGTAAGGTCATGTAAGAGTAGGTGACTCACCAAGGTGTTGTGTTTTACCACAGTTGATTAAAATCCGTGATCCTAAACAGTCAATACTTGTAATGTCACAATAGGCTGTAATTAGGTTGTTTCTTATCAAGACGTCTTGTTCGCACACATGCACTGCTCTCTGTCCCCTTCTTTCTCCTCTTCCCTGTTTGTGTGGTAGGGAGCATTTCTTCATGGACACAATATGAACCGGATGATCCCAAGTCTTGCTTGTTGTTTTTCTTTAATGCACTGCACTGAAACAACTACTGCAACTGAAGTCAGCCATATACTGAACCATACCTTCTGGGTATGGTGGAGCTTATATTAGGTGCTCAGAGGGGCTCCCTCTGAACTTAAAATCAATGACAAACAATAATGTTTTTTCAAAACCAGAAGGTTGGAGGATGCTAATACAGTGCATATAAGATACTTGACTATTTGTCAGGATATAGAGGAAGTGGATCCTGAATCTACACTGCTGTAAAAGATTGCATCACCCAGTGCCTAACAATAAAGACTACTTTCCAAAGTCCTTTGTTAGAGGGGCCCCCTTCCAAAAAGAAAGCAGATCTTGTTCAGCCAATCGTTTAATGACTATGTCTGTCTGTATGCATTTGGGGGAACAAGGGGTCAAATAGCCTGATGAATTTTAACAGAAGGTCTTTGTGTAAATTATGTGAACATTAAGAAAGAAATATCTTTTAAATCAATTTTCAAGAAAAATGTGAAGTTACATAGGAAAATAAGAGTATAGCAGTATTTTGTTCTGCATTGTGGTTACTTTGTAGTATTTCCATTTTTCAAACCTATTTCTGGTTAAATTTTACTTGCAAGTTTGTTCAGCTGCATGTGTAAGACCATGAATACATACATAAAGGCTGAATTATGTGGAAATCTGTTGGTTATACTTGTCTTCATCATGTGTAGAGGCTATTTGGAGTTGTAAGGTATAAAAATTAAGCAGTTTAATATTACTTTGTAGTTCTTTATTTCTCAAGCACTTAAAGTAAGATGACATAATCCTTCATTTAAGCAAACTGAATAGAGTTGGTAATTGGAAACTTCAGGATTTAGGATTTGTTCATTGCACTATCAACCCATTACAAATTAATTTATAATGTATTCTCCTAGTCTGTGATAAACTAATCAACTGCCAGCACTTGAAAGTTCCACATACTTGGGGTTTATTCAATTCCATCCTGCTAAAGCACGAAGCAGAGCTTTAATTGCCTTTCATGAAGAATTCTGCCAGTAGGGAAATGGAGCCTCATTCCTTTCTTTGCAGCCAGAAACTGCTTACTCTGGTAGCTCTGAAGTTTGTACAGTCTTCCGATCTAACTTAAATACACGTGCTTTAGCTCTTTTTAATGTCTAAAAGAATTAGCACAGACTTGAAGACCACATTTTCTGTCTGTCCTTTGACAAAGGAGTTTAGCTGTTTTACCATCAAATATTCTGTACTTGGTAGCAACTGTTAAATTTATAATGCTACACCATTTATCTGCCTGCATGTGTGTACAATGAGTAAATAATTTAATATTTTACTTTGCCACTTGGCCTCTTCACATAACTCTAAAATGAGGAAGATAAAATTCTGCTAAATTATTAATTCACTGGGAAATTGAAACAAGTGATACAAGTTAAGCACTGAAAATGGTTCCCTTTTTCTCTGTGGGAATCAAAGCAGTGAGCACAGCTGGATAACAGCAAGGGAGCTAAATGGGTGAGATGATCATAGGATAATTTAGATTGGAAAGGACTTCTTCGGGGTCGTCTTTTCCTGCTCTAAGCCAGTCTGCTTATTATGGACGTGCTCAGTTGCGTTCCCGGAGTCCCCCAAGTCCTTGATGCATGGGCAGGGCACATGGGACCTGTTGCCTGCCTGGCTGGTAGACTTTGGTGGCACTCGACAATGTTAAAAGTTCTCCCACAGGTTAAAATCTTTACAGCAGAGCACACAAGCACCGTTGTGATGGAGCTTATTTCTTGGACAACAAGTACTACACACTCCGGATGTAATTTTAATAGATAAAAACACAGTGACATTATGTAGGCTTCTACTTAAAATAATCTGGTTTTGTCAATTTTCATAGTAGTCAGTTGTTTGGTTTAGTTTTTCACTGGTTTTTGTTTTGCTATATGCATATACTATACATTGTAGTACTTTTCCTGGGTTGGTTTGAAGATAATTAAATGGTTGTTCATCTTCTGCAAAGTGTGTGCCCTTTTCCCTGATACAACTTTGGTTTGATTTGGATTTATTTAGATTCGGGAGCAGATGGGAAGTTCTAAAATGTTTATTAATGTTGTGCATATTTAACACGAACTGAAGCAGTGTGCTTTTTCTATTTAATTTTCCTGCCTGCTTCTAACTCCAAGGATATATCTGGAAATCCCATATGTTCTTCAGATGGGGGTCAATTGTGTGATGCTTTCCAGATGCACTGCCTGTATTTAAGTGTACCAAAAAAAATAACCCATGCAGACCTGTGGATTACTAATAGAGGCACCTGGTGCTGTGAACTCTACACATCATTATTCTGAGCAAGGATTGCTCCTATGACCAAGTCTCCAATTTATGTTTGATTGCACAATGAAAGGACTGGTTTCTGAGATGAGCCAGTCCTTGAGTTTGGAGTTCCACAGCTGGTTGTTGAGCACCCTGCTGTGTTAACTGGTGTCAGTCACACAGGTGAAACACCAGAGGGTGTTCGGAGGGCAAAGCAGTTTTTCTGTGGGGAGGGTGGGATAAGTGCAGGGACTGAAATACACACAATTTAAATGCGCAGGGACAATATATATGGCATGGTAGATGGAGTGGGGAGAGCAGGATTGGAATTGTCAGCTGGAAGAGATACCAGCTTTCTGGAGCAGATCAGTCTCCTCAAAGATCCCAACTGCTTCATACCTGAGACAGAGTCCCCAGTATCAGTCTTTTAGTGTGAGCATTGTTGCTGCCTGTTTCTGAATAGTTGCACTTTCAGTGTCATCATCAACTTTCTCAGATTGGGATTGATTGACTCAGTTGAGGACGAAGAGTGAAGCAACAGCATAATGAGTTTAAGCGTCGCACTTTTCAGAAACACATCCTTGATGGATAACAGAGTCTGCCTTTGTAACATTTCTTCTGTATGGGGACAAATAAAAACTGCTTGCACAGCACTATCTTTAACTGACAAGTGAGAAGCATCATTTAGATTGTCTGGAAAAAACCAATCTGTGATTCCAAATGTAACAAATGAGACCAAAGTCTGAGAGGGAGGAAGGGGCTACTGACTGCGATTGACCTTTGGTTATACAGCTCTACAGCTGTGGGTATACACATTTTGTACCCTTATAGGCTCTATTTACATGAGGGACTATGCAGGAAAATATTTTTACTCAGGTATAGTTTTTTATGCAATGTATTGACTTTTTCTTTCATAGTAGCTTCCATACTAACAATCTAATTTCCTTCAGTATTTTTATGCAGTGAGACTATGTCAAGAGGAACCATGATTTCATCACTGCCTATTTCTACTTCATATATTTAATTCACAAAATCCTCAGTGTCTTTCAACATGTCTTGATGCAATAATTCGTTTGGAGACTGTTACGCCAGTAGTGCATTTGCCCGTTGTGCCATTATTGGGTCTCTAAGCATATAACCATAAATAGTAATAAGTAATCCTGTTTTATTAAATGATGTGAAGACCTCATCTGAAGAATCCAACAGAGACAAATACAGCTTGCAGTACCCGTTTTAGGAAATAATCATTAAATGATATGCTCAACCTAGAAATCCATAGGTATTTATAGTTTCAGCAGCTTTCCGCATGCCACATTGCGTGCTAGAGTTATTGTGTTCTTCAGCCATCATGTTCGTGTTCTGCTTGTCCTACCTGAAACATGTCTGTGTATAATTCACCATGCAGCTGCACAATGCAAATGCCCACACCAGGGAAGCAAGAGGGAGAGGTCACTGGGAGCAGTACAGAGTCAGGTCAAACAAAGTGCCTGAGTGATTGTGGCTGTATTCAGCGATGGTGCTTGCTGATAAGTCTCTATTAGAGGGAATGAGTTTCTCAGTCTTTCTAAGTATTACAGCCATGATAACTGCATATTGTACAGAATTTGTTTTATGTTTTCAGAAGGAAATTGTGTGTTGATTCTTAGTTGTCACAGAGCTTTTAATTTTTAAACTTAAATACAGACTTGTCCTAGTCTTTTGCAGTTCCAGATGAGATAAAGACCCTCGGCATCTGTCTCACTGTATGTGTTTAGATCTGTTTGCTTGAATGTCTTTAATTATGACTTTAATTAAAATATGTCTATTAGAACTGACTAGGTGATAAGCAGAATGCAGCAAAACAACTTGGAACATGCTAAAACTTTGACAGCCCAGTAAACTGACTAATGTCCCACCAGTAACTCGCTTCATCCCAGGTCAATTAAATCTGCTTATCTGTACACAGAGAAAATCCCATTGTGCTGGAGGTGTGCATGAGTGATCTTTGGAATCATAATTCATAAATTATAAATTCATAAATTCTCTGTGGTCATTAATTTTACGAAAATCTCATTCTTTCTCCAAACACTTAAATGATTTATCACTCTTGCACCCCATCGCCATTTCAGAAATTTGCAGTAGAAAAGCTACTCTGCTGCGTCCTGACAGGAGGTTCTTACAGCCTAGGGATTTTTGCAGCATTTCTGAAAGGTCCCTGAAAGGTATTACTTACAGCTGCATACCAGCTTTGTGAAGTATTAACAGTACTGTTTCTTTCATGCTGAGTGGGTATTACCATATACATTTGTAATTAGTGTAACAGTGCATGCAGAAGAATTTCAAAGCAGCTACTCAACTGAAAATGCTTTTGCTTTATTAATGCCCCATTCATGGAAAGTCTAAAGAGGGAGGATTTTGAAATGTGGAAAAGAAAGTCTGATGGGGAAGAGGTGAGAGCTGAGCACAGGATCCCTTGGGTTCAAAGCACATGTCATCAGAGAACATTTTTCAGAGGAAGGAAATTACAGTAGCAGAGACCAAAGGCTCAAAAGGGTGCTTAGCATGGCAAGACAACATCCGCTGATAACGTAGGTGCACAACAGTCCTTTCTCACTGTACACATTTGATTATTGAGAACACCATAAGCTATAACCAGGACCCACACCCTGCTGGGAGCTGCCTAGATGCATGAGTCACGCAGCAGTCTATACCGTATTCCACACTTTGCAATTGTCAAAGGTATCATCTTCTTCAGGAAGAGATCCGCTGAAAATCACCCATCTAATCATAGGTTTTGTAATGTCCTGAACCTCAGCAAAATCAGCCTTCCTGAGCAATTGAGAAAAGTGTCCCTAAGCTGTGCAAGAGGTCACACTATCTCCTGTAGAGAAATGAAGGAATTGAAGGTTTCATTAGTGAGCTAATCACTAACCTCAACTGTGGCAGATCTGGCTGCAGAGACCAGCAGTATCTGGCCCAAGTGTAAATGAATGCAAACCCCTTTTCCCTCTCTGGCTGCTTCTGCCAGAACTCCATCTGATGGGAAAGTACCTCTTTACCTGCTGTAGTTATTAAAAGAAAGAGCATTTGAATTAGAATTCTCTCCTAAGCATAATTAAAGTATTCCTAAATTCCAGTAAAATATCTTTTGATATCAAATTTTGGCTTTCTGTTCCCCAGCTGATTCTGCAGAAAACTGTTTGCTGGAGGTTCAGTCAATGTAGTTGACTGCATGTGTTATTCATTTTTGTATGTTCATATGTGTTTATGTAGATAAATATACACACATATAAACACACACACATTAGATGCAGATGATTTTTGAACAGGGCTTCCACTAGCATAATTTAATCTATAAAGGTAACTATTTACCTTAGTTTGATTATTATTTATATAGATGTAGCTGGCACATGATGGGAATGACCACTGTGTCCCAGGTTGTATACGCTGAAAATAGTCAATATGCCTGAAACTGTAGTATCTTTACAGGACATTATCCATAAAGCTATATTTGATAAACTATTTTAAGCCACTTCTTTTCTGTGCCAATTGCTTTATCTGGTTTACGTCAGCAGCTTCCCCTTGCTGTGAGTCCATGGTGTTTAGCCACAGCTGTGCAGTGACATCAAAGGTCTCCCATCACTTTCTTTCCTCTTGTCTTCCTGCAACAATCCCCTCTCTACTGGTCCATCACTTGCCATGGTCACCTCCCTCCCTTGCATTGTGCTCACAGCAGCAGCACTGGATACTGAGCACAGAGTTGGGACAGTGTGGTTGGGTGAAAGCATGGACCCCTATCAAGCATAGGATCAAAATAATTCCCGGGAGCTTCCTAATCTGAACAGGTTCCTGTTCTTCATATGCTTTTGCTTCTGTCCAAAAAGCTGGGCTTCATACCTCTGACAAATCTGCTCAGCCTGTGACTGTCATTTGCCAGATCATTTACCTAATAGGCTTGAAGTAAATGAGTGAGTTGCCGGTGGCAGTTGCTTCGTTAGCTCTGGTATCACTGTAGCGTTTACCTGAAGCTTTGGAATGGCATCAGGTGCTGATCAGACTTTTCCTGTGTTCTACCCTCCTGGTCTTCACCAGTGCACAGTTTTCATGCTCCTTCCTAGAATATCTCTGAAGTTCTGAAATCCATTGCTAGTTGCCTTCAAAAGTTGAAGATTTTAAATTAAAAGACAAAGTAGAGGTGCTGTCTTGTTAGATGTTAAACCTAGCTTGGCTGATAATAAATTTGTCTGATTCACTGTGATTTTCTGAGTATTTTCTGTCGCTTATAGTGGAGGAACTTTTGGAGATGGGTCAAATTTATTGCTAATCCCCAGGAAATTCAGACAAGCAATACAAGATTACTTGAATTAGAGGGACAGATGTTAGGCTTCAAACCTTTTTGTTATCTTGACAATTAAATATTGACACTTCCAGAATATTGAAACCCTTATTTTAAGTCTTGCACAGTTTTTTGTTTCTTATTGTAAATTTAAATCATGAAATGCTATGTGTTTTAAGACTTATTTTATATGGTAATAGGTTTTTTTTTTTGAGAGAGAGAGGGATTGCTTTAAAAAAAGACTGGCAGCTGTGGTTCAGCAGCGTAATGTGCGAGTATAAATAGAATGCAAGCTGTCAATTTATCTCAGTCCTGATCTTCTTATATTCAACTGATGCTTATTACCATCGTGGTTTGTCTCTGAGCAGATACATCCAGTTAAAATTAAGCTTGGACAACTAACCTAATTCACCCTTGTAACTTAATTCAGGGTTTCTGCGTACGTTTCTCATTAAACCAAATAATTCTTTTAACTCCTAACCTTTAATAAATTAGTATCAAAATATTGAGAAAGTCTATCACTGTCTATGTTTTTGGGAGATACTGAGTTTGTTTGTAATAGCTTCCAGGTTTGCCAGGATATATCCCTATCTCTACTTCTGAGATTTCTCCCTACTCAATATTCTCCTTATGTGTCATGGTATTTTATTTAATGTAATTTCAGTTCACAGATTTTCTGGATTACACTATGGGAACCCTTTCTAAACTTTTTGTTTGAGGGAATTTTCTGATTGAGTAGCCTAAGAGTGAAATATAAGCACACCTATCCACTTCTAGCAAGTCTAAAAATAGTATTGGCAACAGAGGGACCTGAATGTTATAGCCATCTCGTCCACGCTGAAAAAGGAAGATTAGTTCTTTTCTTGTATTTCAGTCTACTTGGCATTGTGGAATAATGATTTATTTCTCAGGTTTTCAGGCAGATTTTCCCTCTACAAGAGTCTTGCAAATTTGTGGATGCAAAAATATCGAGTTTTGTGTCGTTAACATCTTAGCTACACTTTCTTTTTCATTTAAAATCAGCCTCTAGCTGACTCTTTCCTGTTCTAGCCTAGTGACTAGCCTTTGGCATGGATTATTTTTTGTTAACTTGTTTTTAATTTGAAAAATCAACATAAGCAAAATACTTGAAATAATTCAACATTTGTGTATGGTTATAAGGAAGCTCAGGCCTAAGCATAACAGCAATCAGTGGACCCTTGATATGGTGTATGGGTGTTTAGGTCTGTAAAACAGATTATATTTCTGATTAGAAGTAGCTTGTATGTTCTGTTTTTAATGTGTGCAAAATGATAATTTTGTTCTTTAATGAAGTAGTGAGTCCAATTCAGCTTTCTGTTTCTACTACCATTCTCAACAAAACAAATAGGTGTGCAGAGATAGCTGACGAAGCTTGCTTTTAACAGAAAAAAACTAAACATTTCGCTTTTCTTCCCCTCATTTAATTTCCATGGTTATTGCAAATGTGCTGATGCTTGCACCTCTTTGAAAATACTCTGAGATTTAGCTTGTATGTACCCTTAAATTTGTGTTTTAGAAACTGTTTTGAGAAACAGTAATTTCTGAGCTCTATCTGTGTACGTTAGATGCAATTCCCATATAGTTTTCATAGTCTTTTATATTTCTCATGCAAGATTTCTCTTGTAGTCAGTCCTCTGGGTTTTTATTGGGGGGCAGGGGGGTGATGGCACGTCTGATACTGAAGTTTCTCTGCAGAAGCTCGTCCCTACAGGGACTATAGGGGAAAAGACAGGAGAAGCAGTAGATACAGATCTCACAGGTGGACTCCTCTGTGGTGTGCACGTAGTGGGATCTTGAAGTGCCAAGCATGAGAGGTGCCGTGTTTTCTTATCCATGAGATTCAGTCTTTTCCCTGAATAATGAGATCTACAATTTCAGAGAAATGGCAACATCAGTGGCGGTGGCATATCAGCAGATATGAAGATATTTTTGTTTTGAGAAGTGGAAGAAACACAGGAAAAACACTAGAGCAGTGTTGATTTCTTCTACCAGAGCCTCCCGTAATGTACAATTAGGAGGGATACATCATCCTATAATGGGAATGTTTCAGTGCCACATTGAATATGAGGATGTAAGGAAGGGCTTGTAAATAATCGTTAGAGTTTGGAGGAAAAATCACAGTAGGACATTTGAGATGTCCCGTAAAGATAAGGCTCCTATACAAACAAAAAAATGAAAGATGAGAACACCCAGTAGTGGTAAAAGTGATGGCAGCTTAATTTGATTCCCAAGAAAACTTGAAGCTATTGTACTAAAATATTGTGAGATTCCACATACTCAAAAGGTTAATCAGAGAGAGAATACAGACATAAGTCAGTGTGGCTGCTTCTGTTGTCAATGTGCAACACTATGCCTGCAGTCAGAAAGATACCTGGAAATAAAGCATGAGGGGAAATTAGCCCTGTTTCATTGCCACAATTGTTTTGGTTCCTTCAGGCTGTTCATAGTCATTTAAAGATAATTGTGGAGGTGTCACCCATTGAATGTTACTGTTTATGTGACATGAAAGGAGAGATAGATGCAATCTAGCTGGTTTTTCCAACTAACACTCAAAGAATGTTACTGTCTTTAGGCTGCTATGTGGTCTGTTGATGCCATACAGAACAGAGAAGAAATCATTCTAATAGAAGCGTTTGTTATAGTAGTGCCAACAACAAGGGAAAATATTCAGATTATTTTCCTGGAGATAGAGGCTGCTGCTGTTTGGAAAACACTGCATTACACCATCTGTTTCCTTCTGATTGTGCACCACTATAGCTATTGTTGTGATTAATTTCTTTGCTTCTAGGCACAAATCTGAGTGCTCGAAAGAAGATTAAAAGCTTGCTTTGCGGACAAGGATGTAGCTAATGGATAGCTTTCAGTAGGATTCTGTGTACTTTACAACTTTGCAACTCAAGTCGTCAGTCTTCTGTGTGCATCTGATACATGAAGAAAGCAAGGAGACTGTCCTTTTGCTCCTTTGTAATAGTCCTCTGCACAAATTGTTGATGACATGTCCACCGTGTGCCAGTGTACGGTGCTACTAGTGCAGTGGCTCACTCAAAACACCACTGGGAAAAAGAGTCACTTTCCTAGCAGGTGGCTCTGTTACTGGAAGAAGATGTGTAGTTTCATTGTTGTCCTACCTGAGGCTGATGTGCCCCAAAAGCCCGAAACAAGCAGTAGCCAGGCAGAAGGAAGGCCCTAATGGTTGCCAGTCTACTGTAGGCATCTCGTAGTCACATTTGGTGCCTCTACTTGGAAAACCAGCAGCAAGGAGCAAGTTGTAGTCTGGTCTCTGCAGATGTACCCTTCCACTATATCAGACCAGAACCACTGCTTTGTGGCCCAAAGTTTTGCAGCACACGAAAATACAGATTTTTGTCTAATATGTATCTATGCCTTATTTCATTTCCTCTTTTGTTTGAACCCAGAATATATAGTACAGTGACAATGTGTAACATAGTGATTTTCCACCACTAAGCTGTACTCTCCCTTCCTTCTTTAAGCTTGGTGGACTTTTTATTTCCAAGAGGAGTAGCGTGGTTGCAGTATGCAGTGGTCCATCTGCTTAGTATAATGAATTGGGAAAAAAAGTGATATTTGTATGAAATGCATCTGTTCATAATTATTTTGATACTTTTCTTGATCATCACATTTCAAGATTGCCCCATTTGTCTGTGATTTCACATTGAAAGTCATAGAATCATAGAATAGTTTGGGTTGGAGGGGACCTTAAAGACCATTCAGTTCCAACTCCCCTGCCATGGGCAGGGACACCTCCCACTAGATCAGGTTGCTCAGAGCCTGGCCTTGAACACCTCCAAGGATGGGGCATCTGTGACTTCTCTGGACAACCTGTTCCAGTGCCTCCCACACAGTAATAAGTTTCTTCCTAATATCTAATCTAAATATCCCTTCTTCTAGCTTAAAATGTTTTCCAGCAATCTAATTATTATCCTATATTAGCAAGGTATATTCAAGCTAGTATTTTCTAATAAGATGGTTAATGTTTACTTCAGTGTGACTTAAGTGTTTTAATTTGCTTTCAGAGCAATTGGCACATCGGTCATGGTAATTGGCACACCATATTTCAAAGTACTTACTTTTTCAGTTTGATGTGCACAGAGGTATATATTGGGGTTGTGGTGGATCTGTGGCCATACAGGACATAGTTAAACAGAATTGAGAGGAAAATGTTGACTGCCAAGTAAAGCAGCATTATCAGTTTCCTCTCTCCTGCACTGAAAGAGGCAGGGGGAACAGACAGTGTAGGGTTTCCTGATGTGCTTTAAGAAAGCCTGGGATTCATTTCCCCTCCCTTCCTTCCTATTAGCTGTTTGTTAACTCCCAGGAAGATTCAGGTTTTTCTTGTGAGACCTCTCTGCTTGCATATTCTGGAAACTGGTTTTGCCTTTGAGGAACCTGGTCCTCACTTCTATGCAAATTCAAGGGGAGGAAGAGGAGATGGCTTCATGGTGAGAGTCTGACTTAGGGAAGCGAGCTGAAGAGGAGTTTCTAATTGACAACATCGTACTGACAACGGAATTTTCTATTAATTTGCTGGCCCCCGAGAAATACAGAGTGCTTCAGACACAGGTGTAGGAAATGCAGCAAGTGTCAGCATGACATTTCTGCACTCCCAGAGCAGAGTTGTGAACTTATGGACAAGACTGTGAAATTTTAAGAAAGACCTTCAATTTGCCCTTCTTCAGGAGAAACCTCGGATGTCTCTCTGCAACAACTGAACATCCCTCATACTAAGGAGAAGGATGTGAAGACAGAGGTGTTAGTACCAGCTACTTGGGATGAGCATCAACTTTGGATTGCTGTACTGGGCTGGAGTCCTCTAAGAAACTGGATGTTTTCTTTTATTCATCAGAAACAGCACAGGGCTGTTAGTTTGGCTACAGTTATTTTGGATGAAACAGTGAAAATCACACTGATTCTCACTTTTTTTGGAAAATTTCATCTGCTGGTCTGACCTGCTTAGGTGGGAATCTGTGCCTTCTTTATTCATACTAGTCAGACTGAAAGCAGGTGTTAGGAGAGTGTAATTCAGAAAAGCTGATTTTTTTATTTCGTTTGGTGAATAATTTGGTGAAGATACAGGGATACACATCCATGTCTCAACGCCGCCTTTTAAGGGAAGGACATGAAGGTCATTTTAGGATTCTACCAAGATTCATCCATATCCTGCACAGCAGACGGCACTCACGGAATAACCCACGCCAAATATGCTCTGGTGAGGTGCATATATAGGTGATCCTGAAGTGTGATTTGTATTTACACAGAATATTTGCACTTAAGTTGGAGCAGTATGTGAGGTGAATATGAGCAGTAAGTAGCCTAGTATTGGTGTTACTGACTTTAATTCTCTTGATTCTTGCAGGACCTAGTATTTTTACTCAAAGCACACTCATGTAGCGACCTAGCAACTGTTATAGTTAAAAAATATACACCTGTATCTATATTAAATATTGCTTATGCATAGTGATTACGTTCTGTCACCAGTATTTAATGGAGAAAAACATAGTATCTTGGTTTTCCTTATAGTTGCAGGTGTATGACAGTATCTAACAGACACAGATTTGAATGTTTTAAACCAGCCCCCACTTCAGTACTCTAGAACTTCACTGAGTGCTCTGCTATTTAAAAATATGACTAATTACACCAAAAAAATTTTGAACTGTATTTGAAAAAATCAGGAAGCCTCTGATCTATAAGTATAATATACTAGAATTAGGACATGCAACCATTTATTCAGTATTGAGGTCTATTTCATACAGTATGTAGTGTAATATTATGCTACTGTGACTGATAATTATGTAATCTTTGTATTAATTAAAGCTATGTTTTGTTAGGTGTTTTTTCCTGAAACAGGTTAACCCTGACTGGCTGAAATAAGCTGAATCAGATTTTTCAGTAATTGATTAGTCCTTTCTTGGTTGTATATGCACAGTGACCTCTTATTATTTTAAAAAGGACTATTTCTTTGTTTCTTTTAAAATTAATTTGGAGCATAAGAAATTGAAATAAACGTAAGCTAAGCTATTTTTATAGGAAAATATAAAATTTTCAGGACCTTCCAATATTCCTGTCTTTAATGTTGACATTTACTCTTAGAAAAAAACTAGGAAGACAAAAATGCCTCTCCAGTTGTTCTGTTTCCTCACACCTTCTTTTGTGCTGTCCTCACTGAGTTTTCTGTCATTTTGTTTGGAATGAAAATTGTAAGGTTTTTTTTTCATAACTTATGAAATTTAAAGATTTTACCTTTCTTGACTTAACACTTTTGGGCATTCATGTTTGGTACTTTTAAGACTGCTTACTAATAAATTGTCAAGATTTATGAGTCCATTTCAGCTCAGACTAAAAAAAAGGTTTGATGTTAATTGCTGGTAATCACAGTAAAGTCAGGAAAAATTTAGTGGTATTTTAAACACACATGGTGCAGTCTTACGAACCAAAGCAAAACAAGACTTCCTCAAATTTCAGTCTCACCTTCCTTTAGGATTCAACCATCAGTGGGTAGTAATCACACTGCAGTCAAGTTCAAAGTGTAGCTATAAAAGTTACTGCTTGCACCAATTATTCTATAACATTTATGTCCTTCTGAGTTGCAGGCACCTGCTGGCCATTCACGAATGGATTGGAGCTAATTCTAAGTATAGCGAAAGTCTTAGGTGCATAGGAGGAAAACACAAAGTTAATATATTGAATACATTCTAACATAGATAGTTTTCCTTGTTTTAGTCTCATTTCCTTCAGACTCAGATCCTCAATATAAATCTTGTAATGCTATACAGTCATCTCTTACTTACAGGTTCCTTTCACTATATATAGGTATGTGCAGTCAGAACATTGTATGTTTCTTTAAGAAGCTGTGGGTGTTCTCTCCCACCCAAACTCCTTTTGATTGTGTTGCAGCATCTTCTGTTTGAAGTCTTCAAGTATGCAAAATTCTGTTTCCTTTCCTTCCTGTTACCCACTTTATGTTGACAGTAGGAAGGCAATTACATGCTTCTAATGTTAACCTTATGTATCCAGTAAGAATTATTCCATTGTTTTGTTCAAAGACATTTTATGGCCTTTTGGACTGATAAGAGTTTTCCCGCCTTCCTGATGGCAGATCTGAATTAGCATTCAGTGTCACTTCTGAACTAAATATTACACAGAAGGTAGATAAAGGGTTTAGATGGTAGAAGGGGAGAGGTACTGCAGGCTGAAACATTTCTGTCCTGTAGCTATGGCTGGATAAAATCACAGTTCAGGCAAGCATATATTTCCAAAGTAAATGTGCTTGTGATTCTGTGAATCGTGTGATGTATGCATCTTTCTTCTCCTTGTGACAAAATGAACCCACTCTGACCTGTAGTGCCAGGTCTCACAGAGCTTTGTTCTTTCTTCATTAGAATCTCTGGAAATTGCTGAGAGCACGTTTGCTTGCTGTCACTTCACCCTTTCCCTGCACATTAGACTCTTTCATGTAGAATACAGAAGTCTTTACATGAACAATAAATGTTCTAGTTCATATATTGATTTTGTGTTACCTTATTTATTTTAACAAGGGAAGCTGGGCTGTATTCCAGAGTCTTCATGCCTCATCAAATCGATCTCTGCTTTATTTTCGTTTTAACAAAGTGGACAGCTGGATCTGTACTCCTTGGTCTAATCTTCATTGTGCTGCTCTCTGCAGTTGTCTTTTACCCAGGGCAGGCTGTGCTGCCTTTATCTCCCCACTCTGGCTGAGCCACAGCTCTGGTCATGGTTGGTCTCTGGAATGCATGTATTTGGGAACAGGTGCCATGTGGCCCCTCCTGTCTGTCCAACCAGGGCCCAGGCTTGTATGAGACAGCATCATGGTTTCTGCATCCATCTCGTGACTGTATATCTTCTGTGCGCTTCTGCAGCTCCAGCTTCAGGCAGATGGGACAGCAACTGTAGAGTTTGTGAAGGCTTTCAGCCTGGAAAGCTATGACTTCAAGCGGTCTTCTGTGGGGACACCTGTCAGCAGGGAGGGTTTTCCAGGGTGCTGACCTGCTGTGGCCCTTTGTGGTGGGCTTCCTAGTGGGGCTCATAGACCGTCCTTTGAGTTTCTCCCTCTTCTAGCTTTCTCTAAGCAAACAGGAACAGTAGGTCATCTTGAACTGAGAGCTGTAAAACAAGTTTAGCAAGTGGAGACTCCAGAGACATCCGTCTTCAGTCTGTGCTGCACTTAGTATGGACAGGGAGTACTTGTGGAGACATCGTGTAGTCTGCGTCTCTTCACACTGGATTCAGGTTGGTTTTCTGATGAAGATGTCTGAAGCTCTGAGGCTGTTTGCTCTTGTGTGTATGCTCTAGGCATGTAATGAGTGGATGGATGAGGAGATTGTTCATGTCCTAGGGTCCTCCCAATCCAGTGAAGTTCTGCGACAAGGTACAGTGAGGGAGCAGTGCAATGTGGGTGTCTAGTACTAATATACTTTTGTAATGAAAGAATCAGATGAAGCTTGGTTAAGCCACAGTCTGGGTAATCCACCACAAATAGTGAAGGAGGAGCCTAGAGGAAGAGCACTCTTGCATCTTCCGTCTCAGCTGAGTCTATGGAGTTGTGGTGCATATTCTCGTGGAGTTGTATGAGCATTTCTGTTGGATATTGGGCATTCTTGTATATAGAGAGAGTGTTAGTGTGTTAGCTTACAGACAGTAGAGCAAAATTCACAGATGACAGAAATGTCAGACTGCATACATGAATATCGTAGACTTACTTAAATACCTGAAGGCTTCAACATAGCCAAAGCCTGGCTGGAGCCTGTGTAAACACTGAGATTTCTGACCAGTGTTAGTCTGCCACTACAATTCTATTACTGTTATTCTCACGCTAAACAGGTCCAGGCATATAAAGCTGTGTTTACAGTTGCTGGTTTCACACCTTTGTTTGCTAGCTCAATAGACATGTTGAAAAGGGATTATTTGAGATTTGGGATTTCCATGCTTGAGACTTCCATTATCTGTCCTGCTGGAAATGCCCTTGCATTGCCCCTTTTTCCGGGAGAAAGTCGAAAAGATGGGTGTGAATCCATAGCAGAGATGATAAACTGCACCCAAATATTAAACCTGTGAGTGAGCAATTTAGTTCTAGATAGTGTTGTGAATATCTGAGTGAAAAGCAGTTTTGCTTTGCTTTATTAAACCCTAGTGTGAGTGAGAATATGGGCTTCAGCCTAAAGCCTAGATATACTGTATCAGACACTGGGTATATCAAGCAGTCTGTAAATATTCAGGGTGGTAAGAACACTATAATTAGAGAGGTAATTACAAGAACAGTGGCATTACTGGAAGAAAATACATTTGTAAAGTCATCTTGTGCCACCTGTTGCATTTATGGAACAAAGTTCAATTTGTATGAAAGCTCTTGCCTTCTCAGGGTAGTTTGTTCTGAGCAGAGGAAGGAAAAAGTGGACATTTTTATTCTCTGACCATGAATCAGAGAGGGATTTCTGTAGCTGAAATGAAGAGCTATTATTTTTTCTCAGAATGGTGTTCATGGCTGGATTTTGTGGCACAGGGTAAGTTGGCTTAACTTTATAATAGCTCTTAAATCTTGTAAATGTAAACAAACTTGTGTAGTCTATTAAGTCAGGAGGGTGTAGGGTGTGTGGCTTGGGACTGTGTTCTTGGAAGCATTTTGAACTTAGTGTTTCATATGTGCAAAAAAAGCACACATTTCAAAAGTATTACTGATAGATATTTTACTAGCTACTTGATTCTTGAAAATACACTCTGTTCACAGAATGCACATTGTTGGAAGAATCTGACTGGTGGGTGGTGCTGTTTAGGTTTTATCTGAAATCCCCTTTCCTGAATGAAGTAAAATAAGTTATTTTAGGATTTAAATTTTCATATAAGATTTCTATAAAACTAACTTTCCTCTCAGATAGCATCTCCATTCCCAGGTTGTTACCGTTTAATATCTGTGATGTGCTTAAATTAAATGATTTATTGGGTTCAACCAAGATACTCAGTGAAAAGTGAGTACATCAGCAAAAATCACAGTTGTTAGTTCCCAAGCAGTGAGTCCATGAAGAATGAGCTGCTTCTTCCCTCAGAAGTCAGTTTCAGAACATCATCACATGATTTTATAGGACAGTTTCTGCTGCTGCAATGTGTTCAGTATATGTTTTGTGATGAAGATGTTGTTACTGCTCAGAGCAACACTGGCAATTTATGTTTTTCCTTCTTCACTTATGTATCTGTATTGACTTGCCCTATAAAACTGAGGGACCTCAGCCTCCTTTTTTACAGCTTTTTTTTTTTAAAGAAGTTTAATTTAGGGTTTTTTTAGTTTTAAAATCTTTATTCTTTGTGTTAAAAATTAAAAAAAGAAGGAAATGCATGATTTGAGGGGTATTTTACCATTATGTTAAGTTACATGCTGTGATAGAAAGTAGGAATATCTAAAATAGATTACCTTACATTATCAGCAGATTTCTGAGAGTGGTCCCGCTCAAGGTCTCTGAAATTTCTTATTATTTCCTATTTCTTGTGTTAAAAAGTGATTTGAATCCTTTTAAAACAACATAAAATTATAATATTCTGATTTATAATGATATAAAAGTTAATGTTTTAAAACTTGCAGTGCCTTACTTAGTTTTGGGGAAAAAATGTCATTTCTCCATCTGTGTGCATATTAACGAAGGACTATGTAGGCTCTGGGATACTCATGTACAGGCTTTTAAGAATCTTTCCAAATAGAGAGAGACACACACATACATAGAATTAACTGCAAGATCTTGCCTCTAGGTTCCTGTTCCATTATATCCACTGACTCTGAACCCCTTGAGCCTGCTCCCTTGCCCATCAGACCTCCCCAACCTCTGCCTATGATAGTCTCTTTGTCCCTGTGTGGAAAGATTTAAGTGATGAGTCTTCTTATAAGAAACTGACCTTATAAGTTATAAGGGTTGTTTTTGTGTGATGTTAAGGGTTACATATGTGAATAGAGAAAAAAATGTCAAAAATAGTTGTGTTACTTCAATACCTGTAAAATGAATCCTCAGAAAACAAAATCGAACTGTGCCCACTAGTCTTGAAATGGGGAAGAATGTCTTCCTGAGCATTCCTTTTATTTTGAAAGCCCATTTACTTAGATGCACTAGCATTAATGGCATTAATGCCATAGTATACAGTGAGTTAAGATAGAAAGATGTATTTTTCCTGCTTTCATGGCTGCTGAAGAATATGTGCCTTTATGAGGACAGGACATTGGAAAAATAATGCAATAGTGAAAAAAAGAACTTAGAGTTTCCCTGATGAACAAGCAGAAAACCTTACTTCCATAATTTTGAGTAAAAATCAGTTGCTGTTTTTATAGCGTGCTTTTGCTTTTCCATATGGAGAATCGCCAGCAAGAAGGTATTTACTCTCTGGGCAGAACCAGTCCTGGAGCCAGGATGTAACTTTATTTACTCCCTTTATCTTCTTCATTGTTCTTTCAAGAAGTTTCCAATCTCAGGTGCTGTTGCAATGTTTAGCTATACTGAAGTCATGCTTACTAAAATGGCCTGCAATGCTTCCTTTTACTGTGTATGTATGTGGTGTTTAACAAAATCCCCCAAGATCTTCAACTTAACCTCAGAGGTTAAGCTAACCTGAAAAGGCTGAACATACATGGCCTCATGGTAAAGCTCGCTAGGTTAAAAGGATCAGAGTTTATTGTAAGATTTCCAGCACTTCCTGATTGAAGCTAGCACTTGTATCTATTTATTTTTTTAAATCTTATTTCAGAACCACTGCGTCTTCTTCCAGAGCAGGAAGTGAAGATCAACGCAACTTTTATGTGTTTCATTTCTTGCTCAGTAATTTAAAAAAAACTCGAAAGAGATTCAATTTTAGTCAGATGTTCATATGACCTCACACACAACTTCCGATTCTTCCACTTTAACTTGATTATGGCATGAAACCTTCCCCAGTCTTGTTGGTCAGTGGTTTTTTTCTGAAAACAATGGACATGGGCTGCTGACAGTCTTAGTTTTCACATTTCGTTACTCTTCTTTAGTATCTGTCAGCAGTCTTTGATGTAATTGGTGGTGAGTTTATCAACTTGCACACAATTCAAAATGAAGGACTGGGCTGTTGAATAGGTTCATTCTTTCCTTTTGGAGTGAGGCCAAAGAAATAACTGGAGGACCCTATAGGAATCTTCTGTGGGTCCTTCGTATTCTTATGCCTCCTTATCCCTTCTTATCCCCAGGTGGAAAAAATGTGAGGTTTTTCCACCTGCACTGCCATCAGCACACGGTGAGTCTCATCCTCATCTCATTATTTTAATCAGACTTACATTTGTTTCTCATTTTAAAGTTTCTATTCAATTTTGAAACTTTAATAAAGTAGAGGCCCGTAAAAAGTGAGTTCAGGGACCAAATTAGAAGAGATCACAAATAACTCAGGAGGAGTAGCTTGTAGTTGTCCTCTAGTAAGGAGTTTTGTCCACTTAACAAATACATAGCAGTTCGTGGGGCAGTTGGGAGAGAATGATCCTATCATTTTAGATGTGAGTAACTAGTTAGTCAAGAGTATATTTTTAAAAATTATGACTAGTACAACTGTGGTGACAGTTTATCTTAGAATTGTCCTGGGTTACAATAACTCTTGTGATCTGTGAAT
This sequence comes from Dromococcyx pavoninus, assembly GCA_033558185.1. NCBI lineage: Eukaryota > Metazoa > Chordata > Aves > Cuculiformes > Neomorphidae > Dromococcyx > Dromococcyx pavoninus. Next base: position 161,352 of record JAUMJL010000668.1, on the reverse strand, counting down.
TACGTACAGTAATCTTATTCTGGATGAGGCTGTATTCTGAAAATCATTAGGAGTTTCAGATGGACAGTTTTAACATAGTTGCTTACTTGCAGTAGTCGCAATTCTCCAAATGATTCCATCTTTTGATGTACTCTGAGAAGAGTTAGAAGTCTCCACGCTGTGACATATAGTTTATATGGATATATGTCAGAGAGCTAGTCGAAGAACTTGTTTATTTGTGTATATGTGGTTTTGGGGGAAGGAGCTACTTGCTTTTCAGGCTTTTATTTGAAGGAGAGATGCAATCTGTATTTCCCTGCTTTTCTTCTAGGTGAAAGTCACAAGCTTTCATGAAACACAAGCAACTTGTTTCGTGCAGTGAGTCTGTGGAATTAATCTTTAATTCCTAAGCCTTCATGATTAAAAAATAGACATTTTCTCTGTTTTAGCCAAACACTTAACTAATTCTTACCATCTTTGGTGGATTCAAAAGAGAAAATGAATACAGATCAGTAGGTCCGTTGTTTTTAAAGAGACCTAGCATGCAAAATGAATTCAAGATACACCTCTATCCTTTTAGATTGGAGAAGCTTTACCTTTTCAATACTACATATCAGAACTGGGGTTTTGAAATAGAAATCAAAATATGTCCTTCTTGGGAGCCCAAAACCACACAGCTGTCCCTCAACTCACTTTCAAACTGTCTAGCTTCTACCATCTAAACCTCTGGGACTCCAGTAGCATGTTCAGATATCTTAACTGTGTATATGGAGCACAAATAATGTTTTGTTATCTGTCTCTGCTATACCAGTATGGCCATCAAAGATTGTTTAAGGACTTCAGGAGCAAGTACAGATGTTGTCTATTACCTTCTTCAGTGTAGACTTTTCGCCTTTTGGTTGATAGTGTTTGACCTTGGTTCCCTCTCTGATGTTTTCTGACTTCCAGCTATTGAAAATTATGTTCTTTGTTGTAATAATAGTTTTTGCAGATGTTGTCTTGTGACTTTATAGGGTTATTTTAGGAATAGATTCCTTGAAAAAAAGTCAGGTTACTGAGTTTTTGTGTTATTAGAAGTTATTTCAAAGTTGAGAAGCAGAATTCTCTGATGTCAGTAAAATTAAAACAATTTATGTTAAGCTTTGCTTACAGAAATACATGACTTTTTACTTGAATCAGATAAGATGTGACAGTCTTCAGCTGCACATGCTGAATAATGATAGAGTGCTAACTTAATATTTCATGAAAAAATACTTTCTTTGACAAAATTAAGTATATACATTGCTTGTGATGAAATCTTGCAATGCTTTGCAAATGAAAGAATTTATAGACGCAGCAGGATGCCCTATGGCAGAAAAGCCATCAGAGGAATAAAATATAGATTTAGTCATTTTTTAACTTAGGCAGCAAGACAAAATGTGTATTTTGTCTTGCCTGGGGGAAGATTGCTATTTCTTTCTCTGTGTGACCAGAACTTTTAAGATTTACATTGTCAAAGGGACTAATATTTTTTGAAGGTTTTAGAGAGGAGCAGCTTTGGCTCAGGTAATTGGCTGCTTTAGCATCATATGAGCCACTGAGGCTGAAAGACACAAAATGATGTGAATGGAAGATAGTGCATCAGCCAGTAAGTGGGACCCTCAGAGTCCTCACTTGGTCCTTTGGGTCCCTAGGTATTAGTGCTTTGTGAGTACAATTTTCGGAGTGTCCAAAAATATCCCTCTGGAAATGCCAGATTTTCCGCCCGCAGTTGCAGTGAGTCCCTTAAAAAAGGAGAGGATCTGTTTACCTCCTGTGAGGTGTCCTGGTCTGGTTAGCATGGTCCAAGCACGAGTAATGTGCACCTGCAGTTCAGCAAGAAACCAACCTCTGCTCCCGTTTTCACTGAAAGCATTAGAAGAGGTTTGGTGGTGCCCACCTTTAATATTATAGCTTAGAAATGTAAGAGCTGTCCTAGTGGTCCCAAACAAAGCCTATTTCCTTCCAAAAGGAAGGACTTGGGGTTTGGGCCCAGCTCTTGGAGGTTTTTTTAGTGTTAAACTGCCTAAATACAGATCAGGCTGTATGCAGAGAACTTCAGCTGTGTTGGAATAATTTATAATGAACCTTCAGGTTTTAGGTGTTTGGAGATTATTTTGAGGATGATGCCCTCGAACTCAGGAAATCAGTTTTCTTCCTGAAGGTGCCTAAGCCACCATTTTGGCAGTGAATTCATTTGGCCAAAACAACTGGAATTTGTCTGGGAGTTTGATGATAAAGCACTTACAGTCACAAGAGTTATGGATCCCGCACCCTGTATTTTTCACTCTGGCATGCTTCCACTATAAAAAAAAGAGAAAAGGTATTCCCAAGCCCATCTTATCAGATGGGTTTTCAGCCATTCACTGAATTTCAGGTCACCTCAGTTTAGCCCCCTTCAGTGTTACAAAGTAACCCAGCATATTTTTTGGGAACAAGGAGTCATAAACGGTAATAACAACTGTTTTCCACATTAGAGTGCTTCCTTCTCTCAATTATGAAAGCCTATTATTATTATTGTTTACATTTAAACAATGAGAATGCTCTGTCCCTCGTCCTACACAAGCCAACCTCAAATCCTCACAATCTGCAGGATTTTTGCAGATGCTCTGCAACACAGTCCTGGTGGTGCACTGCAGCCATGAAGTCTCCTCTCCAAACAATGGACTTGTTCATTCTCAGTTTAATTTTTTAAAAACAATTGCTTTTATGGGCCTATGTTTATTTCAGGAGGGAAAAAATAGTCATTGCTGTTGGTACCTGTGAACAGCATCAGCGGTTCAGAGGCAGAAAGCATGCTTTAGAGCACGATACCAACAGTTAAGTGAGGGAAGGCAATATGGTATAAAACAATAACATAAGAATAACTAAAAAGTGTCAAAGTAGGCTTTGGGTTACAGTTTGCCAAATTTTGGAGCACACCAGAAACATAATGATTAGCTCCTAATCTCTGCTGTTGCACAGGAGGCAGTAACTTCAATGGAACTGCTGATGTGGGTGGGAGTGGGCTCATATTAGGTGTGAGTTCATTTCTCAGTGTTGAGGCTTCAGGAGAAACCTCAGCTGCTGGTTTATAGCACCACACTTGATCTCAAGACCTGCTTGCGACAAGAGTGTTTACACAAGCTCTTTGTCAGCCAACTGCTGGTGGCTGCACCTGTGAATCTTTAAATGCCTGCAAATCCGCCCCAGCTGGGCTGGCTGACACTGAATACCCCTCAGCTGCCAGGAGGTGCCAGATAGACGTGTGCTTCTTTTTTTGGGCAAGCTGATGATAGAGCTGTGAGTGTTTTCTGCCCACACAGGTACAGTGAGAGCTTATTTTTTCTTGCCCGAAGAACAAATGATGAAATAAGCTCCATGGAGTCATGGCTTTTTACTGTTGGTTTGTAGAGATTCACGTGCTTGTATGCTCTTATTTATTTGTAGCTGAGCTGAGTATTTCCTTCACTAGCTAATAAACTAGAAAGATTATAGAGAATGTGTGGATTGCTTTTTCCTGCTCTAAGGAATTATATGCAACTCCCAGTAGGGACTTAAGTGCATCTTATATGTAAGCTGTAGCAAATTTGTTCATAATGCAGGAAAAGAAATTCCAATGAAGAAGAAGTGCTGAGAGCTGCTGGAAAACATTTCCAGAATCTTAGGATGGAAAGAAATTGAATATTTAGTGGTCTCTTACACCTTGCTTCCCCAAGTACTCTGAAGAAGTCTGTACAAATGTTTCTTAAGCAGAAATGCCACTTCTTGTCCTGAAGTTTCCCTTCAAAACCAGGGAGATGGGGGCTTTTGGTCAAGTACATAAAGTCTATCCTGTTAAAAAGACACTGTCAAATACTTCAAAGATTGGCTGCAGGATGAGACCTTAATGGGAGAGGCCTTATTTGTTGCCACCAAAATACAGGGAACTACAAAGAGTGCCCTTACCTTTGATCCTCTTGTCCCATGCTTTTCTCTTTGTGCAAATATACAAGGGTAAGAGCTTGGTTAAAATTACATTAAACTAATCAGGTATGCACTTGGTAAAACAGGAACTGATGGAAAGTAAATGTGTTTTTTATAGAGGCAATGAGAGGAAGAACAGAAAGAATAGCTGGCCATTGTATGTGGGTTATCTCTTACTCCTGTGAGGTTCATGGACGTTAGTTCAGCTGCTGTGTGTGTCAGAACAAGGGGAATCTGCTCTATGGCCTTTGTTTCATCCTTCTTTACCTCTTCATCCTTATGGAAAGGAGAAGAAACACAAAACTGTTTCAAAAGCTTTTGGAGGCTGAGGTGTTAACCTAGAACTGCAAAAGGGGGAGACCCAGCAAGTTTTGCTTTCTGTTATTGCGAAGTCCTAATCAGTGGAGATTAGGAGGTGGATTGTTGTTTTTATAGGTCTTTCCTCCTTGTTAGCTAAAGGTTTACATAGTTACGTCTCTTGCATGGCTGGTACATCTGTTTTTGTTACTGCACATCTCAAAATACTGTGCAGGTTTTTAAGGTGAGCTGAAAAATCCTGCCTTCTGAAGTTAGAAGCTAATGTTAATAAACTACCCTTGGCAGAGGAGTGGTTTTGTTGTTTGAATCCACAATCCTGCTCAAGTCACACCTAAGCCAAAAGTAAATATAGTAATAGGGCAAATAGCAATATTTAATGTGGAAAATGAAGGCAATGCTGCTGTTAAAAACCTTGGTCTCCATACTGCTATCCTGAATGGGCCAGGAAGCATCCCAGGCAACTGGGAAAGAAGAAGAATGTCTGTTCCTTTAGGTTGATCATAATCTCAGGGACTGTCTGTTTTTTCAATCAGGTAAGAGTATAGGTTTCCTGTTTGCTTCCTGGAGACTGGAAACAGGACACAGTTACAGCTGCTGTGTATCTTTGCTGCGGTTGTTTATGGAGATTACAACAGCTCTTTGCAGGTTAGATTTTTTTCCCTGTGTTTTATTAAAGGGATCACTGCCTCTTTTTTTTTAATCTTACAACAATTTTTTCTTAAATATCCTGAATCTACAAAGTAAAATGTCAAGTGTGATTGTATAGCACATCTTTCTACACAGAGGAAACACTATGACCTTTCTCTTTTCTCCATTGATTAAATTCTACCAAGAATATTGCACTGCTAAGCACAAGGGATAAGGTGGTGTTCTCTTTTTCTCATCGCAGTGATATTTCCTTTCTTGGTAGGAATTGAGTTTCTGTCCAGAACCTGAAGCAGTTCGCCAGGTTGGCGCTCCAGAATAAGCCAGTCCAAGTGTGGTTTCTGCTTTTTTTCTTTTTGATCAATGGAAAATGAGCTCTAGTTATTCTTCACTGATGTTAAGTTCTTCTCTTTTCTTGAGGGAATTCTGGAGCTTGTTAAAGCCCAGGATGATAAAAGGATTGGTGATGAGAGAAGTTGAGATACTATTTTGGAACCTGTAAGTGAGGGGAATGGTGAGCTTCCAGGATCACTCGAAGTGTTTGCTTGCATTTTTTTCTCAATTTTACCAAGAGTGGGGGGACTTGGTGGGTTACACAGCCCCAGGCAGCTCACTGCAGCATGCATGCCTTGGCCACAAAACTTCCAAATTGTGAGTCAAAACCAAAACTGGCTTGAAAAGTAAGAAGTTATTAAGAAGACAGTGACATTTTTATCCTGTCTGTTATGTGGATTTGACCATTCTCAAGTGTAACCTCACAATAATATGGGTCAGATTTATGCAGGGTAAGACTTAGGTTAATGGACAACTCCAGAGGATTTTGCTTATACTCACCAAACTAAAATAACAGGTAACTAAGATGATCTAATAGCCAGATTTTTCTTTATTTAGTTGGGAGCTATGAGTGATCCTCCAGTACTGAAATATCATAACTAACTTGTCCAAAACCACACAAACCGATTATTTTAGAGAAGTGATGGAATGAATGTTTTCTGCCTCTTTATCTCAGATCAAAAGCAGGTTTCCCTTCTCTCTGTCCAGTTTGCTCTTTCAGGATTTTGGGGAATGATGATTTCTGCAAATGTTCTTTTCCTTTCCTTCCTTTGTAATAAATAGTTTTGCAGCCTTTATCTGTGTTTATCAGTGTTACAGGAGCATCTGATATTTTTGTTGGAATCAATTCTGCCACAACTTTTGACCTGAAAGTTTTTATGCTTCCTGAGTATCTTGTTAATCTGGAAAAAAAATGATTCTGTGTACTTCAAGAGTCACAAAAAGGTTTTCCTTTTGCTGACAAGTTTTATTTTATATTTTGACTATAAATATAGTTGTGATTGTGGCACAACATTTAATTTGTTGTAATTGTCTGTGTTGGTTTTCCTTGCTTTCTGGAGTAATGTTCTTAGTAATATATATTGTTTCAGAATACAAAATGAACCTGTTATTCCTTTCCTGAGTTCAGTTCCTGTGTTGCTTTCATTATGCATTTTTGTTCTCATTACTCACTGTTATCCTTTCTGTTGCCACTAAGCTCCACATACACTTCTTTTTCTTATCTCCTCGACTTGCTCCTTTAATCCCACTGTTGCTATAAATATGAATCTCAATCTCTTAATTTTCTTGAATTTTAGTCCTACCTTCTGTCTAACATCAGTGTTGATTTGATTTCCATGTTTAATTACAGTTTTCAGTTCTTATTGGACTGCAATCTCCCATCTACTGAATTTTGAATACTGTTGCAGACAACTTCAGCGTAGAGCCAGGAGTCCACTTTTCCCCAGTGCAGTTTGAGTGTTCTCTTCCCTGTGAAGTTAAAGGTTGCACCTATTTCTTTGTTGGCTTTTACAGATATAAAAGGCAGGATTAACTGTTTTACTATTAAGTCCTGCATGATTTAATTTGACCTGAAGAAAAGTCCAGTTTTTGTTTCTCTCTGAAAAGAGAAACCTCCGTAAATCCTGCAGTGTGGTAAGAGGCTTGTGATTAAATACTTGTGGGAGCTTGTTTAGAAAGGACATCTTCATCGATGTTTAACATCTTCATCAATGATTTAGATGAGGGGTTGAATCCATCATGAGTAAATTTGCAGATGATACCAAGTTAGGAGGGAGTATCGACCTGCCGGAAGGCAGGAGGGCTCTGCAGAGGGACCTTGATAGGCTGGAGAGATGGGCTGAGGCCAACGGGATGAAGTTCAACAAGGCCAAGAGCCGGGTCCTGCACTTTGGCCACAACAACCCCATGCAGCGCTACAGGCTGGGGACAGAGTGGCTGGAGAGCAGTCAGGTGGAAAGGGACCTGGGGGTGTTGATTGATAGGAGGCTAAACATGAGCCAACAGTGTGCCCAGGTGGCCAGGAAGGCCAATGGCATCCTGGCCTGTATCAGGAATAGTGTGGCCAGCAGGACGAGGGAAGTGATCCTTCCCCTGTACTTGGCATTGGTGAGGCCACACCTTGAGTATTGTGTTCAGTTCTGGGCCCCTCAGGTCAAGAAAGATATTGAGGTGCTGGAGCGCGTCCAGAGAAGAACAACAAAACTGGTGAAGGGACTTGAGCACAAGTCCTGTGAAGAGAGGCTGAGGGAGCTGGGGCTGTTTAGCCTGGAGAAGAGGAGGCTCAGGGGTGACCTCATCGCTCTCTACAACTATCTGAAAGGAGGTTGTAGTCAGGTGGGGGGTCGGACTCTTCTCCCAGGCAACCAGCAACAGAACAAGAGTGCATGAGCTTAGACTCTGCCAGGGAAGGTTTATGCTGGATATCAGAAAAAAGTTCTTCACAGAGCGAGTAATCAGGCATTGGAATGGCCTGCCCAGAGAGGTGGTGAATTCACCATCCCTGGAGGTTTTTAAAATAAGACTGGATGTGGCACTTAGTGCCATGATCTAGTAATCATGATAGTGTTGGATTAAGGGTTGGACTTGATGATCTTGGAGGGCTCTTCCAACCCAGATAATTCTATGATTCTATGATTCTATGACATGAAAATAGAAAAACAAAAACTGATTCAGTTCACAGAATACCAAAACTATACCATTTTGAAATTAGAAATGGAAACAAATGTGTGATAACTGCATTCAGTTCATTTTTTGGGGGAGAAACTCTAGGTGGTGTCAGGAGGTCGGAGAAGTGTTGTCAGGAGGTCAGAGAAGTGCTGTCACTGATGAGGTATTACACTTCCTTAAAAATTACTGAAGTCTTCTTTTGCTTTTTTCTTTTACTGTCCAAATGCTGGGTGTAAGGGATGTGTAATCTTCAAAGCTTTGAAGTTTATTATTGTCTTACAATGCTAAGTGTAGTTTTAAGATGTAATTCCTCAGTAGCGTTCCTTACATTTCTTCCTGGAAATATCTTTTTGAAAGATTGCAGGGTTCATCCTATTAATTAGATAACATCTTTCGCTTTGAAGTGCTGCAGCAACTGTTGCTATTACAAGTACACTCATTTTTGTGGAAGTAGTGTCTGTCTTTATTGATGGCAGCTTTTATTGTTTCTCTTTGACTACGAGTTTTGATTGTTCATGCTTGCTTAAATTTAGGTTTGGATGTGATATAGGGACCTTTTTTAAAGATTTAGCATCTGAGCTGAAAACTGCCAAAGCAGTTTCAAAATGGGTTAGTTTTGTTGCTATGTGGAGATTTAACAAGCTGCTTTGTATAATGGATTTGTACAGATACACATATATGCGTGTGTATGGATGTATAATGCGTATATAATCCTATTTTCAGTGCTTTGGTATATTTTGATGTAAAACAGGCAGAACCAGCAATTTTTGAATGCTTGATGACTTAAAAAATAATGAAACTTTTTTTCCATTCATTATTTGAAAATAAAGATCAAGAAGGATTAGAAGGAGAAAATTAATGGGGCTTTTAAATAGTCTAGTGTACTAAACTAGATGTCAACAGATGACGAATCAAATTGCTCAACATCTTCAAAACTCCACCCAATTATAAATTCTGTGGTTGGATGTGTGACTTAGGTGTACTTTGCTACTTTTTTTTGGAAAAGGTGTACATTTACATTATGCTAAAGATGATCCTCTAGGGATAGCTTCTGTCATGCTGAATCCCACGAAGTGCCACATAATTTCAGTGATGAGCCTTTTGCCAAGCACTACATCCCTGAAGGACAAAGGTATTTATTAATTATACTTTAATTTTGAGCTTACCGGAGTTTAATATCCTTTACCATGTATGTTATCACCCTCATGCTGTACACTTGCACAAGCTTTATTAAACAGGCACAGTATCTCATGTGTTTAGGCCACAGTCATAGCTTCCTTCTCTGGGTTTCATGAAACTAAGATGATACAACCTTTTAACCTCAACTGACTTTGCATGCATTTAACAGCTTCTCCCACTGTGTTTTCCTCCTCTGCTCTGTGGGCTGGAGGATGCTGAGGTGGCAGGGAGAACTTAGCCTGAATGTGGAGCATGAGTGAATTTAAAGTGAATTTCCTTGCATTTATAAATATATACATGTCTACCCGTGCAGTTTTTCTCAGGAAGGCTGTTGCTCCTGTGTGTTTTAACAGAGCTTAAATTTGCCCTAATTCTTGTCGCTGACATGTGTGCCCACATACCACAGATTTCCTCTCTGGTTGTGTTTCAAGCTGGGTCATGAAGGCCAGGGAAGGGTTTTATGCTTTGACTCTGTTCTTTCTTGCTGCTGTTCTCTGAAGCACACAGCAAGGAGACCAGTTATAATAACTGTGGAACAAACGTTTCCCTTGCGCTCACACTCCAAAATAGAGTGCTAAAATACAAATGCATTTGGTTAATGGCTGGAGCCTTCTCCCAGGATGGTGTTTCATATTCTGCTCCACAGGAGCCTGTAGCATCTCTAGCCCAGTGAAATTTTAAGCTTTCTGTGCAGAATGGAACTGCGAGAAAAAAAAATCACCTTTGCCTGAAATATCGTTTAACCAGGTGGCTGTGGCCGTTTTCTGCAGACACACCCTATGTGGACTCCCGTCCCTCCAGCACAGTGGAAGCGGGCTCTGAGTCTCCTGTACAGCACAAGCTGAGCTCTCTGTACCATTTCTTCACAAGTATTGTTCAGTCTAAGGACATTCTGGGTTCTGGGTCCTGGAAGGATGAGGGAGTGAAGGTGTATTACTTGGGTAATATTAAACGAACAGTAGGATTGACACAAACGATGCTATATTTAGATCATTATTAGATCTTGAATGGTCCAGGAAAAACAGATGTAACTGTGGATTTAGGATATTTGAAGGCTGGAAGGAAGATATGTTGAGACTTGGAGGCTGGATGTTAAATATCTGTTGTGCTGGTCCCAGAAATTTTGTTATTTTTAAACCAGTACTTGGTTTTCATTTTAATTACTTGCTCCCCTCCTTCCTCTGCTCCAAAATCTGAAGGCAGAAGCCTGTTGAGAGGTGGTTGTCCATGTTACTTATGACATGAAAGGGCTCTGGAATATGAGGGTTTATACTTCCTCTGTCTTGAGAATGGGAACAAGCACAGCCAACATGCTGCAGGCAGTACATTTTCCTATTTTACGTTTGTTCTTTTTCTTTCTTTGTTTTTCTTAAGGAAGTAGCCAGCTTGCCAAAATATCAGGTTCCTCTGTCTTACTGAATGGGCATTGGTGGTGGTGATACACCCTTCTCAGAAAGGTATTTCCTCTTTCACTTGGTTTTAGTCTCTGAAGGAAGGCTGTAAAATCTTCCTCTCCATCTCTTTGCATTTTTGGAAAGCAGTCCTATGTCCACTTTATCACCGCATAAAACTTTGGAAAACAAGAGTTAACTTTTCAGTAGCAAGTGTCTGGGACTACCTTGGTGCTGTTCAGTTAGAAAAGAATACTGGTGTGTATGCTTGCATTTGGTAAATCGTGTGTAGTGGGATTTCTAGGTGCTCTGAGATTGCGCTTCCTGGAGCCACATTGTAGCACCAGAGCTAGAAATAAAATGCCACAAATTGTGATCTTTGTCTAAGGACTACAAGTCAAAATACCAATATAGTAGTGTGCTCCTCCACAGAGCCAATTAAGTGACAGTCCTGGAAAGGAGAGAGTAAGGGCTTACAGCTGAGACATAGATTCTGTTTCTGACATTGCGACAGATGCTGTTACCTGATCCAAGACAGGTCACTTACTCTATCTCAGCTTTCACATGTATAAGTATTTGCATGACTTGTGGGAGCTGTGTGGAGACTCATTCACTAATTTGGAACTCTCTTCAAAATCAAATTTGCCAGTAATGACCTCATAAAATACAGAACAGTTAAGTACAACATTTCTGATGAGTGTTATTTCTTTAAAATCTATCTTTAATTAAAACCAGCTGATATTGTTGAGGAAACTCTTGTGTTTTGATGTAATACAAAATGTAATGGGCCCCAAAAGGAAATAGCAGAATTTAAAATAAGTTACCTCAATTATATTCTTCAGGTCACATTTTCATACCATGCACTGAGTAGAGCTGCTTATATAGATGGTAGATTTATTATAATACAGCTGACTGGTTTGGGATTATCAACAATTCATGACCCGTGGCAGATAAGTGATGAGAACACAGATGTGGGGTAGTTCAGAAAATAACCTGGTGCGGTCTGTGGCTGACCTGGATTTGTTTGGGTTTGGTTTTATGGGATTGGTTGATGGCTGGGAGTACCAAAGCAGAAATGGAGCTTTTCCTCATCTGCAAATGGAATTTTGTGAACAGATGTAACCATCAGTTCAAGCTTTTTATCCTCAGTGGCCTCTTTCCTTGACCCCTCTTGTTGGGAAAGGGCTCTTATAACACCATGAAGTGAGAAAAAACAATCCATTTGTTTTCACATGGTTGTTGCTGTCAGTCCCACTCATTGGTTCACTCTTGGTATTAGTGTGTCTGAACGGTCAGTAACTAATCAAGTGTATTAATTAACAGGTAGCCTGTCAGTGGACAATTACTTTAAAGGATCATGTAAAACAAGGCTGTTTAGCATTCATGTCTGAAAGATCATATAGAATATTTTGGTTTTTTGTTGATTTTGTCATATGTTGCCTTATTTCTCATTTTCTCATGAATAAGATTTGAACATATTCTACTAATATGACTTTGTAAGTTGAAATCCCTGTCCTTTTGGCAGTTTCTGCTGCTTTGGGTAGGCTCCCTCATAGGGAGCATCTGCTTGATGGGTTTACCACCAAGGAAAACATCCCAGTTCAGTTACACCAAAGGCATGTGAGTGAGAACTCCCTTATGAATAGGAAATGCTGGATGTATTTCTGGGGAACTTCCTAACCAAAGGCTCTTTGTAGAAGGACATCTGCCGCTTTGGCAGTTAATTTCCTTGTGCGGAAAAGGGATGGATGGTAGAAAAAATGACGATGATGGATTTACTGGATCATGATTTGTTAAAACTAGAACTCTTAAAGGAAGGTTCTTGAAAAGGCACACTTAGGATTAATTTTTTCATGCGTTCTTACTCTGATAATGTTTGAACACTGCATTTGTTCACATTGAAAGCAAACAGCTTGCACCCAATGGATGCCAGCACTTTATGCAGGAGAACAAGAAGTGGTAACCAGCAACCAGCGAGCCCTTCGGAGAACCTCTGAGCCTGCTGACAGGCACAGTTGCTCTGCATGTAATTTGAAGAAAGATATTGTGTCCCTGGTGGCTTGGCTTTGACTGAAAGATGGAGTTTTGTGCTCTCATTTTGCACTGAAGACAGGCTCACAGATAAATAGGTCACTGTCTGCGGAACTATTTTGCACGAAATCGATTAAAAGCAACATGACCTTAAGCCTGATCTCCTTGCTCTACAAAGAAATTGCTGAATTGTGGCTTCTTCTGAAGGAAAGCACAGGTGTGTCTAGTTTTTCACATTTTCTTAGTTACTTGATTGCAGGTCAGGCACGAACTCTGTTGGTTGGAGGCAAATGGGATGTGTTTTAGTACAAAGGCAGAGGTTGTGCTCTTTTTGTGTGCATTTATATATAAATGTTGTTCATTGTTACAGGGGGCGGTGTGTTCTGTCCTTGTGTAAATTTGCAGTGTATCCTTTTATTTGTGCTTGTATTTCTCAGTACATCAGATGTACCTGCTAAACCTATTCCTGTATTTTACGCAGAAGGTACTTTGTTCAGGATTTGCTCACGCAGTGATTATGGCTATCAGAACCTCTGCTAAAGCTTACAGAGAGAATTTGCTGTTGCAGAGAGCATCCCGCTGTTCCTGAATTGCAGTGGGTTTTAGTTTTCAATTCATTGTATTTTATGTAAATATCAGATACATAGTTTTTCCCAATCCCTATTTGAGGTAAAGAAAAGCATGGTTTCTTTCACAGGATACAATCTGGCATCCCCTAGCTGTTAGTATAGGAGGGTTAATCTAAAATGCATTATTTCTTAAATTCTTTCAGTCAAAGCTTTCTATAGGAATCTTGTTTCTGTTAAGATATAATGAAACAGTAGAGATATTATTTGCTGGTAATAGTGCAGCCACAGTCCATTGCAAAACTGAAAGCGTGTTTTGTGGAACAGGGACAAGCTAAAATTGCTTCCTTATTCTGGTGTTTGAATTCACATTTCCAGTTCTGTTTTCTGCTTCTGGTATACATGACTATTGCAGAGGAGGACCAGAGAAAGAGCACTGAGTCGATGGGCTTGTGTCTAACCTTCATATGCTGTTGCTTTTGAAATGTCAAATTTAAATGAAACAGGTATGTAAAGGGTGGACCTTTTAACTAAAGGCTGGATCTTCTTGCTAATCTTTTACTTGGTATTACTAATTTAATTACATATGAGTCTGAGTGCTCTGCTTCTCAATAGTGCTCCATGCTACTAAGGGTAAAACCAAAGGCATGCTGCTTAGGGAGGAATGAATGAGTGAAAGATTTAAGAAAGGTGACACTAGCCAGATAGAAAGGGTGGAGGGACTAATCAGTCTGTATAACTTTTGGTCTTTATATGTATCCTCATCTCTGCTGAGAGGGGTGGATTTAGGTAAATGTCTGATTATTGTACAAGAGAGGGGATATCTGTTTTAAACTGCACAACCAGGGAATGTTTTGTGTCAAATCATGATAGTGTCAGGAGTATTTGCATAAGTTACCAAGTTTAAAATATGTGAGTTTAATCTGAGTTTGATTACTGAGAAATAATAGTGCAGGGCTGCTTTTTGTTAGCAGCTACCAAGGCTTGATTTTCTTCTGTTGGCTGCCACCACTTCTTATGGGCATGTTCAGTGTGCCAGAGATTGCTCCTATGTGGGGATCTGTGGCAAAGGCTTTGTATTTGAAGTGGGCAGGAGGGTTTGCCCAGCACTGTTTTTTCATCTTTCTCCTGGGCGCTATATGGGGCGGGTTGTGCCTTACAGTCAGCAGAGGGGGGAGGGAAGGAAAGCGAAGAAGAGGTCTCAGATCTCCATCTTTCTATTCTCAACCCTGTGAAGATTTCCAAGGAAAATATTAGAGAATTCCTTTGTCAGCTCATATCGGGGAGTGAGGATAGGGAGATGGGAAAAATGGTAGACAAACTTAAGAGAGGATGGGTTTGGGATATGGGCACAAGACTAGAGTGTCTGTTCTGCTTAAAGACTGTACAGGTACTTGTGAGCAATGCTGGTTCTGTTTTTCAACATCCATTGAGTTTTCCTATACTTAAGTCTCATTTTCTGTTTTTATGCTCGGTTAGGTGAGAGAAATTGTGATGATCATCTAATTCAGAGTAAGTGATGTATCTATTCACTTCTCAGTTTGAACATGATAGGGTTTTGTTGGTTTTAAGTTCTAAGCAAGGAGTTTGTGTTTCACTTGAAGATTTATGGACCATGGCTTGTCTTAACAAACTGCAAGTTGTAAGTTTTTAAATATGCATCTACTTTGTACTTGGCACACACAAAATAGGGATTTTTTTCTTTTTGTTGCTGTTCCAGAAGCTTAAGTAACTCTATGCCCAAAAAGGCAGATTTTTTTTTAGAGAAAGCTGTCAGTCTTTGGACTTAATGTCTATTAAAACAACCTCTCAAAATAGGAGTGACATTCATTTAGACTGTTGCACTTAAGGAAAGAGAATGAAATGGGGTTTTTTGCAGATGAGACACTGAAATAAATCCAAGAAATTATATCTTCATTGATTTGTTTTGGACAGTCAGTTTCCATCAAAAATAACTCCTTTCTTACAGGACCAGAGCTTTATTTAGAAGAACTTGATTAGTCATTGTAGCTATGTGCCAGTTCTCAGATTGGATAATGAATGGATGCTTCATTTGAGACTTGAAACAAGTGAAAATGAGGGTCTGTAAAGCAAAGAAAAGAGGTTCCAGCCAAACCTCTAGCATGCTGTTAGCACAACGCTGGGTGTGAGCAGCAGACCTGGCTGTGTGGCACTAAAGGACTCTTCAGCTGCCTGTGAGAGCTACTGAACCATGTCCTGCCTCTGTATTACCTGAAGCAGTTAATATTAGCAGTGCTCTGGAGAGATGTATGATGGGTTTCATCTTTTTTTATGGTATTGAGGAGTAATCCACAGTGCTTCAAGAGCTGTTTCATTAACAACGCTGCCATCTGTGGGGTAAGTCATCTGTAGTCAGAGCCCCAGGTACCAGGAAATTTATGAGCAGCTGCAAGTAAATGTGTCTTAGCTGAGAATTGGTACTCGGCTCCACATAAGCCACTTAGAGAATGCTTAATGCTTTCTTCTCTCTCACATTCATGAAGTGCTTCACATCCCCTTTCAAAACATTAGTTTATAGATATACAGTTCTATGGAAAAGTGTGCTTGTGTCAGAGTACCATAAAATATATTGTTTGTTAGAAATTATTTTAGCCATCCTTGATATCATTGAAATGATAATATTTGAGAA
Source organism: Dromococcyx pavoninus (assembly GCA_033558185.1). Classification (NCBI taxonomy): domain Eukaryota; kingdom Metazoa; phylum Chordata; class Aves; order Cuculiformes; family Neomorphidae; genus Dromococcyx; species Dromococcyx pavoninus. The sequence continues at coordinate 145,627 of JAUMJL010000668.1, read as the reverse complement.
AGCCTTTTTACCAGGCCTGCAGTGACAAGACAAATAGCCCTTGTTTTAAGATGAAAGAGAGTGAGTTTAGGCTGGGCATAAGGAAGAATTTTTTTAATTTTTTTTACAGTGAGGGTGGTGAGGCACTGGCACCTGTTGCCTGGAGAAGTTCTGGATGCCCCCTCCCTAGAATTGTTCAAGGCCAGGTTGGACAGAGCTTTGAGCAACCTGACCTGGTGAAAGATGTCCCTGCCCATGGCAGAGGGCTGGACTGGATGGTCTTTGAAGGTCCCTTCCAGCCCAAACCGTTCTGTGACAACCTCATAATTGTTAGCACTGAAGCCTAATGCTATGATTAACATCAAGTCCTGTTTCTGATGTTTCAAGCAGCGTGCTGTGCAGGCTTATACTGTAACTCTGCATATTGATAATCCTCATTGGGTAAAGGAAGTAAACTTTCTCTCCACAATAGATGTGTACAATAAGCAATTAGATGTTACAACTTGGCTATTTTATAAAAGTGATTTTAGTTTTCAGATGAAGAGTAAAATCACATATTGTTTAAAATCCCATCTTGCTTCCAAAATATCACACAAAAATAGCATTCCATTTAGTAGAATTTCCGAATACTCATGCAGCTGATCCTCTGTGTGTAGACTTTTCAAGGAAGGCTTTGGGGCATGTTTTTAGATATATATATTTTTTTTTTTCTGCAGAGGGAGGGTTGAAAGCAGGTGGTTTCACTGGAAAAGAATCTTTCATCTGGTTGCTGGAAAAGATGTTCACTTTACCGTATGTGTTTAAGCTGTGCTATTGCATCATTAATTTTTAAGACATGCTGAAGATGAGTCCTGTGATTTGCATGTAGCCCTTTTATTCAGAGTTGATTTTTCTATTTTCCCTATTTGTAAGACTTCCTCTTCTTTACAAGGCTTTAGTACTTAGAAAGCAAAATTCCCTTAATAATTTTCTCAGAGCATTAAATCTTATTAAATGCAGTTGGCAAAATCTAACATTTTTGTTACTCCTTGGAGTCTTGCTTTCTGCACTACTAAGTGAGACACATCTGGGTCAATCGTCTTCTTATCACTTGAGTGCTTGCAAGAGGAACATTTTCTGCTGCTTGGGCTGCATCTAATATTTCTCCGTTAAGAAAAAGAAAAATCTTTGCTTTTTGCAAAATCTGCTTTTTTTTTTTTGTTGGCTAAGTACATCTAATACTTCAGAAATATTTTTATTCTACACACTCAGCACGATTTGCAGTATTAAGGAGTTAATGAAGTTGCAGTTTTGGCAATATTTGTTAACCCTATCTTGGGGGCAAGATTCCTAGTAGTGTGAAACTACTGTATCTATCCTGCAAGAAGAGAAGAGGGTTTACCAACAGGCAAATAAAATTTCTTTGGATTTCTTCAGGATATCCTGGAAAGAGGATGAGAGGAATATTATTATTACAAGAGTATGAACATGCCATATGCACCAGGTGAATTTTTCCTTTTAGATGGTAAATCTGTGAGATGGTATTGCTGTTCTTTATCTCCGAGTCCTCTTTATGGCTGACAAAAAGTTGTGCTATAATACGGCTGTGTGGCATGATTCAGAGTCCCCATTCCTTCACAGTTTGGGAAGGGGGAAATTATCATGACTTGAAATACCACGAAGAACATCTCTTCATCACCAAAACAGTTGAGGTGCACTTAAGCACTGTATGGAGCAAAACCATGGCAAACAGATCAGATGCTCTAACTGGTAACAGTCTCAGGTTTCTTGCAAAAATTGCAGCATCTGTCCTCCCCCCCCCCCGCTTTTTTTTTTTTTTTTTGCATTGTTCCTAGTATGGTTTGTCTTGGTTTAGATTTCCTTGAAGGATAAAAAAAGATTGTCTTGTGTTGATCCCTGGATGGCCCTCCCAATTATTATGTAGTTTTCTTCTACTTACAGGTCAGCTAGTATTTGCTTACTCTTGTCAGCCTTATCCGAACTTAATGCTGATCCCTGAGAAGCTATATTATGTCAAGAAGGCGTGACTGATGAAGCAGAAGAGGAAGATGGTGTAGTTTTTAGCACTCATAATATCCTAGGAGTGCATCTTCTATACAGGGAAGCAAGAGGTGGTATTTAGGCAAACTAACACTGAGAACTTTATTGCCTTTTGCAAAAGTGGAGGTGGAAGGAGGACGAGAACAAAGACATTTTAGAGAGGAGTTTGAAAGAAACAAAAATCTTGGTTGCCGTTAAAGTATGTTTTTGAGCAGCTGTTTTTTAATTTCAGTCAAGAAAATGGTGGCTGTTACACCTCTTGTCGTCTTGTGCTAGCCCAGCAGCACTGCTTTGGTTGTACACCTCAAAAGCTTTTATTTTTTAAAAAACAGAAAGATCAGTGATTAATCTGTCTACATAAAACTAAACCATCATCCTTGTAGTTTATAGATAGTGCTGTGCCAAAACTCCAAGCCTGTGATGTCAAAGAAGAAACAGATGGACTTTTGGTTTTTTTAATTGTGATTACAGGAAGTGGGAATTACTTGGGTAAAACAGGTGGTTCAGGAGGCATCTTTATAACACAAAGGGTTTTTCTTTTTCTGTTATTTCACACATCAACTTCCCATCCCTTGTATTTAAATACTGGAATTGCAACATTTCAGGATTAATTTTTCTCATCTAAGTAGTTGTGATGTTCTTCAGGTGTGATTAAATGAGCAGAACTGTCAAGTTTCTTTTCATTATGATCATTTAAATTTTACCCAGATTTACAGATTATGAAATGTTCTGCATAAATATCATGGACTCTGAAAGATCTGAATGGTCAGGGCTTCTGATGCACGACTCAAACAATAAGGGCCTCTGTTCACCGAGTATGGGCTTATAATAGAGGCAGCATCACTTCTAAGGTTTAGATTTTCTTTGGCAGTACCCACTCCAAGTCTTAACTCAACTAGATTCTTACTTAGCATTGAAAATGTATGGGATTCCAGCCTAGCCTTTTGTAACAATGAGTTACACAGATGTGCTATTCTATGCATGTTGTGGCAGTAGGCTGTGCAGTTCTAGAAAATGAACTGAAGTTAGTAATGCCACAGAGAGGAACTTATGTAAAGCATGGCTCACTGAAAAGAAAAATATACCTCAACTTGAGAATCTCTTGTATGCATCAGGGCTCTTGAAAGGAAGCTGTCTTGTCTGACTGGGAGAGGAAATGGGCAATGTAGCCTGGCTGTAGAGTGTTAAGCTTTTGCCAATAAAATTCTTCCATACCTGTATATTTTAAAATACTTTTTGGACACACATTGCCATACAAAACTGTTTGGAGTGCTAGGTTGCTTTATTTCTGTTTGTGCTAGCAACTGGGATGCTGGTGGAGGTGAAGAATTCGTATTTCCTGCTTGCTTGGGATATTTTACCTCTCCAGAAATCAACAAATTGTTAGAGTACTGTTTTACTTGGTCGATCATTTCCTTCATGACTATGCTTTAGCAGAGAGCTGCCTTTTGCATGAAAATTCCACAGGTTAATAATTCATTTTCCTGGCCCCTTGTTTTAATTGCAGCCTAGTCAAATAAAATAGAAATGAACTCTTCATGAAGATATTTTGAACTGGTGAGGTTCTAATACTTAGTTTATGAACACTTGCATGAACTCCTGTCATCAGCCCCATGTGGCTACAAATAGCACGTTGGACCCGAGCTGCTCGTTTTGCAGCCATTGTGCCTGAGCACAACTACCACAGGGCTTGCAGGCATTGTCAGTGTTCGGCAGTGGTTTTTAAAATTTGGGTTTAAAGCTGGAGAGCTCTTCTGGTGTCCTGGCTGGCTAATTAGTTTCATGTGGCTTAGCACAGAAAAGGGTTGTCTTCATCAGCTCTGCTGCTCTGGCCCTGCCTCCTTTGGGGGCTACACAAAGAAGCTGACTGTTAGCAGTTAGTGGTTGGGGGCTGAAGATGAAGAGGGAAGAATGAGGAAATGAAAGGTTTGCCTTGGGGCTGAGAGAGATGAAGGGACTGCTCTGGAAGTCATTATCTTGCATTTATAATTACCAGACGGGAGGGTGCCTTAATGAAGAGATTTTTTTCCAAATGAAGACCCACTTCATAAAAGGCATTCAACTCTTCCAGTGGGTAGGCTGTTCCAGAGGAGACACAAAAAAACCCAACAGAAACTGGTTTGGAAAAAGGACATTATAGCTACATTTTAAGCGATGAATTTCATAGAGAAGCCATAGACGGGCTTTCAGGAAAATCTTGATGACTCAGCCTAAAAGAGGAATAGGAATAATTATTTGTAGTTTGCTATATGGTGTACTACTGGGATCTGTGCTGGAAGGCATAATTATGTCCATGTGTGTATAAACAGCTTAGCTTTCAAGTGGGTATAATGTAATGGCCATAGGATTTCATTTAGAACTACTCAAAGGGTGGTATATTTCCATCAGGCTCATTAGGAATTGGATTAAACCCATTATGAGAGGCTCATGAGTTGTGTCCAGAAACCTCCTTCTGCATAATATAGGTATGATCTGTTCAGACTCCCTTCCAGTTATATCTTGTGTGTCAAAGATTTTGCTTCAGCATGTCAGGCAAACTCCAGATGATGATGAGTTTCAATTTGATTGGAAAAAAAAGAGGAGCCTTTTACCAATAAGTCAGAAATCTTGACCTAAGTGACATTGATCGTTTTATCAGATCTGGGTTTCTCCAAGGCTTACTTGGCAGCAGGTAATTCAAGCACAAGTTCTCTTTGTGCCCTCGTGCATAAATCTGTCATTCTGCTTCATTTAAAATAAAGTCAGGTGCCCGTGATGGGTCAGGGTCAGGCCCCTCTAAGCCATCTTCTTCCATCATTGTGACAGCACTATCAAAGCAAGACTTAAAATCGAATTAAAAGATTATATATCCACAAGGCTGTGGCTTGCATTCTTAAAGATAAAGCCTTTTTAAATGAGAACTACGTATTTAACTGATTCCTTTGTGTTAGCAAGATGACACTTCTGTCCTCTCATACACTTATAATTTAAACACTAGATAATGTGTTTTTTAAAGAACCTCCAGTTTTTGGCCTGGGGGAAAAAAATGTCTTTGCGCATTCCCAGCTATAATGTGTGTTCAGTTTTCAAAAAAAAAAAACCCAAAACCAGTAATAACTTTACAGAGCCTTATTTTACTGTGTATTATCACCCACAATACCAGATGCATTGTAAAATCCAGGGGCTCTCTTTTAAGCAGGCTACTGTGGAAAACTCTCAAATGAGCTCTTCAGGAAAGACTGGATATTCTAACATGTTTTGGTATGAGCGTCTCTTTTCAGCCATGATTTGCAGACACAGTAAAATGGACAAACTCTTAGTGTTTTCGAAACAGAGACCTATGTAAAGCCGTTAAGGTAGAGCAGGGAAAATCATGGGCTGTGTAAATCTCAATTCATGTAACTGGAAGTAGAGTTGAGCCTATAACAATTCCTTAGACAATAGGGAATAGGTTTTCAATAATTATTTTAATGCGCACTTAATTAGCTTTACTAAAATGGAAATTGTCCCTAGAGACTGTGGCAGGTGGCAGGTTCTCTATTTAAAGAATATTTCCAAGAAATTATTTTCCCCAAAGTCCATGTTTTAAAGGAGTGTGTACCCTCGCAGTCTGTTTAGCATGCGTGCCTTTCATTACTTTATCCTGCTAAGGAAATAGCATATTCAAGTAACAATGGCCAAACTTAAAGTGAAACAAGCTTCAGTTCAAGACAAACTGTGATGAACTCTCTTTTCTAGAGGGATGCTAAGTATAAAGGAAATCATGCAGAGCAATGAGTTTTCGCAATTGTGTCATCTCTGAAAGGAGACAGGGTATTAGAGAGGCATTTATGGCTAAATCTGTGAGCACTGATACTGAGTTCAGATGTATCCTGTCAAGTTGCTGGATGCAAACTGTGTCAGCAGTTCCAACAGTTGTATTTTCTTGCATTGTTTTGTGCTGCTACTTGTTAACTCAGTGGGTTTAAATTATTGAAAATCAGCTCTGATCTTAAGGCATCTTCTGCTTCGTAAATAATGTTGTGAAGCCAGATAGGCAAGATGAGAACAGGGCTGTGCCTTGGTCGAACAGAGTGCAGGAGGAAGGGCTCTTGGAAGTTTTACATCTGTGAACAGGTACAGTGTGCTGCTCCTGCAGTTGCAAACACACTGGCTCTTAGATTTGAGTTTAAATTGTGTTTAAAACCAGGGAGAAGAAAATATTGCCTTTTCAGTGGAACAGTATTAGTCCACAAGGTTGTGGGCTGCCCTGTGCTGATTGTGAATGCTACTGTTCCGATCAGAGAGAACATTGAGGCAATTGAATCCAGACTTGTGTCTTTACCTGGCACAAGTTGGGATGGAAATGGGACTGATGACATGGATACATGAAAACAGTGATCATTTTGTATCTGGGAAACAAAGTAAAGAGTTCCCCTGATGAGCATCTTGCCTGCTTGAGTGATGTGTGTCGTGTATTTATTTACATATGCAAAATGCGCCTGTTTTATTACGTGCTTATCCTGCAGTAATGGAAATTATCTCTGCCTGTGACTGTAAGCCAGATGACATATTACAAAGTGTTTACATTCTTTTCCCTTTTCCCATCTCCCATCAAAAAATTAGACATTGATCCTGTTAATAGGTTATATTCAGGTAAACGGGTCAGCCTGCAGGCACTGATTTGCAGAATCAGGGGTGTTTACTACAGTTTTTTAAACACTGCTGCAGGGAGGGGTCCCTGTATTAAAAAGCACTGATAGCAAAAATATCCAAAATCCTTTTTCCATTGGGCGAGTCCCTTTTTCAGGAAATGGCTTGGCCATCTGGGATTGGACCTTTGAAAGATCTGTGTTCAGTTTTCTGTTAAAAACATTAAGATGATGACATAACTGAAGGTCTGACTGAAATATGACTTCATAGTTAAATGTATCCACTTATGGATTTGACAGCATGGTATGCAGAGGTCTTCTGATCAAGCAGCAGTTCACCAGATGCAGAAAAATAGCTCTGATCAGCATGTGACCTTGGAAGTGGTCATAGGTCTTCCTCTGCCAGACAGGCCAAAAGAGAACAGAGAAGTTCTATTTCCCAGTATAAGTTGCTGCTTATCTGGAAGTAGTAACTGAAAGTGGGATTTTTTGCTGTTCTCAAATAATTATGTGGTTCTCAGAGTCTTACACACATGAGAATCACGAGAGCGGAAAATGAAGACTAGGGAAAGCAGTAAATCCTGCCTTGTCATTAAGCTGAAGTGGAAGGGCTGAGATAAAAGACAAAGCAATGCTTTTGCAGTTCAGGTACGAATGCGTGTGTTCAGTGTGAGGGTGTCCTTCCAAGCCTGTTCTACCTACCTGATTAAATACTGTTGCCTTGAGGTATTTTGAACACAAGATAACAGGCTAGAGGGATCATAAGTTTTGTCTTTGTGTGTGAGTTGAGAATGTTTTAATAAAAATTGTATTTGATATGTAAAAAACCCAGTCTTTAACATAATTCCTGAAGAATAATAGCTTTGTGGTGTTTGGTTTAGTGACATCTACTGCTTCTGAATGTCAGCAAATCCACGTTACTCTTTTATCAATATGCTGTTCAAAGGAAAGTTTGCCCTTGGCAGGTGCTTGAAAGATTCCAAGCTTTTTAACATATTTTTCACAACATGGATAGTTTTCTGGGTGTTTGTGTTCTAGGAATGTCTTTTTTTTTTTTTAATGTCTGCTGTGAAATTTCACATAAAATGACTTTGCAATGCATTTTTTTTCCCCTTCACAGATGAAATCATGCATCAGGATATCGTTCCCCTCTATGCGGCAGATATTCAGGACCAGTTAAAGAAACGATTTGCTTACCTCTCAGGTAAGACTATGGTATTCCTTTCTACACACATTGCTCAGGTGTATGGTTGGGTCTGTTGTGCTTTCATAGTTTTTGAGGTCTCATATAGGAGAAACTCATATTTTAGAAGCAAATCAAAATACAGACTACCAAGACTTTTTAGTGAGGAATTTGTAAAAATAAGATTTTTTTTTTCCTAAAGTCTAATAGGAATTTTATGGTTAATTTTCCAGTATTAAGGGTAATGGGATGGAATTGAGCTTAGAGTAAAAGAATAAATGGGGGGAAGTATGGTACATAAGGGAGCTCTGATGAGCCTGATACAGGAACACGTAGTCAGTGCTAGCTAAGGAAGCTGTGTGAACTTACCCTGATGTCCCCAGAGCTTGGAGCTGAGACAGGGCTCATGCACTTAACTCTTTGTTAAGTGAGCCCTCACTAAGAGTTTGAGAGTCCGGTGTGGATGTGCTGGTAGTTGTTGTGGTCTTGCGGTTCTTGGTCTACAGACTACACTGCTGCTGGCTCTGCTGTCAGGTTTGATACTGAAGCCCAAGATGACTCCTTGGACTTGACCAAAGTAGTGACCGAGTGATTCTCCCACAGCCTTAGTACAAGAGGTCCTCTCCAAGTTCTGGAGAGGCATTTTGGCTTGGTATCACTACTTGCATTTTTCAGAGGAACCTGCTTTTAGGCATAAAGCCATCTCTAAAAGCAGCACAGTCATGTTCACGCAGCGCAGAGTGTCTTTGATGCCGCTGGATAACCTGTGTTAGGTAGGTGATGGGATCTGCTGTGCAGGTGTCCAGTTGCTGGGCTTGGTCCATCTCAATGCTGGAACCACAGCTGGCTGCTAATGGGCAAAGGAAGACAGTGCTTTTGCTCACTGGCCAGGCTGTGTCGCAGGTGACTGATAAGTTTCTGAGTTTGTTTTCCTGCCCTCTTGCGTGTAAAGCTCTTGCAGGTGTGCAGCAGTGGCCTTGATGGAGTTACCGCCCTGCCCTCCCCTCCCCTCCCTCCAATACATGGAGAGGGAGAGCATTGGTGGCTTTGCAGAGCTGCCCTGCCTCCTTTGGTGTAAAGGAGTTTTACCTCTTGAGACTGAAGTTGGGCTTTGTAACTGTTCCCTCTTCCTTTGAATGCCTCCCTGCATCAGATCAAGAGACAAGGGAAATGAAGAAGGTACTGCTTTGCTTGACAAGAGCTCGTTAAATCTTTTTGTACTCGTAATTAACCATTAATTCCATTTTATTCCTTCCACACAACCTAAACTAAGTGTGGGTCTGCAGTACTGACTGTTTTTTCTATGGGGTGGTGGTAACGCTTGGAAGTGGTTATTCTGTTTATGAAGCTGGCTTTCATGCTCCATTTGAGATGGTGGTTGTTTAAGCTGCAGTTCTGTGTTGGCAGTTTATTTTTTTGACTTTCAAAGCCCTTCCTTCTTATCCAGGGACAGAAAATGGCTCATAATAGTGTTATGCAAGAATCAGCCTTTCTAGGAAACTGTAAGTAGTGTTTACATTTTGCCCCTCTTGAGTGAGAGGGGAAAAATGGTGACTACAGTAGATGAGTAAAATATCATTGAGTCCAACTGGAGATTATTCATGTCTTAAGATTGTTGAGTTCACGCAGCCACAAACGTCTTCAGCACTCATTAAATCTACTGTGCAGTGGAGCTTAGTAAGAGCAGCCGTTCCTTATTCTATTTTCTTCTATTTATTCACCCTCCTGTCTATTAGAGGTCTGTTTTGTTTGCCTGAAATAGTAGGACAGCTGCATTACTGTAAACTGTGATTATATTCTTTGTTGTATTTTTTTATTCTTGGGTAATTTGACTGTTAGATATTTCACTGCACTTTGGACTTTGGTTCTTTTATCCTGATATTCTCTTGCAGGACAGTGACAGTTAATTTTCTGTGCTGTACCAAATAGGGGTGTTACAGGTTCTGTGAGCAAAGGAACGGAGTTAACATTTTGATATTCAATTTATGTAAAATATGTTTGTTCTTGTGGTTGTGCTTACGAATGGCTGTGCTGGAATGTCACTTCAGACATTCACAGTGTGTGTGAACGGGACTTTTTTGCTTTATTACTAAGTTGCCTTGGAAATAGAATCTTAGGACATGGCATAAAACTCACTAAAATGAAACTCCATAGGTTATGAATACTTTTGATAAACAGCATCTTTGCAAGTATGGTGAATTGTGTAATGTCTTAGATGCATTTCAGTTTATAGCTTTTGGCTTTTTAACAGCAATGGGACATATACTTGAGAATGGCTTTAATTTCTCTAATAGGATGTATCTAGGTCTCATGGGACGCTTGCTTGAATAGTGAATGAAGCCCAGTCTGCTTCTGCAGCTAAAGGCTGCAGCCCTTCCTGAACTACTTTCTGTGTTTTGGTCTAAATCGAGGTCACTTCCTTCTCTTGATCAGTTTTCTTCTGCAGGTACAACCTAATTCATGTCCCTCATTCTGTTAGATCGTAACGGAAATGCTGTAGGAACAATCAAGTTAGGCTTGAAACAAAGCAAAATAAAGCAAAAACTTACATTAATGGTTCAGTTGGTTGGTAAACACTGCAAAGTGCAATTAGATCACAGTGCCAGCTACTCTGACAGGTGCTGAAGGTTCTTGGTCAGCAGTGAGTTTGCAGTTGTGTGTTCAGCTTAAATCTAATAGAGGGGCAAGCTGTTATTGAGGTTTTTAATCAATCATTCACGTAACAAGTTTATAAGTCCAAAAGTTAATATTTTACCTGAGGCCCAGCTGTTTAACTTTTCCCTTGGTGTTTTTTTTTTCTGTTGTTACTAGAGTGTATGAAAGGTCCTCTCTACATGGTTCGCTGTTTCATGTCTTACATTTTTCTTCCTTTAGTTGGTATCTCTGCAGCCACTTTTTATTCTGCATTGCAAAGTGTCTTATGCCTGTTTTATTTTTTTTTCTTTTTATCCTTATGAAGGATATTGGAAGGTCCATTTGAAAGCCTCTGGAAAATGTACTTGTTACAGTCTTTTCTTCACACTTTATGTTTTCTTTCGTAAATATTTTGGTTTTTCTTGATTGGAAAGTTGCTGTATGACTTTTAATCCAACTTAGCATACAGCAGTGGCAGGTGGTTTCAGGTGTGTTAAAATAAATGTAGATGAAGCAGAGTATGTAGACAGATGTATATGTTTATATAAATCTTCAGTCGTACAAGCTGTGTGATGTGCAAATGAGACTCTTGGCCGCCAAAAATACTGAAACAATTATTTCAACTCAGTTTCCTTTGAATGCCTCTACATTCTTTGAACAACTTCAAGGAAAATATTTCCATTAAAGGAAATAAAAATAGAGGTTCATGGTACTTGCGTTTTTTGCCTATCGAGTCATAGCTGGGTTTCCTGCTGTTGAAAAAGTTAACATTGGTACTAGCTTTCAAAATTTTTTCAAAATTTTTGGCCCTTTAAATTACCATTCTAAATAATAAAATTCTCTTCACTCTCTGTAATTTTATTTCCTTGGCTGTGCTTTTGCTCTCCTCTGTGGAAATGACCTGAAAATACATCACTGATTAATCTTATTCCATTTGAAGTATCTGTGGATGGTGAGTCTGTTTCTAAAATTGTGCATGAGAACTTCTGAGTGGATCCTGTACCAAGTACACTGCATCAGTTAGTTAAAATTATCAACTTGATTTTTGTTGCCAATATAACATGGTCAATGTATATGTTGTGTATTGACATTGGAAGAGGGATTACTTAGCAGTTTGTCTTGCACAGGTGTAGGCTTAACTGCTGGTTTATAATCACTGTGCTAAACCCACAGTCTGCAGAGTTGCATTGGGTTTTTTGGTTTTTGGGTTTTTTTTTAAGAAAGGTACTAAAGAGAAAGGAAAAAGTGAATTGCTGGCTAAGTGATTTCCAGTTCAAACACAATCATATACAAATTTAGCTATTGCCATCTTATTTCTAAGCAGTACACTTGCTGCTGATCAGCCAGGACAAACTGCAGCTTGTGAAGTTCTACAAGTGAAACTTCTCTCTCATTTCAAGGAAAGAATATTTAAATAAATTTCTTTTGATTCTGGTTTTCTTTGCAAAGGATATGCAATGTGAAGCTTTTATCCACTGTCTCATTGAAGTCTACATGTAATTTCAAAATACTTGGAATACTCCAGTTAGGTATATTACGCAAGTAGAAAGAAGAAATTCTTTGTCACAAACATACAAGCATAATAGGTCAACCTTCACAACAGTAAATCAAAATGTGTAGTAAGCTTTTCTCCCATTCACATAACAACATTGCTTTTGACATGACTTCAAACAAGATTACTTTTACTTAAGATAGGTCTTTTGAACCAAAGTGGTAGATTCAAGCTGTTTAACAATGATAATGCTCTTGGATCTTGCATTCATGCATTGATCAACGTAGAGATCATATTTTTTAATATAGTTTGAATACCATTTCATTTGCATTAGGATTCAGGCTAGAAGACCTACCTCTTTGCTCCATCATCAACTAATTATGTTCATCTACTTTGCTTCGTTTTTGTGGACTTGGGCAGAGTGCTTTTGAGAATACCTTTTTTTTATGCAAACAGAAATAGAATAACTAGAAAAACATTACAAAATAATCTTTTGCTCTTCTTTCCTGGAAGTCTGGGCAATCTCATTTGGCTGTTCCCAAATTTTGCTGACTCTACCAAAAAAACCTAGCATGTCTTTCACAATGTTGTAGGGAATTGTCCTTCTGTCTATGTGCGCGTGCATGTGTGTGTTATAGCAGCTGTACAATCTGTGATTTTTGTAACTTTCCCATTTAGTGACATTTTAAATTGAAAAGTGTATTAATTATTTCTCATTTGAAAGTCACTAATATGCCTCTTGATTAGAATTTGCATAAAATATTGCTGCAATTTCCTCAGCTTGGCATTACTGTATCACCCTACCTGCTTAATAAAAAAAAAGAAAGCAAACCCAAACCAGATTGCAATGGTGGTGGAAGAAATTAGATGTAGCAGAATATAAAGAATAAGTGTTAAATTACCTAGACTTAAGGTAAACTTCATCAGTCCCATCTCACAGTAGCCCTGCTACTTTTCCAAGGATTGTTTCCAGGGCTCAGCCCCTTTATACGTTAGATCACAATGGTTTGGGTCCACATAATTTGAATGGTTGACGCTATTGTTTAAATAATTTTATACAAAAGTTAGGAACCCAAAGTTCTATTTTGTAAGCACAATTAAATTGTTTTGCTACCTGACCTGTGGAGTTACTGCTATTCTGCATGGTTTTAGAATGTGTATTTCTCCAAAGCACAGAGCTGTCATTAATTTAAAAACTGGCCAAAGACAGAGGCGTGTAGATCTGTTCATAAGACAGGTCCACCTAACTGGAAATTTACTAGAATTGTAGAGATTTATCCACTGAAAAAAATCCATTTTGCAGATGTAATTTGTCTTTTCTTTGTTACTGAATCTGTTCAAGAAGTTTCAGTTGAATAGGTTGCCTAAGTTAGTTATAAGTGAGTTAATAATAAAATTGAGCTTTGATGAAGGCTCACAGTAGTAGGGTGGAAGTAGATCTACTTAGTTTAAAGTGGTATTGTGTTTCTATTTTTTTTTATTGCTGACATGCACCTAAGTGCTCTTTACTTCTACAGTGTTTCCATTTTTAGCCTGAAAAATAACAGTCCTCTCAGTTGAAGAATGTTCCTTACAGCTGCATGTTATAAGACACGTCTCAAGTAATACTTGGGAGTCATTTCAGGTAAAATGTGTGTGGAGTGAATGCGTGCGCTTCAGAACTGATGAGTTCTCTTCTGCTCGCTGCAATTTAAACAATAACAAAAGCTGGCACTTGTGACATTTGCCACTTGGAAGTGGCATTTGTTTAGTATCTCAAAAAGAAATAATACTGAACGTTTTTCAGCTTTTTTATAGGGTCATGGAATTTCAGGATACTAGAATGGTTTGAGTTGGAAGGGACATTTAAAGATCATCTAGTCCAACCACCCTGCTGTGTGTAGGGACATCTTTCATTAGATCAGGTTGCTCAAAGTCCCTTTCAGCATTTCCTTTGCATAGTCAACTGTTTATGTTTTTAAACAAAAATAAGGGGTTCGATATCCTTACAGAAATTTAGGTTAGACTTAGAAGGTTTTTTTGTTTTGTTTTTTTTAAGGTTACACTAAGAAGGTTACTCAAAGAGATACTCATTTATCTTAGGAACACATAAAACTATTAAATTCTGGTTGGATAAGTCACTACCTCCCTGCTTAAGCCTAGAAATAGGATTAGGATCGTGTTTGCCATTGTGGACTTGGCCAGCAAATAAATGTAGGCTTTTGCATGTCTGTGGCTGAAATATAAGGACTGTAAGTTAGAGGGGAAGGAGAGAGACGATTTTCTAATGGTTATGACTGCCAGGTAACTAGACATAGTCACTCTAGCAACATTCCCAATTTTATTAAAATATTACAGTTAAATCACTTTTTTTAGGATGGTGATTAAAACTCCAGTTGCTCATTTAAATTACTCTATACAAACTGAATTATTTTCATGAGTTGTAGCACTGATAGTGTTCATCTAAGTTTTGTGTCCTTTTCTTGTAATAGGGTGTATAAACTTCTGAAATGCGGCTTTTAATAAGATGTTTTAATTTTTTGCCTTAATCCCGTGTTTAAAGAAGGATGAGAGAAGTAAAATTGTTCATTTAGTCACTCACAGACTTTCTCTCTCACTAAAACCAAAAACAACAAAAAACCCCCTCAGCTTTCTAAACTCACATTTCCCTTGTATCTACTCCCCATAGATTCTGCAGCTTAATTTGATTCTGGGAGAAGGAAAGAAAACCACGTTTTATGAAGCTAATTTTGGAATAAACTGTAATGCTGTGTTTGTGTAGGTGAAGCAAGAAAAACTGATTCTGAATAAAGGAAGAGGGGGAAAAAAAATCACTCCTTGCTGCATCAGGTTCATTATGAAATAAAAGACAATTTAAAAAGTCAACCCACCTACTGCTTTTGCTATTATTTAATGCAAACACCATTTAAGTGTAGGATTTTTTACTTTGTTGTATTTCCCGTGCCTAGTTTGTAGCTTGCTGTGACAAGCACTCATCTGTAAGTAGCACCTGTCTCCCATTGATGGCCATCTACGTAAAGCTGCAATACAGAAAGCAACTTCTATAGGCCAGCAATGTTAAAGCTGAAATTATACAGGATTTATTACATATAACACTTCATGTCACTCAGCCCTAAACCATTTTCAACAGTGAGATCCTGATAAGGAAAAGCACTTGAGCAGCAATTGAAGGGCCCAGCAGGAAAATACTGGAGAAAAAGATAATCAGTGAACAACTATCTTCTAACAGCATGTGGCAGGACAGAGTCATCTCCACCCAAGATAACCACAGATGACTGTACTAGAAACAGAAAATTAATAGGCAATGTCAAGGCAGGATGGCTCTATTTGGCCTTGACAATCGGTGGTGGTCTGGGAACTTCCTTAAAGTTGTAGTCTGGGCTTCTGCTTTTAGGATGTGTCCTGCAAGCGTATTGTTGTTCTTCTTTTGTTTCATATGCTCTATTTATAGAAAGTAAGTAGAACAAAGCAGTAACCGACAGGGATACAGCAAATAATGTATAATTGTACCTAAAAATAGATATTCTAGAGAGAGCAGAACACCTCGTGAGGAACAGAAATAATCATCATGCTTGAAAAATGTTTTGAATGGGAAAGTAAAATGCTGTGGTTATGAGACCCTGGGTAGAACAAAAAAAATAGTCAAAATTGGTCTTAACATGTTTTTGTTGTGAATGTTTGTATAGGTAAAATTAACTCGCTTGACTTAATGTTGCCTCATTTTGGATGTGCCTTAAATATTATGTTTTCAAATTTTGGATACTTGTATAATAGTCACATTTTGTTGTTGCTGTTTAAATGCATCCAGAGCACATTATTTTCTGGTGTAGGTTGATTTCAAGAGCTACACGGTGGTAGCATCACGTTGCCTGTAAACTGGTAGATTAGAGTCAGGTTCACCACAAATTAACATAAGGATACTATGTGAGCTCTTCTAATTACGTGTGGTTTTGGAGGGAAATGGTGGTTTCTTCTTTTACTGGTGAGGTTAGATGTAAAGGCAGTTGAAGTGGGTGACAGCACACTATGATTTTCACATATCACTGTTGCTGTCATGGCAGCAGTTGTTAATTCAGTTTACAACTGATTTCTGCACAATTGACCAATTGCAGGGCTGGAAAAAATATACTTATTTTGTGACACCATTTTTAGCTATTTTTGTTCTCTTTTTGAACTGTCAAGCAAAGATAACTTTCCAGCAATGTGTCCTTGCCACTCCCCAAATGTGAATTTCACGTGATTGCTCAGATACAACAACTCCTTTGTCAAACCTCTTTTTATGAAAATATCCTTACTTAAGATGTGAAACATTTACATTGCCTTTAATAAAAGAAATTATGTTTTGTATAGAAAAATATACATTAAGCACATTAAAAAGTGTTGCCTTTGTAAATTCTACCCAGCAGTGCAAATGCCTACAAGGATAGAGGTAGTATCTAGCTCATCAGCACCCATACTGCAGTGTAGGTATTTCACTCGGCTTTACCTTTTGTAAGCAATCTGAGAAGTTGAACAGGGAATCTCATTTGAAACATCTTCCTCTGTTTCTTTTAGTATTCTGCTACTGCTTTTAGACTGTTACAGAAGCAGAGCAGTTAGCTGAAGGGGTGGGGGGCAGCTGCAGGAGTAAGTAAGCAAACTGTTAAGGAGGTTGGGTTCAGTTCAAGATGGTGGTTCACCTACTTAATTCTGAATTAACTATTTTTTCTTAATTTCTTTATCCAAAAAGGTTATATTTACTTGCAGTTGGCATTTATCAAAAGAAAGATGCACTGCCATCTGGTGTCAAAACTATGTTCACATGAATAAAGATGCTTTTACAGAAAAAATCTAATGTGGTGTACCACATTCCTTCCTGTAAAACTTCCGAAGCTCTGAAGAGATTAGGCTGTTCAGAATAAACAGTGCCCATGCTGATAAGCACTGCACCAAAAAAAAAAACCCAAATCACAGTAGTTTCATTACTGGGAAACTGCAGGCTAAGTAAAGGGACCTGCATGTAAACATACCTGCTGCTTGTTTCTTTTGTAGGTGGAAGAGGCGGAGATGGATGTCCTGTTATCACCTTTCCAGAGTATCCAGCTTTCAGTGAGATCCCTGAGAAGGAGTTTCAAAATGTCCTGACCTACCTGACGAGCATCCCCAGGTGAGCACCTGTCTAGAAGAAAATACCCTTTTATCTTCTAAGTGATTTTTTTTTTTTACGTTCAGTCACTTAGGCGATAGCATAAAGGTTGGGCTTTGTATTTGGTTAAAGAAAAGGAAAATGCAGCTTATAGTGCAGTGTCAATAAGTGTTGATTAGTGATAGCTGCCTAACCTAATTGTTAGGTGAATTATATAGTGCTATTTATATTTCATAA
This sequence comes from Dromococcyx pavoninus, assembly GCA_033558185.1. Classification (NCBI taxonomy): domain Eukaryota; kingdom Metazoa; phylum Chordata; class Aves; order Cuculiformes; family Neomorphidae; genus Dromococcyx; species Dromococcyx pavoninus. The sequence continues at coordinate 128,327 of JAUMJL010000668.1, read as the reverse complement.
GAAATTTTTTTTCCTGTTACTTATGGATGCAGATTCTGTGATTGATGTTGTCCTCTTGTGTCTTATATTTGCTGTATCTTAGAGTGCAGTGTTCTGTTTTTTAATTGAAAGTATGTATAATTTTAGCAGGACACACTAATTCCTGGATGCTACTCAAGATGCTACTCAGTATGAGGGAATACTCCATAATTAGACACAGAGGTTTGTCCTAACCACTTGTGCTCTGTTTCCTTGGCTCACTTGAATGTACAGACTTTGCAACACTTCCAAAATTTTGACTAAGGGTTCTGTCTTAGAGGGCATGGTAGTATTATAAATGGGCTGCCTGATAAAAATGGTGATTTTGTTGAAGGATCTGTTAGGAAGTGAAATAGCAGAGTTCAGGATCCTGATGGGGGTGAGAAAGACAAGTAGCTGAGTAAAATACAGACCCTAGATTCAAGAGAACAGACTTGGGACTTATTCAGGGAACTACTGGGTGGGATTCAGTGGAGGGCAGCTCTGAAGAGTGAATCTGCTGAGCAAAGCTGGCAAATGTTTTCAGGACAGCATCCTCCAAGACAAGAACAGTGTGTCCTGAAAAATATACATAACAGGAGGTACCTGGCTGAATGGGGAACTTGTGACTGAGCTGGAGTCCAAAGACAGCATAAAGGAGGTAAAAGCTGGGACAGGTTACATAGGATGAGTATAGAAACATGTATTTTGAAAGTCCTTGCCGGTGTGCTTCATGGTGGTCCTCTGAACTTAAGCATAGAGTGGGGTTTATGTGAGAAATTCTGATCCAAACTAACAGCATTTGGTGCAGGGAGGAGGACTGAGTGCATGCCAGAGTATCAATTTGGCAGAGCACATTTTTACTAGTTAAAAGTGTGGAAGCAGATTTTCTGGAGGATTTTCTGTTCATATCCCCTACCCTCCAACAATTATTCTATGCATATTGACCCAGAAGTGGCCATTCATTGAGTCTTGCTGTTCTTGTAGGATCTTTTGTTTTTTTAATTTCTAATTCCTTAGAAAGAGATCACTGTTCTGTGTAAATGAAGGAGATAGCCCAGCTGGCTAGATATGAAGAGTAAGGTATTAATTGTTGTGAATATAACGATATTTTAGGCATTAGGGTAATAATAGTTCCTTAAGATACTGATAAAATTGGGACCGTTTTGTGCCTGAGAATTGCTATAATATCAAAGGGCTCAAGACATCCCTGCCAGCTTCACTTAGCAATGTTATGAGATTACTGTATAAAATTGTGTTTATGAACTGTTATGCAGGTTTATAGGAATAAAAAACCAAAGAAATGCCACTAGCTGGATGTCAGCATATATCCCCTTATAAAGTATGTTTTGCTAAGTTATTGTGTATTCCCCAAAGATGGGCAGAATTATAATTTTCTTTAAATTGTGATATTTCTAGTGCTGTTAAAGGTGTTGTAAAGTAGGATTTTTGTTGGTTTGATTGTCTTCAGAAATTAAAATATCAAAGACCCTCTAGGATGCGTTGGAAACTGCTTTTGAGGGAGGTGGAGGCAGTTAATCATGTGTTTATTTTATAGGTTTATTAAAGAACTGTAAGGAGTACAGATTTACAGGAAGGATAAAAATGCAGCTCACTGCTTTTATGCAGGGACTGCTCTCCAGGTTAGTGTCATTTAGCTTACAAAATACATAGTTCTGTCTTTCAGCTGTTCTGACTGACTGAAAGGAAAAGCCCTGTAGAGCATGGACACATCTGGAGCTACAACAGTTTCTCCTAAAACTACTTGTTCTGCTTGGCCCTGTGCAGATTCCTGATCATAGCAACGGGTTGGCAGCAATAACTCAAGACATTTACCGGTGTAGTAAATATTGGCAGCAGCATCAGGTTTTCAAAATTTGTTCCCAAGTGAAAGTAGTAATACTGTAGAAACCTTGGTAAACTAGACTAGTTTAGGACTTCGTTGAAAGAGGGAAACCAGAAACCTCTCAACCCATCTTTCTTATTCCCTCTAATTTTATAGGTAAAAATGACCTTGTTCTCTCTTATTATCGTTCTATACTATCTCAAAGCTCAGCTCCACAAATTTTTCCTCTGTAATCTTTCTCTTATCTTTTTCATAGTGTACATTAAATCATGAAGAGTTAAATGTCTCATGGGGCACCTTGCATTTAGAATGAAAGTATTGCAAGTTTTGTGTAACCTATTTGGGTGACCATGGAGTAAAATAGTGCAAACAGCAGAGCTTTCAGCATGTACTCAGATGGTAAATATCTGATACACGACGATGTTAAGAAAGGAGACAGTGGAAAAGGAATACCTCAGGAAAGGAATATTTAAGATAATCTGTTAACCTCAGTATAACTGTATATCACTAAATAGAGCTAAACCATCTTCTTCAAGTGGGTGTTGTTAGCGTTGCACGGTAAGTTTATGTTCTATAGACAGCTGGATAAAATACAGTGTCTGGTGTGTGGTCTGTAATCTTGAACAATTCAATACAGGGCTGTTGACATGGTATGGGACAGCAGTCATGTATTTAAAGATCACTGCTGTATCAGGAAAAAATGATGGATCAAGTATAACTACTATAGATAATGGAAAATTATAGCCAAGTATTTTAGAACTACTGTTTTGGTAATGAGATGTATTGTAAAGATGTAAGTGTAATACTTCTGAAAGACTTTTCCTTTTAGCAGCTAGTAAATTTTTTATTATTATTACCGAAGTACAAAACAAAGTTCTATTAGAATGTGAAGATTCTCTTACTGAGAAATATTTTACTTTGGTTAAGTGATTTTTTTTGTTTTATACACGTAGAAGAAAGAAGGAGAATCCAAGGCAGTATGTAATATATGTAAGGCAGTGCTTTCTAGGAAGAGTATTTCAACTTAAAAGTTGAACTGATACAACTACATTACTTATAAGTGTTGATCTAGAGGAATTAATAGTTCTTACTTGATAGAGTTGCTGAAGTCATATCTGTATATAATTGTCGGAGAGGTGAGATCTGTAAATTCAACTGGGTTTCAGCAGAGAACAGTAAGCCAACTCTGCATTTATTTGAGAGGCTTTGAGAACATTTTATAACATCCATATAGCTACTGTAATTCTCCTTTTGCAGAGAAGAATGTCTCGTAATACTTCACTGAGTGAGTCTTTCAGATTGTTGATGAGCTGGGTAGGAAGATGAGGTAAAGCAGGATAAGGTTGTCTCATCTCTTAGCTGAGTAAAAAACTGATAACCTCCATACACAGTCTATCATTCTTATTACAAATTGGGAGAGGCATCTGTGGGATGTACCTTTTACATCCCAAATATACGAAGAATGGAGGAAGATTCAGGTTTACAATAGGCTTCTGAAATAGCTGCCTAATGCACCCTTAAGAAGTCATCTCTTTTTCCCCTCTGTTTTGAAAGCATTTTTGCTTCTTCCTGTGTATCCTAATAGACTTTCAAGATTTGTGATGTACCCTGACGGCAAATGTTATTCATACTTACTTCTGTCACAGCTGTCATTCTAAACATATTTTAATATGACTGTACACATTCCTGGAATATGAATTTACCAAATATGGGATATAGCATGAGAACTTGACCCAAAAGAAGTTCATAGATAATTGCAGTGGTTTAAAAAAAAAAAAAACAAAACAGGATTTTTCAACATATGGCTTTGTTTCTAGTTAATTAGCAGTTTCTACTGCAATCATAAAACAATGCGGTGTACAAGAGAACAAAAGCATATAGTTTTAATGCTTTTCTTCATTGCTCATATAGGTTCTTATCTGAACAAAGAAAGCAAGCTAAAATTCTTGTGGTCACAAGGGATTGGAAAATTAGTATTTCAGATTTGTAAAACTGAGTCTTAAATACAAAGTTCCTTTCAAGAGAAATAAAATTAGTGTAGATTAGAAAATTCAGAACAGGTTTTGATGGCCAGTTTGAGTCCCTGCTGATTAAGTACTATACACAGGCCTTTTTGTACTTGTATTCAGACAGAGCCTTGTACAGCTTTTCTTTGTAATGCCCTTCTGTTCTACTGCCTGATCTTGAGCACATCTCAGGTTAACTTGTGTTTGGCAATTTCCTGTTTTGAAAGTTGTTCCTGTTGGTTTCCTGCCTGGGAGAACGTTCCCTTCTTTGAGATCCTGATGCTTTACAAGTGCTTAAACACCATGTGGCATTCTAAGAAATCCTGTTGTTTGTGGTACTGTCTGGTGCTGGAAACTAGGGAGCCATGCGTCCAAGGAATAAAATAGAACTAAATGACTTCTGAAGGCATTGATGTCCAACACTTTGAAGGCTCAGTTGTTGGGGTTTGCTTGTTAAGTACACCAGCTCCCCATCATTTGGGATAGCACCAGGGTTACCACGAAAACGTGTGTGCTAAGCCTTTCAACAGGTTCAGATCTGAGAAGCCTTCACTAGCATAGGTGCAGCAAAGCATGATGGGGTGAGTTTAGGCAGGAACCAGAAGAGCAAGGGGCACTGGAGAGCACAGCGCATGAGTCTGGCCAGTCTTCTTGGCATAGATCCACCACTGCACTCTGGAAGCAGGGGCAGCCATTTTGGAGTAGCACTGTGTTTTGAGCTGGTAAGTCCCTAAGGGTTGAGGCTGACTTTGTAAAGAGCCATTGTGGGAGGTTAACTGCATGCGTTGCCTCGTTTATCTGCAAACTAAACAAGTGGCCCACCATTAGCTAGAAGTTAACAACTTTATAATAGATTGCCAGGGATGAACATCACCACACAATGGGCAAGAAGTGCCAGAAAAACAGATGCCCTGACAGTTTGTGCTGACATGCTGAGCAACAGCTTTGCAGCTCTGGAGTTTATTTCTGTCAGCTGTGTTTCATTTCTATGCTCTCCTCTTTGTTGGCCTACAATACAGGCTGAAGATGTGGAACCTCTACCCTGCTGTTACCTTGGCAGCCCCTCAAATTTGTCAGTGAGAACATCCCAGTACTTCCAGCAAAATCTGTCATGCTGTGCATGCCCTTCCTTTCTCAGAGCACAGCTGCCAAACAGTTGTAAATGCCATATGTTCCTATAAGCAGAAAATGTAAACATTTATGTTTGAAGTAAGAGCATTGCATCTTTAGAGTTAAGTGGTAGTTTCAAGTTTTTGTGTCAGATACATAGTTTGACAAGATTAAGTCAGTGCTCAACACCTTACTTAAAAAGTCTCAATTTTTACTGGGTTTGGGACAATTCACACTTGATGTTCACCTCGTGAATGTCTTAAACTTGTTTTAAAGTTCAGACCTGTACAGGCAAAGCCTTTCTGGTCTGTAAAGTTCACTTTACACCTTCAGGGCATAGAGGATTTGAATAGTATATAGGCTCTGCAGAACACACTGCCCAGTGGTAAATTTAATCTGCTAAGGAGACAGGATAAATTGAGCACTATAAAATTGTGAAAGTTAATTACCAAAATGCTGGACCTCACGCAGCAGCTTTCATTAGTGCGATCTTAAGTTCAATGTATTTAACACTATTTAAATATAAACTCACCTTTCTAAAAAACATGCAACATTTGAGATAAGGCTGTACTAATACTTTGTGCAGTGGCATAAATGGCTGTTGAAGTGTACTGGAAATAGCTATCATTCTGAAGAGGTGTAAAAATGCTTTTATGGAGTCTGACTTAATAGTTCTAAAGGGAGGATCATGTAGTCCTTCTGTTGCTCATATTTACTTAAGCTTAACCAACGTGGAGCCTTTTGCCTTTATTGACTTTTTTTATCCTTAATTGTTCCTCAAGGAGACCGTGGCCTGCTTCAGCCATCTGTAGTTAAGTCTAAATGAGTCCTCAAACTTGTTGTCTTTCTTCAGACAGTCCTTCCTAAAGCAGCTCTGCATGACTTGAAGAAATTACACTGGATTTTCCATTCATAAAGTTAAAACTTTTTAAAAAAAAATTAAATTAATATCACACATTAAAAAGAAATCTGTTAAGCAATAATTTTGTACTTTGATGATTATTTCTGTTACCTGCAGAAATGAATCAAAACCATTCTGATTTTAGTTTGTGGCATAAAGTTTGCTAATTTACAATAACAAAGGGCTGATGGGTACCATGGGAAGAAAATAAGTGCATGTGGTACAAGCAGATGTCCAGACCCAGGCAGATGATAATGCCTGGACACTTTAGTTCTTATTTTTAACACAGGCTGCATTCCCTCAGCTTTTCCCCAACAGCATAAGCTTTCTGGAGCAGAAAGAATGTAAATATATATGATGGAAGATAGCCAGCATTACTGTACTCCAATCAGTAGTGTTTATTTTAAGGGTGAACTGACTTGAAAGTGGGAGAGAGGCTGATTTGAGGAACTGAAGTAGCGTAGGACATAAAGAAGTGCTATAGGGACTAATCGAGGAAAATACTGATACTCATATCTCTAAAGCTGAGAGGAGAGGGAAAAGAGAACTGTGACTGTGTATGCTATCTAAATTGATGTAAATAACATAAATAAGGTGTGTACCAGTGCTGCTTATTTGGCTGAGGAACACAAGCAGTGCTTGAGGCAGACAGTGACTCAAGTAAGCGTACTTGGATTCCTATTTGCCAAGTTCAAGGGTCCTGCTACAGTGCAGGACAAAGATCTTTGGTTGCCTTTGGGACAAAGGCTTGAGAGCAGCTCTCCTGGTCATCAGTAAGGTGTCACTCACGTCTCTGATAGTAGCCCATCTTCCTTTCAAGTTCTTGCTTTGCAGGCAGATGTGGTGAGCGGTTGCTGTCACAGTTCTTTAGTGACTGAAGGATTTTCCTGTCAGGGATAGGACTCCATGTAACCTTTTGTGGCTTTTGAGGCTACAGTAATTGTGAACTTTGGATGAGACTTCCAAAGTTTTGAATTATTATCAGCCGGGAGACTGGATGAGGCACCGCGTGCCATGGTTTAGATGATGGTTGGTGTTAGTGTTGGTGTTAGTGTTGGGATATAGGTTGGACTCGATCATCTCGGAGGTCCTTTCCAACCTTATGATACTGTGATACTGTGAAGTTGGTTTCATTATTTTGTCTTTTGTTTATCTTGCCTTTTAAGATCTCGAGCCATTTACACAACCTCATGTGTAATTATCTTGCCTAAGGTTGTAAAGTTTCAAAAACCATTTTCACAGTATTGCTTTTTCAAGCTGTATGTTTCTATTTCTCTCTTCTGCCTCATGAGCAAATTATAAACACTTGCCTGTCATGGCTTTTATTTATGCTGCCTCACAACCCAATGTTCATCTAAATTTTTCATTGCCCACTTGCTGTGAGATCCTAAAATACAATTTTGGGTATCTTATGATTCCCCAGTCTGAAGAAAATTAAAATAAAGGATGATTGTTTTCAGGTGCTCCTAGGGCATGAACCAATTACAACTGAGACCAAAAGTAAGCATAATAGGAAAAAGAAGAGATAAGGTTTTCATCAGAGGTACACTGGATAAGATTTAGGAAGAGTTAACTGGAATTTGGAGAAGGAGGGAAAAAAAGTGCACAGTGGAGCAAGGGGAAACACATCAAGTGTCTTATCTGAACCTTGTGTAATGGTGAAATTTTAACAGGTTCAACTCCAACACAAATGCTCAGTTTTTCTTATCCTGTGCAGCTTCATCTGTTTCTCTGAAGGGAAGACTGTAACTATCAAAACCAAAGTAAAGAGAACTTAAATGCCATGTTTTGAATGTACATTTAAAAAATCTGTTGAATTCCAGTGGTTGTATTCATAGCGATTTAGGTGAGGGTTTGGGGTTTTTTTTTGGGGGGGGGAAGCAGTTTTATTTTTAAAATCAGATTTTTATTTTAAACACAAGAATCAATGAGAAATTGTGCTTCCCTGCTTACAAGTTGTGTTCCTGCTGTGAGTGTCACATCATCAATTGTGTTGATTGAAATACAGCTGTTTGTTGCGGGGAGTTTTATATATGCTAATTTTTACTTGGTAGTCAGTGATTTTGGACAGACCACTAGAGGCTGCACTTGTACAGCAGCTTTTGCTGGAATTCTTTCCCTTTGCTATATTTCTTCCTGAACAATGATCAGCCTTAGTTTGGGTTGGGTAGGTTTTTCTCTTCCGCAGTTAAAGTTCATTGAGCTGATCACGAGAGGGCCTGATAAATATATCAAATTCTGGTAGATGAATAGCCTTTTGTTGAAGCAGAGTACAGGTTACTAGTTAAATGCAGTAATGAGTAGATGTCATGTTTAGTCCCCGATTCCTGAGATTTGGATGTGGAAAGATAAACATGCAGTGCAGTGACTTCCACAACACTAAGAACCAGCTCTAAATTCAGCACCTCGGGAGACTTGAGATGAGCCTGTTTCTTGGGTCCATGCTTTATAGATGGTTTCCCAGGGAGATCAAAGGCAATGGGCATGATCTCCCAGCTGTGCTTCCTGCACTAGCTGACTTCCTCAGTGTTTTCAGCGATTTATGTGGGAATCCAGACTGAGCTGTCACACCTGTAGTTTGAATCAGAGCTGAAATGTCATGTCAGTTTGCATTAGGAACTCTGGAGGTGTGCTAGGTAGCCACAGAGCTTCATCTGGGGGTTGTAAATGTTATGTTCCTAAATGTTACCCTAGTTAGGATCAGTTCTGTTCTCAGATGTGTGCAACATTCTTTGACCTCAGTTAGTCATATACAGCTGTACCAGATCTTGGCACCAAACTGCTGGTTTGTGTCTAACCAGTTAAACATCATGACATGATCATGAAATTGTTCATGCAACCATCTTTTAGGAATAGGTTTTCATTCTGTTTATTTTCTTGGCAGATTGTTTGCCACTGATATTTTAATACCAATGCAAACCTCAAAATTCCTGTCATAAAATAGAAAATATAAAGTTTGCTAATTTACAGCAAGTGTAGTTAGTGGGAAGATATTACTGTCCAGCTTTTGGAACACTTCCAGCTTGTCTTAGGTGTGTAGTCACTTTGATTTTTACATTTACATTGCAAATTTGGAATATCGTTTATAGCATTGGTGTTATAAAGGATTATAACATTTTTTTATTTTCCAGCCTATTCTTCAGTTGAATGCTTCCAAGTATTAATTTAAGTACATGTTTCTAGAAAACACATAAGCAAGATCTGAAATAGCAGCAGCATTGCAGAGCAGCATTCAACTTAGATACGGTGTTTAAACCTACAGGCTTACTTAGCAATTGAAACTCATTGTCCAATGTAGAGCTCAAATAATGGTTTATAGTTCTTTTTCAGTTCCTGCTATCTCTAAATTGATTTAATCTGACATCTCTTACAGTGAGGCTGGGTATTATGGGCTATAAAAGCCTATGATATCTGAAGCTTTCAAACTGGAGCTTCAAGGAATGTGAGGTATCCTCTTATTTCCATAGTTTTCTCAAAAAAGCACAGGATGACTTTATTATCCTTAGAGACTGTGGTTTCCAGAGTTAAGAAGTCCTTAATCTTAGTCTCACTTTGGATAGTGAGGAATAAACTGTCATAAGGTCAAAATACTTAAAGACCAACCAAGTACAAAAATATTTTTAAAGTATATAAATATAATTTGTTTCTTTTTTATAATACCCAGCTGATGGATACATTTCAGAATTAAGTGGATAAATTGACCAGTTTTGAAACAAAGTAGGCTTTACCATAATGTGCAATCAAGAACTGTAAGCAAATGAAACTGCTGTAGGTCTAATGACTGTTTAGTGCCTGGGTACTAGATTTTGTTAAAAGTTACTGTTGAACTTTGACTTTTTTTTTTGGTCAAATTCATAAGCCATTAAATTCTGGTATTGGAAAAACTGCATACTCTAGAACTTACCTAGTCATCAAATAGAAGTAGGCTTGGTTATCCTACATAAGAAAGGAAGAATGTGGGGGCAAGGCTATGCCAGGTGAATTGTTCCCATCCTCCTCCTTGCTGGGAAACCAGCATGAAACTAGTAATGTGCTATGTCATCATAGGGCTTAGCTGAAGCTTTCATAGTTGCTGTACTGGAGATTTCTATCTTCATTTGTTAATATCATGTTTTCACCATATTATCTGGTTATCTTCTAGAGCATATAAGACCACTGAGGAGATGGCTCTTCTGCTTTCGTTCATTGCCAAGGCATTAGTGGTTTTGGGGTTTTTAATGCGTGAAAGAAACAGTTATGATTAAGAAAGAGTTCTTGTCTCCCCCTCGCTCCCCAAGAAGTCGTTCTTAAAAGTGGCAGAAGAGGTGGAGAAGTGATCTTTGAAGCAGCTTAGTTTCAATCAGTAGAAATGTCTCTCAAAATGTAAGGTGTAAAGTCTCTCTTGGGGAAACAATAACCTCACTAGTTAGTATGTGGCTTCCAGTAGCCTATTCCTAAGCAAAGTAACAGAGAATGCTGTTCTTGATTACCCTGGCTTGTTTGCTGATGTCTGAATATAGAATGACTTCTAAGCCCAAAGAGTGATAGCTGCTGGAAGCGGTTTTATCTCTGAGGGTACCATGGGAGCAGTTGATCTGCAAGGTGCTCATTAACCCTATGCTCAGTCTACTGGATTGTCTCCTTTTGTATGCTAAACTTGTTTGAGCTCAAATTTGTCTCTTTTTTTCTGCACGGGATGCAATTCTACCTTCAAGAATTTTCTTTCTTCCTTTGTCTAAGAGCTGGTCTGCACAACCCTTATGACGTACCCTAGCATCAATGTAACTGGTGTATGGACAGCATGGGCAATACCTTTCCTATGATCTGTCGCTGTGTCTTGTGTGTTTGCCCTTTTGTGGTATGGTAGTACAGCCAATGATGAGTGGATGGGCCAGTTCCACAGTCCTTTCTACATGGGCCTGCTTGTTGCATGCCAAAAGAAGATCAGGATTTGTGAGCACCCTGAGACCCTACATTTCCAAGCAGTGTGTGTTTATCGCTGATGCACGTTGGTGGTCAGCGATGAGCTACAGAGGGTAAGAGAAGTAGTACTAGGGATTTAAAGACAGCTTCAGGTAGTTGCAATGCAAATTGCTGCAGGCATTGCATTGCTGTGGTGCTCTGCTCAATGCAGTAATTCCTCACTGGATATTACTGATATTCTGCTGTTCAAAGTAGCTGTTCAAACATTGAAAGCAAGTTTTTTCTGGTCAGTTTGTATGTATATGCTGAGATAGTCAAGGTAGGGAACAATCCTGAAAGTAATGTAAGCCAGCTGTTTAATAATAAGAGTTTAAGACTGAAATTCACTTTTATTAAACTGTAATTATTAACGTAAAATATTGCCTAGAATTTCAGACATTCAGAACCTTCATATTATTGAGTTGCTGTGAGGAACCTGAAGATTTGCTTTGTTTTATTTGTAGTAGAGAGCAATGTGTGCAAGCAGTTTTCACACAGCAATGTAGAAGCAATGGGAACTTATTTGTGGAGATGTTGTCACCACCCATACCTTGGAGAAATACAAGGATCTTTCAGATGATAACTATGTAATTGCTTTCACACACCCCAGAGGAAAGTTTCTTTCTGCAGTCCTATGTACTATAAACTTCCCCACCCTTTCCCCCAGGTGCATGAGCTCATAAGTCTTGCAAATAAGACAAAGAGGGAGATGTCCCTGTAATCTAAAGCTGAGGAGTCACTGAGTGGAAATTTCAGCTCCTCCTCTACTCTCTTCATAGAGAAGTCAGTGCTTTGTTGGGCAACTACTTCAGCCTCACTCTCTCACCATCTCCAAATGGTTGTACACTAGCTCCCCAAGACAGAGCGAGGGAGGGGACAGAGCAGAAAGTCTACCCTCTGCTGCATTTTTTTTCCCATTATCTGTCCTCTGTGATCCCTGTCCGCCTTCTCCTGCTTTCTACCTTTTTGACCTGACCTTTGTGAGTTTGCTGGACGTACTTCCTGCAGAGCAGGGTTGGTTTCTCTGCCTTTCTAAAAATGTTCTCTTCTTTGTGCTGTTGTACAGAGCTTATCTCATGATATATTCTTTTCATGTTAGGAGGGAAACAAAGAAAGGAAATACTAAATTTGAATTACAAGCTTATATAAATTATGTTTCCAAGAGTACACCGGATACAAGTTAATGCATTAAAGAAAACAGAGGTTGTAAGGGAAATGTCAAGATGCCTTAATTTAATAGGCAGGTGCTTCTACTAAGGTTGTCTGCTCTTCCTCACTGTAAGGGTTGGTTTCCAGTCATTTTACAACTCCGCCAAACTTTATTTCCATTCGTGATGTCTCATCTGAGTTTTTGGTTTAAGGTTTGGCCAAAATAGCTGAGTTGTTCCAAGAAGCCAGGGAACAAATCCACTGTGCTTTTCAAACATTGAAACAGTCTTTTGTTTGAGAAGCTGAGTGTCTCCATCCCTCGGTCAAGCATTCAGACTTGACACTTGGAAGAATACTGACCTTTGTGTCAAAGAAATACCTTGAGAGAAGTCTGCCTAAATCCCAGGTCACAGATGGTCAGCTACTTGAGTAGCTACTTCAGTAACAAATGTTGCACTTCATCCTGGAGCTGAGATGGAGCTTCTGTGTGGTTGCAGAATGAGCTGCCCTAGAGCCAGGTCCTCTCCAGGGCTGGGAGTGGGAACACTGTCTCATGGGATGTGAGCGCTGCCTGTTACAGGCAGGAAGTGCAGGCAAGGAAAGTGCCCACCTGAGGGAAGATACTGAAAGATTGAGCGAGTGATAGGGTAAGGGAGACCTGGGCTGGAGAATAGGGGGACTGTGATATTCAGGAAGGAGTGGGATGAGAACTGATTGGGTCATTTGTCCTGACAGTATAAAATAAACAAAAAAAAAAAAAAATCCAAGACTTTGAGCTGTTCTTGGGACAAGACAGCAAGGAATGAAAATAATTAAATAGATGAATGGGAGACACAATTGCGAGTGGTGGTGACAAGTTTATTGGAGAGTGATAGAGAGGTGTGAAAAGACCAGTGCAACTCGAGCAAGGCAATAGGTAAATCTTGATTAACAGGACAAGCCATGTCCATCAGAACATGCTTCTGCCCCCAAACACTTTGCTCTCAAGCAAATGAGGGAGAGGGAGCAAAAGGAAATCTGTATTTGGATAGAATGTAATAAATATGGCTGAGGGAACGAGGGACAGCTGGCACTCACAGTTAAATCGGGAGGCAGGGGAAAATTGAATACTTGCTTGTTGTCAAAACACATCCTATGCCCTAAAAGAGAAGAGGGGTCTTACAATTTCTCTTGTAACTACGTACGCAGATGTGTATGGCAGCAAAGAGAGGTCAGTAGAGCAAGGGTGCACTGGCAAACAGACCTGTTTCCAATATTTACTTTTCTTGAATACGTGACTTTGTTGTCTTCATAATGTTCTCAGCTTTGTTGTACACAATGTCTTAGTTTGGTTTGTTGCTTCCTGCCTATGACTTGCTGAAGTTGGATCCGAGACTCGATAGCCAGTGCTTCGCAACAAAACAGCGTTGTCAGGATGACAAATATTTTCCCTGCCATGATCGGCTTGGAACAGAGTGTCTAATTTTTTTTAAACAATCTATATTAATGGAGTGTTAACAGTTTGAAGTCAGGTGCTCAAGACTTCGCCTCTGAATCTCTTATAGCCAGCCAGTAGTGGAGAATTTTGACTTTTCGTGGCTGAGCCTAGGAAGGGAGCTACCTTCTGAATCATGGAACATATTTGATCCCTCAGTCTGATCCAATGGAAAAAGAAGGCTGGCTGAAGACATCTTTTGGACTATCTTAGAGATGTGCTTTTCCTTGTCAACGCTTCCACTTAAGTAAGGCTTGTCTATTTTTCTAGGAGAATGACGTTAAGCAATGCTCATTGCCAGATCTTAGGTTTACAGTTGGACTTGGAGATCTTAAAGGTCTTTTCCAGCCTAAATGGTTCAATGATTCTGTGATTAACTGTGTGAAGCTGACATCTAGGTCTTCTCCAGGATCCTAGTGGATCCTGCCTTACTCTGTGCTCCTGCAGAGAAAGCTGATTGATGATCTGCCAGAGGCTTTAGTTTTAGTCCTGGTACACAGAAATGTCCACAGTTTCTTGAAATATGGTACAGATGTTGCATTTAGGTACTCTGTTGGATCTGAGGTTATGATTCTGATGAAGAAGTATGCAGAAATTTCAGGACACCCCAGGGACTTCTACCGAGTAGGGGAAATAGCACTTTAGGAGACTTTCATGCTGGGCTGTGTGACCCAAGGGTTTTGTTTTGCTACCTGATTGTTGTGGAACGTGGTTGCTATTAACATTTTATTTTGCTCAGTGACTAAAGGGTAAAATGGTGGGGACTTGAAACAAGGAACAGGAAGATGCTAAAATCGATTTGGAACTCTCTCCTCCTCTTGCTCCTCAACTAACGAAAGAGAAAGAAGAGGGAAAGCTTTAGTAAATAATGTAAATTTACTGTAGTGGAAAGCATATTGCTAATATAAAGCCCTGTTTGTCTGCAAAGGCTTACAAGGCAAGTACTCAGATGTTGTTTATCAGTGTTATCCTAACCCAGAGGCAAGAGTTAAGTAACATGCTCTGGATGTGGGCGGTGAGGAGTTATTTTTAATATTTCCTGTGTTAAATTTTTTTTTAGCTTCTTTTGCAAGAATGCAAGTGTTCCTTTGCGCTTTTTATGATCATACATATGACTCTCTAAATATTTAGTCTGTGAGATTTAAGATAGATTACAGTTTTTAAAGGAGAGGGGGTAAACTGTGAGTCATGTTTAAATTTGTAATTTTGAAGAATGGCTTAAGATGACACATCTGAGTACCTGTGTTCATCCTCCTCGACATCCTCTTATTATTATGCTGCCAATGTAATCCCATAAAGCAAAGCTGGTATATTAATATGATTCAGCACCCTTGAATAAGGGATCCTGACATTCTCTCGTGAGTTTATATTGTCTTGGGAGGTAAGACAATAACAAATTGATACGTAGTGTTTCTGAATGTCTCACAGTGCAGACAGCAGGCCTTACAGTAATTTATTATCCAGCCAGAAAATACAGCACATATATTAAAAATGGCCAAATATATGAGAAAATAACAAATCTGAGCCTGTCTGCCTTGTGTTATATTTTCCTATTGTTTCCATTTTGATTGCGATTGGCTGGCAAAGGCTGCTGCTGGCATTGCACAATTGGCTTAGATGGGGAATTACAAAACAGGAGCAGATCCCTTGATTGGGACTCGGGTAGCACATGCAGCTGAGCACAGGCAAAAAAGAAAGGTCACCCGTACACAAGGATTTGAGTGAGATCTCTCTCACAGATGTTTCCATTCTGGAGAAGTGCATCTGATCACATTTTTCTCGTGTATGATTTGGAGATTTTAAGTGCCAGAGGGATTTTTTGTTTCGGTGAATGTAAAAATGCACCTGGGAACAAGTTTGCAACCTGGAGGCATATGAGAATTTCAGATGCACAGAGCAATATTGTGGACTGGTGAGAAGGATCTGTCTTTTTAAGCAGTTGTAAATACCAGAGAGTAGGAAGGTAATTCCAAAAAAAAGCTTAAAAGGAGATGCAAAAGGAAAACAACTTTGTTTTAATCTTTGGATTATCTTGAAAACGACATGAAGGAAGAATTATATCAGCATCTAAACA
Source organism: Dromococcyx pavoninus (assembly GCA_033558185.1). Classification (NCBI taxonomy): domain Eukaryota; kingdom Metazoa; phylum Chordata; class Aves; order Cuculiformes; family Neomorphidae; genus Dromococcyx; species Dromococcyx pavoninus. The sequence goes on along the minus strand of JAUMJL010000668.1, from coordinate 112,829 downwards.
ATGGAGAATCAAGGGATTTTATTTTCCCCTGAAATAATCTGTGTACAAGAAATGTACAAACTGCCTTTCATGAAAAGGAACAATTCATTATTTGAATATGGTCTGAAGCTCTGTGGAACATATTTGTGACTGCTACATCTTTTATATATTTCATCTAAACATCTCAAAGAAGATTCTGCACAGAAAGGTTAAGCTGCTTCTTTTTGAAAACGTTTTGAACTATTTTTTTTTAGTGAGAGAACAAGAGGATTTTAATTTGTATTTTTAACTAAACTTTCTGTTTCTCTTCTTCTCCAAACTTAGTTTACAAGATGCTGGAATTGGATTTATTCTTGTCATAGATCGCAGACAGGACAAATGGACCTCTGTGAAAGCTTCCATACTGCGGATAGCAGTGAGTACTGTTTTATATTAGTTCCTTAGAAAGATTTTTGCATGTTGACCGTTCCTCTTACGAGTAGAAAAACAGCAAGTGCTTTATTTCTTCAACAAAATGTTAGCTGATATGGCACAAAAAGTATTTAGTAATTCTTTTATATCCCAGCTGACTGGGACAGAACATCATGTGTCTGTGACATGTTTTTAATGCTGTTTGCAGCTTAGGACATAAGCTCAAGAAGTCACTTTGAGAGTGCGTGTGTGTGTGCATGCAAATGTGCATGGCATGCAGCTTTCCTGGGTGGGAACTAATAATTGCATGGGCAACCTGTGCATCTTGTAGTGCTCTGGATCCTCCTTTTGCTATTCAAGGTGATTCAAACAGAAGGTTAAAAGCAGATGCAAAAGGAAAACAATTTTGTTTTGATCTTTGGATTGTATTGGAAACGGTATGAAGGAAGAATTATATCACTGTTCAAGTGAAAGGTGGATCCATTTTAGGAAGAGTTGAACATGAGGGTAATGATTTAATTTACTACTTGTGAAAGGAATTCAGGTGTAAAAGCTGATCTTGTGCTTTTTGAATAAAGACAAAGGTTATCATTAAGCAAAAAATCTTACATACCTATTATGATCGATCAACTACACATGCTGTTACTTTCAGTCTCCTTTTTAGCTTTCATCTTTTAAAAAATATTAAGTTTATTAAAGGCCTTTAAGGTTTTTTCACAAGTAGGAAAAGACAGATTCATTTTTATCATGTCCGTAGCATACTGTTTACTTTTTCTGTTTGTTTTCATGTCATCTTTGCTTGAATTGTTAGTGTTGATACTTTGTTCATTAAGTGCTGAAAAATATCTCTAACCATCTTTTGTTTATTTTTTCATGGCTGAAAATTTTTAGCTGTGTAATAAAAAAGTCAGATCAAAGCAGTAAATGCCATTTTTGTGTAGCCTCATTTTGGCCAAAGCACTGTTTATTGCAAACCAAAAAGTTATTTATTTAAAGATAATGCATGGTTCCCACTGTATGACTTTTTGTGAATGAATATATAATGTTATAATACTCCTGTGATACAACTTTTTCCACAATAAGTATGTTTAGGAAATGTTAAAATACGGAAAATATACTGAGAGATTAGCAAAATTTGCTTTTGCAGCATATTTTGAAATTTTGAGAATCAGCATTGAGCGGGTTCCAGTAGTAGAAACTAAGAACAGCACAATTTGCGGTGATTAAATTAAAAAAAGACTGTATCTCTGGAGTCTGTGAATCTCTTTTAAAATTCAATATTTTATTTTCTGTTCAAGGACAGAAGTATTCCACAGATGTCAGTCCTTTTTTTGCATAATTGAGATGGCAGGGAGTCGGGGGCAACTATAGGCAGCTTGCTTATAGCCATAATATTAATGTTTATGGTATTGTTTCTCCAGTGTGCGTTTATTTGCCTAGAAGCGTAATACACAAAACCTGAGTATCTGTTCCCCATGAGGAGGGATTCATTGTTGTAGTGATGGTGTGGTGCCTAAGGGCTTTGCCTCAAGAAGGGTATTAAGTGCAGGGAGCACTTCGGTGCTGTTGCAGATGCCTTCATTTTTCTTTTTTCTTCTTTCCTCATTCTTCTGTGAGAATCACACTTCCCAGCTGAAGTCTAATCTGTTAGACCTTTTTCTATATTTGTTTCTTTTAGTCTGAAAAAGAGGAGGCTCAGGGGAGACCTCATTGCTCTCTACAACTACCTAAAAGGAGGTTGTAGTCGGTCAGGGGTTGGTCTCTTCTCTCAGGTGACCAGTGACAGAACTAGAGGGCATGGACTCAAGCTTCGTCAGGGAAAGTTTAGGCTTGATGTTAGGAAGAAGTTCTTCACTGAAAGGGTGACTGGCCGTTGGAATGCGCTGCCCAGGGAGGTGGTGGAGTCGCCGACCCTGGAGGTGTTTAAGGGGAGACTGGATGAGGCACTGAGTGCCATGGTTTAGATAATGATGTTAGTGTTGGTGTTAGTGTTGGGTTATAGGTTGGACTCGATCTTGGAGGTCCTATCCAACCTTATGATACTGTGATACTGTTGAACTGGCTCAGTGTCGGCTTTATGATGCATCCGTGTATGTGTGGTGACCCCCTCTTAGGCGTCAGCAATAGTTGTGTCATCCCTGAACACTTGAAAAATTTATCTGTCCATTGCAAAAAAAGATATAATGAAAAATTGTTGTTTGCTGTTGTCCGCGATTTGTTACTATAATATTTGGCATAAGTGAACTCTTAAATGTGTTTCTGCTGTCTGTTCTTTAACAAACCAAACCCAACTACACAACACTTACCTTGCACCAGAGTCGTGAGGATTTCTCTGGGTCCTGTTGATGGACAAAGACATTTTTTAATGGCTCAATAGTAACTGAAGGCTTAGCATCTACTCGTTTGGTTTTCCTAACAGTCAGAGTTGTCTTTTGATGGTGATGAAGCATCTAAGTGTCACTTGGGCTGTCCAGATTGAACCTCATGTCTGAAAGCCTGGCATCTCTAGCACTTCTCATTGCTAAAGCATATTGCTGTGAGGATGTTAGTCTCACATTATTAGAGAGGAGAGTTTTGTCTGTTGGCTCATTTGTAGTAGTTCCTGCAGTGGCTTCCCTGGCATCTCTCTCAGTTTTAATCCAATTGCCCTGAGGACATGGACCCTTTTGGTTTGTGAAGTCAGAGATGCCAACACAGGGTTGCTGTGGCTGGAGCACTGCCCAACAGGAATATCCTGGCTGAAGCATCTGCCCATCACTAATATCCAGAGAACTGTAGGAAATGTATTTGTAAGCACTGAGCAGCTGCTAACCAGAAATCCATACCAGCATACATTTTCTTAAAAATTTTGTTTTATTTTCAAGACTCTTCACACACAAGTATTTGGTTTGTAAAAGTGGGTGTTGGAAGTATGTTTTGAAACAAAACTAATAAAGAAAGAATTTTTGTTTCAGGCTGAAATTAATGTGGAAAATCTATGTTATGAAAAATGTCTAGGCTTCATTTTTCCTTTTATGTTGTTAGGGATCGTTTTCTTTCCCAGGACAGAAAAAGAGCAATGACAAGCTGAATCTGTATTTCATGCTGGTACTTTAAGGTTGCTATTGAGAGTCAAGGCTGTGAACATGAGGTAAACCTGTTTTTGCAGACATAGTGCAAAGGCAGTAGTTGCACCGTTCTCCCAGAATGACTGCTGCTGAAGTATGTGCAGTGACAGCAGAACTGAAACCAAAGCCAGAGGCACTGGGCTGGAAGATGGCCTCTCTTTTCCTGGGGTGTGACAGAGAAATAGTGGCAAGCACATGCCCAGGCACGCAGCTTTTCCTATTGTTATATGCTACTTAAAAAAGTTGCAATGGGCAGGCGGCCCTGAAGGTTGTCCGTGAGTAGCACAAGACTGCAGACTCTGTTGCTTAAGAGACACTGCCAACAGGATTAGTAATTTATTTTCCTCATAATTTAACTACCCCAAAATTTATTATCGGTCTAGTGCAGTCAAGAATGGCATGTGCTTGGAGTGTGACTCATCCTATCTAAGGCAGGTGGGATGGATAACCTTGAGATACCCTTGAACTGCATAGAAAGCTTAGCTTTTAGATGGCCGTAAGCTGGACAGAACTCATCCTTACTGTTCTTTTTCAAGGAGGAGCTGTTCACTGGGATAGCCAGGCTGAGAGGTGGAGTTCTGGCAGAGATGCCAAAAGCCAAGCTTTGTGTTGTTAAGTGTGAAGTCATGACACTAGTTGTCATGTTCCTAAAGAGGCCGAGCAAATTGAAAGAAAGGTAATACAACAAAAATATGCCAGTTAGCCATTGCAGATTATTCATTCTTATTACATTGTTGTTTGAAGAGACAGAAATTCTTAAGTTTTTTGTTCTGTCAGTGGCTGAGATTCTTCTGAAATTTGTATTTTAGTGCCCTGCTTTCAGTTAAACACATTGGCTGAAAGTGTGGTATACAGAGACATATACAAGACCATGCTGAACTTCTTAGCTCCTGTGGCTGAGCAGCTGGGTAGGCTCATGGAAATTACGCATGGTCTCTGAATGAAGGTGCAAGGAGGAATAGTGACATATCTTGGTAAAATGTCTCCATATTGTCCCAGCTGAAGTTAGGTGAATGGCAAACACCAGACTAATCAATCCTCTTGTATTACTCTTTTTTTCTTTTCTCTCCTAGTGTTATCATACTCAAACAAGCAATATTCAATCCCAAGTTGTAGGAGCAAGGCACATTACTAATCAATGTGTTCTGGGGTTTCACACTGTTCTGTTCATAGTTCCACTGTGTTTTCTTAAGGAAAAAAAAGGAAGCCTATATCATTACGTTGTCTTTGTCTCTGTCATTATTGTTGTCCTTCATCTGGAAGGAAAGGCTGATGTGTTAACTCAGCCTTTTAGACAAACAAAGAACTGTACTCAATATTGTGACAAGTTTAGCTGGTAGCCATCTATCAGCCTCATACTCAAAGTCCAGAGAAAATAAACTTCCTTAGACTTGTTGCTCAGAGAATAACATGTATGGGCAACTGCTCTGGAGGATGCAGTTGGTAGTGAGGTCACTCAGGTGGTAGCGAGAAAGTTTTGTCCAGTTACAAAATTTTGCAGCCCTCCCTAAATGTGGCAAGAGTTGGGTTTTCTCAAAACTCCTAGGGAATTTTACTTCTTGATATGCCATCTTTGGCTAAGGATATGTTGCAGGTTTTGTGCCTTCTCCTTCAGACTGCATTGTCTAGGGCACTGCTTTTCTTTGCGCTTCATAAGTCCAAATGTCGTCTTCACTGTAACAGAGGCTTTGCACTGTAACAGTGCATTTATTGCTTTGAAGATTAGGGCCAAAACCTTTACTGGTGGGAGAAGACTAAAATCCAATGGAGAGATTGGAGTGCTAATAGCAGCCTAAACCTTGCAGGAGTCAGGCAGTCCCGTTTTTGTGCCATCTGGAGTCTTATCATTGGTTTTACATCCAAGGTGAAAAAACACTGAATTACAGTAATCTGACCTTGAGTTCTTTGGCTTTATTTGTAAAGAGAGGCAGAGCTTCCTAGTGAGTTGTTGATGGAGGGAAAGACGTGTTTAGCAACGGATGCTCCATAGTCATGAAAGGGACTATTTTATGTTCTGGATAGGTATTTCCCACTAGTCCAGTCAGTTTGTGTCCTGTCCTGAATACTGTAATGGCACTTAACAATTTGTATGGATTAAGTTTGAAAAACTGCTCTTCTTTCAGCTCCTAGTCGTTTCTCATTTTGCTTGGATCCAAAAAAAAGACCAAAAACTTGACAGTATGATGAAGAACAGTATTTGTATTAATTTTGTAGCTCTTGTTATGAATAATTCTGTAAATGACAAACTAAACAGGTTATTTTGAGATGCTATGCGCTTTTTCCTTGGTGCTTTGGATATTTTGAGAATATTACACGTGCAAGCACTTTCGCAGTTGTCCTATACTTTTCAGCCATTTTTCTTTTTATTCAGCCATTTTTCTTTTTTTATTACATGTTTTTTTAAGAGGTAAAAAGAGAGAAGTGAATCACTTAATCTCTGAAAACATGATCATAACATCTCAAGCACTGAACTCTCATCTAATGCAAAACAGCTCAATGTTTTTAAAGCTGGATTTCAAACTGCTCCTTTTATGAATTGATTCAATTCAAGATTCTTCCTTGACAAGAAGCCTGTGTAAGAGACTTCATTCTAGCTTGGAATAAACAGTCTTTAAAAAAAAAAAGGTACTTATTAGCTCCTTCATATACAGAGGTATTTTGGAAAGGAGTACCTTGTGGCTTATGGCATACTAGTCAGTGCAGGAGGGAAAACACCAACACAGAGTCTGGTAGTGTGAGCACATTGAAGCTCCTCGTAAAATGAAAAATAGTCTTATTCCAAGTATTTTAAAACAGAACTACTAAAAGAGAGTCAAGCATTAGCTCTTTGATGGCTCACATGGTTCAGATATTTCTGAAAGCTGGCTGTTTACCTGGGAAACAGAAGAGAAGAGGCTGTAGGTTCACTGTTTATCGGAGCAAGTATGCTTTGCTGTGTAGGACTATAGATGCCTTCTGAGCACTGGAGCAGCTGAGTGAATTGCTCTGTGGGATTGAATAGCAGACTGAAACTTTATTTTAAGTGCATATCTGTCTAAAAAATTTACATCGCTATCTGCATAATTCCTTTGTATACTAAATCAACTCTAGAAGGAAACCTGAGACAAAAACTCAGAGGTGTTGGTTTTCTTTTCCAGCAGCTCACCTTTGGGTATTCACTGCTGACAGTTATACTGATTGGCTCCTGGTTGCAGACCCTGGCCGCCGCTCTGCTCCTGTGCCACCTTTTCTAGGAAGCGGCCGCCTGGCAGCTCTGCATCCTATCTCAGTGAATATCTTGATTATTCTAAAGTCTGCAATTTAATGAGACTTATTCCTCCCTTGAAAATGCCATCTGCCCAATAGCCTATAGCACATACATGTTGTTTACAACTGCTGTCAGATAGGAAGGACCTCAGTACTTGTCTTCGGGGAAATGCTCTCCTTCCTTCCCCATGAATAAGCTGCCACCAGAGCTTCCTGAGCATCAGGTGGAGGTTGTTTCCTGCTGTTCCTTACCAGGTATTTAGCGTTGTGTCATCTTCATTGATGAGATAGCCTCTATGTCCTTACCTTCCCCTATTAGCTGCTTAACTTCAGGGTCCATATTGGTGTCTCTCTGTCATTTATACTGTGTGAAGGAGAGTGATAGTTAAGATTATATGCAACTAACTTAATTTTACATTTTGCCCAAAACCCAACTGGGTTCAATCTCAGTAAGTTCCCACTTTCCAGAGGCCTGGAGCATGCACTGGAAAGCTCCCCATCCCTGAGAAGTGGAAGCCTGAAAGCAGGCAGGTCAACCTGAGTATTTATGAACTATTTTTCCACTGTATTTAAAGTAGCTCCTGTTTTGTATAGCCAGCGAGGATTCTTTCCAGGTTTGGGTTTATCATAGGGTAGCAGACATATCTCTGTATTGGAAAGCTTTGATTCAAGTGCTGTGTTGTATATAAATTCTTGGTTTGGTCAGGTTTATTTCAAAGCTAGTAACTGCATGCACATTTACATCTTTTTCTGTATCTTTGGAATTGGCACTTGCCTGGCTCGATGAGGAAGTGATGAGATAAGCAGATAGAAAACTAACCTCATAACTTCCATGAATTATCAAACAACTATCACTGCTGATGCAAGTGAGATGAAGAGATATATGGTTTGGGCTACAATAGAGTAGAGGCTACCTTAGTTTTCATAAAGGATACCTGATCTCTCTTGCACAGGAATTAAATGAGTTAAAGTGCAATATTTAAGGCAAGATGATGGGGGAGCAGTTTAATATTAATTATTAAAGACATTTTTTGAAAAAGCAGTTTACAAGCGCACAAACACTTCTTCAAGTCAAAGTCATTTTCAGTGACTTCACTAAAACTGTCCTTGAAAGCACTTTATTTTGTGACACTACTAAACGTAAAGAATGTTGTTTTGGTTTTGGTTTTTTTTTTTTTTGCTTAATACTTGGCACAGATTTACTGAGAAGTCATTGTTTCCTCTGCCTGCTTAGCATACAATGGCTGGACTGGAACTGAGATTTTGTTGTTCTCGTGTTCAGGGTGAAGGCAACTGGCCAATGAAGTTCAGATTTCTCGAAGGAGTGTCTCTTCCACCATACCGTTGTCTCTGCAAGTCACCAAAGCTTTAGAAAAAAAAAAAGCTTGGAAAATAGTAATGTTTGGGCAGTGAAGGTATAAGCTCAGATAAACTGGAAGAACTGACATAGGTCTGACATTGTTTACTGTAGTAATCCTCCCTTGGTGGTGGTGTTTCACGAAAGTTGATTTGCAGATCTGACTCCTAGCCATGACCAGCAGAGGAGGAATCATTAAGACTCAGGGTTTTTTTGAAAACAAAATGGAAAGCATAGGAGGCAGACTAGTGGAGAAAAGAACAGTGTTGTAGATTGTAGACAGAGTTGAAGTAATCTAGAATCTGGGCTTTTGCTGAGAGAGAGAGGAAACGTCTGGCAAGTCTTGAATGGCATTAGTCTAGGTGGTACAAGACTGCAGTGATTTCAACCAAATTGTTTGGGGTAGATGCACTGAGATGGAGAATGATTGTAATGTGTATCGTCTGTTTTCTTTGAACATAAATCAGGTAATGTCTCTCATTAAGTCATGCAATTAAACAATGTTTCTCATAAAAGCTAATACACTATTCAGAGAAATTTACTATTACATTGCATTTGGCTGCTATGGTTTTCTTCAGCAATAGTCTAAACATCATAGAACCATAAGACAGTCCAGATTGAAAGGGACCTTGTAACATCATCTGGTCCAACCTTTTGTGGGAAGGGGAGACTGAATGAGATTATATAGCACCCATTATCTAGCACCCTGCCTGGTTGTATCTTGAAAACCTCCAAACTCTTTAGGACTGAACCATTGTGCTTTCTAGAAAATTTGGACATTGTGAAGATCAACTCTTTTAAGGTTCCTCAATCAGTTGGAGATCTCAGTTGTACACTGGATAGCTGGGGAACTACAATGAATACATGAAGTTTTCCAGAGAATTTTTTAGCTACTTTTCTTTAAAAGTGTCTTTTTCCAATGCTAAATACCTGTAACCCTTGGAAACTTTAAAATGAGTATTAAACTACTCTCCAACCTGTCAGAGACTAACAGTTTCACTAGCCATGGAAATCGAGCATAGCATAACAGTTTCTGCAGTCAGCATTTGGACTTTGCTTGGCTTTTTTTTTTAATTAATTCAATTTGCTAGAAAAGTGATATAATTTCCAACAGTATAATGAAGAAAATTGCATACTTGATCATTATAATGATAATCTCTTTAGTGAGCTTCGTTTCCTCCCTACTGAAATACTGAATAGAGGAGAAGAGTTGCATGATTTCAAGAATGGCTAAATGCCAAATATGCAAACCTCTGTCAGAGCAGAGGTTGATCTTTAGTAATTTAATGTTATTTCTTGGCTTTTCTTTTCCTCTCTTCTGTTTTCCCTCTATCACTTGGAGAACTGGGAGAGTTTCATCAGACTACTAGTTGGAAGATGATGAGAAAAACCATAACTGAGAATGATTGTATTTGATTTTTATTTTTGTCTACAAAATTAAAGTTTATTTCTATGCTACTGCCTAAGAGATTCAGTCTCAGTGGCAATAGTTTGTGAAGGCAACTGCAAAGGTATTATATTCATAAACTAGAAGCATGATGTTAGGTGTTCAGACAATAAGGGAGGTTTCTCTTGACATTCTCTAGCAAAGAGAAGGTTAGATAACCATCTAAGTGCTACTGTTGAAAAAGTCTTCACCGCTGTTCATTGGCCTCCTTGACCAGGATGTAATCTTAGCTGAAGATCAGTTCAAGCCAGTCCTGAAAAACTTGATTCCAGGAGAACAGATTCCTATTCCCATTCTCTGAATGGATCTCTGTGTGCAAGCCTTGCTAGGTTTATAACTTGTCACCTCATTATGGGTGGGCTTTGGTACAGTTAGTCTGTGGGTTAACAGGGGCTTCTCCTTGTTCAAAAATATTTTCTGGAGCTGAGACACAGAAAATAACAGACTAAACTTGTTCTGCAGGCATCTTTCCCAGGAAACCTGCAACTAGTCCTCGTTCTGCGCCCAACAGGATTTTTCCATCGAGCTCTCTCAGACATTGCTTTCAAATTCAACAAAGATGAGTTTAAAATGAAAGTACCTGTAAGTAATCCACTGTTTTCACTTTGTTATCAGTAATCTTTTAAAGTACTTATTGTAGCCAGTGAAGACCAAAAAGATCCCAACAAAAAGCCATGTTTAAAGGCAGTTCCAGCAATTTTAATGGTTCTTGAAATGTGAATTTTGAGGCAAGTGCATTTCCCACAGAGGAATAGTATAGTTTCTGTCATTTGAGCAAACGTCCAACTGTTGCCTGTTACATGGCTGGTAAACCCACTGATTACGCTTTTGTTTGTAAATGTAGAGCATTTATATTTTAAAATAAACTTCAAAAGTCTATGAGCTAAAGATATACATGTTATTTTACTTATCAGATGTAAATTTAAGGGTGAAAGATAGTCTTTAACTTAAGATACTTTTCACCCAGCCCTCATTTATTTTGGAAACCAAGCTTTACATGAGAAACCCATGGAGATACTATCGTTATCTCCTGCAGACACAGTATAGCGAGGGAAAATGAACAATAAGTGAATGTTGCTCTTAGAAAATAGAGGACATGATAAAAAATGGTTTAATTTATGTTGTATAATCCATAAGCTTCTGTTTAATATGCATGGTCCTCATGCTCATATGCAGTTATTTACTTTTACATCACCTTCAACTGCAACAACTGTTGTTTGTTTTTTCTATATCCAAAGGAAATAGTTCCATCTTTTGCTTCTATATTAAACTGAATTTTCTCTATCAGAGGCTGAAGGATGGAGTTTAGAATCTTTAACAAAAGATTTCTCACCACTGATTGCGTTTACTTTTTTTCTTTGCTGCTGCAGATCATAATGCTGGGCTCAGTATCAGAACTGCAGAGTTACATTGATAAAACACAATTAACAGAAGATCTTGGTGGCACCCTGGATTACTGCCATAACAGATGGCTGTCCCGTCGCACTGTAAGTCTTAGTTTTTATTTTAACTTTTCAGTTTAATAAACCCTTCTGTTTTATACCCTGTCACTTATAAAACAGACTCCAAGTGATGCAAGTGGACTTGCTCTGAGTGAGAAGATGTTCCCAATGGTACTTAGTCATCTTAGAGAAATAATATGAGTAATAATTTGGGAGTGGTTTTCTAAACACTTGGAGCAAAGGAACTGCAGTATATTATTGTGTTGAAGTTTATTGGTTTTGCTACAAGAAAGAAATCGCTGAAGTTATTTTAAAACTTCAGATTATAAAAATATGAGGAAGATGCACCTGATGCAAGCCTAGGAAAAATGCACAATTAGAGAATTAATTGTGACGGTATCTGTTGCTTGCAAAAGTATACTTTGACCATTTTCAATCTGGTAATTCATCTGCTTGGGTTTGTTTTGAAAGTTATGTTTTGTGTGTATGTGTCCGTTTCTTTGTATAACTGCATGTGATGAGCATGAAACATCTTTAATGGTTTTTATTCCAAAAGGCTATAGAAGGTTTCGCCCAAAAGGTTAAGCAAACAGCTCAGATTCTTCAGTCCTTTGGGACTGAGCTGGCTGAAACAGAACTACCAAATGATGTGCAATCAACCAGCTCCCTTCTTGCAACACACACAGAAAAGAAGGACAAAATGAAGGTATGTAATTTTTTGTAAAGATGCTGTTTTCTACTTAAACTGTGTTCTAATTTATAGCTGATAATGTTATGAGACATTCTGGATGATGTTAGTAAATAATAATGCAAAACATGGAAGTCTTATTGAAGTTTTTTTGCTTGATGTTAAACATCCTTTTTGCGTTCAAAAATGACATTTCTTGAGGCTAGTTTTACATAGCTAGAAACACATAATGAATTGTATGTGGAAACAGAAATTCCTTTGCAAATAGTAGTGTGTTTAATTTGTAGTTTTGTTTGCAACAAGAAATTTGGTTGTATTTGCATGCATGTGAAAATATATGACCTTTTGAAGGATGGACAATTGTTCTTTAAAATCAACTTAAATGAAAACTATTTGGAGGTTTCAAAACTAAAACTCTTGAGATGTTTGTAGCTTAAGGAGATACTAGAAAGCTATCTATCATGAAATTCGACTCAGTTACACTTGGATCTTAAGATGATAAACACAGAAAAAGCTGACTGTCTGTATTTGTTGTCAAACACTGCTTTTGATCAAACTGTTCTTGTTCTGTTGCTATTAAAACAAAATCCTTTTTCTAGTTTGATGTCTGCTTAAAAAACCCCAACAACACACAACTACTCTACTTGGGGTTTTTGTTTTCTTTTGCAGGAGGATATCAGGTTAGCAGTAGAACAGGGAGATGATATCCTTGGAAGTATTACAAAGCCAGTTACTGAGAATCCTGAATACAAACTGAATCAAGATCAGCTAGACAATCAAACAACAGTAGAAAGGTGAGAGGAGCGAAATACTGAACATGCTGCTTTTCTGTTTTGGTTTGGGGTTTTTTTTGACCTCTCCACAACTCTTCTACTTAGTTCCATATGCGTGCTTAGCAAATAAGCAGAAGTTACATGTGAACATAAAAGGTGCTTTCAGAAACAGCTCTTCTGTTGTCAGATCTGCTTAAACAAAGTAGTGCCCCGATGTCCATTACCTGGTCACCTGTCTGTAAGGAAACAGGGGATGCAGTTTGAGTTTCAGTACCAATAAAATAATGCTGTTCTTTTTTTTCCTTTTTGTCGTATTTGGACTATGTAGTTGAGCGTCTTTGCCTTATTTTAATGAATATCAATGCTTTGTATAGAGTCTAAAGTGCAATCCAAGGAAATTTCGCTGCTGTAGGGGAAGCAGGAACAGAAAGACAGAAGTGATATATCTCTTCTTTTCAGTAGACTTGTCCACTTTCATTAAGTTGGTTTTAAGTGAAGTGGGAAGATTTTTCTTTAAACCTGCCTGAAGGAGCTTAAAGCATTGCTGATATCTTATGAATGTTGCTAGTAGACTTTAAAGGGCTACTAGGAAGAATACTACTCTTGAAGTATCTATGTGCAAACCTTCTCTATACTTCCTTTGGGGCATGTAAGTAATAGATGTTTTCCTTTGCTCCCCACCTACTCCCCCCCCTTAAATTACTGCCAGTTTTGAAGACATTATATCACCATAGCACAGATGTTTTGTGCAAATTTACTATGAAAGCATAGCTCATTTCCCTCAGGCAGTATTCTGCATTCTTTTTTCTTCTGTCATTCCGTGTTTCTGTTACACATGGGCTGACTTTTCTTTCCAAATAACTGTCCATTCCAATCCACAAAGCTTGGCAGAAGTCACTTATTTTGGTTGTTGTTACTTTAAGCTATCTGAAGGACAGTTGGGGTGGAGGCTGCTAATTTATCCAAAATGTTCCCACTCAATACAGTATCTGACAAAAGTTGGAACAAACTCTGTGTGTGTGTGTATCCCACCTTTTTTCTAAATCAGTTTTTACTCATGTATTAAGGGTTTGTTTCTGTGCTATTAAAGACAAAAAGTCAATAAAATTCTGATATAAGACCTTCCCTGGGTGTAGCCTAGGTACGTAAGTCCATAGGATATCCTACTGTCAAATACAGTATTGGAATAAAGTTTAAAAGTAAAAGCCTTAAAACATTGGCCAATATCATAACTGAAGAAGATTCTTTTCATTGTTGTACTGCTGTACACTTGCCTGTGATATTAAAGTAGTAACGCTGCTCAGCAGAGGAGCAGCAATGACCTTCAGGTTTATCGTGAGCCTTGCTCGAAGGAATGAAATGTAAGGACAGCTGGCTGGTCACAGCAGTTGAAAATTTTGCCTTCATTTTTTTTTTAAGCCAAAGGTCTGGGTTCCTCCAAGTTTTAACCTACGCATATAAATATGTTTTATTTATGTTTGCTAGTCTCATGTTCCCATGTCCCTAGGCCAGAGCTGAGAAGTAGTATGTGCAGGAGTGAGCTTCAAATCAGCACTTGCCAGTTTTTCAGACCTTAATATTTGTGTTGGGTTTTAGTTTTACATCAATGTTATTCTAGGAAACAATTCTGTGCAATACTCAAAAAAAGCTTACTTTATCCAGTTTATTTTTTCTGGAAAATATTGCTGGGGGGGGAGGCTTTTTGTTTACTGTGGAAGATTGTATTGTCCCTTAAAGGTTGCACCCATTAGTCTTATAGTATTTCTTTTGTTTTGAAAGGCTTCTGGCTCAATTACATGAAACGGAGACTGCCTTTGATGAGTTTTGGATTAAGCATCAGCAAAAACTTGAGCAGTGTCTGCGCCTTCGGAATTTTGAACAGAATTTCAGAGAGGTGAGAGCTTCTTGGTGGCGGTCAATATTTGGGAATATAGAAATTATTCAGAAGAAAATACTTCCCCCTCTTGGTTTTGCAGCTCTTAAGCGTGCTTGAAAGCTTTCTCCAACCTTTTTCTTGTACATGTCCTTACTTGACATCCTACTATCTTTGCTACTTTGAATACTTGCCTATAGAGACATAATAGCTCCTCTTCTGCAGTCTTATGATTTTTTTTTCCTCAGGCCTAGCAGTGTAAAAGCGTTCAAAAACTCCTTTGAAACCCGTTCTCCACCACAGAAGCATAATATGCTCACTGCAAAGCTTTCATCTTGCCAATAGGCCCTTTTATGGAATCAAGACTTGCCTAAACCTTCTGGCTGAAAGTTTATAAAACAGTCTCAAACACTGTGGGTGGGAAGTTGCAACCACAATGTTAGAAGCTGGGTGGAGGCTGAACTAAGATTTTTACAGCCAGTTTCTGATCTCATATTAGTTTAACTCATGTGCTTGATTGCACCTACAGTCACTTTACACTGGTGTAGCTGATCTCAGAGTGTGGCCTCTGTGAGTCCATGGGAGCAACGCTTGAAAACCTTCTTACAAATGTGGGTCTGTTTGTATGTCTGTCTCACGACCAATTGTTAGTGTCAAGACCTTTCTCTCACATTTTGCTTTTTACATTAATGGCCACTTTGTATTATTGCCATCTGGTAAGAGCAGGATCATGAGAGTGTCCTGAGCATTAGTTTTCCTGCATTCTTTCTTTCACTGCCAGGAGATAGGATTACCTCACTACCTCTTCTTTGTATTTGTTTTCATTTTGAATTGAGGGTAAAGGTAGGCTGATGAAAAAGTGATTTGTTTCTGTTTCCCCCCATAACGCGAATCATCTGACTGGAAAATAGTGGCTATTGACTGATGAGTCTCTGGAGAGGAGGAATCGTATTCATTGATACATTGCTGCTTCTCATTTCAGGTCAAAGCAGCTTTGGATATTGTGTCTGAGAGACTGTCTGCTTTCACAGATGTGGGAAACAGCTGTTCGCATGTGGAGCACATTTTGAATGATCTTGCCAACTTTGAAGAAAAATCATGTGTAAGAACTCAGCAATGCAGTCTCCTTAATTTCTACTATGACAAAGCATTTGTGGAAGGGAACAGTATTTGTTTATTGAGTGTATCTTATGAGCAGAGCTTAAGCTGACAAGAGGGCTGAATCAGTGTCTCAAGTAACGTGCAGAAGGAATTTGGAATCAAGTCTTTAACTATTGGAGCGGCACAGTTCTCGGACATCCCTCACTAAAGAGCAGAGTGACCAGGCACAAATTCGGTGTGATCAGTTTGTGGAAGAATTGCGTGAAGAGTTTACGTAGCCAAGTTCTACACTTAGTGATCAAGAGGCACTTTCATTTCCATTAAAGCCAATTATTTAATTAAATCACAAAAATTAGAAGGCTGTGTATTGAATGTACAATATGTTACAAGATGACCAACAGAAACATACACTCTGAACAATATAGAAAGGGAACCTTATTGTAGTCCATGCTTCACAATAAAATATATAGCTCCATTAGTGAGGCTGAGTTGCCCCTAAGCCTCAGTTGCCAGAGTTAGGTATTTTTTAATTTGTTCAGATTGCTGCCATACTCCATATTGTATACATATGCAAACATGCTGCTGAATAACTAAAGCATAGAAAGATGACAGTGATTCCTTCACAGGAATGTTTAAATTGATTAATGTTTCTGAAGGACTCTGATGCAATAAAGAAGGAGGTGTAGAAGTTCTTGGGCATCTGGGAAGACAGGAAATCAGTTTTACTTATTAAGCAAGGCAGCTGTTAACTAAAGATGTATTCTTTATCAAGATGTGTATTTTACTGCATTTAAAGAAATGGTATGACTTTAAATTTTTTTTGTCGATGTTGATCCAAGGAAAGATGTACCTAATCAGTGGTTGCTTTCTTAGGAAACTATAGCAAAAGCCAGAATGCTAGCCTCGGAGGGTGATGTTTTTATTCAAAGCAATCATTATGCTGTGGACTCCATTATTCCAAAATGCAGTGAACTTCATCATCTCTGTGATGCCTTCACTACTGAGATAGAACGAAAGAGGAATCTTCTTAACAAATCTCTAGAACTGCATGGCTTGCTAGAAAAGGTAAATTTTGCTTGGAACAGTTTTGTTTCCCATCTGGTTTGCTAAAACCTCAGTCAACCAGTTGTCATAATGGCAGGTAAAAATATCTGAGTGTGCTGGAAGTTTTCTCCTTAAATAACTGAATACAGCACAAGTAGAGGTATGAGATGTTTTAGAACCCTTCGTGTTCACTGCTGACATTGGTGCATTCTGAGCCTGTTCTTTTCTCTTTTTCTAGTCTATGAAGTGGTGCGATGAAGGGATTTATCTGCTGGCTTCACAGCCAGTAGATAAGTGTCAGTCTCAGGATGGTGCAGAATCAGCATTGCAGGAGATCGAGAAATTCCTGGACACTGGTGCAGGCAATAAAATCAAGGAGTTGAATAAAATTTACAGAGAGTATGCACACATTCTCAACGATGACCTAAAGGTACCAGAAGATGCTTATACATCCATTTGTTAATTTTAGAATTGTTCTTTTGTATGGGCTTTGCTCTAGCTAAATAGTCAGTATTAGGAGTTGTGTCTGGGAACTGGAAATCCAACATGTTTCCTTACTTGTCATATCTTTGGATAAGCATGAAGGGCTACGTCAATTTTTCGGATAGTAGAATTGCATTTAAAGAAAAATTGTCCCAAGTGAGTATTTGAGATAACCTCTTTTATGTAGCAAAAACATGTGTGTCCTTGATATTTGTATGACTTCTGCATTGTAACTGCTTTTTTTCATAATTTGAGAATATATGCGTTTTTTTCTTGGTTGATCACATCATCTAACAGAACCATTAGACATTGTCAAGAAAACTTTTCCCCCATTTTTTCTTTTAAATTGAAACTTGAACCCCATTGGTTTTTCTACAGCAAGCACACAAAATGTTTTATAAAGTGATGTTCTAATTTTCAAGTGCACTAAATGACTGTATATTATGCCTTGTTAGGTGTGAAGAGTAGGGTATTATTTTTATATGTGGTATAAAAGCAATCTCAGTTTCAAATCAATGTGCTGTAAGTGTCAGTGTATTGTCTCTGACAGGGATTTATTTGATTTCTTTTAATTGTTTAAATTCTGTGCCAATGGTAGGAGCATGTGCAAAAGGTTTTCCAGAAGCAAGAAAGTATGGAAGAAATGTTTCAAAAGAGACAAGTAAGTCTTAAGAAATTGGCAGCTAAGCAGACACGTCCTGTTCAGCCAGTTGCACCAAGACCTGAAGCCTTTGTAAAATCTCCTTGTACCTCTCCAGGCAAGTAACTGTAGTAGCCTTTAACTAACTTTTTGTGCTATGCTGAGAAACTTGAAGAAACTTTCAGCTGTAATTTGTGGTTGCGCAAACATCTATGTGAAATCAGCTCAAGTTCTAACTGCTGTTTGATTCTGGTGTATGTGCTTAGGTCTTCAAAGAGAACACGTATGCAACTCAGAAGGCAATGCACTTCGGAGGGCAAACTACAGAAGAGGAAAGGTAATTGGTTTTCTTTGAGCTTTTCATGCACGAACTGCTTAAGGGAGTAGTAATACAGGAACTTCAAGAAGAAAGGGGCAATTCCACTGAAAAAGTGATGATATCACCCCTATCGAAGTAGCTCTGGTGAAACAGTCATGTGGTTTAAATAGAGGCTGCTTTGTCGCTGGGCTGGGAATGAGGGAAGGTAAAGTAAATAGTTGCCTATATTAGGAAAAGTGTTAGGGGCAGCGAAATATAAAATCTATGAACAGGAAACATTTATTATTTGCCAGTAGTAATTGGCTACTTTTAAAGCTGGCAAAAGTGAAGAGGTAGTTGTCGTTGGCTCCAAGACAGCTTCACCTGACCTAATGGATTGCCATTCCCAAGTGGGGATGGTCTTCCTGCCCCGCCTCCAGCAAGGAAAGTAACCTGACGGCAGCAACAGAAACAAATAGTTTCCCACTGGGTTAGAGATTTGAATCAACTCAGTGAAGTTTCAGCAAGAGACAATGCAAGGAGGAAGGCAGGACCACATGACCAGTAGGGACAACAGTTAGAGAAAAAGATTGGTTCAAGGGGGGTTGAAAGCAGAACCTCTTTTTTCAGCAATCCGTAATTAGGTCAGCCATTACTGTAGACGTTGTAAGAGTGAACTTCTGTGTCAAGTTAGGAAGTTACCAGAAAGTTAGCACAGTTCTTCATTTTTAGCTTGGAAAACAGACTAAGGTCAATGGTGCCTCCAAGATTATGCTGATGCTCTGATGTTGTCTTCCTAGAAAGGGGCCTCCAACACCGGTCTTTTCTAAGCTGGTCTTTTATGAAGAGCTCTCTGTGTCTAAATGTTCTTGTGTGCTTCAAGACCTTCAGATTGACATGGATTTTTTTCTACATTCTTGCAAATTGCCTTCATTTTTAGTGGAGTACAGTCTTTCCTGTGAAAATATATGCAAGTAGAGCTGAGTGCAAAGCTCTGTATTTTAAAGTGTTTTTCCCAACGTAGGATGCTGTGATGATTTTTTTTGCTGTTGTTTGTTTCTTTAGAGTGAAATGACTGAACTTCATCAAAGCAGAGGAGGATCTGCAATGGATGATGAAGAAAACCTAGCTGTGTTACGGCAGTAAGTATATTTTGATAAACAAAAAATACTTTTTCTCTAATATGATTCCAGGAGAGGCTGAATTTGGCCAAGGATTTGATAAGACAAGTA
The DNA here is from genome assembly GCA_033558185.1 of Dromococcyx pavoninus. Lineage (NCBI taxonomy): Eukaryota > Metazoa > Chordata > Aves > Cuculiformes > Neomorphidae > Dromococcyx > Dromococcyx pavoninus. The sequence goes on along the minus strand of JAUMJL010000668.1, from coordinate 93,708 downwards.
TGCTGCTCTGAATTAAGCCTCTGCTTTTTGAACTGCGTTGGGTATGCTCTGTACACAGAGGAAGATATTTCAGTCTGTCTGCAGCATTATTTTTATTTAGTACCAGACTCTACCTTTGCTGCAGCAAGGTGATTTTATGGCAGGATAACTATTTTCGTGACATAGACTTATGGGAGGTTTATTACTCAAAACTATCAGAGATTTTGGTGCCTGTGCTTCAGAAGACTTTGTCTTTTTGTTTGACTCCTTTTAGTCCCTGTTTTGATAAATACTATGAAAAAACACCTTCTTATATGAAAAGTAAACAGCATCACATATTAAAAAAATAGCCTAGTGCCACGTGCTGTGTGTATAGTAGAGCTTGCATTTCTACCTGTAAGCTGGATACTTCTACTGTTTTTTTTCAATGTTACAACCATGTGTTAAATAGTACAAAATCACAAGAGGAGGGGGTTGGGGGAAACGTGCTTGCTTGACCATTAGGAAAATTAAACTTCTAAAAGCATTGTGCTATATAAAGCGTGACCTAAATGCCTCTAATTTAAAATATCTGGTGTAACTTTAAGTCTGTAATTGATAATCCTGTGCAGGTCTAAATCCAGCTCCTGTAATAGTTGTGAACATGACATGACCAGATTTTGTGTGTACACTGATAAAATACTTCACTGCTTCAGTTCAGTTACTACAGCACTTAAAATGCTAGATGTGACTTCTTCCCTGTTTAAACACATTTTCAAAAATTTTAAAATGTTTTAAAAATACATGCTTCTCAATAAGGATATGTGAACTATTGACAGAAATAACCATGAAACACCACATTTTCCGTTACCTGGAAATTGTTCTTTAATTGTCTGTAGTAGAAACACAGGCAGAGTTAATGTTACCTCATTACTTTGCATAATTGAATAGGCCTGCCTTAATTGTCATTCTTTGTCCACAGGCATGTAATTAATGAACTTATTGAGACTGAACGAGCATATGTGGAAGAACTTCTCTGTGTTCTTGAGGTAAAGATTAAATTTCACTGCAGCTGTTAAAGATTCTACTTCTCTCTTCCATTTCGTGGGTGCCCTTATGCCTTCCTTATCGCTGTAATGCCTCTACTCGTCCCGTCAAGCTGTGCGATTGCTACATCCTCCTCTCTCATTGTGTTTTCACAGAAGCAGGAATCTGTGGGGTTTTTTCTAGAAATATTTGTGCAACTAGAACACACAAATTGGACAAAAAGTAAGATATGCCTAACTATTTAGGTGGAAAATAGTGAGATATGGGAGTGCAGTGACAGGACGAGGGGTAACGGTTTTAAAATGAAAAAGGGAGATTTAAGTTAGATATTAGAAAGAATTTTTTTTTACTGTGAGGGTGTTGAGACACTGGAACAGGTTGTCCAGAGGAGTAGTAGACATCCCATTCTTGAAGCTGTTCAGTGCCAGGTTGGATGAGGGTTTGATCTAGTGGAAGGTTGAACCGGATGATCTAGTGGAAGGTTGAATCGGATGATCTTTAAGGCCCTTCCAACCCAAACCATTCTATGATCGTTAATTCCTACAGAAGTTCATTCCAGAGTCTTGGGTCAGCTCTGAGAAGGTTGTGTGTCAGGCAGGAATGTGAATCTGTATCAAGAGAATCTTGTGTCAGAGGAGAAAGCTTGTTTCTTGCATCCCTCCATCCCTCTTTACATATCTTTAAGTGGTCTTCCACATGTCTTCAGTACAACTGTGACAACTGTGCCTTACAATAATATCTTGCTTCAAAATTGGGAACAAAGGTGTTCCTTTGCTCCACGCTTGTGGAGGCACAGTGGCAGGACTGCCGAGCTGCTTGTAGAAATACACTGCAGTATTCTGTGCTGCTCCTCGGATTTAAGTCTTCAGACACAGACATGCCATTTTGGTTTTAGTCCAATTTGACTGTTGGAGATTATGGATTTGCACGTAACTGAGGCTGAATTATTTTAATGGATGAATTGAAATTGAGCCAAGTGCATACTCTTGGTGTCCATGCCGAGGTTGAGCTGCTAAATAGAAACTGTCTTAAGTTATGTACTGGGAGTGATAATGTCTGAGTACATACCTTCAAGTAAGAGTACTGTGTCATGGTTCTGAACTCTGGTCTTGCTTTTGCCTGGTTTGTGTTCAGCTTCCCATGGCATCTATGTTGTGAGTCTAGTCCAAGTGCTAGGCAGTAGTGATGACAGTAGGGTGGTCACATCTGATGTATGGTAATAAAACGAGGTAGGTCTGGAGTGTGGACTTCAGGATCACTTTATTCCCTGCTTTTGTATGCAATGTTATCTGTACGGTTCTGTTCATAAAATCAAGACTCGAGCAGCTGGAGTTTTTTTGGTCCTTACTGCTGCTAGCGGATGGTTCTTGCAGAATCTTTCTATTCCTCCAGTATTACTCTTGTTTTGCATAGAGTATAGTGCAACCCTTGTCTTTCTAGGCCAAGATGTCTTGGTTTTCTGTCAGTGTGATAGACTCTCCAGTGCTCTGATTGTGCCAGGCACACTTCTGTGCGCCTCCTTGCAGTTTGGGATTCATAGCTCTTGAACTCTGGTGACTGAGTCTGCCAATAGTAATTCTGGATGAGATCCTTGCTGAGGTATGGTTCCATGGCAGTCTTCCAGCTTTTGAGTAATTCCTGTTATTAATCCATAGTTCTGGCTCTTCTCCCAATTCCTTTGTTTCTCCTATTCTATTAATCTTCCCATTTTTCCTGTAAGATAGCCTGATACTCCTTTATATGGACAGTGTCTCCTATTATTGTGTCACATATAATTGCCATGAATTTTCACTCTGCCAAGGATTCCAATAGAAAAAGTAAGGTAATTCCCAAGATTGATTACTGGGAAACTCCTATAGCTTCTCGTATCCAAGCTTGACGGTTTTCCTTTCATTAGTAACCATAATCATCCTACTTCAGTGTGTGAAATCCAGTATTTTTTATTGGGGAAAACTATTGGTCGTCTATTTTTAGATATTGTATTCGACTCCTTTTTCCATTTACTTCTGTGTTTTTATGACAGCTTTCTAATGGAAGATGTAGCAAAGCCTTATCTATTCTTAAAGTAAGATTAAATGAACTCTCTGGCTGCATGGAATAGCTTTCCCTCTCCTTTCTTAAAACATAATTACTACGTAGGTAGCAAAATATGAAGGGACTTTATATTAAATTTTTCAAATATGTGCTAATTCAGCCTGAAATGAAAAAAAAATTATCAAAAGCTTTTTGTCAATGTATGGATTTCATGCGTTTGTTCTTTCAGAATTCCAAAGTACTGAACTATGTCAAGTTTGTTTTCACCTTAGCTAAGCTAGGTATCCCTTCTTTAGGCTTTGTTTCTGTGTTCAGCATCATCTTTACTTCAAGTGGAAGTGAATCATTCTCTTCATGCATCTTTTTGTGGCATCCAAACTGCATGGTGGCCCCAGTTGTTTTTGCCCTGTTATTTTTTTTTTTAATTCTATTTTATACAAATGATTTTTAAAGCTGTTCCAGTTCTTTTTTTCTCCTCTTTCAGACTCTGCATTTTCCTATTTAGGGGGAAGATACAGGAGAAGGGACGACTGGTTAGCCATCTGTGAGCTCCAGAATCTTTGCCTGTAGTGTTATTTTTTTTTGTGGTGTTTCAGGAAAAAAAAACCCAGATTTTAAGGTTTTTTTCTGATTTTTAAAAAAATCTAATCATTATCCTATTCAAATGTTTGAATTCTTCAGGCTAGCTGACTTTACTAACTAGTTGTCCTACCTTTGTAATTTGGACATCACTTGGAAATTGAAAATCTTGGTTGTAGATGCAGGTTTCTTTATCCTTTCATTCAATTTGTCAGTTTATCATTATTTGGTGCAGTTCATTGTAATGAGTGTCTCTAATGCAGTGACCACCTTGTCCGTGTTTAAAAAAACCCAGAGAAATCAAATCCAAATCTTAAGTAGTTCGCGTCTTCTTCCTTCAGTGCCTGTATGCTAAGAAATCTGCTTACAATACAGGTCCTAGAGCATTCCTGCACTTTTTCTGGTTGATTGGTTGGGTATGTTTCATTCAGGTTTGGAATTTGTTGGGGGAGGGGGGATTTGTTTGGTTTGGGGTTTTTTTTGTGTTTTGGGAGATGACTTAATCACAGATTAGTGACCTTGGGACCAGAGGAGAACAGTCATAGGCTAAAGCCACTTTTGTGCTCTCTATTCTTTATCTGTGCCAGGAACACAGACAAGAGAATGTGGCCTTATATGGCAAATGGAAGATGTCAGAATCTAAAGTCATGACTTTTGGTACAAAAGCTAATTAAAACATCTTAAAGATAGAATTTGCAGCTTAAAAGTTTCTGTTACTGCAGAAATACCTACAGGCAGCTTCTTCCCTCATACTGATAGATAAGACTAGCGTGAAAGTTTGCACGTGTACTGGAACTGTGACTTTCAACTTGAGTGTGTAAATTCTAACAGAAAAAGCATGAACTAAGATTTGTAAGCATTATGGGAATATGTGGCCTTTGCTAGGTGGAAATGATTACAAACTTTGTTTCATCCTTTTTTAACTAAAATTGCAGTAATTATTCAAGTGTCATTCTAAAGACTGTAGATGTGTCTTACTGGACTTGATAGTAAAACATAATTTGTATACTTTTTTCATGATTAATACTGAGATCTTTCTTTGCTCTCTATCAGCCTGCAAGCAGACTGTCTTGTCAAATGAGATAAGTACTGCAAGTCAAGAGAGATAATTAGCGTGCCTCTCTCCTGTGTTGTAGGGATATGCTGCAGAGATGGACAACCCTTTAATGGCTCATGTCATTCCACCAGAACTCCAAAATAAGAAGGATATCTTGTTTGGGAATATGGAAGAAATTTATCACTTTCACAACAGGTGGGGATTTGCATTCAGTTCTGAAAATAGCATTTGAAAGGGATCCTTATATTCTGATTTAAATGGCTAAAAGATCCTAACTGAGTCCCACCTGGCTATCTGCCATGTCAAAGTTTATCTCACATAGAAGAGAAAAAGCAAAATATGTACAAAAAATAAGCAAAGCTGTGTGAAACTCTCTTCAAAAGTTTGCAGTACAAGGGTAAAACTTTGCATTGTGTTGTTCTTCGTGAATAAAGATATTGGGATGTGGTTACAAAATAATTAAATCAGAGTTTGTTTGGTGTAGGGTTTCTCTGATTTTTTATGAAATTTGCTATGGAAAGTAAATTATTATTCTAAACCGTAAATTCTCAACTCTTACATCTGATTGAGGCTGGTTAATTTTATACTTAAGTGACCTCTCTCTGAAGTTTGAATCCTTGCTGCTAGATAGTTATTTCTTCACAGATTAATATTGATATAGGTAGAAAAGAGAAGTTAAGTGTATTAAATAGTTGTTTCTTATTCAGGCAAAGGTACATGGGAAGTTTTGCCTCTGATTTTTTGGGTGCATTTTTTTTGTTGTTGTTTGGGGAGATGAGGTTTGGTTCATTTGTTTGCTTTGTGGTGTTTGGTAGTATTTGGAAGGAAAAATAAACACTTCAAACTATACAAATCCTGTTGCTGGATACATAAGGCAGTGAAACAAAATCCCTTTCCTTGCCCAATAAGCTTAAAGAAATTCATTTCCAAAAGTTTAGAAAACGAATTGCACATATGTGAACATTTCCTACAACTATTTTAACATGTGCCCTAAGAAAATCTTCTTTCTCATAGAATATTCTTGAGAGAACTAGAAAACTATGTAGAATACCCAGAACTAGTAGGACGGTGCTTTCTGGATCAGGTATGTGTCACCTTTTGATGGGATTTTGTTTGTAAGCCCCTCTAAGACTGTAACATGTGAGAGTGATTTTCATGTAGTAATTGCCATCGCATCTCCTTTGTACCTGTCCTGATCAGGTAACAGGTTGAGAATGTAGATGTTGCTTGAGACCTGTGGATGTTTCCTGCTGGGGTGGGGTAATTAGTTTTGTTGGAAATTGCTCCAATCTTTTTGAAGGAAAACTGCTTTAATAACATGGCAGGAAAACATGAAGAAGAGTCATGCACTGCATCTTTTCATATCACAATAAATGATTAGTTTACTTTGTTAGATTTCTTTACTGGATTTTGTTGTTGTTGTTGTTTTCTGTTTGGTTTTTTTTAAGAGTACACCTCAGCAGAGTAAGTCCAAAATATTTTTATTGTGAAAATAGAAAGCTATGACAGAATTAAATTTTTAATCTGGGATTTATTAAACGATGAGTCTCACCCCTGCTATACCAAAGGCTAAATAGGAATCTGTTTATGGAAATCAATCTCTGCTGTTGCTACCTAATGATTCTCTAAAACTGCTGGGAGGAGCCATTCCTCCCCCTCCTATTTACTAGCTGCATCCAGGTAGATGCCGTTTCCTAAAATTTCTGTGATTCCTGATCTCCTACCTAGTCTTTCCTTTATATCTATGGTTACTATGACATTTTCAACAGTCTTATTTCCTTTTCCTTTTAACAAGTGCTGAAGTCATGCTGTTTAGTTGATGAAGTGATAAGGGGCAATAAACTGCTTGGTCTACTTTAGTGCAACTCCAAGTGAAAAACACATTCATAAAATGAAAATGTATCAAGAGAAAAGGACAAACACTTTTAAGAAGTTGCACAGAAGGACTCATGGCTGGGGATTTGTAGGAACGTTTTTCATATTGTAATAGAAATATATTTGTAAATACAATATATGCTTCTTCATAAGGTGCTTAAGTTTTTCTTCAGTTGCATTCAGGAACATTTTATTCTAGTGTTCCAGGGAGGAAATTAGTAGCCATTACAAAATCGATTGTTTTTGCTTGGAATGCCTCAAGATATTTCACTTTTTTTGTTGTTTTTTTCTTAGCCTTATTGGTTACAAAAAAATTATCAACTTTTCCCAATAAAGGCACAAGAATTTATTAACTATTTGTTTGTCACACTAATTTCAGATGGAGGATTTCCAGATTTATGAAAAATACTGTCAAAATAAACCTCGATCTGAAAGCTTGTGGAGGCAGTTTTCAGATTCTGTATTCTTTCAGGTATGCTTGTTTGAGTCAATAATTGTGGGATGGGTTTAGTTGTTTGTTTTGGTAGGGGTTTTTTTAAACTTCATTTACATCAATAACAAATAACAGAAACACCGATTAGTGTATTCATGAAATCCAACTCTGATTGCAGGAATGTCAAAGAAAACTTGATCACAAACTCAGTTTGGACTCATACTTGCTAAAACCTGTTCAAAGAATAACCAAATACCAATTATTGCTAAAGGTAGGTGTTACTAAACTATAACACAAAGTATATTTTGTGTGTTGGATTTTTCTTTTCAAATGCTTATCTCATACTGATGGAGAGAAACCTAAAAATTAGCCGACAGATGTATAAATCCAAACGGAGACAAATCCCAGTCAGTCAGCTTTCAGCTTGGTTCCTTTCTCTTTCAGTAAAAAAAGCTGATAGTAGATAGGGAAATGCTACCACAGAGACACCTCGTTTTACTTCTTTTACCCTTACATTTTTTGCTGAAGAGTGAAAAGTTGATTAGGGGAAACAGAAGGACCAAAAAACCTTTGCGACAAGGAATAGAATACCTGAAGTACTTGTTATTTACCAGTTATAGCCACCTCATGCATATTACAGGAATGTGCCTTGCTGGGTTCTGGGAAGCATACAGAGAGGACTGTATGGTATTTTTAAGAAGGATGCCATTGTGATTCACTTAAACATGCTATTCTGGGAGAACAAAATGAGAGCAATATACTATTCTAAATTTTAAAACTAATGTATGGGTTTTTGCCATATTTTAAGCTGGCTTGTTTTAAGAAACATTTCCCACATAGACACGCATTTCAACAATTTTAGTTAACAGTATTTAAAAAAAAATACCGTGGACCTAATTTACTCTTGAGTTAAAAATGAGTTAAAGTTAACTGCTTTCAAAGAATTAATTATATTAAGCTTGTATGAAGGGATGAGTATTTTAAAGTAAGTTTAGATCCTGCAGTCCCCGAGTACATGCTTATTCTCCTACCATGAAGCCTGGGGGATTCTTTATGAAATCTCAGCTATGTTTATCTGCATCAAACTGGAAGACACAGCTTCATCAATAAACCCTTTAGAGAAGGGATTCCGTTTTTAAATGTGTAGTCAATGCTCAGTGCAGTAAGTTTAAGTGAATTATGGTGATGCCTGAGATGATAATAATGAGATTTGGCCATGTGTTTGCATTTGTTCTTTTCTAAAAAATAATTAATATAACAAGTAACACATTTTGGGGGGTTGGTTTGGATTTTTACTGTTTGTAAATTTAGTCTTGTAAAATTCTTAGGTAATGCTTATAAAAAGTTTAGATGAATGATATATATTTGGCTAACTAGCAGCAGAGACTAGAAGTAAAAATTTAGGGTCTTATGAGTTCCAGATAGTATTTACCCCACTAGAATATAACTTTAAAAACTTTAAACCATTAATTTAGAAACTTAAATTCAATATTAGAATTTGAATGTTCCTAGTTATTGCTGTTTCATAACAAAGCATGTTGTCATTTCCTGCCTGCTCAGGAAATGCTGAAGTACAGTAAGAACTGTGAAGGAGCTGAAGATCTTCAAGAGGCATTAACTTCTATATTGGGTATACTCAAAGCAGTTAATGATTCAATGCACCAGATAGCCATTACAGGCTACGATGTGAGTAACAGCTTTTTTACTTATTTTTTAATTCATTTTCATTTATTTCTTAGGTATATGTACAGCATACTCCATATTGTGTATTAATGAGGAGAAGAATGTTTTACAAAAGGAGGGAAATGGATCTCTTCTGAAATTTTCCTGCTATGAATAGTATTTTGCTCTGTCTCCCCAAGTTTTCTTCCTTTAAAGTACTTGATACTAAGTTAGAAACAGAAAATCATCATGAAGAGTGTGGTTTAGGCTATTGCAAAATGGGAGTCCCTACTAAGTTTTTATATCCATGTGTAAAACTACACCCAAAACGCTGCAATGTAAAAAGCTTTGGAGCAGAGTTTTGAAGAAAAAACAAATATGTGTATTGTGCTTCCTCCTCTCTTTACATGTAGATTCCTGTATCTTTGCTGCTGGTACTCTTGACTGTAAAATCCTGCTTGAACAGTGTTGAGGAGAGAGAAAATCATGTGTAAAAATCTAGCACTGAATTTATTTTTATTATATTTCCAAACTCAACATAAACACTGATCTGAGAGATTACTTGAAACAACAGAACTTGTAAAGACTGCTCAGAGCACGTTTTACACTGAAGTTATCTCTTTGCAGTTATAAACACTTTTTTTGTTCCAGGGAAACCTGAATGAGCTGGGCAAGCTTTTAATGCAGGGATCCTTCAATGTCTGGACTGATCACAAAAAGGGTCACTCAAAGGTGAAAGACTTGGCACGTTTTAAGCCAATGCAGCGACACCTCTTCCTCCATGAGAAAGCAGTGCTGTTCTGTAAAAAGCGAGAAGAAAACGGAGAGGGATATGAGAAAGCACCTTCTTACAGCTACAAACACTCCTTAAATGTAAGTCACTGAGCAGTCCAGTAAGGTCAAAGTACTCGGGTTTTATCCTGCAGTAATACAACATTACATATTTTTGTCAGTGAAGACGTTTTATAGTTTTGCACTGGGAACTTCACCCTTTCAGGCAAACCTAACTGGTGCTTCTCAGATCTGTGTCACTTTGTGTTGCTGTCTGTTAGAGAGCTGGGGTAGGGGAAGATTATCCTTTGAGAAACTACAAACCATATTAGTCCAGCTGAATGGCAGTTGCATTAATCACACAGAAAATGTAATAATGAGTACAGCAGGGTAATATAAAATAGATATAAGATTTGGTGGGCTGGATTTTTAAAATAGGCTTCTTGTGGGTCAGTCCCAGTTTAATGCACCTAAACCTTTCTTACCTCCAAAGTACTCAAGCTGACACAAAACACTAGATGTCTTCTATCCAACACTCGGATCCTGTTACTAGTTATTCTTTTCCGTGAGCCAGAACCCAAATGCAGTTTTCCTTTTCAGAAATAGGATACCAAAGAATACCAGTAGCCACTTGCTTCCATTGATATCATAATTGCAGTTTGGTAGGTTAGCTTCTGTTTTCTTTGCTTCCAGATGGCAGCAGTTGGAATAACAGAAAACGTCAAAGGTGATGCAAAAAAATTTGAAATCTGGTATAATGCAAGGGAAGAAGTTTACATCATACAGGTAAATAACTGGTAACAGGTAACATTATAATTGGTAAATGCCACTACATTTGGAAACAAACAAACAAAACAAGGGGGAGTGGAAAAAAATCTGGAGTTTTTAAACTCTGTTATATTGCTAATAGGCAGTGATGAAGAAATGTAGAAAAAACAGGTGGGGAGGAGGGAAACAACCCAACCAGATTAATTAATAAGGTAGTTCCTTAGTATATTTCAATTGCAGAGTGTTCTGCGGGCAGAGGACAGGGAACAATCACATTTTACAGTATGGGGGGATATTGTATACACCATTACTATTGCTCTCCTTGGAGTAGTGGATGGCTACTCCAGATTTGTTTGTAGCATGTGCACGTGCACAGCCTCTGCCTCAATGTACAACTAGATTCTGTTCAGTGAAGGACTAGAGTGGGAGCTCTGTCTGTCCGTCTTGAAGGATTCCTCGAAGGCTGTGCTTTGGCATGCAGCTCTTTGTGTAATAAGTATTCTGTGCTTGATGGCTGATTGTATTTAATTCTGTGTAGGCACCAACCCCTGAAGTTAAAGCTACTTGGGTAAATGAAATAAGAAAAGTGCTGACAAGTCAGCTTCAGGCATGTAGAGGTAAAATATTTTGGAGATGTATATTTTTTTTAATCTTTTTTCTCTTTGAACTTCAAAACTTGCCCTGTGTATCTTCAATGTGTAAGACTGTAGAAATGAAAAGCTCAAAACACAAATCAATGTTAATAGTTCTTTTTCTTTCTTCCGTTACAGAAGCGAGTCAGCACAGGACGCTGGAACACACACAGAGTTTACCTCTACCAGCATCATCTTGTACAAGGTAAGCAGGTTGTCAGATCAGCTTGGCTGTCTTGTAAATATACTAAAACATCTAGTTTGCAGTTCTTCATTTCTCCTATTCCTTGATAATGACCCTACTTTTTTAGGGTTTTTTTTTTTCTAGGTCTCTTCCTTCTATAAGGCTGTAAAGCCTGGGTTTTACACATCTCCAGAAAGGTTAAACTGAGCAGCAGTGGCATGGGCTTTGCCACTGATAGAAAACAACACAGAAAAGTCATTTTCTATGCCAGCTGAAAGCCTGGTGGTATTATGGGTCTATTTGTTGAACAATTAATCTATATAGTTTGCTCACTAGATTGAGAGTTATGTGGAGCAACCTTTTCCTTCCTTCTCTGTTCTTTTCCTTCACCTGGACTATTTTTTTCTTCCTTTTCCAATGTCATCTTATAACCCTTTTTTATTTTTTCAGGACTTTTTCTGTCCCTTGTTCTTTTCCTCTTGTTTGAGTCTTTTTTAACTAAGTGATGAGGTGATCCCTCTAGTGCCCCAACTTCTGAGTCAAGCATTTCTTCTTTTCCTATTTTTTGTCCTTCAGCCTACAAACCTCTATATTACCCTGCTCCTACCTGCTGTTCTGCCCTTCTCTGACACCTCTTTCTACTCCTCTGCTGCTTGCTCTTTTTTTCATTATATATGGATGTGTATAAACCCATAAGCCCATGTGCTTATATCTTCAGCCATTCCTACATGATGTGTGCTCAAATATGCGTCAGTAACTCTCTGCCCTGCATCTACTTATCACTCAGGGAGAATTTCTTAGATATATAGTACTTGTGAGATGTCTTTCTCCATTCCATTCCCAATCAGAGGTATGATGGAAAGCCAGCTGCAAGATCCATCCTGTGTTCTTTGTTCATCCCTCATGTGTTCCTTTGTTAAGATCTTCTGAGGGGCAGAGTTTATTCCTTTTGTTTTCTTTTTCTCCTTAGTATATTCAGGAGGAAACTCTCAGGACAGAATATGTGGCTTTAGCTGAGAGTGAGTGGAAGTTTTCCTGAGCTGTCTTTTCAGTACCTTCTACTGCCATAGTTCGTGTGGTTGCAGTCAGTTAGGGCAGCCTTTCTCCTTCGTACATGCTCATGATCTTTCTACGCACAGTTGCCAATATCTTCTTCAGTCCTGGAAGGTGTGATCTGGGAAGCAGCTAAGAAATCGGTTTAGGCCTGTATATCTGCATGTAAAAGTCAACCCATGACTGAAGGTCACCACCCTTGTTCACACTCAGATTTTCTGCAAATGGATTGAATGCTTTAATTTTCTTCCCAATAAACAGTCCTTCACGGAATCACATCAGGAACACCAAAAAAACGGAGGAGAGAAAAGCTGATCTTGCAAGTCTAGAAGGTTATGGCACCACAGTAGCACCAAAGTACCCTGAAAAAGGCAAAGGTGAGTTTACACATGTGTATTGTTATCTTTAATTGGAAAGAGCATGCCTGCACTGCAGATGCACAGGCAGATCCACCAGCAGAGTAGCCACAGGAGCTCAGGGAAATTCAGCATTTCACCTGAACAGGCAGGGCTTTGCTGCTTTCAGCCCCAAGGTAGCCCATCCACAAAGCACTGCCCACGCTGCGCCAGCATGCTGGTCCCATCTGCCCCTAGCTTGGGGTGTCTCCATTCCACTGTGAGGTGTGGACAGGCCCGAAGCCACCTTGAATGAAGGGTAGCCAAAAAGAAGTAGGAGCTATGTGTTATGAGACCCGAGTGAGCAGTAGGTCTTCTCTTAAAGCTGCCCAGGTTCTCAGGGTTCTCTTCCTCTGGAGAAGTTTCTGGACATTACATGTTCTGAAGAGGTTTGGTTGGTTCTGGTTTTATTTTTTTCCTCTTTAGTTTTGGTTCCCAACATGGAGATCATTTACTGAACCAATGGAAGCAAAAGCACCTGCACAGTGAGAACAACTGGCCACTTGTTTTTTTCTGTTTTGTCTGGACTTTCAGTTGTCCTTTCTCATCCTAACATGCAAGTTCCCTAGCAGGGCTGCAAACAATTGTTTTGCCTTGATCTTTTCCTAGCCTTCTCCCCTTTCTTTCTGTGTCTCTTTCTTCCTTTGTAGATGACACTAGCTCTACCTCAGAATGCTCTGTACTGTCAAAAAAGCGCTTTACGCTGCAGGGCTTTACTAACCTCAAAAGTCAGAAAGGTAATTTAAAATTAAAAAAAAAGCTAGACTGTTTTCTATTTGACTGTAATCAAATCGTCACTCTGTGTGTGTGTAGTGTAGCAGATTTTCAGCGTATGCACTAACTTGTTCTCCTAAGTTCAAGCTAGGTTCTTTGAGTCACTGACCCTGACAGGGAGATTTCAAGGGAAACTGGGAGTGGGAGGGGGAGATGAAGCTGGAAAGAGATGTTGGAAATTAAAAGGAAGGAATGCAGTTTCCAGTGCCTTCAGTCTCACTATTGAGGCCAAGGAAGGCATTTATAGTGCCCTAATCCTATAGCAAAACTAGAGGAAGGAATTTGATGTTAGATTGAACACCTGGCCTGCTTCTGGCTTCAGTGGATCTGCCCCAAATGCACTTGTACTTGGCAAAAAGGAATCAAGGTTTTCTACACTATTTCTTTATTAGCATCCTTGCTAACAGAACTCCCAAAGCATAACTATGTGAGAACATTACAGAACGTTATTTCTCTGGATACAAAAATAAATAAGAATTTTCATATGCTTCCAGAAAGGGTCTTATTTTTTTTCTAAAACAGGCAATAAGAGTCTGAGACCTTTCTTGCTTCCTCCTGCCAAGTAATTGCACTGGTACATTCACTTCTTGCTTTGAACAGCTGTCTTTGAACAGTCTGAATTGCTTTAAGGTACTGGCACTTGTTCAAGAGCATGATTTTTTTTTTTCCCTAAGTATCTTCTCAGAATGCCTTTTTAAAACCTGATTACCTTTGAGTTCTTTCTGGAGAGGCTCTAGGGTTGCGTATCTAATGTTAATGAGGTGAGCACTAATGTCCCGTGCTTGCCTTGACAGAAACTCCATCTCCTTCTGCTAAAAGCCAGACATTGCCAATGATCCTTCTTACAGGACCAGGTATTGCTGTAGCACTAGATTTGTATAAAAACGATTGCTTAATTTGGTAATGTTTGTCTAAAATGGAAATTAATTGTATTCAATTGATGTCTAGTTCATTTAGAAAAGCTTACATATACATTCGTCAATTATTGTAAAATATAATTTGTCAATTTATCTTCAAATAACTACATGTAAATAATTAATTCCTTCCGCTATAATTAATCGATGGCAGCTAAAATTAGAGTGATTACAGAAATCCATTTGTTTACACTGGAAAACTCAAAGGTATTTAGCATGCAATCCACCTATTCTCTTTTTTCCAGTTCTTCAATATCTCTCTTCTGTGTTTTTTGCCTATTCATCCTCCTGCAGCTTCTCCTACCAGTCCTGACAAAAAAGCTAAACGGCATGAAGTAGTGAGTGACCCAACTCCTTTTGGTTTAAGAGGTATAGTGATACCACTTCTTGTACTCCACAAATACCCACACATCCCTCCTCTAATATGTTACATAAGAGTGATGAGGATACCTACGTGGTGCTCTTGTGCGCCAGAGTGCTGATGTCAGCTGAGTTTTTCCAAGTCTTTCGGCTTCCGTACGTACTGGGTTTTGATAGCACGACTGGTTGAAATTTACATTGGCATCAAATATAGTAGCATATGGCTAACTTGTTTTTAGGAGAGGGCAGTGGGAAAGGAATCTTCTGCTGAAGAAATAACCAGAATGGAATTACAGGGGTATCTAGTTGCTATGCAACACATGGTTTTCCAGTTAGCATCGTAATAATGATAATGTAATGAGAGCTTGGAACAACTAGGAGAACCCAAGGTTTCTTTTGTTGTGTTGTTCTTAGCATGGAAATAATGGAAAGGGTTTCAGCTGTGTCCCACAAACCAACTACAAGATGTGAGCTCCCAAAGAAACTTGCATGGAATACAGCAGGAATTTATTGCTCGGTTTCTTCACACAGATGGAAGTTCATTCTTAAGCCTGCACAGGGTCAAATGGGTTAGTGCTTCTGACCTTGTGCAGGTCATCCAGCAGTGCAGGCGAGGTAAAAGTCTCACTCTGTTTGGTATGCTCTGTGTGTGATTTCTTTCTGTGATTCTTAGATTGCTTTGGCTTTACTCTGATGATGCTCAGGTTTTTTCCTAACGCAGTGGTATGACTAACTGTGTGACAAATGCCTTGGAAGCAGTGAAGAGCAAAAATGCTGGTGCTTTCTCAGCTTAACCAATAGTTACGTAAAAGTTGGGAGGTTTGTTCTTCCTTTCATTCTTTCCATTGTTACATTGTTGTTACCCTTTGGCTTGTACCAAAACCTTACTTAGAAATATTTATTTGTCTTTTATCGTGACTTCTTTTCATTACAAACTCGACACATTTATTAGCAGCTGCTGACCTCAGTGAAAAGGATCCCGCTAGTAAAACTTACTGTAGTTTTATTTGGAAAAGGATTTTGTACACTCTGGATATGATTCAGCCTTGTAAAAAAAAAAAAAAGAAATGCTTCACTTTGAGAAAAAAAGGAACATTTAGCAATAAGTGACAGGCGGGAGGTCGTTCTTGTGGTGTTTAGTGCAGAAACTTAACACCAAGATAATTCAGTGTGATTTAAGTAATCTTTGTGCTTGAATAACCTTAAATAATAAGCTGCCTCGTCAAGTGATCGTCAAGTGAAGTACAGAGAGACAGTAGCTTATGTGGAATTTCTAGTTACCTCTAAGTGCTCAAAGTTTGAACAAAGCTATGTGTATCCATGACTTGTTCCAGCAGGCTGGTTAGGTTGCTTTGGGTGGCAAACCTGCGTATTCGTCTTCTTACTATAGAGTGTGTGTTCCTGCCTTCTACTTCCGAAGAAGAAGAGGAGTATCTGTCTATCATTCATCTTTGTATACGGGAGTAGAGCTCCTTTTTAGCTGGGAATTTGTTTTCTTTCTGTTTCCCTCCATACGAATCCAGAGGGCCAAATTCACTGCTGTGCATTGCCACAACTCCACTTTCTCTGATGAAAATGGGCAGCTTTTGCCAGCTGTGAATTTCACCTAGCGGCTGTAATAGCTTCCCCGTGTATGGTTTTCCTCCTGTTTATGTGGATGACTTAAGAACTTTTCAGTGGGAAGAACATTTCTTCCAGTGGCTCACTGCTGCAAAGTTAACCATTGGCTGCTTGTTCTCCGAGGTTGGGCTAAAACATCTCATTCTCTTGATGCATCTGAAGAAAATGACGGCTGGTCTAGCGCTGAAGAGCCACTGAATTCATCAGATGCGGAGGAAGAAGGAGGAGGAGGGGGAGGCGAGATGAAGCTGGTAACCAGAGATGCTTTCCTATTGAGCTAAGCAAATGTTACTGATACATTGTGTGTGGCAGTGTATAGGAATGCTTTGGAAGCATGCAGGAAGGGAGCTGTCGACCTTGAAATGCTGAGCTGGGCAAAATTCCTAGGGGAATGGAAATTATCCCCTTATCTTAAATCAGCCTTGTCTTTATATCTTGAGAATATCCATCTGTGCCTTAGTGTGTGTGCAGGCAAGTGCAACCATGACTGCTCTGTGATGTAGTACAGTGGTCAAGCAATGACATGCTCAGCTACTAACTCAACAGGCTTCCACGCCTACATCATGTAACTTGCTTGCCAGTTTTGTTTTGTTTTGATTTTATATATTTGAATTAATTTTTGTAATGGAAACATTTCACTGAATGTTTTTCAGGGTGTGAGAATTCATGTACTGAATTTGCATGTAACTGAACAGCAAAGTTTTACTATATCTCAGTATGTATATTTGCACAGTCCATGTAGGTGCATGAGAAAAAAGGGAAAAGTGCTATAACTTCATAACAAAAGCTGCAACATACCTTAAACCACTCAATAAGAAGGGATTTGTTTATGTTTTTCCTCTTTGTGCCTTCAGACTCCTGGTAAATATACAGTTGTGACTGATTATGAGAAAGGAGTTGCTGAAGAATTTACAGTGAAAAGTGGAGATCTAGTTCAACTGATTCGGGAAGGGGAGGATGGACTTTGGTAAGCAGATCCGTGTTTGGAATTTTTATATGAGGAACTGTGTTTGGAAGGCAGATGTTAAGGGCAAAACTTTCAAAGGCATCAGATAAAGCAATTTGACTTTTTTTTTCATATTATTTTAGGTTTGTCAAGAACCTGAGCACTAGTAAAGAAGATTGGATTCCAGCAAACAATCTGTTGATGCTCATAGGCAATTCAAAATCAGCTCAGTCTTTAAGCAGCTCTGGTAAGCTATTTATTATAAAGGAAATGATTGTCTCTCTGAAGATTCCTATTATGAAAGGAAATTGTGAAAAAGACCAACCATATCATATTTTCTTGTGTTTTTTTCCCTAGAATCAGGCACTGCCTCCAGCACTTTGAGCACATCATCAAGTTGCAGTGATAGTTGCAACGCCAGCAGCACCAGCTTCTCAGACATTAAGGGCTAACATTAAATTTTCTCCCCACCTCCATGGAAGGTAAATCTGGAGTTTGTGGGTTTGTACAGAGCTCTGGATGTTGGACTCAAACAGAGAACCACCAGTTCTGTGTTGTCAGCTTTGAGTATTTTCACTGGTGATTTTTAACAGGTTCTCCAAAGATCCCAATGAAAAATGCATGGAATATGAAGTTGTAAACAAAAGTTAAACAATTTGAAATAGGGTCTTGTAGAGGCTTCTGCTGTGAAGTCTGAAGCTGCAGAGCTGTTTATGCATAATCAGGTTTCTGCAGAACTGTATCATTTTTGTAACAGCCAGGACCTGAATGTGAGCAAACAAAATGTGTGGAGTGCTAAATCCTTATTGTAAACTAATAACACAGCAATCACTGTACAGGATAGGTATGAAGAAAATAAATCCAAGTTTACAATTTCTCCTTCCCCAAGAAACCTTTTCTCCAAGGATGTACCTCGTTCAATGCAGTGAATGAAACTCTTGCAGCAACTAGGAAGGAGGTTTGGTCCAGCCTTTTCCTTTCTCTTGGGTCTTCAGGATTCTCCTCTGCATTCGAGAGACTGGGATGCAGAAATGACTAATTCAGTGACCACAACAGCATCAAAAGAAAATATTATTTTATCCTTTCCAACCTTTTAATAATGTGTGTAATGAAATAACACTTTTCTGAGGTATTCTAGCCTCACTACAAATTCTTCACCAAGATCACTTGCATCTACATAGCCTTGGCAACTTAGTAGCATCTTTTTCCTTACATGGTGCACAATGAAACACATGTTCTTATTCACTAAACGATTTCTTAATTAAATAGTATTTGCACTGTTATCTTCAGCTGTCACAGTTAACGTGGAATTACGGGTAAAGGAAACTATTGTGGTTGCCCTATAGGTCAAGAGCCTTCCTTCACACAAACCTATGAGGGCTAGAAATCAGACATTTTTAGTCAGCATTTGTTGCAGATTTATTCAAAGAAAAATAAACAACAGCATAATTTTTCTACAAAAGGGGAGCATGGGAAGGAAAAAAAAAATCTTTATTAGATATGAGTCAGATTTATGCTACAGACATTTTAATTTTTTTTAAAGGAAGAGCAATGCTGAACTTGCCATTTTTCAAACTACAATGTAAGCCAATGTTGTAAATTTTCGTCTTGTCAGATGTTCTTTGCACTTCATCCTTACCAGCAGTACAAAACTGTGTGCATGTATCTAAATACTGTATTCATTCCTGTCTATCTCTCAAATATTTTTGCTTCTATGAAAATAGGTTTTTAACTGATTCATATACCGTATTACTTAAAAATAATGTGGACATTAACAGTGATTTTTCAGAAGCACTAAGCACAGCAAATTATGTCAACGAGAACTGCTGTTAATCATCAGACCCTCTGATGGCTGAGCCCTGAAGTCTATCTGTATGCCAGAAATTTAGATTTTAAGGGCTGCAGCTTAGGAAACTCAAAGGACAAATACTCTGAAAGATGATCTTACTCCTGAGTTGCAAATCAACCCTACCCTAGATGCAATCAAAATGCAGCTGACCATGTTCAGTACAAATTGAAACATATATATACACACATATTTGTGCACATCTATATGTGCATGTATGTGCTTGTATGTATATATGTGTGTGTAGATATGTATATGTGTGTAGATATAATGTATCAATGTAAAAGATGTATTTATAGTCTTCATGCTGCTGAATGTGTCACTTTACAATTCATAAATACTTCTTGCAATACTGCAATATAAATACTGATCAGGGTTTTACTTCAGGCATTTTTCCCAACGCAGAAATCCTCTGATCTCTTTTTAATTACCCCATATAGTACTGTGCTGACCAGGAATATTTAGTCTGATATTTAACAATGGAATGGCAACATGAGATTCAGCTTGTCTTCATATATGTAAGTTATTTTGTAAATTATCTGTAACATAATTTACTTATATATTGCTGTCATTGCTAGGATGAGACTGTCCTTTCATTTTCCACTGCAGCCTCATGTGTGTTACTTCAATGGTTTTCTCTACATCATTGCACTTTAATACAACCCATTTCACAATTTCCTTTTTTACTGATGTTGTGAATTAGAAGTTCAAAGTCAGAGGTCTCTATTGTAATTATGAAAATTTGAATAAATTTCAGCACTTCTTGCTGAATGCCTTTATACAGACATGCTGTGTTTTATTTTGTCTCACCGTGGTAAAAGTTACTCATGTGTATCGTATGAAAACAGAGACAGATTGAAAGATTTCGGACAGAAAACCAGGTCTGGCTGTCTGTTGCAAGCTCAGAAAGTGACATGCTTGTCAAGGTCCACGTGTTCAAGTCCTTTGCTAATCATTCTGGAGTGTCTTGGAAAAACACAATTTTACCTGTATGGTCTTGTCTCACCTGACATTGGGGAATTTAAGCACGTCTGCAGGTTGAGGATAAAAATGAAAGCCAATGCTAGGTAATCAGATTTATTCTCTTTCTCCCACGCACTCTTTTTTGAAAAATGGCACGTGGATGTTGGATTTTTCCCTAAGCAAGCTGTGTATCTTGTGGCTTCTCTCCTCCTGTACACACACTCCTCTTGATCTTGTGGTCTTAGCAGAACAAGTTGGAGGTCTGTGCCTTGCAACGGGTGCAGCAAGGTGAGAAACGAGAAACCACATTCACACTTGCAGCATCTGAAGAGGAACGTGTTTGAGCATTCACTGGCTTTAAGGCTTTAAGGACCATCACGCCATGGTAGGAGGTGAATTTCACACTGACTGGAGTGATCTGGGCTGAGTTGGTGGTCGTGTGCAATTACATCATCTGGCTAAGTTGTTACTGGGATTTGATTGCTTTTATTTAGTCTTGTGCTTGTTAACTGAAGGGTTACCTCTGTAGTAAGTAATCCTGGTGTTCTGAGCAAAAGGAGGTTCAGCCTTTGTGAGTGCAACAACATCATGCTCGTTACAGCAAAAGAACAAAAGAATTCCAGCCCAGATTTATCTTAGTAGAAAGTAGAGACTTCTTTGTATAAAAGCTTAATAATGATTGATTTCCCTTTAATTCTTATGATGTTTGCAATATCAAATAAACTATGGACTTATCATCACTTTGATAACTCACTTAACATTGAAGCAAAGTCTTCCCTAGACATGGTCATATTTTTTCTAGTTGGAATACAAGAACTTTTCTCCATCTCTAGATCCCATATCATGAAAATAAGATGTTTAGATATTGAAATAGGTTCTCTGGGATTTCATTTGAAAAGAGATGAATAGGTAACATGTGCGCTGTGATGCTGCATTAGCTATAACTACTGTTTATTTTAACAGCTGTTAAGAAAGAAAGGTAACAGGTTTTGGAGACTCATAAACAGCTGAAAAGAAATGAATGACCAAGTAAAGACTTTTAAGAGGTCAACGTAGTTTTCTGACCTTTAATAGCAATAAATATCTTCTCCTACCCTTACAAACACCCTGACAGGGTGAGGCCTGGAAGAAAACCCAAGAACTTTGGGAAAGGTGTTGGATCTGCTCTGCTTACTTTGTTCCAGTCAGCTTCCAGAAATGCTCTTTAAATGCTGTCCATTTTATTTATAAAATTTCCCCTTCTTTCTTGAATAAATCCAGGAAAGAAATTTAAGGCTTGTCAAGGTTGGAGCTTGTCACTTTTCTGTGCAACATGCTCACACAGCCCGTTCTCCTTAACTGGTGAGCTGTTGCATGAAAAGCAGTAGGAGGAGCTCCTGAGATAGAACGCAGGCAGATGCCAGCTCCCTCTCCAGTCAAGTCGTAGTGGATGTCTCCTAGGGGTTTTTTTATTCCTTTCCACATATTTCCAAGCTGCTGCACTTCAAGTTGATCTGCTCAGCTGTAACAAGTCAATCAATCAGAAATCAGAAGGAAGAGCACAGAGCAGAAGGGTTATGGTGAACACATGGGCCTGGTGGGGCAAGGAGCAGAGGGCACAAAGATGCTTTAACTTAAAAAATGCTGCGTCTTGTATGCCCAAGTAGCTGCTGCATGGGGCTGCTGCCCTCCTGCTGCCCACGTGTGGCACCATTGTACCCGTGCTGCTTCCAGCTCCAGGGAGCAACTCTGTTATCCCCCCGTTTCCCAGGCAGGTTGTGGACAGATCAGCTTCCCAGACAGGCACACCATGCCCCTACCTAACTGGTAGTGCCCTTGATCTCTGGCCACAGCCTCTGCAATGTCAGCAGGGTTCCCACCAGGGACAACCTCCAAAGGCAGCAGACAGCACTGCAAGAGCAGTGGGGCTCTGGAGGCCAGTACAGCTGTTTTGGCATCCATTCCCTCCCTTGGCTGCTCATGTGCTGTTGCATGTGGTTAACTCAAAATATCTTATTATACGTAAATAAATACACATCCCTGTCAATGGGCTTCAACCATTTCATTTTGTCCAAAGGGCGTTCACAGTGAAGCATCCTCAGCCAAATCTTAAGCCTGTTCTTGAAAAATCTGGGGATGATGTTAGGTCCAGACAAATCTTTGAGAGGAAAAATACTGTGGTGTACACAAAAAGCAGGCTGCATGATAAAGTGGCAATATTCTGTCATCTAACCTAGCAGTGCAGCACAAGGAGAGGCTGAGTCGTGGCCAGGGCAAAGGCAAACCACGAGGAGCTTTGCCAGCTCCTCCCTGGCCCTGACTCTGCAGAGACAAGGCCAAAATCACCCACAAAGCAGGACAAGAAGAGACAATGTGCTAACATATGCTTGCTGGGCAACTTTGAACCTCTCACAAGTACCACGGAGGCCCCTGCTGCCTGCACTGGCAGCAGCCTAAAGATGGTGATAGAAAATTAAGGATCAAGTTTTCCATTTTTATTCTGAAAGGTTTTTACTCAGATTAGCTGGTTTGATGCTGAAATATTATCTTTGACAAATCAATTGAAGTGGATAAACTAATCACTTTTCAGCTGTTTATTTATTTCACATCCATTGAAAAATCCACAAAATCCCCAGCTGCACTGGAAGGACTATGGATTTATAATACCAGTGGTGCTGTTGCAGCTGAGGTTGTCTTGAGACACAGTCAGGTGGAGGACTGTAGCAGAGCTAACATCTCTTATTACCAACTGAGATAGGTGGCATAAACAAAGTTTAGAGCACGCTGTCTTTATTTTAAAATCTAATTTTCCGTGTGTTCTTTTTCCTTTATTACTGGATATCTTCAAATCTTCTCCTCAGGCAGCCAAAGATGAGGAAGAAATAACCCAAGTTAAGATTAAAAAATAAAATGTTAAGCACTTCTCTTCAGAGCTGGTCAAAAAGAAATTCTCAAAAATATTGTCTCCCTATTTTCTGCTTCCTCTTCATGAAAATATTTGCTCTATAAGGAGACAGAACTCAGTCCACAGGCAAGTCCAAGTCATTTTCTCCTGGAAAGATATAGTTCTCCTTTGAGGTTTCAAAAGTAAAAATTTGCTTTAAAGCTTAGCAATATGATTTTCATATATTTATAGTTTAATACAACATAAAGATGAAATTATTAACTTGATCAAAGGCTTGACTTGCTTTTAATTATTCTGATAAATGAATGATGGCAAGTTAGTATTTTTACTAGAGATTTAAATTGAATTTTCCATAAATTCATTAGGCAGCTTGTTCCTAAACCTTTCTTACCTAGACACAGCCTTGTCAGCTTACTCAAATGATGTTTTATGACCTCTTCGAAATAGAAATCATTGGTTTATTTTTTTTTAAATTGTTCTTGAATGCTGACTAGAAAACTCCCATTTAAATTACATATGGCCTGTTAGATCAGTTGCACTGCTCCCAATACCTTCCATACCAATCTTCTCTTCAACTCAAAATATCAAAATAAGAATAGCAAAATCATAAGAGTTTTCCTTTTAAAAATGTCAATAGGAAACAAAACAAGACTAAAGAATGGTATATGTCCCTGCCCATGGTAGGGGGATTGGAACTGGATGATCTTTAATGTCCCTTCCAACCCAAACCATTCTATGATTCTGTGTGCTGAGGCATCAGTTCATCATGTCCTCCAGGCTAATGTTTCTGCTTTAATTGTTTTTTAATTTACATTGGTTACATTTTTCTTGTTTATTTTTTGAACTTTTTTTTAAAATGTGTGTACACTAAAAAAAACCCTAAATCGTTATTTTCTGAACAGTTGTCCCCAAACAGATTCTAGTAGCACACACGAGCACCAGGGGGTGGTGTTTGACTTAATATATATTCACTTTTACTAGAACAGTGGATTATTTTTCTTGGAATTGCTCAGAAAACATAAGCTAAGGCTGAAACCTGCACTGGCAAGGAGATTTATAGAGCAGAATTCTCATGAATTACAGCAAGACCACACAAGAAGAATAAAGAAGTGAGACTAAGGGATCTTCTGGGGAAGGAAAACCAATGAACTGACATTTTCTTCTCTGGCTGGAGTCTAAGACAGCAAGGAAGGGGAGCTCTTCTTTAAAAACACAGCTTTTTAACCAAAGAAGTGCAGTTAGTAGGAAGAAGCTTTGAGATGAGATATGTGAAAATGAAGTTCATGAGCAAAGAGCTGTAGTGAAGTCCTGGGACTACTGAATCCCAAGTGACCCTCCTCATGGGCATGGGCATCCCTGTCACCACTGATGAAACCTAATTGCATAGATTTTTCTTGGAAGAAGGACTGTCCCCATATGAACTCATTTGTTCCCAGCACTTGGGCTTCTCCCTGGGCTCTGAAAGTAATGAGTGTTTGGCTGCATTCCCAAGCAATAAAAGCTAAATCTTTGGTGCTGAAGTAATGCCAACAGAGGAAAGAAGGAAAATACTGCATCAATCCTAAAAGAGGCACAGGATCTGCAAACTACATGAGAAAGGGAAGGGGTGCAGGGGTGCTGTGATGGTGCTATGGAGCGGTGGCCACCCCACCTTTCCTTGGCAAGGAGATGCTACCCAGCCTATGGAAATGCAGCTGGGGGGGCAAAAGGAATAGACCCAAGTTTCCCTCAGGTGTGGGAGGCACAGCCTCATGCTCCGATCTGCGTGACTCATTCAATAAAATAGGACTTGATCTTTCCCCATGAATATCAGAGAAAGAGAGAAATTTTCAGGCAGCTCCAACAAGCTTAGCTTTGGCCTGCTAAGCTGAACGTGCCCTTGCTACTTTCAACTCACTTTTATAGGCAAGCAAAAAAGGAATGAGGATCATGTTGGCAGGCTATGAGATGTAGAGAGGGTTTCCAAAAAGCAGAGATGGGGGCAGTGTGAGGCTGCTGTGCCTCCTTTTGTATTCCAGTAACTTGGCCTCCTTCCTCTGCCCTGGGACAGGACTTACCACCCATCCCCAACAGTCCCAGGAACTGTGGCTGCTGGGAATTAGCCAGGCTGCAATCCAGAGAAGTGCCCGGATGACCCCTCTTGGGAAAACAATTTCAAAGCAGGGTATCCAGCTGTGTACACCACCACTAAACAACAGGTCCACATGCGAAGAACAACCCGGATTCCAGCTTTCCTAAGCAATCATGAATTCTGCAGGGAGCTGCGCTGAGCCTTGGCAGCAAATTAAAAATCCAGCCATTCCTTTTTTTTTTTTTTTTGCTGTAGCGTTCAGATGCAGAACTGACCCTCCTTTCTTTCCATGCAGGATGGGGAGAACAGCATGGAAAATATTCCAGCCCTCAGGCAACTCTTCACTTCTCATAGGCAAACATGCTCTTTACCTCGCTGATATCTTAAGTAAATATTTCCCCAAGAATATTGTCGGCTCTCTAGTCTGATGCCATTTAATTGATTTCCATGAAATTAGAGGACTGCTTGTGTTCCAGATAAAAGCTTGTCTGCAGATTAGCCCCTCAAACCCCTCTGGTTGCTAATGAATCATAACACGGGTCAGGTCAGCACCTTTTCCAGCTGGTACAACTTGGGCAGACCACACGGGACTCGTGATAAAGACAGAGAAAAACAGTGTACGGTGTTTCTTGCTGGTTAATGAGTGTCTCCAAGCTAGAAGTGCAGAGTTTCAGCTGGTGACGGAGAAATGGGAAAAGACAGATGTCAGCAGTTCAATCATAGTCCAAAAAAGCACTGAAAGGTTTTATCTTGACTGCTGACTCAAGATAAATATCACGTTGCTTCGCTCTGTATGAGAGGCTAATGCGGTCAATTTAGTGCCAGTCATATGAATGCAGGGTCCTTGTATTTATGTTTCTTATGAAAAAGCCATGTTAGATGGAACATGAAAGCCCAGGGTTGTATCCCGTGTAATCAGTACAGCCCTTGCACAGGTCAGGCAAGTACACTTCACAACCGAGCTCCCGCTTGTGTGAAAAAAAGAGCACACTGCGGGATTTGCATGTGCCCTTCTGCTCAGCTCACCGGGATGTTATGGACCTTATTCTGTTTCCATGACTCGCCAGCCCCTCCTCTGGCTCTGAGCATTTGAAGCTGAGCTCTTTGACCAAACAGTCCTTGCAGAAATGTCAATACGTGATCGGGACGCTGGCTCGCAGGGTTCATCATGGTTTCCAGACAGTGTGTGGCTTTGTTTCTCTGCCTTCCGCTACTGATTCCTCTTTCTCTGGATGCAGGTATGATACAGGTTAGGCTGTAATTATATTTACCAGCAATGAACCTCTTTCCTGTTACCTAGATTTAATTTTCATTGCAAATTTAGAGCACTCTTGCATGTTTGTTCTGTCTCTGGTTGTACCAGTGAGTTATTCTAAGGCTCTTGTTTGCTTTCAGTGCTGGCATTCACCTGCTTATTTTGCCAACTAAGGAAAAGCATTATAGGCTGCTAAATGAATCTATTATCTCACTGGACAAATAGCAGGTAAACCATAACCTGTCTGCCCACTACCTGACAAAAGGAACTTGCATTTATTATTATTTCATATTGAACTGTGGTATTTTTCAAAGCAAATAATCGATAGACTGGCATTCAGCCTGACTGAAATCCCAACATAAAGACCCATCTGATATTCTTACAATGGGCAACTGTTTATGAAGCACCATGTGATAAATTCAATGCATGCCACACAGTATTGTATTCCTTAAAGGAACTTTGAAATATAATTCAGCAAATGTTCGATGTGCAACAAACATTTAGAGACACCTCACCAGGTTGGAATAAATCCTCTCAGGATTTATGTTTGTCTGCATGCCAGTGAGGACACACATTGAGTCTTGTTTTTTTCGGGCCCATTTCAGGGCCCTTCCGGTAGGTAGGAGATAAATTCAGCACTCTCAGGGGTCACATAATGGAGAGTTTTCTGGGAGAAAGGCAGGCAGTATACATCAGCCATAATCCTCAATTCTAACACAATCCCAGGTGAAATAATTAAAAGCAATAAAAGAAAAGTTGTTGTCATGAAGCTCCAGAACACTTACTGGCATGGAGGAAAAAAAAAAAAGCAAAAAATTAATTATCAAGTTGTGTGTAGTACATGGAGTGAAAGTACACTGCAGCACTGGAATGTCTTGTTCATTGTCCTGAATTATACCAGGAGGGCACAGTTGTGTGATGTGCTTGCATCCTGAAGCTGAGGAGCAGGTCAGCATGGTGACAATGCTACCAATCAGCTCTTTCAGTGCACACCTCTGTCAGTTGGAAGTTGTTGTAACTCCATGATGCCAGCACTGCTCATGTCTGCTATTGAACTTCTGTACCCATTGTCTTTCCAAAGCATTGCAGAGATGCGCAAGAAGACCCCGTCCACGGCTGTCATTCATCCACAGGTTCCACTAGGAAACCCAAACAGCATTGTCCAGTCTTCCTATGTACCTTCATGTAGCCTTTTTTACAGAAGAAAACTGAAGATAAATGTTTTAAAGCAGTGTTTTTAAACTTGTGGTATATTAATGGTGGTATAATCCCCTTCTGCAGTTCCAAAAAGGGGTGTGAGGTAACACAGGTGAGGAATGGAGCACTGGGAAGTTGGGGTAACTGTGGTCCACCTCTCACCAAGTGACTTACAGTAGCGAGTACAGGAAAATCAGGTGTCACCGTGTACATCAGTGCTGGATGAAGCCACAAGTGCTTTTCAGCTGCTAGAATTGAAAGGAACTGTGCTGTGCATGTTGAGACCTGCTGTATGACCTCTGATGGCACCTTAGGAGTTGCTGACATACAACACTGGCGTTAACATGTCATCTTCTGTTAAGCTCTGGGCTCTGTAATCATATGCTGCCACTTTACCTGGGAGGCAGGTCAGAGAAAGGAGTCTCTTTTACATTTGCCCATTTATTTTCTAAAACATCTCAGAAAAAGCCTGGGAAGCAGAAAAGCTTTCAGGGGAAATCACCACTCTTATCCTCTCTGTCCAGAGAATGTTGCTGTACGACAAACAGAACATGCCACTGTTTTTCAGTCTTTCTAAAGAAGGAAGAGGCAAGCACCATTTTGCAAAGACAAAGACGAGCCAACAGCTTCTTCGAAGAGCTAAAACTGGGGTCACTAGAACGAGAATGCATGGAAGAAAATTGTTCCTTTGAGGAAGCAAGGGAGATTTACCGTGATGATGAAAGGACAGTAAGTAACACGGGGCTGGGTGAGCACTCACTGTGAGATGGACTCCCCCTACTCAAGGGTGTGTTTTAACACTTTAAACCATGAAAGGATAATAAAAAAGCACTTTGCGTCCTGCTCTTTGCATCTTTCTCTTACATTTATAGGGGGATGCACAGCAGGAATGAGTTGCAGGAGAGTATACTTCATGGCCCAGCCCAGGCAGTACCAATCTCAGAGATGGTGGGAAAGGGGATACTCTCTAAGTCATCTTCCCAGCCCCCCAGCAATTCCTGGCCTGACAATACATTAAATTATTGTATTGTGCAACATTTGTTTCAGTCAATACCACCTCAACTGTATAGAGGTTACTGATGGATAACCTACTACTGTGTGTTACACAGTGGCCTTCTCTATTGGTATATAAAAATAGCGTGAAATATAGGAAACGATGTAGGCTATTTCATGGATACAAATTTTCATAAAGTATAAAGGCAAAGGGGCATCACTGTGGCAGCCTGTAGGACTTAACCTGTGTTTATTTCTCTTTAATTAAATCTCACATCTTTGTCTTCCAGAAAGAGTTCTGGCACATCTATTCCGGTACGATTGTTTGGGATGTTCTAGCAGCTACAAAAATGGTCCCACTGCATGAACTGGACTGACACTGCATGTTTTTACAGACCCTAACCAGTGTGACTCCAACCCCTGTCAGAATGGTGGGAGTTGCGATGACCAGTTTCAGGATTACGTGTGCCGCTGTCCTGCCGAGTATGAGGGCAAAAGCTGTGAAAAAGGTCAGTTCTGGCATAGCTTAACAAAATAAAAATGTCATTATTCATTCAAATGCAATGCATTGAGAGAAACAGTAGCAATCATTATCAATCTGCATAATTCTAGCAGTGACAGCTACTGTTCACGTTGTCTGTGGTGTCACATGATGGATCTAACCAGCTGGCAGTCAGGCACTGCAAGGCACCATCATAATTATTACCCTGTGACTTTGAAAAAAGTACTTTTTTTTCCTTTTTGCATGGTCTGAGAGAAAACAAGGAATTTTTTCCTTACCCGAGTGCTAAAGATACTTTTACTTAGAAGCTGGTGCAGTATGTGCATGAGAACTACGTTGCATGTACATCATACAGCACACAAAGGGACAGACCCAGCAGTTTATGAAGTCTTTCCACTGATTTCAGTGGGTATACTAAGTGTTCTACTCATACCCTCAGAACATGCTGAACCCAAACAAAGACTAGGCACTCGTCAAGTCTACCCAGGCATTCTCAATGGTCATCCCAGAGCATCCTTCTGCTAAATGGCAAAATACGAAAGAGTTATAATTTTTCAACCATATATTGCAATGGTTACTATGCAGTTACAACAACTCCAGACAGTTCAGACACCGTATAAATGCAGACTGATTTAATTTTAGGTGTATATATTTTAGGCACAGATTTTTTTTTCTTCCCTGATCCCTGGAGATCCAGGTCTGCCTCGCTTTTACCAAATTCAGGGTGGCTTTCACGTACATAAATCACAGAAATCTGCTTTGCTGCCTTGCTTCCCTGTGAACTTTTCAAGTTGCAGTTGACTCATGGTAAGCATGAAAATCCACATCTGGAAACCTAAATACTCTTTCTCTGACTTTAGCCATAGCTGACAAACTGAAGTGCATTTACGACAACGGTGGCTGTGAACAGTACTGCACTGACAGGCAGTCTGAGAAACGAGTGTGCTTCTGTGCGGATGATTACACTTTAGCAAGTGATGGTGTGTCCTGCATTCCCCAAGGTAAGATACAACTGGCCTGATGCTAAGTTTAAGACAGCTCTGGAAGAAGAGTTTTTCAATTTGTACACATCAGGAGGTGCAAAGCATAACTCTGTCCCACCAGCGCCCCCATCTCTTCTTCAAGGGCAGAGTCCAGAAAAGTAGGTTTGGGCTTCTCATGGAAGTTAGACAACCCCAAATAAGCAGCTGGGGATGCGTGCACAGTGAGAACTTTGGACCCCTCCTTCCTGGCACCAGAGGACCACTCCTCCAGGACACGGAAAATTTGAGTTTGAACATCCCACCTGCTAGGACCAACGAGGGAACCAAAACCCTGTCTCCCTGGGGAAAGCTCTTGACGCTAGTTTAGCAGAGAAGAACTGAGCAGTGGAGAAAAGCCAAGTGGTCTGATAAAAAAAGCACAGCAGGAGGTAATCAAGGATTTAGGGGTAAGCCTGAGGGGTTTCTGGTTAGTGGACTTGCTCTGGGCTTCAAGTCCTTTTTTATTTTTGCTTATACTCACAGTCCAAAAATATTTTGGGAGTAGCATTGTTTTACCGTTGGATGTCCAATCTGAATTTGTGACTACGGATTTTACTACAGTATTTATTTCAGCACAGAAATCAAGAGAGGAGAGGGTCTATTAAAAACAAAAAAAAACATTTCTTCTTGGTTTTACTTTTTTTTAACTTTTTTTTTATGTAGTAGGACCAATACACTTTGGTATTCCTCTAGACACTGTGGTTAGATAGTTCTTACTCATCTAACAAGGTAAATTTCAGCTGGGATTAGGGTAATTATTTTTTCCAATACATAAGCTGGCACCTGACTCTGTTGCAGATGCCTACTTCATTTACTTTATTAGAGGGGAAAGAGGAACCCCTGGGGATATGAACATAACGGACAGAGCTGTAGGGAGCAAGCGAAGTAATCCTGAGGGATAATGCCTCCCTACACACACCTCAGTGGAGCACTCATGCAGAGAACTGATAATGACAACCTAGCTCTCAACAACAGCAATGTCATTAGAAAACAATGTCGAGTAATGTGCTTATCCCTTATTAGCAGATTCTGCAATATCACGTGATAGGGAAGCTGCTTTTGTTAACAGCTAAGAACAACAAATTCAATGCTCCCCACAGGCTTTTCAATGTGCCTTCCCCTCCGAGAAAGATTTATTTGTTGCTGTTTGCTTCTTGGGGACCAAAATAACTGTAGCACTCAACCTGTGCTGCAAGAAGACTAAACTGCATAACTGCCAGATGGTCCCTTTGCTGTCCCTCTGTCATCTCTTACAATGTCCCTTTCAAATGCCCAAACTTGAGTTAAGTTCCAC
The DNA here is from genome assembly GCA_033558185.1 of Dromococcyx pavoninus. Classification (NCBI taxonomy): domain Eukaryota; kingdom Metazoa; phylum Chordata; class Aves; order Cuculiformes; family Neomorphidae; genus Dromococcyx; species Dromococcyx pavoninus. The sequence continues at coordinate 62,619 of JAUMJL010000668.1, read as the reverse complement.
ACAGCATTAGAGGGTATGGGTTTGTGTTGTCTCTATGTTGAACCTCTACCTATCACCGAAGAACTAATCCTGTTTCTGCATACCTTGCCTGTATCTGTACAAGCTTGATGCTGTCTTTGCATCAGCTGAAGGCACTTGCAGGCTATTACAGATCTGTGGAGATGTAAGATTCAACTCAGCATATATTACAGGGACTTGGGTCCCAAAGTGTGAGCACTCGTCCTCCCAGTGTTATCATAGAGTGACAGCTGGATGTAAGGGACAGTGTGTTCAATTACAGCACAGCCACATGGCACACAAAAAAATCCACATGCAGATCTTCTTCTTGAAAGGAAAACTCCATTGTGTGAAGGAGGTCCTGAAAACACTAAGGCTTCCTCTGCAGTGCAGCTCAGTTGCAGGTTCAGTCCTTAAGATTTGATTCTCTTATTGGCAATCTTCACATCCTTGCTCAGGCTAAAAATGGACCTTAGACTAAGATGTGCACTCTGGAAGAATCAAGGATGCTCTGGACCCAAGCAAATCAGGCAGGAGGTATATTAGATGACACAGTGTCTGCTCTTAGGAGGTTCAGCTACAGGAGGCATTGCACTCACAGGCTTTCGTCCTGTTAGGTGACTTCAACCACCCCAATATCTGCTGAAAAAGTAGCCTGATAAGCTGCAGTCAATCCAGGAGACTCCTAGAATGCACTGAGGATGACCTCTTAAGCCAGGTAATAGACGGGCCGACCAGAGGGGATGTGCTACTGGACCTGATGGTCACCAACGCAAGTGAGCTAATTGATGATACCAAAACTGACGGCAGCCTAGGGTGCAGTGATCATGCACTGATGGACTTTGCAGTCCTAAGGAACATGGGTCAGGCAAAGAGTAAATTCAGGATCCTGAATTTTAGGAAAGCAAACTTCCAGCTCTTCAAGGAATTACTTAATGGGACCCCCATGAGAAACCACTCTCAGGGACAAAGAAGCAGAACAGAGCTGGCAGCTTTTAAGGACACTTTCCAGAGAGCACAAGAGGTCTTAGTCACCACGTGTAAGAAAGCAGGAAAGGAAGGCAAGAGACCAGCATGGGTGAGTCCAGGCCTGCTTGCCAAAGTAAAGGGCAAGAAGGAAATGCGCAGGCAGTGGAAGCAAAGACATGTATCCTGGGAAGAGTACAGAGATGCTGCTCGGTTGTGTAGCGATGGGGTCAGGAAGGCCAAGGTGCAGCTGAAGCTGAACTTGCAATATACATAAAGAATAATTAAGTATGTCAGCCAGAAAAAGAAGATCAAAGAAAGGGTATCCCACCAATGAACACAACTGGCAAACTGTACAAAGGACAAGGAGAAGACTGAGGTACTCAAAAATTTTTTTGCCTCAGTCCTCACTGGAAATCGATCTTCTGACACCTCTCAAGTGGATGGACCTGCAGGCAGAGACTGGGGATCAAAGCCCCTGTAAGAGAAGATCAGGTTCATGACCACCTGAGGAACCTGAGTGTACATAAACCTATGAGACCTGATAAGACACATCCCAGAGTCCTAAGGGAATTGGTTGATGTGGTTGCTAAACCAATCTCCATGATATTTGAAAAGCCATGGCAGTGAGGTGACTGGTAAAAGGGAAACATCACACACATTTTTAAAGAGGGTAGAAAGGAGGACTATGAAAGCTACTGACCCATCAGCCTCATCTCTGAGCCTGGGAAGATCACAGAAAACATCCTCCTAGAAGCTATGCTAAGGCACATGGCAGATAGGGAGGTGATTTAAGACAACCAGAATGGCTTTACCAAGGGCAAGTCCTGACCAACCTAGTGGCTTTCCATGATGGAGCAACTACATCAGCAGACAAGGGAAGAGCTATGGATCCTGCCTAAATGGATTTCCATAAGGCCTCTGACACAGACCCCCACAACATCCTTCTGTCTGAATTGGAGAGAGATGGATTTGATGGGTGTACTTGGGTGGACAAGGAATTGGTTTGATGGTCGCTTCCAGAGTGTTGTCGTCAACAGCTCAATGTTCCGATGGAGACCGTTCACAAGCAGTGTGCCTCAGGGGTCCACACTGGGATCAGTATTATTTAACATCTTCATCAACGACATGGACAGGGGGACTGCGCACACTCTCAACAAGTTTGTAGATGGCACCATGCTGAGTGGTGCGGTTGACACATGAGAGGGACAGGATACCATACAGAGGGACCTTGACACACTTGAGAGGTGGGCCCATAAAAACCTGACAAAGTTGAACAAGGTCAAGTGCAAGGTCCTGCACCTGGTTTGGGGCAATCAATATAGGCTGGCGGATGAAGGCATTGAGAGTAGCCCTGCCAAAAAGGACTTCAGGATACTGGTGAATGAAAAGCTGGATGTGACCCAACAATGTATGTTCGCAGCTCAAAAAGCCAAATGTATTCTGGGCTGCATCAAAAGAAGCATAGCCAGGAGGTCAAGGGAGGCAATTCTGCCCCTCCACTCGCTCTTGTGAGACTTCACCTAGAGTATGATATCCAATTCTGAAACCCTCAGCACAAGAAAGACATGGACCTGTTGGACCGAGTCCACAAGAGGGCCAGAAAAATGGTCAGATGGATGAAACACCCCTCCTACAAGGACAGGCTGAGAGAGTTGGGCTTGTTCAGCCAGCAGAAGAGAAGGCTTCAGGGATACCTTACTTAGAGGAGGCCTGTGAGAAAGATGGGGACAAACTTTAGAGCAGAGCCTGTTGTGACAGGACAAGGGGAAATGGTTTTAAACTAAAAGAGGAGAGGTTTAGAGTAGATATAAGGAAGAAATTTTTTTACAATACAGCCGGTGAAACACTGGAAAAGGTTTCCCAGAGAGATGGTAGATGTCCCATTCCTAGAAACATTAAAGATCAGGTGGATGGGGCTCTGAGCAACCCCATCTTGTTGAAGATGTCTCTTCTTATCGCAGGGGGCTTGGACTAGATGATCTTATCAGGTACCTTCCAACCCAAACTATTCAATGTTTCTGTTCTATAATTCTATGACTCTGTTCTTATTCTGTGATCTTTGAGTCCACTCAAACAAGTGACAGCAAGATGCACATCCCATGCTTAAGCCTGTGTCTCACCCTGTGGTGGATGCTACGCACTTGGAATAACTGAGTTAAAAGTCAGCAGGTTCACTGTGAATATGTAGACTACAAGGCTCAACAGAGTCACACCTGCTCTCCTGCCTGCAACCTGCCCTCACAGTGCTGATATACATCTTCAGCAGGTATATTGTTTGCAGGCACCTGTGGTATGTGAATATATGTCAGTGTTGATCTATTGACCTGCACTCATACAGTCATTTCTGGCTGTTTCCAAAGAAAAAGACTGCTTACCTGCTGAGCTCCTTTAAATTGCTTATGAGAAACCCATGGTCCCAGATGACAAACCAGTTTTTCAGCAAACGTAAGTTCACATTTATAGAAGACATTTATAAGAACAAGTCTTACATATTCTGCTGTGATTCAGTGCAATAAAATCTTATTTGCTGATTTATTTTGGTTTTTCTTCCCCTAGTGAAATACCCATGTGGAAAAATACCAGTGCTAGCCAAAAAAATTTCAACCGCACAGGGGAGAATAGTAGGTGGTTTAATCTGTCCTCCAGGTGAATGTCCATGGCAGGTGAGTTTCCAGAAATCTTTCATTGCTTTTTAGTATTTTCCTTATGAAACCACCATCTTAAAATGGTTGGTTTAAATCTATTATGTTAAAAATCTGTAGAAAATGCCAGGTCTGAATAACCAAATTCCCTCTCCTTCCGTAGAAAGCAGATTCACCTTTTTCAATCACGTACCTTAGGCTTGTTCTGGAGTGTCTGCTTTCACAGGAGTGTAGTGGTAGTGCAACCTGCTCCGCCTCCTGATCCCTTAGTTGTTAACCTTACCTCCAGCAAGAATTTTAGTTGCAGTTTGGAGGGATATGCTCTTGGGCCATAACAGGTGTGATCCATACCACAAGATGGAGAAAATGTCAAAAGAAAGACTCCTCCCTCCTAAATTTTCCAGACAATCAGCACTGTATTCTTAAATAAAGTTGCATAAAGTGACAGAAAGAAGCAATATAAAACCTGACTACTGAGATTGAGATCAAGTGCGCATTTGATGTAAAAGACATAAATCTGTTTCATGTTGGCAGGCCCTTATAATACAGAATGGGAGAGAAAAGTGTGGTGGCACTCTGCTTTCCCCAGAGTGGGTGGTCACTGCAGCTCATTGTTTGGAGTATACTCATTATAAACAGCTTCGGGTGAGACTGGGTATGTATCTTCCCTCCTTATATTATCAAGCTGTGGTTGTGGCAGCAACTTCTTACCCTGACAAACCCCAAAAAAGTGCTGGCTTTGGTAGAATAAGAGAATTGTCCTTAAGAAGTGTCAGACTGGAAACCCCATAACTCTGCAAACTTCTAAGGAAGTCTGACATGATCTGCAATTAATAACTTTTCCAGGTGAACACACAATAAATTACAATGAGAAAACCGAGCAAGAAAGTGGGGTGGCCAGGATAATCACACATGAAGGATACACGATTGGAGAAGTCAATAACGATATTGCCCTCCTGAATCTGGAAACACCTGTGAATCTCACTGACTATGTGGTGCCGATCTGTTTGCCTGAAAAAAGGTTTGCAGTATATGAACTGTCCTCTATCAAGTTCTCCACAGTGAGTGGATGGGGACGCCTACTAGATGGAGGAGCCACCTCTACTGTGCTGATGAGAGTTAATTTGCCACGTGTAAAGACACAAGAATGTGAAAAGGAGACAGATTTAAATATTACCGAGAATATGTTCTGTGCAGGAGACCTGACTGGCGTTAAAGACTCATGCAAGGGAGACAGTGGTGGACCTCATGCTACCAAGTATAAGAACACTTGGTTTCTGACTGGGATTGTCAGCTGGGGAAAGGGCTGTGCTGTTAAAGGCAGCTATGGGGTTTACACAAGGGTATCCAAATACATTGACTGGTTGAAGAAGCACATGGATTAATGATGTTAAACAAGAGCATTTCCAGATTGTGTATTGCCCTCCAGTCCCTCTATGCCATTTTCCTATTGAAGCATTCCATCATTATCATCTTCAATATGTGATACATGTGATACCCACACCACTATAAATGATTTGAAATGAGCCTAATGCCTACTTGAATACATAAAACAACTTCCTTACTGGTACTCCTTGTAAAATTGTGTATCTTGTTGAACGGGCACAGAATGACCATAACAAATTGGACTCAAGTCCCTCTCATTCTGCATCCATATCTGCTAAGAAACAAGGCTAGATGCTGTCAGCAACACATCAAGCATATCACAATCCCTCATCCAGCTACCCTCTTGACTTCTGGTAATCAGTGATGTGCAGACTTCCTGAGCCAGAAGTTGCATTAAGTTGAACAGTCATGAATGAACCTGTTGTCCACAAATGTGTGCAATCTCTTTCAAACACATTTATGCTTCTGGCTTTCACAACTTCCTGTGCTGATGGGTCCTGTAATATAATGATGCAATAGCAGAAGAAATAGCAAAATTGTTTATTTTAGCTTATATTAAAGTAGCTTTCTCCAACAGTTGCAGTAGCAACGGGTAGATTTGATGGGGAGGAACTGTAGGGAGTTTCCGGGACGAGAAAGCTGGGAAAAATCTAAGTCCACATTTACAGGTCTGCTACAAGAACATGATTTAGTCTTCTTGCACTGATCCTTATTGCAGTAAGGCTACTAAGTGTAATAATTAACCCTATATGTATTAGTGGTAAAGAAATCAAATTATTTAATCTTATCTTTGCTTTGGCACTATGCTTGTCGATACAGAAGAGGACAAATGAAAGGGAATGTTTGTTTAATTTGTTGTCCAGTATAATCCAAACTGTACTCTCTGTCCTGAGATCTAAAATAGGATAACTGTCTGACTATCTACAAAAGACCATTCTCTAAATGGTAAAACCTCAAGAGCTCTGAAAACACCATCAACTAGACCATTAAAAAATGTCATCTTCTAATCTAAGCATGAAAACAGTGAAAAGGTGCAGGAGATCTCAGATACAAATGACCAGGAGATTAGAAAACAGTTTGTCTTATGCAAAACTTTTATACTTTGGATTCATTCAAACCATGCTGAATATCAGCTCAGCCACAAAAGCTTATCAGCAAGTAGGACACTTACAATTGACTATACTTCGTTATTAGTGGAAAACATTGTCATTGTATGGTACGTACACCATGCAATACTGAACATCCTGTAACCTGCTTTACTGACACTATTTATGAATAGTGTATGAATTGGGAAAGCAGAAAATAGCAGAGACCTGAAAAAACAGAGGAACTGGAGTACGAAAACATACCCTAGAGGTTCTCATTACTCCTAAAAGGAAAGCATGAGTGCTAGAAGAATATATTCCCAGGGAGGAAGGTGACTAGGAGCAGCGATGACCTTTAAGGTCCCTTCCAACCCAAACCACTCTTATGATTCTATGAAATAAAATCTCATTTTCATGGAAATGAAGCACACAGCATTGCAAAGCCATGGCTCCAGACCTCTCTAGCTAGAATAATTTTGGGGTTTCCATGCTCCACAGGATGATTTCTTCCCTGTAACGTTCCAGTGTAAATATTGACATTTAGGAAAAATCATCATCTTGCAGAAAAAGGGTGAAACACTGCAAGAAAACAACCCATACTAATAGCTGCACAGAATGACTTCTTCAAAACAGAGCTGGGGTTTAGGTATATTTTTAATATTACATCCTTTTAAGCAAGCCAAGACTCAGAAGCACAGAACGACCCAAGGTGGAAGCGACTCACAAGGATCACCATGTCCAACGCCTGTCCCTGCATAGGACAAACCCAACATTCACACCGTGTGTCTGAGGGCATTGTCCAAATGCTTCTTGAGTATTGTCAGGCTAAGAAGATGAAGGAGAACCAACAGCAGGCTCTGGGAGTACCAAAGCTGTGGCCTCCGCAGCACACAGAGACCTCACCAAGGGAAACCCCCCAAAAAGAGGAGATGGAGGCCAGCTCCCGTCGAACACAAAGCCGAGGTCACCAGATCTTGGGCACCGAAAGCAAGCGAGCCAGCAGGACACGGCGTTGGGATGTGGGAGACGCGGGTGGGAGCTGCCCAGGGCGGTGCGGGTTTTGGGGTGGGAGCCCAGCTCCGGGCCGGGGCGACACGACAGCAGCCTGGGCCAGTGTTTGCTTATTAAAGTGCCGGTTCGCATCCCCTCCCCTGCAATTAAAAGGTGCAATTAAAAATGCCGGCATCCTTGGCTCATCAGGCCGCCCCCCCGGCTCAGGAATCCGGCGGCTGCTTTTCCCCCTTCCCCGGCGCTTCCGCTATTTCTGGGCACGGTGAAGCAACGCCGCTTCAGTCTCTCCCCGCCCGGCCGGGGGTGAAGGCTTCGGCTCCCATCCCTGTCCCTATCCTGTCCCTGTCCCGCAGCAGCCGGGCGCCACCATGGCCGACCGCCTTCTGCTCCTCCTGCTCTGCGCGGCGCTGGCGGGCGAGCTCCGGGCTGAAGGAGGCGGTAAGGGGGCACCTTTTTCATTTAGGAGAAGGGGTTTTCCCCCTCCTCCCAGCCCGGGGGAAGGTGGGAGGAGGCGCGGTCGCTGCTGCAGGCTGGGAGCTTGCACCCCGCAGTGCGTGAGGGGCGCAGCTCCGCGGTCCCTGCCGAGGGTCCCGCCAGCCCCTGCCTGTCCTTGGGAGCAGGCACCCTGGAATGGACTTCCCTGAGGGCTCAGTGGCAAAAACGAGCTTGTCTGCACCTGTGCTGACCCCCGCACTTATCCAAAAGACGGGCGAGCTCTGCCTTGGGAGCAGAGAGGTGTCAGGGATGCTGGAGCCCCAGGAGTTCTGTGTCCCGGGCACCTTCCCAGTTTTCCCCTACAAAAGGAGTTGCTGGCTCTCCCCGCTGTTCCCAGCCAGTGGACAACTGCCCTTGCAGCCTGAGGTGCTCGCCTCGGTGAAGCGAAGCCCATGGCTGAGGCTTTGTTGGGTGTACTTGGCCATGGCAGGGCTGGGGCGCAGGGGGGTAAACACATCCTGCCACCCTCTGTATGTGCCGTTAGGACAACACAGAAGTCCAGAGCAGCATCAGCAAGTAGCTTTTCTGAAGCCATTAACTCTTCAGTGAGTGGGGAACGGGAGCAGGCATCCTGGAATGATCTTCCCTGGGGGCTTGGTGTCCAAAACCGGCTTGTCTGCACCTCTGCAGCCTCCTCCCCCAACCCCCCCCCCCCCCCCCCCAAGAGACAAGTGAGCTCTGCCTTGGGAGCAGGGAACCGTCTGGGATGCTGGAGCCCCCGGGGTGCCATGCCCCACTGTGGTCCCCTGAGGCTCTTCTGAGGCTGCTGCACCTTCCCAGTTTCCCCATGTAAAATGGAGTTGCTGGCTCTGGCTGCTGTTCACAACCAGTGGACAGCTGCCCTTGCAGCCTGAGGTGCTCACGTTGGTGAGGAGAAACCTATGGCTGAGGCTAGGTTGGGTGTGCTTAGCCATGGAAGGGCTGGGGTGCAGACAGGGAATCATGTCCCACCACCGTCTCTTTGTGCCACTAGGTCAACACCGAAGTCCAAAGCAGCATCAGCAAGTGGCTTTTCTAAAACCATTAACTCTTCTTTCAGTGAGTCAGCCCGCTTAGGCTTTAAAATGAGGTCTTCAGCATATTTCTGGAACATCCTGCTTCAGTTGACAAGCGCCTGTTGCTCCTTGATGACTCTGAAGAAGGAAGCGTGACAGAAAGCTTGGGAAAGAGAATGACCAGCCTCAGAAGACTAATTGGCTAGTTCAAGTTTACAAAAACATCCTTCTAGGCGGGTGACACGGAGGCAAAGAAATATAGAGGCGATAATCCCACCGGCTGCATCCTGTCACTTTTCTGTCACTGCAGTGAGGGATTTAAGGGCAAATAAGGTAGCGGGTGAATGAACTAACAGTTGCTGAGCTCGAAGTTACAAACATTTGCTGTGAGACTTCCTTTTGAGGAAAAATCAGGACTCCAAAGTACTCGTGAGCTTTGTGGGATTGATTAATATATATAGCACTGGCAGAATTTGGCTCACTGTTGGTAATAAACCAATTTCCTTGACAGCAAAGTCCTAGTGTTAGTTTAGAGGATATTAGGGCAAATGATTACTATCATCTAGTGCGCTTATTGCTGAATTGAGCTACCTGAAGGATGCTCCAGAAGGTATATATGAGCTGACTCCTGCATGAGCCATTGGTTTTGAAGTCCCATCTTCAGCACTGTGTTCCACGCTCCAGTCTGTGATTGGGAAGTATTTTTTCTCTTTAAATTCCAAGTGTTCAGAACATAATTAAATCCAGCTTCCAAACTACGCAGACTTTCCTAGAGTGTATGCTTTTTAGAAGAGTAATTGACAATTTATTTACTCCAGTGTTGTTTCTGTTTTTCCTACCCGGTAATGTGTGCACAAGCCACTGGAAAGTAACACCATTGTTCATGTAGATGTGTGCTGAGCTGAGTTTAATGCCTCTGATCCTTCAGTTTAAATGAACAGCTGCCTGCACCTTGAACTTGAGGGTAGCAGTTCTCATGCTTCTGTCATACCAATCTTTTAAAAAAATGAAACAACCCAGGAAACTGATCTCAAGCTGTACTTTCATGCTAAAACTGACATTGATTTACTTCTGCTCTTCATTCAGTCTTAGAATGCAGCTGCCTTAACTCTACCTGCACACTATCATTAAGGTAGGATCATTTCTACAGGCAATTGGGAAGTGTTGTTAAGAGGGACGGAAGAACCCAGGGCTGCACACTGGGTTTCAGAGTTGTAAAATGCAGTAGAACTCATCCGTGGGCTGGACTGTGAAACAGCTTTTTCCACCTGTCAGTAAGATGCATTACTGCACCTTGAGTTTGTGTAGCATTTAGTTTCTGCACCACAAGCCCCTGGAGCAGATGGTGGTGTTACCTGGTTGTCAGCTTTCAAGGAATGCAGTCTCACTGGCCTTCAGAGAAAGTCATTCTGTTCAGGACTGGAGTCTTGAGCAGGAGCAACAGAAATATAAGCCTTCAGCAGCAACCTGCGCGTTCTTATTTTCAAGACTAAGAAGAGTAGAAGAAAATTTTAGGAGCCTGCATTTTGTTCTGGAGTTGCAAATTCTCAGAGATTGTTCTGAGAGATCCTGAGATGTATCAGTCTGTGTAAGGCGAACCTCACAGGTAATGCTGTGTACAGGTAAAGTGGTGAAAGGGTCTGTTTTGGTTTTGGTTTGGTTTTGTTTCTACTTCATTTATTTCTGATGCCTCTTTATCACCACCAAATGTCACCTGCCATCTGTATCATTTTCTCTGTTGTCTAGTGTTCATCAAGAAAGAACATGCTGACAAGTTCTTGGAAAGATCCAAACGTGCCAACTTTTTTTGGGAGGAAGTGAAGAAAGGGAATATTGAAAGAGAATGCAATGAGGAGCGCTGCTCGAAAGAAGAAGCAAGAGAAGCCTTTGAAGACCAAGAGAAAGCTGTAAGGATTAACTAATATGAAACAGATTTATGTATTTCATGTTAATGGAACACTGTCAAGGTATTTTGAGCTGAGCATCAAAACTCAAAAGTTACAAGTTATTCCAAATCATTTAACATGAAGAATAATTAGTAGGTTTGACTGTGGTTGGAATTGCTAAGGCATAAACGTACAAAACCAGCCTTAATTTAGCTCTTGCAAGGCCATCTCCTGTTAGAGCTTCCATTCTTTTACATGTTCTGATCTGTTCAGTTTCCATTGTGAGCTATTTGACCTTTAAATCATGTGATTCTAACTATGTTAGAAATAACATTCACCCTGTCTGGGAGACATAACTGAGTGTCGTGACTTTGTTCAAGAGTTCTTAGGTGGAGAGTCCATGGGGAGGTTGAAAATATAAACGCTGACAAGGAACTTCCTGGGAGAATTTTGCTGAACTTTTCTCCAGCACCTTTGTGGTGCTTATCATTTTGTGGCTTTCTTTCCAGTATGTGAATTATTGAACACGTACTGTGGACAGTTCTTATGTGCGTTAATGTTAAATTGCCCACATGGAATGAAGTTTGGATTTGTGACTCTTGTGTCACCTTCCCTACCCGGATGACTAATTTTTGACAGAAATGAGATCTGTTCCCAAGCTCAAGACAGATTTAAGGAGATGGGGCAACTGTGGGGACTGGGGTCAGCAGAGAAGGTAGCATTTGAAAACTTGAAGTGACTTGGTGGTGGAGAGGAATTGGGAACATTTGTGTGGCTGTTAAGAACAAACCTGAAAGCAGAGTTAAAGTCAGGTTCATTTCACTTCAGCATTACTTGATGGCCAGAATGTTCTTGGAGTGGCTCTGAGATAACCTGGGTGGGCAGTAATGGGTGATACTACCAGATACTTCAAAGTGTAAGGGCTGCTGAGCTATAGCAGAAATAGTGCAGCCTGCTCTGCCTGGGGACCAGTTGTCACCGAAAAGGACTTCCTTGGGCAAACAGAATACCTGGAGTCCTCAGTGCAGAGAGAAAGAACACAAATCGGACAAAACATTTTAAAATCTAAGGACTTCTGAGGTCCTGATTCATGGGAGTATGGAGAGAGGGAGGGAGACTTTAGAATTTTTCATTTCAGGAATGTGAGCAAATTCAGTTAAAACAGATGGAAAGATACACAGGAAATCAAGTGCCTTATGCTGAGTGAACCCCATTAGGAAATCTCTTAGGAATTTTAGATATTTCTGAAAAATGTATGAGACTTGCTTCAGTAGAGCTGGGCAGTATAGATGGGTCATGTGGTTTTAATTTCTTAGATGTCAGTAGCAGGCTGCAAGGCTCTGTATGTGCCTGTAACTTAAGTATTTAACATTTGTTAGCTGTAAATATCCTCTGTATGAGAGCACCAATATATTTCTGAAGAGTTCAGTAACATTCATGTAACTCTTTTTGTCTCCTTTTATTCCCCTTTTTCCCACACCTGTCTGTAGGAGGAATTCTGGAACGTCTATGTAGGTAAGAAACACTCTGCATTTGTTTAGAGAATTAAGCTTCCTTATTGCAAGGTTAAAAAGGATGCACCTCTTAAGTAACCACTTTCTGCTCTCTTGCTTCCTCTCTTCTCACTGTGGGACTCCCTCACTTTGTGTTTCCACTGAAGAAGGAACCTGATTTACTGCCTTGCTCTTGCTCGAACCCAGTTGCTTTATTTGAAGGCAAGGTTCAACTGCCTCAAATTCCTGGGGTAATCTTTGTCCTCTCAAGAAAAACAGTAGCCCTTTGCATGCAAAGGACAGTGTGAAGCAGAAACTGTGTGTGTGACTCTACTGGCCAATTGTCCTCCAGAGGGGCAGCCCCAGATGGGGGAACTCAAGTTGCAAAGAGTCATATGAGGGTGGCGCTTAAATGCTGCAGACAACACAGAGGTATTAAATAAACTGTATCACACAGTTGCTTGCCAGTTTCATGTCACCTTCTGTGCCAGAGTGTTGTTGATTCCTGTTTTGTAGAGTATTTTGTGGGATGTGTTTTTACAGAATTGTTTGGCAATCAAAGAAGACGTGACAATAGATTACCCATCCATCTTTTCTGTGGGTTTTTTTTTTAAAGGTGTGTGTTGTATGTATTAGGGTTGTAGTTATTTTAATCAGGGACAGCACTCTAGTGTATTAGTGTTTGGTAATGTGTTCTTCCGAAAGTATGTGTCCGGCTTGCGTTTTAGGAGGAGTACCTCAAAAATGTTGACCAAAGACATCTCAGCTTTGCCTTTTGGAGTCTGCGGAAAATTTAAGACAGTTGCCACAAAAAAAAAAAGATGCAGACTTTCACAATCCTCTAAGCAAGGGATGAACTCTGCAACCTACAGGCTGAAATTTCAAGCAAAGCCTGCGTCAGTGTTGCAGTGAATAGGAGTGGAAAATTTCAAACCATATTTTAATGAGAATATAAGCAGCAGAACATCAGTGCCAGTGCTCTTAGAGGAAATGCCACAGTCCACAAATGCTTTATTGGTGTTCAGAAGTATTGAAAACCACAGCCACCCTCAGCCAAGTTACTAGAACAATTTGTTCTCACTTCCTTTTTCAGTAAGAGATTCTGCACTGCTTTTTGCAATACTGATAGAAAACTCATTACCACAGTGGCAACTACAATGTAGGGAGAAGCTAAACAAGTATGGTTCCTAATAGTAGGATGCTACTTATCTAAGACCACTACAGAAGGGAGTGCTCTGGCACTTCAGAGGAAGCAGAAACAAGGAAATATGCTACAGGCCTCAAGTCTATCTTTTGGTAAATGGTGGTCTCACCTTCCCTCTGTTGAGGATGGCCCTTGGTCTTCAGTGCCTCTGTGGTGAACCACATAGACACAGCATTTGGAGCACTGTTGATTTTGGCCATGTGTAGGTATAGAAGGGATGTTGAAGTCTGAGGGCATAACATAAAGCCCAGATGATGCTCCTTGTGGCAGATAAAACTGCATCAGATGAGGTCATGGGCCAGAGCCACCATGCAAGTGGCCAAATGGATCCTTAAGATGAGCAGCTTCTTGCATCTTGTCTCCTCTGTGGGCATTGCTCTTCTTCCAGCTGCTCTAAACAGAGGCAGAAAAGGCGGTAAAACACAGAAATCCAAAGAATGTGTCTTTCAAAGCAATGAAGTATTAAGCTAGACTCACTTCTCCAGATATCCTACTTTTCTTATCGAGCGGTGCAGAAGAGCCCAGTAGGGTCATGTGATGGGGGAACATATTACAGCAAGCCATTAGATGTGGCAGCAAGCATCAGTGCAGGAGTGAGATACCTTTGTGGGACTGGGAGAAAGGCCTGATATGTCAAACATACCTCTAAGTGCAGTGCAGCCTCACTATCCTATGTGCAATGAATTTGTGAGATACTTGTGGTTGGGACCCTGGAGTCAGGTTAGCCAATTGTGTCCAGGTCACAGAAAGGAATAAAGGCTGCAGAACTACCTTTCCAATGTGGGAGGTCCCAGTGTAGGTGTGGGGAGTGTGAGGTAAGCGCTAATTTTTTGAAGTTCTCACTTATAACTCAATGGATACAGTGGAAAAAAATTGTTACTGTAAGCAGTAGAAAAATTGGAATTTGGCCTGCACACATGAGTTTATCAGGGCTTTGTAAAACATCTTTTTTTTGTTTTGTCTTCTGATTAATATCCTGGTGCTGTTTCTTTAAATGAACATCACTGCAAGCACAAGGGATGAGATGACCTTTAAAGAAACAAAAGTTGAGTTGTCATTATTATGCAGAAATTGTAGGGAAATGCAAGGCAGAAGGTTAATATCTTTAGACAGTAGTTGCAACATAGAAATATGTTAGCTGGGTTTACAGCCTTCACTGTAAATTATATGTACTCTGACCATGACATATTACTTTATCTTCCTACAAAAAAAGGCTTGTGTACACTCTGTCATACAGTAGCCACCAAAATCATATTGCAAAACTGAGAATATGTGTATAAGTCATTACTGGTTTGGAATTACATTTATACTCTTTGTTCCATCTGGAATGGGGTAACTCACAGAGCTTATGTTTTGGAAGGAAGGACGGAAGATTGTTTATTAACACTAATGCCCCTTCAGAGTTCAATACAAATGCTTGCACTCTTCAAATAATTCAGGGTTTTTTTGTTTGTTTTTGTAGATGGGAACCAGTGCAGCTCAAATCCTTGTCACTATGGTGGACATTGTAAAGATGGAATTGGTTCCTACACTTGCTCGTGTTTGGATGGTTATCAAGGCAAGAACTGTGAATTTGGTACGTTTCTGCTTTAGAGAACTGTGGCAGAAAATTTCCCAGGGAGCTAAAACCTAGAGAGTTAACTCTTTCTTAGAAAACAGTATGTGCCTCTTGCAAAAATGCGTGGATAGGATGGCAGTCAACAATGAGTTGGAGGATTGTGCCAGAAACACAAAGCCCTGGTGACTCTACAGGTGGATACTGTTAGTGAATGCTCCAAAGGTAGACTTGGTCCAAAGAAAACCCTCTTAATTATGATAGTGCCTATTTATATAACCTTGAATCCCAAAAAACATGATGATAAAACTAAGCTGCATAGGATTTTTATAACTGATATAAAAGAGCCTTTATCCGAGCACAGAAGTACAGCCTTTCTGCTCAGCTCACAGCAGTGAAAAACCAAAGAAAGCAGATTTCAGTAAACAATACAGACACTTTATCAGCTTTACAAGGACTAATTTTTTGCACTTGAATCCTTCCTGAGTCTCACTTCTGTGGCATACACCTACTACCCTAATGGTGTCATTGAAGCATGTATCAGTAGCCAAGAAGTAGGAGTGGAGGGTTTGGAACTAAAGTTTAGATACAGATCTGAGAAGGTGATGAGAAGTTGAGGTTTTTTGGGCAGGAGGGAGAAATCATGTGAGGATTTACCCTTATCTGGATTTCTCTGTTGGAATTTCATTCATTCTTCCACTGTCATTTTGTCTCTGCCTTTTTAAGCTCACCGTGACACGGCCACTGGGTCCACTTGGACTTTGTGTGTTTCATGTGGTGGATTTGACTGCTTTGTAAGGCATAAGCTAATGGTAGCCACTCATGTTGTTACTAAGGTGTGCTTCAGGTGTCTTACAGGTGGTGATACAGATCCTGTTTAAAGGCTGTGGTTTAATTTGGTGAACTTCAAGGTCTTTGATGAAGTCAGTATTTATTTACAGGTTTTCTCCAAACTTTTACCTCTTTTTTAGTCATACCAAAGTACTGCAAAATAAATAATGGTGACTGTGAACAGTTCTGCAGCATCAAAAAAAGTGCACAGAAGGGTGTTTTGTGTTCCTGTGCAAAAGGATATGTTCTAGCAGAGGATGGCAAACACTGCGTTTCATCAGGTATGGTGCCACGTAATAAAGAAATAGCAATGGTGGTGAGATTTTTTTCACAGTTAAAGGATGACTTTTCAACGATCAGTATTCTATATGACATAGAGTTAACACTGAGACTAACAGATTTGTATTTCCAAAGCCCTCCATGTGTGAGGGGCTGTGGTGAACTCACCAAAATCGAGCTGACTTGGAACCCTTTGCAAGATGCCTCTCACAGAGTTACCAGAGGAAACTCCAGTGTTGGCAGGACAAAAGCTATTGCAATTATATCTCATTTACTTAAATACTTATACTTCATATAGAATAGCAGCTCACCAAAACTTTTCTACTTTAGGTTTTATTTAATCAAATACAAACTGATTACATTAAATAATTGTGATTAATATTAATTGCTTTTGCACATTTTCATTGTATTTCAACAAACTTAGTGGGAGGGATGAGTCTACCATGATGTTGAGTTTTATGATGTCTATAATTAATAATAAATTGTTGTCATGAGCCTTAATATTCCTAAAACAAAACACTTTGCTCAGTTTCTTAATTAAGATGGTTTTAGTAAGAGCAAGTACACGAATATAGCAATGGAAACAATTGAAGATGATGTTTTAGGTTCTAAATACTTTGAAAACACTGTCCAGAGACTGAAGCTGTGGACACGTTTTAGGACTGCAAAATGGCTTTCATTTTTCAAGCCATTCCATCTTCCTCCTTTGCTGCATCTGCCAAGGTTTTGCTAGTGTTTTGAAAACAGGACAGCTGACAGCTGCATTAACCGATTTGTTGTGAGATGGTGCCATCAAGGATCTTCCTCTTGTACTGGTGTTTCTGTGTCTCTAATTTTAAACATTACTGCCTTTACAGTAAAGTATCCTTGTGGAAAAGTTTTTGTGAAAAGAAAAAAAAGGTCCATTATTTTACCTGCTGATAATAGCAATGTAACTAGTGATCAAGACGGCCCTACCACAAATGGAACAAGTATGGAGGAGGACATTGTTACTACCACAGAAACCCCAACCCTCCTCCCTGGCAATGAAACAGGTAGCAAGACTCCATACGTCATTACCAGGATAGTAGGTGGTGATGAGTGTCTTCTTGGCGAATGTCCATGGCAGGTAAATCTGCTATTTGTGCTCTGTGTGTATGGAGAACATGTTTGTGCGGGGAAGTGTGCAATTGCTTGTTTTACCTGATTGCCTCCTGAATGTAACTCATGTAGTGTTCCATTTGTAGCTGGAGGCAGCTGAATGGCAGGAACATAGGCACAAAGGTGTGCTTTTCTGCAAACTGCAGCTTTAAAGTGTCAAAAGGAAAGGCTTTGTGTAGTTTTAGATGGTGCTGCTTAACCTGTCATCAGAGAGGACTTTTGAGCCGTGCTGGCATACCGGTGTCATTTTGTGCAGGTTATATTCCATTTCTCACTGATTGATAGCGGTCTGTTTAGGTGGTAGTCTTGAGAGCATGTCAGATGAAGCATGCATTTGCTTCACAAATACGTATAACTTAATAAATATCTAAGTTTTCCTCTTGAGTTTGGACCAGACAAAATGAGTTCCTAAATTAAGGACATTAAGAGGGGGTCAAAGGGGAACAGAAACTGAATTGGAATTCTTTGGGGTGGTAAATCCAAGGGTTAAAGTGGTTTGGGGGCTGCACTCTCCCTGCTCAGAGAGTTGGTGTCTTGTTCCTAAAAGACATTGCTAGGCACTGCGAGTGAGGTGACATGGGAACCAAACATTTACAGCAGGTAAGGACAATTGAGACTGTGTAGCAGTACCTGCCAGTCTGTAGCATATGCATGTGTGTATGTAATATTAGGAGACACCTGCAGAGTAGTACGTGTTGTAGTAACAAGCATATATGTAGTGTATAGAGAAATTACCTATTTGAAGCTAAACTGCTTCTCTTAACTGTGTGCTTACCTCTTTTCTGTCACAGGCTGTTCTGCTAAATGAGGAAGGAGAAGAGTTTTGTGGTGGAACTGTTTTGAATGAAAATTTTATACTTACTGCAGCTCATTGCATGAACCAATCTAAAGAAATCAAAGTTGTTGTTGGTAAGTGGTTGTTTATTTTACTCCTGTGATGTTTGAGCATGTTTTGCAGACTAATCTGTGCTCTAAATCCTGTGTGAGATGTACTCATATTACTTGATTTGTTATGGTTTGTGACTTTTTTGTAATTGTTTTGCTTTTTATAGTTTGTTGTTATTGTGGTAATCCTGTTTTGTAATAACAGGGGCAGCTGATGTGGAAGGTGATAATGGTGCATTCCTTTCTTCTTTGCCAGCTAGCTGGAAGTGATTAAGAACAAATGTTCTAGGAGTGTTTGCTAGCATTGTGTTCATCAAAGTAGAGTTTTTTTCAGAAAGCTTGTAATTCCTGGCACATCTGAAACATACAGGCTTGTTTCTGCAGGAACTCTCAGGAAAGCTGTGACACATTGACTAGAGGAAGAAGAAACAAACTCAAATTATCCCTGCTTTATTTCTGAGACATAAGACTCTATCAAAACAACTTTATATTTGCACTGGTTTAGTCTTGACCTAGACCATTTTGTCTTCCCTTATATGTGAGGCTCAACCTTCTGTAAGCACCCCAAGTTGCATTAGTTTAGTTGAATTTGTATATGCCATTAGATAAGCAGGTACAAAAATCTCCATTGACAAAAACTCAGAACTGAAACTCATCCAGGTGCTGCTAATAAATATTGCAATGTATTTTTACTGTTGACTTGTATGATATAAAGGCTTAGGCAAAGTGTTGGGAATTGGTGTACTACTATCTTCCTTTATCAAGGTTGTTCTTAATTTCTTTGCTATCTCTATATTAATGACCCTTTTAATAATCTCATACAGGTGAAGTGGACAGAGAAAAGAAAGAACAGTCTGAAACGATGCATACAGTGGACAAAATACTTGTTCACTCTAAATACATTGCCGAGACTTACGATAATGACATAGCCTTAATAAAGCTGAAGGAGCCCATAACGTTCTCCGAGTACATTATTGCAGCGTGCCTCCCAGAAGCAGACTTTGCTAATGAAGTTCTGATGAATCAAAGGTCTGGGACCGTTAGTGGCTTCGGGCGTGAATTTGAAGGTGGACGGCTATCCAAAAAACTGAAAGTGCTGGAAGTCCCCTATGTTGATAGGAACACTTGCAAGCAATCCACTAATTTTGCAATAACTGAAAACATGTTCTGTGCTGGTTATGATACAGAGCAAAAAGATGCTTGTCAAGGAGACAGTGGAGGTCCCCATGTAACCAGATATAAGGATACTTATTTTGTTACTGGAATTGTTAGCTGGGGAGAAGGATGTGCAAAGAAAGGCAAATATGGTGTCTATACCAAAATGTCCAGGTTCTTACGCTGGGTAAGAATGGCCATGAGACAAAATTTGTAGTGGTAGTGGCACTTGATCCTTCTGTTAGCTAACATGGTGCAGTTTCTATAATGGACACTTTATTCTTTGGGTTTTTTGGCCATATCTGCTAGACTTGTTTTGAGCACTGATTCCTTAAAGTTATGGTGTTTTGTTATTGTTTTGTTCCTGGCTTTAAGCGTGTATATGGGGACTGCTGGTGTCATTTGGAATTCGTACAATGAGGGGCGTTCCCTAAACAAAATGGCTGTTCAGTGGGGTCTTCTGTTGGCTTGTTTGGTTGGTTTTATATTGCCATTTGCTTTCTGTCTGTTTGCCCAAGTGTGGCAAACATCAGTGGCTCCTGGAGGTAATATGAGCCTCTTCTAATCATGATGGAAGTGGGAAGGGCAAGAGTTCAGTTAATCGTCATATTATAGCCAGCTAGTGCAGGAGGAAGTTTGTTATTACTAGAGTTGGTTTACCTTCTACCTACAGCTGCATTTAGAAGATTAAGGGTACAGGGAAGCTTGCTTGGTAAAAGTTGAGACACAAGGAAGTATTCAACATGTGATGCTAAATAACCACATTCCACAAAATTGCCTGCTTAGGTCACAGCAGCTAATTAAAATGGGGTTTTGCTTTGTATGGATTGTATTTCACTTAAGTTTAACTTGAACACTTCTGTTCTGCTCATCAGAAAAAAAAAGTGCATGTTCACTGTTTTCTGTATCGTGTTCTGGATTGTGTATGTCTGAGGATCAGAAAGGTCTTGAATGTGTACTTTTTCTAAGCGTTTCTATAAGGTGCAATATTGATGTACAACAGCATTTGAAATAAAACATTCTTTCTTTTTTGTTCTTTTTTTATTTACTCTCTCTAGTCATCTCATCTTACAAATATATAAAGACAAAATCTCATTTGACAGAGAAGGAAGAGTGAATGTCCCTAAACAAATACATGTGTCACAGGTTTTGCTTTATTTTTGACAAGGCTGATGAGGAGAGGGAGAATAGAGGGTGATAATTATGAGACTTTCACTGTCCTACGTGTTCATAAATGGCAAGTTAGATGCCAAGATACTAATAGATACTCTTATACAGATACTCTTAGATACTCTTATATAAGATACTCTTAGAAAGAGGCAAACTCAACCAGTGATTTCCCACATGTGACTTGCTCAGGTACTATGATCTGCTCCGTGCTGTAAGGTTTCCTGGCAGAAGCTCCACACTGTGATGGGTTTTTGTATGTGGAGTAGTGTTTCTCCATATATTCTTCTTTAAACTGACCCAGCTTCAGTCCTAGTTACAGAAATAATGGGAAAACTTACAATGGAATGGACAGATGAAAGTGATTTGGTCCAACCCCAAGTTCAAAGCAGGGCTAACATCAAACTTAGAGCAGAAGCAGAGATTTTGTTACCCTCTGGGCAACCGATCCCTATCCTTTAGCACTCTCATGGATAAAATGTCTCATGTCCAATCAGAATTTTCTTTTTTGCAACCTCTGACTGCTGCCTCATCGTCTTTCTGGAGCTACCTCTGGGAAATGGTTGGCCTTATCTTCACTGTAATCCCCATTTAGGCAGTGGAAATCTGCAGTTAGATCCCCAGCTCTCCCTGCCTGAACAAACTCAGACTGCTCAGCCTTTTATTGTACATGATGTGCTCTAGGCCCCTAACCATCCTGATGGCCTTTCAGAGGCTACTCCAGTGTGTTAAACTACCCCTTTGTCTGAGGAACACTGAACTTCACCGGACACCTGCCCTTCAGGTTTGAGCTAGTATTGGCTAGTTTCCTAGAGCAAGTGCTGTGAGCAAACCAGGTCGAACAACTAGAAATACAGCTCTGCACAGCAGCAAAGTATTGCTTTAGTCAGCAGTAAATGTGGTCAGGAAGGACTGCAGGTCATTTACCCCAGCTTGAAGATCTCCACCTGTATAAACCCTCAGTGAGTTTATTTAATATTTGCTCAGCAATGTTTGTTCCCTGAGTTCTTCTGTCCGCTGGATTTCTGTTTATACCTTCTAATCCTTTCTCCCACATTCACTGGTAGTCTTCTCTGTGCTCCATCAAGGTGAAACTTCCCTCTTCAAAGCGACAACCTCAGACCTAGGTGATCCCCAAGACCTATTTATGTGCTTATGCTAAAGGCATCCTTCTCCTTCAATGAAGCTTGAGGACTGAAGTGAAACTCAGCCCAGACTATATAAGGTGTTGAGGTGGCTGAAGGGAGGACCTTCCTCTGGCCATGGTGGCAGTTGCTGGGTTTTTCAGCTGGAGTGTATATGGAGGCATACTTCAGAGATATTGCAGATTCGGTTCCAGACCACCACAATAAAGCAAATATTGCAATAAAGCGAGTCGCACAAATTATTTTGTTTCCTGGTGCATGTAAAAATTAAGTTTACATACTGTAGTCTATTAAGTGTTGAATAGTGTTGTGTCTAAAAAACCAGGATACAGACCTTAAATAAAAAATACTTCATTGCTAAGAAAATAGCACAGTAAAAAACCACAGTATCTGCAAAGCACAATGCAGCAAAGCACCATAAAATAAGTTATATCTATATGTCCTTGCCAAGTCAAGTAGCACCTTAAAAGCAGGCACTGAGATGGTTTAATAGATAAGCATGCAAGAGGATGATTAAAGTTCATGTTTGTGTGTGTGCAACATGACTGTGCTTAGAATTGTCATTATTCTGCAGAGTATAAGAGACTTTGTCCTTGGGATTCGTAATCAGAGTTTATTTGTCTTTTACACATGAAACTGGCTTCTAGAGAGCCTTTCATGCTGTGCCACAGTGTCTATAATGCCTGAGGCTCAAGGGCTTGATGTTCATTCCTTGTTCTGTACAAGTGTTTCTGTCATGCTGTGAGAGGAGTGAAACATCTGTGGTTGCATCTTGCCCTCCTACCAAAGCCCATGACCAACTCTAGGGCCTAAGGTGGCATTCATTACGGTATCCTACAGTACAGCAGGAAAACACACTTTTGTAGGTGTGATGTCCAACTGGAAGGGATTTCCCAGCAGGCTCCTTTGCTGGAGCCTTGGCCAACATGCCAAGAATAATAGAGGTAAATTTGATCCCTTGTGGGCTCAATAAGCTGGGCCGGGTGACCCTGGTTTGTGTGCTTCCAGGTGAGCAACACAAGCAAAAGGTCACTGTTACGGTCATACAGTTGTGATTTGTGCTAGCACAGTAATAACAAGCAAGATTTTCCTTCCTCTTTTCTGCTCCCTGACACAGGCGACTCAGCTGACGGGACTGTCTTCTTTAGGCAGGGCCTCAGACCACAAGGTCCTGTCAACAGCTGTCCCTATGGAGTGGCGTGAGCCCAAAAAAAAAAAACCAAAAAGATTAAAGATTCCATCCAGAATAAGATGGAAATTGATGAATTCCTGAAAGTATGTTCTGCTCTGGTGCTTAGGACAGAGACTGGATTCTTGAGTGTCCCAGAGACCCTATCCAGCCTGCTGCATCTGTACAGGATACCTGCTTACCAGCTCCACTAGATTCAAAGGCTTCATCTATGAACATGATAATTCATTTCAGATTACTTAAAGCACTTTAAACGGCAATGATTGGGAATAAAAGAGACCAAAATTTTGTGCAATACCTTATTAGTCTAATCCAGAAGAAAATTCTCAACTTTCCCTCTTGTTTTCTCTTGTTCTGATTAGCTCCATGCTTTACTTGCTTCCTAAGGCACTACCAGAGCTGGGAGGGAGAATTTTGCAATATGCTTACTGAGCTCTGCAAATTTGGTGCTCTGAGCTACTCCTCACTTCTGAGCTGCTTTCCTGCTTCTATCCAGTCTGCAGAAGGCATAAAGCTCTGGCTCTAGTTGTTCCATATTCTTTGGAGCATGAGCAGCAGCCAGATCACTTACTTGAGTTCCTTGCTGCCTGGCAAGTAAAGCTCTATTAGGGAGGCTTTGTCCATATTTCCTGAAGATGTAGAGCCACCTGCAGCAAACACGGAGAAAGGGAATCGCCATAGACCATGTTTCTGCAGAGGAAATTGCCAAATGGCAGTCTGGTATCTGGAGTTTCAGTAGCATAACCAAGATTAAACATGAGACTACATGTTATTCTACTGAGGCAGGACCTGTCCTGCTTTATGGACTCCCCTCTTCCTTAGGAGTCTGAAATGCACAGGTGTCACAGTGTTTGGTGGCAAATCCAGCTCCGTGCTGCCATGCAGGGAAGAGGAGCTTTGATGACATGAGGGACCTGCAAGCTATCAGGGTGGCATTGCTGCAGCACAATGGCTTTTTTTCTGGTTTAGCATTGTCCCGTGATGCCATGGAGCCCAGGCTTTGCTATTAGTGTTTGGGTTCTTTTTTTATTCATGAGTTAGCGACCTTTGCACTGCAGTGTTTCTCATTTAGCAGCTGTCTCAGAGCCCTTGCAGAGAAACTGGTGGAAGACGTTCAGTGAGCTCAGAGGATGGCAATGGCATGTCATGGCAAGACAATGTGGCTTCTTCCCATTGTTCTCCTTTTCCTTCAGATGGTGCAGACAGGTACAGCCTTTGCTTTAACTTGACTTTGTGCTGCTTTGCCTAAATTATCCAGCTAATTATTTGCCATTCTTTGTGCTATGTGGACTAGGGTGACATGAGTGAGAACCTGGTAGCTTTGCGTTCTCACTCACATTGCTTGCATTTGTCTGCTGCAGTGCAATAGTATCCAGGGCTTAGACACTAGAGGAATACCATTTTGAAGTGAAACAATTGTGTCAGTGTAAAATACAGGGTCAATGGACCAATATGCAGGGTTATCAAACTAACAGCGCAAACGCTGTATCAAGATGTGATAATTAAATAATTCTTACTATCCATTCATAAGATATTGGGTGACAAAATGAATCCTACAAGGTTTAACAGTGCAGAGGGGAAGCAGAACCCCACTGCACATCTGAGTCTCAAACACGAACACCACATCTCCACTTGAGGAAGTATCCCAGCTGTCTTTGAGGTTGGAGCCTGAGATTCTTCTCTACAGAGTAAGTGTGTGAATCACACTGCAGATATGATGCATCCTTTGTGTTTAATTTTGCTTAGAAGTAATTTGGTGATTACAGAGGACTGGTTGGACACAACCGAACAAACATCTTGAGTCACCCACATTGCAAGAGTTGGGAGTAAGAGGGAGATTTTGACTTTCAAAGATCAGGTGGGAAAAGTATTCAGTGGGACACGGTGTGCTCTGAGAGTTTCCAGGATGTTTCAAGGAAAATTTTCTTGTACAAATATGTAGAAAGCAATTTTGAGTGCACTCATCTACATTTGATTTTAATCAACTGTCTAGAAGTGGCTGGCAATACAAAGACAGAAAATGACTTTAATAAAAGTAGCTGTAAAATTACAGAGCTCATGAAGGAAATAAAGAGAAAAAGGGGCAAGAGAATAAAATTAATCTATCTTTTAAAAGACAGAAAGATCTGTCTACTTCTAAAAACAAAATCCCAAAGTGTTTAAGGCACGAACTATCCCAAAGGTCAAGAAAGGACAGGAGGATAAATTAAAATCATGAGCTCCTTCATGACCTGACCTCCAGAAGGAGGCATAGAAAAATCTATACCTGTATAAAAGAATTGCAAACATCCTGACATAAAACCAGAAAAGCTACAGAGTAAATACAATAAGATAAGCGTGATGTGAAAATGAAGAGCTGATCTAAGTATATGGATATTGGATGAGAGACCAAGAAGAATGTTAGTCTGTTCCCAATGGAGAAGAAAATCTTTGTTCCTTGAAATTTGTACTAGTTAGGAACAAATCACATTAATCCTCTCCAAAGACAGGGTAACAGATGGGGGCTGCAAAAGTTGCAGTGCATGTCAGGTCTCTCTGTTAAAGGAGACTTCTCACATCATTTTATGTAATGCTTTTATTGTAACAGAAAAAGAAATATGGCCTAGATGAAACTACTATAAGTTTGGTGCACATCTGATTGAGAAATTGTGATAACCGGTTGAAAGATGATATGGAGTTGCAGGGCTCCACAGAGGTGAGCCTGAGGACCTCTGATACTTGGTATTTTTCACAGTGACACACAAAATGAAAGAGACTTTTTACTCACTGAGTTTGTGGCTCATTACAGACTGGAAGGACTACAATAAGTCAAGATGAGAGTTCAGGACAATCTTGTGAAACTGTAACAGTGCTCTAACATAAGTAGAACGCAATTCAGTTAAAAAACCCCAAAATTTCACTCATGGCCCGGTCCCACAATACACAACCAAGGAAATTTATAAAACATAATAAAAGCAAGAAGACTTCTCCATTTTCGCAAGGATAAACAGCGAGGACAAGAAGCATTGGGATCACACCATGCTTAGGGACATTCATGCTGGATGCAAGGAGACACTTTTTAGATGTTACAGAGCTAATTAAGGAGCAGATTAGGTTGCGTGGGTGAGCTGTGGAATCTCATCATTAATCTGTAGGAGCAGGTTAAACAGCATCTGTTAGGACTGGTTTACCTCTCCTTGCTCTCTCACTGTTAGTGTCAGGAAGGGCTTTCCCATTCTGCCTGTGATCTTGCAGTTTCAGGGACTGAGCTAAGGTGAATAGTATGAGCCACATACAGATGGAAAAGGAAAATTGCAAGGGTCTACCAAAAGTCCAATGCTTCATTTATTATTGACACTTCAGTCGTCACTAGTTTCAGCCTCTTGCCCACACCCATGCTCGTCTTTGCCGTAGTACAATGGCTGTTCTGGTGAGTATGTATTACCCCTTCTTTTGTCCTCAAAGGGCTGCCAGTTATAGCTGGGAAACACAGCATAAGATGTAAAATAATAGTGGACTTCGTAATGTTGACAGCTTACCATTTTTCAAATAATGATAGTCACAACTGTTGTTATTACTAAGGTCTTTGGCAGGAATTGCACATAATTTCCCAAAATGGGGAGGGGAGGGGGGTTCAAAGCTTCAATACTTCAAGTGAAGTTTTACGAGCTGCTTGTGCTTTTATGAAATCACCATGAATTTGTAACCTGTCCACAAATTTGTCTCCTTTGCAGTCATACCAAATGCATGCAAGGTCAACAACGGGAACTGTGAGCAGTTCTGCAAAACTGAAGATGGAGTCGTATGTTCCTGTGCTGCTGGCTATGCCCTGGGCAATGACAACAAAACCTGCATTCCTGTAGGTACAAAGCCACATTTAAAGTTCTTTCTTCATCATGTTTGGGAAGTGCTGGTATGTTGCGGTGCCATTGTAGCATAAGCAATAATGTTAACTGTTCACACCTTTCATAGGGTTTGCTTGAAGTGTTGCCAATAAGGCAAGATCTTAGCTAAAAGTCATAATTTAAGTAACATCAAGTTGTGCAACTATGAGCAACGTGCAATCGCAAAAATAGGACATGGAATTATTCTGTGTAAGAGGTTGTGTTCTTGGAGCAGAACACAAAACCCATATCCCAGCAGATACAAAGACATATGAGAAACTGGTGTTTGCAATGGGGTTCCCATTTCTCTTCCCTCACAGACTGAAAGAGGTCTTTCATGCTTCAGGTGATTTTGTTAGAAAGGAATGGGTTAGATTTCTCATTGGCGAGAACTGGCATCTGTTTTCAAGGCCACCAGCTTGTGCTGGACACCAACAGATCCAAACAAGTAGGAACCCAAAAAGCTTCTCCGTTAACTCCATATATAATTCACAAGGTTCCATTATAATTTCAGTGGTAATGACATAATGTGATTGCACTTGTATCTCACCTGTTTGCCGTCAAATATCACCTGTTCCTTTTAAAAGCAATGCAACCTGCCTTTCTATTTTCCTCTAAAAGCAGGTTAACTGCAGTTAATATGTAACCTAAGCACAAGAACAAATACTGACATTGAACTTAAAGCCATCAGTTTTGCCTGCAAGCAGAGTGAACATTAACAATTATTAATCTTAGTCAATTCTTCTGTCTGTCTGATGATATTTGTTATAATGTCCTTTGTAATTTAATCTCAAATTGCTGTCATGATCTTAAAATTCCTAACACAAAATACTGCTCAGTTTCCCAATTACAAAAGATTGAATAAAAGCAGGTACACAAAAACAGTGATGCCGAGTATGGAAGATGTTTAACTTTGAAATACTTCAAAAATGCTGAACCTATTTTCCCATTTGCTCAAAATGATCAAATTTTAGAAGTGGAAAATTATTTTCATTTTTGAATCTTTCTGATCCATTTTCATTTTGAAGTTTTAGCTAATGTCTTGAAAAATCTATAATATCACCTAAGTGCCATTCAACAGAGCTTGTCTGACAGAGCCCTCTGTATAAGGGACAGTTTAATTGTCAGAAAAATAAATCTAGCTTCCAGTACACCTTGTGCTGTTTTTCACCACAAGAAATTATTCAAACCTACTGAAACATGGGATTTGCATTCAAAAGCAGCCTTTAGAGTTACAGTGAGGCACCTATAGTGGAGGGAAATGATTTGCAGGGAATCAGGTCACTTGCGGGGAATCAACTCTTCATGAAAAGGAGAGAAAACTTGCTTAACAGTTCAAGGAAAGCTTCTTGGCAGCAGCATTTTGCAATAAATTAGATGTGCAAGTGTCCTTGTCAGGGGTGTGTCTCTGGTATTATAGGAATTGTTTTCACCAACAACTGTCCTTCCTTCTCCTCTGCTGGAGATTACTATACCTTGCATATCACTTGGCTTGGTGCCTCAGGGACAGTAGAGACATTGTGTCCCCAGCCCCTGAAAGGGAAGACCGTGGTCCTCCACAGTCTTATAAATTTACTTAAATCAGCAAGAAAGGTATCACTTAGTTAAAATGAAGGCTGGTAACAGCAGCTGAACCTTCACAGCTGTTTGCTCAGGGTTATGGATGGGAATACCTTGCTTTCAGCAAGCAAAACGTGCCTCAAAGTCCCAGTTTTGATTTTGCCTTTGCAGTCAAGTTCCCGTGTGGTAAAATTCAGAGAAATCATGAAGCCGGTCGAGAGAAAGTCACGGGAACCACAGTAAGTCCAGATGCTCATCCTGAAAATGAGGAAACCACTGAGGCTTGGAGCAGCCATCCAGAGGTCACATGGAAGGCTGACAGTTTACCCAGCTCAGCCCCATGGCAGGTAAGGCACCATTGTCCTGAGATGTTCAACAACTCACCCTGTTCACCAGGACCAACAGCCACTTACTCTTCATCATACTCATCCCCACTTGCCAAGGGTATCTACCTCGCTTGATTTGAGACAGGTTTCCTTGCTGTCAACATTTTGGGTGATTGTTCTGCTCTCCTGAGTACTGTATTTCTGCACAGACCTCCAATGAATGACATTGTGCCTCCTTTTCAGCGTCAAGCAAATGCTGAGAAGGGGAGGTCAGGAGAGAAGTAGGGTTGCAGGGGTTGTAGATATGAGACATAGAGTGGGGTCTTCCCTGCCAGCCATCCCATTACTCAGGCTGCAGCATGGCAGGATCAGAAGAAGAGCCCTAGTTCCTGTTGTGGTCAAGGCAAAAGTAAAATGAACAACCCAAACAGGAATAGTGCTATTACAAGATTAGCTAAATTTTGTTTAAAAAATAAGAACCCAGACCTGCTGGTAAAGTAACTGAATGCATGAACTCCACTTTGAGCCAGGAAAAAGGTCTGTCTTGACAAATTTCCCGCTGCGGTGGCTAAACCTCAGTGTAACTCTCACCAACCCTGAACGAAGGATGCTTTTGACAGAAAATACATACGAAAAATGTCTGGTTTAAGAAAACTGCTTGAAACTTAGCTCAATGTTCAGAATTTCTCTCTATTTAAGTTTTTGTGCTTTATCTTTCTTCTCTCTCTTTGCAGGCTGTTCTTGTACATGAGTACAATGACTGGTTTTGTGGGGGGACAATTCTGAACGAGTATTTTATACTTACTGCAGCTAGTTGTGTTAACCAGTATAAAGACTTACAGGTTATTGTTGGTAAGTGCTTCTTGTTTTGCTGTTTACTACAAAAATAAGAAACTGTCCCATGTTCTAGTATCTATATGCAAGACACTGAACTCTGCCAGAGTTTTTCTTAACTTCTTATTATTGCTCACTGCCTTATCTTGTCCTTTGACTAAGAGGGAAATACACGTTCATCTTTGTTGAATGGATAGTTTCCTTACATTTGGCTTGGCCTAGTGTAGCTTGTACATAATAGAAGCCAAGTGTAAACTGGAAAGGTATGTGAGCAAGTAAAGTTGAGGTGATATAGTTAAATTGATCTAATATTACACCTTCAGGCAATTTCCTGCATTGGCTAAACCTTGAAGAATTCCAGATGCTCCATTCAGATGTTAGCAATAACTGTTTTGACAGCATGCAGATACTAGTTTAAGTCTGTTCCATACTTGAAACCTCGAATTTACTATTTATTGCTGTCACTTATAAAACAGGAGGTTATCACAAGTTCCAGGCACTGAAAAAATAATGTTCTGAGTCATAACAATTGTACTTGGTCTACAATAGTAAAGTAAAACCTGTGTTTACCTAAACTTCAATTGTCAATCTCTTCCCAAAGAGACTTCATACAAGTTAAGAAAGACTGAATATATATAAATTCCTAATTTTTTTAATGCAGAATATTGAAGTTTTAAAAGAAAATTAATTTCTGTTTCTTGTTTAAGTTTGACTATGTTGCTCTGCAAATGAGAGGGGCCAGATGCTTCAGTTCTGTGTTGAGATTTTTGGTTGTGGATCAAAAAAGTGCCATTGGTTATACTGTAATGAAGCCCAGAACTTTATATCAAAGCTTTAATTGAATGCATTGTTCTGATAGCAAATTTCTGATTTCCTAATTGCTTGGCATTTTAGTAGTACAAAATGCTACAGCTTCAGGATACAAGACTGGTCTTTTTATTTCTAAGTATGATGCCTAGAAAAAGTGCAAGGAACTTTGGTCCTTTCTTTTATTGAGATGCAGTTTAGACTTGTTGGTATTGTCTTATTAACAACTGCTTTAATAATCTGACACAGGGATGGTCGTCAAAGGAAAGGATGACCTAAGCAGAGCAATGCACAGAGTGGAAGAAATAATTGTGCATGCCAGTTTTGATAGTAAAACTTATGACAGTGACATAGCCCTTCTCAAATTAAAGGAACCTATCACACTTTCTGAGGATGTTATCCCAGCGTGCCTTCCAGAAGAAGACTTTGCTAACAATGTTCTGATGAACCAAACTTTTGGAATTGTTAGTGGCTTTGGGAGCATGTTTGAACGTTCACAGCCAGTCAAAAGAATGAAAGTCCTTCAAATCCCTTATGTGGACAGGAACACTTGCAAGCTTGCCCTTTATAGCCCGGTCACAAGAAACATGTTCTGTGCTGGTTATGATAAAGATGGAAAAGATGCCTGCCAAGGAGATGGAGGAGGTCCCCATGTCACCAAATACAATGGTACTTATTTTGTTACTGGTATCATCAGCTGGGGAGAAGGGTGTGGGAGACCAGGGAAGTATGGAGTGTACACCAAGTTGTCAAAGTTTCTACCCTGGGTAAGAAATGTTTTGACAGAATACTCTTAGTTGTTTGACACGTAATCAACCTAATTGTCTTAGTCATCAGATCTGATCCCTAAGTAATATTTTAATCTTTTTAACATGCTTGCTAAAATTCCAATAGTTTGAGTTTTCCTTAGGAGATGCCATCTATTTCTTCATGAGATAAATGCCTGGTTTTCAGAAGGGGATCTTGGACTTCGAACAGAACCTGCTGGTTTTAGACAATAATGAAATTCCTTCAAATGGTTTAGGAACTCCTCCTGCTCTTTCTGCAATAACCTGAATTTGTCTCTTGGAGGCTTTCCATGTGCTAGCAAACTCCTTCCTGTGGCAATGAAAGTTGGAATTAAACATTTCTATGTCAGTACTTGCTTTGTAGAAACAAACCGGACTAGGATAATAACAAAGTAAGACAATATCAGAGTAGGACAGTGTTTTAAAAGCTTCTGGAAAAGCTACCTAATTTTGTAGATTTATATACATGTACACAGAAAAAGCTAGAAAATGCAAAACCTACCCATGTATCCACATGAATCTAAATAACTAGGCATGTCATTGAATCAAATGAGTTGTTAGATGAAGCTCATTGAATTGAAAAGGCTTGCTTTTCATGACCAAAGTCACTGGTGTTCTTCTGATATTTTCCTGCTTTCTTTCCGAGGTACTTTCTTCACCAATGTTATTCATGTTGCCATTTTGGCTGCAATAAAGTGAATGCATTCCATACCCTACAAATTACAACATTGTTATATGTCATCTTTTATATAAAGCATTATTGAAATTATTCACAACTCAAGAGTTTTTCAATCTATAAGGATAAATAATATTTCACGATTAAGAAAAACCTGACTCTCTAATCACTTAGACCTGACATCCTCTATCTGCCCTTACTTCAATCCAGAGGCAAAAAAAAAAGGACTTGTTTTTCATCTAGCTCGGTGGTACATAAAAAGGGTGAGCTAGATATTAAAATGTTTGAGGCTTTACAGAAAAATTAAGTACTCTGTGATGTACTTTTAAGAAGTGTGTTGGTACATAGTTTGGAAGAGCGAGAAAAGAGAGATGTTAGGAATGATATTGTGGCATAAAATATGCAATATTTTTCTCATTCCCTGGCTTCACAATATCCAGTTTGCAAGTGTGAAAGTCACCATTTTGGGGTCATTTTTAATATGCATTTTGTTGATCAGTTTGAAAGCAAAAAGGCAGTTAAATTTGTCCTATGATGACCACTATCCTGTTTTCCTATGAAAAACTCAGAAAAATTCCATTGAAGTCTGTTCCATTTGTATAATTTCCCTCCGTTTTCCTCTGACACATCTCCTGAACTTCAACACTGCTATATGAACTCAATCCTGGAGCGACAGCACTTCACAGGTCATGACATTCAGCCACAGACAGAAGTTCAGCCCCTGACGGCTGCATATGCAACTCCCTGATATCACTGCTATGAAGTATTGCCCCCTGCTTAACTTCCCATAGGACCTCTGTTGAAACCTGATTACATTGGGAGAGCTGAACCCCATGTAAGGAAGTGTGGGCCATGCTCAGGCGTGTTCCAGGGGCTAGGAGGAGGCCATTGCACAAATCTTGCACTTGCTGACCCATTCCCTCGTTGCTATTCATCTCTCCTCCTGCCCAGCCCTGCATTACCACTTGCCCCTGCCCCACAGCACTCCTGGTTTACTCACAACTGATTACAAAAGGCACAGAAACCTTCAACCATCTTCAGTCACCATCTTTGGCTCCATGTGCATTCAGAGGAATCAGTCATCTGAGCCTCTCCTTCCCCACCTCCCGCTTTGCATTTCCAGACACAAGAAACACTATTATCAACCTACTCAAATGTTCAGTACCAGGTAAGAACAACTTTTGTCTGCAGAGACACTTCTCCCAGCTGCTTAATTGCACAGAGAATTGCAGTCTCACTCGAGATATACACCAAGGCACACATCATGTAAGCTGTGCTCTGCCTAAATGCTATTTGAGTCCTCGGAGAGAGGACAGATTTTTAACTCAGGTCATCCTGGAAGATTTATTTTGAAACCTGAACAGGGACTTTTTGCTATCATTTTTCAATATGGTTGGATTTTTTTCCTTGTCATAAATACAGAAGTCACCTTCCAAAACCAATCCAGCAGTGTAGCAGTTGCATAAGTCCACAGAGTCCATGTCTCCCACAGTTGCGGAGTCAAGTTTATGGCAGGTGCCACTTCCACTACCCATTTACATCTATCTGGGCTGTGGGTGGAAGCTTTTGGGCACTGTTTTTCCACTGGCACTGCTGAGGACAGGTCATGGCTTCCTTCCTGCTGAATCTCTTGCAGAAGAAATGAGTGACCGGTCACAGAAACACCTTAATCACAACACCTCATCACAGGGCTGTTGCCCCATGATCTCAGGAGACAGAATCTGGTAGGAAGAGAGAGGAACAGGAAATAGCATTTAAAAGTCTGAATTCCAAGCAAATTCCAAACACTTTCTCTTTTCCCTATTGCCCACTTCAGACTGTGCCTGTGTCCGAGGAGTCTGCCTGAAAAAACCTTTGTTTAGATTTCTCTGTGAGCCATCCTTAGCCATTTTTATCCTGAAGTCTGGTCTAGGATAATGGGGAGATGTTATCAGAGAAAACTGGAGAAAAAAAATAATAAAATCCTCATCCAAAGGGATTTCACACGAGATCAGGATATTGTTCATCTCAGGGCAAAATTAAACACCTTACTATAGCCTCTTATCCATCTCTGAAACTCCATCTAGGAGCTTAAGTGATACAGCATTTTCTGTGCATGTGCATCCTCTCGTTCACACCCAGTTTTATTGGTTGCAATTTTGGTAGGGAAAGGATATTAATATAAAATTGGGAAAAAAATAAATACAAACAAGAAGGTGGAAATTATGTTTTTAATAATTGAGATATTAACACCGTGTACTATTTTTAGCAACTTATTCACAGAAGTAGAAAACATCAGAGTTTGCATCTACAGAGAATCACAGGATGGTTTAGGTTGGAAGGGACCTTCAAAGACAGTCTAGTGCCACCCCTCCACCATGGGCAGGGACATCTTTCAGCAGATCAGGTTGTTTAAAGTCCCAGCCAAGCTGGCCTAGAACAATTCCAGGGATGGGAGAGATATCAGAGTAGTTCCAAAATAAGGGTTTTTTTCACTACCAGGCTGTCAGGAGACTTGCACAACCTTGTGTCTGAACTCAAGTCCTTGTTGTGAGTGTAGGATTCACGGACAAGGATCAGAGCTCCCCAGGGTTACACTCCTCCTCTCTGCCCACTCCACCCGGATTTCTTGCAATCTATAACCAAACCAGAAGGGCAGTGCTGATGCATCTCCAAAACATCTGCAAGTTCCTCCAGTTTTTGGAAATGGTGATGCCCTTTGGATTTGGCAAGAAAAGCTCTTTTTTTTTCTGCAGGTGGTGAACAGAACTGGCTGATGATAGTCCAGGCATTTAACAGAGTTATAACCCATTTTATCCACACTAAGGTTTAACCCTTTGCATAATATCTGCTCTCTGCTCTCTGGGCAAAGTTCAGCTGACGTTTTTGTAGCTTCTGTACACACTAAGGCCTGTGCTGCTTCTAAGCACGGATGCTGATAACTGTGCTTCATATGAGCAGAGTGTACATTAGCATGTAAATGACTTGTGTCACCCATTGCTAGCTCTTGACCAAGACTATACGTGACCACAGTCACCTGGTTTGGGCTGACTGGTGTCTAGTCAGCGCTGAGGAGTGCACTCCTATTTTATTGTTTTGCAAAGGAATGTTTCTTCTTTAATTTGAAACAGCTCCACCTTGTTCCTGAATCTGCTGCTTCCATTTCCATATTCTCCATGCAAAGAATAGCCTAAAAGTCCACAATATATCAGCTCCACAATGTACACCTCTGACAGAGAACTTACTGAGCTAAACCACAGCAAAACCTGGCCTCTGTCCTATCCATCCCTTTGCAAACAGCAGCAATTGCTTTGAGTTACCTGCAGATTCTCCAGGGTCCTTCCCTATAGGGCAAGACTCGCTGGGCACAAGGTAGCTGGTCACAGTCTACTCTGCCTCAGGCAAAGGGATGGTGCTTTGGAGACCCATCAGTACCTGGGACACAGGGTAGTTCTTCTCTTCAGTTTATTGGGTAGGAGGTGGCAGATGGGTGACTTGCATGGAAATTATGACATGGAAGACAAGGAGGTAGCTTTCCGTGTCCATGGGGCATTAGCAAAGTGGTGACAGAGCCACAGAATTCAGCATCTCTTTGCTGTCTGGTGCCAGCTGGGAGTGGACAGGCATTGTCCAGGCTGGGCTGAAACAGGACTGCAAATACATCAGCTGTTTGAGTCTGCTCCTACCTCCTCACTCTGCCAGCCAGGGTAACCTGGAGCAAGGGAAGAGCGCAGAGGAAGCAAGTGGGGTTTAGAGGACTGTGACAGAGGCAAAACAGGGCAGGAGAGAAGGCAGATGGCAAGAAACTCGCCAGGTCCATCTGCAGCACAGATGGCTCAGAGCAAACAGGCTTGGAGGGGCCCCTGCTATTGCCTCACTTCCAGTGAGCTGCGCATTGCCTGTTCAGTAACAACCAACTTACGTATCTCTAAGCACGTCAGAGAAACACATCCTCTGGTTTTCTTCTGCCCCTGCACTCCCACAGTTGTGGCCTGGCAACAGGCATACAGGACCAGCGTTGAGGGGATCCACAGTACAAGACAACACTGGAGGGGTCTGCTCCTCATGGGACCAGTCTCTGTCCCTCCTCCTTCTCCCTGCCCTGCAGCAGCGAGCAGTCATGGGCTTTTCTTCATCTCAGGGCCCCCATATCCCCATGAAGGGCTAATGCAAAGACAAGAGGCTGCAAAGAGGTGAGAGGAGGAGAGGGAAGGCTAGACCTGCTCCTGGGACTGATATGGGGATAGATTTTCCCCTTTGCTTTGAACCATCTTCAGTGTCCCTGGCACACAACTAAACACAGTGCCTGCATGCTGCTAGTCAGGAGGATGTCCCCAGGGAGGAAAGTGGCTCCAAGCCTAACTGTCAGCTTTTGTTATTTGCTTAGTGCAGGGGCAACATTTTCTGGAAAATAATTGCTGTTCCTTTTCACGAAATGAGGTGTGCTTTTCCCAAAAGCACGTGACAGTGACAGAGTTACTCAGAACGGCTGCCCCCACTGCAGCAGGGCTGACGGCCAGCCAGGACCCACCGCACGAGGAGGGTGGCATTGGCATATCCGCTTCACTGCCTCATCACTGCCTGAGCAGCTGGTCTGCAATCCCACTTCCCCAGGCTTACTCCACTGCTGTGGAGAGGGACAGTCTCATTGAAAAGCAGGACCAACTAACCCAGTTATCCCACCCTGAGGAACTGCAGATTTTGCATCTGACACTGTGTGCAGGCTTCACACTGGAAAGAATAACCCTTCAA
Source organism: Dromococcyx pavoninus (assembly GCA_033558185.1). Classification (NCBI taxonomy): domain Eukaryota; kingdom Metazoa; phylum Chordata; class Aves; order Cuculiformes; family Neomorphidae; genus Dromococcyx; species Dromococcyx pavoninus. The sequence goes on along the minus strand of JAUMJL010000668.1, from coordinate 26,525 downwards.
GCAGGAAGCAATCCTTAAACAGGGCTGCAGGAAACAGGGAGACGTGACTTGTGTTCACTGGAGTAAGGAATGGAGAAAGCATCAAAGAAACATAGAATGGTTTGGGTTGGAAGGAATCTTAAAGATCATCCTGTTCCAAGTCCCCTGCCATGGGCAGAGACACCTTCTACTATCTGGTTGCTCAAAGCCTCATCCAGCCTGGCCTTGAATCCCAGTAACTCTTTATAATGAAACGTGAGGAAAGGACTGTCCTTTTAAAACCCTCTCTCTGTGCAATTTTCTGTAATATTGGGAAAATAAAGATGACCTGTTGCAGTAATACCAACACAGACAAAGGCACGACAGCACCATAATGTGCTGAGTACACTGTGGCCCATCCCCAAGGACACAGCTGTTCAGTCAAGGAATACTTCATTTGAAACAAACACAGTAATAAAAAAATGAGCCTAAACTAAGGCCTGGTGAGAATGCAGATACTGAAGCTCTGTGTTGTTATTAACTTAATTTAAATAAATACCTAATGCTTAATTGACATAGGTTTGCAAAATGTAAACAGCTTGTTTAAAAGAAAAAAATTCTGCAGATCCACTTTTTTTTGTGCTGGGTTCTGCAAAGGCCTGTGCTGACATCAAGTGGTGACATATTTTTCATGCTGAAGGGAGCCAGACTTGCTGACTGTGTGTGCACAGGGTGATATTTGTTGTCATGAGAAAGTAAAGGCAAGTAGATAGGGGCTGCAGGAGGGGCTACAGTGGCAGCTTCGCTGGCAGGTGATCTCATGGGGGTGTCAGCCAGAGGAATATGGAAAAGCAAGGCAGCCACTGCCTTGCACAGGGAGGAGCGTGAGGTGAGCTTCCACAGAGGTTCCTGGACATACGAAGTGCTGGCTGAGCCCCCCAGCACCTACCAGATCTGACCATCGGCAACGGCTCCCCTTTCCCCAGCCAAGGTACCCCCAAATAGGTGAGGTACCATGGGGCTTGTTGGCCTCAGGGAACGAAGGAGAGCATGGAGAGTTCATTTACCAAAGCAAGCATCACACAGAGGAAAAAAGTAAGTATGAAAAGTTATGAACAGACTGTGAATGAAATCAAGCTTGATATTAGAAAGGTTTTAACTTTGAGTGAACTTCCGGACAATATACTAGCAGAGATCGTGCAGGAAAAACCTCCCACAATGCAGCTTTAATGCGGAGCTTAAGTATTTGCTGAACGAAACACATTAGGGTCCATGATATGAGATGCAACATCAGGCCTGGGTTGGCAGGGACTGGCCTTGGCAAGGCACGTGGTCTACTTTAGGTCTGCTCGTCCGCCCCCAATACTCACTGAAACTGTTTTTTAAAAACTGCAGTTGGTGTAAAATGAAGCTTTATTTTGTGCTTTGCCTATGAATGCTCAGATCGATTATACTTTGGTACACGAGAGGTTCATACTCAAATAATAGCTGGGACTTTATGACATGAAAACACAGAATGGTCTCTATGTTTCTACCTGAGATTTAGAAAACACTTTTCCTTTCACTGGTTGTTGCTCCAACTGTACAAATGGTTTCCTGCTCTTCCCAGGAGCCTGCCTGTGCTGGGAGCCAAATACCCTCTGTGGCAGAATTGTCATGGCAGAGCCCAGTCCGTGCACACCACTGCTTGGACCCTTCCTCTCATCCTGGACTGCCCCAGCTGCTGGGTGCATGGCACAGCAGCCCAGCAAGGTGCTTGGGTCCCCTTGGTACTTACACCTCTTTTCACACACTGTGTGTCTGTGTGTGACCATGGTCCTGAACTCAGGAAGTTTCCCATGCACTGAGAATCATCTGGTTGGAAAGGACCTCTGAGCTCATCGAGTTCAGCCGTACCTGTCCCCTTACTAAACTATGTCCCTAAAAAACATCTACCCGCCTTTTAAACACCTCCAAGGATGGTGACTCCACCACCTCCCTGGGCAGCTGTGCCAGTGCCTGATCACCCTTTCAGTGAACAAATTTTTCCTCAACTTACAGCCCCTTCACCAGCCTCATCGCCCTTCTCTGGACGCGCTCCAACACCTCAATGTCCTTCTCATAGTGAGGGGCCCAGAACTGAACACAGTACTCGAGGTGTGGCCTCACCAGTGCCGAGTACAGGGGTACAATCACTGCCCTGGTGCTGCTGGCCACACTGTTTCTGATACAGGCCAAGATGCCATTGGCCTTCTTGGCCACCTGGGCACACTGCTGGCTCATATTCAGCCAGTTGCCTTCCTAACAGACAACAAGAAAAATGCCATATCCATTCAGATACATCTCTACAGGGGGAATCCCATGCTTGGTTGCTCCAAAAGCTGGTGGGATTTAACCAATGCAGTCAAGCCTTGTAAAATGTTTTGCAGGGACAGTATGAAAGAGCCAAGCCATCAAATTGATCCCTGTAGTCATCATTCAGCTTGTGCTTTGATACAGTACAAAGAGATGTTCATACTGTTTGTGTGTCCACATTCTGTGTTACAGGAAAAGAAGGCTGGGGAGTGGGAGAATATCCAAATCTTGGAGCAGCTCTCAGCAGAGCTAGTGAACTCGCTCCACCTTCAGCCAGAGAATGAGAAGAGACACTGTTGCACCACTAAGCAGTGTGGTTTTTTTAATGTATTGACATTGAGGCTAGGCTTTGCTCTTAGAAGTTTTGTTTTCCCATGAGCAGCTGGACTTTAAACTTCACCATGTAGCCATTTCCCCAGGAGCTGCAGGAATGCAAGTGGGCGGCCATTAGGCACAGAGGGTAGCAATGGCAAGGTGCTCTTGGACAATATTGTTTCTTCTCTCTGCCCTTTTCCTTCAGACAGAGCAGACAGGTACGGTCTTTGTTTTGTTGCAGCTTTAATTCTGATCCCTGCTACTGCTCTTCTAAACACAACAGTAATTTTGTACTTTGTATCGTGTTTACTTTTTACCACAGGGTGACAGCACTCAAAACTCCTTATTTTCCTTCCTTTCATTTCTCCTTGTTGTTTGTTTTTGTTTTCATATAGCTAAGTAAAAAAATGCAGTAGGTTACTAAGGCAATGCAATTTTGAATTACCATCATTTACACGAGGGAGATATTTTGTCTTTTCTTATCATTCTTAAAGAGTGCCCCAGACATTAAAGAGAACATAGTTTTATATTTCCGGTTGGTGCTGAAATAAAAATAAATCTTATGAAAGAGGCTGAGAAGCATCCTTTTTATAGCTTGAAGAAATTTATGTTTCCACATTAATTGTCCGTGGTTGGTAAATATTAAGGAGGAGCTGGGTAAGGCAGAAAAAGATGGTGACCACTTAAGAAGGTCAAAGATTAAGAGAGATTTGACTGAAAACCCAGCCATGTCACTGTTTTGCTTCTCAGCAAAAAAATCCCTGTGAACTGACTGAAGGCATCAGTTTGGACCCATCATCATAAAAAAATACAAATAATTTCCACTTCTACTGGTGAGTCTGAAAGCCCCAAGCAGTCTTACAAAATAGCCTCTGCCTTTATGACAATACTTTTCCCCTTTCCATGACAGTGCCACAGCAAGGCTGCTCTGTGTGTCTGGTGCAAGAAAAAAAAGTGTTGGAAAGTGCTTCAAATTATCCCTGCTTTGGGAAGAAGTCGGGCACTGCCCAAAAGCAAAGGTCATGACTCCCCAGCTGAGTTTGGGCTAAGAAAGGAGGGCTCTTTCAGTATGGAAGTTTAAAGCAGTTGAAACCCTGAATCTGCTCAAAAATGTTTCTCTTTAATAAAAGAAGGTAAAAATGTATATAAGGAAATCAGTCTAAGTACTTATCTTAGCATTTTGTCATACAACATTCCAGTGTTTATATCAGCTACTGATGCAAACAATGTTATCAAGCGACAGAGGCGTGCCAATTCCCTACTTTTGGAGGAGGTCCTCCAAGGCAGCTTGGAAAGGGAATGCTTTGAGGAGAGATGTACACATGAAGAAGCAAGAGAAGTATTTGAAAATGATGAAATGCTCGTAAGTATTTTGTTTTCCTGCATGTATAATAAAAATTACTGCCTTTGTTCTTTACTATCAAACACATTTGCACAGCTTGCTTCATTTGTTTGTGTTTCTCTACATCTTTGCGCGTAGAAATGAAGTGTGTATATTCAGTGGCAAAAATAGGAATGCAGAGATCAACTATGACACTTTTAATGTCCACTCTTGAAAATTATACGTCCTGCACTTCATGTTGTGAAATACATGGCTATTGTCCCATCCTAACCATACACAGAAATACAGCTAAAATTCGTCCGTTATACAGAAATTCGTCCATTAGGGACGAAGGGGGTGTAGGGATGGAGGGAAGCAATGCACTAGCAATTTGTGGGACCTACAGAAGACGCTCACTTGGTCTGTGACTGAAGGTCCCCTTGTAGAAGAGGCCCTCCTGCCATGTACAGCCGGATGCTGTGCTCTTTAACAGGAAACTGGCTGGAGACTGTGTTTGCAAGGAAAGCAGGGGAAACAGCCATCAGGCTGCCTTGGCTGTTCCCATGCTTTGGGAATGTTGATGCAGAGAAGGTACAAGGAGAGGGGAAAAGGTGTCTCCTCAGGGAAAGCAGTGACACAGCTGGTTGCAGTACCCAGGGAAAAGTGGGGCACCTGGTGCTGGTGACACTGCTAGTGATCTGCAGCTCTGCTCTCTGCTGTCCTCCCTGCCTGCAGCAGCACCTGCTGGAAGACAAGCGAGGCAGGATGGGATGGGGTCATTTCCCAGGCCACTGCACATCCGAGAGACAATGGCCACCAGTTTTTCCAGGAAGCTGTATTGCTAAAGGATCCAGCTGTGTCTCTCTTGCCTGTAAAATGTTTCTTTTCCTTTGTAGCTTAAGAAACAATAAAATGAGCAGGATGCAAACCCCCTCCCATCTCATTTGAATTTTGCTGGCAAGGCATAATTTGCAGACGAGCAACTGTGTAAATGTTAGACCATAGTATATCTTCTTTCATATAATGTTTTTGTTTTCTCAAAATATTTATGTTAGATGATGTTATTTGAGAATGAAAATCTAATTTCCCTCATTTTTTTTTTCAGAAAATGTTTTGGGATGTCTACTATGGTAAGCTGGTATCTTAATTTCTCTCCATAGCAGTGTCACACTGTGAACATTATGATTCAGTCCAATGCTGGTTTTCTGAGAGGTTTTAGCAGTTTATTCCACAAGAAACACCCACTTACTACTTGCCGTATCTCTAGTAAAGAGGAAAATGTTGGAATGGAACATTTTAAAAAGCAATAAATAGGAAAAAACATTTACAACTGCAAAGCAAATAAAAGTTGAAGGTGAGTAGATGTTATCATAGTAAATAGGCTGTTTCTTTTCCTGAACTTAAGGCTGCTCTGAAACAACTTGGGACCTGAGAAAGTCTGCTTTGCTGATACAATAGACCACCACAGCTTTACCAGCAAACCCACTCAAGTACAAACCTAGCATTTAAACTGAGAGAGAGAAATTGGTGTTAAAAGCTACTGGGCTGACTGCAAACTCTGGATGCTGGCACTACATCATCCCTTGGCAGCTGTCAAGGCAAGAAATGAATCTATAATGTAACTGGATGCCTGCTGAACAAGAAGTGTAGGGCACCAGCTCATGGTGATTATGACCTATTCCCACTCTCTTTTCTACATGCTTTGTCCTAAGTTTTTCTCTTGTTTGTAACTTAGCTTTTATTAATTTCTGATATTAGTTTTATACAGTGGATAAGGAGGTGACAAAACCAGCAGTTAGTATTACTTTTCTGCAGAAACCACTAAAACACTGAGTCCAGGAAACCATTACATAGAAGAATTCCATCAGTGATATAAATGTAATGAAAAATTATGCTAAATATCTGGCCTTTCATTACTTCTGTGAGGATGGGATTAACTTCTAATTTCAGTCAATGGATGTTAGTACTCTCTAGTCTATAAAGAGAGAATGACAACCAGTTGACACTGACCCATCCAAACAAGCTTAGTCACAACTGGGATACATTACTGGCTTTGGCCTCAGAGGTGACAGTAATTAAAAACTGTTATGCCCTGTCTTCTTCCTACACAACAGCAGTGTGCATTTCCTTCTTTGTGATATCTTGTCTAATGTTTTGAAAAGTGTGGCCAAGCATCTCCATGGTCTTTTTTATCCTCACTAAACAAAGACATTTTTTCATGCTGTCTTCCAAAGTCTCATTTTCTAGACCTCAGGCATTCATGTTGCTTTCTCTTCAGAGTCCAGGGCACAGTGGGTAAATCTGCATTGTGAATGTAAGAGGGCTGGGGAGAAAGGTTGATCACCCACTCGACCTAACTTCTGGCTCACCCTTTGGCTCTGTTTTGTACTTCTCCACCTTGGTCTCTTCAAGTCAAAGCTGATGTAGTTGCATCTTGCTCCAGCATAGATGTACGCTGTGAGAGCATTTGGCCTGATGTCATACTTGCCCCTGACCTCTTTTTTAACAGTAAAAAGTTAGCTATCAATAACCTTTCTTTAAGCATCTCTTTCCAGTTTTGCACATGCCTTATAGTAGTCTGTTTTCCTACCTCACTTACCAAGGTGATGTTCATTGATTCCCCACTAGGTCCCTTATCCTACAATACAATTACGTTTAGTTGGTTTGGATTCTTTGATCTTGAAAAATGCATGTTGGTTGTTATTTACCACCTTCTTGTTTTTCTGGGTGCTTACTAACAGCTTAATTATTCCAGTAGCTTTCCAGTAACAAAATCATGCTCTATAATTCATTGAATTTTCTTTTTCCTCCTTTAATAAAGCTAAACACTAGGTTTACTTTTTTTCACAGTCTTACAGAATGCTCCCTGATGCCAGACAGTTTTTTAAACTTTCTTTCCTGTATTTAAGCATGTATTTCAGAAACTTGAAATCCTGCAATTTGCTTCAGGCTGTAGGTGCAGCCCTTCCCTGGCTCCAGCTACTAACCACTGCTGCTGGACACCCTCACTCCTCAACTCTACCTGCTCAGCTCTGCTGATGAAACCCCCCTTAACCCACCCAAAACCCCCTCCAGGAGACCAAATTGTGCCGGCATATGCTGGTGGCATCTGACTTCAGGTGGGCTGAAGGTGGTAACTGCTTTAAACCAGTATTTTAGTACATATTTTAGTACTGCTAAAGCTCAAAGATACTTGTGCCCACAGCCTGTGTGGATGGTGGTTGGTTTTTTTCCCCCAGAACCAGGCAGCATGTTCACCTTTCTGTCCCTGATATAAATTATAGCAGCTCACTGACTGAAGTTATCCTCTGAAGAAGTACTAAATTTTAGAAAGGTTGGAGAGCATACCCCAGGTTAGGCTTTTCTGGCTTGCTCCCTGATCACTCGTGTCTACAATAAGCAGTTATTTGGAGAACATTTCCAAACTCTTTTGGATTCTTTCTGGTGGGCAGCTTTAAAGCAGCCCTGGTGCTTCACCTGTAGTGAGGTATGTTCTGGTTTCAGTGTTCAGGTCATAAGAAAGACTAAGCTGCTAATGTCTGACCTCTTCTATAATCATTATACAGATGTGTGAAAGCCAGATTCCCTCCTATTTTGATGTTGCTTGCTGTATAATTTTGATGCCAGCTTTTTTTATCCAATGCATCTCAGCCTAAGACAGGAGATCTAAGACACCACTCTGACACTACTTTTCCTTGAAGCAGAGCATCTGTCCCCCAGAAGCAGGCTCTACCTGTGGGCACTCTGCAGCCTAGCTGCCAGGGGCTGCATGAATGCCTCTGGAAGCAAAGGCTCTGTCTAAAATTACTCCCAAGGAGCAGTTTGGTGAGATGTAGCCCATTTCCTTCCGAGCTGCTTTTTGCAATGCTGCTCTGTGTGGCTTGTATGCTGGGAATGGGGCTGTGTAATTGTGGTTAGTGGTGGTGGTGGTGACTGGTTCTTCTCTTGTGGCATTTCTTCAGGTGGCAGGAGGTGCTCATCGAGCCCCTGCCAGCACAACAGCATGTGTGAGGACAACATTCGTGGCTACACCTGCACCTGTGCTGAGGGCTACGAGGGAGAGAACTGTGCTTTTGGTAAGGCATTGCCTCACTTCTGAGAAGCCCCGTCTCCTCCTGTCATAGAAGGTCCCCAGAAAATCAGACACAGCTCTTCCATTACAGCCAGTTACTAGGTTTTAGGTTAAAACACAGGTTTTGGCAGAGCAGGGCTCATCCGTATTGCCTCTCTACTGAAACATTATGGTATCCTGAGGTTATGCTGGCAACCTCATCCCACTTCCTCCCTAGAGCACACAGCAAATGGGCTTAAAGCAAGTTCCTCCCAGGGGTGGGCTCTAAAGGCAACCCTGCCACTAGCACACCCCAGCTGCTTGTCTTGCAGTGGTCCCAGGTGGCACGTGGCCTGGAGAACCAGGGCTGCAGCAGTAGGGTGGTGCCTCCAAGGACATACATACCCACAACACTCTCCCTCTGGACTGAGGGACTCCAGAAAAAAAACCCACTTCCGGCGCAAGTGTAAAAGGCGTAAAGCAAAATGATGCTTTCTGGCACATAAAACACCCTGGGCCAGATCCTACATTTTTACATCTGCCAGGTTTTACTGTCCAGCCCTTACATCAGTTTTTTTGCTGGCTCAGAGGTCCCCTGGGGTGGGAGACACCCCAGCTGCTGTAAGGCAGGGTCATTTTCTTTGTAAGGGGTGTGACGGTGACCAGCTGCTTGGGCAGCACAGGAGGTGACATAGCTTGGACCAGTGCTGGGAACTGGATCTACTCAGATGAGCAGGATGAGCCTTAAAGAGCCACTTCATATGGTTTTTTTTTTGAACACTTCACCTCCTTGCTAGATTCACCATCAAGTGGCTGTTCCTCCTGTTGATTTGTGCTGAAGCTTAAGTATTTGCTCAGCTATGGAAAGTTGACTGAACATGGTTCAAAGGTGATTAATACTCCCTTTCTTTTCTTCTTATTTTTGGCAACTATTAATTTTAGTTTTCTTAGCACAAGCATGAGAAATAAGACCCATGCATTTGTTTTTGCTGAAAAGCAGAAAAGTGTTAGCCTTTTTCTTCCTCAGGCAACTTGCCTTTTTAGCATGTAAAACAGATTTCCCCTGCTGCAGATACTTGGTGTTTTGTTCAAGGTAGCAGAAAGAAAACCCATGGCACCCTTTCCTGGGAAGGCCTCGTTTGACCCTTGGCTACTAACACTCCCTAAAACTCAGAGGTGCAGACAGTCTGGTGCAAGGAGGTGCACAGTTTGCAATGAGTCTGTGGAAGCTGCAGAGACTCAGCTGTTTCCAGTTTCTGCTTAACAAGGGGAAAACCAATGTGGTGGGAAACACAACCAAGCCAGAGCCCCTACCCAGCCCTACATAAACCGAGTAAACATCAAATGCTTTGTAAAGAAGACTCAAGCTATGCCAGAAAACTGCAGCTGAAACATTCCAAATACATTTTCTCTCCCTGTTCCATTTAGCTAAAAATGAATGTCGCCACCGAGGAAAAGAAGGATGCCACCACTTCTGCTACCCAGGAAGTAATTCCTACCATTGTTCCTGTGCTGATGGTTATGAGCTCGGGAAGGATAAAAAGCAGTGCATCCCATTAGGTAGGTGTGAGCATGGACGTAGTGGGGGCACAAGCTCAGTGCTGAGGTGGGCAGACCACCATCTGATATCTGGATGTGATCAGCCTGCTTGGAGACTCAAGTGATGAGAATATTACTGACCTTCCAAACCAGGAAAAATAAGGAGGAACCTAGGGATCACAAGCCAAGATACCAGAGCAGTGGTAAAAAAAAAAGCAATATTTGATCTGAGCGTCTAAATATGGGTCTGCAGAGAGGATTTGAATCATCCTACATATCACTTACTGGGGTATGTTTTTTGGTCCTATGCTCAGTAGAGAGTAACTACTGAAGACCTGAACAGTTTGTGGCGACCCAGGATTACGGCACAGGGTAAACAGAAAGTGTAAGAAATGCAGATTACTGGGATACTTGAAAAAGCACACTTCTGTTCTGAACCAAAACAAAGGCATGTGCATCTCTTGAGTGATAGTTTTAACAGGGAAAACACAGGACTACCTTGCCCAGATTGGGCCCCAGCTATCAGGTATTTGGCACAATTCAGACAAGGATACACAGATGAGGAAGCAAGCCATGCCATGCTGACGGTTGGCTGGAGAGGAAGTTTCATTTCATTAGTTACAGATTCAGTGAAATCTGGTCACCACAAGCCCAATGCAATGACCCGCAACATTCAGCGGCATTGCTAATCTACTGATGTCAAGATCATTATTCCAGTTTTCACTACTTGAGAAACTGTCCTTGGTGCAAAAATGAAACGTCAAAGACAAGGTGGAAGCAGTAAGATATTTGCAGGTAGTACTTGCCTTGAAATGCTACAGCATGAGGTTTTGATTTTTCTTATTGCATTTGCTAGATCAATGTGCATGTGGCAGACTTCAAGACAATGATAATCTGTTAAGCGAAACCAGGAAGAAACGTGATGAGCGATTTCCTTGGCAGGTATTTCTAGCAATTCATGAAACCCACTCAACCTTACACAGACAGTGTTATCTATTGTCTTTTTGCGTTCTCTTAGGTCCTGCTGCTAAACTCAGAAGGGAAGGGCTTCTGCGGAGGAGTACTGCTGAAAAGTAATTTTGTATTGACTACAGCAGAGTGCGCCCTTCTGCACAGCAATTTTGAAATCAGGGTCGGTGCTGGTACGTGATCAAACACATTTTCTCTTGTTTAGCACATTTTAGTATTGACAAGATAATTAAAAACAACCCTTACTAAAAATTTTGCTGCATGAAAGTATTGTGAAAGGAAACAAATCTGTTGTCGTCTCAGTTAAGCATCTTGAGCAAGAAATACAGTTGCCCCATCTCTCCCCCGCACAAGAAGCACAGAGACAACTGCCTCAAATGCAATTCAGACCTTAGCACTTAGGGATAAGCTCAACTAGGTGGATTTAGAGGTGGCTTTTATTTCATACCAAAATTCACTTCTCATTGGGCATTCGTCCTTCGTTCCAGAATGATGCATGCTTCTACACAGCATAAAAAGTTCAAGGTATCATTCCTAGTTTACCTTTACTGCAGGTGTTTTCAAGAAAGAGCACCTCTAGTTTTGCTACTGCATGTATTTCTCAGCTTGACTAGGCAGCTGCTGTCAGTTTGCAGGCAGTTTTCAGCTCTCTGGTAAGTTATTCCTAAGCGCAGTACGTGTCATTGCTTTACAGGACCTAATGGAACAAGCGGAACTGAGAAGGTAATGCAAGTTAAAGAGACACACCTACACATCCGGTATGATGAAGACACTGGTGAGAACAACCTTGCATTACTGCAACTCCAAGAGCATGCTGAATGCAACAACCACCAGCTTCCTGTATGCATCCCTGAAAGAGACTTTGCAGAACACATTTTAATTCCAAAACTGGCTGGTACAGTCAGTGGCTGGAGAATGGAAGGTGATGAACTTCAAGGTGATGAGTTGCAAGTTTTATACCTTCCTGCCGAAGAATGCAAACAAGTACTCAACATAAGCCTCACAAACAGGCAGTTCTGCGGACACCTCCAGGAGGCCGTAGACAAACGACTGGCTGGAGGAAGCTTTTTAGCTACTGAGTATAAGGGCACTTGGTTTCTGACTGGCATCCTAGGATCTTGGCCACTAGAAGACACTGACTGGGAAACACTTCTATTCACTAACACCGCAAGGTATATCGTATGGTTTAAACAAAAAATGAAATAAGACACAAACACAACCAACCCTCCAGCATCAAATCCCTACCAATCACAGCAAGGAAACATTTTGGATGCAGCCAGTACACCCGTTTGACTCTATCACGATTTGCAGCAATGGAAGTTGCAATGATGATATGTATATAACTCCAATTCATATTGAAAGCCTGTCTGTCTTTCCTTTTGTTGACACACAGTACTGTGAAAGTCATGATGCAGCAAACAGTTATTTTGCTAAAAACTGCCCGAACTTTAAGTTTCTTAGAATTCTTTGCCCTAAAACTCAAAAAACGCTGATGTTTTTCTGGGATTTTAGATGTTGCTAGAAAAAAAGAGTATTTTTAATTCTTCTTATCCTGAGGTTTGATTCAGCAAATTCATAATCTTATTTTAGCATCCATACAAATAAAACTCACTAAGACCAGGAGAACTCCCAAGCCTTCAAACCAGGGGTGTCAAACTCACGGCTCCCTGGCCAATTCCAGCCCTTCCCCTTGTTTTATCCAGCCCAGTACCTTGTTTCTCTCCAGCGGCAGCACCGAGCTCCTTGCCCCTGTGCTCCTGCCAGCGCCAGTCACGTGTGCAGCATGTGACGCACATTACAATGCAGGAGCAGGAGAACGACAGGAGCCAGGAGTTTGACGTCCCTGCTTTAAACACTTATGTTCATGTATGACTCGACACTCAGCACACAGAAAAATGCTTCCTCTCATAGAAGGTTACCCATGTGTTCCCTTATGAACCATGCCCACAACAGTTACCAGGTAAAATAAACCCCCAGCTCTCAAGGAAGAGAAAAAAAAAATTTATTTTCTTTAAAAGTAATTAAAAAAGCCCCAAACTTCTATCCCATCACTTTGGACAAAGCTACCTTGTTCCATCCCCAAACAAACAAAACCCCCAAGAGCAGTAACACTTAAAATAATGGATCCAGTTGCAGTGCATTCCCAAGAAGCAAAATAGTAACACATCCATACTCTTTAAGATAAACTTCTGTTCATAATATCAAAAATGAAACAAAATAATGCCAGAATTAAAAAACCCAAACCCACCTGTGGGCACCTACACACACAGAAATCCCACATGTACTGGAACCCGCAAGTATCACTGACATAGTAAAGCTTTTGATGTCAAGCACTTCCCCAGTTTTTAGAGAAGGCTTGAAGAGAGTATTTAATACCGTGAAAGAAAACATCATTTCCAGACTGAAGAATGGATTAATACAAATAACAAAGGATGATACTTTTCATCTCTCGAAGATAAATGCAAAAATTTTAACACAAAGGCTTTATAAAAGCTTTGAAGTACTTTGCAAATTATTTGGAATGCTTATGCTTTGCTTTATTTCCTCATGAAATACTTCAAATGATCTACGGAAACTGTCATTGAAAAGTCAGCATTTCATTCCAATGCACTTTGTAATGTTGGCAGCCTTGGCTATTCTGGAAAAGGAGCCACAAACAGTTCCTGGTATTCCAGTCCCAGATATGAACCAGGTCATTTATAACATTCTCAGGGTGACTGGGAGCAGCTTCACTAGGCAAACTGTGTATCTGAAAAGTACTTGCACGGATAAGATACAACACTCAACACACTGTTGACAGTGGAGGAAACGGGTTCTGCTTACTGACCACAAGCTTTTGATGCTGATGAGATATGTAGCCTTTAATGTGACCCTAAGAGAAGGAGAAAAAAAAAGTTGAGTGTATACTCAATCAGTGTTGCACTACTGTACTCACCATCTAGAAGGATCCAATTTATGTAAGAGGTTCAACTCACTGGGTCAGCAGAAAGTCGAAACTACAAACTGATGGTGCTGTCAGACTGACAGCCTGTTGCCAGGACCCTCTACTGGTCTACTGACATCTCCTTGAACAGACAGAGCTCTACAGAAGTGTTTTTAAATATATTCTCACACTCATTAATATGAGGATTTTAAATTAATCACTATGACAAAGCTAATAAACTAAATTACATAGTACTTCCTTTTCAGGTCACCTAATCCCACCCTCTGTTACTCCAAGACCATACCAAATAATCTGGTTTAGAAATGGATAAGTGGCTCCTTTTCTTGATGACACTGCAATGCTGTTTCAAACCGTCCAATTTATTAGAGATTTCTATTTCAAGCCTTTACCTGTTCATGAGTATTGATATCCATTTACAATAAAAGACAATGTAAAACGAAAAAAAAAAACCTGGTTTTAATTTTTTCTAATGTTAGAATGTCAAGAGCCATAGAATAATAGAATGGTTTGGGTTGGAAGGGACATTAAAGATCACCTAGTTCCAACCCCCCTGCCACAGACATGGACAACGTCTACATCAGGCTGCTCAAAGCTCTATCCAGCCTGGCCTTGAACACCTTAGCGATGGGGCTTCCTTGTATCCTACTTCAAATCCTGAAAAACAAATCCCTTTGGTTACCAGTTACAACTTTTGTATTTTTAATTCAGTATTTATGCATATACAGAAATTTCTGTATTTTATTTTTAATGTAAAATTCAACTTCAGTTGTAACTGATGCCTGCAAAAGAGGCAGGAACTGGAGGGACTCCCCAGGGCAAAAAAAAACCATTTCACTTCAGTCACAAGTGAATTACTTTTTTCACATAAGAAAACCTGGGATTATTGATGTGGTTTTTGTAATAAGCTTTTATTCTCTACCTAATATGTTTTTTACTCTCTTAAATCTAAAAGGATCAAACAAGAAGTTGTCAGCACTTACCATATATATAAGATTAGCTAAAATGCACTGGACTTCATCAATATCGACATCGTCTACTTGCATGAATTTCAGGGCAAATAGAAAGGCATCTAGAGATAGCTGATGGGTTTTGAGTAGTAAATAACTGAAAGAAATAACAGAAAACTAAAATATCTGTTATTGAGAAAAAAATACCTTAAATGTTTTGGTTCTTAGAAAAATGGCCTTTCTACAATAAATTGACCTTAACAGGAATTTGGGTCTCTCAGAGAAAACTAAGGAGCTTATATTATATGTTTCTATCTCAGTCCTAGGCAAAAACATATAAAGTCTGCTTTGGCAAAAATGTAGGTTTTGTTATGCTTACACTTTCTTAAAGAGATTTCTGTACGTGATGATTTTCAGCTTCTCAAGGATTAGAAAGATTCCACATCGAATAAAGAAGGTCTCATGCTTTGTCAGGGCATCATTTAGAAGGAGAAGATTGCCTTCGCTAGAAGGAAAAAGAAATGAAAACATGAGAAGGTCTCACCCAAAAAAAGAAAATAAATTGTCTGACTTGGTAGGAACACCCCTCTGCCTTCCTCAATCATCACAAAGTAGCATCTTTTACTTCATACTTTTTGAACTGACATACAATGTAAGAAAATAATCATCATACCTCACAGCCTTTGTTACTTCAGCGAACTGCATAAGGTCATACTTTTTTAAGAGCTGAATTGTTGGCATATGGCCCTGAAAAATAAACAGTTTCTAGGTTTTCCTGGATAAAGTCAAATGCATTTTAAATGTAATCTAGTGAGCTATAAAAACATTTGTTAGAGAAAAAGACAAATGTTTAACCATTTTTGGGTTTTGCTACAAAAAAAGAAGTGAATAGAAGTATTCGTAAGACAATCCCCTTGCCCCTGCCAACCAGCTTGTTGCTTGACTCACGACAGCTACCTATTTTTCATGGTTTAGGGAGTCCCTTAATGTTGGGGTATCAAACTTGTAAAATCAGGATTGTGTGACACAAGGCCTAGTTTTATGTCGTCTAATCTGCAAACAGGAAAACCATGGGAATCCCAAGCATTACTAATAACACAAGCAGAAGCAGTGTTTCAGCACTGTCAAGTGCCAGCCCAGTCTGTTCCAGGTTTCTTCCCTATGCCTCCATGCACAAATAAAAACGTCCTCTCAAAAAAACCCCAAACAACAAAATAGAAACATTAAATTTAAAGAAACAAAACTAATTCTCAACAGGTGAGACTGAATTACCTGCACTATCAAAAAGAAACTTTCCTTCCTGCACAGCAGAGATCAGATTGCACACTGACTTGGATCAGACTTTAAATTTAGTTACCATCATGCTATGCTGTTGGTAACTCCTTTCCTGGTTGGAGGATTAGCTGAGAGCAGAACTCAGCTGCATAGTTACCAAGAGCTGCTAGGAATAAAAAAACACCCAAGCTATTTTAGTACAGTTTATGGTTAGTGTTAATGTTTGGGCTCTGATTAAAAAAAGCAACTGTAAAAACAGTGACCTTTATTTAGTTTCTTTAGTGCCTCTTGTACACCAGAACAGCTCCAGAAAATCCACAGTAATTCCAGGCACTAAAGACCCACAAGTTTAAGGCACCCTGCCAAGATTGGGACACAGTTTTTAGGAAGACTGTTAGTTTTCCTTTATCAAACCTACCATCGACTGATTTCAAAACAACCAGTAAGAAAGTCAATAAATAAAACATTAAAACCAGAAGGCAATTATCATACCCACCATGCTTCCCCTTTACCCATTTGACACTGCAAGGGACTGGAAAAGGAACACTGAATGGAAAAGAAGGAGGGTCATAAACAGGTTGGGAAAAAGGTGGAAGATGGCAACTCACAGAAGCAGGTGATAATAACATCCTCCATAGGTAACTTTGGTATCAGGGCCAGGAACAAGTAACTAAAATCTAGTTCTTGTCCCCTCAGTTACACTGCATTAATTGTCAGCATAATCCCACTAACTCAAGAGCTACACAAATGCAGCACAGCATGTGGGAAAGGACAGGAACAAGAAGCAGAGATGTGCTCAATTCTTTTAATAGAAAGATGAAAAGATCAAATAGTAATCGGTCTTCTCTGACTTGTTCAAAACCAAAATGCTCTACTTCATGACCCTTCTGACATGCCTCAAATGGGCAAAGTATACTGGGTAGAAAACCGAAGACAGGAATCCTTTCTCTCCAGTGGCAAGCCCCCCTCAACAGTCTTCAGCCATTTGTTTGCACATCTTTCTTCTCTTTACCAGGTGGAAGAAGGAGACGGATTTGTACTAATGAATACAGACATTCCCTTGCCCATCTGTAATCACCAGAGAGGCACTCTGCTACGTGACAGAAGTTACACTGCTAAGTGCTTCAAAGAGTTCAAAGTTATCTTTATTACAGAAGTAAGCTCAGGTTGCACCTTTAGGAGGGATGGAAGAAAGGCAGAGGGAAAGGAGGGCAGGGTTTCTGTTTGCGTTTCCCCCTCCCTCTTTCTTCTTTCCTGTATTGCTATAAGCAACAATTCAACATTTTTGGCCCTCACATAACAAAGTGTGCGTATGCTGGCTCTCACAGGGGTCAGGCACACATAGACTCTGAATTCCAATAAGCAAAATCCAAGAGCAATACTGATCCTCACTTTAGCTACCTGTTTCGTTCCTCCCCACGCCAAGATTATTTAGAAGATCAACATCTCACCAATAACATTTTTACTGGCAGCAGGTAGATTAAAATCATTCTTTTGTTCTTCTGGCTTGAGCGGTGACAGTGCTCAAAGGCAAATGACAGATACTCTTCAGCTGCAGACACAAATAAAAGTTTTAGTAACGGGAGCCAACAACAAAAACAGATTATAACTGTAACCCAGATTCTGTGCTCAATGTCCATCTCTAGTTTGAATGCATATTTGAAATTAAATAAAGAAGAATCACATCAAAACACATTAAGAAAAACGCTGTAGGAATTATTGGAGATTCACACAAAATGCCAAGTATTATCAGAAAAACAAGCCCTCCTTTAGAAAACCAAAGGAAACTTGTCAAGGTCTAGATATCAGAGGTAACTGTTACATGCAATATTGGAATTTTCAGCTCATTTCAGTAATCGTAGAATCACAGAATGACCTGAGTTGGAAAGGACTCAAAGGATCATCAAGTCCAACTCCTGTCCCTGGATAGGACAATCCCAACATCCACACCACGTGTCTGAGGGCACTGTCCAAATGTTTCTTGAACATTGCCAGGCTTGGCACCATGACTGCTTCCCTGAGGAACTTTTCCAGTGCTCCACCATCCTCTGGGTGAAGAACTTTTTCCTAATATCCAACCTAAACCTCTCCTGACACATCTTCCTGCCATTTCCTCAAGTCCTATCATTGGTCACCAGAGAGGAGAGATCAGCGTCTGTGACTTCAGCCTCTCCCCATATGATTTCTCCTCTAGACCCTTCACCAGCTTTGTGGCCTCCTCTGGACACTCTCCAGTAATTTGACATCCTTTTTATACCGTGGTGCCCAAAACTGAACACAACATTCACGGTGTTACTATTATAGTAGGGGAGAATCTCCAGAAGCGCTGATGAAACGGAACTCTATTTTCTAAATTCACATATCTGTTGAGCTGCAGTCACATGTCAGTGAGTTCACACAGCATGGCCACATGACAACCTCTCATCAGTTCTCATGACAAGCCTGAGAAAAGACGACACTGTACAGAGTAACAAAACTGGCTCCAGAATAGATCTTGGTCAGGCACTTAAGACACCTTAGCTCTAAAAATGTTTCTATTAGTGAATAAGAAAAAACTCAGAAATACAGTTTCTACATCTTTCAAAATCAATGCACTGAGAAACGAATTTGTCAGCAGTTTGCTGAGAATTTCCTACACAGCATAAAGCAACATAAAGCAGACAAGACAGGCACAAAGCCTCCTTTGTGAAACCTTTTACAAATTCTACTAATTTGGATGTTCATACATTTTATTCTGCACACACAATGCACAAGACTACAGAGAACTTAATTGAAAGACATGTTTAAAAACTGGGCATATATTACAATTAGAATTGTCATGTAATCTCATTGTTAATATGACTCAACCTGTGGGCTTTGGATCAATCTTTTCCTTTGATCAGTGCAAACACAATTGCACCTTTACAAACATTTTGAGTCTCACACACACACACACACACCAGCCAGATTTCACGCCAAGGAGCAAGACTTTAAATCTGTCTTACTAGCACACAGTACCTTGCTTAAAGTCACTGTCAAACATAGCTTTGCGTCCCACATAGTATCTGTATGTAACTCGTTGTGCCATACTATAGTCATCCTTCAGATTTGAGCTGTCAATTGCTCTAATTAAGGGTTTACATAGATGGAGCTTGTTGATCTGTTATAAAAAAAAAGACCGCATTTTACTCAGACAGTGTAGAAACATAGTGTCATATAAAAAAGGGTGAGTTTGATTTAGAATATGAAATATAAAACATAGCTTACCACCCTTGAGCCCTACCTTAAAATAAATTTTAAATAGCTGATTCACGAGAAACAACATCCCCCACTTCTTGGAATCTTCAATCCCTGCTCGACTGTCATAAAAAAACAGAAAACCTACTAGCACTCATCATATTAAGAAAATGACTTTGTCCTTATGGTGAACTCCCTCTATAGATATAGGTGTCCAAAAATAAAAGTAGGTGTCCAAAAATAAAAGCCAAACTCTTTGTCTTAAGCCACATCACCACTGTCAAAACAGAATATATGTTCCCACCTCAGATTTTAAACAGCTCTGCCACATTTCTTTTCAGCATAATGAAAAGACATCATGCAAAATTTATGCACATCAGGATACTCACTCTAGCACTCCAATCTACCAGTAACACATTCTCAAGCATAACAGTTGTTTATAATAGTCAAGGTGAAAGAAAGATGGAAAAAAAACCCCAAACATTTTCTTCACTTTGGACATGTTAAAATTGCTAACACTGGAAACCAAAAAGAGTTACTGCTTTTCCATCTCAGCATAATGAAGCAAACTTGACATCTTAACAGGGCACAAAAGTGTTAATGATCTTTCCTGGGAGACAGGGACATAATCGCTCCCTCCCAACATCATCTACCAGGAACTTTAAACCTGAAGGGAGGCCTCTCCAGCTGTAGTTAACAGTCAAGAAAGAACAGACTACAAATTAAAGGAAACGATCTTCAGAAGTGTTGTTCTTATCCAGATACAATCTCCAAAAGTAGAAAAATCTTACTTAAAGTTTATTAAGTTCTTAACAATTTAACAGTGCAAGTTTTACAGAGGATCTTTCACTTACGTGTCACTGGCACAGGCTCGAAAACAGTTCATGAGCAGCTCTGCTGCTTTTTCCAACATGTCACCAACTTTGCCTTTCCCTTTCTTCACGAGCTGTTGATCTGCCTATCATTTGCATAGCAAGAAACAATGTGTAATTCCAAATCCTAGTTCGCTGGGTTGTAAATAGTTTAGGTTTTCACTATAGCATTTTATGAAGTAATTATAATAATTTGTTTGTCATGCCTCCTATCCACCAAATCTAGAAGGCAGTCAAGCTCACAAAATAAAAGAAAACACTCGAGAGGCTCCTGAACATAATGTACAGAACGAGTGTCCTCTGAAAACAGCACAGATTGCTATTACCTATAGTGCCACTAACCTTACTGCAGCACTCAGAAGCCTAAATTTAGTATCATCTGATAGCTGAACTGGAGCATTAACACTTCAACTCAAGTTTTCAAAGAGCAAGAGTCTGCCCAAAAAAAAAAAGTCTTTTGAACAAAAGCAAACTAAAATGATTCCCCAATTATGGAGTCTGAGTTTTCAAAATTCATAATTAAGCTCCTCTCCACAGCCACGAAGGCAGTATTTTATTTCTAAAACATATTCAACATTTCTAGTAGTAACACACACTGCTTGGACCTGGAATTTTCAGAAGAAATGGAAAACCTATGTTACAGTGTCAAGAGAAAAACTTAGTTGCCAACACATAGGAAAAAATAACATACACTGATTAAAACAGAACTTTAACAACAAAGAAAAGGGAAAAAATAGCAAGTATGTATCTAATATATGCTTTCTAAAAAGTTTTGTTATAATGCTTGCGTTCTCACTAGTTGAAATGTAAGGAAAGAAATGCAAATACATCCTTTGCTGCAAAAATCATGTCTGTATCAGCATTCCTTGGATATGCTAACATTAGAAGACAGAGTTCAAACACTTCCAGCATGACTGAGCCCACTTTCCCCTTTCTGATGCACCTAAAATACAAATTGGCCTCATTCAGACTGAGAATCGAGACTTAATACAGATCAGAAATACACACACAAAATATTCTCACTGCATGCAAGACAAATGACTCGTTGTGGGGGGTGTAAGTGCTGAGTGGACAAATACTGAAAATACTGAATATTGTCAAACTGTAACCTAGCTTGAATTCTAGCTTTACCTCCTCAGCTGAAGTGATGAGGAGCAAGATCACAACCCTGCCACTTCCCTTGGCCTTGCAGCTCTCATTAGATCCCTACAAAAGCTACTTCAATTCAAGACCTTGAGAAAAATAATGTAAATTTGGGTTTTTTTTTTTTTTGCTTGTCAGCATTTGTTCAGCTCCAGTAAGTATCAAAAGCAGCAAACATAGCTGGAAGAAGGAAAAGGAAGCAGAAGCTTCCCTCTTCAGATGTGATGAGCAGTTAGATTAGCTCAGTTGTTTGGGATATCTCTGCCTTTATAAAGGCTGCACCAAATCCTAAGGATAATATATGTGGAAATAGCAAGTTATGCCACAACCCTACTGTATAAAGACAGCACTTCATCACTTCATAAGCTCTAAGCAATTGCTGGGAGTTCCATGCAGGTCCTCCAAATCTCCCTAGTTGGGAATGCGGGCAGACTGAGCAACGCAGTTTTTCAATAGGACTGAACTGGACGAATTTAGTGTGTCAACAAAATCCTAAACAATGAGTTGAACAGTACTGAAAAAAATAAGGCTATGTAATAAAAGTCTAAAATATTTCTATGGAATAGAAATAGAATTTCTGTGGAAACTCCTAACAGAAAAAAGTAATGAAGCTAACCAGATCTACTTACATTATTAGCAAAAATTCGAAGATCGAGGGCTACAGCATACATAATAGGTAAAGCCCTAGAAAAGTGAAAAATAATACTCTTAGTGTACACAAATCATGCAAGAAGACATGAGAAAAAAAGCTTTTTTTTTGCTAGTTGGTCATAAAATGAGGAAAATTATACATTAATCTTTAAATAAAGAATGCACTTTTTTAAAGGAAAGGTCATCAAGATCTCAGCATTTCAGAAATCCTACACTGAAGGAGGAATTAGTTCAGAAACCTTTTTTACTGTGGCTTTAATAAAATCCCATCTCACTTTCAACAAATTCTTCATGTGTTTACTTACAGACCATTCTACGTAACTAAGCTTAGATGTTTGGTTTTCACACTTTTGGTTCCAGAAACTCAAACAGGCAGCAAAAACAATTAGGCCACATTTAAGTCTCACTTCAGACAAAGACAGACTATAGGCATAATAATCCTAGTGAAAGATGAGAGTCAAGTTTTCAGCAGCTCTCTATGATGTACTCACCAGTTTTCTTCTTTATGTGCCTGAAATGCTCGCAGGAAAGATGTATTGTATTCAGGAAAACTGAAAATGCTAGGAAATGAAGCACAGATATAAAAACCCAGCAGTTGTATGGTACCACATATTATTACAAGAAAGGGCAGAAACCAACAAAGCAGCAATGAGGAGTCAAGATACAAAGATGTAGCAGGGAAGAATGCGAGCACAGCCAAACACTCCTTGGTGTGGCAGTAGCTGTGAGAAACACCGGTTCTTTAGAGTTAAGATAGTAGCTTTCTTCATCACTATCTTCTCCTCCAGCCAAATACAAACTGGGACGTATATTAATAATTTCACAGTCTCATATACTTTTTGAGAAATTAATTTTCTATTTTAGAGCCAAGTGACAGATTCCTTCTTAGTTCTACAGAAATATGAAAGCATGTCTATCTGCATTTCTTTGCTTAAGAACCTAAATAGCTGAAGTGTATTTGGAAGCAGACCACATTCTATTAGATATTAAAAGGGGAAAAGATAACTTATTCTACAAGACACATAGTTAATCTAAACACAATATGCAAGATTTATGGTAAAGGATATTGGACAATAACCATCTGACATTTGTACGCTTCTATAAAGTCATGGTTTCCAACAGCATAAGTACACCTGTCAAAGAAAAAGTACATTGGTACATCAGAAAATATCACACACATAAAAGGTAAAAACAAGTATTTGTCTTAACAGGCATAAGAGTTTCACAGTTTATTTAACAGAGACACAGAAGTACAATTAGAAATGTTCCTAACAAAATGACACAAGTATTTTAACATAGCACTAAGCCTGATAATTGCAGAAAACTGATCCTAGAAATGAATGTGGATTTGTTTCTATAATATGTACATTATCAACTGTAATATGCTAATGCTTATTGAAACTGTCATCAAGATTAGCATAGATTAAAAAATTCTGAGACTGTTCAAAGTGAACTAAAGACTCTTAATGCAGAATTTTTTTAAAAAATAAAAGCCTCACATAGTTATTTAGATCCTAAATCTATCCTTTATTAATAAAATTCCCGTTTAAAATATTTATTTCCTTTACTTGTTTCAGTCTAAATTCTTGCATAGATAAGAAAAAGCAGAGTAAAGGATACAGCAAACCCAAAACTGTGCCAATGGTTCTATGCAGATGACTGCCAGGTACATAAAGCAAACTTCAGGTGGAGGAGAAAGAGAAGATCTTTATTTCCTGTAGTTCTAGCATTATTTATAAGAGTAATAAATACCAAGTTTTCACATGTAAGCACTTAAACATAACTAAGTAAACTTAAGGATATGCTTCCCCATCCCTGCTGGGTGCTTCACAACTGACATTACATGCTCAGCACATCTTTACCGTAAGTGGGCTGCAAACATTTCATCATATGGTGGTTCCAAAACTTGCTGACACTTCTCCTCTGGAGATGGAAGCTAAGACAGAATAAAGCGATGAAACATTAAAGGAACATCCAACGCACCAGAAACAGAACATTGCTATCTATCAGAACCCTGAATTACATGAATAATCAGTGTAATGAATTGCCAATCTGCAAATCTAGCTTGAGCAAGCCTTAAATAAAAGCATCCAAAATGCATACAGTACAAACACTGGATCCTTGCTTCACTCCATCTGTGCCTCATTACTAACTAACGTAGACCTGACCAGAAAGGACCTTCAAAACTGTATCTACCTAGAACACAATTCAAAGCAAAAAGCCATCCAGGAAAAAAAATGGGAATACATAATATTATTTTGGAAAAGAAAGGGGAACCAAACCTACAAGGGGATCCTGCTCTGGCCTGTGAAACAGGCCAAATGAAAATGAAAAGAAATCCTTATAGAGAGCTACGAAAACTGAATGCAAACCAAAAGAAAGGTCAAAACCAGACTCTCACCTGTAGCCTTGGGTTTGCAACATGTGGATGTTTAAATGAGACCAATTCTGCACAAAACTGTCCATCTCTGCTGTCAATGGCTTCTTGTACCTACCAAAGAAAACAGCCACATTACAGAATAAATTCCAGACGCAGCCATACAACATAATTACACATGACTACAGAAGCCACCTTCTTGTTACCACTGTTCATCCCCATCAATACCTTCCCAAATGGGAGTTTTAAAGGTTTAAAACTAACTGAATCAATATTGTACCTTTTTGAAAAACAAGTGTATTGAAAGTATCAGGGAAAAGTTGAGGCAAACACTATCATGTTTTTTCCTTTTTTGTACAATATAAACAAACCAGAGAATCTCCAAACATCTTACGTGGATTTAACATTGTAAAACGGCAGATGCAAAGCATATCTGGATAAACTTTTTAAAATTCCAGGTGGACTTAAGGGCATCAAACACATACATGAAGGCATAAAAAATTTTCGAGTATTATTGTCAGTAAATGTTACAGATGGAATTTGCATGTCATGAATCAGAACTCACAAATGGATTTCACATTAACATTTAATAAGAAAAACTACTCCCAAAACACAATATTAGATCTCCTTTACTTGAAATAAACCAAAACACCAATCTCTTTGAAAGAATTTAAGCAGTTGATTTTCCCTCTTTGCTGCTTCCCTTGCTATTTTAGTCTATGATTCTTCCTATCTGGTATGGGCTTTCATACAGAAAAAAAAATTTTTTTTTCCCTCTATCAGGACACAAAAATATGACCAAAAAATAAAAAGCATAAGCAGTGGGAAAGGAACTCTTAAGCAGTAATATCTACTCCCATAACTGCAGAAATTTCCAGCTTGATGTCACAATAAGCTGTTCAGACAAGAGTTATCTTTAATAGGAAGCTGAACTAAACTGTTCTCCCACAGAATGTGATGTTTACAGTTTTAACAGGTTTCAAAAGCATTCTATACAGATGCCAGTTTAATATCAGACATTGCCTTTGGTACGATAGCTGTGTCTTTAATCTACCCGTCTTTATTTCTATATGTTCCGCATCCTGCTATCTGTCCCTTCTGCTTTGGATTTCCATCCTCACTTAGTGAGTGTCCATTCCATCATAAAATTGTCTGAGTTTGACAGGGAACAAAATGTGTTGGGTTTTTTTTTTCCAGAACAGATTGTGAGAGATGTACATAAACTTAAGAAAATGCAAACAGTTTAGATGCACAGACACAGTGTGTATGACATGGAGAATGGAAACAGAGGATCATGAGGACTGTCAGCTGGAGAAGATGCTGATGTTTTAGAGCAGATCACTGTCCTGAGAGATCTCAGCCGCTCCATTTCTGAGACTAAAACCCAAACAACAACTGTCTCCTTATGCCCTTCACTCAGTTGACTCGACTCATCTTGACAGACGTGAATAAGATGACAACAATGATGAAAATATGATTGTTCAGAAAGAAGCATTAAGAGCAGTCACGCTTAAAGCTTGGCACTGGAAGTCTGGTTCGGCTGGTACCCTTATGACCCTCCTCCTGCCTCTCCATCCCCATGTCTCCACACATCTGTACTTCTTAAATCCCCACATTTCCCTACTTTTTAAATCCCCATATTTCTCAAGCCCCTGAGCTTGTTTATTACTGCATGCACACACAATCCCACCATGTTAGTTCTTATGGAGAAATCATTTCTCTATCCATTTTGTGTTATCAATAGCCTTCACACTTTTCAGAAATTCCAGGTATTCATCTTTGGCATACAGTGGGTACACTTAACACAGGCCTAAGAAGTGCATTTCTCTACCTCATCACACCTTCTAGGCTAATTTATTTCTTAGGCAAAGTAACATATTTACAGTAAACATACACACATACTCTAACAGTACCAACAAACAAAAACAATTGCTTACTTGCTGCAAATACTGATTTATAGTGATGTGCGCCATTAAAACGCAAGCAGAAGAGGTAGAAGTCCCACACAAAACGCAGTTGCATCACATCCTGCAAAACGAAAAGGCGTTTAAAAGAACAACAAAGCGACAGCACCTTGAACGGATACTCCTCTGCCCTCTGAGGAAACGTGGGATGGCCTGACCCCACCTCCCGCTGGTGGGCTGTTGCTGCCGACCCATGGGTAGCGGAACGCAGCCACGGGGAGAGCAGAGCGGGGCGCAAACACACACTGCCTGCTGGGGGTAGGAGGGAGGCCCTGGTACAGAGGCCCCGAGGAGGGGCGGGCAGCGGCGGGCAGACTCTAAACGAGTCGGGAACGCGTTCCCAGGACACGGGCTCGCTCGCACACGGCTGAGCGCAGCCACGACCGCCCGGGCCTCATCTGCGCCCCTAGCATGTCCTTTCTACCCCTCACCCCACAGCACCCCCAGCAAAACCCACCCTCGGGACACTGCCGGCAGCTTCCACGGCACTATCGGAAACTGCTGCGGAACTTCCGGTACCGGGCAAGGTGGGGAACGTGCGCACGCACCCCATGTCCAAGGGGCAGCGGGGAAAAACACGGCCCGGCGCGTCACGTGACATCCCACATCCCATCGCTCCCCCTGCCGAGCCTCCTCCCTCGCCCACAGC